>CM060944.1:53175000-54627500 GCA_030765085.1 Allium cepa | reverse complement strand
AAATCACAAATTTTATTGGTAAATTAAAGGAGCAGTTTTGGTTTTAATGGAAATGGGTATTTGGGGGTTTGCTGATGTTCTCGATGGTCAGGGAGGTTGAGATTGTTTCTGGTGATAGTTGGGGAAACGGGACCGACGAAAAAATTAATGCGGTGGTGATTAAGTAATGGTGGTGGAGGCGGCGGCTGTTGCAAGTTTCTTAACCTAGTTTCTGGGCAGTGGTATGTTCTGATTGGCATGAAGGCCACAGGGTATCGAGTGAAACAATTTTTGAGGTGAAGTTAGCTTGGGTATTGAAGAGGAGATGGCCGGAGTTCCAGAGCTTCCAATGGCCGGAGGAGAGAGGTTGGGGTTTTTTTTCAGGTTTTGGCAATGGAGGTGCCTGTTGAGGTCAGGTGGGTTTAGGGGAAACTCGAATTGGATTTCAAGCAGATTATGAATTTTTGATGGTCGCGATATGATGCTGTGATGGACGGCGACTTGTTTGTTGTCTGGGTGGTGGCCGGAGATGGCCAAAACCACCGTACATGTGCACGGTGAAGAGATTGTGTCAGGTGGAAATCTGTTTGGGTTTGCTGTGTTTAAGACTCGAATTTACTCGGGTAAGTCGAATTTTTACTCGAAGTTGAGTAGGGATTTACCCGAAGTAAAATCAAGGGAAGCTCGGGGCATTTTCTCAGGTTAACAGGTTTCTTTGAAAACCTGTATAAGTTCCAAATTCAATTTAGTTTAAATCTGAAGCAAGTCGTTTAACAGAAATAAAACTTAAATTTAAAGTCAGGATTTCAAACTGAGTTTGAATCCAGATTTGAAATTTTAATTTAAACTTTATAAATTAAAATGTTTAACAACTATAAAAGAGTTTAAATATTTGAAATTAAAGATAAAGCTTTAAAAATTAGAATAGAAGATTTAATCCAAAGTTTAAATCTGGAAACAAGATTCAAATTAGAAACATGTTTTGAAAAGAAAAGAAGTTTTTAAATTTTGAAATATTTAAACAGCATTTGATATTGAATCATATTTTAAATATGATTTATATTATAAATATGGGTACAAATTTCCTTTAAACTTCTTTATAAATAAGAAATTATTTAGTAGAAATTTTAAAAAGGTTTTAAATTGTATTTAAAACTTTATTTAAGTTAAGTTTGACTTTTTTTAATTTTAAATTTAAAATGTAATTTAAAAATAATTTTGAGTTAAATTATTTTAAGTTACTTGATTAATGATAAAGTAATCATGAATAAATAATGTTTTATTTTAAAAGTAAATTTAAGATTTAATGATTTTTGTTTCATTTAATTAGCAAGGTAATTTAAATAATGTAATTAATTAATTTGTTTAATTAATTAAAGATTTGAAATAAATTAATTAAGTTTAGTTAAATTAGTAATTAATCCAAGTTAATTACTTAAGAAAGGTAATTAAGAATTTTTTAATAAGTTAATGAAGGTCATTAACTTGTGATTATTTATTTATTAATTAATGTAATTAATTTTGATAATTAATTGGATTTATTAATTTGAATAATCAATTATGAAACTTAATTAAGTATGATTACTTTATGGAAATAATTAAAGATATTAATTACTATTTGTAATTAATTTATTAATTGGATTAATTTAAATTAATTAATTAAGTTTAATTAATTTAGAATAATCATTTGATTGATAAGTAATCAATGAAGTATAATTACTTAGAAAAATAATTAAGATAAGTAAATTACTGGGGTAATTATTGAAGTATGGAAGAGTTTTTGAATTAACTACTTTGTGTAATTAAAGGTAATTTCTTTGTGAAGTAATTAATAATTAATTACTTAATGTAATTAATTTAAGCATTTATTAATTAAGTTATTTTAAATAATTAAGTGATGTAATTAATTAAGGGTAATTAATTACAAATGAGATTAATCAAGGATGATTAATAAATATAATTAATTATTAAATATAATTAATTTAGGAGTAATTAAGAAGTAATTAAGGGTGGTTAATTACTGATTGTGACTAATCAAAAGTGATTAATAATTTCGGTTTAATTAAGGTTAATTACTTAATGTAATTAATTTAAATAAGTAATTAATTTAAATATAATTAAGGATCATTAGTTAATATAATTAATGATGTAATTAAGGATTAACTAATTAAGAAAAATTAATCAATGATAAGTGATTAAGGAAGTAATTAATTAATGTAATTAATTAATTAATGAAGTAATTAAAGGTTAATTACTGAATTGGTTAAGGATAATTAATTTGTAAAATTAATTAAAGATAATTACTTGAATGTAATTAAAGGATATTTAATCAAGGGTGATTAATTAAGGTGATTAATTTGAGGATAATGATTTAATTGATTGATAATCAATTAATGGTTAAGTGAGCAAGATTTAAAATGATGAAGTAATTAATTTAATTCATTTTAAATTAATTAAAGAATAAGTAATTAATTTAATTCACTTTAAATTAATTAGAGATAGAAGTAACTAATTTAATTCATTTTAAATTAATTAATTATAGATGGTGTGATGATAGATCTTTGCTTATGAATGGATGATATGGTTTGCCCTGAATGGTTTGAATCTCAGACATGAGATAAATAGTGTTGTGTGTTATGGATGCATTGGTTGCATTGTGATGATGATATGAGTTATCTATGGATGATGATAATGTAGATTATCAAGTTATGATGATAATATAGATTACCTGTTTATGATAATATTGTTGATTATCCATTATGATGATGTGAAGTATCTATCTGTGTGTATATAGATAATTAGAATTGAATTGTTTTAAACTTAAACAACTTGGACCTAAAAGACATGCTTTGGATTTCGATGAGACCGGGATCGGGTTTCCATATTTGGATATCTGAAAACCACATCGATTCCAATTAACGTTAGGTCGTTAATCCAAGTGGAGCAAGTGAAGACTCGAGGTGTAAGGGCTATACGTCAGTATAACTCTGTGGGTGATTCCGTAATGAGTTTGGCGGAATAGTGCTTATAGATTTGAGATGGTGAATCAGAGTGCAAGGGCTATGGTCGTTGACTCTGAGGGTGATTCCAATAATGAGTGCAATGAGATAGTTCCTTCGGTTTCGTTCGAACCCGGAACGAACTTGTATGGATTGAATGCTTTCAGAACATCGTCAGGTGGACGATGAGCATTCTAAGTGATATGTCCTAAAAAGGTAATCGTAGCCTCAAGCCTCATCAAACAGGAATGGCTAAAACAGGGGAGGTGCAGCAAGGCTTCGTGGGTAGCTCCCACTGGAGAGCAAGATTGATCCCTGTCTAGAGGTCCCTTTTTATTCGGCTGTGTGGGCAGTTGAATCGCGACAACTGCCGGGGTTGTCTTGTTCGAAACTATTCAGTAAGGAATGGGTCCGGCATTGTGTTGCAGGGGAGTGGGAGTACTCCTCGGTACGGTGATCTAGGCCACGTACTGTGACGGGCGGTACCCCAGTAGCCCTGCCATTGTATGGAATCCAAAATCCAATAAGTGCCAACGGTTTTGATTGTATTACCCACTTTTGTGGCTAGTAGCTGGAATTTAATAATGTAACAATTTCGGCTATTTCATATTTATTTGAAAACCCTAGACACTATTATAATATCATCGGATTTCCTATCAAATGTTTTGGTTAGCGTAAGGTAAAAGCTTTTCCATGTTTATGTGTGGGAAGTCTTACGTGATACCTTTCTTTTCAAAAGGTTTTTGAAAGTTAAGAAACTTTAACCTGTTACTCACACCAGACCCATGTCTGACCCGGAGTTTATTTTTGTTTTCCATAAACTCTTGGGTACTCAAATTTTTATGAGTAGCCAAGGGAATTCAGGTTAAGATTCGGATTAGCTTTGACGAATTGTGGAGGAGCAATGGAGCAGGAGGCTTCTGCGTGTAGATATATAGTTTTCCGCTGTGTGTTTTCTCTGAGTTGTTTCTTGTACTGATTTGAGTTGTAATAACTAGACATGTGTTTATAACTGTCTAGTATGTGTTGTATTATCTGTGTACTCTGATAGTGGTTGTAAACTATGTAAATATTTTATGTTATTAATATAATTTATTCGTTCCGCTGTTTAGATTCTGATGTGTTGTTTCTTCTTTCTTCTCTTTCTTTCTATTCTCTATCCCTTTCTTTCTTATTAGCGATGCGACTTCCTGGTGTTTGGAAGTTGGGTCGTGACATATTTTGTTAAAACTTCATAATAGCACTCTCATCTTTCTTCTAATTTTCTTTTGGGATGGAACCCAATTTCTATCGAAAGCAGTGGCTTACAAACCCACGACAAGTAGCTTACAAACCCATGACAAGTAGCTTACAAACCCACGAAAATCAAAATCATTTAAACTACTTTGTACAAGTTCTCGAGTCCTATGGAGGAGCTCTGCAGGAAGGTTCTTGCAATTTCAGTTTGAATAGATTTTTCAAAATGTTTTTAAATCTGTTTTCAAAATGTTTTAGCTTTCAAAATCATGTTTTCAAAAATATTTTCAAACTTTGTTTTAGCCTTGAAATATTCCTCTATTCTGATTTTAAAAACTTCTATTTTTAAAACATCAAAACTTATTCTGATTTTAAATATTACTTATATAATTGACGGTCTATATCAATTATATATATATATATATATATATATTTAAAATAATGTTTTATATTCATTCTCTATCTTAAAATATTGTTTAAACACTTTACTTTGCTTCAGAGAAGTTTCAACTTGTTTTAAATTCAATTGTCTTTACAAAACAACATCTCTATAATTTTGAACTAAGGGACGTCGACATAAGGGGATACCCCATGTCGACATGGTGACAGTTGGATTCAAAATTCAATTTTCAAAAGAAGTGTCCATTCGTTCGAAAACCTTTCGCCAATGATTATGACTGTTGTGCACCTATATAAAGGCTTCCAAAATGAATTTTTTTAACAACTACTTTCTTATTTTCTTCACTCTTTCTTCTCCACCATTCCATATCCATAAAACTTCATATTTTCAAGATCGTGCCATCATTCTGCCAAATTCTCAATAGGAAATCATTTAGATACTCTCTCTATTTGATTCTTCATCATTCTACTAAATATCAAAGTGCTATTCAGAGTTATAGGATTAATTTGTATTCAAAAAGTCCATAGAGTCTATCCATTCAAAAGGATTTTTATTAATAAGTATTAGGGTGATCTTGCGTCCCGTAAATCAAAAGAGTTTACCCCAGACTCGAAGATAGGAGGGTTCCTCAAGGCGTTAGAAATTGAGGGTTGTAATTTGGATATTGGCTTATAAAAATCTGTACAAGGATATTGCCTTGGTGCAGGACTGGATGTAGGAGGATTCCGAACCAGTATAAAATCCGGTGTGTTCTTTCCTTTTACTTGCTTTACTTTACTATTTGCATTTGTTATATGTTATGTGATCATTCTGTGTTAGAATTCTGTTTAGATTTGTGTTGAAAGTTTTAATTTAGTCATATACTTCATATATTCTTTAAAACACTATTCACCCCCCTCTAGTGTTATTTCTGCCTTAAGATCCTTAATCCGCATCCCTAACATAATATTGAAAGGATTTTTGCGTATCAAGCATCTTTGACTATTATAAGGAGAAACCTCCTCCAAGTGTGCGATTGCATTTGTGTGTGTCGGGAGACCTTATGGTAGTTTCATTTTCCAAAAAGCATAACGAATTTCTTTTTACTTTCTTTTTGTTATTTCTTTTTGTTCAAACAACTGTTTTATGTTTGCTCACACCAGTCTCATGACTGACTCGGAGTTTATTGTTCCCTTTCTAAACTTTGGATGCCCATAATTTTCCACACGGGCATCCTAGAGTCAGGTTATCAGTAGGTGTAGGTTTTGGAAGTCTTTGAAGTCTGTGGATTTGGGATCGCATTTGCTTCACTGCAGCATTGATAGCTTTTGGTTTTGAGTTTTTGGTTTGGAAGTCTTTGGAGCTTTGGCTATGAAGATGCAATTGGTTGATCTCTTTCTCTCCCTCTCTTGGAAGCTCTGTTGTAGATATATTTCCGTTGTTGCTGTTCTTGTTCCCAGTTCTATTATTTCTTTTCCGCTGTTGTATCTATTTTGGCTCTGATATTGTTGGGCATTGTTATCAGCTTGTTGTATCATTCGTATCCATGTCGTGTATCAATAAAATCATTTCTTCTTTGTTTCTGCTGTGTTTTTATAACCTAATAGGCTATAAGCTCTAACGAACCGGACTCCAACGTTTGAATCTCCGACATTTGAATAAGGATGATGTATTGGATGACAATTTTCGAGCGTCGAAACCTAGGTCGTCACAACTGGTATCAGAGCTAATGCTTGAGTAAGAACTTTAGCTTTGGAGTATAACTAATTACGTGACTCATTAGATATAGGGTTAGAAATGTCCTAGAATGAGTATATTCCCTAAGATATCTTGCCTCAGTCAATTCTCTTACTATTCGCTGACAGTGAGAATGAGTGCAAGAAGAGGATGAGGTAGGGGGCAGGGAAGTACCACTACAAATGGTCGATACCCTGTAACAACAAGGAACAACTTTTCCTATCAATCTCTTTCGATCATCATCCAATTTCAATTCTTTGATAGCTTCCTGGAAGCTACAAGAAGAAGCTTTGGTATGTGGGAGACCATTACATTGGCCAAATTGATGGATGAGCTTACATGGGATAGATTCAAGCAAGTATTTGAGTAGCATTATATGCCTTCAGCTGGTATTTCTAAGATGTATCAAGAATTTACAGATTTAAAGCAAGGTAAAGTGTTAAGTTAGTTGAGCAAAGCCAAGATTTACTGGAGAAAGGATTTATACGACCTAGTCATTCCAGTTGAGGTTCGATTGTAGTATTTGTAGCCAAATCCGATGGATCTTTGAGATTGTGCATAGATTATTGTGATCTTAATACGCTAACTCTTAAGAATAAATTTCCTTTGCCCAAATCGACGATCTGTGTGATCAATGCATGGTGCTCGATTCTTTTCCCAGATGGATCAAGCCAAAGGATTCCATCAACTGAGAATTTCGAAAGATTGTATCCATCTGTCTGTTTTTTGAGGTCCCGATACATTCTACGAATGGTTAGTTATGTCTTCCGGACTAACCAATGCCCTTGCATATTTCGTAGACTTGATGACCTGAGTATTTCGCAAAGTATTGAATAAGTTTGATCTTGTATTTATTGATGATAATCTGATTTGTTCCAAAACTAGAATCCCAAATATAGAATAAATATTTCAGCTTGATCTGTTGATCCATTTCTCTATCTTTTTATGTGTTCATATGTTCTTTGTTGTCTCCCTGTCTAGCAAATTTCGAGGATGAAATTTTCTTAAGGGGGGAATCTATATCGATCCCGTTTTTAAGCCCAATTTAGTTTAGTAATTAATATAAATTTTTGGATTAATTTGTGAATTAATTTGAAGTTTTCCAAAAATAAGTAAGAAATATGCTTTGTTTATATATATATATATATATATATTGGAAATAGAATTTTGATCTAAAATTCAAAAAAATATCTTATAAATAAATTGGATTTAAAATTCTATATATTTTTAAAACTAATAAAATTTGCTTTCTAATTATAATATATATATATATGTGTGTTTATTTATCAATGTATAATTAGATTTGTAATCATTTTCTTTTAGATTATATAAATATAGATAAAAGATTGATATACTTTCTTTTAAAAAAAATTATATACGAATGAAATATTGTTTGAATATATAAATTCAGAAACATAAAACACAAACTGATTAAAAGAAATATATAAAAAATAAATAACAAATATAATATAAAATTATATAAAAATATTTATACATGCATTTAATAAGTGTAAACCATTCAAAATACATTTAAATATTTGTAAGTTAATTATGCCATGCAATAACAATGTAAGCTAAGGACAATATGTAATAACAAGTGTCATTAATTCCTTTTACTTTTGAAATTAATGAATAAAGAGAAAAATAAGATATATATATATATATATATATATCACTATTCCTTATCTTCTCAATTTTCTTTCATTCTTTTCAAAAACAAACAACAAAACCAAAACCAGAAAAGAAAACTAACCTGATCAAAAGCAATGTCTAGATTCAAACTCAAAAGAAAATAAGATTTTTTCAAAATCAAAACTTGGAAACAAAATCAAAGCAAACAATCTCTTCAAAATTTTAAAAACTGAGGCATCTCAACCTGAAAGTTTAGAGCAAATCAAACTCAACAAGTTCAAGCTGAAGCAAATTAATAGCAAGCAAATATCTAGGATCATCCCAAGCAAAACAAAGATTTCAACTTCAAATTAAATCAAGCAGATCAGTTCAAGTTGGTATACTATTTCCAGTTTTCAAGCATTTCCAGGTTCTGTTTTTATATGCAGGTGATCAAACTTCACTTTTAAAAACCAGATCCTCTCTATTTACTTATGTCTATGATTATGGATGAGAATGATAACTTGAAATGTTTTGTTATGGATAAAAAAGTTTGTATATAAATTTAAAATGCCTGTGCTTGTATGTGTGTGTGTGTGTGTATCACCCTGTTAGTACTACAGGCTCTACTCCATTAAAGTAAATTCAATTGCTCTTTATAAAATCAATTTTAGGCTTTAATTTCTAGACGAAAATTGATTGTAAGGCTGTAACATCATTTTTAAAAATAAATTCAAGTGTTTAAATTAAGTAATTATTTCGAAAATAATAAATCACAGTGATGATCACATTTATGTCAGAAATCAAATGTCTAGATTTTACGTTTTGATGTTGTAATCTGGTTCAAACTTAGAAATGGTGATTTTTAAAAGTGATATCATGATTTTTAGTGTTGGGAATGTTGGGGTTTCTCGAGTTGATCATTATTTGCTTTTTCGTCAAATTCCAACGATCGACGGGTCTGGGTTGGCCGAGCCTGGGTCTGAAGGAATCTGGCGTGATGGAGATCATAGAAAAAATAATTGAAGCATTTTTAGATCATCGGTGTAGTTGGATGATAGCGATTTAGGGTTTCGTGTCTTGACTGGATCGAAGTGGTTGTCTGGGTGATCTCGTTGTAAAGGGTTAATCAAACTGGACCAGTGGAGGGGGAATCGAAGCATGGTAGCACAACCGAGTTCAGGATGAATTCGCGTGATCTCTAACGATCTTGGGTGGCGAGGCGAGCCGATTTTGTCGATCAGATTGAGCTCTTGGAAGATGTCGATTTGCTTAATTTTGAATTTCGATGAGGTGGGCGATAATGGGTGCTTGGGTTTAATCGGTGAGGCGGTCGATGACTTGTTGAAGGTCGTGGCGAAGGTCGGCGTGCATGTGCACACGTGCACAAGATTGTGTCTGGGTATTGTTTGGTAATTGGGGAAGATGAGCTTCTCGGGTTAGGCTCGAAGTAAAATGTAGTTTGTCTTGGGGAAACGAAGAACAAGAAAAGCTCGGGTTTGAGCTCGGGAATTATGAATGTGGGCTTGGGCTGTTTATTTTTGTTAACCAGGTTTAAAATTTTAAAAGGAAATCATGATGAGTTTACAAAAGAATAAGCAACTGCAAGTTAAAGTGTATTTAAATGAATGAGTTTTTCAAAAGAAATGCAAGTTTAAAAGCAAAAGCAAAATCTAGTTAATCAAGTTTTCAAAATATATTAACAAGATCTTAAACAAAGTTTCAAAGTAAAGTGTTAACAAGATTTTTGACAGGTTTCCAAGTGAAGTTTTTAAAGATGAAACTGTTAAGGTTAAATGTTTTAAAATTATTTTGAAAATTAATTGATTTGGTTTTTAAATAATTTATATGATGAAAATATAATTTCTAAGTATTTTCAAATGGAATTTAATAATGTTTGAATTAAACAAGTGTTTAAGATAAGTATACTAAATTTTTTAATTAAGAGGTGATTTCGAATAAAATAATTTCAAACTTTTAATTCAAATAAGTTTTAATGATGTAGCTAAGTAATTAATTAAGGTATATGGTTTATCTTAATTATTAAGGTCTTAGTAATTGGAATATAATTCCTTAATGTGATTAACTGAAGGGTAATTAACTAATTAAATGTTAATTAATTAATGTAAGTAATTAAAAGATGATTACTTAAAGGATAATTACTAAATGTAATTAATTAAATGATAATTACTTAGTGGAAGTAATTTAAAGGATAGTTACTAAATATAAGCAATTAAAGGATAATTACTTAATGGAAGTAATTTAAAGGATAATTACTTAATGTAATTAATTAAAGGATAATTAATTAAGGGATTAATTAATTAATGTAATCAATTAAAGGGTTAGTTAATTAATGCAAGTAATTAAGGATAATTACTCAATGAAAGTGATTAAAGGATAATTACTCAATGAAAGTGATTAAAGGATAATTACTCAATGAAAGTGATTAAAGGATAATTACTCAATGTAATTAATTAAAGGATTAATTACTTAATGTAATTAATTAAAGGGTTAATTAATTAATGTGATTAATTAAAGGATAATTAATTAAGGGATAATTAATTAATGTAAGTAATTAAGGATGATTAATTAATTTCATTTATTAATTATAATAATAACAAATGGTTTGTATTTAATTAATGTTAATTAAGCAGAGCTAAGTAATTTACTCATAAGTAATTAATTTATTTGATTTAAATTAAATTAATTATAAACTATGTAATTAATTTATCTTGCTTATGGATGATTGGATTATATTGAATGCCTTGGATTGCTTGATATCTCTGATATGTGATGTTCTGTGATATGAATTGCATTGGATTGAGCTATGAGATTTATCTATAATAGATTGCTGTGTGAATATGAACTTCTGAATTGAATTGAAATTGTAAGTTAAAACAACTTGGCCTTTAAAATGGCATTTGAATTTTGATGCGACCAGGGGTTGGATTCCAAATGGTTATCCGAAAACCACATCGAATCTTAAAAGTGGATCTTTTGATTAAAAGATTAAAAATGGAAATTTATTGTGATTGTATCCACATGTTTTTAAAATAAGCGCTCATTTTTCGGATAAGCCGGGAGAGGACATTAAGTCATAAAACCCATTTTGAATAGTGATACGACGAAATGGAATTGCATTTGAAGACGGTGGTTGAAGAGCGGATATTTTCGAAAATGAAAGGATTACCTACCGAATGTCTCTGCATCGATTCCGATATAGAGATTTAGATTATCTTATGTGACGGGGAGTCCGGATGCGATTAGGGGATATTCGGATTTGCAAAGACTTTTTCTCAATTAGACGAAGTACCTTTGGTTCTATTCAGACCTAGGATGGACTTATATGGTGTTACCTAGAGATTTGACCAGGCAACTAGGCACTCGACATTTGCATACCGCTCGGCATCCCGAGCGTTCGGAACAACATACTTCGTCGGCTTTCAGGTTTGTTCGGCACAAATGGTTCGTTCAGCATTCAAGTTCGATTGGCTTCCAGGGACGTTCGACATTCTGCTTTGAGAGTCGTTCGGTATTGCATATCGTTCGGCATTAAGTGATGTTCGGCTTCTATGGACGTTCGGCATGGCAGAGTCTTTCCGCATTCCATACTGCTCGGCATCCAGACCTTGTTCGGCACTCAAACCTGTTCGGCATAAATCTCGATCGATGTTCGAGATCATTTGGCATCCAGAGGTGTTCGGCATTCGAGATCGGTCGACGTCCAGAGGTGTTCGGCATTCATGCCTTGTTCGGCATTCGAGATCGGTCGGCATCCACAGGTGTTCGGCATTCATCCAATCTCGACCGGCTTCGATTATTGCTCGGCCTGCACTCTCCACTCAGCACATCACTTCGTTCGGTATGAAGATATCGTTTGGCATTTTGCCGTTTGGCATCTATGGATCGGCACACAGAACTCACTCTTTATGGGCCGAGATATTTAGTTGCCAGGCCCACCAGAGAAGTCCAACCCACCTTCGTCTATAAATAGAGAGCCAGGGGCACAGTGAAATGGACCTTTTTTCGAGAACACCGAGGAGACTCTGCTGCATTCAAGCCTCATTCAAGACTTATCTTTTTTGCTTAGCAATTGTATTTAAGTAATTGATATACGCATTGTATATGTAATCGATTATCAAGAAAAGCAATAAAGATCTACCTCAAAGTGGACGTAGGCAATCACGCCGAACCACTATAAATCTGGTGTTTATTTTTTCTGCATTTAAATTTACATACTGTTCTCTGTTTAACTTTACTTTTTTCATTAATCTCTCTACACAATCTCTCTTAAGGGTGTTAGTGACCAATTCTGCTGCTAACATTTTGGTGCTTTCACTGAGAATCGAATTCTCAGAACGATAGGATCTACTTTGTAGCTACTGGATTGAAAAATCCCCCGAAGGAGATCCAAATCATTTGCAAGACATTTGTTGATTCCACTCAGAATTACAACCGACAACTCTACCATGGTAACACCACGAAATAGATCGGCCTCTCACAACGCAGATATCAATGAAATTGCTAGTGTACAACAGATAGGACCTAACAATCAACAAGCAATTTAAGGCGCAGGAACCTCCACCCAGAACCAAGCGAGGTCGTTTCCCGAATAGAGTTCAACGACTTGATAAGAGAACTCAGGGAAAGTAGAAGGCAACTTGTTGAGCAGATCCAAGCCAATACTAATCTCATGACTCAGCTTTCCCAGCAGCATCATCAGAATGTTGGGAGTAGTCCTACTCCTTATTCTTCATCTGATGGCTCGACCTCAGCTAACTAACCTCGCCGCAAGACAGAAACTGCATGGACAAGTGCCACTGGTCGATCTGCCAGGGATCAAGCATGTGAAGAGACCGGACGCCCGGATCGTCAAGACCCAAATCAAGTTGGCCTTCAGGACGCACGTTTGGATGACCGTCAACAAGCAAGACATCCACCCGCATGGTCCCATGGAGCGGAACCCAACCTCCCACCCTCCATACAAACTCCAGATTTATCAGCCATGGTCAGGAAGTTGATGAAAGAGAACCAAGGCTTGACCAACGAAGATTGGGGAGTGTCCAGGAGTCATACTTCCTTCACAGATATTATCCTACAGGCTGAGTACCCCAAGAAATTCAATATGCCGACTATCCCAGCCTACGAAGGGAAGACTGACCCTAGGCAACACGTGATGAGGTACGAATGGATGATGGATTCTGCAAGGCAAATGACGCGAACTAAGTGTAGGTTCTTCCCAATCACTCTGTCTGGAATCGCCACTATGTGGTTTACCCGGTTTCCTCCGCGATCTATATCCAGCTTCGACGAGTTAGCGATGAAATTTGTTGAACAATTTAGGATACATGCTACTCATCTAAAGTACGTGATGTCCTTATCAAGCGTAATCCAGGCTCCTGGAGAGTCTTTGAAAGCATACTTACAGAGGTTTCATGTTTCCGCCACTGAAGTTAGCAATCCTAACGACCACGCAATTTTGATGGCGGTAATGCCAGGCGTAGATCCAGACTCGGAGTTTGGAGATTAGTTGGCGGAAAGCCCCTAGCTACGTTGGAACGATTCTATTCCAAAGCTCATCAGTTCATACAGAGGGAAGAAGCTCGATGGACAAGACGAGACAAGGCACCAGGGTCTATTCAAGAGACTATGAAAAGCAACATCGCCGTGAAGCAGTCCGGCGATAATTCAGGAAAGTTCAAGTCAACGTCTAGAACAAGCCTGGACAGTCTAAAGGATCCGAAGGTGGAAATCCTAGGAAGAAAAAAGAAGCAGGGAAATGGAAGCCAAGGATTCTGACCCACAACGAATACACTCCCCTAAATACTTCTCTTAAAAATATTTATCTATCTACCTGTAACACCTTTGAATACATAAAGCCACACCTAAAGGGGTCCATTGAAGAACAAAAATGAAAGGGAAGTACTGTCGCTTCCATGAGACCCATGGGCACAATACCGAGGAGTGTAGACACCTTCATGATGCTATATAAAGCTTGATCAGGCAGAAAAAGCAGCAGGAGTTTGTTAAAAACCCACCAGAGGGTAGGCAAGGAACGTCGGACCCCGGGCATGGGACGGCTCCACATTACCAGAGGAACCTGCCCGGACTGTAGGTAGGTTGATCATAAACACTATAGTCGGAGGACCTCATCCTACAGACAAGAATTGGCAGGAGATGGAACGATGCTACCTCCTTGAGGCATGCGGATTATGAATGTTGTTCGAATGTGGAAGATGGAACCCCTGCAAAACAACAACGCATGATGACTGACGATATAGTGTTTAGGAGTCGAGACGCGGACAAGGTGGAGGCTCCAACTAACGACCTGATGGTTATATATGCAACGGTCGGGCCAGCTTACGTAAAAAGAATTTTGATTGACCGTGGAAGTTCCGTTAACATCATCTTCAAGAAGGCTTATGAACAAATGAAGATGGAGACAAAAGATTTGAAACCATGCAAAGCCCGTATCCACGGCTTTAACGGTGCTGCAATCGATGCAATGGGGTATATAGAGCTACCAGTTGAAGTGGGGGAAGGTGAGCGTAGGAGAGTATGAGTCCTACCGTTCATAGTAATGGATGTTGACTCTCTATACAACGTATTTTTGGGACGTCCAGCCCTAGCAGAGTTTAGGGCCGCTCTGGCCCCATGGTGTTTGACATTGAAATTTCCGACAGACAAAGGGTCGGTGTAGTGCATGGCGATCAGGCGACCAGTCGCACTTATTATGTGGCGGAGTGAGAGAAGCTCAGCGAAGAGAAAAGGGAAAGGTTGCAGACAGCTCCGTCCGCATCTTAAAAATTGATGATTGACAAGTAGTGCCGAGCCCTAACTCGGGCGGCATTCTCGGATCCTTAGATACATAGATTCGAGAGATGATGATGGGGAATCCAGGGAAACGAATGCAGCATCGGCTGAGCTGATGATCGACATTCCAGTCAGCCGGGATGACCCATCACGAGTTTTTAAGATTGGATCACAACTCGACCCTTAAGTAGCTGAGGATCTTACTAATTTCCTCAGGGCTAATCTGGACGTTTTCGCTTGGACACACTCTGATATGTGCGGGATTTCACTCGCCATCGCAAGCCATATGTTGAACATAGACCCAAAATACATTCATGTGAAGAAAAAAAGGAGAGGCTTGGACCCGGAGAGGTCCGCTGCTCTCAAAGAGGAGGTGGACAAACTCAAAGCTAATGGGTTCATCCGCGATGCCCTCTACGCTGAATGGGCATCTAACCCTGTGCTGGTAAGAAAAGCAAATGGGAAGTGGAGAAATTGTGTTGATTACTCCGATCTGAATAAAGCATGCCCGAAGGATAGTTTTCCTTTACCTAGAATCGACCAGCTCGTCGACTCTACCGCTGGACACAAATTATTGTCATTATGGATGCATATTCGGGATACAGTCAGATCCCGATGCACATTCCAGACCAAGAACACACTAGTTTTGTCATAGACGTGGGGCTATATTGCTATATGGTAATGCCTTTTAGATTGAAAAACGCGGGAGCAACTTATCAGCATCTGGTGAACTGAATGTTTAAAGACCAAATCGGTAAGACGATGGAAGTCTATGTGGATGACATGCTCGTGAAGTCATGGCAGTCAAACGACCACATCTGAGACTTAGCAGAAATGTTTGATATACTCAGGAATTACGGTATGAAGATCAACCCCTTAAAGTGCTCATTTGGCGTGGCATCAGGAAAGTTCTTGGCTTCATTATGAGTGCACGTGGAATTGAAGCTAACTCGGAAAAGATTCAGGCTATTCGGGATATACAAGTGCCCACAACTATAAAGCAAGTACAAAGCTTGAACGGGAAGGTGGCCGCGCTGAGTCGATTCATATTCAGAGCCACGGCTAAGTGTATTCCTTTCTTTGATGTGATAAAGAAGGGAAAAAGGAATTTCGAGTGGACATCCGACTGCGAGGAAGCATTCTGAGCTCTAGTAAGGCATTTGGAGAGCCCCCCGGTGCTATCGAAACCAACAGACCATGAAATGTTGTATGTATACCTAGCAGTATCTCAGCATGCTATCAGTACGGATTTGGTCCATGAAGTGGACCGAGTTCAAAAGCCAGTTTACTATGTTAGTAAATGTATGACGGGGGCAGAAAGAAACTATCCCAAGATCGAGAAATTAGCCTATTGCTTGGTGATTGCGTCACGCAAGCTTCACCCATATTTTCAGGCACACTCAATCAGTGTTTACACTGATCAACCCTTGCGACGGGTACTCCAACGACCAGAAACTTCTAGAAGAATGTTAAAATGGAATATCGAGTTAAGTCAGTTCGATATTACTTACCTGCCGCGAAAGGCCATACAGGGACAAGAGATAGCGGATTTCATCGCTGAATTCACCATGACAGACGAATCAAACGGCCACAATGTGATACCTCCTGTTCGGTGGAAGATGTACACCGGTGGGGCATCTAACGACCGTTGTTTGGGGGCTGGCATAGTTCTTGTAACTCCTGATAACCGATCAGTTTGCTACTCTTTGAAGCTTGAATTCACAGCAACGAATAACGAAGCCGAGTATGAAGCATTGATTGCCGACTTTGATGATGAAATTCATCCTTCGAGTTCAACGTATTGAGAAAATGTCGTATTATTTGTTAAATTATTAAAGTATTTTTATGATGTTACTTTAAAATTTAGCAAAACTTTATCCATTAGTGCAAATGTTTGTTTTGCCAAGCTTAGTGGAATTCAAGAAGAATTTAGAGGGTTGGTTGATAAAATGAATCCTTATCTTGCTAAAATGACAATTAATATGAAAATGAAGTTTGATAAATATTAGGGAAGCGAATATAATATTAACAAAATTTTATTTGTTACATGTATGCTTGACCCAAGGTATAAATTCCTATTTTTGAAGTTATGTGTTGAAGATATGTATGAAAAATATATTGCGAAAGACACATTAAAAAGCATGAAGAATATTTTGATAAGGTTGTTTGACTTTTATGTAAACGATTTACATTTGGAACACAAATGCTTGAGGAACCACAACTTAGTATGCTCGTTGCTAGTGAACGTGTTGAGGTTGTTAGTGATTTCCTTTCAAGAAGAATGAATACTTTTCTAAGATAGGTTCGATAACACAATAACGAAGGAAACAAACTAGAAAAGTATTTAAATGCATTGATTGGGGGTACACCAAATAATTTTGATGTTTTACTATGGTGGTAGGTAAATAGTTCCAAATATCATGTTTTGTATTTAGTCGCTCAGGATCTTCTTGCTATTTCGGTATCCACGGTTGCTTTCGAATCCGCTTTAAGCACCGGAGGAAGAATTATAGATCCTTTCGTAGTACTTTGAGTCTATGGTTGATTGAGGCATTAGTTTGTACTCAAAATTGGTTAAGGTCTAAACCAATATTTGTCGATTATCAAATTGAGGTTCCAATCGATGGTGTTTCTAATTATGATGAACTCCTATCAGGTGATATTTGCATTTGTAAAATAATATAGTTCTTCATTTGTTGGATTTTAAATACAATGCTCTAATTAACTTGTTTGCCATGTAGATTTTGTACATGTATGTCAATGTGAGTCGTCATCATCTTTTTTGTTCACCATGGATGGTCATGTTTGCCACCGTTATATTCACCTTCACCATGGTTAGTTCCATTTAGTAGAAATGTTTATATAGTTTACACTTTCAAAACAACCATATACTTTCAAAACAGTCATATAACTTTTAAACAATCATATACTTTCATATAGAATCAAATAACTTTTCTTGCTATATTTTCCTACTGTAATCATTTAGAGAAAGCATTTAGAGAAAGCATCCAAATAATCTGATACTGAATGGTGCATAATTTTGTGGATATTGTGCATAATTTTGTTACTTTTGATTGTGAAATTGAGTGGAGATAAGTTAAATGTGAAATTGAAATTTGAGTGGAGATAAATTTCAGTTTTGAACTTTTGTGCATAATTTTTTTGCTTTTGATTGATCATCCTTGTGTCTATTTGAGGGAAATAACAATGTTTATACAAGGAAGGGTAATAGTTCAGAGATTTCTAAACTATTACCTCCTTATTATAACTGAAATCACCAGTGGGAGAAAGCAAATCCAGCATCTTATTCTTATGATTTCACATAAACATCTTCTTAAAGAAAAATTTTGAATTAGTATCACCTTCATTTAGTGTAATGACCTATAATTTTAGATAACTAAATTTATTAATTAAATAAGTTTGTAATGTTATGGAAAAATTTAACATCCAATGTTTAATAATGAGAGAAATAACTAGAATGTAATGTTAGTGTTACCTGGGTGTTTGACCATGTAACAAGAGGCTCGGCCTAAGCATCGTTCGACATTGAATATCATTCGGCATGAGCCTCGTTTGGCATTCCAACCTCGTTCGGCATTCCAGCCTCGTTCGGCATTCCATCTTCATTCGATATTCCAGCCTCGTTCGGCATTCCAGCCTCGTTCGGCATTCCAGCCTCGTTCGGCATCCCAGCCTCGTTCGGCATCCCATCCTCGTTCGGTAGAAGCCTTGTTCGGCATTCCAGCCTCATTTGGCTTTCCAGCCTCGTTTTCCATTCCAGCCTCGTTCGACACCCTAGCCTCGTTTGGCATTCCAGCATTGTTCGACATTCCAGCCTCGTTCGGAGAAGCCTCGTTCGGCATTCCATCCTCGTTCGGCATCCCAGCCACGTTCGGCATCCCAGCCTCGTCTGGCATTCCATCCTCGTTCGGCATTCCAGCCTCGTTCGGCATGAAGCCTCGCTCGGCATAAGTATGTCGTTCGACATCTCCCCTCAACCGGCATCGGGTCTTGTTCGGCCTACACACTTCACTCAACACACTACCTCGTTCGGCATAGAGGTACCGTTCGGCTTGGATATGTGGCTCGGCATTTGTCGTTCAGCATCTGTTGCTCGGCACACAGAAATCACTCACCACGGGCCGAGGTATCTTGCTCCTAGGCCCATTAGGGAAGTCCAACCCATCTTTGTCTATAAATAGAGGGGCAGGGGCACAGTGAAAGGGACTTTTTTGAAGAACACTGGGGAGACTCTACCGCATTCAAGACTCATTATTTTTTACTGAGCATTTGTATTCAAGTAGTTGGTGTACGGATTGTATCTGTAATTAATTGTTGAGTAAAGCAATAAAGATTAAATCCAAAGTGGACGTAGGCAGTTATGCCGAACCACTATAAATCTGATGTTCTTGTCTTTGCATCAATTCTACATACAGTTCTATGTTTTAATTTTCTATCTTCATTAATCTCTCTACTCAAATATTTCTCAAGGGTATTAGTGACCAATTCTAGTGCTAACATTTTGGTTCTTTCACTGAGAACCGAATTCTCAGGCCGTTAGGATCTACTTTGTAGCTACTGGATTGAATAAATCCCCCGAAGGAGATCCAAACCATTCATATGATGTCCGTTGATTCTACTCAGAGTTCCTATCAATAACTCTACTATAGGTAGACCACATACCCGATCAGCCTCTCATAATGCGGACGTCAACGAGACTACTAGCGTACAACAGACAGGACCTAGCAATCAGCAAGCAAATCCAGGTGCAGGGACTGCCGGAGCTCAAAACCAGACGGAAGTTGTTACTAGGATAGTGTTCAATGACTTAATGAGAGAACTCATGGAAAGTAGAAGACAACTTGCTGAATAGATTCAAGCTAACGCTAACCTTATGACTCAGCTTACTCAGCAACAACATCAGAATATTGGAGGTAGCCCTGCTTCTTATTCTTCATCTGATAGCTCGACTTCATCCGATGAACCTCCCAGGCATAGATGCCGTAAGACTGAGAGAGCACAAGTAGGTGCTACTGATCGATCAACTAGGGATCACTCACATCTTAGAGACCACATCCAAGCTGGGACATGAATCTTGGGAGCTGGAGCACGTGTGGAGACTGGACGTCCAGCTCACTAAGACCCTAATGAAGCTGGTCTTCAAGATACACATTTGGCAGATCGCCAACAGAGGGGACATCAACCTAAGCGGTCCTGTAGAATAGAGCCCAACCTTCCATCCTCCATACAAACTCCGGACTTATCGGCTATAGTCAAGCAGTTAATGAGAGAAAATCAAGGCTTAACCAATGAATAATTGGGGAAATCCAGGAGTCATACTCCATTCACCGATACCATCCTATAGGCCGAGTATCCTAGGAAGTTTAGCATGACCGATCCCAGGCAGCATGTGATGAGGTACGATGGATGATGGATTCGGCTAGAGCAAATGACGCAACCAAGTGTAGATGTTTTCCACTTACTTTATCCGGAATCGCCACCATGTAGTTCACTCGACTTTCCCCACGGTCTATATCCAGCTTCGACGAATTGGTGATGAAATTCGTAGAACAATTCAGGATACACGCCACTCGTCCCAAGGATGTGATGTACCAATCTAGTGTAATCCAGGCTTCGAGAGGAGTCATTGAAAGAGTGCTTGTAGAGATTTCATGTTGCTACTGCTGAAGTTAGCAACCCCTACGACCATGCAATTTTGATGGCGGTAATGCGAGGAGTAGATCCGAATTCAGAGTTTGGAGATTGGTTGGCAGGAAAGCCTCCAACAATGCTAGAGCGCTTCTATTCAAAGGCTCATCAATTCATAAGAATAGAAGAAGACAGATGGACGAGGCGAGACAAGGCACCAGGGCATGTTCAGGGGATTGTGAAAAGCAACATCATCGTAAAACAATCCGATGATAATTCGAGAAAGGTCCAAGTCAACATCCAGAGCAAGCCTGGGAAATCTAAAGGGTCCGGAGGAGGAAATCACGGAAAGAAAAGAGAAGCAGGGAAATGGAATCTAAGGATTCCAACCTACAACGAATACACCCCACTAAACGCATCTCTTGAGAATATTTACATGTCAACTTGTAAAACTTTTCAATACAAAAAGCCACGCCCAAAGGAATCCACAAAGAAACAGAAGCGGACGGGGAAGTACCGTCGCTTCCATGAGACTTACGAGCACAATACAGAGGAGTGTAGACATCTCCACGACGCCATAGAAAAGTTGATCAGACAGAAAAAGATGCAGGAATTTGTCAAGAACCCATAAGAGGGTAGGCAAGGAACATCGAACCTCGGACGTGGGCCTGATCCATGTCAACCAGAGGAACCTGCCTGAACCGTGGGTAGATTGGTCATAAACACGATAGTCGGTGGACCTCACCCTACAGACAAGAATTGCCAGGAGATGGAGCGATATGCTAACTCCTTGAGGCATGCGGATTATGAGTGTTGTTCGAATATGGAGAATAGGACCACCACAAAGTAGCAACGCAGGACGACAGACGAATAGTGTTTAGGAACCGAGATGCGGACAAGGTGGAGGCTCCTACCATCGACTCGATTGTCATATCTGCGACGATCGGGCCAGCATATGTCAGAAGAATTTTAATTGATTGTGGAAGTTCCGTTAACATCATCTTCAAAAAGGCATATGACCAAATGAAGATGGAGACAAAAGATTTAAAGCCATCTAAAGCTTGTATCCATGGCTTTAATGGTGCCGCGACTGATGCTGTAGGGTATGTTGAGTTTCCAGTTGAACTGGGAGAAGGTGAGCGTAGGAGGGTGCGAATCCTACCGTTTATAGTGTTGGATGTTGATTATCTATACAAAATGTTTTTGGGTCGGCCGACCTTGCGGAATTCAGGGCCGCTTTGGCCCTTGGTGTTTGACGTTAAAATTTACGACATACAAGGGAGTTGGTGTGGTGCATGGTGATCAGGCGATCGGTCACACATGTTATGTGGCTGAGCTGAGAGCGGCCCAGTGACGAGAGAAAGGAAAGGTTGCGGATAACTCCGTCCACATCCGAAATACTGACAATTGACAAGTAGTGGCCGAGCCCTGGCTCGGGCGACATTCTCGGATCTGTAGAGACATAGATCTGAGAGATGATGATGGGGAAGCCAGGGAAGCAAATGCAGCACCGGCTGAGCTAACGGTTGACATTCCAGTCAGCCGGGATTACCCGTCACGAGTACTTAAGATTGGATCACAACTGGACCCCTTAGTGGCCAAGGATCTCACTGATTTCCTCCGAGCGAATCTAGATGTTTTTGCTTGGACACATTCTAATATGTGCAGGATTTCTCCTGCCATTGCGAGTCATATGTTGAACATAGACTCGAAGTACGTTCCTGTAAAATAAAAAAGGAGAGTCATAGGCCCAGAGAGGTCCGCTGCTCTCCAAGAGGAGGTGGACAAACTCAAAGCTAATGGGTTCATCTGTGTTGCCTTCTACCCTGAATGGGTGTCTAACCCTGTGCTTGTGAGGAAAGCAAATGGAAAGTGGAGAACTTGCATAGATTATTCAAATTTAAACAAAGCATGCCCGAAGGAAAGTTTTCCTTTACCTAGAATTGACCAGCTAGTTGACTCAATGGCTGGACACGGGTTATTGTCATTTATGGATGTGTACTCGGGATACAATCAAATCCCGATGCACATTCCAGATCAAGAACACACCGGTTTTGTCACAGACGTTGGGCTATATTGCTATGTAGTGATGCCCTTTGGATTGAAAAATGCGGAAGCAACTTATCAGTGTCCAGTGAATCGAATGTTTAAAGACCAAATTGGTAGAACGATGGAAGTCTATGTGGATGACATGCTCATGAAGTCACGGCATTCAAAAGACCACATTAGGGACTTAGTGGAGATGTTTGATATATTCAGACGTTGCGGAATGAAGATCAATCCTTTAAAGCATTCCTTTAGCTGCTTCAAGAAGATTTTTAGGTTTCATTGTGAATGCATGGGGAATTGAAGCTAACTCGGAGAAGATTCAAGCTATTCGAGACATACAAGTGCCCAGAACTATAAAGAAGGTACAAAGCTTGAATGGAAAGGTGGCCGTGCTGAGTCCATTCATTTCCAGAGCCACAGATAAGTGTATTCTCTTCTTCGATGTAATAAAGAAAGGAAAGAGAAATTTTGAGTGGACATCCGATTGTGAGGAATCATTCCAAGCTCTGGTAATGCATTTAGAAAGTCCCTCGGTGCTATCAAAACCAATTGACCACGAAATGTTGTATGTGTACCTGGCTGTATCCCAACATGCTATCAATACGGCTTTTGTTCGCGAGGAGGACCGGGTTCAAAAGCCAGTGTATTATGCCAGTAGACATTTGACGGGGGTAGAAAGAAATTATACTAAGATTGAGAAACTATCCTATTGCTTGGTGATTGCATCATGCAAGCCTCGGCCATACTTTCAGGTGCATTCAATCAGTGTTTAAACCGATCAGCCCTTGTTACAGGTACTCCAACGACCGAAACCTCTGGAAGGATGTTAAAATGGAATATCGAGTTGAGTCATTTCGATATTACCAACCTTCCACGAAGGTCCATACAAAGGCAAGCGCTAGTAGGCTTCATTGCTGAATTCACCGTATCAGACGAATCAAGCGGTCACAATGTCATACCTCCCGTTCGATGGAAGATGTACACTGACAGAGCATCTAATGACCATTGTTCGAGGGCGGACATAGTTCTTGTGACTCCTGAAAACCGAAGTTTGTTATGCTTTGAAGCTCGAATTCCTAGCAAGAAATAATGAAGCCGAATATGAAGCATTGATTGCTGGCTTGAGACTTATCAGAGAACTGGGGGTAAGATCGGTTGAAATCTTTTGTGACTCACAACTGGTGGTGTACCAAGTATTGGGGGACTATCAAGCAAAGGGACAAGACTTGCCCTATACCTCACACGGGTTCAAGAGCTGCTAGAAAATATGGAATATTATGATATTTCGCTTGTCCCGCGTGAGCAAAACAAGAAGCCGATTCAATTGGCAAAATTTGCAAGCACTGACGATGCACAGCAAATGGGATTGGTTCCCGTTGAAACCTTACATACTTCTAGTATAAGTATGATGGACGTGGATTTCATGTCAGAAACAAAAGTCGAGAAGGAATCATGGATGACCCCATTCAAGCAATACGTGCTACACGGGGTCTTGCCCTTAAGAAGGAGCGAAAGACGACAAGTCATTCGTAAGGCTTTGCGATATGTAATGCAGGACGAAATAATGTATCGGAGGGGATTCTCGACCCTCTTACTTTGGTGCATTTCCCACGATGAGATAAAACGAGTCCTAAAGAAAGTCCACGAAGGAGAATGCGGTGACCGTACTGGGGGGTAGACATTAGCAAAGAAAATCCTCCGCTATGGATACTATTGGCCAACTATAAATCGGGACGCTGCAGACTACGAAAGGAGATGCGGAAAATGCCAGAAGTATGCAAAAATCCCCAGAGCTCTGCAAACGGAACTCACGCAAATGGTTAGTCCTTGGCCATTTACAATGTGGGGGACCGACATAGTTGGTTCTTTACCCATATCCAAAAGTGGTACGAAATACGTGATAATTGAGGTCGATTACTTTACCAAGTGGACAGAAGCAGAGCCTTTGGCCATGACCACCACTAAAAAGGTCATTAATTTCGTTGTATGAAATATTATGTGCTATTTTGGTCTTCCATGGACTATCATTACAGATAACGGAACTCAATTCGAAAGCAAAGAGTTTTGCCAAAAATATGGCATTAAGAAAAAGTTTGCGGCAGTTGCTCATCCAAAAGCCAATGGACAAGTGGAAGCCGTGAACAAAATAATCAAGTCATATTGAAAAAGCGTTTGGAAAAGACTAGAGGCAAGTGGGTGGATGAACTTCCAATAACACTTTGGGCTTACAGAACCGCCCATAAGTCCATGACTGGCCACACTCCATTCGCATTAGCATATGGCATAGAAGTTGTTATACCCGTAGTACTTGAAGTTCCACCACATCGGGTAACTTATTATGACCCTGAGTCGAATCGGGATCTTTTTCTGGAATCTCTGGACTTCATTAATGAAAAACATGAAGAAGCTGATTTAAGAGAAGTTGCATACAGACACCAAGTCACTCGATATTATAATGAAAAGGTCCGACCGAGAATCTTTTATATGGGTGAAATCGTTTTGAAATGAGTTTTCCCGGTCCCATCGCATATGAATCCTGCGTGGGAAAGTCCATACGTCATTGAACGGAAGCTTGGAGAGGGAACATTCAAGCTAGCGACCGTTGATAGTACGACACTGCCCTGAGCATTGAATATCGAGCACTTGCGGCATTATTATACTTAGTCCATTTCTTTCATATTTTAGTTGCAATTATTTCCAACATATTTTTATTCTTAGTTTTTGGCATATAATAAGACAATTTAGCTTATTTTCATCAATAAAGGCTTGAAGCCATCTTTTCCATGATTATTGATGTTTCTGTGTATGATAATTCTATGGCAAATCACTAAATTGCATTATTCTGTCTGACGTACGAACGCGCATGAACATCCTAAAATCTCCAAGTCCCCTGAGTACGGACTGGAGTATTCTGAGTCCCCTGAGTGCGGACCAGAGTATAAACGACTTAAAATCTCCAAGTCTCCTGAGTGCGGACTGGAGTACTCTGAGTCCCTTGAGTGCGGACTAGAGTATAAATGACTTAAATATCTTCAAGTCCCTTGAGTGCGGACTGGAGTACTCTGAGTCCCCTGAGTGCAGACGAGAGTATAAATGACTCGAAAACTCTAAGTACTCTGAGTGCGGACTGGAGCACTATAAGTCCCCCGAGTGCGGACCAGAGTATAAACGACTTAAAATCTCCAAGTCCCCTGAGTGTAGACTGGAGTACTCTGAGTCCCTAGAGTGCGGACCAGAGTATAAACGACCTAAAATCTCTGAGTCCCTTGAGTGCGGATTGGAGCACTCTGGGTCCCCAGATGCGGATTAGAGTATAAATGATTAAAATCTCCAATTCCCCTGAGTGTGGATTGGAGTACTTTGAATCCCCAGAGTGCGGATTGGAATGTGAATGACTTAAAATTCTCTAAGTCCTCGGAGTGCGGACTAGGATACAAATGACTTGAACTCATCAAGTCCTTGGCCTGTGGACTGAAAAATATTCCAAGTACCCGAAGCATGGAATAAAGGATGTAAGACTTCAAAGAATTTTCGAATTATATAAAAATAAAGTGGGGTTTACGTAGCTCACAATAGCCTGGGTTTCGACCATAATTATACAGAAAGTTGAACGATGAAAGTCTTTTGAAAGACAAAAGAACTAAGTTTTATTTATCCAAAATAAGGTTCTACTACAACTCCTCCAAAACTCGGAGTCAAAAGTCTATTTACATTGAGTACGAAAATAAATAAAAATAATTACATAATCTAAACTAACTCTCGTCGAACGATTACTTCTTTAACTTCCTATGTTTCTTGTCCTCCTTCGACTTCTCTGACGTCTCCTCCTCCATGCATTTTCTCTTGGAAGTTTTGCTTGGTGAGGAGGTGACAACTAAGGAAGAACGAGGGACCTCTAATGGCCTGGAGCCAAAAGGGAGGATGACCATTAAAGGTTTGCTCAGAGGATCATCTAGGTCCACGACTCGGTGCTCGACTTTGATTTCAGCCATCGTTTTCTTTTCATCCGCGAGCTTCTCCTTCTGCTCATTTTAGAAGTATGTTCAGAGGCGCTTGTGATCTCGATTTCATAAATTTCTTCGACGGGAGATGAATTCTCAGACTTATCCTTATCAAACACCCTAATCACTTGAGGATCTAGACCGGGAGTCTCTCCCGCGTGGGTGACCTCGCTTGTTTTCCCCTTCTCCTCCTTGGCGTCATCGCTCCTTGAAGTGGGTTTGAGATTAGAACGACCTACGAAAAATCATAGGAGATAAAAATTAGAATACAATAATCTCTCATCGAAAGCGATGGCTCTTTGGACTTTAAAAAGAAGAGTTATGTACCGGCTTCTTGCTGGCTCTCGACCATCCAGGGAGACTCACCCTCTGGAATGGGAGAATGAATGTGGATGCCGAGACCAGGGTCTTCTGGATCATAACCAACATGTTGCTCGAATGGATCGGGAACTGGGCGATCATCCGGTTGAGTAGGAGGAAGGGCTGAAGACTCGGTTCCATACGGACCCGCAATGACATCTTTTCTTTTGGATGAGGAGGAACCTTTGCAGTAAAGGGCCTTTGCTACGAACAAGTCCAAAGGCTCGTTCCCCCTGATAAATTCTCTCACCAAAGCCTCCTCGTCAACTTCTTTGGTGCCCAGCTCAACCTTTTTTTATCTTTATTAAAGTCTCACATTCCTCGGCTAGAGATTCGAGGTAGCCCTCGCCAAGAAAAGTTAAGTCCCAATGCATGAGGACACGGACGTTGAATTCTGTAATAAGTGGGTCGAACATGCACTTGACCTCCTCCCTGCCAGCCTTTGTAGTTGCCTCAAGGAGAGAGTCAATCTCCGCAGATGCTATTCTTTTGCCCTTTTCACGGGCTTCATCCTTCAGCATTTCGACCTTAGAGAGCTCATCGTCGAGCTTTGCCTTCAGGAGTAGCGTAGCAATAATCTCATCGCAATATCGTTGCGACTCTTCCTGGGCAACAATTTTTTCCTCTAACTCTTTGACTCGGAGAGCAAATGCATCCCTTTCCTTCTACGCTGAATCCTTCTCTAAAGCCAGGGCCCCACATCATTGGACCGCCTCATCTATTTCTTTCTTATGGGTTGTCACCAGGCGATTGATGGCCTCCGTAGTATCTTTAGCACTCTATTGGGTGGCTTCAAGTTGAGACTTGTATGCAGAGAGCTCTTCGTCTTGAGCTTTGATAATGCCTTTTCATGGATAGCCTCGAGCTTCAAACGATCAATTTCATGTTGACGCTCAACAGAGACTTCTGAGACTTTTTTGGCTAAGTGAACAAATGCAACATGCTGGACGTAGGCGTCGTTAGTACAAGTAATAGCGCTTTGTTTGACATGTCCCGGAATTTGATGAATCGCCAGGCGAAATTTCAAGCCACCAAAGCATATCTTTGGGAACGTGGATTTAAGCTCATCAAGTCGTTCTGCTACCGATGGATCAGATACAAGAGCGAGAGGAGTCTGCTTGGAGACTGCAGGTGTTTTGTGGGGATCCCGGGATCGCCCGGTACTGGATGAACCGGAGTGTTGATCCCAATGGGCCTCAGGCTGGGACTCCTTATGTGCGGACTTTTCTTTACTTTGATCCGATTGAGGAGAAGGATTGTGTAGGTACGAGGACTGACTGTAGGTTTTCCTTCGGTAGGATGATTCTCGATGGCAGTAGTCTCGATCGCCAGAATTATCTCTATCTCGACGTTTGTCGGACCCCGAATCCCGACCTGAGTGGTGAAAATAGATGAATCACGGAGATGGTCAAGTCCATGTGTACGCCCCATGTCAACTACACAGAATTTAAATAACGACAAGTCTATCTCTACTGATAGGAGTTTTTTCTCCCTGGTTTTGGGCTTGAGCGCTTGTATCGCCTCTCGCGGGCGAATGAAGCTTAAGGGCCTCTGGATCGTTGAAGCCATAGTTAAGCAGATCATCAGGAATACTGAGGTTCGATAGACCTTTCAGAGAACTTTCTAAGTGTTGGGGAGAAGGCTCTCTCTCCACTGGAATAAGGGTGACTTTATAAGTTCATCCCACTTTCTTCTTCCTCAACTTATAGGTCAATTTCTTCTTTCCCTTTGACGGGGAAGGTGTCATTTCGATGTCGTAAACCTCGACTATCGGGTCCCGAGTGGGACTAATATTTTCACACGGTACTTCGGGAGTCTTGCCTTCTCTAATCCCCCCTCCTCTGGTGTGTCAGTGGCATTACATGATGAAGTCCTAGCCAGGTTTTTTCCTTTGCCCAAAGTAGGTTTGGTTATAGTGATGCCTGGAGGGAGGCTTATTCGACGACCTTCTGCCAGCAACCTAAACTTCGTGAGCGACTCATTTGAAATAAGAGATCTGATGTCCCGGTCTTTTGTGGGAATAGCTCGGATAGCTTCGACAGCTTCAGAATATCCAAAGCCTTTGGGACGTGGGTTAATACCTGAAAAAATAGAGGAAGAGTTAGAAAAGGTGCAGCTTCCGCCAAACACGAGTATTGGTCCAGAAAAAGTACTTACTCCCTTCACCCATCTCCTCGCAAAGGCGGGAGGACAATGCACATAGAACCACTCCTGCTTATACTGGAAAACTTGCTCCATGCCCCGGTCAGGATTTGACACTTTCTATGCGGCTCAAGAAATACAAAAGATGTGCTATCTGACCGTCTCTTGAAGCGATAGATATAGCGAATGTCTCCAGGATTCGAGAGCCTGAAGAGGACACTCATGAAGAGAATGCAAGTGTCGTATATGAAAGCGTGGCTGTTTAGATGTAATTGCAATGGGGCGATCTCGATATACTGTAGAAAATTACGAAGAAAGGAGTTGAATGCGACACGCTATCGACCCAACACATGAATCTGTTGCAAGCCATATATTCGACTAGGGGCAAGTGAGGACCATCCTGCCCCGATAGAACCAACACATCATCAAAAGGAATCCCGTGAACTAAGCATATACAATGAAGCATGCTTTCGTTAATCTTCGAGGCTTGGGAATCGATCGGATCATCTAAAAAGATCGGTGCATCCAACGCCTCGCTCGGCATTCAGGAAAACATTATTGAAAAGACAAAGCAAAGGCTTTAAGAGAAACACGGAGTACTTGCGATTCAAAGCGCATCATGTCCATCCACATGGTGCACTTTGGGGGCCTGGGTGTTTGACCATGTAATAAGAGGCTCGGCATAAGCATCGTTCAGCATTGAATATCGTTCGGCATTGAATATCGTTCGGCATGAGCCTCGTTCGGCATGAGCCTCGTTTGGCATTCCAGCCTCGTCCGGCATTCCAGCCTCGTTCGGCAGAAGCCTCGCTCGACATCCCAGCCTCGTTCGGCATCCCAGCCTCGTTCGGCAGAAGCCTCGTTCAGCATTCCAGCCTCGTTCGGCAGAAGCCTCGTTCGGCAGAAGCCTCGTTCGGCATTCCAGCCTCGTTCGGCATTCCAGCCTCGTTCGGCATCCCAGCCTCGTTTGGCCTCGTTTAGCATTCCAGCCTCTTTCGGCAGAAGCCTCGTTCGACATTCCAGCCTCAATTGGCATGAAGCCTCGCTCGGCATAAGTATGTCGTTTGGCATCTCCCCTCGACCGGCATCAGGTCTCGTTCGGCCTACACACTCCACTCAACACACTGCCTCGTTTGGCATAGAGGTACCCTTCGGCTTGGATATGTCGCTCGGCATTTGTCGTTCATCATTTGTGGCTTGGCACACGGAAATCAGTCACCACGGGCCGAGGTATCTTTCTCCAAGGCCCATTAGGGAAGTCCAACCAATCTTTGTCTATAAATAAAGGGGCAGGGGCACAGTGAAAGGGACCTTTTTTGGAGAACACTGGGGAGACTTGCCGCATTCAAGACTCATTCTTTTTTACTTAGCATTTGTATTCAAGTAGTTGGTGTACGGGTTGTATCAGTAATCAATTGTTGAGTAAAGCAATAAAGATTAAATCCAAAGTGGACGTAGGCAGTTACACCGAACCACTATAAATCCGGTGTTCTTGTCTTTGCATTAATTCTGTATACAGTTCTCTGTTTTAATTTTCTATCTTCATTAATCTCTCTACTCAAATCTGTCTCAAGGGTGTTAGTGACCAATTCTAGTGCTAACAGTTAGTAATGTTAATTTAAGGCAACTAATAACTATTTTATTGTAATCCCAATTTATTGAAATGATTGAAAGGGTATAATTAGTTATACAGTGTAAATAAAGAAACAGATTACTACATTATTTCTTTTATTTATTCTGCTGCATCATGTTGTTCTGCTGCATTATTTATTTATTACTGTAGTAGGTACTCTGATTCTATATTGTAAAAATGTAATCAAATGTTATTTGTAAAACAACTTCATGAACTGTTTATTTGATTACTATATTTTGTTATCCCGCTACGAGATTCTGTGTTTTGTTTTTCCTTCTTTTCTCTTCTTTTTCTTATTTGCCCCATAACAATCCCCTCTTTTTAATGGTTTGAGTCTAAGTGGTTTATTGTTGATTTAAACCATCCAAAAAGGTGGGTCGTTACATTTAGCCATAACACTTTGCTTTTCTGGATTAGTTTATCATGATGTATCTTCATCAGTTTCTTCAATTCTATATTAATGTAAAGCATATGGTCGTATAGAGATGGATCCTTTGGGCCTTGCTCAACCTATAGTAAACTGAATTATATGGATTTTGTAGTTCTTGAACAACATTATTCTTCTTTATCTTTCTATACCATTGCTTAAGATTCTCATTTACATGCTTGAGTTTCTGTGAAAATTGGTCTCACCATCACTATAAATATATGTCATTTAACCTGTAGTCTCACTATCTCAGACTCACTGTCTCAACTTTGACATCCACAAACTGTGACATCCTCAATAATGCATTATAAATATATATGTCATTTATTATATATCATTTAATATATGCACTGCATTTTAAATGCAGTCGCCAGAGTGGAGTATCGATTGAGAGTCGCATAGAGAGTTGATTTGAAGACTAAAGTAGTGATGGTCACTATCTCGGACTTATTCAATCTCCAACTATCATTTTAATTTTCTTTGCATTTTCATCGGAAAACCAATGTATTTTAGTATTTGTATTGTCGTTTATGTTGACTATTTATTGCAATTTGAGTGTATTATATTTATGGACTGTAGTGTTCCAAATCTGATAAGGCCGTAGGGGCGTATTATGTCAGTTGAGCCTGGTACACTTACTATCCACTGGTGATAAGGTTCAACTGAGTTTACATTGCTGTTTATGGATGAAGACTGTGATGTGCATCAATTGGTGGTTGTAAGTGTATTAGCCTATAATGAATTATGGTAAGTTATGCAGTGGATTGTCATAGTAATTTGTATAAGCCTATATAAACTGCTATGGTTGCAATTGTTGTTAATGTTTATGTAACAGTTGCATTGCTATAGTGTAGTGTATTATGTTGTTTATGGAATGCAGTGTAGACAACTGAGTTAGAAAGTTATGCATTGCTGTTTATTTCTATAAATTGTACACTGTAGTTATGCTTTGTACAATTTGCATTGACTGTTCAAATGGATAACCGATATGATTGAGTGGTTAACCGAACTAGTTAATTTGACTGGTTAACCATGGTTAAATTTAATTGGTTCGGTCCGTTAAAGCAATAGATTTTAACCGATGAACTGGTTAACCGAACCGTTATTTTTAACCAGTTAACAGTTGAAATTAACCGATCGGTTCGGTTAACTAACCATGTCCACCCCTATAATTTCGGATTATGAGCTACTTAGGATAGAAAATTTATAATTAAGTTTTGCATTCATTTAGTTGCATTAGTTCATGCATATTTAAAAAAAACCAAAATCCAAAACAAAAAAAGTAGTAAATATTTTTTAACTTAGTTTTCAAATCCTTTGAATTTTTTTTTAATCAAAATCAAAATTAAAAAAAAATTGAAGTTACATTTTTTTTAGAAAAACAAAAATCCAAATAAAATATAATTTTTTCAATAACAAAAAAAATTGAAAAATACAAAAAATGAAAACAAAAATCAAATTTCCCTTTGAGAAATAAATTCCTTTTGATAAATATTTTTCCTCCATAAAAAAACATTTTGACAATGTTTAAATTTCCCTATTTATAAGATTTTTACGATAGTTGTGAAAATTAATATAATCCTTATAATTTCACATTAAATTCATATAGACATTTTAGTGACAACTCTTGTGTAAACAATTTGGATTTTACAGAATAAAGCTTTCAAAATAATGACCCGCCCTTTACTCTTGAAAGTAGTATTGGAACGATTTAGTCACTACTTGAACAACAAAATCAAATGACAAATAATTTGATGAAGTTGTGTAATAACTCAAGTCAAAATTTTCAAGGCCAAGATTTAAATTCTCTTCAAAATTCAAATAATTTCGAGTATAACTCATGCCAATACAATTTCGAATTTCTAATGGAATTTCAAAGTCAAAATGGAAATGTGAACCATTTTTCAAATAATTTTGGCAATGAGAATAATCTCGACTATGGTTTAATAGAAAATTTTCGTTCTCAACAATTTCAAATTAAAAATTCTCAAATTAATAATTATAATTTGATTGAGAAAATGGATGAAATTCACAAAGATCACACAGATTTGTTGTAATGACCCAGAATTTCAATCATTCGAAATTCGGATATTTAATTGATTTTAAATATTCACGAGTTAATTTCATAAGTAGAGTAACTTATATTTCGAATATAGTAATTTAATTGGATAATTAAATTGTTAATTTAATATTAGAAATTGCAGAAATAATTGGAATTTGGATTTAATGTGAATAAAAATGATTATAAAATTGAACTAAATTCTATTTGAATTAGAATGATGATGGTAAACTTTTAAAATTGAACTAAAAGTAAATTTATAGAAATTGAATATTTTAATATTTAACCAACGTGTAAAAATAGTCATTTTTGACACTATCTCCAATTTCGACTCATTGGATACGAAATGTTATATTATTGTGGGATTTCAAATTTTGTGTAGATCAGATTTACAATTTAGTCATACGAAGCTGAAACACATAGAAATTTATTTAAGAAAATTTTAATTAAAATAATTCGATTTGAATATCTTTCAAATATGATCGAATGGGCTCCCAATATATATTCCATTGTGTTTGATATAGAGGTAAAACATTATAAATGCCTGGCGGCACGCTTCGATTGGAGTTCGAAAAATTTCCAGGCGAATAGTGTTTTGTAATTGCATATACAAAGACATTCACTCTTACCAAATCCTATAAAACTAGGTCTAGCCGCCACCATATTCTCGAACGGCGAGAGATTTTCAATTTTCTTCCCACGATCTCTCTCAATCCATAAGCAATGAAGTAAAACTCTCAACTACAAAGTTGTAGAGCACGATGGGATCTTCGTAACCAATGGTCGTGATCGATTTTCAAGTGGTGGATTCGCTAGAATTGGCTTGTAAGTGACGTGCATTTAAGAGGGTTTTTCGAGGTCAAGATGGAGCCTAGCTCGATAGGGTATGGGGCGATGGTGCACGACGATGGAGGCGTTCGAACGGTGATAGTGGATCATCTCATCGATGAATGTGGTGGTCACGATAATTGAGGGTGGGTCGGTGGCTAGGTGGATTTCATGCACGATTTTTTAGCTTATGGAGAAGATGATAAACGTGGCCTAGATCTCATCCCAAGAATCGAATGACTCAGATGATTCAAGTAAATAAAAAAAAAGAATTTGTCAATTATATTATGTATAAATTCGTATAAATTTTAAAATGTTGTAACTTCTTCATACAAGGTCAAATTGACGAAAAAAGTTGCATGGGGTTCGTATTGACGAACACTACGCGTTGGAACTGGTTTGGACTTGATTGGAGCTAGTGAAAATTTTGGGTAAAATTAAAGACTTGTTTAATTTTATTCAAAATAAATCGCTGCAACGTCTATTACAATAAAAGTGAGTGCAGCTCACTCTTTTTGACTCGCATATATTTTTATACAAGTGAGAATAAATTTATTTATGTTGATTGAAGAGTGCTTGGATGATACATGTATGTTATATATATATATATATATATTGATTTGGATATATTCCTGCCTATTGGAGCAAACGAGACCCTATATGTTCTCGTGTATGAGCGGATGATCTTTTGTACGTGCGTCAGCCTCAAAGCAGACATTGTACATATTTTCTCATATGCATATTTGTTGCGGGTGACAGGTTGGAGGGATCCAACTGGATTCCTCATCAGTGTTGATTTTATTTACAGATATTGTTATATATGTTGTTATCATGTGATATATAGTGTTTGGATGTGATGATTGATGTGAATCACTATTTAGTGCTGTTGCAGCATTGGGCTATATTTATAGAATTTTAAAAATATTAAAATATTGGTTTCAAATAAAAAAGGATTTCAAAGTGATTTTGAAAATAGATGTTTATTTATTTTTGAATTGTTAAAGGAATGAATTTATTTTAGATAAATAAAAGTTATAATTTTTATGTTACAAAAATTATGATTTTTGTGAAATATACCTAAATATGATTTTTGAAGTTATATAAATTTTGATAACAATTTGTTAATTATTAAAAGAAGAAGTTTGTTTAAATGAAATCAAAATGTGATTTTTGAAATATGAAGTTAACTATTTTGTAAAATAAGTTAAATTGAGGTTTTTGACTTATTATAAATGGTTTATATATAAGATTTATAAAATTGATATTTTGTAAAAAAATAATAGAATTATAAAGGAGTTTTTATAAGTGTTAAAATGAAGTTGTAAGTGAATCTTATAAGTAAATAAGATGATTTATAAATTTATGAAGTTACAAAAAGAATGAATGTGTAAATAAAGAGATTTACAAGTGAATTAACTTATGATCGGATTTTGGGTATGTAAATGAGATATAAATGAGATTTGTTAATAAAATAATTTATAAGTAGAAGTTTTTATTAAAATGTAAATATGATTTATAAATTGTTTATAAATCCGAAATCAATTGAATTTGATAAGTTAAATATGGAAGTTTATTAGAGGGATTGTATTCACGATTTTGGACAGTGGACAATCCTTTAAATTAAATAAATGTTTTGAAAAGTGATCTTTTAAATGAAGTTAAATGATTTGAAGATGTTTTAAAAGGTGTGAGCATCGAATACATAGATTTCAACATTCATTTTCAAATAGACGTTCTTGAGAAGTAAGAAAAGCATGGACTATAATACTGTTATTATAGTAAACGATTTTAGAAAGGATATGTTTTGTATAGTAAATGGGATTTATATATCTATCTAATTATTGAATCCTTATATTAATGATTTTAGTTTGTCATAACGATGTTTTACGCATCATTCGTTTTGACCCAAATAAGTATGTTTAAGAGAATGTTTTCCTTCAAGAATAAAATACAAACTCAATCATGATTTAAGTATATGTAATATTTTCTAGGTGTTGAAAATAGATTAATTTATGAATTCACTTATTATTAAATAGTGGAAATTAGCCACAAGGGCCTCTTTAGTAAGTGCAATTAGTTTCTAGGACACACAAGTGAAATAATTACTTTTAAGTACAAAGTACAAAATAATTAATTTCTAAGGCCTAAAGACCTATAAGATTATGTCCTTGAAAGTAATTGGACTGCTGATTTTGTCCTTGAAAGTAATTATTATGCTGACTTTGGCCTTGAAATTAATTTTTGTGCATGTGCGTCCTAGAAGCTAATTGGACTGCAAAGTTTGTCCTTTTAGTGAAATTCCCCTATTAAATACGTATATGGAAATGTTTTCCAACACAGAAAGTTGAAATGATTTTAGTATTATGTCTTTTAAAGATAATTTGAAGTGAATATTTGGAAAGTGATTTAATTAACGAATAATTAATTAAAGGGAATAGTGATTGCTTATGGTGCTAAATATTTGTTGTTTGCTTTGACAGTTAAGTAACCGACTATCAAATTTTCCTATTTTAGTTCCTTGACTTTATGTGGGAACAATTTAGACGTACACTTAGTATATAGTCATCTATGTAGGCTTGATTATCATTTGTGTTGAGGATGTTGATTCGTGTAGTGCGGAGTATTACTCCAATCTATCGAGCTTCCTTCTTGGTCGAAGGATAGCAAGTTGAAAGTTAAAAGCATGATAAGTCTATGAGACTTAGTTTCTATGTGAGGTTGAGAAACGATTTCGCGTTGTTGTGTGAAGAGACCGAGATCGGTTTATCAGAAAACCACTTTGTACCAACATAATTGCGTTCGAATGTGCAGGTTATTGATGATATTGATATTTAGGATTTTCATAGTGAAGGACTGCTTGTTGATCGTTTGGGGTTAAAATCCCAATATACATATAGTAGTAGTAGTCTCTTTGTTATGAAACATCCAATGCGAGGACTATTCGCTACTAATCCTAGGGATTTCCCGACAGGATATGGTAGGAAAGTACCTTCGGTTTGTCCTGTTCCTGGACAACTTGTATAGACGAGTGTCTGACATTGCATTTTTATTATTACGTACATTGGTTTTTATCAAAGTACATCAGTGGTGGCAGAGAAGGCAACTTCTTTTAGCCTAACACCCTCCTTAAGATATAGAAGCTCAATGGTTGTATTTTTATGGAAGGTAACTAGAAGTCAATAGAAATGGCAATGTGGCATTCAAAGTGATGTGATATGTGAAAGGTAATCGTTACCTTAGGCCTCATCAATCGGAAATGACCGAAACAGGGTTAGATGCGGCAAGGATAAGTGGTTCATTTCCAATTAGGATATGATCATCCTCTTCTAGGTATATTTCTTCCCGCTATGACATTCGAAATGTAAATTATTGTGGTTTGTATGTTATGAGGGCCCTCGGAAAAGGTCGGTAACGACCGGGGATGATATATTCGGCACTATCTAGTCAGAGATACGTCGGTCTTGTGTTGGGAGAGGATCTTTTGTGATGTTCCTCGTTACATTCCTCTAGAGATGTACTGTCGGAAGGTAGTTCCTTCACCCGGTCATTTATATGAAATACAAACTCCACTATGAGCCGTGGTTTTGTTTGTATTGGCATAATGAATAGCCTCGAAATGCTATATGGGTAACCATTTTGGCTATGATTAATATTTTGTATTCTAGACACTAGTATAATATAAGATGATTTGATATGAAATGTTTTGGTTATCGTAAGGTAAAAACATGTCCATGTTTATGTGTGGGCGTTGTCTTACGAGATACTTTGATTTGAAAATAAAAGTTTGGTAACGTAATAAATTTAGTTGAGTGTGTTTTTCTCACCTGTTTACCAGACTGATCCAGGTGTTCTTCCCTTTTAATGCTCGGGTCAGACCGGGTATATTTATAGGTTTAGATTTGGTGCTTTTGGAGCTTCGGTAGGAGAGCTGGAGATCTTCATTTTCGTATACACGTATCTGTTTATTGTCTTCTTTGCTCGTTGTCGTTTTATATTATCAGCAATTATAAGGACAGGCTATTATAACTGTCCAAGCTGATGATTAGTGATTGATTGTTGAATTCTGATTGATGTATGTATATACAGATTCTATTTTGTAAAGATCATTGATATGATATTATATGTTATTCCGTTGCGATGTGAGATTCTGTATTGTTATTGTTCTGTTTGGTTCTCTCTTGTCTCTTTCTTCTCTTCTCTTCTTCTCTCTTCTTTTCTTTCTCATAATTTTCCATCATTATGTGCTTTTTGGGTCGGACATGCGTGGTTTATCATCAATTCAAAGGATACAGATTTGTGAGGTCGTCACATTTGTTGTTTTAAACATATATGAAACAACATGAAAAACCAAATCAAATCTCAACGTGTCACGAGTCAAGTGATAATACACTTTTACCAAAATTGATGATTTTCAAATAACAACTTTTGAAATTGAAAATGACAGTCTTAATGAAGTTTTTGAAGATACGGTAATTGAGTTGGATTTCAATTCTTTTGAGGGTGAAAAATTCGATTTAAATTGCGACCTTCCTTTTCCATTTTGAAAATTTGAATACAACAACTTTGGATTTTGAACTTGATATATGCAATAAAGTTGTTAATAATTCAATAAAGGAAGATGAATTTAATGAACATGAATTCTTTGGACTTTTCAAAGGTGGGTTGTTAAATTCTAAAGTGGTAGAGTTAAATCGCCATTTTGATTTTGAAATCAATAATTCTGAAGAAGTTTTCAATGATAAGTTTGAATTTCAATTTGGTAAAAATAAACTTGAACTTCAACTAATTGTTTAACAACCCCAAAAATCATCAAAAATAAAACAACTCAACCGATTTTTAAGAAAATGGAATTCATTTTTCCAAATCAACGTTCAACTTTGAAATCTTTTATGGTTTGGTTTTCAGTGCTTAGGCTGTGTCTCTCATACTTGACAAGACAAATGAATTGGTCTTTGGAAGACCGTTTCATTTACTCTTTTATAGTATATTTTCTGATGTCATGTAAATAATATTCTTTTCATTTTCATGTAAATATAGGTCATATTTTTATTTTTATTTTACTTTTCTCCTTTCACTTGGGTTAACTGTGGGGACACATTCAAAATCAAGTGTAAGGGCTTCATTTTCGATATTTAATGGTTTATGTTTTGACATTTTCTATCCAAAACTCAACAAAATTAAAAAAAAATCCCAAAAATAAAAAAAAATAGCATATTAATTTACTTTTAAGGAAATATCATAAGGTAAATATATGGTTTTGGTTATTGAATTGAAATTTTTGAAAATTTATTTGCCTTAACAAAAATAAAAATAAAGTTTGATTATGTAACGACCCAGAATTTCCATCATTTGAAATTCATATATTTAATCGATTTTAAATACTCAGAAGTAAACTTTATAAGCTAAATAAAATATATTTTGATTTAACTAGATAATTAAATTGATAATTTAATATTTGAAATTGCTGAAATAATTGTAAATTGGATTAAATGTGAATAAAAATGATTTATAAATTTGAATTAAATCTTATTTGATTTGGAATGATGTTAGAAAACTTTTAAAATCGAATTAAAAGTTAATTTGTAAAAATTGAATATTTTAATATTTAATCGACGAGTAAAAATAGCCATTTTTCAAACAGTCTCGAATTTAAGCGAAACCTTTTTCATTGGATCCGTAATGTTATATTATTATAGGATTTCAAATTTCGTGTCAATCGGATTTACGGTGTGTCCGGGGCATGCTAAAACGCGTAGAAATTGGTTTAAGTGAATTTTAAATTTAAATAATTAGATTCGAAAACCTATCTTTCAAATACGATCAAATTAGCTCTCAATATATATTCCATTGCGTTTGGAATAGGGGTAAAAAATTATAAACGCTAGGCGGCATGTTTCGTTTGGAGTTCGGAAAAATTTCGGGTGAATAGTGTCGCGTAATTTTTTATATAAGGCCATCATTTTTTCTATTTTGCAAATATTAGTGTTTTAAACCCTAGCCGCCACCTTATAATCAATGGCTGGAAAATTTGATTCTTCTCCCCTCGATTTCGTCTAATCTATTAGCTATTACGAAAAACCATCTGCATGAAAAATGTAGAGCATGATAAGTTCTGCAAAATCAATGGTAATGATTGGAAATAACGAAGTGGATCATCGACAAAATGGCTTCGAACAGCCAACGTTCGAACACGTTTTTCGAGCAAGATAAGGGGCCGATCTCTCCAAGGTTTGGGGCAGTGAAGGAGTTGATGATGGGCTTCAAAATGGCGCTAGCTGATCGTCGTATAGCTCGATGATGGTGGTGCGGCATTTAGGGTTAGGGGCGGCGTTTGGGTTGTCTCGACCTAGAACTCGAATGCGTGGAGAAGAAAAGGTGAGCGGCGTGGATTCAAGCAACAAAATCGAACGACCGTGATCAAAGGTTTATAAATAAAAAATTAAAATCGCAAATTGATTTATATAATAATTGTATAATCTTTAAAAATGTATAACTTTTTCATACTAGGTCCATATCGCACGAAATGACTTGCCTTGGATTCGTATGGATGAACACTACGCGATGGAGCTGGTTTGGAGTTGATTGGAGCTAGTGTGAATTTTGGGTAACATTAAACGGTCGTTTGATTTTATTCGGAATAAAACACTACAACTGCTATTGGAAACAATGTGAGTACAACTCACTCTTTCTGCCTCACTGATATTTTTATATACATGAGAATAGATATTATTTATGCTGATTGATGACTGTTTGGATGGTATATGATATATTGATTGACGTTTGGATATATATACCTGCCTAGTGGAGCAGATGACACTATACGTTCCCGTGTATGAGCGGATGACCCTTTGTACGCGCCTTGAAGCGAACATTGTACATATATTCTAACATGTATATTTGTTGCAGGTGATAGGTTGGAGGGACCCAACTGGATCCTCACCCGTATTGATATTTACAGATATTGTGATATATTCTGTTATCATATGATATATGATGTTTGGATGCCTTGATTGTTCTATTTAGTGTTGTTGTAGCATTGTGCCATATTTTGGAAATTTAAAAGGATTTTAAAAGTGACTTTGGAAATATACATTTTATTGAATTTTAGAATTGTTAAGGATGAAATTATTTTAAATAAATAAAAGTTATAATTTTTATTGTTATAAAAATTATGGTTTTTGTGAAATAACACTTAAGTATGATTTTCTGAGTTATATAAGTTTTAATAACGATTTGTAAATTATTAAAAGAATTGGTTTATATAAATTGAGATTTTTGAATTATAATAAATGGTATATGTACATATAAGATTTATAAAATTGATATTTTATAAATCAAAGTGTTAGAATTATAAAGGAGTTTTATAAGTGTTTAAAATAATGTTATAAATGGATTTTTATAAGTGAATAAGATTTATAATTTGGTGAAGTATAAAAGAATGATTTTGTAAATAAATGAACTATAAGTTATTAACTTATAATTTGGCGTTTTGATATATAATTGAGTTATAAATTGAATTGGTTAGTAAAGGAATTTTGTATACTGAAGTTTTTATAAAATATAAATGGAATTTATAAGCATTGTTTTATAAATCCGAAATCAATCGAATTTGATAAGTTAAATATAGAAGATTATTAACGGAATTATATCCACGATTTTGGACAGTGGGTAACCCTTTGATTTAAATTTGCAATAGTGATGAATTTGGTAAAGGCATTATATCCAATTTTTTGGACAGTGGATAATTCTTTAATAAATGTATAGAAATATAGGATTTGGTAAATGAAGTATATTCACGATTTTGGACAGTGAATAATCTTTCGAAATTAAATAATTATTTTGGGAAGTGATATTTTAAATGAAGTTAAGTGATTAAAAGATGTTTTAAAATGCGTTAAGTATCGAAACCATAGATTTCAACATTCATTGTTGAAATAGACGGTTTCGAGAAGTAAGGAAATGATGGACTATAACACTGTTGTTATAGTAAATGATTTTCGAAAGGAAATGTTTTCGTATAGTATCGGGGTTTATATATCTATCTTATTTTCGAAACCCTATACTATTGATTTTGGGTTGTCGTAACGATGTTTTACACAACATTCGTTTTGACCCAAAATAAAGTTGTTTAAAAAGAATGTTTTCCTTATAGAATAAAATATATACTTAATCCTGATTTAAGTATATATAATATTTTTTAAGTGTTGAAAATATATTGATTTGTGAATTACTTATTATTAAATAAGTATTTGGAAATGTTTTCCAATGTTGAAATGATTTTGGGAATATATCTTTTTAAAGATAATTTGAAGTGAATATTTGGCAAGTGAATTAACTAATAAAGATTAATCAAAAGGCATAGTGATTGTTATCGTGCTGTTTTAAAGTTAAGTGATTTTGGAAATGATTTCAACATTCACTGTTGAATATTTTAGTTACTCAACTTAATGTGGGAACTATTTAATCATACACTTAGTACGTAGTCTTCTGTGTAGGCTTGATTATCGTTTCATTACTCCAATCTCTTGAGCTTCCATCTTGGCCCAAAGGATAGCAAGTTGAAAGTTGGAGACATGATAAGTCTATGAGACTTAGTTAAGTGTGAGGTTGAGAAACGCTTTTGCATTATTGGTGCGAAGAGACCATGATCGGTTTATCCGAAAACCACTTTAGACCAACATATATGCGACGATTGTGCAGGTTGCTTTGTGATGATATTAATATTCCGGATTTTCATAGTGGGGGATTGCTTGTTGATCGTTTGGAAAAATGTATACAAGTTAATAAACGCTGTTTGAATAATCTGAATAAAAACAACAATTGTAAGAGAATAAATTATATAAGCAAATGAATTATAAGTATGGAATTATAATTAATATGACTTACAATTGTGAAATAATCTTATACATAAGAAATGAAAAAAAATGAGTTATAAATAAAAATGGATTTAACTAAGAATTTGTGAAAATTGGAATCCTGTTTATTTTGAAAGTTGTTTTTCAAAGTTAAAGAGATTATATTGTTATAAATCTAAATAAGATAAACAAATTTGGAATTTGTTTATATAAGTAAAGTAGAAATAGTGAAATTATATAAGTAAAGGATTTGTAAATGTGATTTATAAATAGAAGGAATTTTTTGAAAGAATTTAAAGAACTGAATTCACTTCTGTTGCTGGAAAATAATAAGGGTGATGACTGCAGCATCATCAGTATCATTTTCGAGTTTCTGTATGATTGATTTGCTACCAATAGTAAATTAAAATTGAAGTTTTGTTATGATAAATAAATTTGAATTTAAAATCCAAGTTTTAGTTGATAAATATAAGTAAAATAAGTTTTGGACTTATAATATATGAGATAATAAATTTTTAGCTTTGGTAAAGTTGAAATAAATGTGAGTTAGCATAATAAATATATGATTTGAAATTTAACTAAAGGAAAGTTAAATAAAAGGAATTGGATTTTAACTGGATTATGTAAGTTATTGAAATGCACATTAAACTTAAAAGATAAGTGATTATATAACATGAATTTGCAAGTTTGAATAAATAAGATTTATAACTTACAAAGTGAGAAAAATTAAGTAAAACCATATATGAATTTGAATAGTGAGATGAAATTTGACTTTAGTAAAAGGTTAATGAAATGAATTAGAGATGAACTTATGTTGTATAATGAAAATGAACGTAAATGAAGTTGATTTTGGGTATCGAAGTGAATTAATAAAGTAAAGTGATGAATATGAATTTGAGTTATATAAAAGTTCAACTTTAGTTGTAAAATGAATTAGCATTAAAAATATTGTTGTTAAGAAGTTGTGAATTAATAAAATTTTGGAAGTGTCGTATAAAAATATGAATATAGTGAATACTAGAATTCAATCTAAATTGAATGTTAAACCAATTTGAATTAAAAGTGTTGAACCAAATTGAATGAATGTAAAGTAAATTAATTTGGTAATGTTGGATATGCATTGATTATTAGATGATTGTTAGTTGATTGAATAAAAATTCCTATGGAATTGAATCAATGAAATTGAAAGTAAAATAATTGAATTCAAATTGTATGTTAAGTGAATTTAAATAGAATTGAATTTGATTTGATTGGAAGTGGAAAAACTTGAATATGAATTAGTGAATGTAAACTAAATTGAATTTGAACGAATGAATGTTGGTAAAATCCAATATTAATGAATCAATTGTGATTAAATTGAAAATCAATTCAGTAAATATTAATGAGAAATGAATTTATATTGATTTGGTTATGGATGTTAGTTGGATGATAGTTGTTTGATAGTTGGATTGGTTGCATATGTTGCATTTTCTATATTGACATATAGTAGTTGTTGGTATATGTTGTATATTGATATTACTTTCATATATACATGTTTCTCATTGTTTATTAAGTGTTTAGTAGGTGCGTATGGCGCTTACTTCGCATTTGGAGCTCGCTTTCGCGCTATATTAGCTGTATATGCTCGCTAATAATATATAAGTTATATATCTCAGATTACATACCGTACTTCTACACTTTTTTCCCTTCGGAATGCCTCATCCACGTAGATGAGATATATATTTGTGATATATATATTGCTATTTTTTCCATATCGAACCGTGCAAAGGAGCCGCTGGCGATTTTTTTTGAAATTTAAGGAGTTAGAAATTTTTTGGAAAATTTGTGATAAATATAATTTTGATTTTGAGTTATAAAAGTTAAACGATATAGTGGATTTTGAAAAGATAACTATATATGGATTTGAAAACTTAGAAAATTTTTTGTAAATTTAACTAATGGATTTTGAGAAAAGTTAAAAGGTTAAATAGATTTGGTAAATCTAGTTTAAACAATTTTTTTTGAAGAATTAACGGATTTTGTAGCTTTTTCTTGCTTGGTAATTTCGAGGACGAAATTCTTTTAAGTAGGGGAGAATGTAACGACACAGAATTTCCGTCATTTGAAATTCATATATTTAATTGATCTAAATATTCAGAAGTAAATTTTATAAGCAGAATAAATTATATTTCGAATATTTCGATTTAATTGGATTTAAATTGATAATATAATATTTGAAATTGCTGAAATAATTGTAAATTGGATTAAATGTGAATAAAAATTATTTATAAAGTTGAATTAAATCTTATTTGATTTAGAATAATGTTAGAGAACTTTTAAAATCGAATTAAAAGTTAATTTATAAAAATTGAATATTTTAATATTTAATCGACGAGTAAAATTAGCCATTTTTCAAACAGTCTCGGATTTCGTCGAAACCAATTTCATTGGATCCGTAATGTTATATTATTATAGGATTCCAAATTTCACGTCTATCGGATTTACGGTTTGTCCGGCAAGCTAAAATGCGTAGAAATTGGTTTAAGTGAATTTTAAATTTAAATAATTCGATTCGAAAACCTATCTTTCAAATACGATCGAATTAGCTCTCGATATATATACAATTGCATTCGGAATAGTTGTAAAAAATTATAAACGCCAGGTGGCATGCTTCGTTTGGAGTTTGGAAAAATTTCGGGTGAATTGCGTCGCATAATTTTCTATATAAGGCCATCATTTTTTATATTTTGCAAAATATTAATGTTTTAAACCCTAGCCGCCACCTTCTAATCAATGATCGGAAAATTTGATTCTTCTCCCCTCGATTTCTTCTAATCTATTAACTATTACGAAAAACCTTCTACATGAAAAATGTAGAGCACGATAAGTTCTACGAAATCAATGGTAATGATTGGAAATAACGAAGTGGATCATCAGCAAAATGGCTTCGAACAGCCAACGTTTGAACATGTTTTTCGAGCAAGATAAGGGGCCGAGCTCTCCAAGGTTTGGGGCAGTGAAGGAGTTGATGATGGGCTTCAAAATGGCGCTAGCTGATCGTCGTATAGCTCGATGATGGTGGTGCGACAATTAGGGTTAGGGGCGGCGTTTGGGTTGTCTCGACCTCGAACTCGAATGCATGGAGAAGAAAAGGTGAGCGGCGTAGATTCAAACAACGAAATCGAACGGCCGCGATCAAAGGTTTATAAATAAATAAAAAGAAAATAGCAAATTGATTTATATAATAATTGTATAATCTTTAAAAATGTATAACTTTTTCATACGAGGTCCATTTCGCACGAAATGACTAGCGTTGGATTCGTATGGGCAAACACTACGCGATGGAGCTAGTTTAGAGTTGATTGGAGCTAGTGTGAATTTTGGGTAAAATTAAACGGTCATTTAGTTTTATTCGGAATAAAGCACTGCAACTGCTATTGGAAGCAATGTGAGTACAACTCACTCTTTCTGCCTCACTGATACTTTTATATAAGTGAGAATAAATATTATTTATGCTATTTGATGACTGTTTGGATGATATATGATATATTGATTGGTATTTGGATATATATACCTACCTAGTGGAGCAGATGACCTATACGTTCTCGTGTATGAGCGAATGACCCTTTGTACGCGCGTCTGCCTTGAAGCGGACATCGTACACATATTCTAATATGTATATTCATTGTAGGTGACAGGTTGGAGGGATCCAGCTGGATTCTTCACCTGTATTGATTTATTTACAAATATTGTAACATATTCTGTTATCATATGATATATGACGTTTGGATGCCGTGATTGTTGTATTTAGTGCTGTTGCAGCATTGGGCCATATTTTGAAATTTTAAAAATGTTAAAGTGATGATTTTTAAATTTAAAAGGATTTTAAAAGTGATTTTGGAAATTCACGTTTTATTAAATTTTTGAATTTTAAGAATGAATTTATTTTAAATAAATAAGAGTTATAATTTTTATTGTTATAAAAGTTATGGTTTTTGTGAAATAACACTTAAGTATTATTTTTAGAGTTATATGAGTTTTAATAACTATTTGTAAATTATTAAAAGAATTGGTTTATTTAAATTGAGATTTTTGAATTATAATAAATGGTATATATACATATAAGATTTATAAAATTGATATTTTATAAATCAAAGTTTTAGAATTATAGAGGAGTTTTATAAGTGTATAAAATAATGTTATAAATGGATTTTTATAAGTGAATAAGATTTATAATTTGGTGAAGTATAAAAGAATGATTTTGTAAATAAATGAACTATAAGTTATTAACTTATAATTTGGCTTTTTGGTATATAATTGAGTTATAAATGGAATTGGTTAGTAAAGGAATTTTGTATATTGAAGTTTTTATAAAATATAAATGGAATTTATAAGCATTATTTTATAAATCCGAAAGCAATCGAATTTGATAAGTTAAATGTAGAAGATTATTAGAGGAATTATATCCATGATTTTGGACAGTGGGTAACCCTTTAATTTAAATTTGCAATAGTGATGAATTTGGTAAAGGCATTATATCCACGATTTTGGACAGTGGATAATTCTTTAATAAATGTATAGAAATTGGGATTTGGTAAACGAAGTATATTCACGATTTTGGACAGTGAATAATCTTTCGAAATTAAATAAATGTTTTGAGAAGTGATATTTTAAATGAAGTTAAATGATTAAAAGATTTTTGAAATGCGTTAAGTATCGAAACCATATATTTCAACATTCATTGTTGAAATAGACATTTTCGAGAAGTAAGGAAATGATGGACTATAACACTGTTGTTATAGTAAATGATTTTCGAAAGGAAATGTTTTTGTATAGTATTAGGGTTTATATATCTATCTTATTTTCGAATCCCTATACTATTGATTTTGGGTTGTCATAACGATGTTTTACGCAACATTCGTTTTGACCGAAGATAAAGTTGTTTAAAAAGAACGTTTTCCTTATAGGATAAAATATATACTTAATCCTGATTTAGGTATATATAATATTTTCTAAGTGTTGAAAATAAATTGATTTGTGTATTACTTATTATTAAATAAGTATTTGGAAATGTTTTCCAATGTTGAAATGATTTTGTGAATATATCTTTTTAAAGATAATTTGAAGTGAATATTTGGAAAGTGAATTAATTAATAAAGATTAATTAAAAGGTCTGGTGATTGTTATGGTGCTGAATATTTATTTTTTTACTTTGATAATTAAATAACCGACTATCAAACTTGGTCGTAATATTAGTTCCTCAACTTGATGTAGGAACTATTTAGTCGTACACTTAGTACGTAGCCTTCTATGAAGGCTTGATTATCGTTTGTGCTGAGAATGTTGATTCGTATAGTGCGTAGTATTACTCCAATCTCTCGAGCTTCCTTCTTGGCCCGAAAGATAGCAAGTTGAAAGTTGGAGACGTGATAAGTCTATGAGACTTAGTTGCTGTGTGAGGTTGAGAAACGCTTTTGCATTGTTGGTGTGAAGAGACCGGGATCGGTTTATCCGAAAACCACTTCGTACCAAGTATATACGACGATTGTGCAGGTTTCTTTGTGATGATATTGATACTTCGGATTTTCATAGTGGAGGACTTCTTGTTGATCTTTTGGGGTTAAAATCCCAATATACATCCAGTAGCAATGGTCTCTTCATTATGAAATATCCAATGCAAGGACTATTCGCTATTAATCCTAGGGATTTCCTGACAGGATGTGGTAAGAAAGTACCTTCAGTTTGTCCTGTTCCTGGACAACTTGTATGGATGTTTGTCTAGCGTTGCATTTCCAACGATTATGTACATTGGTTTTTACAAACATACATCAGTGGTGGCAGAGAAGGCAACTTCTCTTAGCTTAACACCTTTCTTGAGACGTATGAGCTTAAGGGTTGTATTTTTGTGTAAGGCAATTAGTAGTCAACGGAAATGGCCGTGTGGCATTCTAAGTTATGTGTTATGAGATTGTGAAAGGTAATGGTTACCTTATCAGGCCTCATTAAGCGGAAATGACCATAACAGGGTTAGATGCAGCAAGGCTAAGTGGGTCATTTCCAAGTAGGATATAATCATCATATATCTTTGCATGCTATGACGTCGTGTATCTAATTATTATGGTTTGTATTCTAGAGGGCCCTCGGTAAGGTCGGTAATGACCGGAGGATGACATATTTGGTACCATCTAGTTATAGAGGTAGGTCGGTCTTGTGTTGGTAGAGAAACTTTGTGATGGTTTCTCGGTGCATTCTTCTAGAGATGTACTGCCGGAAGATAGTCCCTTCACCTGGTCATTTGTATGGAAATCCAAACTCCATTACGTGTTTGCCATTTTGATTGTATTATCCAATTGGGCTATATGCTGGAATTTAATAAATGTAATAATTTCGGCTATGATTTATATTATTTGTATATAGTTGACACTACTATAATATAAGAGGAATTGATATGATATGTTTTAGTTATCGTAGGGTAAAAACATGTTCATGTTTATGTGTGAACTTGTCTTACGAGGTACTTTTGTTTTGATAAAGGAAAAGTTTGGTAATTTAATAAATTCAGTTGAGTGTGTTTCTCACGCTGGTTTACCAAACTGATCCGGACGTTCTTCTCTTTCAATGCTCGGGTCAAACCGAGTATATTTACAGGTTCAGATTTGATGCTTTTGGAGCTTCTGCAGGAGAGCTGGAGATCTTCATTTCGTATACGCGTATCTGTTTTGATTATTGATTATCCGCCGTGCTTAGTTATTATTATTATCAGCATTTGTGAGGATAGGTTATTATAACTGTTCAAGCTGATAACTCGAGTTGATTATTGAACTCTGATTGATGTATGTATATGCAGTTTCTGTTTTGTAAAGATCATTGATATGATATTATATATTTTCTGATGCGATGTGAGATTCTGTATTGTTCTGTTTAGTTCTATCTTCTCTCTTTCTTCTCTTCTCTTCTTCTCTCTTCTTTTCTTTCTCTTGACTTTCCGCCAGTTTGTGCTTTTTGGGTCGTACATGTGTGGATTATTGTCGATTCAAAGGGTACGGATTTGCAGGTCGTCACAGATTACAAGTAACGATGGTTTAACTAGTATATAGGAAGGATCAAGGGTGATAATTATGATGCATACCCTAATTGAAAAAAAATTGATCTTCTAAGTTAAATGGTACTAAGATGATTTTGCAAAACTCTCTCTTAAAAAAACAAAAACAAAAGAAAGAAAAAAAGGAAAAAATTACATGTATACATATATACACATGAGTACTTTGGCACTGTGAAGCACCTATGCAGGAGGAATTGGTGTTATAAAACGTTGTTTGACAGAATTTTTTAATCTTACTAAATGTTACATTTTCTATGTGCCACAAATCAACCATTTATCAAAACATGAATGAGGCTAAGTTGTCTTAAGAAATAATTAAATGTTATAAAACATTGTTTATTCATTTATGGTCTTATAAAAGATTCCCTATGTAAATGAAGTAATATAATAGGTGCGGAAATTATATGTGTTTGCATGTTGAAGTATAATATTAGTATAAAAATATAGCGTGTGAAGTGGAAAAAATGAAGCATAGTGGTGAAATATTCTTATTTAGAATTCTTATGCTTTTTAATAGTAATTTTGACATATATATGATAAATATAACTTATTTAGATCTCTATACTTATCTAAAAAATTATTATAACAATAGTAATTTCAAAAGCATAACAAAATTTTGGTTAATTTGGTTAAATCGATAGCCAAACTAATCTTTTTTGCAGACCGTCTATAAACTAATCCTGTTTCAAAACCAAACCAATTGAAATAAATTGTTTGGTTGGCTTATATGGTTTCACCAAAGATTGCTCACCCCTAAATATTATACATTAAGAATTTAATTCTTTACTTGCTTATGTAATGAAAGTTCAAGTAGCAAGAATAACTGTAAAATCAGAGTTTCATTATTATTAGAAGAATATATACCGAGTAATAATCATAACCTTAACTAACAGTGAAAACTAAAATCACCAACAATTTTTCATCACCAAATGTCGAGTAATAATCATAAACTTAGCTAACAGCGAAAACTAAAATCACTAACAATTTTTCATCACCAAATACCAACTTAAAATACGTCAAAAATTTACCCAACCAATGTAGTAAATTATGGCATTCGTTTTTGGGGTTGTTCTATCAACCCCAAAAATCATCAAAAATAAAACAACTCAACTGATTTTTAATGAAATGGCATTCTTTTTTCAAATCAATTTTGAAACCTTTTATGGTTTGGTTTTCTGTGCTTAAGCTATGTCACTCATACTTGACAGGACAAATGAATTGGTCTTTGGAAGACCGTTTCATTTACTCTTTTACAGTATATTTTTTGATGCCATGTAAATAATGTTCATTTCATTTTCATGTAAATATTGGTCATATCTTTATTTTTGTTTTACTTTTCTCCTTTCACTTGGGTTAACTATGGGGACACATTCAAAATCAAGTGTAAGGGGAACCTTATCTTCATTTTTGATATTTCATGGTTTATTTTTTGGCATTTTCTTTCCCAAACTCAAAAATTTTTAAAAAAATCCCAAAAAGAAAATAAATTAGCATATTAATTTACTTTTAAAGAAATACTATGGGATAAATGTATGGTTTTGGTTACTGAATTGAAAATTTTGAAAAAAAATTTGCCTTAACAAAAATAAAAATAAAGTTTGATTACAAGTAAGGATGGTTCAACTAGTATATAGGAAGGTTCATGGGTGATAATTATGAAGTATATCTTAATTGAAACAATTTTGGTCTTCTAAGTTAAATGGTGCTAAGATGATTTTGCAAAACTCTCTCTTAAAAAAAACAAAAACAAAAGAAAGAAAAAAAGAAAAAAACAAATAGGAAAAAAATATATGTATACATTTATGTGTGAAGCTTGTATGCAGGAGGAATTGGTGTTATAAAACGCTGTTTGAAAGAATTTTTTAATCTTACTAAATGTTGTATTTTCTATGTGCATACATGCACAAATCAACCATTTATCAAAACATGAATGAGGCTAAGTTGTTTTAGGAAATAATTAAATGTTATAAAACATTGTTTATTCATTTATGGTCATATAAAAGATTCCCTATGTAAATGAAGTGATATAATAGATGTGGAAATTATGTGTATGCATGTTGAAATATAATATTAGTATAAAAATATGGCGTGTGAAGTGGAAAAAATGAAGTATAGCGGTGAAGTATTCTTATTTAGAATTCTTATGCTTTTTAATAGTAATTTTGACATATATATAATAAATATAACTTATTTGGATCACTAGACTTATCTAAAAAATTATTATAACAATAGTAATTTCAAAAACATAATAAAAGTTTGGTTAATTCGGTTAAATCGATGGCCAAACTAAATTTTTTGCAGACCGACTATAAACCAATCTAGTTTCAAAACCAAACCGATTGAAATGAATTGGTTTGGTTTGTTTATATGGTTTCACCAAAGATTACTAACCCCTAAATATTATACATTAAGAATTTAATTCTTTACTTGCTTATGTAATGAAAGTTCAAGTAGCAAAAATAACTGTAAAATCAAAGTTCCATTATTATTAGGAGAATATATACTGAGTAATACTCGTAACCTTAGCTAACAGCTAAAACTAAAATCACCAACAATTTTTCATCACCAAATGCCGAGTAATAATCATAAACTTAGCTAACAGCGAAAACTAAAATCACTAACAATTTTCCATGACCAAATACCAACTTAAAATACATCAAAAGTGAACCTAACTAATGCAGTAAATTATGTGTGTACATGAGTTACAATAATTGGTGCAGAGACGAAAAGTGGTGCAAAACTTATAGGAATAGGAGCATAACGATAGGCAATGAGATAAAATGGATATTTTAGGCTTCTTCGGACCTTTTTGAGTCTTTCCCTTTTCTAATGCCTGTAACGTCAAGAAAAAAATTAAACCCGTATCTTTTTTGTAGCCATGTCAGAGCTCTAGATAATGCAAGATATACTACCACCTTGCTAGAACTCCGGATAATTTAATTTATACTACCACATTCATCATAGCAGGCAATCGAGCTTAAGGGTCCGACAATAACTCTTAATTTGCCTATCTCCCTCCAAAAGAAACACATGTCCATCAACTTGAATCATTGAAACTCTTTAGCACGCATACTCTAAATCAAATTTCCATCTCTTTCCCAACAGCAACTTTGAATGCCTCCAGATCAAGCCCTCCAGCAGCCTGCAACATCTTCAAACACACATTGCAACTCAATGTTGGATCCCTTTCAAGCCACTCAATCATCAGTCTTGGTAGAGCATATTTAATGCATCACTTCCTTTATTCTGCACCATGCATGTGCAGTCTTTTTTGCGTATTACACCTTCAGATATTCGGCATTTTCAGGTGTACCTAAACGTTACACCTTTAGCAATTACACCTTCAGTTAGTCAGTTGATGGTGGTACCTCAAGATTGCACCAAGCCTGAAGTGCAACACACTTTTGTTGTTGCTATTTAATATTAACTAACAGCAACACCTTAGGTTGCATCTCCCTAAAGAAATGAAACTTATTTGGCTAAAAGTTATACTATGTTGATGTAATACATCAATATATTAAGGAGGCAATATTGTTTGTACATATCATTGAATTTAGATATTAAGAGACATCTTAAATGTGCATATTAACAAACATGATAAATACGTAGGTTTTTTCTCAGAAAAATCTGCATTATAATTTTATTGTACTTTCCCATAGATGGAGCAAAAAATCAAATTTGTTCAAACTGCATGCAATCATAAAAAAAACTAAAATTAGCAATGCCTTAATCATAACAAAGCATCTATTGTTCTAAAAGCTTATCCAATGGAAATAATAAAAACTAAAAGAAGTAGAGTATGTTGTGGTACTTGTTTAAAATACAAAACCGATCTGCAGATCTTGTTAACAAAGAGTACTCAGAGGAGTAATGAAAACTATTTAAAAAGCTCTAAATATGAAATTTTGAAATAGTCGGTATTGCAAAAAATATCCAAATTTACCTCTTTTGATGAACAACTCTGCCAATTCCATGTCAAGGAAGAAATATGAACAGTGATCCATGGATTAAAGTTTATCCAACAACAAATAAATAAAATAAGATTATAAATCATAGGAGTAGATGTGTAAAAGTGTGGAAGGTAAAAATAAAAGAGGATCAAGATAAGAAACTTGAAGGGCAGAATAAAATGTGGATTTATCATATTTATTGGGTTCCCTCTGGCTGTTGAATTGATAGAAATAACCCAATGGACGTTTTCTTTTTGTAGATGCATTTAATGATAAACAGGCTGCTCTAGTTAGTGCCAAAAAGGCTTTACTTTTATCATGTTGACTCAAGGTTTTGCTTTACCGTATAAGATATAATATGGCCATATGGTCAAGGGTAAAGAAAAAATGCTAAGTCCAAATGCCATTACGAATGCTTGAAGTGGATTGAGCTATGCATTTATCGTGTTCCTCCTATGCCATCCAACGTATTTTATCTTTTCTCTATAAAAGGAGGCCACATTACTATGGACTAAGCAAACTATAAGATAGTGGAACATTAAGTCCTAGCTAAATTAAGCTCATTGTTCAGTTCTGACCTTGTCCTAGTATGTGCTGATAAAATTACTATCTCATTTTAGCTATTATCTCATATTGAAATAGAAATAGCTGCTATGAATTAAAGAATCAATGATACTATACTTCCTACAATACTATTTAATTGGACTTTTTTATTCTTACTTTATTTATTACTAGCACCAACTATTATGTTATTTAATTAACATCTTGTATCTAAAATTAGAAACAAATTGTATTAGTACAAAATATTGCTATAAGGTGATCATCAAAATATCTACATATTGGACATGTTTTATTATATTGATTAACAATTAATTACCTGAGAGTTCATTCATCAACAATGCATTAATGGGAAATGACTTTATGAGTGATTCAAATATCCATATAAATTTTTCTTATTTAGTTGCTAGTTTTAGTTTTATACATTGAAACTATTATTCGACGAAGCCATAGGGGATGCAGTAATGATTTTTGGGTAGCCAATTCTAGGATCAAGAAACTAAAATTGTTCATAGTAGTACAATAAGATGCATTCAATTCATACCTTATGTGACAATAAAATATAATTTAAGGGAAACATGGCTACCAACTGTTCATGCTTACCAAATTACATTTGTTACCATGTTGAATGTACAGTTAGCATTTGAAACAAATGTCATTACAATCTTTCTTCTTCCTCATAAAGTTTTATGTTGGCCTTCCTTAATCACAAATATGAACCCAACATAGAGCCTTTTAGTTTCAAGAGGTGCAGCAGCAAGTCGGGCACAAAAGTTATGGCTACAAAACCCTGTTGGATATGAGTAATGTAATAAATTATATTGCATACAAACAGATTTTTTTAATACAATTTCCATTGCATTCAGTGGATAATGTAAATATTTAATATTTTAAGAAAATGATTGAAAATGGTACGATAAAACTGGTGTTACTTCATAGTATTACCTCAATTCTTGGATGAGCAATCCAATTCTTAAGATTGTCCTTTGCGCCGATAAAGAAGCAATCTATACCTTTATTATAAAAAGAAACGGTACATATTATAGCTTTTTTCTAATGCAATTTTCCATTCAACTCATAAAATCTTATCCACATTTTATTTCTTTTTCTGAAATGAGCCAATCTGTGCATTACTAATATTAATGCTACTTCAACATATAGTCTTTCCAATTTAAAATAGAACCATTCAAGGGTAACATAATCTCAGTGTTATCAAATGACCGAATCTCACGTATATCATGGGATTGCACGCCTCTTGTCCACCACATAAGAAATGTACATAACTTTTTTTCTCATATTTAGATAGTTGATAAATTCAATCTTTAGCATTTTGAAGTTGTATGTGTATCATACTCTTTGCTTGGTGGGTACTTTAAGCAAACGTGAGGGATCAAATGGAAGAAGATTCATGATGAGAAGGCTGAAATTATATATCATAACTTTGTAACAATCGTCAAAATATGAAATCAAAAACCATAAATTTTAATTACCTGCTAGATTAAAAAAATCGAAACAAAATATATAAAGCATACCCGTTTCTAAAAGGCTGAGTGATATGTGTTACAAAAAATGATAATGATGTCATATAAGCTTATTATAAATCACGCTGATTAAAATTGATTATTTAATTCTTATGCAAAAGAGAAGAAAAGGGTAAAATTAACAGGGTATGTCATCTTCTTTCTTAATTTTTCCATCTCTCTCCCATCCAATGCACATCAAATAAGATGTTTTTTAAGTAACCAAAATACGATCAACTTCACCGTGCGTATAAAAAAGATCATGATGATAAAACTCCAAGTTCACTAAATGTTGTCTTTAAGCATCATCCATAAAGTTAGTTTTCGATAGTGACATCATTCTATAAGGGCATGAAGATGGTGGACAGTTAAATCAACCTAAAAGTCCATATTATAGATAAAGTGGAGGCAATTTCAAATATGGGTGTTTGCGGTAATTAGGAGAAGGACCTACTTTGACTTTTACCTGAATGTTTTGCTTTATAATAATATATGCTAAGAGAAAATTGAGAAAATTCATAAATCCTTGCACCTTGTATGCAAAATTAATAACGAACTGAGAGTGAAATAAGGTAGAAGTAACCTTTCAGTGGAATAATTGAACCAGTTAGAAAATAATGCAACACTCTAGGCTCCAAACAAATGCACATTGTCTATTTGTCAATATTTACACGTGTGAATAGTTTATAAGATGATGATTATAAAGAAGCAAGATTTGTTAGTTGTGTAATAAATGATATAAGTTGGAGTTTGTAAATCAGATTACAATTGTCTTGTTTTACTAATTGTCCTCTTCATCCTAACATAAAGGAAATATAATCTAAGAAAATAATAAATGTGGCTTGACACATTCCTTATCAGGATTAGTTAAACGCGATTAGTATATGTGCAGACATAACTGAAACAACCTCATCGAATTATGAGTAAATATGGAAATGATATCATTAAACAAAATTTGTTCCATTTTTTTGTCACATAAATATGTGAAGCGTTAATGTTTAGTTTTATCTTTATTATATCTTATTATAGTTGCCTTGTTAGCTAGAGATTATGGGTGCACTATGCTATAAAAAAGCAATAAATTGCCTACACTACAATTGTTGGGTTGGGTGAACTCCATTTAGACATAGGTAAACCCAATAAAACAATATTTCCAATGAAAAGTGGTCCATAACCACTGATTCTTTTAATATGATTGGTTTTATATAGTTGATGATTCATCAAAATAAATTATAGTAATAAATTAAGGGCATAAGTTCTACGAAAAACAACTATAATATGTTATTATCAATGCAATATATTTAGACATGTCCATAAAAATTGATTTAGCTGACTACCATTCATGCATTCACTTTCTAGTTCATATTACCCTTACATTTGTTTTCTTATTCCTTGTTTTGAATATATTTTTCTTTAGAATTTTCCTTGCCTACTTCGGTAGAATATGAGTAGCACTTCTGGAAAGCAACTAAAATAGCAGTAATCTTAATTAGGTAAATAACCAACGTTTAATGTGACGCCCCACCTCTATACCCACGTTAGCAAAGAGTATTGTATAGATAATACCGTCTGCTAACACGGAGAATAAGGCTGGATAGGAGCGACCATGTGTAATCTTACCTTAACTATTCACTAAACACATCGAAAAGTAGATTTACAAATAGTTCGACGTATTCAATAAATATTTAAAGCAAGACTACATTGGCTATAGGATCTATCAGAACAGAATATAACAACTCAAATGCAATCTACATCACAGAACAGTAAACCATCATATACTCATATATAGATGCATAACAGAATATACAAAATAATACATGTCAAGTGGTATAGCAAACCACAATATACAGACGAGTCAATAGAATACATATCAGAGTTTTAACAGAAAGGACTACACAAAAAGCTTAAGACAAAAAGGAGTCAGCGGAATAGTCCATGCGGAAGCAAAAGAGGCTAAGTCCAAATCACCTAACCTGAAACATCTCGGTCTGACCCGAGTATAAATTACACGGGTCAGTCTAGATAACAAATCAGTTAAATAAACTGAACAATCATAAACCTGCAAGGTTACAAAGCATAATAGATATCTCTGAAAGAGATAACACAATCATCTAACGAAAGATGAACCATACAGATCAAGCCTCATATCATCGGCAACATATAGAAACAAAGGATAAGAATATCCCAAAGCAAGCCATAAAGGCAAACAACAAATACCGATAAATACGAGTTCCGCAAGGTAAACGCTATATTTCGTGTGGCTCCAAAGAACCAATACAGAAAAGCAATACCTAGGAAATATACATATGAATGAAACATCATGAGCGGTGGTGAAGAAACCACTCCGTTATCTCTTGAGCGGTGGTGAAGTAACCACTCCAATATCTCTTGAGCGGTGGTGAAGAAACCACTCCAATATCCCTTGAGCGGTGGTGAAGAAACCACTCCAATATCCCTTGAGCGGTGGTGAAGAAACCACTCCAATATCTCTTGAGCGGTGGTGAAGAAACCACTCCAATATCCCTTGAGCGGTGGTGAAGAAACCACTCCAGTATCCCCTGAGCTAGGGTAAAGGACCAACTCCAAAAGCGATACTAAAGGCACAAACCCAATATCACCCATGCGGCTCATAAAGACCAACATCGTAAGCGATACTATAGGGCGGCAAACCATAGTGGTGAAGGTCGAAGACCCAGTTCTGGACACCACTAACTGGCGGAATGTGTCACAACTCTCGAAAAGAAATCCGAAAAGTGTTAACGTATGTCCCATAACCACTCATTCGCACTAAACGGTTTACTATCCGTCAGTCACTTTCACACTCAAAGCAGTACAAAGTTTACCTCATATCATCGATAAACCAAACCCGAAGGTCAAAACGATCAATTGAATAGGTCGGGGATTAATCGGAAAGATAAACGCATGGATTCATGGTCTGTGTTTTGCCCAACCATTTAATCACCCTTCCACTTCGCTCGACGTGCGAAAGTGTGTGTTTTAATAGAATTTATAAATAGGAGAAACGAGCTTTTAAATGCGATTGGGAGATTATTTTATAAAAACCCGTGGATGAAGTCAAGAGTAAGTTATCAAAGCCAAATATGCAATAACAACCACTAAAAAGCAACTTAAATCGATAAGATACGGAAAAATCAATCAAATATGCAAAATAGGCAAAACAGGCAGAACAGAGCAGGTCGGTCGACCGGACTACAGGGCTCGGTCGGCCGGCCAGATGCAGAAAACCAAGTATGGCTCGGGGCAGCAGGTCGGTCGACCGAAGCCTGCACTCGGTCGGCCGAATGCTGTTTTCCAGCACTTCTTGCCCTATTTCAATGAAATGCAATATCTTTCCAAATCCAAAAAAATGGCACATGCATACTTGTTAGGAATTCATACCAACACCCATGATATCAAGAGAAGTAGATGTGAGTTCAAAACTCACCTTTTTACACAAAACAAAGAAGATGAAGAAGCACAAATGCAATGAATCAACCAACTACACTCCACTTCAACACTACAAGCTTCATCTAGAATCAAAGCAAGTATTTCCTAAGTTAGGGTTAGGAAATTACTGAAATTGAAGAGGAGAAGAGATGGAGAAGATGGAGATGAACTTACCAATGGATTCCCTTTGATTTTGGAGCAAGAATCAAGTTTACAAGAAGAAGCTAGGGCTTGCTAATTTCTATTTCCACTTCCTTTCCCCCATTTCAGTTTTTAGCTTGAGTTTAAGAAATGAATAAGTGAATGAGAGGAGAGAAGGGCTGAGTTGAGGTTAATAGAACAGTTTGGGTGAAACCCAAGCCCAAAGCCCAATAGAAAAGGTCAAAATTTCACTTACTCCAATCATATCAAAGATTATACTCAAAAAGATCGCAAACGCCATTTTGGAACCAATGGAGGTAGTTTCGAGCTCCAATTCGGCCATTTGCAAAAAGTAACATTTCGGGCCTAAATCCGACTAACGACGCTATATTTAAATCAAACATTTAAATATGTAATCGTTAAATATGCGGGTTGTTACAGATCTCCCCTCCTTACAAAATTGCGTCCTCGCAATTCCTAAGAAGAAAATAAATAGTAGCAACCAAAAGGCATATCAACACAAAAGAATATCAGAATAAGAAATTCACCATAAAGTGCACAAAAGGATAAGTTCGAACTTGCTTGCTCAGAGAATTCTATGGATTCCTAAGCTCAAAATAATTTGGAACACCGACGTGGTACAAACAATACGTCAAATGATCCGAAGCTCAACAAAAAGAAGCACAATAAAACGTCCGATGAACTTGGTAAAAAGATCATTCCATTCGGACATCAACAAAGAAACCATCACTTGTTGCTTACAACTAAATGCATTGGCAACACGATCCCTCTTATGGGAATTAAAATATCAAGATCATAAGATGCTAGGAACTCGAACCAACATTAAGTTCCCTATGAGAAATAAACATTTCAAAATTATGATTGGTAAGGAGAGCAAAAATCCCTCACCCAAAAGTAATGATGTCAATTACAAAAAGCGAAAACAACAACTGCGAGCACTAGATCATGAGTGGCATACCTAGTCTCTATCGGCTTTAATGATTTAGAAGCACAAGTGATAGCACGTTTTCTTTTGCAAGAGAACGGCATTCGAACCAACATGACTAGTATTGGTAAAAAGACAAAATCTTGGTTCCCTTCGGGAATCCCAAGATAAGAGTATCGGAAAAGAGTCCTTTCAAATAATCTACTTTCTTAAAAGCTAAACTTTCAAATAAAATTCTTTACCAAAAAGCTAAAGCTTCAAAATTTCATTTATCTTCATGAAATCATTTTTCGAGAAAAATTTTCTTATTTCAAATCAATTTATTGTGTCAAATTGTCTCATCAAAGCGTTTAGGAGATTCCTATCGATAACGTTGATCAAGCGCATCGACCAGAATTCTTAAAGCACTCAATGGGCAATGCAATCACAAAATCATCTTCTATATGATAAACATGTTTCTAAAAACTTTTAAAATATTCTTCGTTCGTTTAAAGAACAAAAATTCAATTATACTTATAAATAAATCTTATGAAAAAGATATGCAAAATTCTTTAAATTGCTATTTTCCATCCAAAATCAATAAATACCAAAATGGAATCATCGAGATATTCACAGAATACTCGATTCATAAAATGGACGAAATGAGCTAGACAAACTGAATGACATAACAAATCATTCATAAGAATCACAATGAGTGCGGAATGCGGTAAATGGAGTGTTAACTTCCGCAACTCGCAACCAAATCAAAACTGGTGGCAAGGTCGAGCTGAAAAGACCTTAACACTACTCAAAAGATTTGCTTAGGTGATAATCCTAAGAAAAGCTCAAAAATACCAGAAAATTCTCAAACTACAAGAATGAGGAAAACAACACTTTCCTCGTCATGGGGGATTAAAGAATAAAATGATACCATCAAATTGGAATCGAAATCACAAAGAAAATAGAGACCTACCAAAATAGATGGAGACATACCTTATGCCCGAGAAGGGCCTCCAGAAGCACCTGTTACCTTTAACTTGCCAGATGGTGAATTATTCGGAGCAATGGGACAAGTGGAACTACGATGACCTTCCTTCTTGCAATAACGGCAGAAGAGAGGTTTAGGACAAGCTCGAATCATATGATCAGGGGAACCACAATTGAAACACTTCCGAATGGAAGGTGTTCCAGCAGACTGAGACTGAGAATCAGATTCAACGGACCTTTTCTTCTTGGAAGGGAAAAATTCCGGCTCATCCAAGGGAGACTGCTTTTTGTTGGGGTTCTTACGAACCTCAACCTCATTATCACTATCACACTCCTTCTCGACGGTTTCAAGATGAAGTGCAGAATCTACCAACTCCTCAAAAGAAAGCTTAAGCTGGAGCAACAAAGACTTCTTAAGATATTTCTTAAGACCAGAGACAAACTTCGGATTCTTGTTATATGAAGTGCTAATGAATTCAAGACCATACTTAGATAAAGCCTCGAATGATGCAACATACTCAGAAACAGAAGATTTCCCTTGCTTCAACTCAAGGAAGCGCCGGGCCAACAAAGCTTTCTCAGATTCAGGAACGAACTTGAGTTCGAATCGTTCCCGAAACCGAGTCCAAGAAAGAGCAGACTCATCAATTTCGGCTACAAGAAGCTCGTACCAATCAAGGGCACGCTCTTGCAATAAGCTAGAAGTTACAAGAACTCTATCATGGTCATAAATATCCATTCTAGAGAAGATACGCTCGCACGTGCGAACCCAAGCTTGGACTTCAAGAACAGACTCGGAGCCTTAAACAGCTTCCCTCCAAGATGAACAAAATCAGTGCACAGGCGTGCAAAGGTAGACTTGCGAGGTGGAGATACCCGAGTAGGAACTGGAGGCTCAATGCTCCTAAACAATTCCATAAACTGATCGGCAGACATATAAACACCATCCGGATGTGAGCCACTGGATTGCCCAACACCCGGACGTCGTCCCCTGCCTCTTCCAGCCATACGCTGAAGGTAAGATAAGAACAAGATAATTCACAAGGTAGATGATTCAAGATGGAATACTACGGAATAAAATGCATTCCTAAACGTATTCCCAAACTCTATCTAACCTTGATGGAATAAAGAGACACAATGATTCAAAGATCTGTAACACTTGTCACACTCTGATGTATCGTAATATGTGCTTCTGTTCTGTGTTTATCATATTTTGTTCTGAACTCCGCTCTGATACCAAGCTGTGACGCCCCACCTCTATACCCACGTTAGCAAAGAGTATTGTATAGATAATACCGTCTGCTAACACGGAGAATAAGGCTGGATAGGAGCGACCATGTGTAATCTTACCTTAACTATTCACTAAACACATCGAAAAGTAGATTTACAAACAGTTCGACGTATTCAATAAATATTTAAAGCAAGACTACAATGGCTATAGGATCTATCAGAACAGAATATAACAACTCAAATGCAATCTACATCACAGAACAGTAAACCATCATATACTCATATATAGATACATAAGAGATATACAAAATAATACATGTCAAGTGGTATAGCAAACCACAATATACAAACGAGTCAATAGAATACATATCAGAGTTTTAACAGAAAGGACTACACAAAAAGCTTAAGACAAAAAGGAGTCAGCGGAATAGTCCATGCGGAAGCAAAAGAGGCTAAGTCCAAAGCACCTAACCTGAAACATCTCGGTCTGACCCGAGTATAAATTACATGGGTCAGTCTGGATAACAAATCAGTTAAATAAATTGAACAATCATAAACCTGCAAGGTTACAAAGCATAATAGATATCTCTGAAAGAGATAACACAATCATCTAACGAAAGATGAACCATACAGATCAAGCCTCATATCATCGGCAACACATAGAAACAAAGGATAAGAATATCCCAAAGCAAGCCATAAAGGCAAACAACAAATACCGATAAATACGAGTTCCGTAAGGTAAATGCTATATTTCGTGTGGCTCCAAAGAACCAATACAGAAAAGCAATACCTAGGAAATATACATATGAATGAAACATCATGAGCGGTGGTGAAGAAACCACTCCGTTATCTCTTGAGCGGTGGTGAAGTAACCGCTCCGTTATCTCTTGAGCGGTGGTGAAGAAACCGCTCCAATATCTCTTGAGCGGTGGTGAAGTAACCACTCCAATATCTCTTGAGCGGTGGTGAAGAAACCACTCCAATATCTCTTGAACAGTGGTGAAGAAACCACTCCAATATCCCTTGAGCAGTGGTGAAGAAACCACTCCAATATCTCTTGAGCGGTGGTGAAGAAACCACTCCAATATCCCTTGAGCGGTGGTGAAGAAACCACTCCAGTATCCCCTGAGCTAGGGTAAAGGACCAACTCCAAAAGCGATACTAAAGGCACAAACCCAATATCACCCATGCGGCTCATAAAGACCAACATCGTAAGCGATACTATAGGGCGGCAAACCGTAGTGGTGAAGGTCGAAGACCCAGTTCTGGACACCACTAACTGGCGGAATGTGTCACAACTCTCGAAAAGAAATCCGAAAAGTGTTAGCGTATGTCCCATAACCACTCGTTCGCACTAAACGGTTTACTATCCGTCAGTCACTTTCACACTCAAAGCAGTACAAAGTTTACCTCATATCATCGATAAACCAAACCCGAAGGTCAAAACGATCAATTGAATAGGTCGGGGATTAATCGGAAAGATAAATGCATGGATTCATGGTCCGTGTTTTGCCCAACCATTTAATCACCCTTCCACTTCGCTCGACGTGCGAAAGTGTGTGTTTTAAATAGAATTTATAAATAGGAGAAACGAGCTTTTAAATGCGATTCGAGAGATTATTTTATAAAAACCCGTGGATGAAGTCAAGAGTAAGTTATCAAAGCCAAATATGCAATAACAACCACTAAAAAGCAACTTAAATCGATAAGATACGGAAAAATCAATCAAATATGCAAAATAGGCAAAACAGGCAGAACAGAGTAGGTCGGTCGACCGGACTACAAGGCTCGGTCGGCCGGCCAGATGCAGAAAACCAAGTATGGCTCGGGGCAGCAGGTCGGTCGACCGAAGCCTGCACTCAGTCGGCCGAATGCTGTTTTCCAGCACTTCTTGCCCTATTTCAATGAAATGCAATATCTTTCCAAATCCAAAACAATGGCACATGCATACTTGTTAGGAATTCATACCAACACCCATGATATCAAGAGAAGTAGATGTGAGTTCAAAACTCACCTTTTTACACAAAACAAAGAAGATGAAGAAGCACAAACGCAATGAATCAACCAACTACACTCCACTTCAACACTACAAGCTTCAATCTAGAATCAAAGCAAGTATTTCCTAAGTTAGGGTTAGGAAATTACTGAAATTGAAGAGGAGAAGAGATGGAGAAGATGGAGATGAACTTACCAATGGATTCCCTTTGATTTTGGAGCAAGAATCAAGTTTACAAGAAGAAGCTAGGGCTTGCTAATTTCTATTTCCACTTCCTTTCCGCCATTTCAGTTTTTAGCTTGAGTTTAAGAAATGAATAAGTGAATGAGAGGAGAGAAGAGCTGAGTTGAGGTTAATAGAACAGTTTGGGTGAAACCCAAGCCCAAAGCCCAATAGAAAAGGTCAAAATTTCACTTACTCCAATCATATCAAAGATTATACTCAAAAAGATTGCAAACGCCATTTTGGAACCAATGGAGGTAGTTTCGAGCTCCAATTCGGCCGTTTGCAAAAAGTAACATTTCGGACCTAAATCCGACTAACGACGCTATATTTAAATCAAACATTTAAATATGTAATCGTTAAATATGCGGGTTGTTACATTTAATCTAATAAATAACATTATATCACTATATAATGTGTATGATGTGTAAGAAAAAAGGAAACATCTTCCATAAAGAATTAACCATGCATGGGAACAAACCAACCGCAGAGAGTGAAATCAAAACAAAAAATAAAATAAAACTTTAAATTTGTAAGAAGCGTATAGCAGAATATGTAAACTTGCAAAATGCGCATTGGTCTACTGTGTAAGCGCCTCTTCACAAAAACTAATGAAGAGGAACAGTTCAGTCATGTTTAGAATAACAAACAAAATAAAACTAATTATTTTCGTTACAGTATAAATAATAAATATAACACCTATCTTGATTTAAGCATACCAAATTGTGTTAGCAATCATACTAACAGAGAGTAAATGACAGATAAAGAACTATCATTTTTACCACTTCCATGACAGTTTCATTCTAAAGCGCTAATAAGAAGATAAAAAAAATTACTTATATTACCTTTCAGACTCAAATTAAGCAGAAGAAAGAGAAGTAATTATTTTTACATCTTTTCTAAATTTAATAGGATGGATTTTGCCTTTGGATTTGCTTCTAATTCTGAATTCAATCAAACTCCACATCAAACTTATCAAACTGGATAAACTTAAAAATGATAGGATAACTCAAAGAGGCCTTAAAAACAAAACACTTGGTTAACGTTCAATAAATTTAAGCTTTGTAAACCATGAATCACAATTGCATACCTTATCAAACATGGTCAATTCGACTCTTGTGAAAAGAGAGTGTTGACGTTCATTAGATCTTTTGTAATAGTTTAATCCAACTGCCTACAAAAGACATTAAAACTCAAATCAAAATAAAAAATAGGAAAACAGGTAAATAATATAAGAATTAGATCTACCTAGATTATTGAGTCTGAGATCCTATAAGCCAAGCAGTTGGAAATTGTTGTAAAATTAGGAAAAATGAATCTATTTTGTTCTTAACATGGAGACAGTGGGAGGGAGGAGGACAAAGTCAGGTAAAAGAGGTGAAGTAGGGAAAGGTGAAAATGGAATTTGAGGCAGACTGAAGTAGAGTTAGGGAGGGGGTGTAAATCGAAGGAAATCAAAAGTGAGAGAAAAGGCAAGATCTTGCTTGAGGAAAGAAAGTCGGCAGGTGGTGGAAGATTTGAGTAGTAATAGGTCACCAAGCTGGTGGCTACGTACGACGGCTGAAGGAAGGGAATGTTCCGCTGATGGACGACTGGGACGGCGGGGATTAATGTCGTTGGAACCAGCTGTTAAGGCAGGTGATTGGAGAAACGAAGGTGGGGAGTTACCAATTTTTCACGGTTGAGGTAAAAGTGGAAGGGGATGGGAAAAGATGACGCAAAGGAAAAAGGGAGAAAGAGGGAAGAGGTAGGTAAGTAGACGTGCGAACTGTAATGGTGGAAAACATGGGATGCGGTCGAGGAAAGACAAAAGTGACCTCCACGAATTATTTCTTTGTTCTTCAACTGTGGGCAGGATGGGAAGTCCAAAAAATGCTTCACTTTGTCCCTTTGACCAAGGGTTTGCATTATAGTATAAGATAAAACATAAAAAATGGTTTTATAAAAATAAGAAACACCTAGAGTCAGGTGTTCACTCGCAAGCGTGTACACTCGCCATGCTCAATATCCTTCTCACGTAAGCCCGAAAGGCAGTGTATGATCGGTATATATAGCCTCAATTCATCTGAGTTAGGTGCATATATATAAAAATTCTTTTTAATAATTCTTATAGTCAATAGGTGTACAAACTTGTGTGTTCACTTGCCACGCTTTATCTTCCCCTCGCGTAAGCCCGAAAGGCAGTGCATGGGTAATATATCTGGCCTCAGTTTTCTGAGTTAGACATAAGTAAATATTGTCAATATCAATAAAATTTTCAAATAAGAGAGACTAAGCAATTGAAATTCAAGCATTATTTTCATTTATTTGATTCGATTTGTTATTCAAAAGAAATAGGAATACCACTTTACAAACGTTGATAATATACTAAGGATCCATTTCAAATTTGCACTATGTTATCAACCGAAACAACTAGCCAAACTAGAGTCTAATTGTGATGATTATGAAATTTTTGTTTGAAGTTTGACGAGTAAAAGGACTTAAATTTCTTGATAATGACCAGAACTTATATTTAACTTATTCATGAAAATTTGAAAGTAAATTCTTCATTTGTAAATATTTTCAAAAAACTTGCATTCATCTCTTTGTAAATAAATCTTACGTTTAGGAATTTTTCATTTTGCATTTGGATTTTATGGGTGGTATCTACTGAGAACCCTCACGAGACAACACTCATCTTACTAGGGATACATAGAGGTTTAAGGGTTTGTCGTATACGCTCAATGCAATCGTGTTTCCTACGAAAATGGATGTATCTTAGTTTTAGCTTATTCGTGGACGAATAAAAAGATAAGTGTGGGGGTATTTGATGTGCATGTAAGTGTGCATATTTTTACTTTCATATTTAATCTAATTTAATTAAATAAATGAGCATATAGGGCGTTTTAACATGTTTAAACCAATATTTCAATTATTTTCAAATCATCATTTATTCATCTTCATATAGGGGTAAAATGGTCATTTTTGCATATATTAATTTTAAAAAATTTACTTAGATATTTTCATGTTATTTGTAGGAATTTGAAAGGAAATATGATGAAGGCTTCATGGAAAATATGCACGTACAAAAGGAAACAAATGAATGAAGATGGAAATAATTCAAACTCATGTATCATGGAGGATCTCACCTACCTACCTGTCATGATGTATAATTAGGAGCTAATGCACATGATAATAGAGATTAAAGTTACATGCATGTGTAATTGTGAATTAAGCTCATGCTAATGATAACTTGGAGGTCACATTTCCTCAAGGGTATTTTGCATACTCCCCAACAATATGAATAAAGTTTTCAAACATGTATAAATACCCCATATGTTCATGGAAAATGCTTTAGCCTCCTCTTTAGTTAGTTTTGTTTTAGGCTCAAAGATAAATATAAACTCTCTTCTTTTATTTCATGGCTATGTAGTCATATTCTTCTTTTGTGTAATTTATTTTTGTACAATGTTAATTCATGCTCTTTTTTCTTACATGCTTGTTTTTTTTTCAAGTTAGTAGTTAGTTTTAATTTATGCAAGTAGATTAATTCTGTCTTTACTTTAATTAGCACTCTTTTTGCTTAGCTTGCATTTTCCTCTTATTTTTATTTCATGTTGAATGCTACATTTGTTGAAATGATAATAAATATGAGAGGCTAAACCCCTTCAATTTAGGGGTAATGAAGCTTTTTTAATCATATAAATTCAAAATTTTACTAACTTTTGATCTATTTTGTGCTTAATGATAATGTTTGAATGAGTAAATTTTTTGTTGTTTTAGCTTTAAATTTGATAGCCGATGTTGTTGACACCAAATAGGCTATGCTTAAACAAACATGAACACAAATTACATCTTCATCTACATATGATTATGGTAAATAAGTGAATATTAAAATCAAATTTGATGGCCTATATTTCTAATCAATAGTTAATAGATCATGCTTAAAATAGATTTTATTTTCAAGTTCATTGTCATTTTCATGAGAGTTAAAAAGTGGTTTAGTGTGTGTGTGTGTGTGTGTGTGTTATAGTTTGATGGCTTATGTTGGGCTAATTAATAGCTTAAACAGCTCATACTTATGATAAATATATCAACTAAATTAACTAATGACCAAAAGAGAGATCATAATTTCATATATATTGATGTATGCGATCTGGAGAAGGACGTTGCCTCTAAATTGCCTTCAATTCTCATATTTTATACCTTTTCTTTTGCTAGTTTATTTATATTATTTTAGCTTAAAAACATTTCACACTCTTGGTTAATTTGATTGAGTATAAAATTTTAAAATCAACACAATTTCCTACGGATCGACCCGTACTCGCCACATACTAAAATTGTATGCCGTGCGTTTGCGTTTATTTTTATTTTAAACTTGATCAGCTATTTAAATTTGATCGGTTATGTAAGAAATTTTTTTACACAATTTCATTTCTAAAAAAATATTCTATTTCAAGTGTTGTGTTTTTTCTCATTTTCTCTTTTACAAAAATTTTTGTGCGTTTTCAAAACTGCCTCTCTGTTCAATTTTACATTTCACCTACATAACCTCACTTCAATCGCTCATTTTCCCAGTCATGTTCATGTACCATTGTTGAGAGCATCACACTGCTCCAACCACCATATTACCCACACCATACAACTCAAACAACACAACCTTTCTACAAACTGTATGCTTTCCATCACCTCAACTCAAACTGCTGCAATCCTTCATTCCTCATTCAACAATACTACTGTTCACTGACCACACCACATAACTATGCACGTCCACACCATCCACCAGATTCCTTACTGTTGAATGTTTTTTCAAATAAGATCCCCTACGGAGGGTCCGGGGGGGTGGAAACCCACCAAGGTGGGGGTGCGGGGGCAACGCCCCCACTACGGGGTCCGAAATGGTACGCTTTCATGATTGTTGAATTCAAATTCAACAGCCAACGGTAACAACCGTTTTCTAACGGTCGCGGCCTTTCAAAAAGACACCTCACTCCCTATATAACTAAGCATTCATCAACGCAGAGTATAACACGATCTTCTTCTTCTATATCAAACTCGTCTGAAAGTGTGTTTTTTCTGATCTGAGCAAGTAATCACAACTTTCTCGGATTAATCTCCATTGTATCCTGAAAGAAGGTTTTCGTTCTACCCACTGTGATAAAGAAGGGGAAAACATTCTTGAAAGACAACAATTTCTTTGTGCCTTGGAGTGATTAGTCATACATTATACAATTTTGTTCAACACTTACTGCGCTGTGCACATTTGCTGCTCTGTGTTGATTTTCCATCCAAACAGTTCACATTGTTATCACATTTCATACAACCAATGCACATCATCTCTATGCACCTGTATATCTCATTGTCAACTTGCATATAAGAAATCCTCCTCTACATACCAGTTTACAACATCATCAAACTACAAGCCGCATCATCAAATTTCTACACATCACACAAACCACTTCACAGTTCCAACTTCCTTGATCACCACTTCACCCATCAACAATTCACTAAACAACAATTCACTTATAATATACTCCACAAAACTGTCAAAAGAACATCCTCTTGCTTTCCTCTGTTGCCAGCAACCATTCATACTCTACAAACATCACATCCACTACCTCTTCAAATCTCTCCTTTGACCATATACAAAGCATACCAGTGCATTTCCCTCTTTTTACATCAACTTCTGCCTGCCACATTGCCTTCTGACTTCACCACCGAGCCTCCATTACTGCTGACTTGCTTCATACCACACTTTATATCAAAACTTCCACACTGAACCAACCATATCTCACAACCTTCACCATCCCTTCTGCTTACCATCAACACTGCCCCTATCATTGCCCATATACATCAAATATACTTTAGTGATACTTGCCCCTGTCATTGTCACAACCTTTACAACACACTGACCGTTCATTAACCCTCTACTGCTTTCATTCATTTACGCCACACCATTCATTTACTACCCTTCAAACCTCCCTTCCCTTGATCAGTCAAGTAGCAAAACCAACTACCACTTCTTGCAATAACCTTTATCGCATATTTTTATTCAACTGTTCCATACATAAATACTTTTGCTCTAAATATACTGTCATACCAACCAGTCACCATACACTGCCTTAATTCACCCCTAACCATCGAAGTTGGCCTCTGCCTAAGCATATTGCATTGTTTTCACAACCCTCGAGTCCACCCACTTCAATCCTCATACATTATCACCTTGTAGTACTTCATACATTATCACTTTGTAGTGCATATCTAACATACTTCATCACCATACCATACTCACAAAATAATTGTCAAAACTCCACAAACCCTCCTGAACACTACACTGCCTATAGCACCATCATTTACAGAAACTCATCCTTCACTGATCATCTCAACCTCATCCACATACTAACCACAAACTCCCCTCACTGCTATCCCTACCACCAACCCATACCATTATTGTTCTACCCACCATTACCTATAACTTACTACTGTGTATGTACACACTATTTCACTCTACTACTTCACTTCCTCCCCTCATATCTGTTTTGCCTCCACATATCATTGCCATATCCCATAATTCATCAATTCATCATCACTACCCAAAACAGACTTCTGCCTCCATGTCCACCACATTTACATCATACAATTGATCAACATACCGATCCTCCACAACAACTTCAAATCAAACTACATTTTTGTTATCTCCATCATCCCATGTACATCATCAACAGCTGTAAGCCACTGCATCCTTCAGACTATAACATCATCATCTCAGTAGCTGTCCACTTCACCAAATCAACAGTGGAACAAACATCCTTACTTCAGTGCAACCACTTCAGAGCACATACAATCACCACAACAAACTGCGAACTGCCATCTCAACCTTCCTTACATACTGCAAACTGCAATCATCACTACCAACCATTAGGGATGGCAATGGGGCGGGTCTAGAGTCCAAACGCGGTTGACCCGCCCCTGTTTTGGCCCGTCCAGACCCGCCCCATTGGGTCATTGGGGCGGGTAGACCCGTGATCCGTTCATGAGTGCTCCGGGTCTCGGGTCGGGTCGGGGCTCGGTTGACCCGTCCCAACCCGACCCGCACTACTAACATCTCATGAAACTGCTTTATTACTATAATGATTTATTAATCTTCTTAAGTATAAGTGATTTTAGCATGGATATTAAAATGTTCCAATAAATAATCTATACAAAAAATTAGAGTATTAAGTTGCGTCATTGATAATTATACAATAACATATGTATATATTTTCTAAATTGTTATTGTACACATCATTTTTACTAACTTTCATTAGACACGTTGTTATTTATATTTCATGTATTATTTGGTGATAACGAGTATAAACAAATAAATATATGTAAGTTGGTACACAATTTTAAATCAATACATGAGACTCATCGGGTCTTGGTGTGGGTCAGGTCTACCCTAACCCGTACGGGTCCCGGGTACGGGGAAAAATTCTTACTCGATATTATCTCTTTAAAAAATCCCGATATGTATCAAAGTGATGACGATGAGTTTGTGGAAGAAGTGGATGATGAGGAAATCGGCAAAGAAGACGTCAATATTACAAAATCTCCTCTACACCCGGTGTGCAAGCCTTCTTCTAGAAAGCCTTCTCCGGTATGGAAATATTTTACTAAAGATGCTAATTTCAATTTTCAGAAATGTATATGTAACTATTCTGGTGAGCAATTTGCATGTGATTCTAAATCAAATGGCGCTACCCATTTAAATTACCATACAAAACATTCATGTAAGTCCATTCCACATGATAGTGATAAGAGACAAAAAAACTTTAGCTTTTGGAACAAATAGCGATAGTGAAGGTAGTTGCAATCCTATCAAACGGTCATTCAATAAAGAGGAATGTATGAAAGCATTAGCTTGAATGCTAGTTATTGACGAACTCCCTTTTGGTTTTCTGGAGGGTGGAGGTTTTCTTCAATTTTGTCGGGAATTGTGTCCTAGTTTTGAAGTCCTTCACGTAGAACAATTTGTAGGGATGTGATTCAATTATATTGGGACTCGATATTATCTCTTTAAAAAATGTTCTCAAAATCATTGCATGGTGTTTGTCTAACTACTGATACATGGACATCTATTTAAAATGTGAATTATATGGTTTTAGATGCACACTTTAATGACGGAGATTAGAAGTTACATAAAAGGATTATTAATTTTTGTGTGATTACTAGCCATAAAGGAGAAAATATAGGAAAACTTATTGCCCATTGTATCAAAAAATGGGAACTCAAAAGAATAATGTCTATCACGGTCGATAACACTAGTGCAAATGAAGTGGCAATTAATATGTGAAAAGCAAATTAAATGATTACAATGGTGGTTGTGTTTGAATGGTAATTTTATGCATATTCGTTGTTGTGCTTATATAACCAATTTAATCGTCAATGATGGGTTAAAAGAAATTAGTAGTACTATAGTTGGAATTCGTATTGCAGTCAGATTTATGATCATCTCCTCCACGAGTGAATAAATTTAGAGAGATATGTTTAAGCTTGGGAATTGAGAATAAATCTATGCTTATTTTAGATGTACCGACTAAGTGGAATTCAACGTATTTGATGTTGGAAGCGGATTTAAAATACAAAAAGGTTTTTAATAATATAAAAGAAAATGATGGTATTGTTGTTGCTTACTTTGATGATGAAATTCATCCTTCAAGTTCAACGGATTGAGAAAATGTCGTATTATTTGTTAAATTCTTAAAGTATTTTTATGATGTTATTTTAAAATTTAGCAAAACTTTATCCGTTAGTGCAAATATTTGTTTTGCCAAGCTTAGTAGAATTCAAGAAGAATTTAGAGGGTTGGTTGATAAAATGAATCCCTATCTTGCTAAAATGGCAATTAATATGAAAATGAAGTTTGATAAATATTGGGGAAGCGAATGTAATATAAACCAAATTTTATTTGTTACATGTGTGCTTGACCCAAGGTATAAAATTCCTATTTTTGAAGTTATGTGTTGAAGATATGTGTGAAAAAATTATTGCGAAAGACACATTAAAAAGCGTGAAGAATATTTTGATAAGGTTGTTTGACTTTTATGTTAACGATTTACATTTAGAACACAAACGCGTGAGGAACCACAACTTACTATGCTCGTTGCTAGTGAACGTGTTGAGGATGTTAGTGATTTTCTTTCAAGAAGAACGAATACTTTTCTAAGATAGGTTCAACAACACAATAACGAAGGAAACGAACTAGAAAAGTATTTAAATGCATCGATTGGGGGTGCACCAAATAATTTTGATGTTTTACTATGGTAGTAGGTAAATAGTTCCAAATATCATGTTTTATATTTAATCGCTCGGGATCTTCTTGCTATTCTGTGTCCATGGTTGCTTTCAAATCCACTTTAAGCACCAGAGGAAGAATTATAGATCCTTTTCATATTACTTTGAGTCCATGGATGGTTGAGGCATTAGTTTGTACTCAAAATTGGTTAAGGTCTAAACCAATATTTATCGATCACCAAATTGAGGTTCCTACTGATGGTGTCTCTAATTATGATGAACTCCTATCAGGTGATATTTTCATTTGTAAAATAATATAGTTCTTCATTTGTTGGATTTTAAATACAATGCTCTAATTAACTTGTTGCCATGTAGATTTTGTACATGAATGTCAATGTGAGTCGCCATCATCATTTATGTTCACCGTGGATGGTCATGTTTGCCAACGTTATATTCACCTTCACCATGGTTAGTTTCATTTAGTAAAAATGTTTATGTAGTTTACACTTTCGAAACAAACATATACTTTCAAAACAATCATATAACTTTTGAATAGTCATATGCTTTCATATACAATCATATATAACTTTTCTTGCTGTAATCATTTCGAGAAAGCATTTAGAGAAAGCATCCAAATAATCTGATACTGAGTGGTGCATAATTTTGTGGATATTATGCATAATTTTGTTACTTTTGATTGTGAAATAGAGTGGAGATAATTTAAATTTGAAATTGAAATTTGAGTAGAGATAAATTTCAGTTTTGAACTTTTGTGCATAATTTTGTTGCTTTTGATTGATCGTCCTCGTGTCTATTTGAGGGAAATAACAATCTCCAACAACATTATACAAGGAAGGGTAATAGTTTAGAGAAACTATTACCTCCTTATTATAGCTCAAATCACCAGTGGGAGAAAGCAAATCCAGCATCTTATTCTTATGATTTCACATAAACATCTTCTTCAATAAAAATTTAGAATTAGTATCACCTTCATTTAGTTTAACAACCCATAATTTTAGATAATTAAATTTATTAATTAAATAAGTTTGTAAGGTTATGGAAAAATTTAAAATCCAATGTTTAATAATGAGAGAAATAACTAGAATGTAATGTTAGTGTTACCTGGGTGTTTGACCATGTAACAAGAGGCTCGCATAAGCATCGTTCGGCATTGAATATCGTTCGGCATGAGCCTCGTTTGGCATTCCAGCCTCGTTCGGCATTCCAGCCTCGTTTGGCAGAAGCCTCATTCGGCATTCCAGCCTCGTTCGGCATTCCAGCCTAGTTTGGCATTCCAGCCTTGTTTGCCATTCCAGCCTCGTTCGGCACCCAGCCTCGTTTGGCATTCCAGCATCGTTCGACATTCCAGCATCGTTCGACATTCCAACCTCGTTTGGTAGAAGCCTCGTTCGCCATTCCATCCTCGTTCGCCATTCCAGCCTCGTTCGGCATTCCAGCCTCGTTCGGCTTCCCAGCCTCGTTTGGCATTCCACCTCGTTCGGTAGAAGCCTTATTCGGCATTCCAACCTCGTTCCGCATTCCAGCCTCGTTCGGCATGAAGCCTCGCTTGGCATAAGTATGTTGTTCGACATCTCCCCTCAACCGGCATCGGGTCTCGTTCGGCATACACACTTCACTCAACACACTACCTCGTTTGGCATAGAGGTACCGTCCGGCTTGGATATGTGGCTCGGCATTTGTCGTTCAGCATTTGTGGATCGACACACAGAAATCACTCACCATGGGCCGAGGTATCTTGCTCCTAGGCCCATTAGGGAAGTCCAACCCATCTTCGTCTATAAATAGAGGGGCAGGGGCACAGTGAAAGGGACCTTTTTTGGAGAACACTGGGAGACTCTACCGCATTCAAGACTCATTCTTTTCTACTTAGCATTTGTATTCAAGTAGTTGGTGTATGGATTGTATCTGTAATCAATTGTTGAGTAAAGCATAAAGATTAAATCCAAAGTGGACGTAGGCAGTTAGGCCGAACCACTATAAATCCGTTGTTCATGTCTTTGCATTAATTCTGCCTATCTTCATTAATCTCTGTACTCAAATCTTTCTCAAGGGTGTTAGTGACCAATTCTAGTGCTAACATTTTGGTTCTTTCACTGAGAAACGAATTCTCTGGCCGTTAGGATGTACTTTGTAGCTACTGGATTGAATAAATCCCCCAAAGGAGATCCAAACCATTCATGTAATGTCTGTTGATTCTACTCAGAGTTTCTATCAATAACGCTACTATGGGAAGACCATGTACCCAATCAGCATCACATAATGTGGACGTCAACGAGACTACTAGCGTACAACAGATAGGACCTAGCAATCAGCAAGCAAATCTAGGTGAGGGACTACCGGAGCTCATAACCAGACGGAAGTTGTTACTAGGACAGAGTTCAACAACTTAACGAGAGAACTTATGGAAAGTAGAAGACAACCTGGTGAACAGATTCAAGCTAACGCTAACCTTATGACTCAGCTTACTCAGCAACAACATCAGAATACTGGAGGTAGCCCTGCTCCTTATTCTTCATCTGATAGCTCGACTTCATCCGATGAACCTCCCAAGCGTAGATGCCGTAAGACTGAGACAGCATAAGCAGGTGCTACTGATCGATCAACTAGGGATCACTCACATCTTAGAGACCACACCCAAGCCGGGACAGGAAACTTAGAAGCTGGAGCATGTGTGGAGACTAGACATCTAGCTCACAAAGACCTTAATGAAGCTAGCTTTCAAGATACACGTTTGGAAGATCGCCAACAGAGGGGACCTCAACATGAGCGGTCCCATAGAGCCCAACCTTCCATCCTTCATACAAACTCTGGACTTATCAGCTATGGTTAGGCAGTTAATGAGAGAAAATCAAGGCTTAACCAACGAAAATTGGGGGATATCCAAGAGTCATACTCCATCCATCGATACCATCCTACATGTCGAGTATCCCAGGAAGTTTAGCATGACCGATCCCAGGCAACATGTGATGAGGTACGAATGGATGATGGATTCGGCTAGAGCAAATGACGCGACCAAGTGTAGATGTTTTCCGATTACTTTATCCAGAATCGCCACCATGTGGTTCACTCGACTTCCCACACGGTCTATATCCAGCTTCGACGAATTGGCAACGAAATTCATAGAACAATTCAGGATACACGCCACTCGTCCCAAGGATGTGATGTACCTATCTAGTGTAATCCATGCTTCGAGAGGAGTCGTTGAAAGAGTGCATGCAGAGATTTCATGTTGCTGCTACTGAAGTTAGCAACCCCAAAGATCATGCAATTTTGATGGCGGTAATGCGAGGAGTAGATCCGGATTCAGTGTTTGGAGATTGGTTGGCAGGAAAGCCTCCAACAATGCTAGAGCGTTTCTATTCAGAGGCTCATCAATTCATAAGAAGAGAAGAAGACAGATGGACGAGGCGAGATAAGGCACCTGGGCCTGTTCAGGAGATTGTGAAAAGCAACATCGCCGTAAAACAATCCGGTGATAATTCGAGAAAGGTCCAAGTCAACATCCAAAATAAGCCTGGGCAATCTAAAGGGTCCGAAGGAGGAAATCCCGGAAAGAAAAGAGAAGCAGGGAGATGGAAGCTAAGAATTCCAACCTACAACGAATACACCCCACTAAATGCATCTCTTGAGAATATTTACATGTCAATTTGTAAAACTTTTCAATACAAAAAGCCATGCCCAAAGGAGTCCACAGAGGAACAGAAGCGAATGGGGAAGTACCGTCGCTTCCATGAGACTTACGAGCACAATACAGAGGAGTGTAGACATCTTCACGACACCAAAGAAAAGTTGATCAGATAGAAAAAGCTGTAGGAATTTGTCAAGAACCCACAAGAGGGTAGGCAAGGAACATCGGACCCCGGACGCGGGCCTGCTCCACGTCAACCAGAGGAACCTGCCCGAACCATGGGTAGATTGGTCATAAATACAATAGTCGATGGACCTCACCCTACAGACAAGAATTGGCAGGAGATGGAGCAATATGCTAACTCCTTGAGGCATGCGGATTATGAGTGTTGTCCGAATGTGGAGAATAAGACCCCCATAAAGCAGCAACGCAGGATGACAGACGATATAGTGTTTAGGAGCCGAGATGTGGACAAGGTGGAAGCACCTACCATCGACCCAATGGTCATATCTGTGGCGATCGGGCCAGCATATGTCAAAAGAATTTTAATTGATTGTGAATGTTCCGTTAACATCATCTTCAAAAAGGCATATGACCAAATGAAGATGGAGACAAAAGATTTAAAGCCATCTAAAGCCCGTATCCATGGCTTTAATGGTGTCGCGACTGATGTGGTGGGGTATGTTGAGTTTCAAGTTGAACTGGGAGAAGGTGAGCGTAGGAGGGTGCGAATCCAACCGTTTATAGTGTTGGATGTTGATTCTCCATATAATATGTTTTTGGGTCGGACGGCCCTGCCGGAGTTTAGGGCCGCTTTGGCCCTGTGGTGTTTGACGTTAAAATTTACGATAGACAAGGGAGTCGGTGTGGTGCAAGGTGATCAGGCGACCGATCACGCATGTTATGTGTCTGAGCTGAGAAAGGCCCAACGACGAGAGAAAGGAAAGGTTGCGGATAACTCCGTCCGCATCCGAAATACTGACAATTGACAAGTAGTGGCCGAGCCCTGGCTCGGGCGACATTCTTGGATCTATAGAGACATAGATCCGAGAGATGATGATGGGGAACCCAGGGAAGAAAATGCAGCACCGACTGAGCTGATGATTGACATTCTAGTCAGCCGGGATGACCCGTCACGAGTTCTTATGATTGGATCACAACTCGACCCCTCAGTGGCCGAGGATCTCACTGATTTCCTTCGAGCGAATCTGGATTTTTTGCATGGACACATTCTGATATGTGCAGGATTTCTCCTGCCATTGGGAGTCATATGTTGAACATAGACCCGAAGTACGTTCGTGTAAAATAGAAAAGGAGAGGCATGGTCCCAGAGAGGTACGTTGCTCTTAGAGAGGAGGTGGACAAACTCAAAGCCAATGGGTTCGTCCGCGACGCCTTCTACCCTAAATGGGTGTCTAACCCTGTGCTTGTGAGGAAAGCAAATGGGAAGTGGAGAACTTGCATAGATTACTCTAATTTAAACAAAGCATGCCCAAAGGATAGTTTTCCTTTACCTAGAATCGACCAGCTAGTTGACTCAATGGTTGGACATGGGTTACTGTCATTTATGGATGCATACTCGAGATACAATCAAATCCCGATGCACATTCCAGATCAAGAACACACCAGTTTTGTCACAGACGTTGGGTTATATTGCTATGTAGTGATGCCCTTCAGATTGAAAAATGCGGGAGCAACTTATCAGCGTCCGGTGAATCGAATGTTTAAAGGCCAAATTGGTAGAATGATGGAAGTCTACGTGGATGACATGCTTGTGAAGTCACGGCAGTCAAACGACCACATTCGGGACTTAGCAGAGATGTTTGATGATCAATCCTTTAAAGTATTCCTTTTGCGGTGCATCAAGAAGATTTATGGGTTTCATTGTGAATGCGTGGGGAATTGAAACTAACCCGGAGAAGATTCAAGCTATTCGAGACATACAAGTGCCTAGAACTATAAAGAAGGTACAAAGCTTGAATGGAAAGGTGGCTACCCTGAGTCCATTCATTTTCAGAGCCATAGATAAGTGTATTCCCTTCTTCGATGTAATAAAAAAAGGAAAGAGAAATTTCAAGTGGACATCCGATTGTCAGGAAGCATTCCGAGCTCTGGTAATACATTTAGAAAGTCCCTTGGTGCTATCAAAACCAACTGACCATGAAATGTTTATGTGTACCTGGCTGTATCCCAACATGCCATCAGTACGGCTTTGGTTCGCAAGGAGGACCAAGTTCAAAAGCCATTGTATTATGTCAGTAAACATTTGACGGGGGTAGAAAGAAATTATTCTAAGATTGAGAAACTAGCCTATTGCTTGGTGATTGCATCACGAAAGCTTCGGCCATACTTTCAGGTGCATTCAATCAGTGTTTGTACCAATCAGCTCTTGTGACAAGTACTCCAACGACCGAAAACCTATGGAAGGATGTTAAAATGGAATATCGAGTTGAGTCAGTTCAATATTACCAACCTGCCACGAAGGGCCATACAAGGGAAAGCGCTAGCAGGCTTAATTGTTGAATTCACCGTATCAGACGAATCAAGCGGTCATAATGTCATACCTCCCATTCGATGGAAGATGTACACTGACAGAGCATCTAATGACCATTGTTCGGGGGCTGGCATGGTTCTTGTGACTCCTGAAAACCGACTAGTTTGTTATGCTTTGAAGCTCGAATTCCCAGCAAGAAAGAACGAAGCCGAATATGAAGCATTGATTGCTGGCTTGAGACTTATCAGAGAACTAGGGGTAAGATCGGTTGAAATCTTTTGTGACTCACAACTTGTGGTGTACCAAGTGCGGAGGGACTATCAAGCGAAGGGACAAAGACTTGCCCCATACCTTGCACGGGTTCAAGAGCTGCTGAAAATCTGGAATATTATGATAGTTCGCATGTCCCGCGTGAACAAAATAAAGAAGCCGATTCAATTGGCAAAATATGCGAGTACTGGCGATGCACAGCAAATGGGATTGTTTTCGATTGAAACCTTACATACTTCTAGTATAAGTATGATGGACGTAGATTTCATGTCAGAAACAGAAGTAGAGAAGGAATCATGGATGACCCCATTCAAGCAATACGTGCTACACGGGGTCTTGCCCGAAAGACGACAAGTCATTCTAAGGCTTCGTGATATGTAATGCAGGACAGAGTAATGTATCGGAGGGGATTCTCGACCCCCTTACTCTGGTGCATTTCCCACGATGAGATAAAACGAGTCCCGAAGGAAGTCCACGAAGGAGAATGCGATGACCATACTGGAGGGCAGACATTAGCAAAGAAAATACTCCGCTATGGATACTATTGGCCAACTATAAATCGGGACGCTGCAGACTACGTAAGGAGATGTGACAAATGCCAGAAGTATGCAAAAATCCCGAGAGCTCCGCAAACGGAACTCATGAAAATGGTTAGTCCCTGGCCGTTTACAATGTGGGGGATCGACATAGTTGGTTCTTTACCCATATCCAAAGGTGGTGTGAAATACGTGATAATTGCGGTCGATTACTTTACCAAGTGGAAGAAGCAAAGCCTTTGGCCACGACCACCACTAAAAAGGTCATTAATTTCGTTGTATGAAACATTATATGCCATTTTGTCCTTCCACGGACTATCATTACAGACAATGAAACTCAATTCGAAAGCAAAGAGTTCAAAGAGGCCAAAAATACGGTATTGAGAAAAAGTTTGCAGCAGTTGCTAATCCAAAAGCCAATGGACAAGTGGAAGCCGTGAAAATAATAATCAAGTCATATTGAAAAAGCGTTTGGAAAAGGTTAGAGGCAAGTGGGTGGATGAACTTCCAACAGCACTTTGGGCTTACAGAACCACCCACAAGTATGTGACTGGCCACACTCTATTCGCATTAGCATATGGCATGGAAGCTGTTATACCCGTAGAACTTGAAGTTCCATCACATCGGGTAACTTATTATGACCCTAAGTCGAATCGGGATCTTTTGCTGGAATCTCTGGACTTCATTGATGAAAAATGTGAAGAAGCTGATTTAAGAGCAGTTGCATACAGACACCAAGTCACTCGATATTATAATGCAAAGGTCCGACCGAGAATCTTTGATGTGGGTGACATCGTTTTGAAATAGTTTTCCCGGTCCCATCGCATATGAATCCTGCATGGGAAGGTCCATATGTCATTGAACGGAAGCTTGGAAAGGGAACTTTCAAGCTAGCGACCGTTGATGGTGCGACACTGCCCTAAGCATGGAATAGCGAGCATTTGCGGCATTATTATACTTAGTCCATTTCTTTCATATTTTAATTGCAATTATTTCAAGCATATTTTTATTCTTAGTTTTCGGCATATAATAAGACAATTTAGCTTATTTTAATCAATAAAGGCTTGAAGCCATCCTTTCCATATTTATTGATGTTTCTGTGTATGATAATTCTATGGCAAATCACTAGATTACATTATTCTGTCTGACGTACGAACGTGCACGAACATCCCAAAATCTCCAAGTCCCCTGAGTGCGGACTGGAGTACTCTGAGTCCCTTGAGTGCGGATCAGAGTATAAACGACTTAAAATCTCCAAGTACCCCGAGTGCGGATTGGAGTACTCTGAGTCCCCTAAGTGCGGACCAAAGTATAAACAACTTAAAATCTCCAAGTCCCTTGAGTGCGGACTGGAGTACTCTGAGTCCCCTGAGTGCAGACCAGAGTATAAACGACTCGAATTCTCCAAGTACCCTGAGTGCGGACTGGAGTACTCTAAGTCCCCTGAGTGCGGACCAGAGTATAAACTACTTAAATTCTCCAAGTCCCCTAAGTGCAGACTGGAGTACTCTGAGTCCCCAGAGTGCGGACCAGAGTATAAATGACCAAAAATCTCCAAGTCCCTTAGTGTGAACTAGAGTACTATGGGTCCCCAGAGTGCGGAATAGAGTATAAATGATTAAAATCTCCAAGTCCCTTGAGTGTGGACTGGAGTACTTTGAGTTCCCAGAGTGTGCATTGGAATATGAACGGCTTAAAATTCTCTAAGTCCTCGGAGTGCGGACTAGGATATAAATGACTTGAAGTCATCAAGTCCTTGGCCTACGGACTGAAAAATATTCCGAGTACCTGAAGCGTGGAATAAAGGATGTAAGACTTCAAAGAATTTTTGAATTATATAAAAATGAATTGGAGTTTACGTAACTCACAATAGCCTGGCTTTCGACCATAATTTTACAAAAAGTTGAATGATGAAAGTCTTTTGAAAGACAAAAGAACTAAGTTTTATTTATCTAAAATAAGGTTCTACTACAACTCCTCCAAAACTCGGAGTCAAAAGTCTATTTACAATGACTACGAAAATAAATAAAAATAATTACATAATCTAAACTAGTTCTCGTCGAACGATTACTTCTTTAACTTCCTCGGTTTCTTGTCCTCCTTCGACTTCTCTGACGACTCCTCCTCCATGCATTTTCTCTTGGAAGTTTTGCTTGGTGAGGAGGTGACAACTAAGGAAGAACGAGGGACCTCTAATGGCCTGGACCCACCAGGGAGGATGACCATCAAAGGTTTGTTCAGAGGATCATCTAGGTCCACGACTCGGGGCTCGACTTTGATTTCAGCCATCCTTTTCTTTTCATCCGCGAGCTACTCCTTCATGCTCATTTTAGAAGTATGTTCAAAGGCGCTTGTGATCTCGATTTCATAACTTTCTTCGATGGGAGATGAATTCTCGGACACATCAAGCACCTCAATCACTTGAGCATCTAGACCGGGAGTCTCTCCCACGTGAGTGACCTTGCTTGTTTTCCCCTTCTCCTCCTTAGCGTCATTGCTTCTTGAAGTGGGTTTAAGATCAGAACGACTTACGAAAAATCATAGGAAATAAACATTAGAATACAATAATCTCTCTTCGGAAACGGCGGCTCTTTGGACTTTAAAAGGAAGAGTTATGTACTGACTTCTTACTGGCTCTCGACCGTCCAGGAAAACTCACCCTCCGCAATGGGAGAATGAATGTAGATGCCGAGACCAAGGTCTTCTGGATCATAACCAGCATGTTGCTCGAATGGATCGAGAACTAGCCGATCATCCGGTTGAGTAGGAGGAAGGGCTGAAGACTCGGTTCCAGATAGACCGGCAATGATATCTTTTCATTTAGATAAGGAGGAACCTTTGCAGTAAAGGGCCTTCGTTGCGGACAAGTCCGAAGGCTCGTTCCCCCTGAGATATTCTCTCACCAAAGCCTCCCCTTCAACTTCTTTGGTGCCCATCTCGACCTTTTTTATCTTTATTAAAGTCTCACATTCCTTGGCTAGAGAGTCGTGGTAGCCCTCGCCAAGAAAAGTTAAGTCCCGATGCATGAGGACATGGGCGTTGAATTCTGCAATAAGTGGGCCGAACATGCATTTGACCTCCTCCCTGCCAGCCTCTGTAGCCGCCTCAAGGCGAGAGTCAATCTTCGCGGATGCTATTCTTTTACCTTCTTCATGGGATTCATCCTTCAGCATCTCGACCTTAGAGAGCTCATCGTCGAGCTTTGCCTTCAGGAGTCGCGTAGCAACAATCTCATCGCAATATCGTTGCGACTCTTCCTGGGCAGCAATTTTTTCCTCTAACTCTTTGACTCGGAGAGCAAATGCATCCCTTTCCTTCTGCATCGAATCCTTCTCTAAAGCCAGCGCCCCACATCATTGGACTGCCTCGTCGATTTCTTTCTTATGGGTTGTCACCAGGCAATTGATGGCCTCCGCAGTATCTTTAGCACTCTATTGGGTGGCTTCAAGTTAAGACTTGTATGTAGAGGGCTCTTCGTCTTGAGCTTTGATAATGTCTTTATCATGGATAGCCTCGAGCTTCAGGTGATCAATTTCATGTTGATGCTCAACGGAGACTTCTGACTAAGTGAACAAACACAACATGTTGGGCGTAGACGTCGTTAGTACAAGCAATAGCGCTTTGTTTTACATGTCCCGGAATCTGATGAATCACCGGGAGAAATTTCAAGCCATCAAAGCATATCTTTAGGAACGTGGATTTAAGCTCAGCAAGCTGTTCTACTACCGATGGATCAGATACAAGAGCGAGAGGATTCTGCTTGGAGACTGCAGATGTTTTGTTGGGATCCCGGTATCGCCTGGTACTGGATGAACCGGAGTGTTGTTCCCAATGGGCCTCAGGCTGGGACCCCTTATGTGCGGACTTTTCTTTACTTTGATCCAATTTAGGAGGAGGATTGTGAGGGTAGGAGGATTGACTGTAGGTTTTCCTTTGGTAGGATGATTCTCGATGGCAGTAGTCTTGATCGCCGGAATTATCTCTATCTCGACGTTTGTCGGACACTGAATCCTGACCTGAGTGGTGAAAATAGATAAATCACGAAGACGGTCAAGTCCATGTGTACGCCCCATGTCACCTGCATAGAATTTAAATAACGACAAGTCAGCAAAGAGTAGAGTGATGGCAGAAATTTAAGTGCAAGGTGAAGTGCACGTGTTTGTGTGTGCCCTAATGTTCCCCCTGACGGATCAGTTTCTTTATCTCTACTAATAGGAGTTTTTTCTCCCTGGTTTTGGGCTTGAGCGCTTATATCGCCTCTCGCGGGTGAATGAAGCTTAAGGGCCTCTGGATCGTTGAAGCCATAGTTAAGCAGATCATCGGGAATAGTGAGGTTCGGCAGACCTTTCAGAGAACTTTCTAAGTGTTGGAGGGAAGGCTCTCTCTCCAGTGGAATAAGGTGACTTTAGAAGTTCCACCCACTTTCTTCTTCCTCAACTTATAGGTCAATTTCTTCTTTACCTTTGAAGGGGAAGGTGTCGTTTCGATGTCATGAATCTCGACTATCGGGTCCCAAGTGGGACTAATATTTTCACCCGGTACTTCGGGCGTCTTGCCTTCTCTAATCTCCCCCTCCTCTGGTGTGTCAGGGGCATTACGTGATGAAGACCTAGTCTGGTTTTTTCCTCTCCTCGAAGTAGGCTTGGTTATAGTGATGCCTGGAGGGAGGCTTATTCGGCGACCTTCTGCCTGCAACCCAAACTTCGTGAGCAACTCATTTGAAATGAGAGATCTGATGTCCCGGTCTTCTGTAGGAATAGCTCGGATAGCTTCGACGGCTTCAGAATATCCAGAGCCTTCGGTACGTGGGTAAATACCTGTAAAAATAGAGGAAGAGTTAGAAAAGGTGCAGCTTCTGCCAAACACGAGTATTGATCCAGAAAAAATAGTTACCCCCTTCACCCATCTCCTCGCAAAGCCCGAAGGACAACGCACATAGAACCACTCCTTCTTACACTGGGAAAACTTGTTCCATGCCCCGGTCAGGATTTGCCACTTGCTATGCGGCTCGAGAAATACAAAAGATGTGCTATCTGACCGTCTCTTGAAGCGATACATATAGCGGACGTCTCTAGGAGTTGGAAGCCTAAAGATGACACTCATGAAGAGAATGCAAGTGTCGTATATGAAAGCGTGGCTATTTGGATGTAATTGCAATGGGGCGATCTCGATATACTGTAGCAGATTGCGAAGAAAGGAGTTGAGTGGCGGCACGCTACCGACCCAACACATGAATCTGTTTCAGGCCGTATATCCGACTGGGGGCAAGTGAGGACGATCCTGCCCCGATGGAACCAACATATCGTCAAAAGGAATCCCGTGAACTAAGCATATACAACGAAGCATGCTTTCGTTAATCTTCGAGGCTTGGGAATTGATCAGATCGTCTAAAAAGATCGCTGCATCCAATGCCTCGCTCGGCATTTAGGAGAATGCTATCGGAAAGACAAAGCAAAGGCTTTAAGAGAAACATGGAGTACTCGTGATTCAAAACGCATCATATTCATCGACATGATGCACTTTGGGAGGCAAGTGTTACCTGGGTATTTGACCATGCAACAAGAGGCTTGGTATAAGCATCGTTCGACATTGAATATCATTCGGCATGAGCCTCGTTTGGCATTCCAGCCTCGTCCGGCATTCCAGCCTCGTTCGGCAGAAGCCTCGTTCGGCATCCCAGCCTCGTTCGGCATCCCAGCCTCGTTCGGAATCCCAGCCTCGTTCGACAGAAGCCTCGTTCGGCATTCCAGCCTCGTTCGACATCCCAGCCTCGTTTTGCCTCGTTCGGCATCCCAGCCTCGTTCGGCATGAAGCCTCGCTCGGCATAAGTATGTCGTTTGGCATCTCCCCTCGACCGGCATCGGGTCTCATTCGGCCTACATACTCCACTCAACACACTGCCTCGTTTGGCATAGAGGTACCCTTCGGCTTGGATATGTGGCTCGGCATTTGTCGTTCGGATTTGTGGATCGGCACACAGAAATCACTCACCACGGGCCGAGGTATCTTTCTCCTAGGCCCATTAGGGAAGTCAAACCCATCTTTGTCTATAAATAGAGGGGCAGGGGCACAGTGAAAGGGATCTTTTTTGGAGAACACTGGGGAGACTCTGCCGCATTCAAGACTCATTCTTTTTTACTTAGCGTTTGTATTCAAGTAGTTGGTGTACGGGTTGTATCTGTAATTAATTATTGAGTAAAGCAATAAAGATTAAATCCAAAGTGGATGTAGGCAGTTATGCCGAACCACTATAAATCCGATGTTCTTGTCTTTGCATTAATTCTGTATACAGCTCTTTGTTTTAATTTTCTATCTTCATTAATCTCTCTACTCAAATCTTTCTCAAGGGAGTTAGTGACCAATTCTGGTGCTAACAGTTAGTAATGTTAATTTAAGGCAACTAATAACTATTTTATTGTAATCCTAATTTATTGAATAGATTGAAAGGGTATAATTAGTTATATAGTGTAAATAAGGAAATAGATTAAATGTTTTATTAATTTGTGGAATAATTTGTAATTAATTATAATTGGATAAAATTAGTGTTGTGTAAATATTTAGACCATTGGTTATAGATAATAAACTTATAAATGTGATTAAATTAAGTAAAAGGTGAATATTGTTAATTGTTACATATTTATTTAACCAGCTAAGTTAAATTGGAAATCAATTGCAATAGGTGTAATTAAATATTGTATTAATGTAAATTAAAATGATAATTGTAGAGTATTAGTGTAATAAGATATAAACCAATGCTAAATAGATACATAGAATAATGATTGATTGAATAAAAAGATTGAAATAAAATTAAATCAATTTGTTGGAATTAAAATATAATTAATTGGATGTTATTTATAGTTGAAACTGAACATTGTAATTAGTGTAATATTTAACACTGAATTGATACGTAAATTTGTTTTACATTATTGTAAATGTCTAAGTAATCAAAAATGGTAAAAATTTGCCAACTACTTAACTTAAAAATAAAAAGTGATTTAATTAATTTAATAATAATTTATTTAATTAACATGAAAATAGCCATTTTGGCAACTGTCTCGGATTTTGAGGAAATCAGTTTCATTGGAGCCATAATGGTGAATATTGTAGGATTTAAAGTTTCATAGCGATCAGACTTGTCGTTTGATCGTACGGACTTGAAACGCATAGAAATCAATTTAATTGAACTCAATTTGAAATAAACTTATTTTAAAGCTAACTTCTTTATACAATGGAATTAGGACTTGAAACCTATTCCATTGGATTTGAAATTAATGAAAACATCTATTTTGATATTGGGATGACCCACTTTTGTTTCGGAGGCAGAACGGGCTTTTCGGATCGTTATTGTAAATTAAAATCAATTCGAGTGTTATCCATTCTTATCAGGCCTTGTTCGTATAAATATATCATTCTAAACCCTATCAGCCTTTTATTTCTTATCTTAGTACATATAACTACATCTATCTTCTTCTTCTTCTCAGTGGAAAAAACATATTCCAATTTCAAAACCCTATTTCAATTTCAAATTCAATTTCAAATTCAATTTCAAAATCAAATTTCTTCGAACCCTAACATATTATATACCAATTTGAAGCTCTCCATGAGCGCAATCTTTTACAGTGATTTGTTTTTCGATTTGGATCATAGTTTGGTCTGAAATGGGTGATTAAATCTTGCTTGTTCATCGAGTTTTGATCAACCGTGACGGATCGTTGATTGGAGGATATGGTGTTGTGGAGAGTGGCGAGGGGATCGCATCTTTGTGGCTCAATTATGAATATAATGGTTGAATCAAGCTGTAAAATTCGAGTAGGGTTTCAAACCCATGGCGGTGGCTATCTTGGTTTCAGGGGTCGATGGTGGGGTTTAGATCGTTCGCGAGGGTCGTAGGGCCTTGGGGAGGCAGCGGCGTGTCAAGACATGGTCGCGCTGGCCAGCGACGGTAGGGGGAAGCAGCGATCGTGACGGCTAGGGTGCCAGTCGAGTTCAAATAAGCTGGGTAGGGTTTTGTGAGTGAGAATGATGGTGTGACTTGGATTTGCTCTATTTGATTTTATTTTTATTTAATTTGAAATCTGTATGTTCTAATTTACATAACTTTCACATACGAGATTGGATTTACGTGCAGTTTGCTCCACTATGATCGTATCGAAATTTCGGACATTTTGGAACTGGTTTGGATGAATTCTGAGACAGTTAGAATTTGAGCCTTATTATGGATTTGAAATCGATTTGAAATCAATGGTGATTGTTTCAACCCACCCACAACTACTAGAAGTTGATTGATTGCTGTTGGATATATTTATATTGTCAATCCAGTTAAATCTGACTTTTATTGAATTTAATTGTCATTAATTTAATATTAAATTTAAAATTGCCAACTAATAGTTGTTACCGATAATCAGTAATTATCGTTATTTATTGGGTGATTTGAATGATGATTGTGATGGATGTTTGATTGTTGATATTGGATGACTGGATGTTATATTTATATATTGTTATCACACTGCAAGTTCCCCTAGTTTATTATTAGGAATATTCCTGTATGTTGAAATGATACATACCCAAACGATCTGATAGATTAGGGAAAAATCGTTATAGGTTGAAATGGTTGACTCGAGCAATTTTTATGGATTTTGAATGTTAATTCGGGATTGCGGATTGAAATGATATACGTCGTAAATTAAAATTATTACAGGTCGAAATTATATATACATACATATATATATATATATGTATGTATGTATGTATGTATGTATGTATGCATGGATGTATGTATGTATATATGTATGTATGTATGTATGTATGTATATCACTTGATCATATGGTAGAAAATTATATACGGACAACGGATTGGTTAAACCAAGTGATTTTAAATCCTTAAATTTTTAAATTCAGTTAAATGATATTTTAATATAAAATTTTATTTATATAAATTGAATTATTTTTGAAAACCAAGCTTTAAATGTTGAAGTTGGAATTGGGTTTAAAGGAATTGTTAATAAAATTTAATTGAAATCTTAAAGTTGAACTCTGAAATATAAATAAATTTTTTCGAAATTGAGTTATTGAAATATTTGAACATTTAAATTTTGAAATCTATGAAATTGAAGTGTATTAAAATTTTAATTCAAACATGGATTTGAAATCGATATTGATTAAATGGTTTTAAATGAGGATTTGAATTGTAAGTCAAAAATTTAGTTTGTTGAAAGCTAGACATGGTCCAGGTGCGTTGAAATGAAAGAAATGGTTTAATTTGATATTAATTTCAAATTTAGTATTTTAATCTAAACTGTTTAAAAATATATTATTTTGAATCCTGATTATTAAGATTTTCAAACTACTAAACTAAATTAATATATTTCAAGCTATTTTAATCAATTTAAACTATTTTAACTTATTTTAATCTATTTTATCTACTTAATCCAATTTAATCTATTTAACCTATTTTAAACAGAATAACCCATTTTAATCTATTTTAAATCTATTTAAACTATTTTAAATCTATTTAAACTATTTTAAATCTGTTTAAACTATCTTAAATCTATTTAAACTATCTTATTCTACTTTTAATTTTTTTTAAAGTATTTCAAACTATTTAAACTATTTATGACTATCTAAACTATTTTCTAAATTCCAGACTGTGTAAACTAGAAGTTTTTATATTTAAATCCTTGATTTAAAGGAAAATATGGTTAAATGATGTTATAATCTAAGTTGGATTCGAAATGACATTTTCTAGTGAAATGACATATTTTGAGTAAATATGATGATTTGAAAATATGATTTCAAAGGTGATATGATTTCAAAAGTGAATACGAATTTGAAAGTAAATATGATTTCGAAAGTGATATGGTTTCAAGAATATGATATTTTGATATCAATTATGAATCAATTTTGGAAATGGAAAAGAACCATCTGGTGTGAAATAAGTGTTTGGTTGTTAAAGAGACCGGTATCAGATATTGTCATACTCTCCGCCAATATCGAAAACCACTTTAACAACTATGTACGTGGTGGAGATTCCAGAATGAAGCAGGATGGTTTGGCGAACGATTCTATATAAGGTATTTACGTAGCCCTGACTCCCATGAGTTAGCTTGATGTGACTAAAACGGAGCCACACCGGGCCAAGTGAGGTCGCACCTCCGATCAGACATGCTTCTTCGATACCAATATTATGACTATGTGATTGATTTGGTAGCCACCCCTCGATTTGATTTGGGAGTGTGTTCCGAGGTGGGCGATAGTAGCTGTTATACATTACCCCTAGTCTAGATTCGCAAAACAGTAGTATTCTACCCTGGGCATTGCCTCATGTGCCTTGTCACATGCCTTATCGCACCCACTACGAGTTTGTTTGTACCGTACCTATGGAGTGCCCTCTGGGTAAACCACCGGTTCGGTGGATCTTACGATATTGTATACAAGAATATATAAAATGTGTTAAGAAGGATATGGGTAACGCCTTAACGCTATTTTAATACTTTACTTTACTATAGACATATTATAATAGCGTATTGTACTACAAAGTATATAGTTTAACGAATCCTTAGGAGATGGTAATCCTGAACATCTCTTGAGTTATTGCACGCATGTTAGACACTGGATAGGAGATGCAAAACCCTGTAAATGTCTCTGACGTTGTTACACTCATATTTATTTTACTGTTGATTTAACTTACATAAGATCTTTTAGTTTTGACTTGAGTGTTTTGTCTTTTCGATTCACTCGGGTCGGTCTAAGCTATTTAATGTATCGAAGACTGCTTTTCTGAAGGACAGAGATGGAGATTTGTATACTACATTATTTCTTTTATTTATTCTGCTGCATCATGTTGTTCTGCTGCATTATTTATTTGTTACTGTAGTAGGTACTCTGATTCTATATTGTAAAGATGTAATCAAATGTTATTTGTAAAACAGCTTCATGAACTGTTTATTTGATTACTATATTTTGTTATCTCGCTACGAGATTCTGTGTTTTGTTTTTCCTTCTTTTCTCTTCTTTTTCTTATTTGCCCCATAACAATCCTCTCTTTTTATGGTTTGAGTCTAAGTGGTTTATTGTTGATTTAAACCATCCAAAAAGGTGGCTCGTTACATTTAGCCATAACACTTTGCTTTTTTGGATTAGTTTATCATGATGTATCTTCATCAGTTTCTTCAATTCTATATCAATGTAAAGCATATGGTCATATAGAGATGGATCTTTTGGGCCTTGGTCAACCTGTAGTAAACTGAATTATATGGATTATGTAGTTCTTGAACAACATCATTCTTCTTTATCTTTCTATAGCATTGCTTAAGATTCTCATTTACATGCTTGATTTTGTGTGAAAATTGATGAGAGTGGTTACGCCAAGTGGTGGCCCGTGCGTCTCACCATCACTATAAATATATGTCATTTAACCTGTAGTCTCACTGTCTCAGACTCACTGTCTCAACTTTGACATCCTCAATAATGCACTATAAATATATATGTCGTTTATAATATATCATTTAATATATGCACTGCATTTTAAATGCAGTCGCTAGTGAGTGGAGTATGTATTGAGAGTCGCATAGAGGGTCGATTTGAAGACTAAAGTAGTGATGGTCACTATCTCAGACTTATTCAATCTCCAACTATCATTTTAATTTTCTTTGCATTTTCATCGGAAAACGAATGTATTTTAGTATTTATATTGTCGTTTATGTTGACTATTTACTGCAATTTGAGTGTATTATGTTTATGGACTGTAGTGTTCCAAATGTGATAAGGTCGTGTGGGTTTATTAGGTCAGTTGAGCCTGGTTCACTTACTATTCACTGGTGATAAGGTGCAACTGAGTTTACATTGTTGTTTATGGATGAAGATTGTGATGTACATCAACTGGTGGCTGTAAGTGTATTAGCCTGTAATGAATTATGGTAAGTTATGTAGTGGATTTTCATCGTAATTTGTATAAGCCTATATAAACTGCTATGGTTGCAACTGTTGTTAATGTTTATGTAACAGTTGCATTGCTATAGTGTAGTGTATTATGTTGTTTATGGAATGTAGTGTAGGCTACTGAGTTAGTAAGTTATGCGTTGCTGTTTATTTCAATAAATTGTATATTGTAGTTATGCGTTGTACAATTTGCATTGACTGTTCAAATGGATAACCGATATGATTGAACGGTTAACCGAACTAGTTAATTTGACTAGATAACCATGGTTAAATTTAATTGGTTCGGTCCGTTAAAGCAACAGATTTTAACCGATGAACCAATTAACCGAACCGTTATTTTTAACCAGTTAACCGTTGAAATTAACCGATCGGGTCAGTTAACTGACCATGTCCGCCCCTATAATTTTGGATTAGGAGCTACTTAGGATAGAAAATTTATAATGAAGCTTTGCGTTCAATTAGTTGCATTAGTTCATGCATATTTAAAAAAAATCAAAATCCGAAACTAAAAAAATAGTAAATATTTTTTAACTTAGTTTTCAAATCCTTTGAAATTTTTTTCAATCAAAATCAAAAATTCAAAAAAAAAATTAAGTTGCATTTTTTAGAAAAACAAAAATCCAAAAAAAATATAATTTTTCAATAACAAAAAAATTGAAAAATACAAAAAAGAAAACAAAAATCAAATTTCCCGTTGAAAATAAATTCCTTTTAATAAATAGTTTTCCTTCATAAAAAAACATTTTGACAAAGTTAAAATTTCCCCATTTATAAGAATTTTACGGTAGTTATGAAAATTAATACAATCCTTATAATTTCACATAAAATTCATATGGATATTCTATTGACAACTCTTATGTAAACAATTTGGATTTCACAGAATAAAGCTTTCAAAATAATGACCCGCCCACTACTCTTGAAAATCGTATTGGAACGATTTAATCACTACTTGAACAACAAAATCAAATGATAAATAATTTGATAAAGTTGTGTAATAACTCAAGTCAAAATTTTCAAGGTCAAATTTGAATTCTCATCAAAATTCAAATAATTTCGAGTATAACTCATGCAAATACAATTTCGAATTTCTAATGGAATTTCAAAGTCAAAATGGAAATGCGAACCATTTTTCAAATAATTTTGGCAACGAGAATAATCTCGGCTATTGTTTAACAGAAAATTTTTGTTCTCAACAATTTCAAATTAAAAATCCTCAAATTAATAATTATAAATTTGATTGAGCAAATGGATGACATTCACAAAGATCACACAGATTTGTTGTAATGACCTAGAATTTCAATCATTCGAAATTCGGATATTTAATTGATTTTAAATATTCACGAGTTAATTTTATAAGTAGAATAACTTATATTTCAAATAGTAATTTAATTGGATAATTAAATTGTTAATTTAATATTTGAAATTGCAGAAATAATTGGAATTTGGATTTAATGTGAATAAAAATGATTTATAAAGTTCAACTAAATTCTATTTGAATTAAAATGATGATGGTAAACTTTTAAAATTGAATTAAATGTAAATTTATAGAAATTGAATATTTTAATATTTAACTTACGTGTAAAAATAGTCATTTTTGACACTATCTCCAATTTCGACGAAACCAGTTTCATTGGATCCGAAATGTTATATTATTATGGGATTTCAAATTTCGTGTCGGATGGATTTACGGTTTAGTCGTACAAAGCTGAAACACATAGAAATTTATTTAAGAAATTTTAATTAAAATAATTCGATTTGAATATGTTTCAAATATGATCGAATGGGCTCCCAATATATATTCCGTTGTGCTCAAAATAGGGGTAAAATATTATAAACGCCTGGCGGCACGCTTCGATTGGAGTTTGAGAATTTTTCAGGTGAATAGTGTTTTTTAATTGCATATATAAAGACATTCACTCTTACCAAATCCAAGAAAACTAGGTCTAGCCGCCACCATATTCTTGAACGGCGAGAGATTTTCAATTTTCTTCCCTCGATCTCTCTCAATCCATAAGCAATTAAGCAAAACACTCAACTACAAAGTTGTAGAGTACGATGAGATCTTCGTAACAAACGGTCGTGATCGATTTTCGAGTGGTGGATTCGCTAGAATTGGCTTGTGAGTGGTGCGCGTTTAAGAGGATTTTGCGAGGTCGAGATGGAGCCAAGCTCGATAGGGTAGGGGGCGATGGTGCACGACGGTGGAGGCATTCGAACGGCGATAGTGGATCATCTCATCGATGAATGTTGTGGTCGCAATAATTGAGGGTGGGTCGGTGGCTAGATGGATTTCATGCGATTTTTTAGCTTAGGGAGAAGATGACAAACGTGGCCTGGATCTCATCCCAAGAATCGAATGGCTCAGATGATTCAAGTAAATAAAAAAAGAATTTGTCAATTATATTATGTATAAATTCGTATAAACTTTAAAATGTTGTAACTTCTTCATACAAGGTCGAATTAACAAAAAAAGTTGCATAGGGTTCGTATTGACGAACACTACGCGTTGGAACTGGTTTGGAGTTGATTGGAGCTAGTTAAAATTTTGGAAAAAATTAAACACTTGTTTAATTTATTCGAAATAAATCACTGCAACGTCCATTGGAATAAAAGTGAGTACAACTCACTCTTTTTGACTCGCATATATTTTGATACAAGTGAGAATAAATTTATTTATGTTAATTGAAGAGTGCTTGGATGATACAAGTATATTATATATGTATATATATATATATATATATATTGATTTGGATATATTCCTTCCTATTGGAGCAAATGAGACCCTATTTGTTCTCATGTATGAGCGGATGATCTTTTGTACATGCGTCAGCCTCAAAGCAAACATTGTACATATTTTCTCATATGCATATTTGTTGCAGGTGACAGGTTGGAGGGATCCAACTGGATTTCTCATCAATGTTGATTTTATTTACAGATATTGTTATATATGTTGTTATCGTGTGATATATGATGTTTGGATGTGATGATTGATGTGAATCACCTTATTTAGTGCTGTTGCAGCATTGGTCTCTATTTATAAAATTTTAAATTTTTTAAAATATTGGTTTCAAATAAAAAAAGGATTTCAAAGTGATTTTGAAAATAGATGTTGCATTTATTTTTGAATTGTTAAAGAAATGAATTTATTTTAGATAAATAACAGTTATAATTTTTATGTTATAAAAATTATAATTTTTGTGAAATATACCCAAATATGATTTTTGAAGTTATATAAATTTTAATGACGATTTGTAAATTATTAAAAGAAGAAGTTTATTTAAATGAAATCAAAATGTGATTTTTGAAATATGAAGTTAACTATTTTGTAAAATAAGTTAAATTGAGATTTTTGACTTATTATAAATGGTTTATATATAAGATTTATAAAATTGATATTTTGTAAAAAAAAATAGAATTGTAAAGGAGTTTTTATTAGTGTTAAAAATGAAGTTGTAAGTGAATCTTATAAGTAAATAAGATGATTTATAAATTTATGAAGTTATAGAAAGAATGAATGTGTAAATAAAGAGATTTACAAGTGAATTAACTTATGATCGTATTTTGGGTATGTAAATGAGATATAAATGAGATTTGTTAATAAAAGAATTTTATAAGTAGAAGCTTTTATTAAAATATAAATGTGATTTATAAACATTGTTTTACAAATCCGAAATCAATTGAATTTGATAAGTTGAACATGGAAGTTTATTAGAGGATTATGTTAGCACCAAAATTGGTCACTAACACCCTTAGAAAGATTATGTAGAGAGATTAATGAAGAGTGTAAATTAAAACAGAGAATAGGATGTAAATTTAAATGCAGAAAGTAAGAACACTAAATTTATAGTGGTTCGGCATAGTAGCCTACGTCCACTTTGAAGTTGATCTTTATTCTTTTTATTGATACTTGATCACAGATACAATCCGTTTCTAAGTACTTGAATACAGTTGCAAGATACAAAGAAATAAGTCTGGATTGAGTCTTGAAAATGGCAGAGTCTCCCCAGTGTTCTCTAAAATCTCTCCCCTTTTCCTGTGCCCCTGCCCCTCTATTTATAGATGAAGGTGGGTTGGACTTCCCTGGTGGGCCTGGTAGCTGAATATCCTGGCCCAAATGGAGTGGTTTCTGTGCGTCGAACCAGAGAGGCCGAATGATCAAATGCCAAACGTCCCAATACCGAACGTATCCCTCTTTGCAGAACGAAGTGAAGCCGGACACTATGAATGCTGAACAGTCCCTTATGCCGAACAATCTCCTTTGGCCAAACGAGATGAGGCTGGACACATTGAATGCCGTAGGGAGCACTTGTGCCGAACGATACTAGAAGACAAATCAGTAACTCGGCCGAACGATGGTTAGGCCGAACAAGATGAGGCCGAATGCTCTGAGTGCCGCACACACCCTAATGCCGAACATGGTGCGAATGCCGAACGATACGAATGTCAAATGATCCTACCATGCCGAACGCCCTGCGATGCCGGACGTCACTTATAGGCCGAACGTTCACGGATGCCGGATGTTTCTTGATGTCGGATGCTCCTAGATGCCGACCGCTGCCCCATGCCGAATGGCCTTAACATGCCGAACGTTCATTGATGTCGAACGTTCCATTGACGCCGAATGAGCTTGGACGCCGAGTGCTTCTTAGATGCCGGTTGTAACGTGATGCCGAACGATATTTTAACCGATCGATGGGGAGGCCGAGTATTAAGTTTCCTGGTCAATTCCCCAGGAAACACTTGCCCCCAAAAGTGTATTACGTGATCGAACGTGATGCGCTTTGCATTACTTATCATCCATGCTCCGCTTCGAACCTTAGTGGAACCTTCTTAGAGGTGCCTTCTTGAGAATATTAGTGATGAAGGTGTGTGCCGAACGTAGTGTAAATGCCGAACGATGCATTCGAAACTGAACACTCCTCGTGTGCCGAGCGGCTTTGTGGGCCGAAGCCGAACGTTGCGGCTTTGACCGGTTCCACCGGCCATAGCCTCTTCGACTTCTTCTTCCTCCCTATAAAGACCGGCTCCTCCCACCTTCTTCTCTTTTCACATTTTTACCACCGCGCTTCGTGCTTAGTGAATATTCTAGTCAACAACCTTCAACGATTCATCAATCCCTTCCAAACTTCGATCTACTAATTAGGTATTGTCTTTTCTATCTAATTCCTCTCCATGATTAAAGAAATTAGAGCCGTGGTCGAAAAGGTTCGTGGATTCAAACTTTGTTCTTTAGGGCTGAATGTTAGTAGATAAGGAGAAATGATTAGGGACGAGCTTGGTAGGAATCTATTGGGAGATGTGTGGTGGTTTGGCATAGTTCCACGCCGATCGAGATTGGAGAAAGAAAGACTAGAGGAGGAGCAGGAGATAGTTGGGATGCCGAACGGCATGGCCTGGCATGACTTGCCGAACGATCGGCCCTCGTCGTTCGGTGTGGATGGTGGAGGAGAGGAAAGGATTAAGGGTAGGGTGTCGAGCGTGGGAGCTCGGCATAATTTTGGTTCGGTGTGATTCACCACATGCCGAACGGTGGGATTGGAGGTTTGGGAGGAAGCACGAGTTAGCGGGGAGGATGCTGAGTGTTGTCTCGGCCGAATGGAATTTTGGCCGATCGACACTTTTCTGAGCGCTAACTAATTCGAACGGTGGTTAGGCCGACCGAGAGCTTGGCGGAACAACAGCTTGGCCAAACAATCATAGATGCCGAACCATGTTAAGACCGAACAACATAAATGCCGAACCATATAAGGCCGAACAGACAATTGCCTTGCCTAACCATATAACATAACAAGGACAGGAACTCCATCATACTAGCATATCGAACCGGTCTGAACTGATAACTTCCTAGTTTCAGTAGACATAAACTTGAACTTAAGCCGACATAACCGGATAACTTCTTCTAACGTTTTTTGAATTCGAAATCGTAATCACCATAAGACAGGCTTTTGGAGACGGTCAGCGATGATGGTCTTCGAAGTCGACGATTCGCAACTTAGTTTTATATCAGTAACCGTGTGACTTTCAATTTTTTAATGCTTACACATGATTGATCGCACTAGTTCACACACCACTTGGGGGGAAATATTTGTATTGTTGATTCTAACGCCAAACATTTTTTTAAGTATAGCTCACACAGATGCTTAGCCAAATTCACTATTTATTGAAGATGTCGAAAAAATCCAGCTCCGCCACGGTTTCTGACAGACCATGGCCATCCTCTCAACGGGAAGTCGCAGACGTCTCAAATCCATTAACCTCCCCTGCTCATAATTTAGCCCCCGATGCCCTGGAGGCATCGATCTTCTTGGACAACCCTGTCGATTCGCAGCTTCAAAAATCAATGAAGTTGCGCTCCGGCGAATATGCTCCATTCATGGAATACCTTTTGACGGCATGCCGGTTCCGTCGGGGCACGATCAGCCACACTTGCCCCCAGTTGGATACACAACGTGCAATAAATTCATGTGCTGGGTTGGAAGTGTGCCACCGTTCAATTTGTTTCTTCAGGATGTGCTGCAATACATCGACATCGCCCCGTCGCAGTTGCAACCAAACGGTCGCGCCTTCATTTATGGCTCTTACCTACTTTTCATGACCGTCTTCTCTAGGCCTCCCACTCCTGGAGACATCAGATATATCTATATAATCAAGAAGCGGAGAGATAGCCCCTCCTTTGTGTTCCTCGAACCGCCTCACAAATGCCAAATTTTAACCGGGGCGTGGAGCAAGTTTTCCCTGTACAAACAGGAATGGTTCTATGTGCGTTGCCCCCTGGTTTCATGAGGAGATGGGTCAAGGAAGTAAGTTTTCTTTTTGGAACGATTCTCATGTTTTGGCCGAAGCTATTCCTATTCTAACTCTTGTTTCATCTTCTCAGGTATCAATCCACGTCCCGACGGCCGCGGGTATTCTAAGGCCGTTTGAAGCTATTAGGGCTCTTCCCGCCGAAGAGCGAGACATCCGGACTCTTATCTCAAATGAGTCACTATCGAAGTTCAGATTGTTAGCAGAAGGTCGTCGGGTAATTCTTCCCGAAGGCATTACTATACCTAGGCCGGTCTCCGGCGAAGGGAAAAAATTGGCTAAGTCGTCGGCGCGCCACACGCCTAAGGTACAAAAAGAGGAGCAAATCAAGGAGGGTGAAACACCCGAAGCACAAGGTGAGAATTTGGGTCCAGCACAAGATCCTATAGTTGAAGTGCACGATATCGAAACGTCAACTTATCCTTCACAGAGGAAAAAGGGATTGACGTACAAAATCCGAAAGAAGAAGGTTGGCGGGACTTCGAAGGCTACGCTCATCCCGACGGAGAAAGAGGCTTCTTCGCAGCACGTAGAAAGTTCTTTAAAGGGCTTATCGAACCTCTCTATCTCGTATGATCTGCTCAATTATGACTTTGACGATCCGGAGGCATTCAAACTTCAAGCGCCCATCAGAGGCGACCCGGGCGCTCCGACCCAGAGTCAGGGAGAGAAAACTCCTATTAGCAAAGCGACTGGTCCGTTGGAGGGAAACACTAGGATACACACGAACACTTTCACTCTAATTTTCGCTTAGATTTTTAACGTCGCACTACTCTTTGCTAATTCGCTGTTATTTGAATTCTATACAGGTGGTATGGGGCGTTCACATGGATTCGACCGCCTTCACGGTTCGTCGGTTCTTCATCATTGCGGACGGGACTCAGGTTTTGGAAGGCGTCGAGATAGGGATGGTGATAAAGACTATCATTTCCGAGACTCGTCGTCTCGGAGGAAAATTTATTATCATCCAAAATACCACCAAGACACGTCTTCTCACGCGGAGTAGAGTAGAGACAAGCGTGGCCATAAGAGGTCGCAACCTGATAGCCCCCGGGACCAACACTCTGAGGTCGCAACCTGATGGCCCCCGGGACCAACACTCTGAGGTCGCAACCTGATGCCCCCCGGGACCAACACTCTGATTCTTCTTCCACTCGTCAGTTCCGAGATTCCTATAGGAGGGGCAAACTTTCAAAGCCTCTCCTCCCGCTCCTGCAACGGACCCGTCAGTGCCGTAGAAGCTGGCCGAGCTTAAAGATAAATTCCCAAAGATCTGCTCGATGGCCTGAAATTCCTCCCGGCTATTCATCCTATTCCTGGACATGCTAAGCAGAGCACCCTTGCCTATACAAATGACGTCTATGTTCAACATGACGCGTTTGTTCATCTAGCCGAAAAACTTTCTGAAGTTTCCGTGGAGTGCCGGCATGAAATCAACCGCCTAAAGCTTGAGGCTATCCATGACAAGGATATCATTAAAGCTCAGGACGAAAAAATGGCCATTTATAAGTCTGAGCTTGAGGTCGCTTGTCAGGGCGCCAAGGATACTGCTGAGGCCTTTACTCGTCTGGAATCAACTCATAAAAAAGAACTTGACAAGGCGATTCAATGATGTGGTGCTTTAGCTCTAGAGAAGGACTCCGTTCAAAAGGAGAAGGACACGCTCAGCCTCCGAGTCAAGGAGCTTGAGGAGCAGCTTTGCAGGGAGAGCGAAGAGAAAATGGCCGCCCAAGAGGAGTCACAACGATACTGTGACGAGATCGCTGCCACTCGACTTTTGAAAGAAAAACTTGAGGGCGAGCTTTCCAGGGTTGAGGCATTAAAGAGGGAGTCCTGTGAAGTGGGCGAAAGGATTGCGTCCATCGATATTGACTCGCATCTTGAGGCGGCTAGAGAAGAAGGCAGGGAGGAGGTCAAAAATAGGTTTGACCCACTAATCGCTGAGTTCAACGCCCGCGTTCTCATGCATCGTGACTTGACTTTCTTGGGAGAGGGTTATTTTGAATCTCTAGCCGAGGCATGGGAGGCATTGATAGAAATCAGAAAGGCCGAGCACGGCACCGAAGAGATTGATGAGGGGGCACTGATAAAAGAATATCTCAGGGGAAATGAGACTTCAGACTTGTCTGCAGCTAAGACTATATATGGCAAAGGTTCCCCTTCAAGGAAAGGGAAAGAAGTTATTACTGGTCCATCCGGGGCCATGCCTCCAGCTCATGCGCCTATTCGGTTGGCCGATCGGCCGATACTTGATTCATTCGAGCAACACATTGGTTACAATCCGGAGGACCCTGGCCTTGGTGTCCATATTCTATCTCCCATTCTGGAGGGTGAGACCCCCGTGACGGCTGGAAACCAGCCGAATCTGGTAGGCAATTCCTTTGCTTTAACATCCCAAGTGTTTCCCTGAAAGCTGTCGCATTATAATACTTGCTTTTCGTGATTTTGTACAGGTCGTTCCGATCCTGAACCCACTCCGAGGAGCGATGTCACCAAGGAGGCGGAGAAAGAAACTAGTGAGGCTCCTCATGCCGGAGAGGCTCCCAGTCCAAACGCCCAAGTGATCGGAGCGCTTGATGAAGATAAATCTGAGGCTTCTTCTCCCATCGACGGGAGTTATGAAGTTGAAATTACAGCCATCTTAGAGCATACATATGAGCTGAGCATGAAGGAGAGGCTTGAGAAAGAGAAGGAAGAGACGACCAAGATCAAGGTCGAGCCTCAAACTGTGGATCCAGACTATCCCTTGACCATACCGTCTCCCCAGCGGGTCCAGGCCCATGGATGTCCCCCCTCCTTCTTCAGTTGTTACCCCTCCGTCAAGGAAGGATTCCAAGGGTAAACGCTCCGGGGAGGAGCCGTCTGGGAAGAAGAAGAAGAAGCACAAGAAGTGATTACTATCCCCGTCCAACGAGAGTTAATCTAAGTCATGTAATAATTTTTTGTAATTTTTGTAGATAGACCATCGACTCCGAAATTTGGAGTGTTTGTAGTAGAAAACTTTTCCTGAATAAAGATTAGTTTCCTTTTCTGTCTTTTCAAAAGATTCTTATCATTCAGTTTTCTGTGTGATTGTGATTTGAATCCGAGCTGTTGTGAATAACATGGATTTCATGATTCGCCTTCATATGGCTCGGAGATTCCTTGAGAGTTGTTCATTTCCCCCTTTCGCGCTTCAAGCACTTAGACTATTTTTTAGCTTGCACATTGGGGACCTAAGGTACTCCAGTCCGCACTCTGGGGACTTGGAGGTTTTTAGTTGTTTTATGCTCGCGCCTGCACTCCGGGGGCTTAGAGTACTCCCGTCCGGACTCCGGGGACTTGGAGATTTTAAATCATTTATACTCGAGTCCGCGCTCCGGGGACTTTGAGTACTCCAGTCCGCACTCCGAGTACTTAGAGTACTCCAGTCCGCACTCGGGGACATGGAGATTTTAAATCGTTTATACTCGAGTCCGTGCTCCGGGGACTTAGAGTACTCCAATCCGCACTCCGGAGATTTGGAGATTTTTAAGCCGTTTATACTCGAGTCCACGCTCCAGGGACTTAGAGTACTCCAGTCCACACTCCGGGGACTTGGAGATTTTTAAATCGTTTATACTCGAGTCCACGCTGCGGGGACTTAGAGTACTCCAGTCCGCACCCGGGGACTTGGAGATTTTTAAGTCGTTTATACTCGAGTCCGCGCTCCGGGGACTTAGAGTACTCCAGTCCGCACTCCGGGGACTTAGAGAATTTTAAATCGTTTATACTCGAGTCCGCGCTCCAGGGACTTAGAGTACTCCAATCCGCACTCCGGGGACTTGGAGATTTTTAAGTCGTTTATACTCGAGTCCGCGCTCCGGGGACTTAGAGTACTCCAGTCTGCACTCCAGGGACTTGGAGTTTTTTAAATCGTTTACACTCGAATCCGCGCTCCGGAGACTTAGAGTACTCCAGTCCGCACTCCGGGGATTTGGAGATTTTTAAGTCGTTTATACTCGAGTCCATGCTCCGGCGACTTAGAGTACTCCAATCCACACTCCGGGAACTTGGAGATTTTTAAAACGTTTATACTCGAGTCCGCGCTCTGGGGACTTAGAGTACTCCAGTCCGCACTCCGGGGACTTGGAGATTTTTAAGTCGTTTATACTCGAGTCCGCGCTCCGGGGACTTAGAGTACTCCAGTGGGCACTTTGGGGACTTGGAGATTTTTAAATTGTTTATACTCGAGTCCGCGCTCCGGGGACTTAGAGCACTCCAGTCCGCACTCCGGGGACTTGGAAATTTTTAAATGTCCGTGCGTGTTTGCACGTTAGCCGGAATAACATAATTTTATTTGCCCGTCACAGGATCATCATTTGTAAAGACATTAGTAATTCACGGAAAAGATGGCTTCAAGCCTTTATTAATGAAAGCAAGCAAAATTATCTCACTACATGCCAAGAATTAGAAATAAAAGCATACTGGAAATGAGTGCAACTAATACATGAAAGAAATAGACTAAGTATAATAATGCCGCAAGTGCTCGTTGTTCCATGCTCGAGGGAGGGTCGCACCATCGACGGTCGCTAGCTTGAAAGTTCCTTCTCCAAGCTTCCATTCGATGACATATGGACCTTCCCATGCGGGATTCATATGAGACGGGATCGGGAAAACTCGTTTCAAAACGAGGTCTCCCACACTAAATATTCTTGGTCGGACCTTCTCATTATAATATTTAGCGACTCTATGTTTGTATACGGCCGCTCTCAAATTGGCTTCTTCGCGTTTTTCATCAATGAGGTCCAACGACTCCAATAAGAGATTCTGGTTCGACTCGGGGTCGTAATAAGTTACCCGATGTGACAGGACCTCAAGTTCCATGGGTATGACAGGTTCCGTGCCATATGCCAATGCGAATGGAGTGTGGCCAGTCATGGTTTTGTGGGTGGTCCTGTAGGCCCAAAATGTTGTTGGAAGTTCATCCACCCATCTGCCTCTAGCCTTTTCCAGACGTTTTTTCAACATGGATTTGATTATTTTGTTTACGGCTTCTACCTGTCTATTCGCCTTTGGGTGAGCAACTGCTGCAAATTTCTTCTCAATGCTATATTTCTGCAAAAATTGTTTGAACTCCTTGCTCTCGAATTGAGTTCCATTTTCCGTGACGATGGTCCATGGAAGGCAAAAATGGCATATGATATTTCGTACAACGAAATTAATAACCTTCTTGGTGGTTATCGTGGTCAGAGGCTCTGCTTCTGCCCATTTGGTAAAGTAGTCGATTGCAACTACTTCATATTTCGCTCCACCTTTGGCTAAGGGTAAGGGGCCTATAAGGTCGATCCCCCACATCGCAAATGGCCAGGGACTAACCATTTGTGTGAGTTCCGTTGGCGGAGCTTTTAGGATTTTTGCATATATCTAGCATTTGTCACATTTTCTCACATAGTCAGCAGCATCCCGATTGACAGTCGGCCAATAGTATCCGTAACAGAGGATTTACTTTGCTAACGTTTGCCCCCTAGTGTGGTCACCGCACTCTACTTCGTGGACTTCCTTTAATACTCGTTTTATCTCATCATGGGCCACGCATCGGAGTAAGGGGGTCGAGAATCCCCTCCGATACATTATCGCGTCATGTATTACATAACGTGAAGCCTTACGAAGGACTTGGCGTCTTTCGTTTCTCTTTTCATGTAAATCCCCTTGTAGCAAGTACTGTCTAATTGGGGTCAACCATGATTTCTTCTCAGGTTCGGTTTCCAACATGAGATCTATCTCCATCGTCTCTATACTCGGAGCATGGAGGGTCTCAACAGGGAACAATCTCATTTGCTGTGCATCGCCAGTGCTTGCGAATTTTGCCAACGAATCGGCTTCCCTATTTTGTTCGCGTGGGACATGCGAGATGTTGTAATATTCCAGATTCGCCAGCAGCTCTTGAACATGAGCAAGGTATGGAGACAGTCTCTGTCCCTTCGCTTGATAGTCTCCCCGCACCTGATATACTACCAGTTGCGAGTCATAGAAGATTTCAATTGACTTCACTCCCAGTTCGTTAACAAGTCCCAGGCCAGCAATCAATGCTTCGTATTCGGCTTTGTTATTTATCGCTGAAAACTCAAGCTTCAAAGCATAGAAAATTGATCGGTTTTCCAGAGTCACAAGGACTACGCCAGACCCCGAGCGACGGTCGTTTGATGCACCATCGGTGTACATCTTCCATCGAACGAGAGGTATGGCACCGTGACTGCTCGGCTCATCTGGCACGTGAATTCAGCACTGAAGTCAGCTAGTGCTTGTCCTCATATGGCCCTTCACGGCAGATAGGTAATATCGAACTGACTTAACTCGATATTCCACTTCAGCATCCTTTCGGAAGTTTTCGGTCGTTGGAGTATCTGTTGCAAGGGTTTGTCAGTGTAGACACCGATTGAGTGTACCTGAAAGTAGGGCGAAGCTTGCATGATGCAATCACCAAGCAATATGCTAGTTTCTCAATCTTTGGATAATTTGTTTCCTCCCCTGTCAAGCGTTTACTGACATAGTAAACCGACTTTTGAATCCGGTCTTCCTCGTGGACCAAGGCTGTACTGATAGCGTGCTGGGATACCGCCAAGTATACATACAACATTTCATGGTCTATCGGCTTGGAAAGTACAGGGGGACTTTTCAAGTGCCTTACCAGAGCCCGAAATGCTTCCTCACAGTCGAATGTCCATTCGAAGTTTCTCTTTCTTTTCTTTATAATGTCGAAGAAGGGAATACACTTGTCTGTAGCTCTGGATGTGAATCGACTTAGCGCAGCCACTTTTCCATTCAGTTTTTGCACCTGCTTTATGGTTCTGGGTACTTGTATATTTCGGATAGCCTGTATCTTCTCTGGGTTAGCCTCGATTCCCCAAGCATTCACAATGAATCCTAGAAACTTTCTTGATGCTACGCCGAATGAACACTTCAACGGATTGATCTTTATTCCACAATGCCTGAGTATGTTAAACATCTCCGGTAGGTCTCGGATGTAGTCATTTAACTGCCGTGACTTTACGAGCGTGTCATCCACATAGACTTCCATTATTTTACCAATCTGATCTTTGAACATTCGATTCACCAGGCGTTGATAAGTCGCTCCTGTGTTCTTCAATCCAAATGGCATTACTACATAGCAATACAATCCCATGTTTGTGACAAAATTGGTGTGTTCTTGGTCTGGGAGGTGCATTAGGATTTGATTATATCCAGAATACCCATCCATAAATGATAATAACTCATGTCCGGCAGTTGAGTCGACCAGTTGGTCAATCCTAGGCAACGGGAAACTATCCTTAGGGCATGCTTTGTTTAAATCAGAATAATCAACACAGGTCCTCCATTTTCCATTCGCTTTCTTTACTAGCACCGGGTTAGATACCCATTCAGGGTAGAGGGCGTCGCGGACGAACCCGTTGGCTTTGAGCTTGTCCACCTCCTCTTTGAGAGCCGCGGACCTCTCCGCATCCATGCCTCTCCTTTATTTTCTCACAGGTACATGTTTCGGGTCTATGTTCAAAATATGAATTGCGATCGCACGAGAAATCCTGTACATATCAGAATGTGTCCAGGTGAAAACATCAAGATTCGCTCGGAGGAAATCAGTAAGGTTCCCAACGGCCAAAGGGTCGAGTTGAGACCCAATTTTAAGCACTCGTGATGGGTCGCTACGGCTAACTTGGATGTCAATTGTGAGTTCAGCCGGTGCTGCATTGATTTCCCTGGGTTCCCTATCATCGTCTCTCGGATCTTTGTCCCTATAGATCTGAGAATGTTGCCCGAGCTAGGGATCGGGCGCTACTTGACAATCATCAGCATTTCGGCTGCGGACGGAGCGGTCCACAACCTTTCCTTTCTCTCTATGCTGAGCCTCTCTCAGCTCAGCCAGATAACAGGCACGTCCGGTCGCCTGATCGCCGTGCACCACTCCAACACCGCTGTCTGTGGGAAATTTTAATGTCAGACACCAAGGGGACAATGCTGCCCTAAATTCTGCCAAGGCGGGACGTCCTAGAAATACATTATATGGAGAGTCAACGTCCAACACTATGAATGGTAGGATTCGCACCCTCCTACGCTCGCCCTGCCCTAGTTCAACTGGTAACTCCACATATCCCACTGCATCCGTTGCTATGCCGTTAAAGCCATGGATTCTGGCATTGGATAGTTTCAAATCCTTAGCTTCCAGTTTCATTTGGTCATATGCCTTCTTGAAGATGATGTTAATGGAGCTTCCGCAATCAATTAATATTCTCTTCACATACGCCGGCCCGATTATCGCAGATATGACCATCGGGTCGATGGTAGGGGCCTCCACCTTGTCCACATCTCGGCTCCTGAACACGATATCATCATTCATCGTGCGTTGCTGCTTTGCAGGAGTCCTATCCTCCACATTCGAACAATACTCATACTCCGCATGTCTTAAAGAGTTAGCATATCGTTCCAACTCCTGCCAATTCTTATCCGCAGGATGAGGTCCGCCAGCAATCGTGTTAATAACTAATCTGCCCACAGTTCGAGTAGGTTGTTCTGGTTGGTGTGGGGCCAGCCCATGTCCAGGGTCCAATGTTTCATGCCTCCCATCCTGTGGGTCTTTGACAAATTCCTGCAGCTTTTTCTGTCTAATCAGCTTTTCTATAGCATCATGGAGGTGTCTGCACTCCTCCGTGTTGTGCCCATAAGACTCGTGAAAACGGCAATAGTTCCCGGTCCGGTTCTGTTCCTCCGTCGATTCCTTTGGACGTGGATTTCTATATTGGAAAGTGTTGCAAGTTGATAGATGTTTTCAAGAAAAGCGTTAAACGGGGTGTATTATTTGTAGGTTGGGATCCTTGATTTCCATATCCCTGTTTTTTTTTTTGGGATTTCCACCTCCGGATCCTTTAGAATGCCAGGCTTGTTCTGGATGTTAACTGGAGTTTTTCCAGAATTATCTCCGGTTCGTTTCACGGCGATGTTACTTTTCGCAGACTCTTGAATGGGTCCTGGTTCCTTATCTTGCCTTGTCCACCGAGCTTCCTCCCTTCTTATGAACTGATGAGCTTTCGAATAAAAACGTTCCAGCATGGCTGGGGGCTTCCCCGCCAACCAATCTCCAAACTTAGAATCTGAATCCACTCCATGCATTACTGCCATCAAAATCGTGTGGTCATTGGGATTGCTCACCTCGGTAGCAGCAACATGAAACCTTTGCAAGTATGCTTTTAATGATTCTCTCGGAGCTTGGATTACGCTTGATAAGGACATCACGTCCTTTGGGCGAGTGGTGTGTATCCTGAATTATTCTATGAATTTCGCTGCTAATTCGTCAAAGCTGGATATAGATCGAGGTGGGAGTCAAGTAAACCACATCGTGGCAATACCAAACAAAATGATTGGGAAGCACCTACACTTGGTCGCATCATTGGCACTTGCAGAATCCATCATCCATCCATATCTCGTCACATGTTTCCTGGGATCAGTCTTCCCCTCGTAGGTTGGGATAGTCGGCATACTGAACTGCTTGGGGTAATCAGCCTGTAGGATACCATCCGTAAAGGGGGTATGGCTTCTGGTCACTTCCCAATCTTCATTGGTCAAGCCTTGGTTTTCTCTCATCAACTGCCTGACCATAGGTGTTAAGTCCGGGGTTTGTATGGAGGATGGAAGGTTGGGTTCCATTCCATGGGACCGTGCGGGTTGAGGTCCCGCCTGATTTGGGTCTTGGAGATTCGGGTGTCCGGTCTCTTCGCGGGCTTGATTCCCATCGCCCGCTTGTGCACCTTCATCCTTACAGCGTCTAAGCCTAAGGGGTTCGTCAGCTGAGGTTGAGCTATCAGATTTAGAATATGGGGCAGGGTTACCTCCAGCATTATGGCGCTGCTGTTGAGCGAGCTAAGTCATGAGGTTAGTGTTGGCTTGCATTTTCTCAGAAAGTTGCCTTCTACTTTCCTTAAGCTCTCTTATCAAGTCATTGAACTCTGCTCGGGAAACAACTTTCGCTTGGTTTTGGTTGGAGGGCCCTGCGCCTCGAATCGCTTGCTGACTGCTAGTTCCCAGTTGTTGCACACTAGAGGATTCGTGGGCATCCACATTTTGAGAGGCTGATCTAGTTCGTGGTCTGTCCGTGGTAGATTTATTGGTTGCAACTCTGAGTAGAATCAACAGATGCTTTACGACTGATTATGGATCTCCTTCGGGGGATTTATGCAATCCAGTAGCTCCAAAGTTGATCCTAATAGCCTGAGAATTCAATTCTCAGTGAAAGCACCAAAATGTTAGCACCAAAATTGGTCACTAACACCTTTAGAAAGATTGTATAGAGAGATTAATGAAGAGAGTAAATTAAAACAGAGAACATAATGTAAATTTAAATGTAGAAAGTAAGAACACCAAATTTATAGTGGTTTGGCGTAGTAGCCTACGTCCACTTTGAAGTTGATCTTTATTCTTTTTATTGATACTTGATTACAGATACAATCCGCTTCTAAGTACTTGAATACAGTTGCAAGATACAAAGAAATAAGTCTGGAATGAGTGTTGAAAATGGCAGTCTTCCTAGAATTCTCTAAAATCTCTCCCATTTTCCTATGCCCCTGCCCTTCTATTTATAGACGAAGGTGGGTTGGACTTCCCTGGTGAGCCTGGTAGCTGAATATCTTGGCCCAAACGGAGTGGTTTCTGTGCGCCGAACCAGAGAGGCCGAACGATCATATGCCGAAACTCCCAATGCCGAACGTACCCCCTTTTTCCGAACGAAGTGAAGCCGGACACTATGAATGCTGAACAGTCCCCTTATGCCGAACAATCTCCTTTGGTCGAACACATTGAATGTCGTAGGGAGCACTTGTGCCGAACGATACTAGAAGACGAATCAGTAACTCGGCCGAACGATGGTTAGGCCGAACGAGATGAGACCGAGTGCTCTGAGTGTCGGACATACCCTAATGTCGAACATGGTGTAGATGCCGAACGATACAAAATGTCAGATGATCCTACCATGTCGAACGCCCAGCGATGCCGGACGTCACTTGTAGGCCGAACGTTCATGGATACCGAACGTTTCTTGATGTCGGATGCTCCTTGATGCCGAGTGCTGCCCCATGCCGAACGGTCTTAACATGCCAAACGTTCATTGATGCCGAACGTTCCATTGACGCCGAATGAGCTTGGACGCCGAGTGCTTCTTGGATGTCGGTCGTAACGTGATGCCGAACGATATTTTAACCGATCGATGGAGAGGCCGTGTACTAAGTTGCCTGGTCAATTCCCCAGGAAACAGATTACATTCATGATTTTGGACAGTGGATAATCCTTTAAATTAAATAAATGTTTTGAAAAGTGATCTTTTAAATGAAGTTAAATAATTTGAAGATGTTTTAAAAGGTGTGAGCATCGAATACATAGATTTCAACATTCATTTTCAAATAGACGTTCTTGAGAAGTAAGAAAAGCATGGACTATAATACTGTTGTTATAGTAAACGATTTTAGAAAAGAGATGTTTTGTATAGTAAACGGGATTTATATATCTATCTAATTATTGAATCCCTATATTAATGATTTTAGGTTGTCATAACGATGTTTTACGCATCATTCATTTTGACCCAAATAAGTATGTTTAAGAGAATGTTTTCCTTCAAGAATAAAATATATACTCAATCATGATTTAAGTATATGGAATATTTTCTAAGTGTTGAAAATAAATTGATTTATGAATTCACTTATTATTAAATAGTGGAAATTAGCCACAAGGGCCTCTTTAGTAAGTGAAATTAGTATCTAGGACACACAACTGAAATAATTACTTTTAAGGACAAAGTACAAAATAATTCATTTCTTAGGGCCTAAAGACCTATAAGATTATGTCCTTGAAAGTAATTGGACTGCTGATTTTGTCCTTAAAAGTAATTATTATTCTGATTTTGGCCTTGAAATTAATTTTTGTGCATGTGTGTCCTCGAAACTAGTTGGACTGCAAAGTTTTTCCTTTTAGTGAAATGCCCCTATTAAATACGTATATGGAAATGTTTTCCAATACAGAAAGTTGAAATGATTTTGGAATTATGTCTTTTTAAAGATAATTTGAAGTGAATATTTAGAAAGTGATTTAATTAACGAATAATTAATTAAACGGAATAGTGATTGCTTATGGTGCTAAATATTTGTTGTTTTCTTTGATAGTTAAGTAACCGACTATCAAATTTTTCTATTTTAGTTCCTCGATTTTATGTGGGAACTATTTAGTCGTACACTTAGTATGTAGTCATCTATGTAGGCTTGATTATCATTTGTGCTGAGGATGTTGATTCATGTAGTGCGGAGTATTACTCCAATTTATCGAGCTTCCTTCTTGGTCGAAGGATAGCAAGTTGAAAGTTGGAAACGTGATAAGTCTATGAGACTTAGTTTCTATGTGAGGTTGAGAAACGATTTTGCGTTGTTGGTGTGAAGAGACCAGGATCAGTTTATCGAAAAACCACTTCGGACCAACGTATATGCGTTCGAATGTGCAGGTTATTGATGATATTGATATTTATGATTTTCATAATGAAGGATTGCTTGTTGTTCGTTTGGGGTTAAAATCTCAATATACATAGAGTAGCAGTAGTCACTTTGTTATGAAACATCCAATGCGAGGACTATTCGCTACTAATCCTAGGGATTTCCCGACAGGATGTGGTAAGAAAATATCTTCGGTTTGTCCTGTTCCTGGACAACTTGTATAGATGAGTGTTTGACATTGCACTTTTATGATTACGTACATTGGTTTTTACCAAAGTACATCAGTGGTGGCAGAGAAGGCAACTTATTTTAGCCTAACACCCTCCTTAAGATATAGGAGCTCAATGGTTGTATTTTTGTGGAAGGCAACTAGTAGTCAACAGAAATGGAAATATGGCATTCAAAGTGATGTGATATGTGAAAGGTAATCGTAACCTTAGGCCTCATCAATCCGAAATGACCGAAACAGGGTTAGATGCGACAAGGATAAGTGGTTCGTTTCCAATTAGGATATGATCATCCTCTTCTAGGTATATTTCTTCCAGCTATGACATTCAGAATGTAAATTATTGTGGTTTGTATGCTATGAGGGCCCTCGGAAAAGGTCGATAACGACCAAGGGATGATATATTCGGTACTATCTAGTTACAGAGATAGGACGGTCTTGTGTTGGCAGAGGATCCTTTGTGATGTTCCTCGTTACATTCCTCTAGAGATGTACTTTCGAAAGGTAGTCCCTTCACCTGGTCATTTATATGAAATCCAAACTCCACTACGAGTTGTGGTTTTGTTTGTATTGGCGTAATAAATAGCCTCGAAATGCTATATGGGTAACCATTTTGGTTATGATTAATATTATTTGTCTTCTAGACACTAGTATAATATAAGATGATTTGATATGAAATGTTTTGAGGTAAAACATGTCCATGTTTATGTGTGGGTGTGTCTTACAAGATACTTTGATTTGAAAATGAAAGTTTGGTAACGTAATAAATTTGGTTGAGTGTGTTTTTCTCACGCCGGTTTACCAGACTGATCCAAGCGTTCTTCCCTTTTAATGCTCGGGTCTGACCGGGTATATTTATAGGTTTAGATTTGGTGCTTTTGGAGCTTCAGTAGGAGAGATGGAGATCTTCATAAACGTATACACGTATTTTTTTATTGTCTGCTTTGCTCGTTGTTGTTTTATATTATCAGCAATTATAAGGACAGGTTATTATAACTGTCCAAGCTGATGATTAGTGATTGATTGTTGAACTCTGATTGATGTATGTATATACTGTTTCTATTTTGTAAAGATCATTGATATGATGTTATATGCTATTCCGCTGCGATGTGAGATTCTGTATTGTTATTGTTCTGTTTGGTTCTCTCTTATCTCTTTCTTCTCTTCTCTTCTTCTCTCTTCTTTTCTTTCTCATAAATTTCCATCGTTATTTTCGGTCGGACATGTGTGGTTTATCGTCGATTCAAAGGATACAGATTTGTGGGTCGTCACATTTGTTGTTTTAAACATATATGAAACAAAGTGAAAAACCAAATCAAATCCTAACGTGTCACGAGTCAAGTGATAATACACTTTTTACCAAAATTGATGATTTTCAAATAACAACTTTTGAAATTGAAAATGACAATCTTAATGAAGTTTTTGAAAATACGGTAATTGAGTTGGATTTCAATTCTTTTGAGGGTAAAAAACTCGATTTAAATTGCGATCTTCCTTTTCCATTTTGAAATTTGAATACAACTACTTTGGATTTTGAACTTGATATATGCAATAAAGTTGTTTATAATTCAACAAAGGAAGATGAATTTAATGAACATGAATTCTTTAGACTTTTCGAAGATGAGCTGTTGAATTCTAAAGTGGTAGAGTTAAATCGCCATTTTGATTTTGAAATCAACAATTCTGAAGAAGTTTTCAATGATAAGTTTAAATTTCAATTTGGTAAAAAATAAACTTGAACTTCAACTAATTGTTCTATAAACCCCAAAAATCATCAAAAATAAAACAACTCAACCGATTTTAATAAAATGGCATTCATTTTTCCAAATCAACGTTAAACTTTGAAATCTTTTATGGTTTGGTTTTCTGTGCTTAGGCTGTGTCTCTCATACTTGACAAGACAAATGAGTTGGTCTTTGGAAGACCGTTTCATTTACTCTTTTACAGTATATTTTCTGATGTCATGTAAATAATATTATTTTCATTTTCATGTAAATATAGGTCATATTTTCATTTTTATTTTACTTTTCTCATTTCACTTGGGTTAACTGTGGGGACACATTCAAAATCAAGTGTAAGGGGAGCCTTATCTTTATTTTCGATATTTAATGGTTTATTTTATGACATTTTCTATCCAAAACTCAAATTTCATGTCAATCAGATTTACGGTTTGTCTGGGGCAAGCTAAAACGCGTAGAAATCGGTTTAAGTGAATTTAAATTTAAATAATTCGATCCAAAAACTTATCTTTCAAATACGATCGAATTGGCTGCCGACATATATTCCATTGCATTCGGAATAGGAGTAAAACATTATAAACGCCAGGCGGCACTCTTCGTTTGGAGTTCGGAAAAATTTCGGGTGAATAATGTCGCGTAATATTCTATATAAGGCCATCATTTTTTCTATTTTACAAAATATTAGGGTTTTAAACCCTAGTCGCCACCTTATAATCAATGGCCAGAAAATTTGATTCTTCTCCCCACGATTTCTTCTAATCTATTAACTATTATGAAAAACCTTCTACATGAAAAATGTAGAGCACGATAAGTTCTACGAAATCAACGGTAATGATTGGAAATAACAAAGTGGATCGTCGGCAAAATGGCTTCGAACAGCCAACGTTCGAACACGTTTTTCGAGCAAGATAAGTGGCCGAGCTCTCTAAGGTTTGGGGCAGTGAAGGAGTTGATGATGGGCTTCAAAATGGCGCTAATTGATCGTCGTATAGCTCGATGATGGTGGTGCGGCAATTAGGGCTAGGGGCGGCGTTTGGGTTGTCTCGACCTGGAACTCGAATGCGTGGAGAAGAAAAAGTGAGCGGCGTGGATTCAAGCAACGAAATCGAATGGCCGTGATCAAAGGTTTATAAATAAAAAAAGAAAATAGCAAATTGATTTATATAATAATTGTATAATCTTTAAAAATGTATAACTTTTTCATACGGGGTCCATATCGCACGAAAAGACTTGCGTTGGATTCGTATGGATGAACATTGCGTGATGGAGCTGGTTTGGTGTTGATTAGAGCTAGTGTGAATTTTAGGTAAAATTGAATGGTCGTTTTATTTTATTCGGAATAAAACACTCAACTGCTATTGGAAACAATGTGAGTACAACTCACTCTTTCTGCCTCACTGATATTTTTATATAAGTGAGAATAAATATTATTTATGCTGATTGATGACAATTTGGATGATATATGATATATTGATTGATATTTGGATATATATATACCTGCCTAGTGGAGCAGATGGCCCTAAACGTTCCCGTATATGAGCGGATGACACTTTGTACGCGCGTCTGCCTTGAAGCGAACATTGTACACATATTCTAATATATATATTTGTTGCAGGTGACAGGTTGGAGGGACCCAACTGGATTCCTTGCCCGTATTGATTTATTTACAGATATTGTGATATATTCTGTTATCATATGATATATGATGTTTGGATGTCGTGATTGTTGTATTTAGTGTTGTTGCAGCATTGTGCCATATTTTGGAAATTTAAAAATGTTAAAGTGATGATTTCCAAATTTAAAAGGATTTTAAAAGTGACTTTGGAAATATACGTTTTATTGAATTTTTAAATTATTAATAATGAATTTATTTTAAATAAATAAAAGTTATAATTTTTATCGTTATAAAAATTATGGTTTTTGTGAAATAACACTTAAGTATGATTGTTGGAGTTATATAAATTTTAATAACGATTCATAATTATTAAAAGAATTAGTTTATATAAATTGAGATTTTTGAATTATAATAAATGGTATATATACATATAAGATTTATAAAATTGATATTTTATAAATCAAAGTGTAAGAATTATAAAGGAGTTTTATAAGTGTTTAAAATAATGTTAAAAATGGATTTTTATAAGTGAATAAGATTTATAATTTGGTGAAGTATAAAATAATGATTTTGTAAATAAATGAATTATAAGTTATTAACTTATAATTTGGTTTTTTGGTATATAATTGAGTTATAAATGGAATTGGTTAGTAAAGGAATTTTGTATATTGAAGTTTTTATAAAATATAAATGGAATTTATAAGCATTGTTTTATAAATCTGAAATCAATCGAATTTGATAAGTTAAATATAGAATATTATTAAAGGAATTATATCCACGATTTTGGACAGTGGGTAACCCTTTAGTATAAATTTGCAATAATGTTGAATTTGGTAAAGGCGTTATATATCCACGATTTTGGACAGTGGATAATTCTTTAATAAATGTATACAAATATGGGATTTGATAAACGAAGTATATTCATGATTTTGGACAGTGAATAATCTTTTGAAATTAAATAAATATTTTGGGAAGTGATATTTTAAATGAAGTTAAATGATTAAAATATGTTTTAAAATGCGTTAAGTATCGAAACCATAGATTTCAACATTCATTGTTGAAATAGACAGGTTCGAGAAGTAAGGAAATGATGGACTATAACACTGTTGTTATAGTAAATGATTTTCGAAAGGAAATTTTTTTGTATAGTATTGGGGTTTATATATCTATCTTATTTTCGAATCCCTATACTATTGATTTTGGGTTGTCGTAACGATGTTTTACGCAACATTCGTTTTGACCCAAAATAAAGTTATTTAAAAAGAACGTTTTCCATATAAAATAAAATATATACTTAATCCTGATTAGAGTATATATAATACTTTCTAAGTGTTGAAAATAAATTGATTTGTGAATTAGTTATCATTAAATAAGTATTTGGAAATGTTTTCCAATATTGAAATGATTTTGAGAATATACCTTTTTAAAGATAATTTGAAGTGAATATTTGGCATGTGAATTAATTAATAAAGATTAATTAAAAGGCCTAGTGATTGTTATGGTGCTGAATATTTGTTTGTTTACTTTGATAGTTAAATAACCGACTATCAAACTTGGCCCAAATATTAGTTCCTCAACTTGATATGGAAACTATTTAGTCGTACACTTAGTACGTATCCTTCTGTGTAGGCTTGATTATCGTTTGTGTTAAGGATGTTGATTCGTATAGTACGGAGTGTTACTCCAATCTCTCGAGCTTCCTTCTTGGGCCGAAGGATAGCAAGTTGAAAGTTGAAGACGTGGTAAGTCTATGAGACTTAGTTGCTGTGTGAGATTGAGAAACGCTTTTGCTTTGTTGGTGCGAAGAGACAGGGATCGGTTTATTCGAAAACCACTTCGGACCAAGATATATGTGACGATTGTGCAGGTTGCTTTGTGATGATATTGATATTTCGGATTTTCATAGTGGAGGACTGCTTGTTGATCATTTGGGGTTAAAATCCCAATATACATCCAGTAGCAGTGGTTTCTTCATTAAGAAATATCCAATGCAAGGACTATTCGCTATTAATCCTAGGGATTTCCCGACAGGATGTGGTAGAAAAGTACCTTCGGTTTGTCCTGTTCCTGGACAACTTGTATGGATGTTTTTCTGACATTGCATTTCTAACGATTATGTACATTGGTTTTTACAAACGTACATTAGTGGTGGCGGAGAAGGCAATTTCTCTTAGCTTAACGCCCTCCTTGAGACGTATGAGCTTAAGGGTTATATTTTTGTGGAAGGCAATTAGTAGTCAATGGAAATGGTCGTGTGGCATTCTAAGTGATGTGATATGATATTGTGAAAGGTAATCGTCACCTCATCAGGCCTCATCAACCGGAAATGACCAAAACAGGGTTAGATGCAGCAAGGCTAAGTGGGCCATTCCCAAGTAGGATATGATCATCCTCTTCTAGATATATCTTTACATGCTATGACGTCGTGTATCTGAATATTGTGGTTTGTATGCTAGAGGGCCCTCGGTAAGGTCGGTAATGACCTGAGCATGACATATTCGGTACCACCTAGTTATAGAGGTGGGCCAGTCTTGTGTTGGTAGAGAAACTTTGTGATGGTTTCTCGATGCATTCTTCTAGAGATGTACTGCCGGAAGGTAGTCCCTTCACCTGGTCATTTGTATGGAAATCCAAACTCCACTACGTGTTTTCCATTTTTGTTGTATTACCCAATTGGGCTATATGCTGGAATTTAATCAATGTAACAATTTTGGCTATGATTAATATTATTTGTATATAGTAGACATTACTATAATATAAGTGGATTTGATATGATATGTTTTAGTTATCGTAAGGCAAAAACATGTCCGTGTTTATGTGTGGACTTGTCTTACGAGATACTATTGTTTTGATGAAGGAAAAGTTTGGTAATTTAATAAATTCAGTTGAGTGTGTTTCTCACACTGGTTTACCAGACCGATCCAGGTGTTCTTTCCTTTCAATGCTCGGGTCAGACCGAGTATATTTACAGGATTAGATTTGTTTAGTGATGTTCGTACATGATAAGGGTTCTCGCTTCTTGTTAGGTAGCGAATACGGATGACTCTTACTCCTACATGTCCCTGAGATCGAGTATCGAGGGGTTGGTTTGGTAGTTTGCCTTACAGTCGAGAGGCTAGCCGTAAAAGCAAATCATGAGATACACATGTGAGCTACGGTGGAGTTTATCCACTTTCGATGGTTGCAAAACCTAGATCGTCACACGTGGTATTTAAAGCTTAGATTTTGTATATTCCTAAGCTTTGATGTGTACTAAGTATAGATAGGGACAGTAGCACCCTAGATTGAGTTTGAGTGTATTATATATATGAGCACGTATTTGTTAGTGAATATAAAATGTTTTATATTGTGTTTGCCTATCCGTTGAGCTGTTTGTGAATTCTGGTCGGTACGTGGGACGCCATGTTATCGATAGGGATTTCCAAACACTTAAACGAGGCAAGTCGACATAGTATCATTTTAAATTGGGTAAATGAAATAATTTTACCTCGATTATGTTTTATATGTAAAGAAATGATTTTTTAGAATTATTAAGTGTATATAAATTGATTTTTTGGTTGTTTGAAAATGTAAAAATATAAATAAGTTAATAAAAGTTATTTGAAAAATCTGAATAAAAACAACAATTGTAGGAGAATAAATTACATAAGCAAATGAATTATAAGTATGAAATTATAATTAATATGATTTACAATTGTGAAATAATCTTATATATAAGAAATGAAACAAAATGAGTTATAAATAAAAATGGATTTAACTAAGAATTTGTGAAAATTGGAATCCTGTTTGTTTTGAAAGTTGTTTTTAAAAGTTAAAGAGATTATGTTGTTATAAATCTAAATAAGCAAATTTGGAATGGTTTTATATAAGTAAAGTAAAAATAGTGAAATTATGTAAGTAAAAGATTTGTAAATGTGATTTATAAATAGAAGGAAATATTTGAAAGAATTTAAAGCATTGAATTCACTACTATCGCTGGAAAATAACAAGGGTGATGACTGCAGCATCATCAGTATCATTTTCGAGTTTCTGTATGATGGATTTGCTACCAATAGTAAATTGAAATTGAAGTTTTGTTATGATAAAAAAATTTGAATTTAAAATCCAAGTTTTAATTGATAAATATAAGTAAAATAAGTTTTGGACTTATAATATATGAGATAATAAATTTTTAGCTTTGGCAAAGTTGAAATAAATGTGAGTTAGCATAATAAATATATGATTTGAAATTTAACTAAAGGAAAGTTAATAAATGGAATTGGATTTTAGTTGGATTATAAAAGTTATTGAAATGGACATTAAACTTAAAAGATAAGTGATTATATAACATGAATTTGCAAGTTTGAATAAATAAGATTTATAACTTATAAAGTGAGAAAAAGTAAGTAAAACCATATATGAATTTGAATAGTGAGATGAAATTTGACTTTAGTAAAAGGTTAATGAAATGAATTAGAGATGAACTTATGTTGTATAATGAAAGTGAAGGTAAATGAAGTTGAAATGAAACATAACTTAAGTGATGTTGAATGAAGTTGATTTTGGGTATCGAAGTGAATTAATAAAGTAAAGTGATGAATATGAATTTGAGTTATATAAAAATTCAACTTTAGTTGTAAAATGAATTAGCATTAAAAATCTTGTCGTTAAGAAGTTGTGAATTAATAAAATATTGGAAGTGTCGTATAAAAATGTGAATATAGTGAATACTAGAATTCAATCTAAATTGACTGTTAAACCAATTGGAATTAAAAGAGTTGAACCAAATTGAATGAATGTAAAGTAAATTAATTTGGTAATGTTGGACATGCATTGGTTGTTAGATGATTGTTAGTTGATTGAATAAAAATTCATTGGAATTGAATCAATGAAATTGAAAGTAAAATAATTGAATTAAAATTGGAAGTTAAGTGAATTTAAATAGAATTGAATTTGATTTGATTGGTAGTGAACAAACTTGAATATGAATTAGTGAATGTAAGCTAACTTGAATTTGAATGAATGAATGTTAGTAAAATCCAATATTAATGAATCAATTGTGATTAAATTGAAAATCAATTCAATAAATAATAATGAGAAATGAATTTATATTGATTTGGTTATGGATATTAGTTGGATGATAGTTGTTTGATAGTTGGATTGGTTGCCTATGTTGCATTTGCTCTATTGGCATATAGTAGTTGTTGGTATATGTTGTATATTGATATTACTTTCATATATACATGTTTCTCATTTGTTTGTTGAGTGTTTAGTAGGTGTGTATGGCGCTTACTTCGCATTTGGAGCTCGCTTTCGTGCTATAGTAGCCGTATATGCTCGCTACTAATATGTAAGGTACATATCTCGAATTACATACCATACTTTAACACTTTTTTCCCTTCGGGATGCCTCATCCACGTAGATGAAATGTATATTTGTGATATATATATATATATATTGCTATTTTTTTCCATATCGAACCGGGAAAAGGAGAAGCTGGCGAATTTTTTTAAAATTTAAGGAGATAGAATTTTTTTGGAAAATTTGTGATAGATACAATTTTGATTTTGAGTTATAAAAGTTAAACGATATAGTGGGTTTTGAAAAGATAACTACATATGGATTTGAAAATTTAGAAAAGTTTTTATAAGTTTAACTAATGGATCTTGAGAAAAGTTAAATGATTAAATACATTTGGTAAATCAAGTTTAAACGATTTGTTTTGAAGAATTAATGGATTTTGTAGCTTTTTCTTACTTCGTAATTTCGAGGACGAAATTCTTTTAAGTAGGGGAGAATGTAACGACCCAGAATTTCCGTCATTTGAAATTCGCATATTTAATTGTATTCAATATTCAGAAGTAAATTTTATAAGCTGAATAAATTATATTTCGAATATTTCGATTTAATTGGATAATTAATTAATAATTTAAAATTTGAAATTGCTGAAATAATTGTAAATTGGATTAAATGTGAATAAAAATGATTTATAAAGTTGAATTAAATCTTATTTGATTTAGAGTGATGTTAGAGAACTTTTAAAATCGAATTAAAAGTTAATCTGTAAAAATTGAATGTTTTAATATTTAATCGACGAGGAAAAATACCATTTTTCAAACAGTCTTAGGTTTCGTCGAAACTAGTTTCATTGGATCCGTAATGTTATATTATTATAGGATCTCAAATTTCGTGTTAATCGGATTTACGGTTTGTCCGGGGCAAGCTAAAACGCGTAGAAATCGGTTTAAGTGAATTTTGAACATAAATAATTCGATTCGAAAACCTATCTTTCAAATACGATCGAATTGGCTCTCGATATATATTCCATTGCATTTGGAATGGGGGTAAAACATTATAAACGCCAGATGGCACGCTTCATTTGGAGTTCGGAAAAATTTCGGGTGAATAGTGTCGCGTAATTTTCTATATAAGGCCATCATTTTTTCTATTTTGAAAAATATTAGGGTTTTAAACCCTAGCCGCCGCCTTATAATCAATGTCCGGAAAATTTGATTCTTCTCCCCTCGATTTATTCTAATCTATTAACTATTACGAAAAACCTTCTACATGAAAAATGTAGAGCACGATAAGTTCTACGAAATCAAAGGTAATGATTGGGAATAACAAAGTGGATCGTCGGCAAAATGGCTTCGAACAGCGAACGTTCGAACACGTTTTTCGAGCAAGATAAGGGGCCGAGCTCTCCAAGGTTTGGGGCAGTGAAGGATTTGATGAAGGGCTTCAAAATGGCGCTAGCTGATCGTCGTATAGCTCGATGATGGTGCAGCAATTAGGGTTAGGGGCGGCGTTTGGGTTGTCTCGACCTGGAACTCGAATGCGTGGAGAAGAAAAGGTGAGCGGCGTGGATTCAAGCAACGAAATCGAACAGCCGTGATCAAAGGTTTATAAATAGAAAAGAAAATAGCAAATTGATTTATATAATAATTGTAATCTTTAAAAATTTATAACTTTTTCATACGGGGTCCATTTCGCACGAAACGACTTGCGTGGGATTCGTATGGACGAACATTACGCGATGGAGCTGGTTTAGAGTTGATTAGAGCTAGTGTGAATTTTGGGTAAAATTAAAGGTCGTTTAATTTTATTCGGAATAAAACACTGCAACTGCTATTGGAAGCAATGTGCTTTCTGCTTCACTGATATTTTATATAAGTGAGAATAAATATTATTTATGCTGATTGATGACTGTTTGGATGATATATGATATATTGATTGGTATTTGGATATATATACCTGCCTAGTGGAGCATATGACCCTATACGTTCCCGTGTACGAGTGGATGACCCTTTGTATGCGCGTCTTCCTTGAAGCGGACATTGTACACATATTCTAATATGTATATTTGTTGCAGATGACAGGTTGGAGGGATCCAATTGGATTCCTCATCCGTATTGATTTATTTACAGATATTGTGATATATACTGTTATCATATGATATATGATGTTTGGATGCCGTGATTGTTGTATTTAGTGCTGTTGCGCCATTGGGCCATGTTTTGAAAATTTAAAATTGTTAAAGTGATGATTTCCAAATTTAAAAGGATTTTAAAAGTGATTTTGGAAATATACGTTTTATTGAATTTTTGAATTGTTAAGAATGAATTTATTTTAAATAAATAAAATTTATAATTTTTATTGTTATAAAAGTTATGGTTTTTGTGAAATAACACTTAAGTATATTTTTGGAGTTATATAAGTTTTAATAACGATTTAAAAGAATTGGTTTATTTAAATTGAGATATTTGAATTATAATAAATGGTATACATACATATAAGATTTATAAAATTGATATTTTATAAATCAAAGTGTTAGAATTATAGAGGAGTTTTATAAGTGTATAAAATAATGTTATAAATCGATTTTTATAAGTGAATAAGATTTATAATTTGGTGAAGTATAAAAGAATGATTTTGTAAATAAATGAAATGTAAGTTATTAACTTATAATTAGGCTTTTTGGTAATAATTAAGTTATAAATGAAATTGGTTAGTAAAGGGATTTTGTATATTGGAGTTTTTATAAAATATAAATGGAATTTATAAGCATTGTTTTATAAATCCGAAATCAATCGAATTTGATAAGTTAAATATAGAAGATTATTAAAGGAATTATATCCACGATTTTGGACAATGGGTAACCCTTTAATTTAAATTTGCAATGGTGATGAATTTGGTAAAGGTGTTATATCCATGATTTTGGACAGTGGATAATTCTTTAATAAATGTATAGAAATATGGGATTTGGTAAACGTAGTATATTCACGATTTTGGACAGTGAATAATCTTTCGAAATTAAATAAATGTTTTGGGAAGTGATATTTTAAATGAAGTTAAATGATAAAAAGATTTTTTTAAATGCGTTAAGTATAGAAACCATAGATTTCAACATTCATTGTTGAAATAGACGTTTTCAAGAAGTAAGGAAATGATGGACTATAACATTGTTGTTATAGTAAATGATTTTCGAAAGGAAATGTTTTTGTATAGTATTGGGTTTATTATATCTATCTTATTTTCGAATCCCAATACTATTGATTTTGGGTTGTCGTAACGATGTTTTACACAACATTCGTTTTGACCCAAAATAAAGTTGTTTAAAAAGAACGTTTTCCTTATAAAATAAAATATATTCTTAATCCTGATTTAGGTATATATAATATTTTCTAAGTGTTGAAAGTAAATTGATTTGTGAATTACTTATTATTAAATAAGTATTTGGAAATGTTTTCCACTGTTGAAATGATTTTAGGAATATATCTTTTTAAAGATAATTTGAAGTGAATATTTGGCAAGTGAATTAATTAATAAAGATTAATCAAAAGGCCTAGTGATGGTTATGGTGTTGAATATTTGTTTGTTTGCTTTGATAGTTAAATAACCGACTATCTAACTTGGCCAAAATATTAGTTCCTCAACTTGATGTGGGAACTATTTAGTCGTACACTTAGTACGTAGTCTTCTGTGTAGGCTTGATTATCGTTTGTGTTGAGGATGTTGATTCGTATAGTGCGGAGTATTACTCCAATCTCTCAAGCTTCCTTCTTGGCCCGAATGATAGCAAGTTGAAAGTTGGGGACGTGATAAGTCTATGAGACTTCGTTGCTGTGTGAGGTTGAGAAACGCTTTTGCGTTGTTGGTGCAAAAAGACCGGGATCGGTTTATCCGAAAACCACTTCGGACCAACGTATATGCGACGATTGTCCAGGTTGCTTTGTGATGATATTAATATTCCAGATTTTCATAGTGGGGGACTACTTGTTGATTGTTTGGGGTTAAAATTACAATATACATATGAAGTATCCAATGCAGGACTATTCGCTATTAATCCTAGGGATTTCCTGAAAGGATGTGGGAGGAAATTACCTTCGGTTTGTCCTGTTCCTGGACAACTTGTATGGATGTTTGTCTGACATTAAATTTCTAACAATTATGTATATTGGTTTTTACAAATGTACATCAGTGGTGGCGGAGAAGGCAACTTTTCTTAGCTTAACACCCTTCTTCAGACGTATGAGCTTAAGGGTTGTATTTTTGTGGAAGACAATTAGTAGTCAACGTAAATGGCCATGTGGCATTCTAAGTGATGTGATATGAGATGGTGAAAGGTAATCGTTACCTCATCAGGCCTCATCAACCGGAAATGACCAAAACAGGGTTAGATGCAGCAAGGCTAAGTGGGTCATTCCCAAGTAGGATATGATCATCCTCTTTTAGATATATCTTTGCACACTATGAGGTCGTGTATTTGATTATTGTGGTTTGTATGCTAGAGGGCCCTCTGTAAGGTCAGTAATGACCGGAGGATGACATATTCGGTACCATCTAGTTATAGAGATGGGCCGGTCTTGTGTTGGTAGAGAAACTTTGTGATGGTTTCTCGGTGCATTCTTCTAGAGATGTACTGCCGGAAGGCAATCCCTTCACCTGGTCATTTGTATGGAAATCCAAACTCCACTACGTGTTCACCATTTTGATTGTATTACCCAATTGGGCTATATGCTTTAATTTAATCAATGTAATAATTTCGGCTATGATTTATATTATTTGTATATAGTAGACACTACTATAATATAAGAGGATTTGATATGATATGTTTTAGTTATTGTAAGGTAAAAACATGTTTGTGTTTATGTGTGGACTTGTCTTACGAGATACTTTTGTTTTGATGAAGGAAAAGTTTGGTAATTTAATAAATTCAGTTGAGTGTGTTTCTCACGCTGGTTTACCAAACTAATCCGGGCGTTCTTCTCTTTCAATGCTCGGGTCAGACTGAGTATATTTACGGGTTCAGATTTGATGCTTTTGGAGCTTCAGCAGGAGAGCTCGAGATCTTCATTTCGTATACGCGTATCTGTTTTGATTATTGATTATCCGCTGTGCTTAGTTATTGTTATTATCAGCATTTGTGAGGACAGGTTATTATAAATGTTCAAGCTGATAACTCCGATTGATTATTGAACTCTGATTGATGTATGTATATGAAGTTTTTGTTTTGTAAAGATCATTGATATGATACTATATATTTTCCGCTGCGATGTGAAATTCTGTATTGTTCTGTTTGGTTCTATCTTCTCTCTTTCTTCTCTTCTCTTCTTCTCACTTCTTTTCTTTCTCTTGACTTTCCATAAGTTTGTGCTTTTTGGGTGGTACGTGTGTGGATTATTGTCGATTCAAAGCGTACGGATTTGTGGGTCGTCACAAATTACAAGTAACAATGGTTTAACTAGCATATAGGAAGGTTCATGGGTGATAACTATGAAGCATATCCTAATTGAAATTTTTTTGATCTTCTAAGTTAAATGGTACTAAGATAATTTTGCAAAACTCTCTCTTAAAAAACAAAAACAAAAGAAAGAAAAAAAAGGAAAAAACAAAAAGGAAAAAAATATATGTATACATATATACACATGAGTACTTTGGCACGTGCGAAGCACGTATGCAGGAGGAATTGGTGTTATAAAACGTTGTTTGAAATTTTTTTTTAATCTTACTAAATGTTGTATTTTCTATGTGCCACAAATCAACCATTTATCAAAACATGAATGAGGCTAAGTTGTCTTAGGAAATATTAAATGTTATAAAACATTGTTTATTCATTTAGGGTCATATAAAAGATTCCCTATGTAAAGGAAGTAATATAATAGGTGTGGAAATTATATGTGTTTGCATGTTGAAGTTTAATATTAGTATAAAAATATGGCGTGTGAAGTAGAAAAAATGAAGTATAGTGGTGAAATATTCTTATTTAGAATTCTTATGCTTTTTAATAGTAATTTTGACATATATATGATAAATATAACTTAATTAAATCACTAGATTTATCTAAAAAATTATTATAACAATAGTAATTTCAAAAACATAATAAAATTTTGGTTAATTTGGTTAAATCGGTAGCCAAACTAATTTTTTTGCAAACCGACTATAAACCAATCTAGTTTCAAAACCAAACCAATTGAATTGGTTTGGTTGGTTTATATGGTTTCACCAATGATTTCTCACCCCTAAATATTATACATTAAGAATTTAATTCTTTACTTGCTTGCGTAATGAAAGTTCAAGTACCAAAAATAACTGTAAAATCAGAGTTTCATTATTATTAGAAGAATATATACCGAGTAATAATCATAACCTTAGCTAACAGCAAAAACTAAAATTACCAACAATTTTCATCACCAAATGCCGAGTAATAATCTTAAACTTAGCTAACAGCGAAAAATAAAATCACTAACAATTTTTCATCACCAAATACCAACTTAAAATACGTCAAAACCCAACTAATGTAGTAAATTATGGCATTCATTATTGGGGTTGTTCTATCAACCCCAAAAATCATCAAAAATAAAACAACTCGACCGATTTTTAATAAAATGGCATTCGTTTTTCAAATCAACGTTCAATTTTGAAATCTTTTATGGTTTGGTTTTCTGTGCTTAAGCTGTGTCTCTCATACTTGACAAGACAAATGAATTGGTCTTTGGAAGACCATTTCATTTACTCTTTTACAGTATATTTTCTAATGCCATGTAAATAATATTCTTTTCATTTTCATGTAAATATAGGTCATATCTTTATTTTTGTTTTACTTTTCTCCTTACACTTGGGTTAACTATGGGGACACATTCAAAATCAAGTGTAAGGGGAACCTTATCTTCACTTTCGATATTTCATAGTTTATTTTTTGGCATTTTCTTTCCAAAACACAAAAAAAAAAAAAAATCCCAAAAGGAAAAAAATTAGCATATTAATTTACTTTTAAAGAAATACTGTAGGATAAATATATGGTTTTGGTTAAAGAATTGAAATTTCTAAAAATTTATTTGCCTTAACAAAAATAAAAATAAAGTTTGATTACAAGTAACGATGGTTCAACTAGTATATAGGAAGGTTCATTGGTGATAATTATGAAGTATATCCTAATTGAAATAATTTTGATCTTCTAAGTTAAATGGTGCTAAGATGATTTTGCAATAATCTCTCTTAAAAAAACAAAAACAAAAGAAAGAAAAAAAGAAAAAAAGAAATAGAATATATATATATATATATATATATATATGTATATATTTATACACATGAGTACGTTGGCACGTGCAAAGCACGTATGCAGGAGGAATTGGTGTTATAAAACGCTATTTGGAAGAATTTTTTAATCTTACTAAATGTTGTATTTTCTATGTGCATACATGCACAAATCAACCATTTATCAAAACATGAATGAGGCTAAGTTGTTTTAGGAAATAATTAAATGTTATAAAACATTGTTTATTCATTTATGGTCATATAAAAGATTCCCTATGTAAATGAAGTAATATAATAGGTGTGGAAATTATATGTGTATGCATGTTGAAATATAATATTAGTATAAAAATATGGCGTGTGAAGTGGAAAAAATGAAGTATAGTGGCGAAGTATTCTTATTTAGAATTCTTATGCTTTTTAATAGTAATCTTGACATATATATAATAAATATTACTTATTTAGATCACTATACTTATCTAAAAAATTATTATAACAATAGTAATTTCAAAAACATAATAAAAGTTTGGTTAATTTGGTTAAATCGATAGCCAAACTAATTTTTTTTGCAGACCGACTATAAACCAATCTAGTTTCAAAACCAGATCGATTGAAATGAATTGGTTTGGTTGGTTTATATGGTTTCACCAAAGATTGCTCACCCCTAAATATTATACATTAAGAATTTAATTCTTTACTTGCTTATGTAATGAAAGTTCAAGTAGCAAAAATAACCGTAAAATCAAAGTTCCATTATTATTAGGAGAATATATACTGAGTAATAATCGCAACCTTAGCTAACAGCTAAAACTAAAATCACTAATAATTTTTCATCACCAAATGCAGAGTAATAATCATAAACTTAGCTAACAGCGAAAACTAAAATCACTAACAATTTTCCATCACCAAATACCAACTTAAAATACTTCAAAAGTAAACATAACTAATGCAGTAAATTATGTGTGCACATTAGTTACAATAATTGGTACAGAGACGAAAAGTGGTGAAAAACTTGTAGGAATAGGAGCATAATGATAGGTAATGAGATAAAATGAATATTTTAGGCTTCTTCGGACCTTTTTGATCTTTCCCTTTTCTAATGCCTGCAACGTCAAGAAAAAAAAACCCATATCTTTTTTTGTAGCCATGTCAGAGCTCAAGATAATGCAAGATATACTACCACCTTGCTAGAGCTCCAGATACTTTAATTTATACTACCACATTCATCTTAGCAGGCAATCGAGCTCAAGGGTTCGACAATAACTCTTAATCTGTCTATCTCCCTCCAAAAGGAACACATGTCCATCAACTTGAATCATTGAAACTCTTTAGCACGCATACTCTAGATCAAATTTCCATCTCTTTCAGGGCAGCAACTTGTAGCAACTTCGAATGCCTCCAGATCAAACCCTCCAGTAGCCTGCAACATCTTCAAACACACATTGCAGCTCAATGTTTAATCCCTTTCAAGCCACTCAATCATCAGCCTTGGTAGAGCATATTTAATGCATCACTTCCTCTATTCTGCACCATGCATGCACAGTCTTATTTGTATATTACACTTTCAGTTATTCGGCATTTTTAGGTATAGCTAAGCGTTACACCTTTAGCAATTACACCTTCAGTTATTCAGTTGATGGTGGTACCTCAAGATTGCACCAAGCTTGCAGTGCAACACACTTTTGTTGTTGCTTTTTAATATTAACTAACAGTAACACCTTAGGTTGCATCTCCCTTAAGTAATGAAACTTATTTGGTTAAAAATTACACTATGTTGATGTAATACATCAATATATTAAGGAGGTAATATTGTTTGTACATATCATTGAATTTAGATATTAAGAGACACCTTAAATGTGCATATTAGCAAACATGATAAATACATAGGTTTTTTCTTAGAAAAATCTACATTATAATTTTATTGTACTTTCCCACAGATGGAGCAAAAAACCAAATTTGTTCAAACTGCATGCAATCATAAAAATAAACTAAAATTAGCAATGCCTTAATCATAACAAAGCATCTATTGTTCCAAAAGCTTATCCGATGGAAATAATAAAAACTAAAAAAATTAGAGTATGTTGTAGTAATTGTTTAAAATGCAAAACCGATCTACAAATCATGTTAACAAAGAGTGCTCAGAGGAGTAACGAAAACTATTTAAAAAGCTCTGAATATGAAATTTTGAAATAGTCGGTATTGCAAAAAATATCCAAATTTACCTCTTTCGATGAACAACTCTACCAATTCCATGTCAAGGTAGAAATATGAACAGTGATCCATGGATTAAAGTCTATCTACAACAAATAAATAAAATAAGATTATAAATTATAGGAGTAGATGTGTAAAAGTGTGGAAGGTAAAAATAAAAGAGGATCAAGATAAGAAACTTGAACGTGGATAGAAATTTGAAAGGGAGAATAAAATGTGATTTATCATATTTATTGGAAGGTAACCGTTCCCTCTGGCTGTTGAATTGATAGAAATAACCCAATGGATGTTTTCTTTTTGTAGATGCATTTAATGATAAACGGGTTGCTCTAGTTAGTTCCAAAAAGGCTTTACTTTTATCATGTTGACTCAAGGTTTTGCTGTACCGTATAAGATATAATATGTCCATATGGTAATGGTTAAAGAAAAAATGCTAGGTCCAAACGCCATTACGAATGCTTGAAGTGGATTGAGCTATGCATTTATCGTGTTCCTCCTATGCCATCCAGCGTATTTTATCTTTTCTCTATAAAAGGAGGCCACATTACTATGGACTAAGCAAACTATAAGATAGTGGAACATCAAGTCCTAGCTAAATTAAGCTCAGTGTTCAGTTCTGACCTTGTCCTAGTATGTGGTGATAAAATTACTATCTCATTTTAGCTATTATCCCATATTGAAATAGAAATAACTGCTTTGAATTAAAGAATCAATGATACTATAGTTCCTATAGTACTATTTAATTGGACTTTTTTATTCTTACTTTATTTATTACTGGCACCAACTATTATGTTATTTAATTAACATCTTGTATCTAAAATTAGAAACAAATTGTATTAGTCAAATATTGCTACAAGGTGATCATCAAAATATATATATATATATATATATTGGACATGTTTTGTTATATTGATTAACAATTAATCACCTAAGAGTTCATTCATCAACACTGCATTAATGGGAAATGACTTTATGAGTAATTCAAATATCAATATAGGTTTTTCTTATTTAGTTACTAGTTTTAGTTTTATACATTGAAACTATTATTTGACGAAGCCACAGGGGATGCAGTAATGATTTTTGGGTAGCCAACTCTAGGATGATATTTCTTTGGATCAGGAAACTAAAATTGTTCATAGTAGTACAATAAGATGCATTCAATTCATACCTTATGTGACAATAAAATATAATTTAAGGGAAACATGTCTACCAACTGTTCGTGCTTACCTAATTACATTTGTTACCTTGTTGAATCTACAGTTAGCATTTGAAACAAATGTCATTACAATATTTCTTCTTCCTCATAAAGTTTTATGTTGGCCATTCTTAATCACAACTATGAACCCAACGTAGAGCCTTTAGTTTCAAGAGGTGCAGCAGAAAGTCGGGCACAAAAGTTATGGCTACAAAACCCTGTTGGATATGAGTAATGTAATAAATTATATTGCATACAAACAGATTTTTTTAATACAATTTCCATTGCATTCAGTGGATAATGTAAATATTTAATATTTTAAGAAAATGATTGAAAAAAGTATGATAAAACTGGTGTTACTGCATAGTATTACCTAAATTCTTGGATGATCAATCCAATTCTTAAGATTGTCCTTTGCGCCGATAAAGAAGCAATCCATACCTTTATTATAAAAAGAAACGGTACATATTATAGCTTTTTTCTAATGCAATTTTCCATTCAACTCATAAAATCTTATCCACATTTCATTTCTTTTTCTGAAATGAGCCAATCTATGTGTTACAAATATTAATGCAACTTCAACATATACTCTTTCCAATTTAAAATAGAGCCATTCAAGGGTAACATAATCTCAGTGTTATCAAATGACTGAAGCTCACGTATATCATGGGATTGCACACCTCTTGTCTACCACATAAGAAATGTACATAACTTTTTTTTCTCATATTTAGATAGTTAATACCTTCAATCTTCAGCATTTTGAAGTTGTATGTGTATCATACTCTTTGCTTGGTGGGTACTTTAAGCAAACGTGAGGGATCAAATGGAAGAAGATTCATGATGAGAAGGCTGAAAATATATATCATAACTTTGTAACAATCGTCAAAAATATGAAATCAAAAACCATAAATTTTAATTACCTGCTAGATTAAAAAAATCGAAACAAAATATATGAAAGCATATCCATTTCTAAAAGGCTGAATGAGGTGTGTTACGAAAAAATGATAATGATGTCATAAAAGCTTATTATAAATCATGCTGATTAAAATTGATTGTTTAATTCTTATACAAAAGAGAAGAAAAAGGTAAAATTAATAGGGTATGTCATCTTCTTTCTTAACTTTTCCATCTCTCTCCCCGTCCAATGCACATCAAATAAGATGTTTTTTAAGTAACCAAAATACGATCAACTTCACCATGCATATAAAAAAGATCATGATGATAAAACTCCCAGTTCACTAAATGTTGTCTTTAAGCATCATCCATAAAGTTAGTTTTCGATAGTGACATCATTCTATAAGGGCATGAAGATGGTGGACAGTTAAATCAACCTAAAAGTCCATATTATAGATAAAGTGGAGGTAATTTCAAATATGGGTGTTTGCGGTAATTAGGAAAAGGCCCTACTTTGACTTTTACCTGAATGTTTTGCTTTATAATAATATATGCTAAGAGAAAATTGAGAAAATTCATAGACCCTTGCAACTTGTATGCAAACTTAGTGACGAACTGAGAGTGAAATAAGGTAGAAGTAACCTTTCAGTGGAATAATTGAACCGGTTAGAAAATAATGCAACGCTCTAGGCTCCAAACAAATGCACATTGCATAGTTGTCAATATTCACACGTGTGAATAGTTTATAAGACGGTGATTATAAAGAAGCAAGATTTGTTAGTTGTGTAATAAATGATATAAGTTGGAGTTTGTAAATCAGATTACAATTGTCTTGTCTTACTAATTGTCATCTTCATCCTAACATAAAGGAAATATAATCTAAGAAAATGATAAATGTGGCTAGACACATTCCTTATCAGGATTAGTTAAATGCGATTAGTATATGCGCAGACATAACTGAAACAACCTCATCGAATTATGAGTAAATATGGAAACGATATCATTAAACAAAATTTGTTCCATTTTTTGTCACATAAATATGTGAAGCATTAACGTTTAGTTTTATCTTTATTATAGCTTATTATAGTTGCCTGGTTAGCTAGAGATTATGGGTGCACTATGCTATAAAAAGCAATAAATTGCCTACACTACAATTGTTGGGTTTAGTGAACTCCATTTAGACATAGGTAAACCCAATAAAACAATATTTCCAACGAAAAAGTGGTCCATGACCACTGATTCTTTTAATATGATTGGTTTTATATAGTTGATGATTCATCAAAATCAATTATAGTAATAAATAAAGGGCATAAGTTCTACGAAAAACAACTGTAATATGTTATTATCAATGCAATACATTTAGACATGTCCTTAAAAATTGATTTAGCTGACTACCATTCGTGCATTCACTTCCTAGTTCATATTACCCTTACAATTCTAGTTTCTTATTCCTTGTTTTGAATATATTTTTCTTTAGAATATTCCTTGCCTACTTCGGTAGAATATGAGTAGCACTTCTGGAAAGCAACTAAAATAGTAGTAATCTTAATTAGGTAAATAACCGATGTTTAATCTAATAAATAACATTATATCACTGTATAATGTGTATGATGTGTAAGAAAAAAGGAAACATCCTCTATAAAGAATTAACCATGCATGGGAAAAAACCAATCGCAGAGAGTGAAATCAAAACAAAAAAACTTTAAATTTGTAAGAAGCGTATAGCAGAATATGTAAACTTGCAAAACGTGCATTGGTCTATCGTGTAAGCGCCTCTTCACAAAAACTAATGAAGAGGAACAGTTCAGTCATGTTTAGAATAACAAACAAAATGAAACTAATTATTTTTGTTACAGTATAAATAATAAATATAACACCTATCTTGATTTAAGCATACCAATTGTGTTAGCAATCATACTAACAGGGAGTAAATGAGAGATAATGAACTATCATTTTTACCTCTTCCACGATAGTTTCATTCTAAAGCGCTAATAAGAAGATACAAAAATAAATTACTTATATTACCCTTCAGACTCAAATTAAGCAGAAGAAAGAGAAGTAATTATTTTTACATCTTTTCTAAATTTAATAGGATGGATTTTGCCTTTGGATTTGCTTCTAATTCTGAATTCAATCAATCTCCACATCAAACTTATCAAACTGGATAAACTTAGAAATGATAGGATAACTCAAAGAGGCCTTAAAAACAAAACACTTGGTTAGTGTTCAATAAATTTAAGCTTTGTAAACCATGAATCACAATTGCATACCTTATCAAACATGGTCAATTCGGCTCTTGTGAAAGGAAAGTGTTGACGGTCATTAGATCTTTTGTAATAGTTTAATTCAATTGCCTACAAAAGACATTAAAACTCAAATCAAAATAAGAAATGGGAAAACAGTTAAATAATATAAGAATTAGGTCTACCAAGATTATTGAGTCTGAGATCCTATCACCAAGAAGCTGGAAATTGTTGTAAAATTAGGAAAAATGAATCTATTTTGTTCTTAACATGGAGACAGTGGGAGGGAGGAGGACAAAGTCAGGTAAAGGAGGTGAAGTAGGGAAAGGTGAAAATGGAATTTGAGGCGGACTGAAGTAGAGTTAGGGAGGGGGTGTAAAATCAAAGGAAATCAAAAGTGAGAGAAAAGGCAAGATCTTGCTTGGGGAAAGAAAGTCGGCAGGTGGTGGAAGATTTGAGTAGTAATAGGTCACCGAGGTTGTGGATACGTGCGGCGGCTGCGTGCGGCGGCTGAAGGAAGGGAATGTTCCGCTGATGGACGACCGGGACGACAGGGATTAATGTCGTTTGAACCGGCTGTTAGGGTAGGTGATTGGAGAAACGAAGGTGGGGAGTTGCCAATTTTTCACGGTTGAGGTAACAGTGGAAATGGATGGGAAAAGAGGACGCAAAGGAAAAAGGGAGAAAAAGGGAAGAGGTAGGTAAGTAGACATGCGAACTGTGATGGTGGAAAACATGGGATGCGGTCGGGGAAAGACAAAAGTGACCTCCACGAATTATTTCTTTGTTCTGTCAACTGTGGGCAGGATGGGAAGTCCAAAAAATGATTCACTTTGACCCTTTGACCAAGGGTTTTGCATTAAAGTATAAGTTAAAACATGGAATATGGTTTTATAAAAATAAGAAAAACCTAGAGTCAGGTGTTCACATGCAAGCGTGTACACTCGCCGTGCTCTGTACCCTTCTAACGTAAGCCCGAAAGGCAGTGTATGATCGGTATATATAGCCTCAATTCATTTGAGTTAGATGCATATATATATAAAAATTCTTTTTAATAATGCTTATAGTCGATAGGTGTACAAACTTTTGTGTTCACTTGCCACGCTTTATCTTCCCCTCACGTAAGCCCGAAAGGCAGTGCATGGGTAATATATCTGGTCTCAGTTTTCTGAGTTAGACATGTGTAAATATTGTCAATATCAATAAAATTGTCAAATAAGAGAGACTAAACAATTGAAATTCAAACATTATTTTCATTTATTTGATTCGATTTGTTATTCAAAAGAAATAGAAATACCACTTTTCAAACATTGATAATATACTAAGGATCCATTTCAAAGTTGCAGTATGTTATCAACCGAAACGACTAGCCAAACTGGAGTCTAATTGTGATGATTATAATATTTTTGTTTGAAGTTTGACGAGTAAAAGGACTTAAATTTCTTGATAATGACCAGAACTTATATTTAACTTACTCATGAAAATTTGAAAGTAAATTCTTCATTTGTAAATATTTTCAAAAAACTTGCATTCATCTCTTTGTAAATAAATCTTACATTTAGGAATTTTTCATTTTGCATTTGGATTTTGTGGGTGGTATCTACTGAAAACACTCACGAGATAACACTCGTCCTACTAGGGACACCTAGAGGTTTAACGGCTTGTCGTATACGCTCAATGCAATCATGTTTCCTACGAAAATGGATGTATCTTAGTTTTAGCTTATTCGAGGACGAATAAAAAGATAAGTGTGGAGGTCTTTGATGTGCATGTAAGCGTGCATATTTTTACTTCCATATTTAATCTAATTTAATTAAATAAATGAGCATATAGGGCGTTTTAACATGTTTAAACCAATATTTCAATTATTTTCAAATCATCATTTATTCATCTTCATATAGGGGTAAAATGGTCATTTTTTGCATATATTAATTTTAGAAAATTTACTTAGATATTTTCATGTTATTTATAGGAATTTGAATGGAAATACGACGAAGGCTTGATGGAAAATATGCACGCACAAGAGAAAACAAATGAATGAAGATGGAAATAGTTCAAACTCATGTATTATGGAGGATCCTACCTACCAACCTGTCATGATGTATAATTAGGAGCTAATGCACATGATAATAGAGATTAAAGTTACATGTACGTGTAATTGTGAATTAAGCTCATGCTAATGATAACTTGGAGGTCACATTTCCTCAAGGGTATTTTGCGTAGTCCCCAACAATATGATTAAAGTTTTCAAACATATATAAATACCCCATATGTTGATGGAAAATGCTTTTAGCCTCCTCTTTAGTTATTTTTTTTAGGCTCAAAGATAAATATAAACTCTCTTCTTCTATTTCATGGCTACCTAGCCATATTCTTCTTTGGTGTAATTTATTTTTGTACAATGTTAATTCATTCTCTTTTTTCTTACATGCTTCTTTTCCTTTCAAGTTAGTAGTTAGTTTTAATTTATGCAAGTAGATTAATTCTGTCTTTACTTTAATTAGCTCTCTTTTTGCTTAGCTTGCATTTTCCTCTTATTTTTATTTCATGTTGAATGCTACATTTGTTTAAATGATAATAAATATGAGAGGCTAAACCCCTTCAATTTAGGGGTAATGAAGCTTTTTTAATCATATAAATTCAAAATTTTACTAACTTTTGATCTCTTTTGTGCTTAATGACAATGTTTGAATGGGTAATTTTTTTGTTGTTTTAGCTTTAAATTTGATAGCCGATGTTGTTGACACCAAATAGGCTATGCTTAAACAAATATGAACACAAATTACATCTTTATCTACATATGATTATGGTAAAGAAGTGAATATTAAAATCAAAATTTGATGGTCTATATTTCTAATCAATAGTTAATAGATCATGCTTAGAATAGATTTTATTTTCAAGTTCATTGTCATTTTCATGAGAGTTAAAAAGTGGTTTAGTGTGTGTGTGTTATAGTTTGATGGCCTATGTTGGGCTAATTAATAGCTTAAACAGCTCATACTTATGATAAACATATCAACTAAATTCACTAATGACCAAAAGAGAGATCATAATTTCATATATGTTGATGTATGTGATCCGGAGAAGGACAATGCCTCTAAATTGCCTTCAATTCTCATATTTTTATCCCCTTTCTTTTGCTAGTTTATTTACATTATTTTAGCTTAAAAACATTTCATACTCTTGGTTAATTTGATTGAGTATGAAATTTTAAAATCAACACAATTCCCTACGGATCGACCCGTACTCGCCACATACAAAAATTGTACGTCATGCGCTTGCGTTTATTTTTAATTTAAACTTGATCGGCTATTTAAATTTGATCGGCTATGTAATAATTTTTCTTACACAATTTCATTTCTGAAAAAATATTCTACTTCAAGTGTTGTGTTTCTTCTCATTTTCTCTTTTACAAAAATTTTTGTGCGTTTTCAAAACTGCCTCTCTGTTCAATTTTACATTTCACCTACATAACCTCACTTCAATCACTCATTTTCCCTGTCATGTTCATGTACCACTGTTGACAGCATCACACTGCTCCAATCACCATATTACCCACACCATACAACTCAAACAACACAACCCTTCCACAAACTGTATGATTGCCATCACCTCAACTCAAACTGCTGCAATCCTTCATTCCTCATTCAACAATGCAACTGTTCACTGACCACACCACATAACTGTGCATGTCCACACCATCCACCAGATTCCTTACTGCCCTGTGCACATTTGCTGCTCTGTGTTGATTTTCCATCCAAACAGTTCACAGTGTTATCACATATCATACAACCAATGCACATCATCTCTATGCACCTGTATATCTCATTGTCAACTTGAATATCAAAAATCCTCCTCTACATACCAGTTTACAACATCATCAAACTACTGGCCGCATCATCAAATTTCTACACATCACACAAACCACTTCATGGTTCCAACTTCCTTGATCACCACTTCACCCATCAACAATCATATAAACCATCAATTCACTAAACAACAATTCACTTATAATATACTCTACAAAACTGTCAAAAGAACATCCTCCTGCTTTCCTCTGTCGCCAGCAATAGTTCATCCTCTACAAACATCACATCTCATCCACTGCCTCTTCAAATCTCTCCTTTGACCATATACAAAGCATACCAGTGCATTTCCCTCTTTTCACATCAACTTCTGCCTGTCGCATTGCCTTCTGACTTCACCACTGAGCCTCCATTACTACTGACCTGGTTCATACCACACTTTATATCAAAACTTCCACACTGAACCAGTCACCATACAGCAAAACAACCTGACCATATCTCACAACCTTCACCATCCCTTCTGCTTGCCATCAATGTTATACGTCTAGTATACCAAAATAGAGAATAATCAATTATAAACTCGTCGCACAAGTTTATAACTCAGATTTCCACTACACTGGAATTCTATGTAATTATTATAACAATATGAATGTTGTAAATAAATTACAACAACAGCGTTATACTATTTTGAATAAATAGTATAACCAAAATAACGGATAGAATATAGAATAATGTATATAAATATACAATCAGACTAGAATTCTAACCGGATTATGTCTGAGGCTCGTCATAACGATTTCCATAAGAATTTTATTTCAAAATTCTCCCAAGATACAACAGACGTATTCTGCTCGAGATTGTAATGAGTATATCACTCTGTGATTTTGATTATAACAATAGCAGTTATTAGAAGAGAAGAGATAAGAAAATTCAGTGATGAAAGTGATCAGTTTTCCTCCTTATTTATAGTTTGTTCGTATCCCTTCGACGGTCGCGTCTGCAGCCGTTTGTCCAAATGGTCGCGCCCGTTTCCTTTAATCGCTACTATTCGTGTGTCTGCTTATGTTCGGCCGCATCTCTTCAGTCGGCCCGCATGTTTCCGCCTCTAACGGGTCACACCCGTTTCTTTTCGCCTCTAACGGGTCGTACCCGCTTCTGTTCGTATTTAACCGGTAGTGCCTCTTCAGTCCGCTTTATGAACAGTCGCGTCCGTCTTCACCCGCCCGCTTCCCTTCAAATTCCAGGCCCAACCCAGTTTCAGCCGAAGCCCAAAACCGTTAAACAATGGCCTAGCAAAAAGAATAATCATTTTAGACCCGTACCCAAGCCCGAGCCCGGCCCGGTTCGGTCGGTCGGACGGACGGCGGCGGCGCGCGCGGGTGGAGATGCATGATCTCCCTCCTCACAACGAAGCATACATTTGGGAGCCCCAGGCCGCCAACCTCCACTTGAGAAAGCTATTAATATACTTGGCTTTCTTAGTATATTAGGCGATGTGGGACTTTGTATATTTCATTCATTTTATTTGTTAAGGAATTCCAACAATCCCCCACGTGAATGATAATATACATATCCCCCACACTAAGCGAAATATCACAGAGTATATATGGAATAATGCTTTATCGTGGATAAGTAGATATTTCACTTTGAACTTTCCCTATTTAAAACTTATCGGATCTACTTGGCTAATCGGTGAATTATTTCATCTTGAACCGTCAGCCTTTATTGTATATCCAGACAATAAGCTTTACAAAGTTGATTCCCTTCTCATCCAATCTCTTGGTTGTGTTCATTTTGGTCCTGAACAATTTTTGGTTCTGCGAGTGTTTTAGAGAATAAAAGCCTTTTAATATTCTCATAGAGCCGAACCAGCTCACACTAACATAGGTGATCGCAACCATTAAGAGTATCCTACATATACCCAACTTGTTATTTCCAAGATATGGTCATCATTAAAAAACATAGTTTTAACCTTTAAATACTTCTGTAGGCATGCATTTATATTGTGCACCATAGGAATGGAGTTGGACTATATCCACGCAAATGCATTACATCTTGAGTTACTCAGAACTCTTTTTCCTATTGATCCTAGTCCGTGGGATCTCCAATCGCTAGGATAGATTATCGTATAAGATAACTCTTCGTGGTTTAGGCTTTTAAACTCATTCCCCTCAATGCGCAGTCAATTTTCTCTCTTGATAAACCTTTAGTAAATGGATCCGCTAGGTTATCATTTGTTCTCACATAGTCTATGGAAATTGTTCCATTTGAGAGTAACTGCCTAACTGTGTTATGGTGTTGACGAATATGTCATGACTTTCCATTATACACAAAGTTGTGTGCTCTACTTAGCGCAGCTTGGTTATCACAGTGTATACATATGGCCGGTACAGGTTTAGGCCAAAATGGAATATCTTCTAAAAAGTGACGAAGTCATTCTGCTTCTTCGCCTGCTTTATCTAATGCAATGAACTCTGATTCCATAGTGGATCGAGCTATGCATGTTTGTTTAGTAGATTTCCATGACACTGCTGCCCCTACTAGGGTAAAGACATAACCACTTGTTGATTTTGATTCCTCTGAATCTGCAATCCAGTTTGCATCACTATATCCTTCTAAGACGGTAGGATATTTTCCATAGTGTAAGGAATACTTAGTGGTATTTTTTAAATATCCAAGCACTCTCATTAGTGCTTTCCAGTATTCCTTCCCTGGATTGCTTGTATACCTGCTCAATCGACTTACTGCATAAGCTATATCTGGTCTTGTGCAATTCATGAGATACATGAGACATCCTATTACACGAGAATATTCCAGTTGCATTACATTCTCATTAGTGTTTTTATGCAGTACTTCTGATGGATTAAAAAGTGTATTTACTCCTTTAATTCCATAATTTTGAAATCTTTCAATAATGTGATTGAGATAACTCAATTCCATTAGATGTTCTTATTATTTTTATTCCCAAAATAACATCTGCAACACCCAAGTCTTTCATGTCGAAATTGTTGATCAACATTTTCTTTATGGTCTCAATTACCTAAGTATTTGGACCGAATATTAGCATATCGTCCACATATAGACAGATCGTCACATATGATTGTCCAAGTTGTTTATAATAAACACATTTGCCACATTCATTTATACGAAAACCATTTCTCGTCATGACACTATCAAATTTTGCGTATCATTGCTTTGGAGCTTGTTTTAGTCCGTATAATGATTTGACTAATCTACAGACTTTTTTTTTCATTTCCTTTGGAAATAAATCCCTCAGGTTGCTCCATGTAAATCTCCTTATCAAGATTTCCATTTAAGAATGTTGTTTTTACATCCATCTGATGAATCTCTAGATTATAGATGGACGCAATTGCTATTAGCATTCTTATAGAGGTTATTCGTGTTACCGGCGAATATGTATCAAAAAAGTCTACTCCTTCTTTTTGACGATATCCTTTGGCTACTAATCTGGTTTTATACTTGTCGATAGAGCCATCTGCTTTCACTTTCTTCTTGAAAATCCATTTGCAGCCAATTGGTTTTATTCCTGGTGGAATATCAACAATTTCTCAAGTTTTATTACTTAGAATCGAATCAATCTCACTTTGGATTGCTTCTTTCCAACATGAGGACTCAGAAGATGACATTGCTTCCTTGTACGTTTGAGGTTCGTGCTCTAATACATATGTAAAAAAGTCTGAACCAAATGTTTTGGAAGTTCTATTCCTTACGCTTCTTCTTGGTTCAGCATCCTCAATTTCATGATGACTTTCATCTTCATGCGAATCGTTTGATTCTTCCCTTGTCCTTTTTGGGACCTTATTTCCTTCATTCCTTTTGTGCGGAAACACATCTTCAAAGAATGAGGCATCTCTTGATTCCATGATTGTATTTACATGAATATCAGTTATATCAGACTTGAATACCAAGAATCTATAGGCACTACTATTTTGGGCTGGCCCAAGATAATAACAATCTACTATTTTTGGTCCAAGTTTGACTCTCTTGGGAGGCGGAACTGGAACTTTTGCCAAGCACCCCCACACTTTGAGGTATTTAAAACTTGGTTTATGTCCTTTTTATAACTCATATGGAATTGTTCCTATTTTATTGTGAGGGCCTTTTAATATGTAATTAGACATATTTAATGCTTCCCCCCACAAGTTCGTCGGTAGACCAGAATTTAAAAGCATGGCAGTAATCATGTCTTTTAACGTTCTGTTCTTCCTCTCGGCTACACCATTTTGTTGTGGTGAGTACGGAGCTGTTGTTTGATGAATTATACCATTTTCGACACAGAACTGTTCAAATGGTGATTCATATTCTCCACCTCGATCAGATCTTAGTATCCTGATTTTTTATTTAACTGATTTTCTACCTCAACCTTGTATTTTATAAACGTTGTTATTGCTTCATCTTTACTATTTAAAAGATATACATAGCAATGTCGCATATAATCGTCAATAAAAGTAATGAAATACTTTTTCCCACCTCTTGTAGGTAGTGATTTAAAATAACATAAATCTGTATGTACCAAACCTAATGGTTCGGTGCTTCTGTCAACAGATTTAAATGGTTGTTTGACCATTTTTGCTTCTACACATGTCTCACATTTGTAGTTCTTATCTACTTGGAATTTTGAAATTGATCCCAAGTTTGATAATGTTTTCATTTTGCAGAAATTTATGTGTCCCAATCTATCATGCCATAGTAAAATTTCATGCTCAAGCAAATAAGAAACTTCAATTTTATTAATAGCACAATCAGAATACATACTTTTGTTGCCGACAACGGCTACATTTGCCTTAAATAGGCCATCACATAAATAACCCCTTCCGATATACATTCCAGCTTTGGACAGAACCATCTTGTCTGACTCAAACACCATTTTGAATCCCTTCTTTGATAGGACTGCACCAGAGATGAGATTCTCGCGTATGTCTGGAACGTGGAGCACGTTATTCAACTTAACAGTTTTTCGAGAAGTAAACTTGAGGATTACTGTGCCACTGCCTTCGATCATGGAAACTGCAGAATTACCCATGTAGAGTTTTTCTTCGTGATCGAATTTCGGATATGTAGAAAACATGGATTTGTCAGAACAAACATGACGAGTAGCGCCTGTATCTACCCACCATTGGTTAGGATTCTGAACCAGATTGCATTTAGATACCACCGCCGAGAAGTTGGACTCGTCTACTTCCATGTTATCCATTATATTTGCCTCTTTATTGCGTTCCTTCTTGAGTCTGCAATCTCTAGCGACGTGTCCAACTTTTCCACAAACCCAACATTCGCCATTAAACTTCTTGGTTCGTTTGTTGTCTTTTGGTTTGTTGTCTTGAGCTTTCCTTTTCTTTTGGAAATTCTTCTTTTTGTTTTTGGTCTTTGACCCTTCAGTCACAAATGCTTCCTCACTTGGTTTTGAAATTGCACGGTTGTCTGCCTCAATCTTTAATCGGACTATGTGATCTTGTAAAAAGATTTCATTCTTCTTATGCTTTAGATAGTTGTGGCAATCACTCCATGAAGGCGGCAGTTTTCCCGTGATGGCTTTAACCAAAAACGATTCTCCAACCATATGACCTTCCGCTTCGAGTTCATGAATGATGATTTGCAATTCATGCAGTTGAGCAGTCACCGGTTTGGAGTCAACCATCTTGTAGTCCATGAATTTGTCTACAGTGAATTTCTTAAGACTGATATTCTGCGTCTTATACTTCGTGGTAAGCGCATTCCAGAGTTCTTTTGAAGTCTTTAAAGGCTTATATACTTTGTATAGCACTTTGTCGAGACAATTTAGAATATAGTTTCTGCATAAAAAATCGGAATGCTTCCACGTATTCACTTTTGCTTCCTTGCCTAGTGCAGGAATAGGTTCCTCCTCCTCGAGGTACTTTTGCAGAACGAGTATGGTGAGATAAAACAACATCTGATTCTTCCATGTCAAGAAAACAACACCATCTCCCTTGAACGGTTCAGGTCTGTTGTGAGTAGTATTCTTTGATAATTCTACTGTTGCCATCTCTGTTTTAGTAAGAAAACAGTAAAATTCTTAAAATTTTATACGTCTAGTATACCAAAACAGAGAATAATCAATTATAAGCTCGTCGCACAAGTTTATAACTCAGATTCCACTACACTGGAATTCTGTAGTAATTATTATAAAAATATGAATGTTGTAAATAAATTACAACGACAGCGTTATACTATTTTGAATAAATACTATAACCAGAATAACGGATAGAATATAGAATAATGTATATAAATATACAATCAGACTACAATTCTAACTGGATTATGTCTGAGGCTCGTCGTAACGATTTCCTTAAGAATTTTATTTCAATCTCCCAAGATACAACAGACGTATTATGCTCGAGATTGTAATGAGTATATCACTCTGTGATTTTGATTATAAGAATAGCAGTTATTAGAAGAGAAGAGATAAGAAAATTCAGTGATGAAAGTGATCAGTTTTCCTCCTTATTTATAGTTTGTTCGTATCCCTTCGAACGGTCGTGTCTGCACCCTTTGTCCAAACGGTCGCGCTCGTTTCCTTTAATCGCTACCGTTCGTGTGTCTGCTTATGTTCGGCTTCGTCTCTTCAATCGACCCGCACCTGTTCGCCTCTAACGGGTCACACCTGCTTCTTTTCGCCTCTAACAGGTCGCACCCGCTTCTGTTCGTATCTAACGGGTCACGCCTCTTCAGTCCGCTTTATGAACAGTCGCGTCCGTCTTCACCCGTCCGCTTCTCTTCAAATTCCAGGCCCAGCCCAGTTTTAGCCGAAGCCCAAAACCGTTAAACAATGGCCTAGCAAAAACAATAGTCATTCTAGACCCATACCCGAGCCCGAGCCTGAGCCCGGCCTGGTTCGGTTCAGTTGGTCGGACGGACGGCGGCGGCGCGCGCGCGTGTGTGGTGGAGATGCATGATCTCCCTCCTCACAACGAAGCATACATTTGGGAGCCTCAGGCCCCCAACCTTCACTTGAGAAAGCTATTAATATACTTGGCTTTCTTAGTATATTAGGTGATGTGAGACTTTGTATATTTCATTCATTTTATTTGTTAAGAAATTCCAACAATCAACACTGCCCCTGTCATTGCCCATATACATCAAATATACTTTAGTGATACTTGCCCCTGTCATTATCACAACCTTTACAACACACTGACCGTTCATTAACCCTCTACTGCTTTCATTCATTTACGCCACACCATTCATTTACTACCCTTCAAACCTCCCTTCCACTGACCAGTCAAGTAGCAAAACCAACTACCACTTCTTGCAATAACCTTTATCGCATATTTTTATTCCACTGTTCCATACATAAATACTTCTGCTCTAAATATACTCGAAACTAGTCACCATCTACTGCCTTAATTCACCCCTAACCATCAAAGTTGGCCTCTGCCTGAGCATGTTGCATTGTTTTCACAACCCTCGAGTCCACCCACTTCAATCCTTATACATTATCACCTTGTAGTACTTCATACATTATCACTTGGTAGTGCATATCTAACATACTTCATCATCATACCATACTCATAAAAGAATTGTCAAAACTCCACAAACTCTCTTGAACACTACACTGCCTATAACACCATCATTTACAGCATCAAATTCATCCTTCACTGATCATCTCAACCTCATCCACATACTAACCACAAACTCCCCTCACTACCATCCCTACCACAAACCCATACCATTATTGTTCTACCTACCATTTCGTGTAACTTACTATCGTGTACGTACACACTATTTCACTCTACTACCTCATTTCCTCCCCTCATATCTGTTTGCCTCCACATATCATTGCCACATTTCACAATTCATCATCATAAACCAAAACAGACTTCTGCCTCCATGTCTACCAAATTTACATCATATAATTGATCAACATACCTGTCCTCCACAACAACTTCAATAGAAAACTACATTTATGTTATTGCCATCATCCCATGTACATCATCAATAGCCGCAAGACACTTTTGCCTTTAGACCATAACATTATCATCTCAGCAACTGTCCACTTCACCAAATCAACGGTGCAATAAACATCCTTATTTCAACGTAACCACTTCGGAGCACGTAAGTAATCTATTAATATAAAAATGGTAGACGACAACTTATGCATTAAGGATTCATAATCTTTAACACACGAGTGTGCATACACATTCAAGCGTCGGGCCTATCCAAAATCATGGTATGTGTACAATACACATGTAATTGTTCCTTAAATCCGTGTTGGGTTTCTTACCGTTACGCTTAGGTTTCATACATTCATATTATATAATTTTAATTCATCTATGAATGTTTATAATTTAATTAACTTATATAATATACTTATTTACATTGTTAATTAAATCTGGTTTAATTAATTTAATTTAATTCTTATTAAGTAAATCATATTTAGCTTATTTAATTTAATTTTCATAAAATTTCTAAAATTTTATGTTCCTCAACTTAAACTATTATAGAGATTTAATCGACTATAACATTTATAGTTTGTTTATGCGTATATATCAATATATGTATACATTTTAATTAATTAAATCCTAATAAATTTTATTTAATTAATTAATTTTAATTAATTTGAAATTTTAATCCAGTTTATCATAAACAATTTTAAGATAAATAAATAACTACAATAATAATATTACACACATATATCAATATACATGTTTTATTTAACTAACTTTAATTAAATACTTTATTTAATTTACTTAATCATATTAATTAAATTTTAAATTTCAAAATTAATTATTTAATTTTTCAAAATAATTTGGAAATTATGAATGCGTTTATAACATTTACAAAATTTTAATTTTATATTTTAAACCTAACATTTAAATTTAAAATATCTTTTAAAATTTTAAATTAGCCCAAATCACAAAATCAATTTAGGCCTTTATATTAGGGTAACCTTTGAGTATCTTTCTAGTTAGGCCAGTAGTTAGGTAGAGTAGAGTACTTGTTGCTCAATCCCAACCTTAAACACTACCATTCTTGATACCATACTAAATGGGTAGGCTTTAGTAAGTTAGCCCTAACATTGCTAATTTAGACCGCAGAGACCATTTTGGCTCTGATACCATTGAAGGATCTAAGCCAGTCAAAAACGGGTGAAAATGGTAGATTTTAAAAAAGTCTTATTTTGGATCTATTGGGACTATGAAGTCTAAGAGATTTTAGATCCAATCTATAATATTTTAAATAAATCTTTATTTTATTTTATTTTGTTTAAAATGAAGTTTTAATTAATTTATACTAAACATTATAATAAGCTTATCAAATAAGATCATATCTGTATAGTGCAAGTGGAACATAACATAGGGTGTACATATTTAATGTATATGTATATATATGTTGGGATTTGCATATATAATATATGCATCATTTATTTATATATGCAATTATTATTACAAAGAATTTTAATCTTATATATGAAAGCGTATGTGTGTGTCAAAATCTACTTATGAATTTAATAAAATAAATAACAAAAAATTCATAAATGTATTTGATAAAAAGGATCAAATTTGAATGGGTTATGGTGAATCTATGTGACATTAAAAGAAAGAGTAAAAGGCATTTAAGAGACAGTTAATGGAAGGTAAAAAAGAAAATATTTTAGCGTTCTTTCAATCTTTCTTTAGTTTGTTTTCAAAAAAATTAAACTCGTTTGTAAATATATGTATGTGTAGTTTTATTTTAAACTATATAAAACAACAATTGAATGCGTGTGTGTATACATACATACATACATACATACATATGTACGTACGTACATACATATGCACACACATACACAGATATATACATTAAAATTGTTTTTAACCATTTTACATGTTTAGAAATCTAGTACTAGCAATTTGAAATCAGATTTAACTTGGAAAGTGGTTCAATGTTTGTTTTATACTTTTACATAAAAGTCCTATTATAAAATTCAAATTGAAATATATGTATGTATCTATGTTTGAATATAATAATAACCTATATTAGAATTCAAAATAACATACATATTACAAGCATACAATTTCATATGTTTATAATTTAAAATCAACAACTTGAAATCTAGTTTTGAATTAGAAAGGAATTCAACTTTAAATTTGTGATTTTGCACTAAAGTCCTTTTTAATTTGGAACTGAAACAATGTAAATAATAGTCAAAATAATTGATAATCAAAATAACTAAATTATAAATTTTCATACTATTTCATGAAATAATTTCAATTATGGTTTAGATCTAAACAATACATTCAATTAAAAATATATACAACAATTTGTTTCAAATCCAAAAATAAACTTTTCCCTCTTTTTCTTTTCATCATACTTTAATTTCTAAACAATCACAGTTATTAAATTAAACGATATATGTATATATAAATTCATTGTATCAGAAATAAAATCCTAACTATATTGATAAGATATAATGTGTTATCATAAAGGGATGTATAAAAGGAGAGTGGATAATTACCTTAGAAAGACTATTAAATCCAATTGGATCACCTCTACAAAATGCAACAATTCAAAGCACCACCTTTTGGTTATCTTATTTTGATTTGTTTTTATTTTAATTTGGAATTTCCCCTAGATTCCATGAAAATTACAGCTTGATAGAGGAAGAGAGATGAAAAGTAATTATTATGGAGAAAATTATGGAGATGAAAGAGAATTTATTTTAAATGAAACATTGAAACCTTCCAATTCCCTCCTTCAAAATCTTTCCCATTTAATTCCTTATTAAATATCATCATATCCTCCCAACCTCCAAATCATGCATGGTCGGCCATAAAAGAGGCATGCGGGGCTTAAATTTTTCTAAAACCACTTAGTAATTAATCTACTGAAATCCAATTTAAATATTTTATCGGTATCTTATATCGATATGCTCGTTTATAATTTTACGTACGCACTTTTAAATACTAATGGTATTCAAACAAATAAGATAAATTTTAATAATTAATATTTATAAATATTACTTAATTTACAAAAATTATAAATTAGTTAAATTGTGTGGTTTTTTGGAGTATTCATCATTATGGTTGTGCGACTCAAATATGTAAAATCAGTCAGTTATTAATATTGAACAATTTGAATATTAACATTCATACAATACGTTAGCTAGCGATGTGATATTTTGCCTAAATTTATCATTCCACGTATGTTCGGTAAGATCTGGCTTTACTTATTATAAGCGGTACTTATTAACAATGACTATTTACATCAATTCTCCTTGATGAGATTATATCATATTAAGATTTATGAAATTTGGTTTGGTTCAAAATAACATCATTCACTTCAACTTGGATAGTCCAAATACAAAATCCTTATTCAACAATAACAATTATCGTTAACCATACTATTCTTTCCTAAAACTTAAATTTGAGCTGATTATAGTTGATCATGATACTAACCTCATATAACCAATGAGTCAAATTTTCTATTGAATAGGGCTTCACTTCCAATGCTTCAACTTAAACCAACTATAGTCACTCGACGGACATGTCATGATTTAACTATAATCAAAGTGGAGTGTCCATATTAAAGTCTATGGTATTCTCAAGTCGAGGGAACTATGTAACATTGTCACTTCAAGACCTTAGTTCTATTATCCAACAGAAAACTCTCAAGTGACGCATTTAATAGTTATCTAATAACTATCTGTACATAATCCTTGGCGTCCCAACAGTTATGAGTAATACACTGCCAACAATTAGAGAGCGTTACGTACTTTAGTCTTAATGGATGCATTGATATCTTATCTTAAAATATCTTGACTATGAATATTTAAAATAATATATTATTTTAATGTAATAAATTTCTCATAATTACAGCTCATTGTAATTACTATCAACAACATATCGTTTGAGTATTTTTAATTAATATACTTTAAATTAACTACTTAATTAATTAAATCACAATATAATGAGTATATAATAGAAAGAAAACACTTTTTATTTTGAACAACATTGGTTATCGAGTTAGGTATATGTGACAAATTGCATAATTGCCCCTAGTACATACCTCTAACTCAATCACTTTAGATGTTATTAACTTTTGGTCAAAAATTATAAGTGATATCCACTACCATCAAATTTATTCATTTATAAAAATCCTTATTTTTTCCATATATAAATTTTGACCATGTTTCATTCATGTCTTTCACTACTTTGCATAAGTTGCGTAGATTAAATTTGCTATTCTTTCTCTTCCTCACTTTAATTTTGACACTCAAATACAATCACAACCTTAAATCCAAGTAAGTGCTTGTGCATGACCTTTTTTTATCATTATAGGTCAAATCCTGATGCTTTTAATGTTTCGAAAATTTGCATAAGCCTCGTGGGAATCACTCTTTAGGCAGCCTTTGATTACTAAGTTTAGTTTTTGGTTGAAAAAAGGATAAACACAAACTTTCAAGTTTGAAAAGAAAATAGACTTAGATGTCATAACAAAGTTGATATGAATTTTAGTTTACCGAGAAATGGTTCATAGTAGATAGTTCCAACGTCGATTGTCGATAAAAAATATAATGTTGGAAAATGTTAGATGTTAGCTTATATTTAACACGTTTGCATTTAAATCACATGCATGCTTCTAGTATCGCTTGAATGTAGTTGTCAAAAAATATGGTATTTTTGTATAACATCTCTTTAGAAATTTAATACAAAATATCATTTAGCACTGTGGTTAGTCCATGTTGTTGCTTTTTGAGGCGGTAGGAATTCAAATCTCACGATTGTTACATTTAGTATCAGAACCTATACCAATCGGAATTATGTGTTGTAATGTTATAGACGTCGGTCAGTGTGGTACTGATGTAGGTTACAAGCACAATGCCACCTTGATGTGTGATGATGAACCATTGAGGTGTTGGACTCTTTAAGGGGGTAGTCTATAACATCTCTTTTGGAAAGTTAACACAAAGATCTTTAGCATAACGGTCGGTGCAAAACTCTAAAACATTGTTATGTGATAATATAGATAGCGAAAGACCTAGAGCTCACTAGAAGTTGAGAATCATACTCTGGAAATTTCCACATAATAAATGTAGCTTATCAACGTTAGAGAGAGTTGATTGAAAATATAGATACTTAAGATAATATATAGCATAACCGTTCAATACGAGACTAGCTTGATTAGTTTTAAGGAAATTGATCAAAGAAATAATATTCCATATTTGACCCCACGTGCAAATGGAAGATCAAGAGAGTTAAAGGCATGCCTTAGGGGCAATTATGTAATTTTTTATATATTTCTAACTCTAGAGCCAATTTTGTTTGTAATAAAGGTATTTAACTTTTATTATACACTTTGTTATATTATGATATAATTAATTGCGTAATTAATTTGAAGTATATTAATTAGAAAATCCTTAAATGATAAGTTATATGATAATAATCACAAGGAGTTGTAATTATAGGAAAATTATCACAATATGAAATAACATATTATTTTAAAAATTCATGGTCAAGGTGTTTCAAGAAAGGGTCTTGATACATTTATTGAGTTGAAAGTACAGAACGCTCTACAAATCTTGGCAGTATATTACCATGGTTGTTGGGGCACTAAGAGGTTTCATAGCGATAATTATTAGACAACAGACTCACCCGAGAGTTTCTAGTTGGTCAATAACAACTAGCTCAAACAGGAAATCTCGAAGTGACGATCTTACACGATTCTCTCAAATTAACAATGCTGTAATGCCCCATCCCGAGACCCACCTTAGTAAAGAGAACTAACGAGTAATTCTGTCTACCAAAGTGGAGAATAGGGCAGGTTAAGGGCGACCATCTATAATTTTGTCTTAAACATCTACTGAATACGTCGATAAATGCAATATGATTTTTTTCTATCTCAAGTGGATCGACATACCCAGTAAATGCTTAATTCAAAACTATAAGTGGCTAACAGATCTATTAGAACAAAATACAATAATTAAATGAAAAGCACATCACAGAAATGTAATCAATATCATATATATACATATACACTGATACATGTTTAGTATAATACAATATGAATGACCACACCATATACACCGAATCAAATATAACTACATCAGAATATGCGAAAGAACAGAAATTACTCAAGAGAAATAAGAGATGGTATCCTGAAATAACTCGGTCTAACCCGAGAGAAAAGACACGGATCAGGCTAGCTAAAATCGTCAGTTAAATAGAATAATGAAAGTTATGGTATCCTTTTTCTTAATGGATGCCATGCCCTAAACGGGGTTTCAACATCTCTTCTTGGCAAGTAGAAGAGATAATGATGATAAAGTCATACTTAAGTGGCATAACTGACACTTAAGCAAAATGGAACATCGGCGGGAAAAGTCTTAAAGATAAGACTCAATAAACATCGTTTTCACCTCATGTCATCGGCGGTATAAAGGAATATGGATAATGACTTCAAATGATTCAACTATCTTCTTAGAAGTGGTAGCCAATATAACAATACATCAAAGGTACATATCCTTCATACATAGAATAAAATGCATATGGATGTGCCTCATCTCATTGGCACATTTCAAGGATCATTCAAGGAAATATAAAACCCGATATAAAAGAAGCATTATACTTATTCATACCTCATCTCATTGGTATGAATATAGATACATCTCAAATCTATCACTAAAACTCATCATAAAAGATTCTTCATAATCATTTATACCTCATCTCATCAGTATAAATATATAAATACAACTCAACTCCAGCTTAACATTAAGTAGTCTATAAAATCATCAAATCATCAATCCATAATACAAATAACTCAATCAAAGAGTAACATCACAAATGATTTCACCATATATACATCTCATCTGGCACTAGGCTATCAATGTAATAATCATCTAAAGACGGTGAAGTCTAAAACATCAAAACTCAAAGAAATCCCGGATTGGCCAGATCCTTGATTGCATGCCGAAGCAATGCTACGCGCACTACATCATGATTAGTACTGCTATTTGGTACCATAAACATCATGATGACTGGAGTCAAATAACATCTTAACATCGTGAACACCACGAATGCCTATAGTCTGTAACATCATAATGACTCCCAGTCACAAACACCCGAGTTAATAACATCGTGATGATCGGAGTAGCAACTACATCGTGATGACTCCAATCGAGTAATCGTGGTCTGTAGTACTAGTAAACATCGTGAATGTGTCTCAACTTCTCGGATAGGAACCCAATAGATGTTAAGTATGTCCCATACCAACAATCCCAAAACTCAAAAAAGAATCAAGGCTTGATTAAAAAACAAGCTTGAATAAAGGACAATGATTCACTCGTATTGTACTTCGATGTATCATGATATACATATTGTTCTATGTTTATTCTACTTTGTTCCGGCCACAGCCCTGATACCAAACTGTAATACCCCACTGCGAGACCCACCTTAGTAAAGAGAATTAACGAGTAATTCTATCTACTAAAGTGGAGAATAGGGCAGGTTAAGGGCGATCATCTATAATTTTGTCTTAAACATCTTCTGAATACGTCGATAAATGCAATATGATTTTTTTTCATCTCAAGTGGATCGACATACCCAGTAAATGCTTAATTCAAAATTATAGGTGGCTAACGGATCTATTGGAACAAAACACAATAATTAAATGAAAAGCACATCATAGAACAGTAATCAATATCATATATATACATATACACTGATACATATTTAGTACAACACAATATGAATACAATAAAGATGGTACTCGACCACACCATATACATCGAATCAAATATAACTACATCAGAGTATGCGAAAGAACGGAAACTACTCAAGTGAAAGAAGAGCTGATATCCAATATCAACTTCAAGCTAAGTCCAATAGATGATACCTGAAACAACTCGGCCTGACCCGTAAAAAAACACACGGGTCAGCCTAGCTAAAATCATCAGTTAAACAGAATAATCAATAAGGATAAGTAGGTGAAAGTTATGGTATCCTTTTTCTTAAAGGATGTCATTCCCTAAACAGGGTTTCAACATCTTTCCTTGGCAAGTAGCAGAGATAATGATGATAAATTCATACTTAAGTGGCATAACTGACACTTAATTAAATGGAACATCGGCGAGAAAAGTTTTAAAGATAAGACCCAATAAACATCGCTTTCGCCTCATATCATTGGCAGTATAAAGGAATATGGATAATGACTTCAAATGATTCAACTATCTTCTTAGAAGTGGTTGTCAATATAATAATACATCAAAGGTACATATCCTTCATACATAGAATAAAACGCATATGGATGTGCCTCATCTCATTGGCACATCCCAAGGATCATTCAAGGAAATATAAAACCCGATATAAAAGAAGCATTATACTTATTCATACCTTATCTCACTGGTATGAATATAGATACATCTCAAATCCATCACTAAAATTCATCATAAAAGATTCTTCATAATCATTTATACATCATCTCATCAGTATAAATATGTAAATACATCTCAACTCCATCTGTACATCAAGTAGTCTATAAAATCATCAAATCATCAATCCATAATGCAAATAACTCAATCAAAGAGTAACATCATATATGATTTCACCATATATATATCTCATCTGGCACTAGGCTATCAATGTAATAATCATCTAAAGACAGTGAAGTCTAAACATCAAAACTCACAGAAATCCCAGATTGGCCAGATCCTCGATTGCATGCCGAAGCAATGCTACGCATGCTACATCGTGACTAGTACTGCTATTTTGAACCATAAATGTCATGATGGCTGGAGTCAAATAACATCTTAAAATCGTGAACATTATGGTGACTATAGTGTATAACATCATAATGACTTCCAGTTACAAAGACCCGAGTTAATAACATCGCGATGATCTGAGTAGCAACTACATCGTGATGACTCCAATCGAGTACTCATGGTCTGTAGTACTAGTAAACATCGTGAATGTGTCTCAACTTCTTGGACAGGACCCCGATAGGTGTTAACGTATGTCCCATACCATACATTCACACCTAATGGTTTACTAGCCGTTTGTTGGTACCACACTAGTAAAATATCATAAACATCAGGAAAATATACTCAGCCTCATCTCATTGGCGAGTAAATACAATACCATGCTTGTCTTATCTCATTGAAGAGTACTACTGGCATCGTGACTTGTCTCATCTCATCGACAAGTAAAAATTATCATAATACATCTCAACATCGTAAAATCATCACAAAGAATCTTACTTCATCTCATCGGCATCTGGATGGTTATTTATAACCATAATTCCAAATAGAAAATTCTAGCTCTTAATTCACCTCATTTCATCGACGATTAAGAAGAACATCTTAAAATGGTCCTTCACCGAAAATACTCCTAAATTGGTGTTCTCGGGCCATATAATCTACCTAAAATTTAATAAAATCTTAAATCATCTCAAAAAGTTCATCGAAAGGGTTTCGATCGTATAAGTCCGATATTAAGCGATAAAGCAAATCCATGTGTCACATACCACATGTTTTACTTTATCATTCAATTATCATTCTTATAAGTCCAAAATTCATAAAAATATAATCTTATTTATAAAATAATTTTATTAGAGAAAACAGAAATTTAAAACAATTTTTCGAAAACGATTATTAAACCAATATTTGAAATTCCTTTATTATAGGAAATAAATCTATCTTTATTTAGAAAAATAATTTTAAAAAATACTATGTAATAATAATTTGAAATGTCCATGTATTTCAAAAATGGTTTAGTGAAAACCATTCTCGAAAGCAAAGAAAACTAAGAGGGATATCTCAAAACCGATAACTTGGATTCAATACGAATTCAATTCAAATTTAACCCAAAATCAATTCAAATTCTATTTAAATTTGGATTTCAAATTCTCTAAATATTGCTAACCTACCAATAGACATTATAGCTCTTAAATTATCTCAAAAGCAACATCAAAATCGAATGAGAATGAGAGCAAAAATAAGCTAATACAATTCTAAGGTTAATGATTGCTATTGCTATCATTTTGCACCCAGGACAGCAGCATACAAACATAATTTCGATTAAGAAAACTTCAAAATTTTAGAAAACTCAAAACATAAAACTTCTAATATATGATATAAGATTTTCATAACATTTGAAATTATTGAATTTGGTTTACAAACGAAGGAGTTATGGTTAATTCCGTTTCAGATTCAAACATAGAGAAAATGTTAGCTTTGCTCTCGGAATAGCAATAGAAACACTCAATTTTGACCCAGATAACTTCAAAATTCTAGAAAACTCAAAACCTAAAACGTAAATCTATATATAAGCTTTCTAGAACATCTAAAATTATTCAATCTGGATAAGAAACGAGTAACTTATGACCATAACAATTCTCAGGCCTGTGATTGTTGTTGTCGATTTGCTCTCGAGACAGCAACAAACTAGCACGATTTTGATCAAGCAAACGTCAAAATTTTAGAAAAATCAAAACATGGGACTGGTAGCTCTATGTCTAATCTTTCCATAACATGATAATTATTAAATTCTGACCTAAATTGAAAGATATATGCCCAATTTACTGACAGCAATTTCACAAATAAATATGTAACAAACAAAATTGAGATTTCTTACCTTAAAATCTCAATCAAAGCTAGAAAATGTGAGTTTTAAACTTACCTTTGATTTTAGATAGCAAATACCTAAAATTGTGAAGAAAGATTGGAGCTTGAAGGTGAAATCCTTTCTCTATTCTTATTTTGGTGAAGTTCTTCTTGAATTAGTAGTGAAATTGAGTGGAATTGAGTTTTAGTTAGAGAAAACCATTGTTTTTCTTTCTTTCTATTTACCATATCTTTTGTTTTGAGGAGGAAGATGAGAAAAAATGGTACATATGCCTATTTCCCCTGTACCAGATGGTTCTAGAGAGGGTTAATAGATTCAAACCTTACCCAAATAAGCCTAAGACTAAATATACTTAGTGAAAATATAAAACTATGTACATATTTATCCTATTTTAACATTATATATATATATATATATATATATATATCCTTTTACATTTTAAAGTCAAACAAAAATCTATACAACAGATGTATGTAACTAAAATTGTTATTATATAAAAATAATTATTTCCACAATAAAAAATGATTTTTATAAATAAAACCCTATCTTTGACAATATTTTACAAATTACACCATTTTAGTGTAAAACACTATTTTTAATGCAATACTTAAACAAAAATTTCTTTCATGTCAAATAAATTGCAATAAATCACTCTAACACATTTTAATCATCAAAATATTTTTTCCTAACAATATTTCATCTTTTATTTTAATAAAATACAAAATTTCTTCAAATTTCCACCTTTTTTAAAATCAATAAAAGGTTAATATTGACAATGTTTTTCAGTAGTTGTAATTACCCAAATAAAGTTGAACTTTCATTATTTTCTACTCAAATTCCCAAAATAAAGTTTTTAAAACTTTACTTTCATTACTTTAGATTTATTTCAACAATTTAACATTGAAATACATCACCTAATTAACTTATTAGCTCCAAACTAATAAATACCCAATATTTCAATTTATTTAAACCAAATACTTATCCAATTCATTTTTAAAAACAATATTAAATTTTAATTTTAATTTAATATTAATGGTAATCTCTAAAATCTCGGGTTGTTGCAGACTCCCCTTCTTAACAAAATTGCGTCCTCGCAATTTCTAGAGGAAAAAGGCTGTAAACAACACATCAATTTTATTATTCGAACAAAAGCTAAACAGGCACGGGACGAAATTCCTCATCTCTTATTAAGACAAAGGCAAAGAAAAAGGAAATTTCTTGTTTATTCTATAAATTTCCCTGAATATCTATATTGGGATAACCGGATTGTAGAAATATTCCAAGCAACAACTCAATATTTTGAAGGTACCTCACCTTCGAATAAGAATGCAAAGGTAAAAAAATACCACAAAATCCACTAAAAGAGAAAGATCCACAAAAAAAATTTGAATTTAGTTGAGATTTAGCACAACTTTACTCTAAAATCAAGCCATCAAAGAAATATCAACCCACTTTTCCGTATTTCACAATGGAAAAATCAAATCGATAAAAGAATGAACATCAAGAAGGATAGAAAAAATCTAAAGAAGGTATTTTCTTCAAGAGCCATCAACCTCAATGACCGCAATAATGCGAATCATTCGAGTATTGCACTAAGGCAATAGAAGCACAAAGAATCAAGTTACGCTAGAAAGATACGTTAGAACATAATTTTTTTAAGGATTCATTACTTAAAAAATAAAATCTCAATTTTTTTCTATACTAGAAGAATTCTTAGACTTTTAACATAGTGTCTCAATTAGAAGTAATTTTAATCCTATATTCTCTTACTTCATAAAGATAAATTTCCACAAACAATTCTTGTAAGTCTAACCCAAAGTAAAGTTTGAAATCTTATTCCAAATTTTCTTCGAAACTACATAATTCATTCAAATAAAGCTTTAGGCTCCAATCTTTAAGGTATGAAATTTCCACTTCAATCTTACTAATTTTATTATCATGTCTGATTGTCTCATCCTAGCGTTTAGGAAAATCCTATCGATAACGTTGATCAAGCACGTCGATCAGAATTCAAGAACACTCGATGGACCACCCAACATGAAAGAAAATCGTTTTCTCAACATCTTTTAAATTTTTAATCTCAATTTTCAACATTTGAAAATTTTCAAACTCTTTACTATATTACGTAGTAAGTAATATAAAACTCAAATTAAAAGTCCAAATTTCTTCTCTTACTTCAAAATTAATTTTCAAAGAATTTTATAAATCCATAATAATTTTCCTCAAAATAAATTAAGGGTTTAAATTCTCTTTACTCTTTTCATTAACCACTTAAATGGTTAAGAATAATCTTCAAATCTTCTTATAACTCTTCTCTTAAAACATCCAATGTATATAATATAATTCTAAAATTTCAAAATATGCATTCAATAAAGTATAGCTCAAGAATATTCTCACATATTCTCATCTTTATAATTTCAAAGTAAATAAATAAATAATTAAATGGAATTGCCTCGCCATAGAATCTATAATAAATAGATATATCTGTTGGCTGCAGAGTCGATCGAATGATCAAAGTTGCCTCGCCACTCTGATACTTATCTCTAAAATCCATGGCTGCAATTACCACTCAAAAATAAATTTAATATATAATCTCAAAATATTATTTTCAAAATCTCAATTATATATATATATATATATATATATATATATATATATCTCAAAGCTCAAATTTCTCTATAAGACTCATATTTATATTCTTCAAAACTCAAACCAAAGAGCATTAAGAGAATGCATCGAGATATTCCTAGAATACTCAATTCTCAAAATCATCAAAAGGAGATAGAGTGTTCGTCAATCTTATGATGTCATGAGACACTCCCAAAAATCATCAAGATACAGGATAAGTAGGATATTCTTTTCGAAGGAGAAGAAGAAACAATCCACAAATCACTACTTCAAACAGAGTAATGCTACAAAGGATAAAATTGATTGAGTGTATGAAAAGAACACTCAAACGAAGCTGAATGATAAACTCAAACAAACTCGAACAATCTAGAAACTCGCCTCATTTCCAAGTGGATATCCTCATGGAAGGATAACCGAAGAGCTAAGAGCCAGGAATAAGGTTATCTAAATACTCGATTGCCAGATTGGATGTAAAATCCAAACGGACTCAAAAAACTCAACAAAATCACCATGACTGGAATTTGAGATATATCATCAATATATCGATATTCAAGAGTGAATATAGAAACTTTGGAATCATCAGTAACATTCCAAAGTGATAGAAATAATAAATCAATCAAATTAGGATGCCTAAATAAATATAGGATCCTATAACAACAAAAGGATCGGACTTTACATCAAATAAGTCAATCCATCTCAAATCAGATACATTTCAAGATAGTGAGTAATAAACAAATACTCACTAAAGCAGCAACAAATTGAGAACTCAGAATGCTCAAAACAAGCCAACAGTTATGGATCCCTTCAATAGGATTCAGAACTCTCAAAGGAATGCAACAAGAATGCTCAAAGAAATCAATCAGCTCCATCGATACGAACTCACTCGTATTGACAAAAATAAGAATAGAATAATCCCAAATAAGATTTTATATAAGATAAGATGACATCAAACTCTATTATGGAAAACTATGGAATACAATATATCTATATTTCTAGACATATTCCATCTCAACAATCCCAAAACTCAAAAAAGAATCAAGGCTCAATTCAAAAACAAGCTTGAATAAAGGACAATGATTTACCCGTATTGTACTTCGATGCATCATGATATACGTACTATTCTATGTTTATTCTACTTTGTTCTGACCACATCTTTGATACCAAGCTGTAATGCTCCACTGCAAGACCCACCTTAGTAAATAGAATTAACGAGTAATTCTATCTACTAAAGTGGAGAATAGGACTGGTTAAGGGCGACCATCTATAATTTTGTCTTAAACATTTCCTGAATACGTCGATAAATATAATATGATTTTTTCTATCTCTAGTGGATCGACATACCCAGTAAATGCTTAATTCAAAACTATAGGTGCCCAACGGATCTATTAGAACAAAATACAATAATTAAATAAAAAGCACATCATAGAACAGTAATCAATATCATATATATATATATACATACATACATATACACTGATACATGTTTAGTACAATACAATATGAATACAATAAAGATGGTACTCGACCACACCATATGCGTCGAATCAAATATAACTACATCGAAGTGTGCGAAAGAACAGAAACTACTCAAGAGAAAGAAGAGCTGATATCCAACATCAACTTCAAGCTAAGTCCAATAGATGATACCTGAAACAACTCGATCTGACCTGAGAGAAAACATACGGGTCAGGCTAGCTAAAATCATCAGTTAAACAGAATAATCGATAAGGATAAGTAGGTGAAAGTTATGGTATCCTTTTTCTTAAAGATGCCATGCCCTAAACGGGGTTTCAACATCTCTTCTTGGCAAGTAGAAGAGATAATGATGATAAAGTCATACTTAAGTGGCATAACTGACACTTAAGCAAATGGAACATCGACGAGAAATTTTTTAAAGATGAGACTCAATAAACATCGCTTTCGCCACATATCATTGGCAGTATAAAGGAATATGGATAATGACTTCAAACGATTCAACTATCTTCTTAGAAGTGGTTGTCAATATAACAATACATCATAGGTACATATCCTTCAAACATAGAATAAAACGCATATGGATGTGCCTCATCTCATTGGCACATTCCAAGGATCATTCAAGGAAATATAAAACTCGATATAAAAGAAGAATTATACTTATTCGTACCTCATCTGATTGGTATGAAAAATGATACATCTCAAATCCATCACTAAAACTCATCAGAAAAGATTCTTCATAATCATTTATACGTCATCTCATTGGTATAAATATATAAATACATCTCGACTCCATCTTAAGATCAAGTAGTCTATAAAATCATCAAATCATCAATCCATAATGCAAATGACTCAATCAAAGAGTAACATCATAAATGATTTCACCATATATACATCTCATCTGGCACTAGGCTATCAATGTAATAATCATCAAAAGACGGTGAAGTCTAAAACATCAAAAATCAAAAAAAATCCCGGATTAGCCAGATCCTCGATTGCATGCCGAAGCAATGCTACGCGTGCTACATCATTACTAGTACTACTATTTGGTACCATAAACATCGGGATGACTGGAGTCAAATAACATCTTAACATAGTGAACATAATGAATGACTATAGTGTATAACATCATAATGACTCCTAGTCACAAAGACCCAAACTAATAACATCGTGATGATCGTAGTAGCAACTACATCGTGATGACTCTAATCGAGTACTCGTGGTCTATAGTAATAGTAAACATCGTGAATGTGTCTCCACTTCTCGGATAGGACCCCGATAGGTGTTAATGTATGTCCCATACCATACATTCGCACCTAACGGTTTACTAGCCATTTGTTGGTACCACACTAGTAAAACATCATAAACATCAGGAAAATATACTCAACCTCATCTCAATGGCGAGTAAATACAATACCATGCTCGTCTCATCTCATTGGCGAGTACTAGTGGCATCGTGACTTGTCTCATCTCATCGACAGGTAAAAATTATCATAATACATCTCAACATCGTAAAATCATCATAAAGAATCTTACTTCATCTCATGGGGAAATAAAAATAACATCTAGATGGTCATATATAACCATAATTCCAAATAGAAATTTCTAGCTCTTAATTCACCTCATTTCATCAACGATTAAGAAGCACATCTTAAAATGGTCCTTCATCGAATATACTCCTAAATTGGAGTTCTCGAACCATATAATCTATCTAAAATTTAATAACATCTTAAATCATCTCAAATGGTTCATCGAAAGGGTTTCGATTGTATAAGTCCGATATTAAGCAATAAAGCAAATCCATGTGTCCCATACCACATGTTTTACTTTACCGCTCAATTGTCTTTCTTATAATTCCGAAATTCATAAAAATAATAAGTTTACTTATAAAATAATTTTATTAGAGAAAACATAAATTTAAAATGATTTTCCGAAAACGATTATTAAAACCAATAATTGAAATTCCTTTATTATAGGAAATAAATCTATCTTTATTTAGAAAAATAATTTAAAAAAATACTATGTACTAATAATTTGAAATTCCATGTATTTCAAAAATGGTTTAATGAAAACCGTACTCGAAAGCAATGAAAACTAAGAGGGATATCTCAAAATCGATAACTTGAATTCAATACGAATTCAATTCAAATTTAACCCATAATCAATTCAAGTTCTATTTAAATTTGGATTCAAAATCTCCAAATATAGCTAACCTACTGATAGGCATTATAGCTCTCAAATTATCTCAAAAATAACATCAAAATCGAACGAGAATGAGAGAAAAAATGAGCTAATACAATTCTAAGGTTAATGATTGTTATTGCTGTCATTTTGCACTCAGGACGGCGGCATACAAATATAATTTCGACTAAGAAAACTTCAAAATTTTAGCAAATTCAAAACAAAAAATTCTAGTATATGATATACGCTTTCTAGAACATCTGAAATTATTGAATTTGGTTTACAAACGAAGAAGTTATGGTTAATTCCGTTTCAGATTCAAACATAGAGAAAATGTTAGTTTTGCTCTCGGGATAGCAATAGAAAAACTCAATTTTGACCTAGATAACTTCAAAATTCTAGAAAAATCAAAGCATTAAACTTGTAACTCTATGTCTAAGCTTTCCAGAACATCTAAAATTATTAAATTTGGATAAGAAACGAGTAACTTATGACCAAAACAATTCTCAGGCCTGTGATTGCTGCTGCTGTCGATTTGCTCTCGGGACAGCAACAAATAAGCACGATTTTGATCATGCAAAAATCAAAATTTTAGAAAAATCAAAACATAAAACTTGTAACCCTATGTCTAAGCTTTCCAGAACATCCAAAATTATTAAATTTCGATTTAAATTGAAAGTGATATGCTCAATTTATGGACAGCAATTTCACAAATAAACATGCAACAAACAAAATTGAGATTTCTTACCTTAAAATCTCAATCAAAGCTAGAAAATGTAAGTTTTAAACTCACCTTTGATTTTAGATAGCAAACACCTAAATTTTTGAAGAAAGATTGGAGCTTGAAGGTGAAATCATTTCTCTATTCTTATTTTGGTGAAGTTCTTCTTGAATTAGTAGCGAAATTGAGTGCAATTGAGTTTTAGTTAAAGAAAGCCATTGTTTTTCTTTCTTTCTATTTACTGTATCTTTTGTTTTGAGGAGGAAGATGACAAAAAAGGGTACGTACACCTATTATCCCTTTACCAGATGGTTCTACAGAGGGTTAATGAATCCAAACCTTACCCATTAAGCCTAAGACAATATATACTTAGTGAAAATATAAAGCTATGTACATGTTTATCCTATTTTAACATTATATATATATATATATATACATATATATATATATGTATCTCCTTTACATTTTAAAGTCAAATATAAATCTATACAACAGATGTATTTAACTAAAATAGTTGTTATATAAAAAAATTATTTCCACAATAAAAAGTTATTTTTATAAATAAAACCCTATCTTTGACAATATTTTACAAATTACACCATTTTAGTGTAAAAACATTATTTTTAATGCAGGAAAATAGATGAAAGGAAGAAGTTGCGAAAAAAATTAGTCTCAAGGATAGCAAGTTTGCTTTTTAGTCTCAAGGACATTTGTTAGTTTAAACAGAAAATGATAGTTACAACTATCATTCTATGATTTACACTAAGAAGTGTCTTTCAGCCTAAAAAGCAAACTTCTTGTCCGTAGAACTAAATTTTTCTATAGCTTTTTCCTTGAGCCTAAAATTCCCTTTTTAATGCAATAACTTAAACAAAAATTCCTTTCGTGCCATATAAATTGCAATAAATCATTCTAACACTTTTTTATCATCAAAATATTTTTTCCTAACAATATTTTATCTTTTATTCTAATAAAATACATAATTTCTTCAAAATTCCTCTTTTTTTAAAATTAATAAAAGGTTAATATTTACAATGTTTTTCAATAGTTATAGTTACCCAAATAAAGTTGCACTTTGATTATTTTCTACTCAAATTCCCAAAATAAAGTTTTTAAAACTTTATTTTCATTACTTTAGATTTATTTCAACAATTTAACATTGAAGTACATCACCTAATTAATTTATTAGCTCCAAACTAATAAATACCCAATATTTCAATTTATTTAAACCAAATACTTATCCAATTCATTTTTAAAAACAATATTAAATTATAATTTGTATTATAGTTTAATACTAACGGTAATCTTCAAAATCCTGCGTTGTTACAAATACAGTTGAGCTTTAATGTGGAAACTCCACTTTGATTATAGTTAAATCATGACATGATGACCATCGAGCGATTAAAATTGGTTTGAGTTGAAGCATTAGAACTAGAACACTATTTAATAGAGAATTCCTCTCCTGGTTATATAAGGTCTGTATCATGATCTATTGTAGTCAATTCGAAGTCAAAATCTCTGACTAGAGTAGCATGATTAATAATAATTGTTATTATTGAACCAAGTAATATATGGACTAACTAAGTTGAAAATGAATGATTTTGGAATTTCGACTTGAACCAAATTCCATAAATCCTAAAGTTATATAGTACCGACGAAGAGAATTGGTATAAATAATCATTACTAAAAGGTATAGCTTAAATTGTGAAATTGGATTTTACCGATAAAGATGTATAAGAGATAAATTCGGCAAAACTATTAAACCACTAGCCAAAGTGACGTGTGAACATTAATATTCAAGTTGTTCGATATTAGTCGCTGACTCAATCTGTACCTACGAGTTGCACAACCATATTGTTGATTTCTCTAAAAAAAACACACGATTCAATTGATTTATGAATAGTTATAGATTAAGTAATATTCATGAAATATTAATTATTTACATATTTAATGTATTGCATGTGGTTGGCTATTTTTGGGTGCTATTAGCAATCAATTAGGTGCGTATATGAAAGTTACATATGTATATATCTGTTTATGGTACCAATACATATTTAAATATGATTCAAATGATGTTATATACTAAATGGATTAGTTTTGTCTTAGCTTACTTAGCCTAATATTATGGCTGACATAGGGAGAGGATAAGAGAGGAAGTGATTATTTAAATTCTAGATCTGAATCTTGAACTAGTAAAAGGAGAAGTGATATAAGGATGAGAACTTGACTCCTCATATTTATCTATTTAAACAATCTTATTCCCTCACTCTTTCTACTTGATTCCTCCTTCCTCTTTGCCTTGACTATGCGCTTCATCCCTCCACACATTTGACGAAAATTTTCCAAAGCCATTACACACGAAATATAGTACATCTATGGTACTCTAGACTGTTGCAATTTCCAGAGATCGATTCAAGCTGAATCTAGGAGATCCCATGAACCTATGGTCAAAGATTGCATCCTTAAGTTTTTAATTATTTATTTTATAATTTTTAAATATTTAAAATTGTTGTTAACTACTTTTAATTCAGTTATATAAATGTCGTATGTTCTAAATTATTTTCAAAAATTAATTATATATAATATAGGTTTCAGAATTAATAAAAATAATTTTTTATATTGTACATACATATGTATATATATTAGTGTTTTATATTTAATGATTTAAGTTAATGCTTATATTAATTTATATATAAATATTCACATATATATCTTATAAAATTATAAAATAGTTTTAGATTATAAAAAGAAAAAAATATTATAGCCAAAAATAATTAAAGAAATAATATATATTTTGATATTTATATTTTTAAAATAAACATATACTTTATCTTATTATGTGATTTTAAGTTATTTATGAATTTAAAAAAATTATTTCTGCAACAAACTAATTTTATAATGTTGTCATTAATAAGAAAGAAAGGGATAGAATAGAGAAAGAAAGAGAAGAAAGAAGAAACAACACATCAGAATCTAAACAGCGGAATGAATAAATTATATTAATAACATGAAATATTACATAGTATACAACAACTATCAGAGATACACAGCTTATACAACACATACTAGACAGTAATAAACACCTGTCTAGTTATTACAACTCAATACAACTCAAAGACAACACAGAGATACCAAACACGGCGGAACTATATATCTAACGTCGAAGCCTCCTGCTCCATTACTCCTCCATAATTCGTCAAAGCTAACATGAATCCCTTGGCGACTCGTAAAAATTTAAGTACCCAAGAGTTTAAGAAAACACAAGATAAACTTTGGGTCAGACATGAGTCTGGTGCGAGTAACAGGTTAAAGTTGCTTAACTTTAAAAAAACCTTTTGAAAAGAAAGGTATCACGTAAGACTTCCCACACATAAACATGAAAAAGTTTTTACCTTACGCTAACCAAAACATTTGATAGGAAATCCAGTGATATTATAATAGGTCTAGGGTTTTCAAGTAAATAAGAAATAGCCGAAATTGTTACATTTATTAAATTCCAGCTACTAGCCACAAAAGTGGGTAATACAATCAAAACCGTTGGCACTTATTGGATTTTGGATTCCATACAATGGCTGGGCTGCTGGGGTACCGTCCGTCACAGTACGTGGCCTAGATCACCGTACCGAGGAGTACGCCCGCTCCCCTGCAACACAAGGCCGGAACCATCCCTTACTGGACAATCCCGAACAAGACAACCCCGCAGTTGGTGCGCATATCGAACCGCCCACTAAGCCGAATAAAAAGGAACTTCTAGACAGGGGGAAAATCTCATCCTACTTGGGCATGACCTACTTAGCCTTGCTGCACCTCCCCTGTTTTAGCCATTCCCGGTTGATGAGGCTTGAGGCTACGATTACCTTTAGTGAACACATCACTTAGAATGCTCATCGTCCACATGACGATGTTCTGAAAGCATTCAATCCATACAAGTTCGTTCCGGGTTCGAACGAAACCGAAGGCATTATCTCGTAACACTCATTTTGGAATCACCCTCTGAGTTAACGACGATAACCCTTGCATCTGAATCTCCATCTCAAGCCTGTAAGTACTATTTCCCTCAAACTCATCACGAAATCACCCTCAGAGTTATACTGACGAATAGTCCTTACACCTCGAGTCTTCACTCTTCACATAAGATTCACGACCTATCGTTAATTTGGATCGATGTGGTTTTCGGATTTCCAAATATGGAAACCCGATCCCGGTCTCATCGAAATCCAAAACATGTCTTTTAGGTCCAAGTTGTTTTAGAGTTTACACAATTCAATACAATTATCTATATACACACAAATAGATAATTCGCAGATTCACAACAGATAATTGTCATTATCATCACAATAGATAATCCACATTATCGCTATCAAAGATAATCAATATCATCATCACAATGCAACCAATGCATCCATATCACTCAATATTACTAATCTCATAGTTGAGATTCCAAACCATTCAAGGCAACCAATATCATCCATTCACAAGCAATGATTTATAATCATACCATCTATAATTAATTTAAAATGAATTAAATTAATTACATCATCTCTAATTAATTTAAAATGAATTAAATTAATTACTTGCATCAATATAAATCTTGCTTACATCACCATTAATTAATTACAAATTAATTAACCTCTGGTTAATCAACTTAATTAATCACCTTTGATTAATTATTCTTTAATTAATTTCACAAAATTAATTACTCTAAACCAAATACAGTAATTAACCTTTAATTACTTCATTAATTAATTAACTATAATTAATTACATTAAACCTTAATTAATTACCATTAATTAATTACATTTATTACTTATTATTGATTAATTAATCTTAATTACATCATTAATTATGTTAATTAATGATCTTTAATTATATTTAATTAATTACTTATTTAAAATTAATTACTTTCAGTAATTAATCTCAATTAAACCATAATTATTAATCACCTTTGATTAAGCTTACTCTGTAATTAACTACCTTAATTACTTCATCAAATTAATTACTCCTTAATTAATTTCTTTAATTACTCCCTTGATTAATTATACAAAGTAATTTAATCCAAATTACTTTCATAATCCCAACATCATCCACTAATTACATCCAGTAATTATCTTTAATTACTTCACTGAGTAATTACATTCCATTAATTACATTAAGTAATTATTTTCAAATCAACAAGTGATTAAAATTAATTAAACTTAATTAATTAATTAATTTAAACTAATCACAATAAACTCCATTTATTACATTAAGTAATTAATGTCTTAATTACTTCCATCAAGTAATTGATCTTAAAATAATCTACAAATGATTATCATTAATTAATTAATCTAATTAATTAAAAATTAATCATATTAATTAATTGTTAAATAATCCCTAGTTAATGACCATCATTAACCATTAACCAAACTTTAATTACTTCTCTTAAGTAATTAACTTTCATTAATCATTATTAATTTTCAAACTAATTAATCTTTAACATTCAATTAATTTACCTTTAGTTATTTAGTTAATTAAGTGTTAACTGTAACTTAATTAATTCATAATTACTTGATTAATTAATTATTAATCATTAATTAAATCTAATTAATGATCCTTAATTATGGATTAATTATCCTTAATTAATTAATTAACTTAAACTTTAAATTAATAATTTAAAACCCTTAATTATCTTAATTTATTATCCATTCCATTAATAAATTAAATAAACTATTCATTTAATTACCTTAATAATTAAATGAAAATTTAAAATCATTAATTAATTCTAAAATTACTTTAAGATAAAACCTTTCTTAACAATAGTTAAATTATCATTCATAAATACTATTGCAAATATTTATTTCAAATTCAATTTCAAATTTCATTTTAAGTTCAAGTTTTAAAATGAAATTAAATTATCTTTAACCAAATCAAAACTTTGAATTCTACATGTTAAAGAATACTTATATAAAAGAAATTTAAAGATTTAAATTAAATTCCTTTTTAATCTCTAATCATTTAAAATATACTTTAACTTTTAACTTATTTACAATATTTAAATTTATAAACTTCATTTCCAAAACTTAAGATTCAAATAAATTTTGAATTCAAATTTAACATTCTGATTTAACTCTGTTTAAATCCTCTACTACATTTCAACTCTATTTAAACTCAAATTCTTTAATTACTTTAAACTTTCTTAAACACTTTAATATTATTGATTCAATTTGAATTTAAAAACTCATTTTTCGCAAACTAGATTCAAATTCAATCTTGAATCTATTTTTAAACTTAAACTTAAATTTAGGTTTTAAAAACAAGATTTAAAACCTTACTTTCATTTAAATCCAGGGTTTAAATTTTATTTTAAATTTTAAAACCAGGTCAACGGGTTTCTGTACTAAAACCCGTTATTACACTTTTACCCGAGCTACCCTATTCCCAGCTTCGAGCCATCAGGCCCACTCCTTCGAGCAAAACACAGCACCTACTCGAGTTATTCTTGAGCTTCCCCACTGCCTATACCCAGGCAATTCATCAGAATGGAAAAAGTGCACGGTGCACATGCACCATGCCTCCGACCAACTTCAACCACCTCCAGGGGACTCCACACATCGACGACCATCTCCATATTCCACTCCGATCATCCCACTGCTCACAAACAACTCGAATTCGAAATTCGAATTCACAACTTAAACTTGGAATAGAAAGTCCAAACCCCATCAAAACCTGTCATCGCTTCCCCCACGGTGCTCCGTCCACTAGAGAACTTCCACCACCGGCCACAGCTTCGCATACGCTTCAGCAACCACCTCCCAAAAGCCCATGACACTCGATCATTCCTAAAGGTCGTATCGACCAAAACAAATTGCTCAGATAAAACTAGGGCTATAGATGATAAATCACTACCGCTGCTTTCATGTAGATTTGAATTAACATCAATTATTTTTTTCAGCTTCATTGATTACTACTCTACCCACAAGAAGAATCCCGATATCCCCAAATCGATAGATCGTCAGAAATCACCAAATTTCCCTTTTCTGTTCAACGGAGAACTGCACCCTAACTCCTTAACTAAAAATCCTAATTTTTGTTCTAAAAATCATGTTTTGATCTTAGTATTCAATTCATAATACTGAATTTATAAATTACCCAATTTGAATTTTTACATATTTAACATGCACTGACGTTTTCTGCTTCCAGAGAAAATTAGGCTTTATCTTGACTAACTTAAATTTTAAAACATTAACTTATGTTAAACCAACAACATTTGTTCGTAAATCAAATCTTATCAGAAACTAGATTAGGTGGTAATGGATTTAATTAAAATTTTGAACCTGGGGATAACAAACAGAACAGAACGCGCATATAAATAGCATGCATATCCAAACACTCATATATATACACAACATATTTCACCATACAGATTTATTTCAACAATATTTGCAAGCAACCATATTTTATACTTAACTTTTTAAAAATAAAGTTACTCACCTGTTAATTAAAAGACAGAGCCTCCATTGTTTTTGCAAAAGCTTGTTGAGAAACTGGAATATGCAGTACCCATTTTTGAATTGCTTAGCTTAAATTTAAGCAGCTTGCTTCTTTAGTTTTGAAAACTTTAAATCCCGTTTGTTGTTGCATCCTGATTACATTTGCATGCAAGCATTCTTGCTTGATTCCCAGATTTAAGGAATGCAGGCTTAAAACAAATTTGCTTTCAAAACAGATTTGCTTGCTTTGATTCAATATGCAGGTTTATTTGAAGTGGAAAAAAGAATTTTCAGGCTTATGAAAGTTGTAGATGGTTTGCATGTTACAAATTTACAAGATTTTGAAGATGATTTTACAGGGTTTTGTTGAAGATGTTTCAGATTTTAGTTTTAAGGATGTGTGTGTTCTTCTTTGCATTTAGATTTAGAAAAGAAATAAAATGTGTTTATAAAAACTGAAATGCTTATAAAAAAATAAAAGGAAAAAAAATGACACTTGTCTTCCAATATAAACACTTGTCACTTTGTCGTGTTTATGGATTAACACTTGTTCTTTTAATTAGTATAATGTTTACATTTGTCTTTATTGTTAATTTGTTATAATTATGTAATTTAGTTATAATTAAATGCTAATTAGTTATTTAGTTAACATGTTAATATAAGATAAATATAAATCCAAGTTTAATTAATTAGTTAACATGTATTTATTTACATGTAGATAATTCTAAAATGAATAAATCCAATTTTGTTTATACAATAAAGTTTGTACAAATATCTCAAAATACAAAAAAAATTAAAAATATTTATACTCTAAATTTAAAAGCTTTGAATTCAAATTCAAATCAAGTTACATATATACATATATAGCTACACAATTAAATTTTGAAAAACAATTATTTTTATTAAAAATCTATTTGTTAAAATCAATGTATAATTATATTTAAAAAAAATAACAAAATTGATAAGTATAAATAATTTATAAAAGAAATTGTCTTCTTTATTAATAAATTATTTATTTTATCCAATTATATCCAAATAAACCTTATTGTTATTTTTATTTAAAATTAATCTTCAGTTAAAACATATTTTAAACCATTTCAATATTTACCTTATGTATTTAAAATCATATTGTTATTTATTATGTACTTTTAAAAAGCTTAATATCAAATAAATCAATTTAAACAAATTTAATTTTTATCTTAACTATTTAAAACCATATTTTATTTATTAAATAACCTTTTAAAAGTTTAATTTTTAAATAAAATCATAATTCCCAATTTTTACTAAAGATATATATATATTTATTTATTTATTTATTTATAGAAAACAAGGTTTATTTACAATATATACATATCCTATATACATTATAAATAGAAAACAATTTATTAGATTTAAAAAAATAAAATCTAACAATTAAATATGTATTTTAATTGGATTATTAAATTAATTCAAATCTTATTTACAAAGATTATCAAATCAATTTAATTTTTAATTCAGATTATTAAATTGATATTGCTTAAAATTCCGGGTCATCACAGAAACTAAATTTAATTATCCTACAGCTCATGAGATAGAAATGCATTTGTCCCAAACAATACAGTTTCTTAATTTATCATCATCTATTGGCCTTCATTATTTAGGCATGGCTTTCCTATCTTATGGACGCTTGTAATTAAAGCTTTAGGTCGAACAAGTAGACCGATCACACGAGCGTCTTACATACAAGCATATCAATACCATATATATATAATCATTTTGTTTAATAATGAACTGTAGTATGAGAAATAAATTAATGCTACTAGATAAATTATTAATAAGGTATAGTGAGACACATTATTATGCCATTTACAATGGGATAAGTTTTTAATATCCATGTGTAGAATACTTAGAGAAATAATAATAGATAAATTTCATTACCAAATTTTTTTGAAAGCGATAATATATACATTTCATCCATGTAAAACAATAAGGTATATAGTTGATCATGATTATGAGGGTCATATTTTAAAAAAATTGTACATGTGGCCAGGACTATTGTCAAATTGTCATTCATTTCATTCTACACCCATATCCCTCTCTCTCTCTTTTGCAAAGTACTATGCATAATTTATCTATCTATTACCATTGTATATTAGTAATGTTACACTCGTTCATCTCAAATGTATCTAAACCTATCCCTTATATCTTTGATATTTTATGCAATCGTGTAAATGATCGATCCCTGAACTCTTACCAACAATTCTATATAAACCACCAAGTGGTACAACATTCTTGTTGTTGTTACCACCCTTGCCAACATTTGATACATTTGACAATATTCCTACAAAGTCCAAGGCCTAAAATATTATTTTATCCTCCGGAATTTTCTTCTCTAGCCATTTCAATGTTAGTTTCGTTAATGCATGTGTATTTTTAAATCCAATATAAAATTTATCTATACGAATTGCAATTTTTCGTTAGTCCTAACATGAAAGGTTATATTACATAAATAAAACCAAACAATTTCAAACGTCATAAGGCAATTTTAAGCCAATAAAAGTTGATATTTGGCCTCAAGTAAAGGATAATGCCTTGATTGTGCAAATAAAATACTGGCTTCCATATTGAGTACAGTATTAGCCATGTTACAACTCCAGGTCCTACATGAGTCACTACCAAAAAAGATCGAAGACTAAGTCAGTAAGGATGTATCTTGTAACGACCCATAAATTCAATCAAATTTTAGAAATTTTTATTAAATTTTTGAATTAAATATTTTAAAATTCAAATAAATATGGATTTAAATATCAATTTTTGAGATATTGAGTAGTATATTATTCCAAATTCAATAAAATAGAAAATTTTCTGAAATTTTAAATTTCGGTCAAACTTGGTCAAAGTATGACTTTTGGTTGAATAATTTAAATTTTAAATTTTATTCTTTTTTTATGATACGAGACCGAATTCTAATCTCCTCTCCATTTTTATTTCGTTAAATCTGATTCTTACATCTTCAAATCTGCAATTTTCTGTAAAAATACACGTTTATTCTGTGTGTTTTATCTTGTTTTCTTTTATTTGGGTTTGGGTTAGGGCTTGATCTATTGGGCTTGGTCTAAATGGGCTTGAATAATAGGAGACCCTTGAAGGGCCACATACCTATTCCTAATAGACGTATACCGGTTGAGAATAGATGTACGTACCTTTTTTCCTTCTCATCTCTCTCTTTCTCATTTCTTCCTCCTGAAACTAGAAAGCCATTTACAGTAAAACTTCATTCTTCCTTCTCCATCTCTAAAGCCTAATCAACCCTAAAACCCTAGCTCCTCCTTCCCTAGCCTTCCTCTCTCTTTCTCACTCTCCCCTCTTCCTCCCATAGCCGCACCCCTTCTCCTTCCCTTAGCCGAACATCCCCACCTCTAAACCCATGTCACCGCCTTAGCCACCCACATCGGACCCACACCCATGCTGCCGCCACCTAGTGCCGCCTTAGCTCCTCCCCTTGCGCCGCCACAAACCCTAGGCCGTACGGCTGAACTCCCTTAGGCCAAAACCACTTTTCATTCTATAAAAGAAAAAAGTTCTTCATAGTTCATAGTTTGATTTGGGTTTTGATTTTCTAGCTTGGATCTGATTTCCATTCATGTTCGTCGTGTTTCGTCGTGTCTATTTGTCGTTCTTGTTAATTTCTCTAGCCACGAAAGGTGAGAAATCACTCACGACTGATATGCTTATCTTAAGTGAATCGACACCATTTGAATTGACAGTAAGATGTTAGGATTGTTCTTGTTAACATGATATATATTTTTATGCTCATTGATATGTTATATGTTATGTTATGCTATGCTATATTATGTTATGTTTATTTTATATCACACTGCAAGTTCCCTAACCATGGGTTGAAATGGTACATACCCGAACGATCTTTTAGATTAGAAAAAATCATTATGGGTTGAATTGATAGATCCAAGCGATTTTATTGATTTGAATTTAGGATATGGGTTGAAATGATATATACCCGAAAATTTAATTAAAATTTTGGGTTAAAATGATATATACTCAATCACTTGACCATAGGGTAGAAAATTATATACAAACACCGTTGGTCGGTTTTAGATTTATTTTAAATTATTATCTAAATTCTAAAGTATGTTTTGATTTAATAAATTTGATTTTTAAAATTTAATTTAATATAATGATTTTATTTAAAAATTGATATATGGAAAACAATAATATTTTACATGTTTTAAGGTTTAAATTATAAGCTAGGTATGATTAAAGGAAATTTTAAGATTTTTAACTTATAATTTTTAATTGGTTTAAATATATAATTTAAAAGTAAATTTAATATAATACATATGGTTTTAATTTAATATGATAAATATTTTTAATATAATATAATAAATATATTTTAATTTAATTTAATATAATATAATAAATATTGTTTTAATTTAGTATGACAAATATAATTTTAGTTAAATATAATAAATGTAGATTTTATATAATAACTTTAATAAATAAATCTAAGAAAGTAAAGTGGAGAATAATTTGTAATTAAATTTTATTTAAAGTATTAAAATTTAAATAAGATTTAATTTAAGTTTTAAAGGTATGATTTTGGAATGTAATAATTTGATTTAATATGAATTTTAAAGTAAATTCAAAAAATATAATTGAAGTTAAATATTTTAGTATTGATTTAAATTATAATTTAAGATTTATTATTCAAATGTTTTTATAAAATGACCAAGGTATGAAAAATATAATGATTGTTTGTTAAAGAGACCTGGATCGGATATTGTGATACTCTGCCAATTCTGAAACCACTTTAACAACTGTATACGTGGTGGAGGAACCATAATGAGGTAGGATTGTTTGGCGAACGCTTCTGGCATGAGGTAAGAAACATAGCCCTGACCCCTTGGTCAGCTTGGATGACTAAAACAGTAGCCATCACCATGCCAAGTGAGGTTGCGCCTCCTATCGGACACGCTTCTTCGATACCATATCTTTTACTTTGTGATTGATTTGGGGGCCCTCTGATTATGGATGTGTTGTTTCGAGGTGGGTGGTAGTAGCTGCTATGCGCTACCACCAGCCTAGTGTCGTAAAATGGTAGAATCCTACCCTGGGTATAGTCTCGCGTGCCTTGTCATCTTCCTTGGCGAGCCCACAACGATTTTGTTTTGTGTCGTACCTATGGAGTGCTCCTTGATGGCTCACCGGCTTGGTGGAGTTTGCAATACTGTATAAACTACGGCATTTATAAAATGTGTTAAGGAGGATATAAGTAACGCCTTAACACTATTTTCAATATATTATACTTTACTGTTAGACATTATGTATAATAGCGTATTTTACATTTTTCTTTATTTATGAATCCTTAAAGGATGGCGATCCCAAGCATCCTTTAAGTTACTGATGCATTATTGCATAGTTCACTTGAGTTGGTTTACTTATATAAGTATGTTAGTCCCGACTAATGTTTTGTTTGACTTTATGCTCGGGTCAGCTTGAGTGTCTCGGCTTGAATATCATAGCCTTGGATTCAACTTTTGGAGCTAGAGATCTACTGGAGCTTAGCTATCTATCTATTATTTCATGTTTCGGTTATTTCCTTTTCAATTAGTTGCTTATGTATTAATGGACTTATGTATTTGGACTTTCAGTTGTATTTTTTCAGACTCTGGTATTTTGCATCTGTTTGAGACTATTTATTGAGTAGCTTCATGAACTATTACATTTTATTTATTCTGCTGTGAGATATTGTGCTTATTCAGTGCTTATGATTCTGTGATTGATTTTATTTACCCTAAAATAATTAACAATCAATTGTTTTGAATTATTCAAGTCTGATATGTGTGGTTTTTTGTCGATTTGAATGGTTAGTGGGTCGTTACAGTTGATAACGGAGCTTTGATTTTAGGCAAAACCTTAGCCTACAGGGTAAAAACTCATTAGAGATAGGAAAGCGATACCTTAGAATGAGTAAATCAGTCTCAGAATCATTTCTTGTGAGAGAGCGTATTTTGAAAAGTACAAAATGATTTTTAAAAGGTTTTAAAGTATTCTTGGATATAAAAATTTGTTTTAGAACTAATCCTTTTCCTTGAAATTCCTTTCTTTTAATCCACCTTGTTAGTTAGAATTCTTTGATTGGGATTTCTTAAGCCTGAATCTTTACCTTTGTCCTAAAATACATTCTTGAATTTGCAGTATGAGTCGTTGGAATGCCCGGGGTAGGGGTCGAGGAATTGCCCCAGCACCAGAACCCATTGCACCTATTAGATTCACCACTCTACGAAAGGGGTACACTCAGCTTGGTGGTACCAAGTTTACCGGAGCAGGGAGTATCACTGAGGCTCAAGAGTGGTTGAGGAGTTTAGAGAGGATTTTCACTGGTTTTGAGATCACCAATGCTCAGAAGCATCAGTTAGCAGCTTGGTAGTTGCAGGAGGCACCCCAGGATTGGGGGCAGTCAGTTACGGCCTACACTATTGAGGCAAATATCACTTGGGAGCAGTTTAGGTATAAATCTTGAGTTGGATTCAAGTTTGGATAAGTTATCTCTTTGGAATTTTCCTTAAGTCTTGAATATCATATTTCAGGGAATCTTTTGTTGCTAAATGGACGCCCGAAGCCATGAAGTCTTAGCTATACAGGGAGTTTATGGATCTTAAGTAGGGGAATATGACATTTTCTGAGTATGAGAGGAAGTTCAACGAACCGTCCAAGTTTGGTCCTAGTTTGATTGATACCCCGCTTAAGAAGAATGAGACGTTTATAGCTGGATCTCATCCGGTGTATTATGACCGTGTGATTGCTCATGAGCATGGCTCTTTTACTGGACTGATGGATATGGCTATTAGATATGAAAACCCCACTTATAAAGCAGCACATGTTGTTTGTGCACATCCGTCTCAGCCTTCTTCCAACAGCTCCAAGAAGAGAAAGTTCAGTTTCCAGCAACAGAAGAAGAATTGGCAGAAGACTCAAGATTTAGGATCTTATTCTTCTCAAAATCAGCCTATTGATCTATCTTCTATTACTTGCTTCAAGTATGACCTGAAGGGAAACTATGCCAATAGCTGTCCTAATTCATTCGGAGCTTCTATTCCTCTAGTTCAGATGACTAGGCACGACCTTTGCCACATTTGTTTGCAGCCTGGCCACTTCAAGAAGGATTTTCCTACATAGCAGAAAGGCAGGTCATCTGGGATCTTTGCAGTTACTTCTTCCACTCTTACCGGTCGTGATACTAAGGGTATGCTTCAGGGTACCTTTACTTTGCATCTCATCCTATTTGTGTTTTATTTGACACCGATGCATCTCATAGTTTTATCTCTTGACCTCTATAATAAGTTTGAGCACATTCTTTCACCCAAATATGCAACTGAATCCTTATATGCGTCTAATCCTATTGTTGGTTCCGCGAACCTTATTAGGATTTGTAAAGGGATGTCACTCCTTCACAAGAAGCATCGTTTTATTTGCAATTTCTATATTTTTGGTTTTAATGCTTTTGACATTTTACTTAGAGGTGATTGGCTGAAGAAATATGAAGTCGTTATCTCTTGCAAATCCCGAACTATTTCTTTAGTTGATGATAAGGATAATCCTTTGGTGATTGAATGTCGTATGCCTTAGGATTATGCTAGAAGTTTTATCTTTTCTCTTGATTCTCATCCTAGTGACCTTGAATCCACTCCGGTTTTAAAACTCTTTCTTGGTGTTTTTGGTGAAATCTCTATAATTCCTCCTAGGCGGGAAATTAGATTCCACTATGACCTTATTCCTGACGCTCGACCAGTAGTTCTTCCTTCCAGAAGGATGGCATCCAGGGAGAAAGTCAAGTTGACGAAGCAGATAGAAGACCTGTTTTCCAAGGGTTTGATTAGGCCGAATCATTCGGAATGGGGAGCAGTTATGGTATTTGTCACTAAATCTGATGGTTCTTTGAGGATGTGTGTTGATTATAGGGAGCTGAATAAGCTTACTATGAAGAACATATATCATATGCTTCATACCAATGATAGGCTCGATCATCTCTATGGAGATAAAGTTTTCTCTCAGCTTGATCTTGCCACCGGTTTTCACCAGCACAGAGTTTCTGAGGAAAGCATTCCCAAAACAGCTTTCCATGCTGAGAATGGTTTCTATGAATGGTTAGTTATGCCTTTTAGTTTGACTAATGCACCAGCCTTATTCGTTGGTCTTATGAATCGAGTTTTTCATGGTGTTCTCAACAAGTTCATTCTTGCCTTCATCAATGATATTCTTGTCTTTTCTAAGTCAGAGGCCGAGCATGAATCACATTTGAGCTTTGTCCTTAAAACCCTTAGGAGTCATTATCTGAAAGCTAAATTCTCGAAATGCCATTTTTAAAAGGATGAAGTCCGATTTCTGAGGCATATTGTTTCTGAAAATGGGGTTTCGGTCGATCCTGTTAAAGTCGCCACAACCAATGTAAGTCTATCTTCCTTTCTTCCTTTGAAATTTGATTTTTCTTATCTTTCTTTGAATTCAAATTCCCTATTCACTTTTCAAGATTGTGAAAGACTTAAGACTCCTTTGGATATTCGTAGCTTTTTGGGTTTAGCTAGTTATTATCAGAGGTTCATTGAGAATTTTGCTCGGATTGCTGCACCTCTCTCCAATTCGACTCATAAGAATGCTAAGTTTATATGGATTATAAGTGTGAAGCTGCGTTCGGTGAGTTAAAATGCAAGCTTACAACCGCTCTAGTTCTTACCGTTCTGAATGGAAATAAATGATTAACGGTATACACCGATGCTTGTCGAGAAGGTTTGGGAGCTGTCTAGATGCAGAATGGAAAGGTTATTACTTACGCCAATCGTCATTTGAAGACCCACGAAGCCAATTATATAGCTCATGATTTGGAATTGCTTGATGTAGTGTTTGCTTGGAAGTTATGGGGGCACCATCTTTTGGGAACTAAGTTTGAGCTCTTTACGGATCACCGGTATTTGAAGTATATTTTCTCCCAGAAGGATATGAACCAGAGGCAAGTTAGATGGCTCGAGTTTCTAGCTGCTTATGACCTCGACATCAAATACACTCCAGGGAATGCTAATGTGGTAGCCGATGCCTTAAGTCGAAAAAAGGCAATGTTATGTCAGATTGTGGTTTCTTCGTCTCTTTTGGATCGTATTGTTACTAAGCAGGATGAAGATGCAATGTTAAGGCTTAAGGAGAATGTTCGTAATAAGGAAGGTGGTAACCAAGATGGAAAGGGAGCACAGAATGATAATAAAGGAATTTTGAGGATTAATAGTCGGATTTGTGTTCCGAATGTTGATGGATTAAGGCAAGAGGTGCTTAAGGAAAATCACTGGTCTAAACTTTCTATTCATCCAAGGGTTACAAAGATGTACCAAAATATAAAGAAGTTGTATTGGTGGAGTGGTATGAAGCGAGATATCTCCCTTATGTTAGTAGATGTGTCACTTGTCAACAGGTTAAGCCTGGTCATCCGAAGACTGCTGGATTATTGCAACCCCTTGAGATTCCTAATTGGAAATAGGAACAGGTTTCTATGGATTTTATTGATGGATTACCAAGGAATAGAAAGTGTAATGAGAGTATATGGGTAGTTATGGATAGACTGACCAAGTCAGCTCACTTAATTTTGGTCACGTCTAACCGCACTGCTTCGAGTTTAGCTCAGATTTATATAAGAGAGAGATTGTTCGACTTCATGGTGTTCCATCCAGTGTTTTTGTGATAGAGATCCCATCTTTACCAGCCAGTTTTGGAAAGCATTTCAGTAAGCTCTGGGTACTCATCTGAATCTGAGCATAGCTTATCATCCGCAGACCGATGGTCAGACGGAAAGAGTTAATCATATTCTAGAAGATCTTCTTCGTGCATGTGTTCTTGATTATGGAGGATCTTGGGAAGATCATCTCCATCTTTTTGAATTCACTTATAATAATAGTAATCAGGTATAATCTTAATTTTTAAATTAAGGTTATTGTGAGCATCAATTTACTTAATCATATCCTTTAAATTCAGGCTTGTATCGCAATGTCTCTATTTGCCGCTCTTTACGGACGACTTTGCAAATCTCCATCTTGTTGGATTGAATCTGATGATCATTTGGTTCTTGAACCCGATATGAATCATCCGAGAAGGTTGAGGAGATCAAGAGGAAGATGAGGATTGCTTGGGATAGGCAGAAGAAGTATGCAGATAGGCGAAGAAGGAGTTTGGAATTTTCAATGGGTGATACGGTTTTTCTTAAGATCTCGACGCTGAAGAATGTGACTCGCTTTGGTATGAAAGACAAGATTTCTCCTAGATTCATTGGTCCTTTCCGCATCTTAGAGGGAGTTGGTCCTTTAGCTTATCGGATGGATTTGGCAGAGAAGTTATTTGGATTGCAAAATGTGTTCCATGTTTCACATCTTCGTAAGTATCTTTATGATCCTTCCTTGATTGTTCAGCATGCTTTACTCGAGAGTTTGGATGTTGAACCAAACCTCACTATCGAGAGAAAGCCACTTATTATTGTCGATAGAGGTATGAAGCAGCTGAGGAGGAAATCTGTCAATCTAGTCGAGGTGCAGTGGAGTACCGACGATCGGGTTTGTACCTGGAAGACGGAGGAGAGCATGCGTGCTTCGAATCCGGAGTTGTTTATTTCAGGTACTATTCGTTTTGAACCCATCTTATCTTTTCTTCTTGTTATTATTATCCTTTTTCGTTTCATTTGGGGGATGAAAAGTTTTGAGTGGGGCAAAGTGTAACGACCTGTAAATTCAATCAAATTTTACAAGAATTTTTTATTGAATTTTTGAATTAAAGATTTTAAAATTTAAATGAATTTGAATTTAAATATCAATTTTTGGTACATTAAGTAATATATTTTTCCAAATTCAATAAAATAGAAAATTTTCTAAAATTTCAAATTTTAGTCAAACTTGGTCAAAGTTTGACTTGTGGTTGAAAATTTTAAATTTTATTCTTTTTTATGAAACTAGACTGAATTTTAATCTCCTTTCGACTTTTCGTTACGTTAAAATCCAGTTTCTACAACTTCAAATCTGCAATTTTCTATGTAAAAATACGCGCTTTTATTTATTATGTTTTATCTTGTTTTCTTTTATTTGGGTTTGGGTTAGGGCTTGATCTATTGGGCTTGGTCTAATGGGCTTGAATACCAGGAGACTCTTGAAGGGCCACATACCTATTCCTAATAAACGTATACCGGTTGAGAATAAATATACGTACCATTTTTCCTTCTCATCTCTTTCTTTCTAATTTCTTCCACCTGAAACCAGAAAGCAATCTACAGTAAAACTCCATTCTTCCTTCTACGTCTCTAAAGCCTAACCTAGCCTAAAACCCTAGCTCCTCCTTCCCTAGCCTCCCTCTCTCTTTCTCTCTCCCCCTTCCTCCCATAGTCGCACCCCTTCTCCTTGCCACAGCCGAACATCCCCTCCCCCTAACCCACGTCGCCGCCTTAGCCACCCACATCGGACCCACAACCAAGCTGCCGCCACCTAGTGTCGCCTTAGCTCCTCCCCTTGTGCCGCCACAAATCCTAGGTCGTACGGTCAAGCTACCCTAGGCCGAAACCCCCTTCCATTTTATAAAAGAAAAAAAAAGTTTGCTTCGTAGTTCATAGCTTGATTCGGGTTTGGATTTGCTTAGCTTGGATCCGGTTATCATTCGTGTCCGTCGTGTCCATTCGTCGTGTTTCATCTTCTCTATTTACCGTTCTTGTCAATTTCTCTAGCCACGAAAGGTGAACAATCACTCATGACTGATATGCTTATTTTAAGTGAATCGACACCATTTGAATTGACAGTAAAATGTTAGGATTGTTCTAGTTACATTATATATATTGTTATGCTCATTTATATGTTGTATGTTATGTTATGTTATGTTATGTTATGTTTATTTTATATCACACTGTAAGTTCCCTAACTATGGCTTGAAATGATACATACCCGAACGATCTTTTAGATTAGGAAAAATCATTATGGATTGAAATGATAAACCCAAGCGATTTTATTAATTTAAATTCAGGATACGGGTTGAAATGATATACACCCAAAAATTTAATTAAAGTTTTGGGTTGAAATGATATATACCCAATCACTTGACCATATGGTAGAAAATTATATGCAAACACCATTGGTCGGCTTTAAATTTATTTTAAATTATTTTCTAAATTTTAAAGAATGTTTGGATTTAATAAATTTGATTTTTAAAATGTAATTTAATGATTTTATTTAAAAATAATATTTGGGAAATAATAATATTTTATATGTTTTAAGGTTCAAATTATAAGCTAAATATGATTTAAAGGAAATTTTAAGATTTTTAAATTATAATGAAATTTTAAGATTTTTTAACTTATATTTTAATTGGTTTAAATATATAATTCAAATAATTTAAAAGTAAATTTAATATACTACATACAGTTTTAATTTAATATAATAAATATTTTTATTTTAATATAATATAATAAATAAATTTTTAATTTAATTTAATATAATAATATATTTAATTTTAATTTAATATAATAATATAGTTTTAATTTAATATGATAAATATAATTTTAATTAAATATAATAAATGTAGATTTTATATAATAACTTTGATAAATAAATTTAAGAAAGTTAAGTGGAGAATAATTTGTATTTAAATTTTATTTAAAGGATTTAAAATTTAAATAAGGTTCAATTTAAGTTTTAAAGGTACGATTTTGGAACGTAATAATTTGATTTAGTATGAATTTTAAAGTAAATGTTAAAAGTCTAAAATATAATTGAGGTTGAATATTTTAGTATTGATTTAAATTATAACTTAAGATTTATTATTCAAACATGACCACGGTGTGAAAAATAAAACGATTGGTTGTTATATAGACCGGGGTCGGATATTGTCATGCTCTTTGCCAATTTCGAAACCTCTTTAACAACTATGCACGTGGTGGAGGATCCAAAACAAAGTAGGATGGTTTGGCGAACACTTCTGGTATGAGGTAAGAAACGCAGCCCTGACCCCCTGGTTAGCTTGGATGACTAAAACATGAGTCATCACCAGGCCAAGTGAGGTCGCTCCTCTTATCGGACACGCTTCTTCAATACCATATCTTTTTCTTTGTGATTGATTTGGGGACCCTTTAATTATGGGAGTGTTGTCCCGAGGTGGGGCGGTGGTAGCTGCTATGCATTACCACCAGCCTAGTGTCGTAAAACGATAGAATCCTACCCAGGGTATAGCCTCACTGCCTTATCATCTTCCCTAGCAAGCCCACTATGATTTTGTTTTGTGTCGTACCTATGGAGTACTCCTTGATAGTCCACCGGTTTGGTGGAGTTTACAATACTGTATAAACTATGGCATTTATAAAATGTGTTAATGGGGATATGGGTAATGCCTTAACGTTATTTTCAATATATTATACTTTACTGTTTGACATTATGTATAATAGTGTCTATTTTTTAGGGATCCTTAAAGGATGGCGATTCCAAGCATCCATTAAGTTACTAATGCATTTTATTGTACAGTTCACTTGAGTTGCTTTACTTATATAAGTATGTTAGTCCTGACTCAAATGTTTTGTTTGACTTTATGCTTGGGTCAGTCTAAGTGTCTCAACTAGAGTATCAAAGCCTTGGATTCACCTTTTGAAGCTAGAGATCTGCTGGAGCTTAGCTATCTATCTATTATTTCCTATTTTAGTAATTTCCTTTCCAGTCAGTTGCTTATGTATTAGTGGACTTATGTATTTGGACTTTCAGTTGTATTTGTTTTCAGACTCCGATATCATGTATCTATTTGAGACTATGTATTTAGTGGCTTTATGAACTACTATGCTTTATTTATCCCGATCCGAGATATTCTACTTGTTCTATGTCTGTGATTTTATGATTGATTTTATTTGCCCTAAGATAATTAACAATATGTTGTTTTGAATTATTCAAGTCTGACATGTGTGGTTTTATTGTCGATTTGAATTTATTTTTTATCTATGATGTTTTACCACTGTACTTTTTAAAAAAATAATCATATGTTACCATTACTACATATGAAATGTCTGCTTATGAGCATGCTTGTAATAAGTGGATGTGTTACAAATTAAAGAACTTGTATTCAAAATAATATTTATGTTCATTGTCCAAATGATATTTCTTCCTACATCAATTGTGAAGCAAACAAATACATTATTGAAGTTGCTGCATCAAATAAACGCATGTGTCTTTATCTTGTCGTAAATGAATTTAGGACCATAGTTGTTTTCCTAAGTAAAAATTACAGCATGTTGACGTAAGCTATATACTGTGGTTGATTTATTTTTTAATTTTAGATCCAATTTCAAGAGGATAGGATATATTGGATAGTGGGTGGATGATTTAATACCTTTATGTGACCAATATGAATGGTAGACTATGAGCTGGTGAGAACATATATATTACAGTTAGGTGAGTATTCAGATGTGTCATTGACATATGAGGCCATGAACGACTAGTCATCAAAAGTTGGAATTTATAACGTTTATAAAGTGCTGTGCTTTCCAGTTATGCCTTGTCAAATCCACATCGTTTTAATATTGAAGTCCCTGTCATTACACTGCCTAAACTTGACACCCATGCATGGTTTGATTGTTTGCTTGTACGTTACAGTTTCAGCCACATTGTTATATTCTCTGCTTTTCTATCTTGCATGTCACTAGTGTATATATATTATATATTTATATATGTATAATAATATAAACTGCGCATGGAACTGTGGGCCGCGGAGAAGGAAAAGAAATGCACATAGCAACTTCTTTAATTGCTATATCAATTCATGTCCAAACGAGTGGAGCATGAAAACAAGCAAAATGGTTACATTTTTTAAAGTATACATGAAAATAGGTCAGGAGAATCAGAATTTCACTAGGCAAAGCTAGCAGTATGATTTTACCTCCTGTGCATTGAATCAAATGCAGAACATCATGTATATAAGCAATCAAACAATCAATTCAATAGCACGCGTAGAACATCATGTGCATTGTTGTTAACATGATATTGCTTAAAAAGTGGATAACTGAAAAATCATGACTAGCCAGATTATTACTTGGTTTTAGGAAGCTACTTTCCTTCGGTTACAATAGGGAAATGACTAAGGGAATATGGAAATAATAACAAGGATAAAAGGTTGTGTCTATATAAAACCATTGATTATAGATGGGAGTTCTTCAATTGAAAAAGAAGTTCATTGGTATTAGATAATATTTTTCCATTAAAATAAATTTTGTGTATGGCTTGTCATGAGCACAAAATAATTAAATTTTAAAATGTACACAGCCAAAAAAAAGAACTATTCCATTATCTACTATACCATAATTATCTATCAAAACAGAAAACAACAGACATAATCAACTATAACTTTATTGTACCGGTACATCAATAATAAAGGTATTAGTAAAAAAGCCTCAATCTATGATCCTATCTAGCAGCTGCTACTATTTTACTGTCGGCATGAATTGAGGTGTTAGATATTCCAAGCTGCACCAACCTAATTTCCTTTTTTTATCTTCAACACCCCCTATTTGAAAATGTTTAGCAAATGTAACTGAATATTAGTACTGAGCTAAAAAGAAAAAAGAAGGAGAGAAAGAAAGAAAAGAAAGAAAATACCGCATAACTCATATGTAATAATACAGTACTCTTATGAAAACTCAAAAAACTCAAAAATGAACTGCTGAGACATGCGCACAGGCAAATGTATTCAGTGCCTATCCATTAACAATGTACCAATACTTTGTCTACCATGCAGCCCAAAAAGGCCTTCCAAAATTTGCAGTTTATATGTTTTTGCACCTTAATACTTCAACTCTTATATAAATGTGCAACAAATTCATAGACTGTTAATACTGTTTGATCTCTTAAAGGAAGAGGTAAAACTGTTTTACTGTTTGCTAACCCTTGGTTTTCACAATATCCAATGCGAAAGAAAGTAATACTTGAAGTCACAGGAAATTAAAATATATTCATATTTACACGTAAACCAACAAAAGTGAAAAAATATTTAATGATGGTGTTATCTGATCTGTGTTGAATGGTGTTATACATATTTCATGTTATACTTGTGTTCTCAGCCCAATAAGGCTTCGGCCCATGACTGTGTGTAATAAGGCTTAAAGCCTGCATGTGTGTGTAAATAGGATTACAAGCTGTTGTATATAAACATGTACAAATCTGTGTAATGAATAACTGATACATGTTTTTGCTCTTCATTTCTTCTTTCTCAAATCTCCATTTACTTTAACATGATATCAGAGCGCAAAATCACGAAGTTTGAATCCAACTAGGGTTTTACCTTCTATCTTCAGATCCGAACACCATATCATTCTTTATATCGTTTATCTTCCCTAATTCAAAGATTTGTTACTATGTCTGAAAATAAGATCTCAGTTGATTCGATCCAGATGATGCCGAAAATCACTGATCACAAATTAAACAATCTGAATTATCTAAACTGGAGCAAAACAATTCGTCTCTATCTTCGATCCATTGATAAGGGTAATCATTTAACTGAAAGTCCACCAAAACTAGATTCAACCGAGGAAAAGGATCTGATGCGGTTAAGAGATGATGCGCGACTGTTTCTTCAGATCCGGAATTCAATTGATGGAGAGGTCATTGGATTGGTTGATCACTGTGAGTTCGTGAAAGAATTGATGGAGTATTTGGAGTTTCTATACTCTGGAAAAGGAAATGTGACCAGAATGTATGATGTATGCAAATCGTTTTATAGAGCAGAGAAGCAAGAACAAACACTGATGAACTACTTTATGAATTTTAAGAAAACATATGAGGAATTTAATGTGCTGCTTCCAATCAGCCCTGATGTTAAGGTTCAACAAAAACAAAGGGAGCAGATGGCGATAATGAGCTTCTTGGCTGGGTTACCATCTGAATTCGAACCAGCAAAATCACAAATACTATCTGGATCGGAGATATCATCATTGCAGGAGGTGTTTAGTCGAATTCTCCGTACTGAGGTGACTCAAATATCAAATACTCCAGTTGACAGTGCTTTGATAAGTAATAGTAAGAATAATGCACCACCATGGAATAATGCACAACGCAACAGTAATAATGCACCAAGATTCTCTGCTCCAAATCAGATGTCTCAACCATTTAGGCCACTAAATCAGAATAAATTTTGTGCATATTGCAAGAAACCCGGTCACACAAAATTTGAGTGTAGAAAATTGCAATATAAAAACTCCTTGGCCAACAATAACAATAATGCAAATGCAAATACAAATAGAACAGTTTTGATGACTGCTGATGAATTTGAGAGATATGCAAAGTATAAAGAAACTCTTGAGAAGAATCCATCAGGTCATGTATCTTCCTCTACTACAGCAGCTGTTGCTAGTATTGAAAAACCATCATCTAAATGGATCATAGATTCAGGAGCTACAGATCATATGACAGGTAACAGTTATTTGCTTTCTGTTATTCAAAGTAATGATACAACACATACTGTCACTCTAGCTGATGGATCACAAACTCATGTTTATGGAACTGGGAAAGCAAACTCGCATACTCAACTGCCACTGAAATCAGTTTTATATTTACCAAATCTGTCATTCAACTTAATGTCAATAAGTCAAATCACTAGCAAACTTAATTGATGTGTATCTTTCTTCCCCGATCACTGTTTGTTTCAGGACCTTACAACGAAGCAGATTATTGGTAAGGGACAAGAATCTGGAGGCTTGTACACACTCAATGAAGAATTATCCAAAAACATTGCTTGCTCGAGTATGATATCTGCTCTTAAAGTTCATTGCTAGTTAGGTCATCCATCTCTTACATTGCTCAAGAAACTTTGTCCACAGTTTAATTTTCCGTCTACAATAAATTGTGAATCATGTCAATTTGCCAAACATCATCGTGTTAGTTCATATCCTAGATTATATAAAAGGGCTAATTCAGTGTTTGATTTAGTGCACTCTGATGTATGGGGTCCTTGTTCTGTTGTTTCAAAGAAAGGATATAGATACTTTGTTACATTTGTTGATGATCATTCAAGAGTAACATGGTTCTACCTAATGAAAAATAGATCTGAGCTATTCTCTATTTTTTGTACCTTTTGTGATGAAATAAAAAACCAGTTTAATGTGTCACTTAAAACTTTAAGAAGTGATAATGCAAAGGAATATACATCCAGTTTGTTTAGTGATTACATGGCTAATAATGGCATTCTTCATGAGACTTCATGTGTTGATACTGCTTCTCAAAATGGAGTTGCTGAGAGGAAGAACAGGCACTTAATTGAGACTACTCGAGCACTCTTGTTTCATATGAATGTACCCAAAGTTTTTTGGGCAGATGCAGTGGCCACAGCATGTTTTCTGATCAATAGAATGCCTTCAACAGTGCTAGAGTATGAGATCCCCTTCCAAGTCCTATGTCCTAATAAATCTTTGTATCCAGTGAAGCCAAGAATGTTTGGTTGTGTGTGTTATGTTAGGGATGTGAACCCACAACTAACCAAATTAGATCCAAAATCATTGAAGTGCATATTTGTTGGCTATTCAAGACTTCAAAAAGGTTACAAATGTTTTTGTCCCAGTTTGCATAAATACTTGGTGTCAATTGATGTCACCTTTGTAGAAGATCTCCCATTCTTTCCATTGTCTGATTCAAAGTCTTGTCTTCAAGAGGAAAGTGGGGGTGATGATTGGTTGATTTATCCTACAACTTTGTCACAAGGGAGTGAACATAGTGAACTAAATCAAAGGGTAGAAACAAATTTACAAGAATCTGATAATGAGGAAATTCCAGCACATGATCCCAGTCTTGATTTACCAATAGCACTTAGAAAAGGTACACGTCAATGTACATATCCTATATCCTCCTTTGTATCATATGATAAACTATATCCAGCAAGTTACACTTTTATTTCCAATCTTGATACCGTTTCTATTCCAAAAAATGTTGGAGAGGCATTGTCTAAACCAGAATGGAAAAAGGCAATGTTAGAAGAGATTGAAGCTTTGGATCATAACAAGACCTGGAATTTGGTTCAACTACCAGATAATAGAAAGGTGATAGGGTGTAAATGGGTGTTCTCAGTTAAAGTTAACCCAGATGGGTCAGTGGCTAGGCTAAAGGCTAGGTTGGTTGCAAAAGGATATGCACAAACTTATGGGACAGATTATTCAGAAACCTTCTCTCCAGTGGCTAAAATGACGTCCATAAGATTGTTTATCTCTTTAGCAGCAAGATATGACTGGAAACTGCATCAACTTGATATCAAAAATGCTTTTCTTCATGGGGATTTGATTGAAGAGGTATATATGGAGCAACCACCTGGGTTTGTTGCTCAGGGGGAGACAGAAAGGTATGTAGACTAAAGAAAAGCTTGTATGGACTAAAACAAAGTCCAAGAGCATGGTTTGGTAAGTTCAGTCAAGTGATTGAAGCATTTGGCATAACCAAGAGCAATTTTGATCATTCTGTGTTCTATAGAAATTCAAAAGAAGGAATTATATTGTTAGTAGTATATGTAGATGATATTGTAATTACTGGAAGTGATAGGAAAGGAATTTCATATCTTAAAGTTTTTATTCAAAAACAATTTCATACAAAAGATCTTGGTGAGTTAAAGTACTTCTTGGGTATTGAAGTGATAAGAGAAAATGAGCAGATCTTTTTGTCACAAAGAAAATACATCATTGATTTGTTAACCGAGACTGGAAAATTGGGTGCAAAGCCTTGTACTACTCCTATGATTACCAATATCAGTTTGACAAATGAGGGTGAACTATTTAATGATCCAGAAAAATATAGGAGGTTAGTGGGTAAACTGAATTACTTGACAGTAACAAGGCCAGATCTTGCTTTTTCAATTAGTGTCATGAGTCGATTCATGAGTTCTCCAACTATTCATCATTGGAATGCTCTAAAACAAATTCTATGTTACTTAAAAGGAATAGTGGGACAAGGCATTGTGTATGCTAATCATGGACATGAGGAGATAGAAGCTTTCTCGGATGCTGACTGGGCAGGGTCTAGGTCAGATAGAAGATCAACCTCTGGATTTTGTGTATTTGTTGGAGGTAACTTAGTCTCATGGAAAAGTAAAAAACAAAATGTGGTGTCTAGGTCCAGTGCTGAATCAGAGTATAGAGGTATGGCTAATGCTATTTGTGAATTAATGTGGATAAATCACTTTATGTCTGAGATAGGTTTGAAACCAAAGTTGCCAGCGAAATTATGGTGTGATAACCAAGCAGCAATTCATATTGCCTCTAATCCAGTATTCCATGAGAGAACCAAACATATCGAAGTGGATTGTCACTTCATTCGCGAGAAGATACAGCAGGGCTTGATCGTAACTGGGTTTGTCAGATCTGGAGATCAACTGGCTGACATATTCACCAAGGCGTTGAGTGGTGCGAGAATGGAGTACCTTTGCAGCAAGTTGAGCATGATTAATAAGTATGCTTCAACTTGAGGGGGAGTGTTATCTGATCTGTGTTGAATGGTGTTATACATATTTCATGTTATACTTGTGTTCTCAGCCCAATAAGGCTTCGGCCCATGACTGTGTGTAATAAGGCTTAAAGCCCGCATGTGTGTGTAAATAGGATTACAAGCTGTTGTATATAAACATGTACAAATCTGTGTAATGAATAACTGATACATGTTTTTGCTCTTCATTTCTTCTTTCTCAAATCTCCATTTACTTTAACAGATGGATTATTTCTTCTATTTAACTAAATTGTAAAGTTCTTCCTTTCGAGACCATGTAATACTCACTTTCATCTGTACAATCAATAGAAAAATCCCAATTGTTTCAACAGTTTCAACTTTCAACCACGTCTAAACGAAAAGGCAAAAGCAGCCTTCAACCAATAGATAAGTGAATTTAGTTAGCGAAAAGAAGAGAGGAAAAGGAAAGTGTGGAGGAGAAAAAAATAATGGCATTATACAATTTTCATCTAACTTATGGCACTAGAGAACACAAATACTGGTATTGTATAACTACTTTCCTTATAAGCCATCAAAAATTAATTGTATATAAAAACTAGCTTACATATAGAGTCATGTAAAATTGTAAATATTTAGTGTTGTAACTCAGTGATTCACACTAACTAATGTATACATGATATACTATCTGCAATAAATCTAAAACGCAATTCAACTAGCAATATAACTGCTCAAATAACAATGTATATGTACCTACTTGAGTATAACTGACAAATGATATTATTGCATTTTTAATTTTATGAAAACACCACCTAGAATATATGATATTTTTAATTGATATGGTCATCTAGAGTAGCAAACATGAGATGGACAATGTGTACATCCACACTCAGAATATAAATGCATGCATCTGTTAGTCTAGAATTTCAAATGAATGTAAAAAATTTAAAAGAATTCAATTTTATTTCATAAATCAAGATTTCAAAAAATTTAAAGAATCAAATTCAATTGTTACTTCATCGAATAAGATAATAAATTTAAGGAACTATCAATTGATTTTAAAAAGGAAGCTAAGTAAGCATAAATTCCTTTAACTGTTTAATGAATTAATTTTTTATTTTATTTTAAAAAAACTTCATCAATCAATGAAATAAGAAAGACATATTCACCAATTCCTCAAAATTATCATGAAATTATCGATATACTTTCTTTAAATTACTAAATTGCATCAAGCAAAACGAATTTACCTACAATCTAATGGAGACACGATGATTTTGAGAAGAAGTGAGTTCAGATGCGATGATTGGAGGTTAGATTGGCAAAAAGCGAAAATTAGGTTTTTGAGGGTGAATGCGATGAGGCGAGTTGTTGTAATGTTAATTTAGAGTAAGAGAAATGGACGGGCAGCCAAAAAAATTTACCGCTCTATGTTTCATTTTATCAAAGACGGTGAATTATAGTGTGCCACATAAATCTTTTTAAATCCTATAAGTTTTATAATAGCACGTCCACTCATAACGCCATCATGTTCTACCATCATAAGTGGATTTTCTTATAGCGTGAGTACTTTGAATACCCTTTATAAATATAATCATAAATGAATTTTATTACTAAAATCATCTGTATATATTTTTCTATCGCTATTATCTAAACTTTAGGGAACCCATATATTAATGAATTTGCTAGAATGTTATAATCTTAATTTTCTTGACTTGGGTTTGAACTTGGAAGCCCTAACAAATTTAGTACCTTGAGTGCTATTTTTCTTAGATTGGGGCCTTAGAGGTGTATCCAAGTCCATATTTATTATTCGGGGTTTTAGATGTAGATAATAAATTTTATAAATTTTCTTTTGCTTTGTTAAACTTATTAACATTGTTATTTATAATTTGAACTGAGCCGCTTTCAAGTGAGTCTAGACATTGAGAAGGAGACTTAATGGTTCAAGAACTTAGGGGCAAGCTTAAAATGGCTATAGGAAGTAACTCTAGAGGTTTGGAACCTAAAATAGCAAAGCCAATATGATCGGTACCGATATGATTTGCTAATGAAATTTTGTTAAGTTATTACTTAGTCGAGGAATGGAATAGCATAGCAATCATATTGATGCCACGATGATTGTACTAGAGGAGTCCACTTCTAAAAGAAAAAGTCGACAACTATAGAGCCATGCATAGAAAGACAAGTTATGTATATGATAAACCATATCAATACAAACATGATTTGATAGGCAATTCATGAATGAAGCTTAAAGAATTGGAGATATAATTAGGTTTGTAAGAAAGATCTTAAGTGGCATAACCAAAAATAGGTTGGTACCGATCACAATTGTGATCGGTACCAAGATGATTTTTGTTATAGGATGACTCGTTCTTCCCTCATACTTTCTCGAATATGGAATCTGACTTGGGTTTACATGGTATGGCGACTATGATGGACGATTCTACTATAAATAAAGCACTATGACTACTGGGAAAAGACTTTTTACATTCTCTTTGGCCTCCACCATCATCATCTTCTATTCTCTAAACAACCATTGTCACTTTGAGCTTATTTTTGTTTCTTAGATCTGAAAATGATTGACAAAGCTCTGTATTTGTGATAAATCAAATTTTGATAAGATTAAAGTGGACGTAGGCCATAAAATTTGTCGAACCACTACAAAAATCGTTGTGTTCTTTACTGTTTTTGCTAATATTCTTAGATCTATCGTGTTTTTATTTGATTAGGAGTGTTGTGCCAATTTTTGGTTCAACATTTTTGGTGCTTTAACCGAGAACATAACTTCTAGAGGGTAGGTCTAACTTAGTACCATGGATTAGAGCATTCAGAAGTTAGATCCCGAAGTTTGTTATTGTAGATTTGGAGTGATTTGATTTCTGAAGTAATGGCCCATAGGAGATTCAAAAGATATAGAGTTGTGGCAAGTAGACAAGATGAAGCTTCTCATCACAATAAGTGACCAACCAACTGATCGATACTTTGCTAGGACCATCTGCCATATAGAAGACGGTGTCAAGGGCTGAATTTGACAGGATGATGGCTGATTTCAACTAGAGGATGGCAGAAAGATAAAAAGCACTTCTTGATAAGATGGATGCAAGTATTGCCTTATTGGCCCAGAAATCCCAATGGCGTAGGAAAAGCTAGAGAGATGCTATAACACCCATTAATCTTTACGACAACTAATTAAAAAGAAATTAGTTAATAAACAATAACGTCGAAAAATATTGTTTTCACAGTTGTTATAATTTGGCTACAAAACCTAGACCATTGGGTTTGTGGTAATTGTTTGATCAATTTTTCATATATTAAGTTTTTCGATCAAAGTTCAAATAAAAAAGTTATTAACGTTTGAATAATTCGAATCAGAAATAAATACATATGTAATTAAGGAAATAAAAAGCAATTAATAAAAATAGATTAACGTTAATAGTTTCTTAAGGTTTAAGAAAAATTAACGTGGGAAAAACTTATTTCGATCAGGTAAAAACAGAAACATATTAACAAAAACTAAATTTCGCAAATTAATCACTGCAATAAAATACGACGATCAACCTCAAACTTGGGTTAGTCGACTGGTAGGATGCGGTCGACCAGTTGAACATTCGATTTAAGATTTTGGATGTGGCCGAATGGCCGGGATTTAAAATAAATTAATCGAACAACTAGCATTGATTCAACCTCTATAAGTATGGACCTAACTCTTCACTTTCTTCTTATACTTTCTTCAGTGACATTGGAGCTTTGTCGTTTCCTCTTCTCCACAAAACTCTTAATTCTTAAAAACAGTTATAGTTTATATATATAAATATATATAAAAATGGAGAATAATAAAGGATGACTAAGAAGAAGGATAGTTTCAAATCAAATTATCAAAGCCAAGGTATATTATAAATCTGGATCTAAAATATAAATTAAATCTAAATCTCTTCTTTGATCCAGATTTCTGAATGGTATATGTATGCTTACGGTATATGAATTCAAATAAGGAGAAAAGGGGAGTCAAACAAAATAACAAGAATATGGTCCGGAGATTTAGAGAGCTAAAAGGGTGAGCGGGAAATTATATATTTTTATATAATATTAGATTTATATTGTTGCAAATCTCTTCTTGGATACCTAAAATGTAAATTGGAGTTGTGGGTTAAGATTGTATACATATAATGAATTTATAAACATTGTCTACACATTCTACGATTGATAAATTTAATTATATATTGCATATATGTGAATCTAGAAAGTACAGGGTAGTAGTAGTCCCTAAATTTTATAAATTATGTGTAGTTCTAGATTTGTAGATTTAAATGGCCCATGCAAGTAAAATGTAAATTAGATAAATCAAAATAAAATTGTAGGGATTTAATTAGTATCTTAATTCATTGGAATCTAGGCAGTTGCAATGTAAATTTCTATAGATTATCAAGTTTCATAACTATAAATGTATCGTTTGAAATAACGAGGAATACGTCTAAAAGAAAGATATGTATAAAATTGGAATATTTACCATATTTTGTACTGTTTATTTCAAGAACTATGAAAAAGGTAATTCAATGTAACTCCAAGCATAACACAAATTCTCCTTTTGGATAAGACATAAAAATTTACAATGTTAATCTTTCCATATGGGAAATATGTAATTCCAATGCATTAAAATGCATAAATCCCTATTGATTAGTTAAAGAATTGTAAATGTGATAATAATAATAATGGTCTCGAAGAAGAATTAATATATATGCAATATAAGCAAGATAGAAATCAAACAATAACGATGAAAAGGTAAGTAATAACTTAAAAATTAAAAGAGAATGGAAAGTTCATTAAACAATGAAGGGTGGTAAATGTTAAAAAGGAATAGAAGGAAGAGCTCAATAAAAAGAAATGGAAGTAAATTGGAAAAGATATTTAGATCTTTTAAAGAGTAGAGGTAAATAACCTTAAATTGAATAAAAAGTGAATGCTTTAGAAGTAAATAAATGTTATTAATAGATGAACATTGGAGGCATAATAATCGAACAAAAATGAATGAATATATATATATACATATATATATATGCATATGCATATATATACACGTGACCACAAGTGTGCATTTATGACGGGTGTGAAGTATTAAAGTAAGTAAATAACATAGGTGGATAAGAATACCTAGTCATTAGAATTGGTTGAAACGCGATGTCGGTAGTGTTACACAACGGAATTCTGCCCACCACAAGAAGCTACTAGTAGTTGTGTATACATTATACAAATGTGGGACATATCCAATCGTAGGACCCATGGGATTATATATGCTTGTGTATAGATGAAAGAATGCCCCAGTAGGGTCTGCTTCAACCTTATAAGAGGGGTATTACCTTAATAGCATTAGTCAATCTAAATGGGACAATGAGCAAGGATTAATACTATGTGTGTTCGTACCATATAGGGAGTACGAGCTGTACATAGGTCGAGAACGTCATCGGTCCTGAGCTGCCAGCGAAAAGACGAGGGCTACACCTAAATGGGCTACACATCCTACTGGTGTAGGTCACATTTAGGTCATGCACCGCCATAGTTATTTGCTAGTTTGTTTGTTATGGGCAAGGATAGATAACCCTTTAGTGAGGTCTTTCAAAATGGGTTAGGTAGTCCAAGAGCTGAGTCCTCTATAGTCTATAGAGCTAAGTCCAAAATATGAAGTAGACAGTTAAGTAAATCCCACAGATGAGATAAGATACAAGTAAACTAATGTCACGCTGTTTTTAGACAATGCAAGAGTTTCGTAGTATATACGACAACGAGGATGTGATACGGCGTTGATGATGGATCTTGACGGGGTGTTGGGTTATGGATATTAACGGGGGTAGTATTTTGGTCCAAAGAGGGACTATGGTACTTATATATATATATATATATATATATATATATATTGTGATACTTATATATACATAGACACACACATATGACATATGCAGTTGTGGTCAACTACGGGTAGATGGGGCATATCACAAACATATGTGGAGTCGAAATGACTAAGTAAAATAAAAGACATAAAATGTCACTGAAGGCAATCAATATAAACTAGTGTTATATATAAAGTGTATAATACCAGTCACTAAAATGTTGTTCAGGCACCTCCTCATCACAATCCACATGATAGCTTTAAAGGGATGTGCATTGGTGTAAGATAAAAACAATGGAAGGACAAGTTTCTTTATGCATGTTTAACATTGGGAAGGACACTAGATATTGGAAGTGTCAATCTTGGTCGGTAACCATATGATTTATACCCTACTTTACTATTCCACTGTGAGTTATATCGATAGTGCTCTGGTATGCATTTATTTGTTTATTTGCGAGATACCAAACTAATGGTCCATACTTTGGTGGAATTAGGTTTTCAATTTAGAGAAAATCCACGCCCACTGGGGTGCAGGTTGTAGCATTTGGTATTAGAGCTTAGATTAGTCGGTCGTGAAAAATTAGGAAACACCGAGTGAAGTATTTGTAATTTGCCTATAAATATAAATATATGATACTCCAAATCCTATGAATCCCTATTGTAGAGTAGTTGTAACCAAATGCTAGAAGATGGATAAGTCAGAACAATGGATAAATTTGAAGATGTACACCTATCCGATCACCTCATGGAAAATAGGTCGTATGGGAAGGAGTAGACTTAAGAAGAGCATAAGTGCAATATATGGAAGGTCCCTAAATTGGATACTACGTGACTCCCTAGTTGGGCCACCAATAGCCAATGGTTATACATCCCTTTAGGATTGTCGATTGATGATCAACAGTAGGTTTAAATAAGAGGAAAGTAAAAGTCTATATGTTGTAGGTATCTAGAAGCAAGAATGAAACAAGTTCCCAAAGGAAGGTTGTCATAGTCACTCCAAGATAATAGTAAGATTTTTAATATTTTGGAAGAATATAAGTTGGTGATAAGTTGGAAAAAATCCAAAGGAAGGGACAAGTAAAAATCGACTCTGAATTCGACCTCATATGAAAAAATTTAATATAAAAGTTGAAATGATTTTAATACAAAGGTTTTAAAAAACTATATGTAAATAATATATTTAAAATGATTTTTTCAAAAGGATTGTCTAAATGTAGAAAAACCCGATTTTTTTGAGAAGTAAGTAAATGGTAAATTTTTAGGGAAAATAAATATTTAAATTTTGTTTAAACAAAAAGTTTTAGTAGAGATTAAAAATTAGTTAAATTGAAAATTTCCATAAAAGGGTTTTTTAAAAAGTAATTTAGTTTGAAGATAGTACGGCATATGTAGCTCGTTGATTTTTCTAAAATAAAGAAAAAAAATTAATGGTAAAATTGTTTTTCAACGGTGGACAATAAAAAGTGGTACAGGTTGAAATGGGGTAAAAATAATGGGAAAGAATATTGAAATACGAAAATAAAGTAGTAGGCGAACGCACTACAATAGTTTAGTAAAGAGGACGGTCAATTAAGAGAAAAGCCATATAAATACAAGCCATTTGAATAAGAGCAGTTCAGTTAAATTAAATTTAAATAATGGTAATAATATGGAATATAAACAGAAACAATGCTAGAAGATTATTAAAAATAATGCTAGAACCAGGAGCGACGTAGGAAATTAAAGGCAAAATAAAGGAAATTGGATATTTTCCGTGATGGTGCATATTGATTGCACATATTTTTAAAAAAGTGCCCCTCACATGATATTAGAGACATTGCCAAGGATTGGAAGTGAAAATGGAATAAGTCGCAGGAAAATAATACAATGGAAATGTCATTATCTACTCTAGTTTTTATTGTTTAAAATTATAAAAGATGTTTTGGAAACATTGTACAGTGTATTTTTAAAGTAATAGTTTGGTATAAGGTTTTTAAAAAAAAGAAAAACTTGATAAATGGTTTGAGTTAAAAAAAGTCAGTGTTGTTGAAAACGGGATTTAAGAAAAGCTGACTTGAAGAAAAAGGAAAGGAGCTTTTTAAAATTAAATTGCTGACACTTTCTTTTGGATTTGATGAATAAGCTTAATTCAAAAATTCTAAATTATAGTTTTAAAAGCTAGAACACTAGGTTATTTTTGAATTAGTGTTTATAAGCTTTTACTTTCAAAAATAAAAGTTTTGGGATTAATTGCTTCAAATTTTTAAATATTTGATTTTTGAAAAAAAAAATGTGGTGAAAACCAAACCAAAAGTTTAATGTGGAATAGATATGGATGACTGCTTAGGTAAGATGGGTTAAAAGATAAGACTACGAAGAAAATAACAGTGTTTTCTTATAGATAGTAACAGGGAATCCTCGCAGAGTGTAAGGAATATTTGTGAAAACCTAGGAATATTTTATTAGACATGTGTGCAAGCCATAAAAAGAACCCACAAAGCAAAGATGATTAGTACCAAAATACACTTCTACGAGTTCTAGAGTATGTTGTAGAAAAGATCAAGAGCAAAGAAAGTAAATACCAATATTTAAGAATACTATCAATAAATTTGGATTAAAAGAGGATGGTAACATGGGGTAATGAGATGGAAACTTACATAATGGATGTTGGTAGACTCAAGATTAAGGAAGGCATGATAGATGATGGAAAAGTCAATTCCGCCAAGCCAATTTTCCAATGAGTATATCTATATGTGCATAGTTGTATTCTTTAGTCCACTATAAAGTGGAAATGCACAGTTCAGCCAATAATTGGTGGTAGTAGATAAAAGTAAAGAGTGGACTTTATTTACTTGGATCCAGAAAGGTGAGTTTAGATATGCGGGTTATAGTAAAGTGGCATGTAGGGAAGGTCCATTTAATTTAAGTAAGAAGTGGTAGGGCCACAACATTGTTACTATCAGTTGGTGTTGAATGTCAGCTTCTAGAAATTGTTTCTCTGAGGTTTGGATTGTAAGCATTAGTTATTTCTGTAAAACACATACGATATTATAAGAAATATTCCATTTAAAAAATTGGTTTTCTATATGGTACGCTGCATTAATTGGAAAACTATGGTAGTAAGGAAATATGATGTAGACATTTACTTAATGCAAGTAAGACTAAATATGGAATAAATTAGTAAATTTATTAGCTATAAAAAGCAAAGTAACGTTCAGTCCCAAAAGTTTTAAAGTTTTGGAAAGATAAATTTTGTTGAGCGATAAGTAGGGAAAGTTTGTTGCGAACCCAGGGGTTAATGTCCCTGTACCTTAAAAGCTAAAATTTATTAATGAACATATATGTTGGTTGTTATTATAAAATAAAAGAAATTATTTTTGGAAATCTAAAATTTATCAGGTAATAGGATAGGGTCCACTATGGACAGTAAACTAGTGACTAAAACCCGACTACATAGGATGTGACATGAACTGTTTTGGATATATACATACATACATAGACATACATACATATATATATATATATATATATATATATATATCTGTGTGTGTTTGTGTATGTATATGTATGTATGTGTATATGTATACGTATGTATGAATGTATATGCATACCTTAGAAAATTTCATTTGAAATTATTGTTTTGAGAAATAAATTACATCTATGAAATTTTTTGAAAAAAAAGGAATTTTCATAGATTTTAAAAAAAATCCAAATTTTTAAATCAAAAGGACTTCTGATTTCAGATTGCCACATGCTTAGGATAGGAAGAAGTTGATGGAGTAATAAGTGCAGGTTTTACCATACAGCAGAAGTGATAGTAAAGTAAACTATAGTTAAAGGCAAGGAAAAAAGCTGTTTTAGCTATCGAAATATTTTCCTCCATGCCTTGTCGATCGGTGAACAAAAATTGATTTTGAAGTAACCCCATTTTAAAATTTTAAAATTAAAAAAATAAAACATATCTATGTAGATTATTCTTGAAAAAGAGTCGGAAGAAGATATATGTGTATAAGAGAAAGTTCCAAGACACGGTAGGAAGTTGGATACATAAGAAAAGGACGAAAATATGGAATTCTCCATCTAAATCCCTTTTCGGCATAAAGAAAATAGGTTTAGTAAACCGGTGTTTTCAAAATTTTGGATGTTAGCAACGGTATGCTAGGATTTTGGATAGTCGGGATTGGATGAAACATTGACTGAACTGTACATCTATTCATAGAAGTGTGAGAAAACATGGATGTAAAACAAAGTTTTTGATTTTTCAAAATTTGCATATAGAACTGCCAGTCTATATAGGTTATTTTCACCGCGTTTTCAAAATTGTTTTAAATAGTTGCGTCCATACAAAAGGCCCTTATTATTATTGTTCTTCATACATATCATATGTATTGTGATACACTATGCACTTGTACATGAATGGTTGCAAAATGGATTGCATACTAATTAGTTGATTAGTTTAGAATGGTTGTGTGTTTGTTATGTGATTGAGCCTTTGAGGAATTTTAGGGACGAAATTCTTTTAATTGGGGAGAATGTTACACCTTGTAAATTTTATGAAAATTAATAAGATAAAAATTAATTAACATATAATAACGTCGAAAAATAGAGTTTTCACATATGTTAGAATAGATTGTTATAGGCGGTGGTTGACCAACTGAACTATCGATTTGAGATTTTTGACGTGCCTGAATGGCCCGGATTGAAAATAATTTAATCGAAAAGCTGGCGTTGACTCGAACCTCTATAAATGCGGACCTAACCCCTCACTTTCTTCTCATATTTTCTGAAGCGACGATAGAGCCCTATCATTTTCTCTTCTACATAAAATTCTTAACTCTTAAAAATAATTATAGTTTACATGTGGAAATTAGGTTAAAGGGCTTCTCATCTCAGGTTAGTTTTAAGGACAATATTTTTGAATAATTAATTTTAAGGACAGTTTACAGGAAAATGATAAATTCATTTATCATTATTTCTTTATAATTGAAAATGATATCTTCATTTATCTTATTTCTAAAAATTGTTCTTAAAACTATTTTTTCAGAATTACAATCCTTAAAACTTATTACCCTGCATAGAGAAGCCCCTTGAGCAAAAATCTCGTGGAAATTAGGTTGAAGGGTTTCTCATTGCAGGGTAATAAGTTTTGAAGACAACACTTATGAATAATTAGTTTTAAGGACAATTTATAGGAAAACGATAAATTCATTTATTTTTTTAAGTTATACAGAAAAATGATAAATTTCTTTATCATTATTTCTATTTACTTCAAAATAATAACTTTATTTATCATTTTCCTATAAATTGTCCTTAAAACTAATTTCTCAAAAGTATTGTCCTTAAAACTTACTACCCTGCACAAAGAAGCCATTTGAGAGAGCTTCTCATTCTAGGGTGATAAGTTTTAAAGACCGCACTTATGAATAATTAGTTCTAAAGACAATTTACAGGAAAATAATAAACGCATTTTATCTTTTTAAATTATATAGGAAAATTATAAATTCATTTATCATTATTTCTATATAACTGAAAATGATAACTTTATTTATATTTCCCCATAAATTGTCTTTAAAACTAATTTTTCAAAAGTGTCATCCTTAAAACTTATTACCCTACACAAAAAAGCCCTTTGAGTGAAAATTCCCTATATACAAATGGAGAATAATAGAGAATGATTGAGAAGAAGGATAAAGTCCAATCAAATCGGCAAAACCGAGGTAAATTATAAATACGGATCTAAAATATGAATTAAATCAAAGTCTCCTTTTTGATCTAAATTTCTGATAGGTATATGGATGCTTGCGGTATATTTATTCAAATAGGGAGAAAAAGGGAGACAAACTGAATAACAAGGATTAGATCTGGAGATTTGAAAAACTATAAAGGTGAGTGAAAATTATATAGTTTTATATTATATTACATTTATATCATTGTAAATCTATTCCTGTAGACCTAAAATGTAAATGGAGTTGTAGGCTAAAACTGTATAAGTGTAATGTATTTATAAACCCTGTCTTCACATTCTGTGATTGGTAAGTTGAATTATATATTGCATATATGTGAATCTGGAAAGTATTGGGTAGCAGTAGTCCTTGAATTTGATAAATTATGTGCAGTTCTAGGTAAATGACTTATGCGGGTAAAATGTAAATTAGAGTTATCAAAATAAAATTATAAAGATTTAAGTAGTATCTTAATTCATTGGAATGTTGGTGGTTGCAACGTAAATTTCTATAGATTATCAAGTTTCATAAATAAAAGTGTATCATTTGAAATAACAAGAAATACACCTAAAAGACAAAGATTTATAAAAAGGGCTATTTATCATATTTTGTGCTATCTATTTCAATAACTTTGAAAAAGCAATTCCATGAAATTCTAAATGTAACACAAATTCTCATTTTAGGTAAAACATAAAAAATTTCGGTGTTAAACTTTCCTTATGGGAATGATGTAATTCAAGTGCATTAAAATGCAGAATTCCCCAGTAATTAATTAAAGAATTGTATATGTGATAACAATAATAATGGCCTAAGAGAAGAATTAACAGATGTGCAATATAAGAAAGACATAAATCGAATAGTAATGGTGAAAAGGTAGGAAAGTAATAATTTAAATATTAAACGAGTATGGAAAGTTCATTAAAACAGGGAGGGCAGTAAATGTTAAAAAGAAATAGAAGGAAAAGTTTACTAAAAAGAAATGGAAGTGAATGGGAAAAGATGTTTAGATTTTTTAAAAGGAAGAAGTAAATGACCTTAAGCTGAATTGGAAGTGAACGCGTCAAAAATTTAAGAAATGTTATTAATAGATGAATATTGGAGCATAACAATCAAACAAATATGAATGAATATGTGTATGTATATATATATATATATATATATTTGTGGCCTCAAGTATGCATTTATGATGGTTGTGAATGATTAAAGTTAGTAAATAACTTGGATAAGAATGATCTAGTCATTAGAATAGGTTGGAATGCGAGGTCAGTAGTGTTACACGATAGAATTCTGCTCACCGCAAGGGGCTACCAGTGGTTGTGTATACATTATACTGACATGGGACATATCCACTATAGGACCCGTTGAATTGTATATGCTTGCATATAGGTGAAGGAGTACCCCAGTAGGGTCTGCTTCAATCTTTTAGGAGGGGTATTGCCTTGGTTGCATTAGACAATCTAAATGGGATGATGAATAAGGATCAGTGCTATGTTAGTGCGCTGATACCACATTAGGGAGTAGGAGCTACATATAGTTCGAGAATTCATCGGTCCTGAGCATTCAGTGGAAAGATGAGGGTTACATCCAAATGGGATACACCGTCTAATAGTGAAGGTCACATTTTGGTCATACGCCACTATAGTTGTTTGCTATTTTGTTTGTTGGGGGCAATGCTAGATAACTCTTAAGTGAGGTCTTTCAAAAAAAGTGGGGTAGTTCGAGGAGCCGAGTCCTCTATAGTCCGAGGAGCTGAGTCCTCTATAGTCTATAATGATGGGTCCAGAATAGGAAGCATGCAAGCAGGTAAATCCCTAAGGCGAGATAAAATATGGTTAAATTATTGTGATGCCATTATTAGGGACTACGGTGGTTCCTTAGTATTCAAGATGACGAGAATGTGGTACTGCTTTGATGATGGATCCTGACGAGGGTTGAGTTATGGATATTAGCGGGGATAGTATCTTGGTCCAAAGGGGGCTGTGGTGTATGTGTGTATATATATGCACCCACACACACATGTATGTAGTTGTGGTCTACTTCGGTTAGATAGAGAATATAGTTTGCATTTATGGAGTCAAGACGACTAAGTAAAATAAAATGACATAACATGTGATGGAAGGCAATTGGCATAAACTAGTGTAAAGTGTATAATTTACAATCGTCGGAACATTGTTCTGACCCCCTCCCTCCTCTTATTATAAACCATGGGATAGCTTTAAAGGGAGAGGTACTAATGCAAAGCAAAAATAGTGGAAGGACATATTTCCTTATGCATGCTCGACACTGATAAAGACATTAGATATTGGAAATGTCAATCTTAATCACTGACTATATGATTTATTATACTTTACTAATCCATTATGAGTTTTACCGATAGTGCTCTAATATGCATTAATTTGTTCAATATCAGCATACCAAACCAATGATCCATACTTTGATGGACTTGGGTTTTTGATTTAACGAAAATCCAGGCCTACTGGGGTGTGGGTTTTTGCAGATGCAACATCTTCAAGTTCTGGAGAAGAGAATTCATCTTCAGTTGATCAAAATAGAAGAGACGAAAAAATGTAGGAAAAGACTGCTAGAGCATCAAGGAAGACCAGAGGAGGAAGAGGCCAAGTTTTGGCAACGGCCAAAGTGATTCATATCGATCAAAATCAGACTGGTAGCGATCATAATGAGGGTGGTCTTGGAATTTAATTATTTGCTATTTTCAAATTGTCTGACTATGAAGATGATTTATAGGGCACTGGCAATGACATATGGCCGAATGTTGGTACGCAAAAGGTCGATGTGCAAACGAACACCATAGAACTAGCCAGGTGTCATAGAAGACCTGGAGGAATTTTTTCCCTAGAAACAGGTAAGCCTAGACATTATTGGTGAATTGAGAGTGTTTGCAAAGTCAAACATTCAGGACGTTCTGGATGGTCACCTTCTGAATAATAGGCCAGTCAGGAATCTATTGCTAATATGATAAGGAAATTGATGAATGAAAATCAATGGAGAAAGAATGAAAAATGGGGCTCAACACTAGTAGAACCCTATTTACTAATGATATCATTCGGGAGGAGTATTCTAAAAAGTTCGTCATGCCAACGATGCTGTCATACAACGGAACAATGGACCCTAGGCATAATCTATTGAAATACGAGTGGTACATGGATGGTGACAGAGTGACCGATGCAATAAGATGTAAGTGTTTCTCCATATTCTTGAATGGGTTGGTAAAGATGTAGTTCATTAGGCTCGCGCTGAAATCCATATCTACATTTGATCACTTTGGCGAAGAAGTTTATGGAGCAGTTCAGGCTCCACATCGCTCAACTGAAGTATGTAATGTCCTTATCAATTATTCATCAAGGTGCCGGAAGGATTTTCCAAGTTGCTTCAACGCTATGATAACAAAAGTAAGCAATCCAAAGGAGAACATCATGTTGTTGGCTTTGATCGAAGGGATACTCCTGGACATAGGTTTTGGTAGATGGCTGAAGATGAAACTGCCACCCACCATGGAGGATTCTATCAAAAGGAGACCCAGTATCTATTCCTGGACGTGGTAGATATGGTTGTGGGAAAGGTTGGTGGAAAACAGTCTATAGAAGTTGTGCAAAGCTATGTAGTTATTAAGAAAATTGGTGAGAGCACGGGTAAGGTTGTGGTAAAAGTGGGAACTAACAATAACAATAAAAAAGAGAAATCATGGCGCTCTAGGTAAATAATACTAAAAAGTGTCCAAGATACTTGAAGTTGGAGGGCTATACTCCGTTGAACAATACGATTGAAAATGTATATCTTGCTATGCAAGGAACCAAGAATTATAAGAAGCCGCCTCGGAGGGAGGCAACGGAAGCTGAACGATTCTTTAGGATCGCTTCCATGACACTCATGGGCACAATACCAATAAGTTCCATCACCTGAGAGATGTGATTGAAGAATTGATATAGAAGAAAAGGTTACGACAGTATGTTAGAGATCCATAGGATGGCGGACATAACGCTATACCTTAAAGGCATAATGCTCGGAGAGACTAAGTTGGACTCAATGAGAGGGGGCCAGGCGATCGGATGGTAGGATTGTGATTAACATGGTAATTGGAGGATCTCATCCACTGGAGAATAGCTAGAACAAGATGTAACGGCATAGGACTTCGTTAAAGCGCATGTCATAGGAAAGTACTTTTGCTGCCGAAGATGGAGCTCAGAAAAAACAACTAAAGACGATGAGTGATGATATAGTTATTCAAGATAGAGATGCTAATTGTAACGACCCAGAATTTCAGTCATTTGAAATTGGGATATTTATTAAATTTTAAATATTCACAAGTTAATTTTATAAGTTAAATAACTTATATTTCAAATATGGTGATTTAATTGGACAATTAAATTGTTAATTTAATATTTGATGTTGCAGAAATAATTGAATTTGAATTTATGTGAACGAAAATAATTTATAAAGTTGATATAAATTCTATTTGAATTAGAATGATGTTAGAGAACTTTTAAAATTGATTTAAAAGTTAATTTCTAGAAATTGAATATTTTATTACTTAATTAACATGTAAAATAGTCATTTTTTATACAGTCTCGGATTTCTACTACACCGGTTTCATTGGATCCGTAATGTTATATTAATGTAGTATTTCAAATTTTGTGTCAATCGGATTTACAGTTCAGTCGTGGTAAGCTGAAAAGCGTAGAAATTTATTTAAATAAATTTTAATTCAAATAATTCGATTCGAAAACCTGTCTTACAAATACAATCGAATTGGCTCCTAATATATTTTCCATTGTGTTCAGAATAGAGGTAAAACATTACAAATGCCAGGCGGCACACTTCGTTTGGAGTTCGAAAAAATTTCGGGTGAATAGTGTGTGAAAATTTTCTATAAAATGCCACATTTTTTTCCTTTTTGCACAAACCTAGGGTTAGAAACCCTAGCCGCCACTTTGAAATAAACTTCCAGAAAACTCGATTCTTCCTTCCCATTTTTCTTCCAATCCACGCACTATTTCCATAAACTATCAACTATAAACTTGTCAAGCTCGTTGAGTTCTACCGTGTGAACGGTGATGATGGGTTTTAAAGCTATGACGTGGGGGCAAATCGAGTTCAAATGCATGCCGTTCGAAGGGGTTTGCGTAACAATGGCGTGACCGCATGCAACAGTATCAGGTGTGGTAGGAGTGCTCACATTGGGCTTCGAAATGATGGCCACCGATCATCTTCAAGCGTCGTGTGGAGGTCGCGGAAATTCAATTGATAACGGCGGCTATTGGGTTTCTCGCAAGCGTGTGCTTCCTAGAGCCATGAACGAAGATGTGTGAGAAGATGGAAAGTGCGGCCCAGATGTGAAGTAATGAAAACGTGCAGCCAAGATTTGTCTAGGTTAAAATAATAAAAAGAAATTGAAATTATATTATATATTTAAATTGTATAAACTTTAAAATATCGTATCTTTGTCATACAAGGTCGAAATTGCATGAAACAAGTTGCGTTGGGTTCGTATTCACGGACACTACGCGATGGAGCTGGTTTGGAGTTGATTGGAGCTAATGAAATTTTGGATAGAATTAAACGCCTGTTTAATTTTATTCGGAATGAAACGCTGCAACGTCTATTGGAATCAAGGTGAGTACAACTTACTCTTTCTAACTCGCTTATATTTTAATATAAGTGAGAATAATTTTTTTATGCTGATTGATGATTGTTTGGATTAGATATGATATATTATATATATGTATGTATGTATGTATATTGAATTGGATATATTTCCTGCGTATTGGAGCAGATGAGACTTTATACGTTCCCATGTATGAACGGATGACCTTTTGTATGCGTGTCTGTCTCGAAGCGGACATTATACATATTTTCTCATATGCATATTTTTTGCAGATGGCAAGTTGAAGGGGTCCAACTGGATTCGTCACCAACGTTGATTTTTATTTACAGATATTATGATATATGCTGTTATCATATGATATATGAATGTTATGGATACCAGGATTTATATGATTGATGTGTATCACCTTATTTAGTGTTGTTGTAGCATTGGGCCATATTTTGGAATTTTAAAATTATTAAAAGGATGATTTCAGAATTTAAAACGAATTTAAAGTGATTTTGAAATATATGTTTTTGAATTGTTAAGGATATGAATTTATTTTAAATAAATAAGAAGTTATGATTTCTATGTTATAAAAATTATGATTTTTGTGAAACATACTTAAATATGATTTTTGAAGTTATATAAGTTTTAATAATGATTTGTAAATTATTAAAAGAAGAAGTTTATTTAAATGGAATCAAAATGTGATTTCTGAAATGTGAAGTTAACTATTTTATAAAATAAGTTAAACTGAGATTTTTGACTTATTATAAATAGTTTATATATAAGATTTATAAAATTGATATTTTATAAATCAAAAGTAATTGAATTATTAAAGGAGTTTTGTAAATGTTTAAAATGAAGTTATAATTAAATCTTATAAGTAAATAAGATTTATGAATTGATGAAGTTATAAAAAGGATGAATTTGTAAATGAAGTGATTTATAAGTAAATAAACTTATAATTGGATTTGAAATATAATTGAGATATAAATGAGATTGGTTAATAATGGAATTTCGTATATGAAATTTATAAACATTGTTTTATAAATCCGAAATCAATCTAATTTGATAAGTTAAAATATGGAAGTTTATTGAAGGAAAATCATTCACGATTTTGGATAGTGAATTATCCTTTAAGTTAAACGTGTAGAAGTAATGAAAATGGATGAGAGAACTATATTCACAATTTTGGACAGTGAATAATCTTTTAAAATGTTTTGGGAGGTGATCTCTTAAATGTAGTTAAATTGTTGAAGATGTTTTAAAATGTGTTAAGTATCGAACACATAGATTTTAACATTCATTGTTGAAATAGATGTTTCCGAGAAGTAAGGAAGCATGGACTATAACACTGTTGTTATAGTAAATGATTTTCAAAAGGAGATGTTTTGTATAATACATGGGATTTATATATCTATCTAATTATGAAATCCCTAGACAAATGATTTTGGGTTGTCGTAACGATGTTTTACGCAACATTCGTTTTGACCCAAATATATGTGTTTAAGAGAATATTTCACTTAAAGAATAAATATATACTTAATCATTATTTAAGTATATGTAATATTTTCTAAGTATTGAAAATAAAGAGAATTATGAATTACTTATTATTAAGTAAGTATATGGAAATATTTTCCAATATAGAAAGTTGAAATTGTTTTGAGAATATATATTTTTAAAGATAATTTGAAGTGAATATTTCAAAAGTGATTTAATTAATAAAAGGTTAATTAAAAGGGCATAGTTATTGCTTATTGTGCTAGATAATTGTTGTTTGCTTTGATAGTTAAATAATCGACTATCTAATTTGGCCATTTTAGTTCCTCGACTTGATGTGGGAATTATTCAATCGTACACTTAGTACGTAGCCATCTATGCAAGCTTGATTATCATTTGTGTTGAGCATGTTGATTCGTGTAGTGCGGAGTATTACTCCAATCCATTGGGCTTCCTTCTTGGCCGAAGGATAGCAAGTTGAAAGTTGGAGACGTGATAAGCCTTAAGCAAGTTGAAAGTTGGAGACGTGATAAGTCTATGAGACTTCGTTTCTGCATGAGGTTGAGAAACGCTTTTGCATTGTTGGGGCGAAGAGACCGGGATCGGTTTATCCAAAGAACACTTTGAACGAACATTTATGCGATCGATTGTGTAGGTTATCGATGAAATTAAGATTTAGGATTTTCATAGTGGAGGATTGTTGGTTGATCGTTTGGGGTTAAAATCCCAATATACATCCATTAGCAGTAGTCTCTTCATTATGAAATATTCATTGCAAGGGTTGTCGCTACTAATCCTAGGGATTTCCCGATAGGATATGTTAGGAAATTAGATTCAGTTTGTCCTGTTCCTCGACAACTTGTATGGACGTTTATCTGATGTTGCATTTCTAAAGATTACGTACATTGGTTTTTACAAATGTACGTCAGTGGTGGCGGAGAAGGCAACTTCTCTTAGCTTAACACCCTCCTTGAGACATACGATCTCAAGGGTTGTATTTTGTATGGAAGATAATTAGTAGTCAACGAAAATGGCCATGTGGCATTCAAAGTGATGTGATATATGACATGTGAAAGGTAATCGTTACCTCAGGCCCCATCAAATGAAATGACCGAAACAGGGTTAGATGCAGTAAGGCTAAGTAGGTCATTCCCAATTAAGATATGAACATTCTCTTCTAGATATATTACTTCCCGCTATGACGTTAGGGATGCAAAATAATGTGGTTTATATGCTATGAGGACCCTCGGAAAGGTCGGTAATGACCGGGAGATGATGTATTCGGTACCATCTAGTTACAGAGATAGGTCGGTTCTGTGTTGGTAGAGGCTCCTTCATGATGTTCCTCGGTACATTACTCTAGAGATATATTGCCGGAAGGTATTCCCTTCATCTGATCATTTGTATAAAAATCCAAACTCCACTACGAGCTTGCAGTTTTGTTTGTATTGACGTAATGAAAGCCTCGAAATGCTATATGGGTATTTATGTTGGATATGATTAATATTATTTGTATATACTAGACACTAGTATAATATAAGAAAACTGATATGAAAGGTTTTGGTTATCGTAAGGTAAAAACTTATCCGTGTTTATGTGTGGGCGTATCTTACGAGATATTTTTGTTTAGAAAGAAAAAGTTTGGTAATTTAATAAATTTAGTTGAGTGTGTTTCTCACGCTGGTTTACCAAACTGATCCGTGCATTCTTTCATTTCAATGCTTGGGTCAAACCGAGTATATTTATAGGTTCAGATTTGGTGCTTTTGGAGCTTCAGTGGGCGAGCTGGAGATCTTCATTTTCGTATACACGTATCTGTTTTTCTTAGTGATGTTTATTATCCGCTTTGCGCATTTTTTTGTTGTTATATTGTCAGCATTTGTAAGGACAGGTTATTATAACTGTCCAAGCTGATGATTAGGGATTAATTGTTGAACTCTGATTTATGTACGTATATACAGTTTCTGTTTTGTAAAGATCATTGATATTATATTATATGTTTTTCAGTGCGATATGAGATTCTGTATTGTTTTGTTTTATTCTCTTCTCTCATTTTCTTCTCTTCTCTTCTTCTCTCTTCTTTTCCTTCTCATGACTTTCCATCAATCTATGCTTTTTAGGTCGGACATGTGTGGTTATAATCTCTCTTCTCTTCTTCTCTCTTCATTTCTGCTTATAGTGTTTTTCTGGGCTGACTGGTCCTTCCAACTTCAGAATAGCGCTAGCGATATTATGTCTTATGATGAAGTTCCTCATGGAGAATGTGGTTGGAGCTTATCAAAGCGATTGGATTATAGGTTATGAATGTTGCGTCACTGAGCTCAGAGAGGTGAAGCAACGTCAAAAAGGAAAAAGTACGGAGAAGGCTTTCTACATCAAGACTGCAGACACATAACAATTACCACTTAAGCATTGGCTTGGGTCACATAGCTAGTCCTACAAGCCTATGGACTCTCGAAAAGAGCCAGAGATGCGAGAGCGTAACTAGAGCATGCAAGGGCGGCACCAGGGGATCTCAGCTTTCCATAAAGATGAGAAATGAATTAGTAGGGTTTCTCTAGAAAAACCTGAATGTGTTTGGTTGGACACATTCCAATATATGTGGAATATCATTAGACATAGCTTAGCACGCATTTAATATGGATCCAAGATGCCATCCTTAAAAGCAGAAGAGACGCTTCCTGGGTCCACGGCAATCCACCGTATTGAAAGAAGAAGTAGATAAGCTAGAGGAAAATGGCTTTATACGTGACGTCTTATACCCTAAATGGGTGTCGAACCCTGTGTTGGTTAAGCAGCCAAATGGAAAGTGAGGTGTATCCAAAAGAAACCTTCCCGCTATCGAAGATAGGTCAACTTGTAGACTTAACGGCTGCACACGAACTGTTGTCCTTCATGGATGCATATTCCAGCTACAACCAAATAACGATGCATGTTCCAGGTCAGGAGCACACGATTTTCATCACTGATTTGGGCTTGTATTGCTATCATAACGTTGGAGCTACCTACCAGCAATTGGTAAATAAATGATCAAAAATCAAATCGGCCAGATGATGGGGTTTTATGTAGATGATATGCTAGTAAAGTCACAGTGATTATGAACCACATGGATGACCTCATTGAGATGATCAATATACTTATGAAGTACGAATGAAGCTCAATTCAATGAAGTGTTCTTTCGGGGTCGCATCGAGAAATTTTTTGGGTTTTATCATGAATTTAAGAGGCATCAAAGCTAATGCATTGTATATTCAAGTGTTAAAGATGTCTCTATCCCAAAAAAAAGAAGGAAAATGCAGAGCTTTAATGGGAAAGTCATTGCGCTGAGTCGACTTATTTCAAAAGAGACGAACAAGTATATATTGTTCTTTGATGCCCTCAAGGAAGAGAAAGGAAAGTTTGTTTAGACAAAGAAATGCTAGAAGCTTACTAGAAATTTTAGAGCATACAGAGAGACTACCAATCCTGTCGAAGCCTTTGGAAGGAGAAGATATTTCATCTACTTATGGATGTCTACTCATGCATTAAGTGCAGCTTTGGTATGTGAGGATCAAAGGTCCAAAGTTCCATATATTATATTAGCAAATGGTTTACTATAGCAGAAAAGAACTACCCAAAATTGGAGAAACTAACATACTACTTGTTAATTGCCTTAAGGAAACAATGACCATACTTCCAGGCTCACCCGGTAAAGCTTTTAATTGATCATCCACTGAGATAGATGTTGCATCGACTCGAGATTTCGGGAAGACACTTGAAATGGAACATTGAATTAATCCTGTATGATATAGCATACCATCTAAGAAAGGCGATATGGGGACATGCATTGGCTGATTTCATCACTGAATTCACCTTTCGGGATAGAGAAGAGGAAGATGGTATGGTTTGAGTTTCCCAGTAGAAATTGTACATAGATAGAGCTTCCAATGAATGGAGTTCCGAGGTAAGAGTGATTCTCGTGACCCTGAAAGGACGAAAAATATGCTATGCCGTAAAACTATAGTTCCCGATGATGAACAACGAAGAGAAATATGAAGCGTTGATCGTGGGACTCAAGATAGAGAAAGAACTAAGGGTCAAGATATTACATATACTCAGCGACTTCCAACTGGTTTCTGCCAATTCAAGATGGAATCAATGTCTAAGAGAGAGAGACTTGCCCCTTACTTGACGAAGATGCTAGAATTATTAAATGATATCGAGTATTTCATAATAACTTACATCCCAAGAGAGAAGAGAATACCAACGATGATTTATTAGCCAAGCTGTCCAGCTCTAGGGATGCGCGACTGATGGGATTGGTTCCAGCAGAAGTATCATCAGCTCAGAGCATGAACAAGATGGATGTCAATTGGATCTTGGAAACTAATGAAGAAAAGGATTCATGAATGACTCAAACCAATGATTATTCATTGAATGGAACTCTCGCGAAGGGCAAGAATAAACGAGAAAGCTCCTTTGTAAAATGCCACGATTTATAATACAAGATGGAGAACTATATACGAGAGTTTCTCAACCCCCACTATGACGTGTCACCAAGGATGAGGTAGAAAAAATTCTTCCGGATATACATGAAGGAAGCTATGGTGGTCACATCTAGGGGTAGACTTTGGCAAAGAAGATACTTGGTTATGGATACTTTTGATTGACAATCAGTCGAAATGCAGTTGATTATATAAACAATGTGATATGTGCCAAATGTTTGCAAAAATACAAAGAGCCCCATCTAAAGAGCTTTTGCAAATAGTTAGCCCATAGCCATTTGCAGTTTGGAGAATTGATATAATTGATGTGCTACTGATGTCGACGGGAGGAACTAAATATGTCATCGTAGCTGTGGGCTACTTCATAAAGTGGGTAGAAGCGGAACTGCTAGCCACGATACAATGAAAAAGATGATCAAATTTGTGGTGAAGAACATCATATGCAAATTTGGAGTTCCAAAATCATTATGATAATGGAGCTCAATTCGCAAGTACCAAGTTCAAAGACTCTATAATGGGTACTAAATTACGAAGAGCGTTTTGGTAGTGGTACATCCACAAGCGGATAGGCAGGTGGAGGCGGTGAACAAGATCATCTATCCCGTCTTGAAAAAATAACTAACGAAATCCAAGAGCAACTGGGTCAATGAATTTCCACTAGCATTGTGGGCTTATAGAATGACCCATAAGTCTGTGACTAGGCACACTCCGTTCGCTTTGGCCTACAGAGCTGAGGCCATGATTCAGATAGAATTAGAAATTCCTTCCAATAGAAGAAAACACTCAGATCCTAAGATGAATGAGGAACTCTTGCTTGAGCCCCCTGACTTAGTTAACGAGAAATGGGAAGAAGCTGAATTGACGGTAGACTTACCAGAAAAGAGTAGCATGACACGTCAATGCCAAGGTCAGAAACCATAAGGTAAGGGAACTTGTTTTGAAATGAGTCCTCCCTAATATGGAGGTACTTGGTATGAATTAGGAAGGTCCATATGCGATAAAATAGAAGCTTGGAGATAGAAATTTCAAGCTAGCAACTGTTGATGGGATCTCAATTCCGCAGGCATGGAATAACAAACATTGCGAAGCAATTTCGCTTAGATTTAATCATTTTATTTTCTATAAATAGTCCAACCTAGTAGACTAGGGGTAATGTAATAAGGTAAGACTTGCCATTTCCTTTATTTGTAAATAAAACTAGCTTTTAGAACTAATACAATCGTGTTCTTATAAGCTAAACTTTATGTTGCATGATTAGCACTGCAATTAGATACCGGAGATAGGTACCAATTAACTCCTTTAACCCATGATCAAGTCAGGAGAGTATAATCATATAAAGGTCGATCGTAAAATTCTTCCTTAACCCTCCAATATTTGACTAATATCTGGAGATAGGCAAAGTCAATGAGGGATGCCTAGAGTTTGGCAACTAAAGCATCGGTTCCCGAAGATAGGAACGGGTATGCAATTGAAACTTTCACGACTATGTTTACGGCCCGGCAAGACATACCCGATCAAAGATAAAGATCTCGATTGACTCTTAAAGATAGGCAAGATCAAAAATTGATGCTCAGAGCCAATCGTCAAAAATATTGATCCCCGGTGATAGGGATAGATGAATGGTTGAACTGTCTACAACCATGACCACACTTATGGCCCGATGAACCATCCTTGGGAGATGATAAGTGATGAAGGTCAAAATATGAATTAGATCAATGCCAAAAGATAGGAAAGATCAAAGTTTGTTTTCCAGAGACAGACACCTAGAGTGTTGTTGTCTAGAGATAAGAAACGATACGAAGCTGAATTCTTCTCTAACCACAACCTCATCTGTAGTCGGATAGAACTCGACCCAGAATAAATAAGGTTGGCCCCAGAGTTGGTCAAATGAATAATAGGCTTTGTTTAGCCAAGAAAGAAATAATTTGGTGGATATAAACGAAACTAAGTAATAAAATACTACAAAGCAATCATTGAAATTTACTTATATGTACAGAGCTACAGTAAGTAATGACATTACACAGACACAAGCATGTATAACATAAATGAAAGAGCATCATCAATAACTATATTATACATGTAGGCAATGATATATAGGCAGATAAACTAAAAGTGTGGAAATGTAAATACGTTAAAGACCTTATAGAAAAATGGTTCTTTAACTTTCGCTTTTTATATACAAGAACGACGAGGGTTTCTCCCATACAATGCTGGTCTATATGAAAGGAAAAGAAAAATACATCAAAAAGAAAATTAAGTTGCTTTCATAAAAGCCCAAGCCAAGAACGTACTTCTTCTTTCCACACTTTCCGCCTTAAGGGTTGGACCTATCGCATGGCCTCTTCAAACCCTTTATGTCCTTGGATTCCCTGTCTCTAGAGTGCTACCCTTGGAATATGTAGTCTCTCCTTAGCGGTTATGATGATAGGTCCTCGGGCTTATCAACAATAGGGTCAGAGGATTTCAAAGAACCGTCAACGTTGTCGCCTTTAGGAGGCTTGATTTTCAAAGGAGGAAGCCTATGAGTAAGGCTTGGCTTAACGAAACTGGTCGCAAGCTTTTTAGTTTCCAACTCAGCCTAATCTTGATTTTCCCATGATTGATTTTCAGCCTCTCCGGCCTCATGATATGATCGTTTGGGTCCTTCTTGCTTATGATGGTAACGTCTTCCTCCTAGGACCAAATAACATCCTCCAATCCTTCTAATGCCTCTATTTTCTATGAGTTTAGGCCGGGGCCAAAGCTAGAACGAGGATTCAGAACAATTGGTTCAGTAATGGTGGAGGTTGATGTGGAAGAGATAGCACTGGGACCCAAGCCTTGAGTTGTTGGTGGTGGAGGAGGAAGCGATGGATGACCTGTAAGTTGATATATAGTAAAGTAAACATTTAAAACAACCTCAGGTGAGAACAAAAGCTTCTTGAACACTAGGAAGACGAGAGAAATACCTTCTTTGGGTGCTTCTATGATCGAAGACTTGGAAAATTTGCCCTAATCAACAGACGACTGAAGGGGTTGTGTAACACAAAGAGGGATATAAGGCTCAATGGCGATTGTAGCAATTAGCAGGAATTTTAATATGGATGACTCGAAAGTGGCCACTGTAAGGGTTGTGGTCTCATTGTAGGCTCTTTAAATTTTATAGTCGATAATTTTGTTCGATCCAATGTTCTAGGGTCGGCAAGAGCCTCAATGGTTGTCTTTCCTACAGCCACATTCTAGGATAACATTTCCTTTTTCTAGAGTCATGATGTATTCCTCATCCAATAATTTTTCTTTTAGCTTATCTTCAGTCATGCCTTCGTCATCCTCAACCGATCGGTGGAGAATCTCCTTTCAAGCATCGGCAAGTGTAGCGGGATAGCTATCCCTTAGCAATTTTGAATTCCTATCCTAGATGAATTTACAAAAAATTATTCGATGTTGGTAGTCATTTCCTCATTTCTCTTCTTAGCCTACTCTTTGATCTCTTTAATTTTGACTTTGGCCATAGCAAGGTAGACCTAGGCCTAGGCCTTGGAGTTAATTTAGCTTTTAAATCGGCTTTAAGCCTGTGAACTTCAGCTTAGAGTATTTTGAGCCCTGTATCCTTGGCCTAAAGTTCCTCCTCCTAAGCCTTGAATTGCACGGTAAGAACATCGCTCTTTGATGGGTTTTCTTGAGCTGGTCATTTTCAACATTAAGGGCTTGAGTGCGTGTCATCATGCTCTACTTTTAACTCTTTGGCATGCTGAGCCGATTTGAGAGCCTCATCCCTTTGCCTTGTGAATTCCTCTAGCTCAGATTTGTAACCCACCACAATGTTGTCGTGACTTCTCCTCTTTGACTCGAATGATTGAATAGTTATCTAATTGATTTGGTTAAGGTCGGAGAAGGCTTTGGTTAGCTTTTTCCATTTAAAATATTGATCGAATAATTCGTTAACTCCTTTGACCATGTAGTTAGCATCCTGCTAGGGGATGTCTTTGATGTTGAACATCGCCATAATTATGCAATAGATAGGTAAAGTGGCATGCATTCTAGTGTCGATAGTAGTGGATAGGCCTAGAGGGGATGGTGGCAGAGCGGCATGGGTTGAGGCCTCTTTGGATTTATGAGAGGTTAATATGGTGGTAACTAGGGGGTGAGCTATTGGGAGTTGTTGTGCAAGACTTTGGGGTTGAGTATGCGACTAAGAAGACCTAGAGACAGGTCCTAGACGATCACGAGAATCATAATGCTTCTTCCCCAAATCATGGTATTCTTTCTTCTATGCCCGGTATCTCCTTCTATCTTCCTCTTCTTGATGCTCTCTATCATTTCTCCATCTTTCTTCCTCTGTTTCTCGATATTTACTCAAATATTGTGAGTAAGCTCCTAGAGTGGATGCATGGCTGTGACTAATGTCTGAATTGAGGTAATCCATGTGATCTCTAGCCATTACACCTGAAACGTAGAAACGGAGGATATATCTGTACTAAAGCACTAAATTAAAGAGGAGTGTAGAATGTTGATATTTATGATCCTAAAATTGATTGAAGTTTTGATATTGCCCTAACTATTCTGTGGATGGTGCTTAGTGACTTATAAAGCCAAAGTTTCATCTTTCTAAGCTAAGAGATCCACAGATGGAAAGCTAAACTTTCCATGACTCGCATTGAGCATGTCCTCAATTAGGATGTCAAGATCACTCAATGAGCCGAGTATGCTCTCCAAAGAGCCGACAGGTGGTGTTACCTCCCTGATTAGTGCTTAGCTTGGATAAGATGCTTGCTGCAAAGAGTTATGACCAACCACGTTAGCCTATATGGTACAAGGGTTGTATCGCCTTCATGGATATTTTTCGTATGGTTCGTTCTCACCCAATCATTATCATTGTCATCGTCGTCTCATGTGTCTTCTTTCTCCTCTTTTCCTCCTCTCTTTTCCTTTTCCTTCTCTTCTTCTCTTCCCTCTTCTCCTTCCCTTACCACATTCTCTTCTGCCATCCTCTTCTCTCCTTTATCGATACTCATCTTGCCAATCCGGTCTTCATCGTCCTCCCTATTATTATTATCAGAGTCACGAATAGGAATGGAGGACCCGACAGTAGACTAAGACTTCTTGGAAGGAAGCAAAAGGGGAATACATATATGTCACGATGAAGAAGGCCGTACTAGCGTAGCCTACCATTAGTAAGAAGGAAGGTGGTGGTGCAAAATTCAGAGTCGACACTTTGTAAAGTCTTTAGAGTATTGGCATATGCATCGTTGGAATCTCAGTTGGGAAGATCTGTGAAGAGTCCGAAATAAAAATTAAGAACTTGGATGAAGATAATCCAAGTATGAAGAGGACATTAGAGAATGAAACTTATATCCAAACAACCAGAGGCAATTGAAACGAAATAGATAAGGGACACGGAAGTATTCTCTTTTGAAATAGCTCTACTTATTATGAAGTGCCTCAATAACTTATAGCGATTCCAAGATTCGTTAAGTAGCAGAAAAGGCAAGTTTTCTCTTTTCTTGAAGCTTAAAAGATGTGTCAGCTCTCAAAAGTTGGAAGGTTGATTCAACTTCATCATGAACATAACGTGTAGGTAATTGAGTAGATTGTATCCACTGGGGTGCACCTAAGTTGGAGCCAACCCAATCTCATGCAATAAGAATTTAATAAATTCATTGAAGGGAATGAAAATTCTACCTAAATATGTGTACTTGTTTCATTTAGTGTACCATTAGGCCAAATTGTGCGCTAGTTGATGAATCTTAGGCAATAAAACATCATCCTCCGGGATCCCATGCTTAAGATAGATAAAATGGAGTGATTTCGTGGTTAAACAAAGTGTTTGGTCTGTAGGATGTTAAAGACTCTCAAGGCATGCTTCTCGTTCAATGAAGGAGGCTGATTTTGAAGAGGTGCTGCTAGACTGATTTTCCCTTGATGTTTAATTGAACATCTTGCTCCAAATGGAGTAGGTGTGGAAGCTTGAGTGGTCAAAGGACCAGCCTCATGAGGAGTAGAAGGATCAGAATTGATTTTAAAACGACGAGATTTCCTAATCATTCTGAACTGAAAGCTTGATAGCGAACGTAGTTAGGTATGTTTTACTTTAAATGTTTCTCTTAAGTAGAATCTGTTACGTCGATGTGTAGAATCCAATGAATGTCAATGTGTGTTGACCAATCGGGTTGTAAACATCGACCGAGGCAATGTGAGTGTCAATCTATGCAGTATGCATCCTGTATCCAGAGAACGGTGTACAAAACCCTCTTGTAGATGGCTCACTCATGCTTGCAAACGAGCTCCATCATGCGATGGAAATGTATGCCAGATCTTACCCATTATCGTGGAGTGAATAATAACGAAACCATTACTTAGAGCGACACAAAGTCTTCTTTGTAGGGACATGAGACTATGTTGTGAATTGATATATTATCTTATGTGACCTATACGGATGCCGGAGTACATTTGAAGTGACTGTTCTTCAAAACTGTCCCATCAAAGCTTAATCTTCGATTTGTGATCCACCAAAACTCAATGATGCCTATCGCACTACTTTATATATGTTAGAATTTAGTGCCTTTGTAAGATTAAAGTAGGTAGCCCAAAGCATTGGTGATCATGACTCGAAGCTAACATCGAGTGATGAGCAAACGAAGGAAAAGCCGTGGTTCCGTGGTGCCAACTTCAAGTCTGACCTAGGGCTTTCTCAAGGCAACATGGATCTTGAGTTAGTAAAGGTATGAAAAGTGGTCGGCCATGGTTCAAAACCATTACTTCCTCTTTGCTATAGATAAGAAGTGACAGGCGATGCATGGCGATGACATCACCACCGCTGACTTGGTGGTAGTAAAGTCAAAATCCTACCTTGATTCGAGTTAGATCCGAGGGAGAATGGCAAGATTGATGAAGTCGAGGTCTGGTTGATGGATGTGATGGAGGATTCATCTAAGGTTATGTCGATGGTAGTTGTAGCAGGGGTAGATCGGATGACGGTTTAAATATGGGGTCTAGGTACTTAGTCAGTGGTAGTTGAAGGTTCAAGATTGCCAAAGATAAAAAAGTCGGTGCTGAATACAAGTAGAATGTGTAAAAATTTCTAAGTCTATGCATTTATAAAGGGCTATAACCTACTCGGCAATCATATTAGTTCCGATCAAAAGTGATCAGTATTGGAATGACCTTAAGAAAAAGAGAGAGAACAAGAAGGAGGAGGAGAGAAAAGCATCCCTCGCCAAGCCATGATAGGATTTTTGAGATGACGTGAATCTCGACCTCGGTATGAAAAATGGTATGCTAACTATTTGAAGTGATGAAATGAATGCTCTTACAACAGAGATGATACTTTAGAGTGATGGTTAGTCAACCAGTGAAGTCAATGCAAATGGCTTTATACCTCTTATCTTCATCCAAAGCCTGCTTTATTCCCAATAGAAGCATACTTTGTGAGACAAGTGTTATCCAGTATTTGAACTAATGGTTTTCAAGTGAGTCTGGATGTTGAAAAGAAGATAGAATGGCTCAAGAACATGGGGGAAAGCTTAAAATGCCTATATGAAGTAACTCTAGAGGTTTGGAAACCCAAAATAACAAGGCCATTGTTATCAGTACCGATATGTGTTTCTTGTGAGAAATGGAATTGCATAGCAGTCATATTGATACCGGGATGATTTTACCTGGGACATCTACTTCTGAAAGAGTAGGCGAACAACTCCAGAGCTATAAAGAGAAAGACAAGCCTCGTGTATGATAAATCATATCAGCACCAACATGGTTTGATGGGCGAATCATGAACGAAGCTTGGAGACTTGGAGATGCAAGCAGGTGTGGATGAAAGCTCTCAAGTGACGTAACCAAAATCAGATTGGTAGTGAGATGAATTTTGTCATGGAATACTCATTCTTCCCTCCTTTCTCGTATCTGGAGTCTTACCTGTTCTTTCGTGATCCGATGACTATGGTGGACAATTCTATTATAAATAAAAGCATTATGGCTACTGGGATGCGATTTTTTACATTCTCTTTGGCCACCACCTTCTTCATCTTCAATTCTCTACAAAACCCTTGTCACTCTGAGCCTATTTTTATTGTTCTAGATCCGAAAATAAACTGCAAAACTCTTGTACTTATGACAAATCCAACTCCAATAAGAGTAAAGTAGACGTGTGCCATAAAATTTATCGAACCACTATAAAATTCATTGTTTTCATTACATTTTTTGCTGATATTCTTAGATCTATTGCATTTTTATTTGATAGAGGTGTTATGCCAATTTTTGGTTCAACAAATATCAGTTTTCATTTGATCAATATGCTTATTACAGTTGAGAATCACATTGTCTTTTTGTAGTTAATGCCCCGCTATAACCCCGCTATAACTCCGCTATATCTCATAGCGGATTTCTATCGCTATGATTTTTCCATGTAGCCCCAAAATATAGCCTTTCCGCTTTAAGCCCCGCTATTTCTGCTATACCCCGTTATTCCCGCTATATTTCGCTATTTCTGCTATATCTTCTTTAATAAAATGATTTGAAAAATTGCATTTATGCATTATAAAAATTATGAAACTAATTTATTTGATTTAATTTTTAATATATTTTTAGAAATGAAAATACTCTAATATTATACTAAATTCAGTTATGTTATATAACAGTTTTACTTTTATTTAAAGTATATTTGCACATGTTTTTATTTAAAATTATTTATGTATTAATTATAATTCAATTGAATGATGATTTTTCATTTAATTACCATTTATATATTTGTAAAAATAATAAGTACGAGTTTTATATGCTATTTTAGAGTCATCCGCCATATCCCGCTATATCCTTGCTGTATCCCTGCTATGACTTTTTGCACCTCCACCGCTTTGAATTTGCCGAGCGCATTAACTGCACGGCATTGTCTAGAGATATTATTTTGTCGTTTAGATTGGTGATCTCTGATTTAACTGAAATATTTTCCAATTTTAAGGATTATTTTTTGCTTTTTAATTTTTTAAAACCTTTTGGTTTGAATCAATTTCATAATTAAGTCCATTAAGTCTTTCAATTTCATATTCTAGACATTGTTTTCTTCAGTTAAGATTTTATCTAACGTCTTTAATCTGCCTTTCTCTACCAAATTTTCTTGTATTTTTTTCTAAGCACTTTATATCCTTTATACATATATTTCAAAATATTCATTATTTCTTCATTAAAATTTCATACTTGATCATCATCTGCTATGAAGCACATGTTGGCATTTTCAATTTCTGGCTTATTATCACTTGATGATGCATCTGAGTCATCTTATATCGCATTGTAAGCTCGCCTCCTCTTCTTGTTGAATGTGTCGATCTTCATAGAGTACTTTGATTTCTACAGTTTGGGCAATCTCCTTTTTAATGACCGATTTTATCACATTGGAAACACTTAATAACATTTTCATTTTGGTATACCTATCTACTTTTCGAAGTTCCTTCATCTTCCATTATTTTAAATATTTATTGAAATTTCCGGTCATGAAATTGATTTCCTCATCATCATCATCATCATCATCTGGTTCATGATTATTGTTTGTAGCGGTGAATGCCGATAGTTTCTTCTCGTTTGCCCCCTTTCTGTCATGTAATTGTACTTCATAGGCATACGACTTCCTACCAATTTCTCTACTTTCATGATACTAAATCATTGGCTTATCCGATGGCTAAAGTCTTTTGATCACACTCATTAACTGAATCTAAGATGGTACTTTTCAAAAATAGCATTTCCTAACGGTCCTAGTGCATGCAAAATATCCTAAGATATAAAATACATGTCAGATATATTAAATCATTTTATTTTATTTTGAAAGGTTGAAACTGTTTAGTCAATATAGATATCTTAGTTTGTTTAACTTTACTACTGCCTTTGTGTGTGACTTCTAAAGTCCTCCAAATTTCATACGCGCTTTTATAAATAGGCATTTCTATTAAACTCGTGATTATCTAAGACATAAAATAGAATATTCATGGCCTTTGAATTATTGAGCGCTTATGTCTTTTACTCATTAGACCACTTGCATAACTCGTTTATGGCTCAATGTACTTAGCTTGTTTGGTGTTATAAATATTTAAACCATTAGATTGTAAATAAATTTTCTTTCTACAAGGCCAATATGCGTAATTACGACCATTAAATAATAGTGGTCTAATTGTGAACTATCCTTCTTCTAAAATGTCAAGAGTATGATACTAATGTTATTAGCCATTTAATTTTTCAAAAATCAAAGAATGAATTTTTGTAAACCTTGTGCTCTAATACCATGTGAAATTAGCAATGCTCTGATATCGCATGTGAGTCCCATAATATATTTACGCGGAATGGATTTTAAGGCCATTATCATATTAAAGGAGGGATGAATAATGTATATCAACTATTTAAAAGTTCAATTGTGAAATTAAAGTTTATTAATTCAGATCAATAATCAAGCAATAAACAAAGCAGATAATTAGAGAATAAATATAAAGTAAAGTAAAACCAGTAAAGAATATAACACCAGGTATTTTTATAATGGTTCAGATTCCTTATCCTACAGCCATCCCTTTACCATATACAAAATTTCCACTATCACTTTCTTACTTTCCACGAGTGGCAGATACACCTTTGCAATCTTGACTTTACTTGGGTAGCAAGGTACTCCTTTTCTCCTGACTTTCCTCGGGTGGCAAGAACACCCATCCCTTTACACTCAATCGGAGACTATGGCAAGTGGTTGTATCTTCAGTGAAAATTCTTGCAAATTCAATACAATGATCTTATAGATCTCCAATAGCAATATAACTTTGAAATCTTTGAGGAACAAAATGAGAATAGAGAGAGAATGGTTAAAATTTAAGTATAAACTCTTTAATATTATGATTTGCAAACCTTGAATACTTAGAGTGAAATAATATGGATTTGCAAAGAGTGTGGAAGAGTATTTATTAGAGCATTTCTCATAAAGTATAGAAATAAAGAATAATAGAAAATGAATATCTATATAAAAATTCGTTTTCCAAAGCCGTTATACAGAGAATGAAGAGACATGACTTTTGACGACAGAATAAAGAGACGTGTTCATTTTTTTTAATTTAAAAATCAATCGAACGGTTGGTATGTCAACATATAATTTTGGAGTACGTTGACATATCCATCTCTCCATCTACCTATAATTTCAGGGTACGTCGACATATCCTAATCAATTTTGAAAATCAATTCAAAGAATTATTTTGATCTTTATAACATTTTGTATTTTGTAAAAAATATTGGAGATGAAAATAGAGTTTTGGTAAAAGAGAAATTTTAAAGACATTTGCTACAGGATCTTTGAATTAAATTTTAAGGCTTAGACAGATTTACTAAATACTTAAAATATCTCTGTTGATAAAGAACTTTCGTTCCATTCTTCTCGAGTCATTTCTTCCATTTTCTCTAATCAATCTTCATATATATAATTCAGTACTTCAACTGTAGGCTCCTTCCCTATAAATGCATTTTATCCCAAACTCCTATAATCTTTGTTCATCTTTGGGAAGTCCTCTCTCACTGCCGCAGGTCTTGGTTGAACAGCCTCCAGTGCATCTTTCCTCATCGCCCGAGCCATAAATGTCTAAATAAGACGTTCACATCCATACCGGCCTTGTTGGTTGTGCAGCTTCCTCCCTACTGCTTTGGGAACTTCTCTCCTATTTTCTCCATCGGTCTGCATGCTTTTAGTCTCCCCTTCTTATGCATGTCCCTCCTACCATAATTCGCCCACTTCTCACGATATCGCTTTTTCTATTAAGCCGGTCTTAAATAGAATGGAAAGGAAGGAAGCAAAACAACAATAGAATGGTAGATATATCTTCCTATATATATATAGCAATATACAAATACAATATATGTATATAGTAGTGCTTCCCCTCTATATGGTGTTCATCTTATTCTAAGTAAAACTTCTATTCTCTAGCATTGATTTAGTTAAGTGTCCCCTGACCCATGCTCTGACACCAACTGTAACCTCCCCCACTTCAAGACCCAAATACGAATGCAGATGATGCTATCATTATCAGAATTATTTTCCAGCTAAAGTAAGTGATTTTAGTATATTAAAATACAAACAAAGTAAACAAAGCTTCTAAAGATTTCCATTACATGGAAATTGTCTAAACATTCATTATATATAAATTTCTTTCAAGATTAATCCTAAAGTCGTGCCCACGGAGGGGTCAAATAACATATAAAAGAGTCAGGTCAACGTATGAGGATGTCGCCTGAACTTCTTTAAAACAGTGGAAACAATATCTGTTTGAACTAACAAAGCCTCATACTCCGTCTTCGATCTTCGTACTATTGCTCTTATTATTAACCTGTCTAATCCCATAAACTAAGCCCACTCAAATAAGTGCCTTTGAGTTTATGAGGAAAACAACAATAAAAACACGGATCATACATAATGTCTAATGTGCCCAAAATAAACCTATAGTGAGACCAAGCCATACTACATGGAATGAGTTTCTCCTTCATTATCACAAGCATCATAAGTAAAATAATGAGGGAATTAGGGAGAAGGTCAAACTTTCGTAAGAAATTAGACCGAAGGACACCAATTTTTATTTTTGGGCTGAAAGTTAAACTTTGATAAAAAAATTAGGCTGAAGGACAATACTAGTTACAATTAGCATTATATTCAAGTTTCACAATATAAAAAATGTTAGTTATAACTAGCATCATATTCAGTTTTAAACTATACAAAATGATAGCTATAATTAGTATTGTCCTTCAACCTAATTTTTTCCAAAGCTCGCCTTTGGCCCAACGATAAAACTTGTTATCCTTCAGCCTAATTTTTTTTTCAAAGTTTGTCCTTGTGCCTATTTTCCACTAAAACAATCATAGTTACTACACAAGTAGTTCTTATTTACTAATGCGCCTTATACATTCTTAAGTGGTTCCCAATTGCTGCTACGCCCCCGACATAGTCCCCAATAAGTTCGTATTTTTGATTATTCACTAATCTCATAGCCCATCAACTATTGTGCCCTCGACAAGTCCCTACTATGCTCCTATTTCAGTTTGTCTTTATATTTATACTGCCTAGAATTAGCCACCTTCGGTATCCTTTTAATTCATTCATTAAATTTAGACTACATGACCCGCATGCAGTATTTTGAAAGTTTATTCGTTAAGCTCTGGACTACAAAGAAGCATCCACATGTAGTCCCTATATAATTAATTACTTAAGTTCAGGACTACTATGAAACAACCAACCGCGGTCCTAAATTGTTTACTTAAACTCTGGAGTACTGTGAAACGGCCACCCATAGTCCCTAAACATTTATTTAATTTGAAACCGCTTGGAATCACCCACCTCGATCTTGGTATTTGAATGCCGCTCCCCGCCTTCCTTAGGTATGCATTCGAGTGAGCGTCCCTACCCCGACGACAATAGCCCTTCCAACCCTATCTCTTTCCTTGACGCAATACAGCCCTACCCCCATCCATTAGCACAATCCACTCTTTACTTATTAATCGATTGCTTACAAATTGCGGTGTAGTATGTCTTTACATATGGCGGCGCAGTTCAGTCTCTTCAAAATTTACATTTTTGCGATGCAACTTATATTCTACATATTGTGATGTAGATCTACTTTCCCCTGAAAGTTCCCAAATCCCTTTGGCTAATCTCTACCTTTTTCCCCGTATCATCGGTTCTTTTATAAATCATTAGGCTGTCGCCTCAGCTCTATACAAGACAAAGTATGATATATTTGATCACGTCATCACATGTGTCGCTACATAACATGTTAAGATTTCGTTTTCCATTATTTATAATATCCTTTATATTTTATTTTTCTATTTTATTTGGATCCAGTTCCCTATTTAACCAACACTTGTTTCGCCATATTATTTATACACAAAAACCCATGTAGTTCCCTTTTCCCTGGCTTAATACTTACTTCATATCTGCTTATTTTCTTTATAGAAAACCTTATTAAAATTCCAGAAAATTTGCAGACAACTGTTACAATAGACTCTATTCATTATTTTGATTTTTACGAATATCCTCCTTATTTATTTTCTAGGTGCCCTCCTTCAATAATATATAAAAAATTATTTTGGCATAGGAATCCTCTCAAATTAAAAATCCATTTCTAAAATCATGGTTAAAACATCATATAAAATATTCATAGCATTTAGAAATTTTAGAGAACGAAAATGCATCTAAACATCCTATGTTCGTATATCTTTCCCAAAAAATTCATTAAATATTTTACTTGTTAATGAAAATCCATATGAACCTCCGTCATATATGAAAATGTACAAAATCATACATAAACCAAAAAATTGGATGCGGTAAAATGGGTTTAGCTTAATCACTTAGACTTTTGAAATATCCTGCTTTAGTCTTCTTAATCTCTCTTTAGCTTACGTTTCCTTATCTCTTCTTTGTTTGCTTTCCTTAAGCTACTGCCATTAATATTTCTCTCTAGCTTTTATTTTATTTTTAGTAGAATGAAATGATTGAATGAAAAAGAGTAATGTTTATTGTCTTACAATAATTTAGGCTTGGATCCTCATACTCTTTTCACTAATTCACTACCCCCTTCTTTTCTTATTGAGCTAGCCTCGGCCCATTTAATTAATTAATTTTATTAATAATAAATCATGGGTTGCTACATATCCTTCGTATTTCGGATTTTGAAAATTGTTTGTGTATATATTATTCTATATATTATTCAACTATGATGCTTCGGTTATACATAGTAGAACTTTTAATTTAGTATGTGGTTGTACAAACCCGTTATTTTCATTTATGACTTAGTTGTATAAAACCTTCCATGACATGTTAAATTCGACTGCGAACAATAGTCAGCGATGGTATTTTTAAGTGTAAAAATAAAAATAAAAGACAGACTTCAATCGGGTATCATTCAGCATACTATTTAGTGTATTTAGGGACTCTCGGTAAATAGATTTTTTTTTCATTTTAACCCAATTTTTGGAACTTATTACGCAAATAGCCTTGTTTAAAAACTAATATGAAACATAGCCATGTTTTGGTCTGCTCGGCGATAAGCTGGTTAGAATACACTAACACCATTTGAAATGATGCCAATGTAATTTTTTTACATTAATCACGTATTAGGCGACTTTTGAAAAGTCACCCACTACGTTTGTAGCAAATTGAACACGAGCGACTTTTGAAAAGTCTTCCATATATAATTTGCTACAACCGTAGTGGGGAATTTTTTAAAAGTCGCCCACTACATGACCAACGTAAAAAAAAGAAATACATTAGCATCATTTTAAATGATGCCAATGTATATTTTGCTATAAACGTAGTGGGCGATATCTAAAAGTCACCCACTAGAGGACGAACATAAAAAGAAGCAATATTGGCGCCATTTCAAATGGCGCCAGTGTGTTGAGCTGGTCACAACACGACTATGTTTGATATTAGTTTGTAGATAAGATTACTTGTGTAATAAGTTTCAAAAATCAGGCAAAAATGAAAAAAAAAATCCTGGATTATTTTCAATTTAGCCTCCCTTTAAAACTATTTATCGCAAACAGCCCATTTTAAAAACTAATATCAACTTTAGCCCTGTTTTGGCTAGCTCAGCGTTAAGCTGACCAAAACGTACTAGCGACTTTTATTAGCGACTTATCAAAAGTCGCCAGTATTTTTTGCAAAAACATGTAGGCGACTTCCCAAAAGTCCCCTACATGTTTAAAAAACAATTTGAACGACTTTTGAAAAGCGCCAGTGGACGAATTATCAAAAGTCGCCCAAACGGGGTTCTGTAACAAACCAGAACCCCACTTTCTTCCTCCTTCACTTTTTCACTTTCCTCTTCACTCCAAAAACCCTAAAATCCCCAAATCTAAAATTTTCATCCAAAGCCTAAAACATTTAACATTTTGTTCAACAAACTAGAAGATGGCAAGCACTTCAACGCGGGATGCGCCTCTAGGTACGGATAAATCAAAATTCTTTCAATTTAGGGTTTGAAGAAAATTGCAAAATATTGGTTTTTAGGATTTGTAAGCAACCATTGATCGTTGAGATAACTTAGTATGGATGAAATCATTGTTAAATTATTGAAAAACAATGCGTAAATTCCTAGTGTTGATGTTGAAAAATAAATTTGAAAATCTTATTAGCTTGTATATGTGTAGATTACTATGAGATGCTACTCGAACCTATCGATGAATCTGTCCTATATTTGCAACAACGGCATCGAATGAATAATCCGGAACTCATAGCGTTAAAATTCTTATTTTTCGAAATGTATAAATATTGAATGATATTGTATGTTACATGTTTATAATATTTTTATGATATTTTGACAGAGCAATATTGTAGACAGAGCTATAGATCATTCGTCTAAAATGAAGAGAGTAACATCTGCTCATCCAAACGTTATACAGTTGATAGACTAAGCTAGATTTGGATTGGTTTTTAGGGTGGGACACATCTAGTTGGATCATCATCTTATCACCACTTTGGTGGATAGACGTAGACCAGAGACATCTACATTTCACCTACATGTTGGGGAGATGACTATCACGTTGGTGATGTTGCGTGCTTACTTGGCATAATCATAGACGGTGCTCCATTGACCAACCCCGATCTAGTTGATTACCTTAGCTTATGCCAAGAGCTCCTAAGTTTAACTCAGTGGTGGAGAAACGAAATGATAAAGACAAGATGGTTTTAGAAAATAATTTACGGACGACATACCAGCAGACGCCATGGAGATTTAGATTCAGCAACGAGCCAGAGATGTTATATTGCATATTATTTGCTCAAGGTTGATATGCGATCATTCAAAGACACGGATATGGCTCAGATGACTTCCATTTTTAGAAAACTTTGATGTTTGTCGCTAGTAATCTTTGGGACAGTGCAGTTCTAGCGTATATGTATCGTGAGTTGACGAGGCTTGCTTTGCAAGCGAGCGCAAGCATGGGTGGTTGTGTGAATCTAGTACAGGTATTTTCATTATTTACTTTTGCCGATAGTTATTTCATATTCTCTTATCCAACTGAAATCATGCGTTATATTATTTGGAGTTTTGGTGTTGGACTTATCGACCTGTAGGTAGAATAACCATGAGGAGGAGGACGACGATCGATTTATCATTGCCATACAGTGCTAGGTATAATTAATTTTGAAGTATAGTACGTATAGTTGTTCGGATTTGATAAGTTACAATTTTATATTTCTATAGGTGGGTAGGACTTAAGAGCACCGTTTCATCGCCAATGTGTTGTGGTGCCTTCTACCGTAATGAGTTTGATGTGCTAGACTATCATTCTGTGACTTGGACCTCATACGTAGATGTGCTTGGAGATCTGCCAAACTTATGTACCACTTCCGTTCAGCTATAGACTGCTCATTTCCCTCTAATTTGCTTTAATGATATTACCTATCATCTTCCCGATCGAGTGATGAGGCAGTTTGGTATGACCGAGCATTTACCAAAAGAACCACCGCATTACGGGATTGATATTGCAACTGGGAGTACGCTATGGCGATTAAAACATGGATCGAGCGCGACATGCACGCGCAACAAGAACGCGAGTTCACATTGTTCGAAGAAGAATATATGTCTTAGTACTGGAACATCATGCATCGATATTTTCTTCGTGCCATCAAGCCACCTACGGCGCCTTCCGTTGTTGCAGACCCTTACACTCCCAGAGCACCCCTCGAAAGGAATGTGGTACGTAGTATGTACAATCTTTATTTAAATATTTGTAATTTATACCTTTCCTTGTACCTTATGTTATGGCAGGCGGACGGTATTTGCCGTGCGATCGAAATTGTAGACGAGCTTGCACAAGAGATTCCTAAAAGGTCGCAGGGAAAATGCTTTAGTGTAAAACGCATCTTAGAATCTATTTTGGGGAGGAACAAGTTAATAAGACCAAGACCGCCTCCACAAATTCCTCTACCTCCACCACAGGCGTCCATCGAACATGCCATAGAAGCCCACAACGTTCCTCCTACTACTCGTACATATCACTAACGGAGACATCGAAAAGACGCTTCTTCATCTCAAGAAACACAATTTGATGTTGCTCCCAGCCCTTTACAGCCTATAGATCTTACGCAAGCAAGTGAAGAGGAGGATTCGCCGGATGAAATTCCACCGTCTATGAGGAAACCAAGACGAATGCCACTAGAACTTCGTAGGTTGAAGTAGTGAGGATGGTATAAGTTGTTGATATGCTTTGTATGATTTTGTTTTGTCTAATGAATTGTTGAAATATCAGGATTTGTTGTTTTGTTGAATTGTTGGATGTCGAAATTGGAACGCGATTCTTGAATTATAGGATGTTGGATTTTGAATTCAATTGTTGAATTGGTGGATGTTGTAATTTGGGTTATTTGATGTTGGGTGATTGAATTTGATTGAAATGTTGAATTTTCATTGAAGTGAATTTAGTGTATTGTTGAAAATGGTGATCAAGGGTTTCAGTTTTGAAACCCAGCACACACTTTTGGGGATGACTTTTGAAAAGTCGCCATCGAAGTGTGTAGGATTTCAAAACAGAAACCCTACCCTTCAACCTTCCTCGTATTTCACTTTACCAAAAATCAAAGAAAGAATCCAAAACCTAAGCAACATCTCTCTTCAACAATATCAGTATTTCCCAACGAAACCGAATATCTTTTAGAGATTTGGTGACACAACAAGAAGGTAAGTTCTGTTAGCACTATTAAATTTGTTTCATCTTTCACGATTAAAGCTAATTCCAACATTGATATTTTCAAGAAAAAAGTTGTTGAAAATGGACAATTGGGAGATTGACGATGATGAAAATGTATGACGAATTTAAACAACAACGAGGCTTTGCGCCGGTTAATAAAAAAAATGTTGAGGTGATTTCGTCCTTGAGAAGCAGGTTGAAAACTTACCCCCTCTAGAGGTGGCGGTACATCAACATTGTCCGTGGTTAGCGTGAATCAATACAGCAATCACTTCATGGAAAATTAATAGATGTGCTAGCTCGTCATAAGCCTAACAATGCTAGTTCAAGTCGGACACCGCCTCAGGTACTTTGTTATTGCAGAGATGAATGTGAAGTGGTTATGTGTAGGAATGAAAGGAATGCGGGATGTCGCTTTTACCGTCATGCATCATACAAAAAAATAAGTTACGACTTAATGATGTTGAATGTTGTAACTTTTTTAAATGGAAAGATACCGAAATGCGTCCGAGGGAAGTCGCATATGCCCTTGAGATGCAAGCAGAAAATGCCCGTTTGGATAATTTGAACCTACAATATTGCAACATACTATTGAATATGGACGTACCGTTCGATAAGTTGAGTCCCCATAGATTGTGGAAGGAGAAGTAAATAGAAATTTGGGTGTTCATTTTTATGTAATTGAATTATGTATCGTTGAACATGTATTATGACGATTTATGTATCACTAGCTTACATTTGCATCTGTTTATGTATCATTTAGCAGTTATTATTTCTCAACTTACTTTCGGTGGAGTAATCCAATTCCAACGCATAACATTCATCCTCTCAAACGAACATAACACATGAAATAAAAACACAAACTGTTCTTACATGAACAACATATGGCTTCATCAAACCAACAATAACATGCATACGAAAACTAAGTAATTGAATTACAACAACTCCTTTTATGACCGTGCATACCACATTTACTGCATCTATTCGGTCTTGGAGGTTGCATCTCGTCCATAGTGCCTTTAATTCTAGTAGACTTAAGCCTTCCTAGAGCTCGCCTTGTGGGGGGTCGAAGAACCAATTGACCTTCATGTGGAGACCAATACCTTTTATCGCGTACGTGATGAAATTCTACAGAGTATGCCACCGTGGTAATTATGAACGGAGTACCAATGTGATGCAAAATCATGATAAGCTCTCTTTGCACCATTGGCCACCGACAAACAAGTAGCCCTCACATGGGCGCAATGCTACAGTAATGGAATGTTGCATGTACATGAATAAGTGTTACCATCGATTATAACTTTGAATTCATCTCCAAAGTAATGAATCACTTGCCATACAATTTAATTGAAATGGACAATCCGACAACGTCTTGCTTTGCTTGCTCTCTCCGCTATTTTTGCTTCCCATTTTAGAGTGACACGAAGTGTGAAAGTCTTAGCTAATTCTCTTCTTTGGAAAAAGTAATCAACGGCTCGATAGAAGGCACGTGCAACAAGTGCTCTAATAGGCAAAGATCTTGCACCCCTAAGTACAACATTAAATTTTTTTGACGCATTAGTCGTCATAACATGAAAAACAACCACCATCATCTTTACGTAATGCCCAATTTTCCTTCATTCCACCAAAACTTCTCTCTATCCAGTTGTATGTTCTTACACCAGTGGTTTTAATTTCTTCACGAATCTTTAAATACTCAATCTCCTTAGAGGAACATGCAGCAGCGTAGAATAAACCGATCAATCGTTTGTCCCTGAAACCCGCTGCTTGAAAATTAGCTTTCAAACATCTGGCATAGCATCTATGTTTTTGTGGGGCTAGCCATTTGCTCTCCAACGCTGTAGGTATTCCTTTCATTCTATCAGAAATGAAAGTAATACGGCGATTGTTCACGCTGCAAATGAACCTTTGCATGCACACAAAAAACGAACTTCAACTATCAGTGGATTCAGACTCAACAATAGCAAATGCCAAGGGATATAACTGATCATTTGCATCAACGACGGTTGCAATAAGTAAGGTACCTTTGTATTCACTATATAGATGTGTACCGTCTATATAAAGCAAAGGCCGACAATGGAAAAATCTATCAATAGATGGCCTAAATGACCAAAATGCACGATCAAAAACTCCGTACTCATCAATAGTCACATGTCCTATGCTTTCTGGATTTGTTTTGCATATTTCACCGAAGTATTGTCGTAGGTAGGAATATGACTATGCCTAATCACCTTATATTCATTCAATTACCTTGCTCAATGCTCTCCCTGCTTTCAGATTTTTGATAAATAATTGTTTCTCTATTAGAACCTGCATTGTTCCGACCGTAATGTTCAAATTGGATTTCACGAAAGGCATGATCTTCGATACCATAAAAGATGATTTAGCTTGCTATGATTTGAGTTCACTGTAGGGTTGATGCATGTATGGTCAGTAGGATATTTTTTAATGACCCACCATCCAACCTGTGTCTTTATTGGGTCAATATCATGTATTCTTCAAGGATAACTATCATCGGCGTTGCAAGTGGCGGTGTATTTTGTTTTGTTCGACCTTATTGGCTTAAAGGATACTGCATGTAAGATTGATCATTCTGATAGTTATTGTAGAAATTTAGCTCTACTCTCAAACACCATGCCAACTTTGAAACCGGTTTATACATTGGAAGATGAAAATAATTCGTTGTTGAAATTTACATTTGCTACAATCGACCTAGTCATAATTTCTGCACTGCACAAATCATCATCGAACGGTATCTCCATTTCCGGTTCATCGTTGTCCACACAATCTGGTTCTGCACCTCCAAAATCGTAGTCCAATGGATCATTATTTACTTACATATTTTTCACCTAGGCTGTATCAACCTTTGGTATTGACACAACAGACATACTATCAAGTGTAGGAATATCTTCAGCTTGTACATCTTCCTCATCATCTATATCCATATCATCATTGTAGATAGTTTGACCCGCTGGTTCAGTCGATGGTTGGACGTATGACTGTGTAGAAGTGTTGTTTGCTGCGAAGCTGTAGTAAAATAAATACATCAATTTTAGTTTATTTCTACATACCAACGATTTTGCAACATATTGCAATATTTAACTTACTTTTGGCTTAAATGGTAAAATTCGGATGGAGTTGGCTGCATTCGTTCAAATATACGGCTACTCGATGCTCTAGCACTTTTTTGAGTGGAATTCTGAATTGGAATAAAACTGCATGGGAATACAAATTTAGTATAATAATTAAATCAAGTCAGTATACCAGATCTGTATATAATCACGGCTAAATGATATCTTTGACTCAGTCGTGGATAACTGTCCTGCATCAAACGAGGATAGATGAATTGGATATTTGACTGTAAACTCATGAATGGATGAAAACCATAACACATTTGTTGTTTCCCGTATTGCGATATGTGTTGAGTCGGATGACTAAAACTAGACGGCGGAATTCCTCGTCCAGTATCATGTTCTCTACCATTCTAGAATATTCTTCAACGCCAAAATTTGTTAAGGGTGTTGGTGTTGTTGTTCTGCAACCGATCTTCCATTTTTCCCAACAAACAACTCAATAGATTTAGTCGCAACAGCAAACATTAGTTCAACATCGTCGTCGTCAACAATTTTAATTGCTTTGGATCCAGAATCTGTTGGTCAATTGCAAACTATATCAATATCGTACTCTTCCAGTTTTATCTTTGTTGCTTTGTAAACCGACTCTTTCAACTGCTTAAAAACAGAACCTCTTCGAACTTTAGCCGGTTTGTAAGATCCATCAAGATATTTACCACACATTAAATCGTCACGAACCAATTTACTATCATAATAGCATATGGTTGGAATAAAACTAGGAGTCATTCTACATCAACCGCGAAAAAAATAAGTTTGCAAACTAATTTGAAAACTTAGGGTTTCTATTACATACCTTGATTGGATTCGAGCGTATGACGGTTTGCTACGCTTGAGGTAGATCTTCGAAATCTAATGCTTTTAAGAAGATTAAATGGAATTTAATCATGTTTTAATTTTTTTTGAGTTAGAGAGATTTGAGGTTTTTGGAGATGAAGAGACAAGTGAAAAAGTGAAGGGGAAGAAAGTGGGGTTTTGGTTTTGCTACAGAACCCAGTTTGTGCGACTTTGGAAAAGTTGCCCAAATTGTTTTTCTTTTAAAACATGTAGGCGACTTTTGGGAAGTCGTTTTTGTACCGGCGATTTTTGAAAAGCCGTCCGTACGTTTTAGCCAGCTCAACGCTAAACTGACCAAAACAAGGCTAAAGTTGATATTAGTTTTTAAAATGGGCTGTTTGCGATAATTAGTTTTAAAATGGTGCTAAATTGAAAAAAAAATTCCAAGATACACTGACGCTATTTGAAATAATTGCTCTGGTTTGGCCAGTTCAATGTTAAGCTGGTCAGAATACACTGATGCCATTTGAAATGATGCCAACGTAAATTTTTTACGTTGGTTACGTAGTACGCGACTTTTTAAAAGTCACCCACTATGTTTGTAGCAAATTAAACATGAACGACTTTTGAAAACTCGTTCCTATATAATTTGCTACAAGTGTAGTGGGCGACTTTTCAAAAGTCATCCACTACGTGGCCCACTGCGTGACTAACGTAAAAAAAAACGCTAGCATCATTTGAAATAGTGTCAGTGTACATTTTATTATAAACGTAGTGGACGACTTTTGAAAAGTCACCCACTAGGTGACGGACGTAGAAAAAGTAATATACCGACGTCATTTCAAATGACGCCAGCGTGTTGAGCTGCTACAACATGACTATGTTTGATATTAGTTTGTAAACAAGATTACTTGTGATAAGTTTCAATAATCAGGCTAAAATTAAAAATTAAAATCCCAGTAAAGAACATTCCAGAGTACTGGGAATGCAGTTACGGCTAACCCATTAGAATTTAGAATGCTCTACCCGGTAAACGCTCGTAATTAAAGCGAAATAGAATTCGCCCAATAATGGACCTCTTTACCCTTTTTATTGTCTCCTCTCCTACTTGCTGTAAGTGCCCTTTTCCAGTTTTGGTCTGAAGTACTTCAAAATATAAAAAATGAGTCGAGAATTTAACGTGCCGCCGGTAATCTTTCCGACGTCCTCCTCCTCTTCAACTGCCAATCCGTCCACCACCGCTCCCCATCATCGCCGAGCTCCCACCCCGTCTTTCACCCCTACGAACCCTATTCCCAATCCCAATCCCCTCCCATTCATGTCTTTTGACGTCGGCGCCGCCCCGTCTTCCTCCTTCACTGCCCCCATATTCCCTTCATCGTCTTACAATTCCTTCTCCTCCTTCGACGAAGAACCTCCACTACTCGAAGAGCTCGGCATCAACACTCGCCAGATCTGGCGGAAGTCGATCTCTATCTTAAACCCGTTCCGCATCAATCCGGATCTCCATTCCGACGCCGACCTCTCAGGCCCTTTCTTATCCCTCATGGCCTTCGGCCTTTTCCAGCTTCTCGCTGGCAAATTTCATTTTGGAATCATTTTAGGTTGGGTTACGGTTTGCGCCTTGTTCATATACGTGGTGTTCAATATGTTGGCTGGGAGAAATGGTAATTTAGATCTGTACAGATGTTTGAGTTTGATCGGGTACTGCATGATTCCCATGGTGATGTTTTCAGCGGTTGCACTTTTTTTGCCTAGCGGTGGATTGGTTATATTTGGAATTGGGGCTGTTTTTGTTTTGTGGTCGACTAGGGTTTGTACAAGGTTGCTTGTTGAGTTGGCTTCCTGTGGGGATGAGCATAGAGGGTTGATTGCGTATGCTTGCTGGCTGGTTTATATGCTGTTTTCACTGCTGGTAGTGTTTTGATGCTGTGATGGATTTGGTGAGCTTTTATCTACCTGTTCTTCTTGCTTATAAATTGTTTTAATGGTGCAAGTTTGGGTATTTTTTGAATCTGGGTTGAAGTTTGGCAAGTGTTAATATTGGTAGGGAATACATGATGATTCACCTTCTGAAATTTGTATCTTCAATAATGATTTTGGTGTCAGTGGTTAAATGCAAGGGTGGTGATCAGTCTTATAAGTGTTGGTTATAAACATGGATGATTAGTCGATGTATAAATGTTGGTTCAATCCTTGATTAAACAAATTTGTGTTTCAGTATAATGTGATGGTAGTTACATAATGATGCAGGCAAATGAATTTAGTTTATCCCAAAGATTGCTTATTTTTAAGAGTGCTATTAAATGAACACCAAAAAGGACAGGTGAGAACATTAAGGAAATGGGATTCAATTTTAAACTTGTTGAAGGTTGACACCCAACTCTATTAAACAATTAAACAAAAATTCATATTATTTTTATCGTCCCATTTCATTCTTTCTTCACTCATACTTTTTAGATTTCGAAATAGTTCGATGATGAAAAAAACCAGTCTTCACTCTCCTCTCCTTCATCATGCAAGATCCAAAATGGTGAGAGTGAAGAATGGTAAAAACTTCTTAGGTAGCACCAAATGTTTGTACAAAATAATATTTGTACAAAATAATATTTGGCTGTTGTTGCAATATTCAGAGGAGAAATACTACCTGATGTTGAAGTGTCTTAAGCCATTACACTATATGGGACCAAAATACTACGATTCTATTCCATGGAGAAGATGGATTTTTTTTGGAAAAAACATAAACATTGAGAAATAAAATCTTATCATCTTTCCAATGTTATATGTTTTTAATCATATAATATATTGATAGTTGTTTCTCATTGGTTGATTCTATTCCCAGTACCCTTTCATCATAATCAGTTCTTTCATCTTTGTTGAGGTATCTTTTAATCGAGTTATTGAACTACAAAAAGTAGGGTTTAATGAATTTAAACCGGATTAATTTAACTTAAACGTGCTTTGTTCAATGTGAAAATAATATACTAATTGAGTGGTTTAGGAATAAAACTATTTAAGGGGAACCCTTCATTGATCCACTAATAGGCAATATAATCTATATTAATTGAAAATTTGCCCGCTTTAGTGTGTTTTGTTGCCCACTCTTTTTTTATTCTTAACCCATAGGTCAATTTTGTAACAACGGGATCTCAAAATAGAACATAGAATATAATCTCATTGTATATATGCCGAGGTTTGAGGTTTCCACCAAAACATCGATATTTCGATCGTTCCGTTTCAGTTTCAGTAGAGATCAAAATGAAATTTCGGTTCAATAAAAAAACCATTGAAATTTGAATTTCATAGAAGAAAATTAGAAACAAGAATTAATTTGATTTTCAAATATATGAATATTCAAAAGAGTGAATTAGTCAAAGGACAAAGTTGAGGAAATAATTTAACCCAAGGTGACCGCATTAAAAGCTTAGTCTGAAGGAAAAACATTAAAAAATGCTATATTAATATATTATTATCTGTGTAAATACCAAATTAAATTAACGCTATATTTATAACAAAAATACTATATTTATAGCAAATGCGATATACATATAGCATTACTTTACAGCAAATGCTATATACATATAGCATTACATTATAGCAAATGCTATATACATATAGCATTAATTTGTCTTTCAACCTAACATTTTTGGCCCACATCATTGGTTCAAAAAAAAAAACTTTAAACTATTTCCTTCATTCAGCCTTTTTTTATTCAAAATCTAAAATTTTAATTTCGAAAACATGCAAAATCACAAAATATATACAAATAGTGTAACTAAAAAAGTTAAATACAAAGTAATATATAAATATTTATTGTTGTTGTAAACATTTATAATTAATCAATATTGTTATTACATATAAGTTACACATTTTGTTTCAATATACTAAACAAACATACGTGTAGTTACATGAAAAATAAATAATGAAATCCGGAATTTAAATGGAAAGTTTTAAAATTTACGAATTAGATTGAAATTTTTAAAATTGTAAAACATCGGAATCGAGACTGAAATCGAAATCTCGAACCTTGTTACATGCATTACCTTTGTTACATGTTTAACCCTAAGGTATTTTTGTAAGAAAGAGTAATCAAAGGAGAATTCAAGATTTAAACACATAGAATAAATTTCTTCTCTATCTTTTTTTTTTTGAAAACGCAGGAGAACCCGACGGGCCGGTAAACTCCTGAGGAGGGTATAGTAAAACCGTCCGCTGATCCAAACCTCATACTTCCGGGTAAATTTATATAGGATAGGGAAGCGCATGGTTGGAATCGAACCTGTATCTTTTTACCAGTGCCCAAGCCTCCTTTCCACTATGCCGCACCCGCGGATAATCTTTATCTTTTTCTTTAAAAAAAAGAAAAAAGAAAAATACATAGCTGACATTAAATAGCAATTCATTCTTTTTATGTTTATGCTTTTTTTAAGCAATGACACGAATATATAAATTTATGGAACATTTGTCTAAAAAAGCACAGGGTAATAATGATACTCTAGATGATGGAGAAGTATTCATGTATAGAAAAACATATTTGAAAGTTGATGAGATTTTTTTGTCACTCCACTGTATTTTTGTATTAACTAAAAGTAGATAAATCAAATTATTATTATTAATTACGATGCTACAAACTCTTCCATGCTCTTAAATTCATCCTCTCCGATCTTACTCTTTCCAAAAATCTTGTGATACTAAAATCTCTCTAAAATTCATGTTTATATTGATTTTTGTATAAAATTAGAGCATTATACACACATACAAGTATATGTATGTATTTACATGTACGTATGTACATATCATAGGTGCATAAACATTGACAATGTTTAGAAAGAGGACCATCAATATGATGTGTAGTGAATGATTATAAGTAATCGTTTTTTGGAGCAAAATCATCTCCACTATTGCCATAATGAATATTCCTAATTGATTAGCATTTAATGTTATTGCAACATCCCTTTTCAACTTAATGTTTTCATTGATAATTTTTGATTTTTTTTCTTTATTTAGATTTAATATTTTATACATTAATTGTCTTATCATTCAATTTGTTCTCGTGACTCTAACTACAGTTCACATTTAGAAAGATGAAAGTTTATGTAGAATCATAGGTATATGTACTATATAACAAAGGAAGCATATCTAAACTGCTTGGAGTCTATATCAGTGAAAGTAAAAGAATCAAGACCTTATGAAGAGTTTAGATTGATTCAGAGTAGATCGTGAAGAGAAGGCATAATAGACAATTTGGAATTCATTTAGAGAAAAACCTATCAAAGCAGTAGCCACTAATAGGCTTGTCAACAGCCTAGGTTTCATCCGGGTATCTTAAAATCTTGATGCGAGTCCGGTTACAATAATCAAAATCCAAGCCGGGTCCTAATCTGTTGGATGCTACAGACCCATTACCCGAGCCCGCCTGTCGGGCTTTTCAAGTACGCTGGGTAATATCAATATGCCTAACTCATAATTTTTATGCTAAAACCGTACTTTAAAGTTGCATTATTTGTAGAAATTATATACAAACAATGTTAACATACAAATTATGTAATGATGAAACCAAATTCATAATGAAAGTAGGTAAAACCATCTACATGTAAAAAAATAATACGTTAAACAAATACCATACACAGTCGTGTTTTGGTACCACAGAAAACTACGAATCATTCTCAAACTGTACCAGGCTATGCTCAAACCGTACCCAATCCTAATAGTAAGTAACTGGATCTGATTTGGATCGGGCCTGAGTAGTTAGAACTAAACCTGTACCTGCATTAAAAGAGCGAGTTTGGACTGGGTGGGGTCCGAAACCCATACCGTCGACAGGCCTAGCTACCATTGCCAAAAAGCTTCTTCAACCAAGAAGGCAATTCAGCATTTGGTCAAGAGCAAAAACATTCTAGATGTGCACACTTCCATAAGCAAAAATGAGTAAGCTGATGCATATTGATTCTGGCATGCAAGAATCCTCCTCTAGCCAAAATGATAGAAGAGAATTGAATAACCTCGAAAGCTTCAGTACCTCTATGACTATACAAATCCACAAACTTCAGAATCCTACGATTCTAGTCTATTAGGCACTCAGTCCAACCAAAAATGAAGAGCGATTTCAATCATCATAGTGGAACAGCTGCTGAAATGCGATGAAGAACCAATGCTTTAGAAAATACCAAAGTAAGGAGATGGCCAAACCACACCTACAAAGATCACTTCTAGGGCTACACAAGCCGATACCATAAGGAGCACACAACATCTTAAATAGAGCAAGAAGAGACTCCTAATAACAAATATGCATATTTTGCTAGGCAGTGTGCATACATCTATAATTCTACATGTACTTTTATCTTCATAAAAGCTCAAAGTAGCTAGAGCTATGAGATATAAATTGAACAATAAGATAAAAAATGCAGATAAAATTAAATTTGGAGATAAAACGAAGTAAAATTTGTAAATGCAAATTTTAAGTTTGAATGTAAGAGGCTTTAGTAACATAAAGTACCCTAAACTAAAGAATTCTCTTTATAGTAACAATAATATATACTGGACGTAATTTTATGCATGAAACCTAATTAAATAACCTGATTTATTTACAGTTAGAAGACTTGGGGGGTCATTTTATATTGGATGTAATTATATTCCTTCCAAGGTATCACCGAGAACTTATGATATATTTAATGATAAGTTTCAATTTTCAGCTACTTCAAACTATTAGTTGTAATTGTTCACTACATGTTATGCTAAATGATTTCTTAGATAATACAATTTCATTCAAGATTAAATATGGCATGAATTTTAAGGAGATTTTAATGTTAGGATCTTTGGGGAAATAAATGTGAGAGGGTGATTTCGAAAGTATGAAGAGTTTGCAAAGGTTATTAGACAAAATTTTAATTGATTTTACCTTTGCTAACATATACTATGTTGTATACTTAAGGTGATAATAGGAAAATAAAACCACCAACAACTCTCAAATAGATTTTTTTTTATAAAAAAGAGTTAGGAAGATAAAATTTTCATTATCTGCCTATCTGGAGCATCTGCATTAACCTTTCTCTCTTTTCTTCAGACCGCTGTCCTTTAATTTTATTAAATTTACTATATTAAATGAAGCCTTTCCCTTCATTTGCATGCCCACCGCATCATCTACGTCTTTATGTTTTTCCCTTTCTCATTTTCCCCCATTTTGTTGACTGTTTTTATTTTGTTCTTGCTACTGTTTCAAGTCAACAGTAATGTCACAATGATTATTGATTGACTGGAGATGCTCACCGCTGATCTTCAATGACCAAAATTACTACAAGCGAAGTATTTTTAACAGGTTTCCTGCACTATTTAGCAAAATGATTCTTTTCCCCACAACTGAAGCATATAAATCTTCTCTTTTCTTTTGGGTTACTTGATCCAAATGAAGAGTTTCTTGCTGTAAATGAAAGGTTTCTTGCCTTGGGAATAATGTTTTATCTTATTGGAAAAAGATAAAGATTAATGCTTTTATTCCCTGCATAGCCATTTTATCTCCGACAAACAAAAACTTCTCTTACCACATCAGCGTATGATAGTACCCTATCAACATTCATGTGGGGAGACGGTGGTTCTTATTACTTGCAGATTTCTAAGAGTATTGGTTTGAATAATAATTTTAGCTATCATCTGAACAGGGAAAGCCTATTAAGACAAAAAACACAATATTTGACACAATTATTCTTAGCAATTGGATCTCCTGTGATTTCAATGTTATGTAAACATAGCGAGATCCAACGTTTAAGATGTATCATGTCAAATTTTATATGTTTTTTTTGTGTATATATAAAGTGATTAGATTCTTCAAATCTTGGGCTGTCTTGCACTGCACGCCATTCTTTATTCTTTAGTGAATTTGATAGCACTTTTTCTTCTCTAGACAAATTACACACACACACACACACATATACAAAGCGATTAGATTCTTCAAATCTTGGTCTGTCGTGCACTGCACGCCATTATTTATTCTTTAGTGAATTTGATAGCACTCTTTCTTCTCTAGGCAAATAATTGATTTGCGGACCGGATTCTGGTTTTCAAAAAATCTGTTTTATAGGGTTTAATCAATCTTGAAGTGAAGATGAGCTCAGAGGCCAACCCACCTATTTGGTTATTTATAGAGCCATAAACCATTGAGTACAATGCATTTAGTTTTCGCTCAAGGGTAGATAGTTTTCTAGTACGGTTTATAGGTACTGTAATGAGAGCTCCCATTTTGAAAGGTTTTATGAGGTATTTATGGCTTGTCAATACATACTTGGAAGTTAGTTATTCATTGGTTTTATGGGGTTCGTACAAGTATGAAGTTATACACACACATATTCATATATGTGTGTGTCTACACACACACATAAAATAAAAACATTAGCATACGTATAATTGTTTGAATCTTCATGTTTCTCATTGAGAAAATAAACTATATGCGCACGCAGCACACACATAGAAAATAGAAAGATCAGTATATGTGTACAATTGTTTGAATCTTCCTGTTTATCATTGAAAAAATAAACTCGCAATTGTATAATATTTTATTATTTATATAGGATATCGGCATATAAAGTATAAAGATTAAATCATATTTCTAATTTGCATTTAAGTGATTCTTATGTTGTCTCTTTCAAGATTCTACTTACATGTGCAAAGACTTTTTTTTCAATATTCTAGTTTCAAAATCCATGGGTTGAGAAACACAACCAGAATTACTTGACAGCAGTTTTAACTTATTTTATAACGAACCTAAATCAGTGTATTAGAAAACTCACAATCAAGGGTTATTCCAACTCCCAATAGAAGCTGTTCTGAAGTGACCAAAACAATTGAAAAAAGTACTCTCAAGTGGATACTTATTCTTTGAAATTAATTTTGTGATTTACAGGTTGTAAAAATTGAAATGTTAACATATTTATGGTGTTTTACAAATTTACGTGTTTATTTTTAGCTTGGAAATATACAAACAGTGTTCAAGGTGCCTGATATTATCGTGATATTTCCGAAATATTGCATAGTGATCTTTAAACTGACACTTTACTAACACCTTGATCGACTGCTTAGATTTTGTGGCCAGTTCATTTTTATTTGTAAAGCATTGGTTAAACTTGTGGTACAAGGAAAGGCTAATTGTTTGGAAAAATAGCATCTATAATGTTTCTAACAGAATGGCTTCTTTCTCTTACATTTCAGAATTTATCAAAAGTTTGGAAGATTAAGTCATCCAGCTTCTTCTGCATAAAATTGTAACTGCATTTGATTCTATTTTATTTTGCAAAAGCATTAACCAAAAATGTAATTTCACGAGTGGTCAAAAATGTGAAAGAAATATTTGATTTCTGTTATGTTTGTAAGAAAAACAGGCCCAGTAGTTTGGAGCCTATGTGTAAATTTCAGTTACATCTTATAATATATAAGTCAGATCTCAAGATTTTTTCCTCATAATTTTATAATTTAAATACCCAACTCTCTTTGATTTACTCACAAGAAGATCTCAAGATTGAATCCAACTAACAACGCTTATATCCAATGTATATTAACTTCACTTTTCATGGTTCACTTTATTTTCGAGTACGCAAGTTCAAATCCTATTAATCTCATTTTACCGTATTTATTTTCGAATCACTTAGTTCACCTAAAACCTTTATTTTTTCCCTAATAATTTCATTTTTACTTGTAAATTCTGATCAAAATCCAATCTCAAATCTAACGATCTTATATTTTGTAGCTATTTTCACTAATAAGCGGAACCTTCATTCCAATCTCATTGATTCTATTCTTTGAAATATAAACTCCAGTGAAAAAAATAACATATTTTTAAAAAACTTATGATAATAATTATAAGAAGAATGAGAAAAAGAAAAACTAATACAAAAAATGAGTAGTAATAAATTAAAAGAAAAGCATAATAATCAAGAGGATTGAGTGTTATAGATTTATCTTAAGCTTTATTGTTATATTAAGCAACAATCTCATGTAAATATATAAAATATCAAGCAGACTGCCACAGTCTATCCAAATTCAACAACTGAAACGATCTTATTCGACGTAGTAATTTTAAATAATTAAGCATGATTTGTGTTTGAATTTCAGTGACGTTTAGTTAATCAGTATAAAATTAATGAATACTAATCAAGACATAATGATCATGAATTTTGGATATCAACTTGGCATGGTGCAATGATTCTCATTTTAATCCCTTTTCTTTATTCACTTTTAAAAAATAAAACATATGAATTCAATCATCATTATCATTTTTAAAAAATATAAGGTATAAGATATAAAGTGCATTCGCTCAAATTATCCCATAAACTTTGACTTTGATTTAAAATTATCAAACAAGAAAGTATAAAGTTGGATGAACTGATATAGTACTATATTTTATATGAATTTAGATCCAACCTAACTCTCCAAAGTTCTCAGTGTTCCATATAAATCCAAGCTTCTCATTTTTTCCAAATAAAAAAGGTTAATGTAAAGGTAACTCTAAATTTATGAATCCGTACAAATTTCTTTTTGGTGTTTCTTTTCACTCAACTATTTTTTTTTAAAATCTCTATTCTTCCTAATTCATGTTTTTTCTCATCCTTTTTTTTTATAAAAAAGGTAATATAAATTGAATATAAATATCTAAGTAGAATCAATGTTTTATTTTTCTCTACATAATAAGCATCAATCTATAGTAAGAACCGATGGCTCATTTTTTCTCTCCATAATTACCATTTTAATTACGGCTTTCCCTCTACATTTTTAACCAGCAAATCCCTTTATGTAATTTAGTCATATCTCAATGTATTAATACTACAAGTTTTGTGAGATTCACTATATGTTATTATTTGACATGATTTTTTTTTTTTAATTTCCTTTGGAACCATCATTGTATAATATCACCTTGATTTAGTTGATTGTTTTAATTAATTTTTTTTCCATACCATGTATGTAGCATGGGTTCCCACTAGTTTTGATGAATTTTAATTCCATTTAATTTTGCAAAGGCATATAGACAAACATGTACTACATTGTAGTAGGGTTGCTTGCTATTCTCAAAAATATTGTTTCTTAAATCTAGCTAAACTTTGTGTACAATGATTTATCATGAAATAAGCTTATACAGACACAAAGTAATGTTTGAAATGATTGCCAGTGATCACTGATAATAGTGGTAAAATATCTAGCTTGAGTAGCTAGGGGTATTAGATTTGATCTCCTAAGCATACAAAATAACCAGTTACCTCTTTGAAATAGTTATTCATATTGAAACCAGGTAAAAATCTAAGAGCAACAAATCCTTTCTCATGTATAAGATTATTTTCATTCATGAATTGATGTCGATAAAAGCTTTACAAGTTTTTTCTTTGTGATACACCTACCCAGTACCTGATCAGATGACACATGTTAATAAATTTCTCATTGTTTCAACATTTCTTCTTTACATGCTAGAAACTCTTGGACGGCGATTCATCATTATTTGGAAGTTATATATGTTGTCAAAACGTTTCTTAGAAGGTGTCTATTTATGGTAAATATTTGCTTAAAATGTATAAATGATGTTCGTGAAGCTTTTAGACATGAGATGTAACTTTAACTTCTAGTTGGATCAACCCCGTGTAGATGGACATTTTCTTCAAATAAAAGGTACGACTTTAGTTAAAAGAAGTATTAGATTAAGTTCAGTTGATTATACATTGCTTTCTGATGCAACTGGAAAGGTCAAATTGGTTGAATTATTTATCCTCTAGAAGGGCAGTAGACAGTCTTCACGCATGACTGCTTGTAACTTATTGGTTTTGTGCTCCAATAATTTTCTAGTATATTAGTACCCAAGGGACTTATTTGGTAGTATTGATTTTACTGGATCCTTTATTTGGTTATTGCTTCGGAAACAAACTCTTCGCAATGTGAGGGAAATATTGCGTAAATTATCGACCTCCCCAGAGCCCGCTATCGCACGGGAGCCTCATGCATTGGGTTTTACCTTTATTTGGTTATTGCATGTCTGATTAGGCACCGTACGTGTAGGATCTAATAAAAATATTACTAACATTATGCATCTGTAGAATGCCTAGTAAGTATCCATATATATCATGTATATTTACATAAAATCCTTACATTGTCAGCTCATGGTACAAGATATCTTGTATGTCAAAAAATAAATAGATCAACATAATGTCTAGCATTTTTGCAAATCCTCTAGCCATTTTTATATTTCTGTACACACATGATTTCTTTTATCTTGTATTAGACAAGAGACATTTGATTTCTTTTATCTTGTATTAGATTAGACAAGAGACATAAGTGGTCACTTTGTTTAAGGCTAAAAGGCTGTTGAACCATGGTTAATCTCAGTAATTTATCATTATGACCATTATTTATGTATCCTTAACATAATTTATATCGTTATAATACTTATAACGGATGTAAGAATATTCATAAATTAAAAACATTCGTCGTGTCCATGCTCCTGTCATTATACTTATATTGTTATCAACAATTAGTGCAAACCTATGCTACACATGCATTATGTTAAAATAATGTTACCTTAAACAATCAGATCATCAATGTGATAGTTTAAAATTGTGATTCCGAAGTAAAGTTAAAAGATCATATTAAATAAACGCAACATATAATGAGTTGGTCGCGTTAAAACTGTAGCATTATATGAACTTTGAATATTGATAGGTTGATATGCGATTAAATTATACATGGCGTTTTTTTATAGTATAAGTCCATTAAGAAAAATTATGAGATGCATTTCTCCTTCTAGGAATGAGATATGGAAAACATTAGAAAATGGAATGAACGCAAAAAATGAGAAAACAAATATTTATTAGAGTATCACATTACTGTATTTTGTACTTAGTATAAACTTTCACCAAACGATGGCATGCCGATAACACCAAACATTTGTAACATGTTATAAACTAGAATTACTCTCAACCATCCATTTATTGAATTCCAACATTGAATTTTAGGAGTTCTAATTTTAAGTAATCGTTAATCAAATGTCTCCCTTAGGAAATATGTTTGTCTTTGAGAATCATGCTTTCGATTATTTTTCGAAGTTGCACGTGTCCTACTATATTAATATTACATCATTAATGTAAATGACAACAAAAATTCAAGTTTGTTTTTAACAGTGCGAATTATAAAATATATTTGAGGTCATATTAGCTGCTACAGAGCATTCGTATTGTAAATTTTACAAATTAGTAATTTGTAATTGATATAAAGTATGATAATATTATTTATGCTGTTATATGATAAAAATTTATATGACGAGTATATGGATTTTGTGTAATAATAATTTGTGATAAGAAGCATATCGGTACAAGGAAGTGTATAATCTAGTCCAGAGCAAGAATAAGTTATTGTAAGACTAACCATATAATTTTTTTTTTAAAATGAAAAACTTAACAGTAGATATTTGGAGCTCTGAGTCGCGACATATAGAAACATAACTGATAATTATATTATACAGCACATTCAGAAAATTACACATTGCTTGCAAAGAATTTGAAATCTATTTGTGTATTATAAACGATATATATACAACTCAGATCAAAACTCAATTAGACATTTAAAGCCTTTTGTGTATACATATCTTTGATGAGGTAACATACACATATCATGGTACCAATCTTGATTTCTGCAGTGAATTTTTTCCACCAACAACTTTACTGGTGAATTTATCATTTTTAGTAAACTTACAATGCTAAAACATCTTAAAGAATTATGATGTATTCTATCAAAACAATAATAATAATAATAACTATCATGTTTTTTTAATGAAACAGAATGCCTCATGTAAAAGTTGAAAGACCGTACCTTTCTACTACTGACATCATTTTATTTGTGGTAAAGGCAAACATAAACCCATTAAGTGGTGTTAATAATGGTTGATGCATTGAGATTCATGCAAAAAAATTGAAGCAATAATTACCATTCGATACTCATTATTAAAGCACCTTCAATACTTCATGCCACCAATCAATAATAATCAAGAATTGATTTCACTTATGACATTTATATTAGATTTATTTTGTTTTTTTATTGTAAAAAGAGAAATGAAAGAAAGAGTAAAATATGAAAATAAAAAAGAGTTTAGTGGTGGTACGACATTGTCGGCTGAGGTCCGCGGTTATGAATTCGAACCCTGAAGACATCAAAATTAGCGATCTGCTTGAATAAAATACTTTTATTGTAAAAAAAGAGTTGAGTGGAAATAAGAGTATAACGAATTCATGACTCCTGGCTTATCTTTTTAATAATCTTTTTAAAAGATTATTAAATAGATAAGCGATGTTCGTTATACTCTTATTTACACCCAACTTTTTTTATAATCAAAGTGATACCGCTTTTATTATATAAAAAAAGAGTTCGAGCATTTCCAACCGTTGGGGTTTTCACACATCAATTCAAACTATATTGACCTCCGCCCACCCCAACCAACAAAAAAAAATATATAATCCATCCATAATTAAAAACCCGACTTTGATCGGCTTTTCTAAAGTTGGTTAAAATGAGTCACACGGATTGCAATCAGCGGAGTGAGAATATTAACTTCCCACCTTAGCCGGTTTTTATAAAGCCGGCTAAGCTTAACCGGTTTTATAAAAGCCGGCTAACTTGACAACTCTCAATATGTGAACCCCCCAGTGGGGGGTGGGTCATCTCCCAATCATGACATGATTGTGAATGCTCTTAGAGTGGAAATAAGAGTATAACGAACTCATGACTCTTGACTCACCTTTTTAATAATCTTTTTGTTTGAAAAATAAAGATAAGGTTGGGCATATTTTTTGAACATTTAGAAGCGTGAATTTTTTTAGAAAATTATGACATAGATAAATTAATTAAGCTAGATTTAAATTCATGTGATATTTAGTGTTATATTACTTTATTCAACTTTGTATTTTTCGTATTTGACAGTTATCAATGAAAATTAAAGTACATGGATGAACCGAGTAAGTGCACTTTGTCTTATATATTTGAAAAATGATAGTTGTATTTATATCTTTCTTTGAAAATATAGCGAATTAAGAAAAATAGTTTAAAATGAAAATTATTGCTCCAAACGATGTGTATGTATTCTTATTTCGGGCATCGTTTTAGGATTTCTTGGTATAACTTTGACCATAGAATTCCTTGTTTTATGTAGTTTTACAATCGTTATGTCTTGCTAATAATATTTATTATTTTTATGTTATAATTTATTTGAAATCAATGAAATTTAAAATAGATAATGCTTAATTATTTAAATAACTATGAAAAATAAGATCATATCAATGGTTGAATCTGGATCAACTGAGCGAATTCATTTTATATTTGTATGTTATAAAAGGTTAATGGTTGAATTAACAAAACGAAGTTATAGGTAAACTATAGCTTTCAAACCATGTGTGTGTTATTATACTTGTTTTAATTTATTATTCTTCACCTCACAATTTATTTATTAGGTTTTTTGGGAATTGTTAAAGGGACTATCGTTTTGACTAATAAGGGATATAGAAGATAAGAGACAAATTTGTAAAGCAAGTTAAAATTTATAAGAGGAGAACATCATAATACACAGTAGATTCATAATATAAAAATATTACTCATCTTTCCATCCATACCCTTCATTTTTTCTATTAACTATGTATCCTGTGACCCTACCATTACGCGATCATAAACCTGTCGGCCTTGAGTTCTAAAGTCCGCAGTGGCTTTCTCAAACACTCCTCTGCTGCAAACTCCATCAATTTTCTTATTTCATTTGAAGTAGTAAAATAAATAAATTTATACCTTATTTTCAAAAATATGAGTAATGTCATACCCTATTGTGAAAATCAGTCAAAGCATATTATTTTGTACATTATTCAAAAGACACTGTTTGAATCTTGAATAGAAGGAAACAAATCAACATCCCAGTCATCTTCTTTTGATGGATTTCATATGAAGGTTGAGATGGAGATTGTAACGAGGATTCCTTCCCAATTTTCTATTTAGAGAATTAGTGTTTATGGTTTGAAGTTTGATAGGTAGAGAGTTTGAGGTAATTGTACGATGGAAATAAGGAAGGAACGTATATTATATAATGGATAATTTAGTAATTTAGAATTATTTTTATAAGAGGAGAATTAATTTTTTGATTCTTCCCTATAAAAAATTCCCCATGACAAAATTACATTTTTCATTCTTTTTATCCAAATCGATAATCCCTTTAAGAATTCTTTTTTTTGGTTCTTATTTACATTGTCACAAGTATCAGAAAATATGTTATGTTTTCAATAAATTTTATATTTCAAAGATTAGAACCAATAAAATTTGAAAAAAGATCATGCTTATATCTATTTAAAATAACCACAAAATATTAGGTCGTAGGATGTGAACTTGGATTTGATTGAAATAATAAAAAGCGACTTAATATGCAAAAATAAAGATATTTTAAACGAACTAAATGATTTTAAAATATATGGGATAAAATAAGGTTTTACACATACACATAATAAGATGAGTAATTCTCTTACAATATTTTATAGTATTCACTTGTTATAATCGTCACACTTCCATCAAGTAGAGGTTTCATAAAATTAAGCTTTGATTTCTTCAAGTTTTTAGTACAATCCTTTTTCTTTATTGACTAATGTTTTAAATTTCCTATATAATTCTACTTCTAGAGGAGACCTCAGATCAGACCATGGATTTAATATGAGGTTTGGAACCTTGTGGATTTAATATGAGGTTTGGAACCTTGCTATGTATAAGGATGACAATATGGCGGGTCTAGGGTCCAAATCTGGCAGATCTGTCTTTGTTTTGATCCGTAAAGACCCGTTCCATTGGGTCATCGGAGCGGGTATATCCATTATTCGTTCTTGAGAGCTTTGGGTCTAGAATCTGATCGGGCTTGATTACTGTAATGATGATTTGTTAATCTTTTTTGATATAAGTGATTATGATATGGATTTTATAATATTCCATTCAATAAACTATAAAAAAATCATAGTACCAAGTTGTCGCTGATATTTGTACAATAACATATGCATATTTTTTTGAACCGTTATTGTACATCTCATGTTTATTATCTTCCATTATCATTATAAACACATCGTGTTTGTATTTAATGTATCATCTAATGACAATCCCTCTTACAAATAAAAATGTACATTAGTACACATTTTTGTATCAATACATAGAGCTTCATCGGGTCTTGGGGCGGGACGTGTTTCAGGTTTGGGGCAAAAATATAGACCTGCATCGTGTCTATGGAGTTGGTCTGAGGTAGGGTTTAAAAAACCTAGGACGGGTCTGGAGTACAAAAAACTCATCCAAAGCCGTCTCATTGTCATTCCTATGTCCAATCTAAGGATGACAATGAGGCAGGTCTAGGACATGACTCGTATGACCCGTTCTTGAAAGCTTCGGGTTTAGGACCGGGTCGGGGTTCGGTTGATCCGTCCCTACCCATTCCGCACTACTAAAGTCTATGAAATCGCTTTATTATCATAATGATGATAATCTTTTGTAATATAAGTGACTACGATATGGATTTTATAATATTCCATTCAATAAACTATAAAAAAATATAGTATCAACTGTTAAGTTATCGTTAATAATTATACAATAACATATGCATATTTTTTTTAACTGTTATTGCTCACCTCATTTTTAGTATCTTCCATTATCATTGTAAACACATCGTTATTTGTATTTAATTTATCGTTTGGAGACAATCTTTCTTACAAATAAAAATAAATAAATATACATTAGTACACACTTTTGAATCAATGCATAGAGCTTCATCGGTTTTGAGGCAGGTTGGGTCTATCCTGATCCGTACATGTTTTGGGTTTAGAGCAAAAAACCAGACTCGCACCAGGTCTATGGGGCGGGTCTGGGCAGAGTTTAGAAAACCTGGAGCGAGTTCGGGGCATGAAAAACCCACTCCAACCCGTCCCATTGTCATTCCTAGATGTGTACAAAATGTTGTGGCCTTTTATATTCATTAATGATGCGTTGCAATCATGTTCTGGCTCTTCTAGTCATAAGCTTATACCAAATTTGTTTCTTACCTTTATACAAGGATCCTCCACTTCAGAGTGATTATTCAATATATGCTATGCATAATCTTAGACATGTAAACGGTCAGATACGTATTTGAATAGTGCCATATTCATTTGCGTATTCGAAATTAATTTCGGATATCGGATATCCATATCCGTGGATGCAGATGGATTTTTGATATTGATTGGATATTCTTTGACCAGTTCACAAGTGATAAATCTAAATAAATAAACAGAAAATTTTGATTCATTATAAATCCATTTCAGTACTAAAAATATAAATATAATAAATATGTTAAGAAAAATAGTTCGAAGAAGCATCAAATATTGATTTTTATACACATATACATATATTTTACCTAGATAAAATAGTAAATGACAATCATTATACATACTAACATACATAAAAATGTAACTTTAATCTTGGTGAAAAACCAAAGGGATAATTTTCGAATGTGGATATTGCCATATACATATTCGTATTCGTTTTTCAGATATTGGATAATTTTTCATATTTCGGATATGGATACGGATACGAATGGATTTCGAATTTTTCGAGTACTCATTGATAGCCCTAGTGTATATTTTGGTGTGATAATCAATACGGCATCACACTATTTAGGTCTATTGTTACTATTGGTTATTTTGTTAATTGCAGTAGCATCTCTGCATTTAACAAATGGTTTTTAAAAGATGAACATTTTACTTGTTAACTATAATCATTTATTGTATTTTTGAGAGAATTATTTGTTTAATCCCTTTAGGACTTGGTACATTTCTCATTTAAAACGTTTTACTGCGTCTAACTGCAGGAAGAAAATGAACTACTGAAACTGTTGCAGTTGAGATTTTGGCAAAGCTAACTGTTTCACATGGGCTTAACATATCGTGAAAATGTCATTTAACTGCCTGAACAAATGAAAATTCTTAGTAGCACACCAACGTGTATTTTTGTTCTCGGTTCCAGTTTTAATGGCTTCTGCGTTAGATTTTAGATATATTATCACATACTAATTTTTTTTTATGGTTATAAAATTATGCTTTAAGCTGTATAACGTGTAATAGATGAATGAATATTCAAACTATCAATTTACTTTCTCAAATATGCTCCGCTTATTTCTTTGTAATCAGTGTTTACTCTGCTTTGCAACATTTTCTTTGCTGTGTATATTAAGTTTGTTATCAAGTTTATTTGCCATTTTTGTATAACTATGAAAGTCAGTGGATGCTTTCTATATGAGGACGGTAGTGACATATCCAAATTATTTCCGAATACCTAATCCGTAGATGATTGGTAAAGCTAAAAATGTGAAGAATATATTTTGATTTATCATAATTTTTTTAAGTTTCAGTGATTATAAAAGTAAAAAGAAAAAAGAACATAATAATAAATAGTTTTGAACATTAAATATGCACCAAATGCATATAATATAAATATAAGATAATAAATACATATGTCAAAATACAAAGAACAAAACAATAATCTTGAGAAAAACAGAATGTGAATATTTATCTATGTTTTGAATTTCAGATTGACTTATGTCGGAGGATAAAAGGTGCATTGTATAATGCTGGCATCATTATCTTTATTTTGCTTGATACAGCGCCAATATTGTGTGGATTTGGACCCAGTGAGAATTTAAAAAAATCAAGCTGTCGTCAAGAAATTTCATCATTGTGGATTTGAACAAATGTTCTGTTTTACAAATTATTTTAAAAATTGTCATCATTGTGGTTCTATTTGCTTATGGCACGTTAGTTCCATTTTGAAGTACATGCAAAGGGATAAGTATGTTTTTGTTTGTTTTTCACCATTAAAATTTTTATGCAACAAAATTAATGAAAAAAAATTGGGATTGCACAACGAAAATTTAGTACGCACCGGCAATGCTACCATAGTCCATATCATTTGTGTGTCATACACACACCAAATGAGCTATTCCAATAATCAAGGAGCCAAATTTGAACCAGTGGCATCAGGATTTTCAAGCCTCTATTCTACACGACTAAGCTATTACTTAATTTTTTTCAATTTGAAAAAAAAGACTTTCTTTGTGAACGTAAGGAAAATGAAATGGACTACGGATAAATTCACTTTGGATCTATTTGTGAAAGATTTGGATCTATTTGTGAAAGAATAAAATGAATACGAAAGATGTTGAATTTTCCTTGAATCACTTATATAAAAATGGGGAATCATAGTAAAGAAGTAAAACAGGCTTTTTATTTGGGATAGAGGGACTTGAACCCTCACGATTTTTTAAGTCGATAAATTTTTCTCTTACTATAAATTTCATTGTTGTCGGCATTGACATGTAGAATCTTTTTTTTTATTCTCGTTCGATTAATCATTTTTTGTTATGCAAGAATTTGAGTTACCAACGTAACGTAGTCAACTCCATTTGTTGGAACACTTCCATTGAGTCTCTGCATCTACCCTTTTTTATTGTCTTTTTTATACCCTTGTTTTTCAAAGAATAAAGATTTGGCTTAATGCCCATTTTTAGTTCCAGGGTTTCTTTGAATTTGAAAGTTTTTCGCTTAGCGTCTACCAGTTTCTCCATATCCCCTTTTAGACAAGGATCAAACTGTAATTTACCCAATTTTTATTTATCTTGGAACCATTGAGTTCATTATATGATAATTCCTATATTAAAAAACTATGTGTGCCTATTTTAATTTTTTTGGCTATCCCCTCTCGTTCCACCTCTATTGTATGAATCATCTTTGTTTCAATCAGAAATGATTCTATCATTGATGTATCCACAATTCAATATTGAGAGGTATATATCCCCCACATATATATGTTCCCCTTTCTATTTAATTAATATTTTTTTCTCTCTTTTTCCACTCACTTCGTTGTTTAAATAGAAACTTGGGGGTAAATCATAGACAATTGGAGTGCTCCACTTTTTGAGGTGTCATTAAACCCTCATAATATATATATATATATATATATATATATATATATATATAATTGAAAATTTGCCTCTCAGTACAGAAGTATATAGTGCTTCGATTTACAAAATTACAAACCAAGTTCTTAACTAAAATGGACAATCTTCCGCCGTTTGAAGGTAATAACTCCGATGGGCAAGAAATTAACGGCAACACCGTTGCTAGTGCTACCCAGCCTAACTCAAGCTCTGACGAAGAAAGATGGTGTGCTGTGATGCTGCGGTTGTCAAAAGGTTGGTCAGTTGGCCCACGAGGTCAATGGCTTGAGGATACGGTTGAAGATGTTCAAGCCACCATCAACTTCGCCACTCTAGCTCCTCCAACGATCGAGCTAGTCGTCCTACTTGCTCACAATCCGAAAAGGCATCCGAAAAGGCGTGCTGTGATGCCTCCTGATGAATGTCCCCGTCAATCTAAAAAGGCATGCGGCTCGCGTTTCTGGTCGAATTAATCTTTCCTTGGAAGTGGCTTCGCCGGTTAGGCCAAACCATCGCAGTTCCCCTTTTGCGGAACAGCCACCAGCACTTGCTCAATCGTGAAATTTTGCATTTGACCGTCTCAATGGCACCCCGCGCTGTAAGCAGAGCATGTATGACCCCTTCGACGCACTCCCAATCTCACAGGTAAGAGCGGGCCATGCTTTCCAAATCCCCCTTGGTGCATAGAGAGAGAGTTCCGCTGCTTGTCCTCGTCGTTCTCCGTTCCTCGTCGATTTCCTACTCTGCCCCAGCATAGATTTAGCCCTCAGCCTATAGTTTGTCAGAACATCCTACAACCGGCCACCGCGAGGCCTCAGGGATGAAACGCGCACCCTTCAACAACCGCTTAACAAAGTGCAGGCCCATGGCGTTGGGGACAAGACATTCTCAGATGAGGAGAACGGGAAACCATTTTCTAGAGGAATTTTGGATACATCCATCGGCAGTATGCTTTGTCGTCGATTGACAAGTACGATGGGAGTAAAGGCCCATTCGACCACATCACAACATTCAATTCCATCACCTGGGCTGGAAAGCTCTCTGGCTTCACAAAGTGTTTTTGCTCCTCCCCTGTACTGTCACGACCCGATTTTCCGATGCCCGAAAAACCGAACCATGAGGGTTAAAGAAGAAGAGATAGAAGAAGAAAATAGAAAACAACATCAAAATCTAACCATCGCAGTGGAATAAAATATAATAGATAATAAATGATATTTACACAAAAACAAATCTGTTTATACATTACATCATCAGAGTATACATAACACACAACTGGACAGTAACCATAACATGTCCTCACAATCTGAATACACAGCTAATCAACACAGCGGAATATCTAAAGCAAGTACGGGAGTACGTATCGCCATCCAGCTCCACTGCATCCTTTCCTGTAATCTATAATACTCGGTCTGACCCGAGCATTATAGTTAAATAACACCTGAGTCCGTCTGGAATACCAGCGTGAGAAATCACACTCAAATTGATTATTAAAGTTTCAAAATTCTTTTGAAAACAAAAGCATCTCGTAAGACCACGCCAAAAAAAAACATGTCGGGTTTTTACCTTACGATAGCCAAAATATTTTTTTATTAAAATCCTCTGATATTATAATAAGGTCTATATACAAATACTTATTCAAATAGCCGAAATTATTACGTTTATTAAATTCCAACTACTAGCCACAATCGTGGGTAATACAAACAAAACCGTAAAAGGCACGCAAGGAGAATAGATTTTCAACTAATGACTAGGCACTGGGGTACCACCTGTCACAGTACGTGGCCTAGATCACCATACCGAGGATTACTCTCAATCCCCTGCAACACAAGACCGGGACTACCCCTAACTGGATAATCTCGAGTAAGATTGCCCCACGGTTGGGATCAGCAACCGCACCACTAAGCCGAATAAAAGGGACGTCTAGACAGGGATGACCTCACCCTAATGGGCGCTACCCACTTAGCCTTGCTGCATAACCCTTTATTTTCAGTCATTTCCGGTTGATGAGGCTCGAGGCTAAGCGTTACCTTTTAGAACGTTTCACTTAGAATGTCCACCGTCCACCTGACGATATTCTGAAAGCATTCATCCATACAAGTCCGTTCCGGGTTCGAACGGAACCGAAGGCACTACTCCTACTACATCTAATTTGGAATCATCCTCAGGATTAGTAGCGACTAGTCCTTGCACTTCACTGCTCCATCTTCGATTCCAACTCTTGTTTTCCACACGAAAACGTTCAAACCGGATCGAAGTGGTTTCAGGAAATAAATCCCGATCCCGGTCTCTTCGAAACGATCAGCGCATTGTCCAATATTGATAGTCGGTTATTTAACTATCAATTAACATTCACAAACAATCATCAAACATAAATAATTTCACCAAATTATTTATTAATCTCAAATATCTTCACAAGATATATTTTCACTTTTCAACCCTTTGAAAACAGTTTTCAAACCACACTTTTCTCATGGAATGAATTCCCAAATATTTATTTCCACTGAAAACACCAAGTGCAATACTTTAGATTTTCAAAATAATTAAAAAACACTTTATTATAAAATATACTTTAACATTTAAATTGAAAACTACATCGATACTTTATAAAAAAAGATATATACTTTAGGAATATTTAAAATGAGGTTACTTTTTTAAAATATAAAACTAGATTTTCTCCTTTAAAACAAAATACCAACTCACCTTTAAATAATTACTACGATAATAGATTTGAAAAATACCTACTTTAGAGTTTAAACATTTAGGAATAATAAATTTTCTAAAACTTACTTTTTAAAACAACTGAAAACTTTTTAACTTATACCTTTAAATTTGTTTTGAAAACGTACCTGGCTATCTAGGGAAATACGCTTCTCTTTCACATCTTTTAAAAAAATAAATCACTATTTATGTTTAAACAAATTTACTCATTCCCTTAATAAATTCCCACAGTGAATTTATTCTTCCAAATATCCACTGGTATATCACTTCGCTTTTATAAACCCAGTTTATAAATTTCATAGTCACATTCTCCTTTAAATTTCCAATTTCAAACACTTAAATCAATTTCCAAATTGATTTCCAATTTACTCTATTTTGAAATAAATTCCTTTACTTACTCATTTATTTCAAAACCCATTGACTTCAGATTTTTATTCCTTAATTATGATTTAAAAAATCTTTTTAACTGAAATTACCAATTTCATATTTCCCAAATTTCTTCTTTATCCTTTTATATAAATTCAAATCTTGAATTTTCAAAATAAATTCTTTATTTCTTGAAATAATATCACTTGAGTTTAAAAATAAAATTACTTATTCTCATTTATTCAAAATCTCATTTCCCACACTTGAAATTTTATTTATCAGAATTCAAAAATCACTTTTTTATTCTTTTCCTATTCATTTTTAATTTATTCAAATTTCTATTATTATTTTACTCAAAATTCACTCTTTTATTTCTTTCTAGAAATCCCATTTCTATAGATTTTGATAACTCAGTTCATCGAAATATTTTAAATTAACCATAGTATCCAACATTTTCAATTATCAATATAATTCATCATAGGGTAGCAATAATTATATCACAGAATATTTTAACAAATCTAAATATTTTGAGGAATCCAATTGGATCCCTCCAACCTATTTTGCCGCATCCATAGATGTTAACACAATAAAATACCAATTCTACTTCGAGGTGGAATATCGTGGTATATGAGTTTTAAATAATATCACCCGCTATTATGCGACGCATAAGGTCTCATCCGCTATATAATGCGGGAAATCAATCACTCCAATATACTATGTACTACTATATAATATATCACAACCAATCAATTCAATCATCCAACCAAATATTTAAATTTACCTATTTAAATAAAAATACAGATGAGTGAGATTAACTCACCTTTGATTTTTGTTTTGCAATCCACTCCGCACCAAATTGTTCCTCTTCAGATTTCTAACCTTGAATAAATAATTATATGATTTATTAATACTTTAGCTAATTGAATAATTAATTACTATTTATTTAATTAATTTAACTAACAATTTGGTTTTAAACTAACAATTTAATTTAAACCAATTTCCTTTCCATAAAATGTTTTTAGCGACCAGAAATAATTAAAGAAGTTTATTAAACAAATTCATCTTCATAATACATTATTTTACAATAACTGGTAAATTTAAAAATGTGTGTGTATATCTATTTTATTATATATAATTTTTTCCAAACTTCTTATGTAATAAATTCTAACTTTCATATTTCAAAATCTTATGTGTGTGTGTGTGTATATTTCTGCTTTGAACCTTATATATATATATATATATATATATATATATATATCTACAAAGTCTAATATAGACACAATTTGCTTTTAACATATATATTAAAATGAAATTATCTTATTACAGTAAATTATACAATATTTATCATTATTATTATATATATTGAAGAAAAAAACTGCATATACATATAAAATTAAATTAACAAAAATACACTTATACCTTACTATAAAAAATAAGTGCAGAGTTATACATATTTTTCAAATCTTATGTATATTAAACTAAAATAGAACGTTTATACTTACTACAACATTTTCTCTGATTCCATGTAAGTTTAGATTAAGTTTAATTGAAAATAAAATAAGACAAACGAGAATACCTTGCTGCCTCACGAAACCCTAGCTCGACTCGATCCCCATCGCGAGTTCGCCTCTGCCATTTCCAAGCCCTGATGCGCATCTCCTCCCCCGAATCGAATGCCCTTACCTCATGCAAGCGCATGCGTGCCTCACCAGGTAGCGACGATCAAAACAAAGACAGCTCGATTTCGAGCTCCAGGTGAGCCATCATCACGACGTGCACTGCGCCGAGTCGAGAATAGCACGTTTTCCCTTATCATCATCATTGACCGCACCTCTGGCGAACGCCAAGCCCTCACGCGACCAGAAACCCGCCGCGACTTCCCAACGCGAGCGAGCAAAAATTCCAGGTGCCCCACCCTTCGATCCAACTCGAATTCAAAATTCGAGCTTCCACTTTTTTTATATCGAACAAGTTTGGGGATTGAACGAAAGAGGGGGGAATTTTTTTTTATTAGCAGCCATCTTTCTTCTGAGATGCTCGGTTTGTTTTGAAAAAATATGCAGAGGAAGATTGCATGTTGGGGAAAACAAGCTACAGTGACAGGGAAAAGTTGTGATGGGAAAGGAAGGCGGCTGATGGAAAAATATTTGACTAGTCAACCATATATATTTATAAATTTCAAATTTAAATTTAAATTGTCTTCAATTCGTAACTCAAAATTTCGAACTCCTATCGAGGCGTGCCGCTAGGCGTTTATAAATGTTAAACCCCTATTTCGAACGCAATGGAAAAGGTTTCGAGTCCTAATTCGATCGTATGGAGAAGATAGATTTTTGGATCCAGTTATTTTATTGAATTTTCGATATAAATTTCAGCGCGTTTATATATCGTACGTCCACACGACAACTCCAAACACTACGAAATTTGAAATATGATAATAATACACCACTACGGATCCAATGAAACTGGTTTCGTCAAAATCCGAGACTGTGCCTCGGAGGGCTATTTTTAAACATCAATTTAAACGATAAAATTTCAAAATTTAACAAAACACTTCCAAATTAAATTCCAACACTTCTACTATCTTCAGTACTATCGATATAAATTTTACAAACCTTCAAATTATTTTTAACAGGCTTAAAACTAAAGATTCAATAATTTACCCAATTGCAGTTTATTAAATCCAATAACTTAATTGCTAAATAATAATAATAATATTTGAATTCAAGTTAAAAATTAACTTTTAAATATTTAAATCAATTAAATATTCCAATTTCAAACATCCAAAAATTCCGGTCGTCACATTCCTCCTCCCTTAAAAGAATTTCGTCCCTGAAATTGCTAGTTAAGAAGAATGATCCAATACCCATTACTATTTTCCAAAACCCAACAGGTTCTAAATTTCCGAAAAAATTCGTCAGCGTCTCCTTTGCGCGGCTAGCTCGGTACAACTATAAAATGCCTCTATGGGGCCCCAGATTTCAAAAGAAAACAAAAGCCAAGTGGCTAAACTAAAAAATCATCAAATTTCGTACAGAAATTTAGATACATACTTTTACCGAGCAAATTTCAATTTATCCTCTGAAATCAAAAATCCCAAATTCACTTTCCTAATCCTTTAGTTTCAATTTCCATTTCCAAAATTCCTTTATTTCAATTTCAAGTTGAAATCGTTTTGTCGCTAACAAAAAAAAATTTCAAAATTTTTCAAAATTTTTTTAACTCCCAAAATGTTGGCAGAGTCTCGTCTGTACGGAGGAGATTTTGCAATTTGACAAGAGATATAAATATATACACATCGACCCACACGGCCAGAAAAACAAAAACAGTTCACATTTCCTGTTTTTATTGCGTAGGCGTACCTCTATTTAGCATTTTTAAGCAAGCGGCTTATTATTTTAGCAATTAGCGCGTCCAAATCCAGCCAAACGGTTCCAGGTACCTGTACTTAGTCAATTCAAACATGTAAGTAGTAAATATATGAAATTTATTAACATTTCACTTACTTTCAAAAGCTAAACACATGCATTTCATAAGCAACGTGCACCAAACACTTCCCATGAGCAGTTTATATGATTTCAAAACTAATTCAATTGCTTTCAACCAATTCATATGCCATTTCATTCAATTTAATGGTTTACAACTCACATTCAATTTATTTTTAATCCAAACGAACCCAATTCACTTCAAGTGATTCCAAAATCAATTTTTATTAAAGTCTCTTCACATATTAACTTATTTACAAGCCATACACCTGCATTTCATTCCATTTCCGCAATTGTTTCATTCAAAGACATTTTATTAAGCTTGGCACATCCAATACTTATAAGTTAATAACCATTTCCCAAATTAATTTAACCTAGACTTTTATTTAATGGACTTTCACTTTTACTCGAAGCCAAACTTCTAATTTACTATCTTCAGATTATTTCAACTTCAAACCTAAATTCACTTCCATTTAATTAAGTTAGCCCATCCATTTTAATTTAATTTTTAATTCACCATTCTCAATTTATCAAAATAATATCCAAGCACATACTTAACTCATTTATACTCGAATTAGATTTTATTTGTGACTCAAATCATTTCTATTATAATCCAGTTCCATTTTATTTTTACAACATCTCCACTTATTTTAATTCATTATCAATCCAAGTTGAATTCTATTTATAATTCCAGTTTATTTCCAAATTCATTATTAACTTACAATTCATTTTATTTAACCGAGTTAAATTTTATTAACATACTCTATCTAATAATTTATTTAGCTAATTAACTTACTTCCAACTTTTAAATCAATATTCGATTTTATTACAAAAATCACTTCATTAAATGTTCCTGAGTTCAATTTTTTTTATAATCCCTGTTTGGATTTTCTTCCATTTTCCAAAATTCCAACACTTTTATTTCGGTTTATTTATTCCCTTTTTTACATTTTTATAAGCTACTCACTTATTAGTATTCATATTTCTCGATCTATTTACAGTCAATCACATTCACATTTTACTTTTAACTAGGGATTATATATTTTTATTCCAATGCTTTTCAATTCTTTTATAAGCTTCCGAAGCTTATTTATTCCAATTCAACACTTACTTAGTTTACACTTATTTATTTAAGTAAGAATTTTATTCCGTTCAATGTTATCTATAACTCAACTGAATTTATTTCAATTCAATTTAACTTCAGTAAAATCTAGCATCATACCATTCTCTTTAATCCACTCAATCCACTTGAATTTAAATTAAGTAAGAACTTACTTTCACTTAATATCATCTACATCTCAATTTATTTCATTTCAATTCAATTTCAACTTAATTCAAATACAATTGGGTTTTATTTTCAGTTTAATTCAATTTATTTCAACCCAATTAAATTTTATCCCCCAATCCAAATTTAATTTCTATTTTCCCATTCCAATCACATTCAAGATTTTCTAATTATTTCTTCCAAATTAAATTTATTTAACTTTTTCACTTTAAATTTTTATTCCAAAATCCCATCCCCATATTCCTTATCAAAATCATTTACCATTTATAAGTTTATAACTCATCTCCTGATGATCTCTAAATTGTCTAAATAAGGATTTCAAGATTTTAAACGCCCGACTTTTGGTTTTCAAATCATTTTGAAATTATCTCAAAATCAAACTTCTCAAAATTTTAAACCAATACAGGGTTTTATTCCCAACAAATTTCCTTTGAAATTTCCAAAACAAAACTAGTTCTTCTGAACAAATCAATTTGGCAACAATCCCTCACTTAGAAACTTGAAAATGGACATCGATGATGCTGCAATCATCACCGAAGTTATTTTCCAGCGACTGAAGTGAATTCAATGCTATATCCCTTCCTAAAATTTATTTGAAATAATTTCCTTTCACAAATACCTCCAAAACAATAATGCTATTATTTGTCTTCAAAACACTTCGAAAAACACTTCCAAAATCTCGGGGGTTTTAAAATTTCAAATTTTGACTTAAATCAAATTTTAACTATAATTCATTTGTATAATTTATGCTTATACAAATTCCTATTTGATTATCCAAATCATATCAATTTTTATAATCTTATTTGTTTAAAATACTATCATCCAAACATCCAAATTATATAACAATTTAAGAAAATAATTCTTTTATACCAAAATATATTTTGGATAAAATTATTTCATTTACCCTCCTTTAAAACAATACTGTGTCAATTTATCATGTCAGATGTTTATAAACTCTTCTCGAATAGCGGCCAACTTACTCGATCATAATTCATATTCCACTCAACCAATAAGTCAACACAATATTAAAACAATTTATATTCACTAACAAATACGCGCCCATATCTATTAATACGCTCGAACTCATTCTAGAGTACTACTGACTTTATTTTCAATGAGTAATCCCCACCAGAGCTAAGGTTATCACCCACCTAAGCTATGATACCAAAATGCCACACCCGATTTTCCGATGCCCGAAAAACCGAACCATGAGGGTTAAAGAAGAAGAGATAGAAGAAGAAAATAGAAAACAACATCGGAATCTAACCATCACAACGGAATAAAATATAATAGATAATAAATGATCTTTACACAAAAAAATATGTTTATACATTACATCATCAGAGTATACATAAAACACAACTGGACAGTAACCATAACCTGTCCTCACAATATGAATACATAGCTAATCAACACAGCGGAATATCTAAAACAAGTACGGGAGTACGTATCGCCATCCAGCTCCACTACATCCTTTCCTGTAATCAGTCTGACCCGAGCATTATAGTTAAATAACACCCGAGTCAGTCTGGAATACCAGCGTGAGAAATCACACTCAAATTGATTATTAAAGTTCCAAAATTCTTTTAAAAACAAAAGCATCTCGTAAGACCACGCCACAAAAGAAACATGTCGGGTTTTTACCTTGCGATAGCCAATTTTTTTTTTATTAAAATCCTCCGATATTATAATAGAGTCTATGTACAAATACTTATTCAAATAGCCGAAATTATTACATTTATTAAATTCCAGCTACTAGTCACAATCGTGGGTAATACAAACAAAACCGTAAAAGGCACGTAGGGAGAATGGATTTCCAACTAATGACTAGGCACTGGGGTGCCACCTGTCACAGTACATGGCCTAGATCACCGTACCGAGGATTACTCCCAATCCCCTGCAACACAAGACCGGGACCACCCCTTACTGGATAATCTCGAGTAAGATCACCCCACGGTTGGGATCAGCAACCGCACCACTAAGCCGAATAAAAGGGACATCTAGACAGGGATGACCTCACCCTAATGGGCGCTACCCACTTAGCCTTAGCCTTGCTGCATAACCCCTGATTTTTAGTCATTCGCGGTTGATGAGGCTCGAGGCTAAGCGTTACCTTTTAGAACGTTTCACTTAGAATGCGCACCGTCCGCCTGACGATGTTCTGAAAGCATTCATCCATACAAGTCCGTCCTGGGTTCGAACGGAACGGAAGGCACTACTCATAATACATCCATTTTGGAATCATTCTCGGGATTAGTAGCGACTTGTCCTTGCACTTCACTGCTCCATCTTCGATTCCAACTCTTGTTTTCCACACGAAAATGTTCAAATCGGATCGAAGTAGTTTTCAGGAAATAAATCCCGATCCCGGTCTCTTTGAAACGATCAACGCATTGTCCAATATTGATAGTCGATTATTTAACTATCAATTAACGTTCACAAACAACCATCAAACATAAATAATTTCACCAAATTATTTATTAATCTCAAATATCTTCACAAGATATATTTTCACTTTTCAACCCTTTGAAAACAGTTTTCAAACCACACTTTTCTCATGGAATGAATTCCCAAATATTTATTTCCACTGAAAACACCAAGTGCAATACTTTAGATTTTCAAAATAATTTAAAAACACTTTATTATAAAATATACTTTAACATTTAAATTGAAAACTACTTCAATACTTTATAATAAGAAAATATATACTTTAGGAATATTTTAAATGAGTTTACTTTTAAAAAATATAAAACTAGATTTTCTCCTTTAAAACAAAATACCAAGTCTCCTTCAAATAATTACTACGATAATAGATTTGAAAAATACTTACTTTAGAGTTTAAACATTCAGAAATAATAAATTTTCTAAAACATACTTTTTAAAACAACTTAAAACTTTTTAACTTATACCTTTAAATTTGTTTTGAAAATGTACTTGGCTATCCAGGGAAATACGCTTCTCTTTCACATCTTTTAAAAAATAAATCACCATTTATTTTTAAACAAATTTACTCATTTCCTTAATAAATTCCCACCGTGAATTTATTCTTCCAAATATCCAATGATATATCACTTCGCTTTTATAAACCCAGTTTATAAATTTCAAAGTCACATTCTCCTTTAAATTTCCAATTTCAAACACTTAAATCAATTTCCAAATTGATTTCCAATTTACTCTATTTTGAAATAAATTCCTTTACTTATTCATTTATTTCAAAACCCATTGACTTTATATTTTTATTCCTTAACGTGATTTAAATTTAACTGAAATTACCAATTTCATATTTCCTAAATTTCTTCTTTATCCTTTTAAATAAATTCAAATCTTGAATTTTCAAAATAAATTCTTTATTATTGAAATAATATCACTTGAGTTTAAAAATAAAATTACTTATTCTCATTTATTAAAAATCTCATTTCCCGCACTTGGAATTTTATTTATTAGAATTCAAAAATCACTTTTTATTTCTTTTCCTATTCATTTTTAATTTATTCAAATTTCTATGATTATTTTACTCAAAATTAGTCTTTTATTTCTTTCTAGAAATCCCATTTCGATAAATTTTGATAACTCAGTTCACCGAAATATTTTAAATCAACCATAGTATCCAACATTTCCAATTATCAATATAATGCATCACGGGGTAGCAATAATTATATCACAAAATATTTTAACAAATCTAAATATTCCAAGGAATCGAGTAGGATCCCTCCAACCTGTTTCCCTGCATCCACAGATATTAGCACAATAAAATACCAATTCCACGTCGAGGTGGAATGTCGCCGTATATGGGTTTTAAATAATATCACCCGCTATTATGCAGCGCATAAGGTCTCATTCGCTATATAATGCGGGAAGTCAATCTCTCCAATATACTATATACTACTATATAATATATCCCAACCAATCAATTCAATCATCCAACCAAATATTTAAATTTAACTATTTAAATAAAAATCCAAATGAGTGAGATTAACTCACCTTTGATTTTTGTTTTGCAATCCACTCCAGACCAACTTGTTTCTTTTCAGATTTCTAACCTTGAATAAATAATTATATGATTATCAATACTTTAGCTAATTGAACAATTAATTACTATTTATTTAATTAATTTAACTAACAATTTGGTTTTAAACTAACAATTTAACTTCAACTAACAATTTAATTTACTTTGGTTTTAAAATAAGTGCAGAGTTATATATATATTTCAAATCTTATATATATATATATTAAACTAAAACAGAATGCTTATACTCACTACAACATTTTCTCTGATTCCATGTAAGTTTAGATTAAGTTTAATTGAAAATAAAATAAGACAAACGAGAATACCTTGCTGCCTCATGAAACCCTAGCTCGATTCGATCCCTATCGCGAGTTCGCCTCTGCCATTTCCAAGCCCTACTGTGCGCCTCCTCCTCCAAATCGAACGCCCTTACCTCACGCAAGCGCATGCGTGCCTCACCAGGTAGCGACGATCGAAACAAAGACAGCTCGATTTCGAGCTCCAGGCGAGCCATCATCGCGACGTGCACTGTGCGAGCTCGGGAATAGCACGTTGCCATTATCGACATCACTGACCGTACCTCTGGCGAATGTCGAGCCCTCACGCGACCAAAAACCCGCCGCCACTTCCCAACGCGAGCGAGCAAAAATTCCAGGCGCCCCACCCTTCGATCCAACTCGAATTTGAAATTCGAGCTTCCATTTTCTTTTAATATAGAATAAGTTTGGGGATTGAGCAAAAGAAAGGGGGAAAATCTTTTTTTTATTAACGGCCATCTTTCTTCTGAGATGCTCGGTTTGTTTTGAAAAAAATATGCAGAGGAAGATTAAGCGTTAGGGAAAAAAAGCTACAGTGACAGGGAACAGTTGTGATGGGAAAGGAAGGCGGCTGATGGAAAAATATTTGACCAGTCAACCATATATATTTATAGATTTCAAATTTAAATTTAAATTGTCTTCAATTCGCAACTCAAAATTTCGAACTCCCGTCGAGGCGTGCCGCTAGGCATTTATAATGTTAAACCCATATTTTGAACGCAATGGAAAAGGTTTCGAGTCCTAATTCGATCGTATGGAGAAGATAGCTTTTTGGATCCAGTTAGTTTATTGAATTTTCGATACAAATTTCATCGCGTTTATATATCGTACGACAAACGACAACTCCAAACACTATGAAATTTGAAATCCAATAATAATACACCTTTACGGATCCAATGAAACTGGTTTCGTCAAAATCCGAGACTGTGCCTTGGAAGGCTATTTTTAAACGTCAATTTAAACGATAAAATTTCAAAACTTAGCAAAACACTTCCAAATTAAATCTCAACACTTTTACTATCTTCAGTACTATTGATATAAATCTTACAAACCTTCAAATTATTTTTAACAAGCTTAAAACTGAAGATTCAATAATTTACCCAATTACAGTTTATTAAATCCAATAACTTAATTGCTACATAATAATAATATTTGAATTCAAGTTAAAAATTAACTTTTAAATATTTAAATCAATTAAATATTCCAATTTCAAACATCCAAAAATTCCGGGTCATCACATTTAGCCTTACAGGACCAGCCTCCTGCTGGTTCTTACATCTACAACCAACCAGCACCACTCCTAGGCCCAATTATGCGTGGGCTTCAAATCTTGTTTCTTTACGTTTCACATGCATGTGATGTTAGCTAACGAGCTGGGAAATATCAAGCAGAGTCCTTCTGAGAGCCTGCGGTCTTATGTTAGCCACTTCACTAAAGAGTCCACCCGAGCCAGGGGTGCAGGCGTCAATAACTTAGTCGTAGCCTTATACTTTGGGGTTCGATACAAATCTGGGATATGGAGAGTACTCCAGTAACAGCTAGCTTCAACCCTAACTGACTTCTATGATCAGACTAAAGACATGATAAGGATGGAAGACACAAATCTTTCAAACAATGGCAGCGAGGTGAGGCATACCATCCAGATCGGTCCTTGCTGTAGCAACGATCGTCGCCACAGCGGTTGCCAAACCGGCGTCCTCAGGCATCTAGAGAACGGTCCTCCATATAGACCTAGGATAATAATTGCTCTCACTTGAACATGGACATCACTACCATCTACCTCGCCACTAGGAACCGAGTGCGGTATGAAAAGCCCACCACCATCAGAGACGGGAAGCAAGAGAAACTTCGTAGTAACAATAAGTTTTGTGAGTTCCATCAAGCCAACGACCACTCCATAATAAACTGTCGCATGCTTAAGGATGAGATCGAAATAATCATTCGAGAAGGCATACTTTTGGAATTTGTTCGTTATCTGGTCGAGAAAAGGACGAACCGAGAAGAAAAGACAAATCACCCCCCTTAGCCCAACACACTTGTCCAAGCCATCACTGAAGTCTTAACCATACATAGAGGACCGCATGTGGCAGGCAGTAGTTAGGGGGCCATTCCTGATATCAGGAAGAGGTAGGTACTACATGGAAAGTTTACTCATTAAAGTCTCGGGAGTCCAAGACACCCCGGTTGGGTTAGATCGCCCGAACAGCTTCACAGCTAAAGACAAGACAATCGTCTCTTACCCTCATCATGATCTCATTGCCTCTTGCTTTTGCCAACTCAAATATGCACTGGGCCTTCATGGATGGCGGAAGCCTGGTCAACGTCATGTTCAAGAATATATTTGAAGCCCTTGGGCTTGCTGCCTCCAGTTTCACCCCCATACACCTTGCCCATTTATGGCTTTGGGGGTGTAGGTATTGTTTCGATCGGCACAACTTGCTCATAACAAAATTCGCCCAAGAGCCCCTCGCTGCGAAGATCTAGGTAAACTTTGTAGTCGTTAGTTGCCTATCCGCTTATAACTTATTAATAGGATGACCGGAGCTTGCCAAGATGGATACAATCATCTCCTACAACCATCTCATCATGAAGTTTCCACCCATGACGGGGTCGGCGAGATCAGTGGCAATCCGATGATCAGCAACGGTTTTCTTAGCTTCAGCCAAGCAAAAAAGGAGTTCTCATGCTACAACAAGAGCATCCGATGATCAGCAGTCATTTTCTTAACAAATTCAACTAGTTTACCAATGCTTGGGTCTTTTCCAAGGTCATCCCTAACCCTAAAGCGGTGGCAGCAACCCCAACTCTCTCATAATCATCCGACCTGTCTATGATCCTAGGGAATCATTATCTCAACCCTGACCCTTCATTATAGATAAACTTTCAGTTGTGAAGAAAAGTTATGTATGTATGTTTGTTTTCACTCTACATAATTTTTAAGGGCGGGCTGCATGTAGCCTGCTTTGCCATCATACATCCTACATTAGAGTGAGCAAAATAATGCTCTCAAATTCGGTTCAAAATCAGCGGTCGTCCCGTACCCGACAACATGTCACTTAGGAGAACCCCACAGCTTATGCTCTCGGGTTGGAGCCTGGCCTCATCTGTCAGTCACTGTTCGACCGCTTGAAGGTCGAGAGAACTTACGAGCAGGATTGTGTGTCCTCATGCCAATGTAAACCGATTGTAACAACCAAAATTTCGAACACTTCGTATTTAAATGTCTAAATAATTTAAATATTTTAATCTTGGATTAAATGTTATTAAAATAATTTAATAAGCTTTTTAACCCCCTTTTAAATCATGATTAATGATGGTAAAATTGTTTTTGAAAAAATGTTTACAAAAATAAATACTTTGAAAAAATATATTATGTGACCGGATATCGTTTTATCGATAAACATCTTTTTAACCGTCAAAACTTGTTTAGATTTTTTTTACATATGCTTATTTTCTTAGGAAATAAATAAAATGAAATAAAACTTTTTACCACTTATGGAAATAATTATTTTGGATGATGCCATTCATGATGTAATGGAAGATATTTAGGAAATAAGCTTTTTTGGTAACTCTTAAGTAGCAAGTGTTATAAAGGAGAAGCGATGGGAGGTAACCCTTTACATGACATAAGGGGGGATGAGATCAAGTTTATGCTTCACCATTTGAAGCCTATATAAGGAGAGGTGTACTATAGATAATAAATTACTAATTCAAAAAAAGCTTGGAATGAGAGAATAAAAATGGTGGAAGGGGTCAAACACTAATTCACTAATTCTTCTCTAACTTTTTCATGTCTTAACCAAATCATCTCTAACCTCTTCTAAACTTTGGATATATGGCTAAAACATCATGGGAAGCATGATTAGAAAGTAAGAAGTGGGAGAAGGTGAGAGGAAGAAATCTTATTAATGATTTGTGAATATACTTGTAACCTTTGAGAATAGTATGTGAATACTTTTTGGAGTATAGAAAAAGTAAAGTTTTATAAGAAATCTTATTAAAGATTTGTGAATATACTCGTACCATTTTAGATAAGTATGTAAATAATTTTTTAAGTATTGAAAAAAGTACAAATAAATAGTAGAAATTGATAACGATGTTTTGTTAGATAAAAGAAGCTTTACTAAAAAAGGAAGTTTTAATTAATAAAAGATCAGTTAAACAAAAAAGGGATTAAAAGTCGCTTATGTGACTCGATCGTGCTTTGTATGTTTACTAGTTTATGGAAAGCATTTAGTCATATACTTAGAACTAAAGGCCAATGAAGTAGGCTTGTCTATTAGTGGGAATTAAGATCGATGTTTGTTTAGGGATATTAGTAATAGAGCTTTAACCTACCAGTTTCACTCATAATCGAGGGACAATATGAGATGAAAATATCGAAAAAATGATAAGTATATGAGACTTGCTTTCCATATGCGATTGCTTTCATTATCATTGAATAGCTAAGTTCGTCGATTCAGTCTTGAAGAGACAGGGATCGGTAAGTGTTTTACTTATGGAAAATCATTTTAAGACCGAGACACATGTTCAAGATAATGGAATCCATGTGTGGTTTCGAGATCTGTTCGAGACGTAGGAATCCAGTTTAGGATTTGTGTTTTGTTTGAGTGATGAAGGCTCATGTGAAAGATGCCGAACATAACATCGACATCGGAAATGGCTAAAACATAGTAAGATACATAACCTGGGGTTTTGCAAACCCACGACAGTGTATATCAACTCCTTATCTAGAGTATGGTTATCGATTGTTGTGCATGGGATTTAATGATACTTGGTTTCATATGGTTCATGTTCGCTCGTTCAAGCACGGGCCCGTGATGACCCATCTTTCATTCCACAGAAAGATGCATCATCAATAAGGAAAGAAATAGGTAGAAATAGAAAAGATAGAAAGAAAGAATAACAATATCAGAAACTCACAACAGAAACGGAAAAAAATATAATATTTCACATAACCATTACATAGTCTGATACATCAGAGTACATTCAGTAATACAGCTTCATTACATTAGACAGTTATAAAGATCCGTCTGTCCATTACTTCCAAAATACAATAGTCAAAAAGGATTCAAACACAGCAGTTATAGATAGATATATAGCTACGCTAGGCTCTTACTCCAAGCTATCCAAAATTCGTCTAGCAAGACCTGATCACTTGGCTACTCATAAAAATTTGAGTACCCAAGAGTTTAAGAAAACAGAATAAACTCCGGGTCAGACATGGGTCTGGTGTGAGTAAACGGGTTAGAGTTGTTTAACTTTAAAATCATTTGGAAATAAAGGTATCACGTAAGACTTCCCACACATAAACATGGGTAAGTTTTTACCTTACTCTAACCAAATCATTTGATAGCAAATCCAGTGATATTATAATAGGGTCTACGGTTTTCAACATAAAGCACAAAAATAGATGGAATGCTTACATCTCACGTTCCAACATAGTTGGGCACAATCAAAACCGTACAGGCACTTATTGGAGATTGGATTCCATACAATGGCAAGGCTACTAGGGCACCGCCCGTCACAGTACGTGGCCTAGATCAACGTACCGAGGATCCACCCTAAATCCCCTGCAACACAAGGTCGAAACCATCCCTTACTGGACGGTATCGAACAAGACAACCCCACAGTTGTGGCCAACAACTGCCCACACAGCCGATATAAAAAGGGACCTCTAGATAGTGGCAAATCTCGTCCTACTTGGGTGCTATCCACTTAACCTTGCTGCACCTTCCCTGTTTTAGCCATTCCCGGTTGATAAGGCTTGAGGCTACGATTAACTTTACAAGAACACATCTTGGAATGCTCATCGTCCTTCATTGATGATGATCTGATAGCATTCATCCATACAAGTTCGTTCCGGGGTTCGAACGAAACCGAAGGCATTACCACGTTACACTCGTTTTGGAATCACCCTCAGAGTTAACGACAAAAACTCTTGCACTCTGAAACTCCATCTCAAACTTCACTTTGAGATTTCACGACCTAACGTTTAACTTGGATCGATGTGGTTTTTGGAAAATCAAACTTGATCTCCGATCCCGGTCTCATCGAAATCCAAACGCCATCTTAAAGGTCAAGTTGTTTTATAAGTTAACAATTTAACTTAGAACATTTGTATTCACATAGTAATTACTTCACAGATAAATAGCACATATTTATCACAGATATATCCAACATCACATCACAGAATATCACAGATTATCATCCAATAGATATCAATCAATCTAGTCATTCTACTCAAACAATCATCCAAAACAGGAATTATTAATCCATGTTATAATTAATTTATATTATCTAGAATTAAATTAATTACTTAAGAATTAATCACTTCCCTACTTAATCAAATCATTAGTCAATTAATTATAACCCATTTAATTAATTAATCACTCCTTAATTACCTTTTTAATCAATTAATTAATCCTTAATTACTTAATTAATTATCCCCTAATTATAATTAATAAAACTTAATTATTAATTAATAAAACTTAATTACAAATTAATTAATTCTTAATTACAAATTAATCAATCCTTAATAATCAATTGATTAATCTCTAATTACTTAATTAGTTAATGCTTAATTACAACTTAATTAGTTAATTAATTAATCACTTATTATTAATTAATTATCTCTAATCATTTAATTAACAATCCATAATTACAAATTAATTAACCTCTTAATTAATTAATTTGTAATCCTTAACTATTAATCAATTAATTCTTAATCAATAATTAATTTAATTAAATATACTTTAATTGCTTCATTAATTATCAAAATCTTAATTACCTTTAAGATATATTTTTATTAATTGCCTAATCACATTATTAATAACATTTATCCTCTAATTATCACTTATTTATATTTATAAAATTAAGTTTTAAATATCTTAAAGTTTATTTTAACAGACTTAAGTTAAAAAAACAAATAATTTCTTAATTAAAGGTTCAAGAAACATTGATAAAGGAAAATAATTTATTTAAGAAAAGATTTAAAACAAATTCCATTTTAAGTTTTCAAAATTTTTAAATCATGACTAAAACTTTTGCTTCTCTCCTGCTTTGGGTTAAACTCGATTCTAACTCAAGACCACCTTCGAGTTTCCTTCTCTTCATCTACTCTTTTTTTTGGGCAAAAGTTATAAACAAAACTGCTGTTGATAACCATCACGAACATGAGCAAAAACACAAGCCCAATCTTCTTTGTCCCGTGAACCACTTCGAGACAACCTTCAACCTAAACACCCAGACACAATCGACGTCGTCGTGCACGTGCACAGCTCAACCACGCCGCCGCGACTATCGGCGACTCGCCCCACACGTCGACGATGAACGCCATGATCGATTCCAACACTCGATCATTCACCACTGTGACGACCCGAGATTTTGGCAATATTATTTTAATAAGCATCTAATCTGATTTATTTAAAATGCAAACTTATCAAAAAAATAAATAAATAATTTTTTAGCCTTCACCATTTATTTATATATATATATGCATTTTGAAAGGAAGTTATGATTTGGAAATTCAAAATAAAAACTCTTAAATAATTTAATTAATGCTCTACCTTATTAACATTTGATATATATATATATATATATATATATGGATGTAATCTAGTTAATAATGCTTGAAATAAAATCAATCTTATCAATACTAAATATAAGTATAAAACAAAGTATATGATTATAAATTAAGTGTTTGGTAGTTTAAGCTTAAAATAGAAATAAAAATAAGGATTTATGTTAGTAATAGAAATAAATATATAAGGTAACTTCTATCGTTCTATGAAAAACATAAAGTAAGCACTTAAGGTAATTCTAGAATATATATACTACGGAAATACATGTGCATATGTAAGGCAAGAAAAAAATCTATGCACATACAAGATCAATGGGATAAGATGTAAACATGGAAGGAGACATGGATTGAATACTATCATCTCAAGCACAAAAAAGAGGTCATTTCGAAATGTTTATAAATCATTTCAGTTTCAGGGGAAAAAATCTTGCCTGGTCAAAAAAATCTCTCTGATCATACACAAGAAAAGAATGTACCAGTAAATACCTACCCCTGTAAAAAACTTTTCTCTTTATATGTGTACATCTATTATAGCTCCTGTTCATTCAAAGAAACACAGAAAACCAGAAAAAGAAAAAGGTAGCATCACCAGTTTACAAACTTAAATAACAACTCAACTAAACAAAGCAAGAAGGATCAAAGAAGATCAAGCTAACAGCTTTTCAAAAAAAAGAGGGGGAAGTTTCTCTGTTCAAATTTTTCTCAAGTGAGTAAACATATCATTTTAAAACCTAAATCTGTGCATCTGATTCATGAATAATTTGTGCTTTGCTTGAATATTTTTAAGTAAGTAGTTCTGTGTGTGTGTGTGTGTGTGTGTATATATATATATATATATATGATTGTACTGTGTATTTTTGAATGGCCTATTCTTCTTGTTTCTGGTTACAGAGTGAAAATAAACTAGAATTAAACACATCTTCATCCAACCATTGTTAGCCTTAGAGTTTCAAACAAAACAAGTTTGTTTAAACTTAAATTATGGTCTAAAAATTATTTTAAGCATGATGGTGATGTATTGCCTCTGTAAATTTAGTTTTACAAAGCAAAATTTAAATTTATGTTAAATTCGAGTGTTATGAATTGTTAATTCAATTATATAACTTGAATCATCATTAGAAAATAGGATTTTCAAAACTAAACTGGTGATTTTAGTAGAGAGTGCTAAGAGCAGTTCATAGTTGAACTAAAAATGAGTTATAACAAATTTCTGGCGATCGGAGGTACGCTGGGTGTTAAGGTTTTCATTGAAGCTGGTATGGCTGATGGTGGAATCGAGAAAATTGTTAAATAATTTTTCCATTGCAAGGGATGATGGGACGAGGCAAAGTTAGGGTTTAACACTCGAGTTTGGAGGTGGTCGGAAACAAGGAGATTTCATCACCTCTGGTTGATCGAGCTGCATGGTACTCAAGGGAATGGTAGTATGGGGGATCGACGAGATAAGACCGGAGTCGTACCGCCTCAGGAGGATAGTGTGGGCAGGAGAAGCGATTTGTTTGGTGGGGTCGAGTTCTAGTTTTCGAACCGGAGACTCGATTTCGATTTAGAGCTTGTGGGTTCGAATCGATCTTTGCTTTCGGATGTAGCGATAGTTTCGACTCACTGGAGGGAGCATAGTTCGCAGAGCATCGGCGAGGCGCTGTGCACGTGCACGACATTGGAATGGCGTCGGGAGGTTTTGGTTGTGAGCAACTCGAGTAGAAGCTCGAGAAAGTGAAGGGTTGCCTCAGGTTGGAACGCGAGTTCGTGTGGCTGCTTCCCAGTTTATTAAAGTTTAAAACTTAAACTTAAAAAAAATACATGATGAAGAAGAAGATGGGACTCATGGGAAATGGAGAAGAAACTCGAGTTTTAACTCGAGTAAACCTGATATTTTCTCGGGTTTGGTTTTCAAATGAAAGAGGCTATGTGGTAGGATCGTGTAATATGGAATAATGAAATAGTCTAGGTAGATAAAGTAGGTAAATGCAAGGAGACACCAAGACTTTTATACCGGTTCGGACCTCTCGTCCTAAGTCCAGTCCCTAAGCTTCTCTTAGGAATTTCACTAACTAACACCCTCACTTCACCCGGAGGAATAGGTTTACAACTTACCCAAACAACCGAATGGGATTTCTTGCCTCAACTACCGAAGAGGACTTCAACTCAATTACTAAAATGCAATATTTGACTTGTTGTGTTCTTGTCAACACTAATGAGTCTTATGTAGTACAATATTCCTATAATCTTATCCTCGAGAATATGCAATGTGTTTGTTAAGATTTAGGAAATGTGAATTGCTATGAATCAAAAGAATGTTATAAACAAAAACAGTGATTCAAGCAATAGATTGGTGATTGCTTTGAGAATATCTAGAGAATATGAACAAGAGAATAGTAAGATTAAAGCAAGAGAATTCGTTTAATTAAATGATGTTAGAATCATGTATATATACTTGTAGAAGAGATGCATATGTTGTCAAAGGTTGCAAACAAGAGATGCTTCCATTTCCATTGATGAAAGGTTGCAATTCTTGGGAGGAAGAAGGTGTCTTTTCAGAGAAAATTCGCAGGTTCAAATTCAGTCGACTGAGCAGGGAATTCAGTCAACTGAAAATATGAAGTAAAATTTTCGGGACCAAATTCAGTCGACTGTGCAGGAAATTCAGTCGACTGAAACTGTGCACAAATATGTTAAAATGCACAGATTCTGTCGACTGACTCAGGTTATTCAGTCGACTGAATTCTGTTGTTAAACAAAAACTGCAGTAGCTCATTTGGTTAGAGTACATGCCTTCCAAACTAATGACCTGGGTTCGAGCCCCGCTCCATGCGTTTTTTGAAAACTTGATTTTGATTAAAATATGCAAGCAAGTTTATTTGAATGTGAATGATGATTCTTGAGGAAAGATTTTAACAAAGCATCTAGACTAAGACACATGTAAAAACATACTTTAAGCTTGTTTGGTCTTCATCTATCTTCCTTTATCATTTGCATATATTTCTTCCTTGTTTGTAAAAACACATTGTCATTGATCAAAATCTTCGCGTATCAACATTCTCCCCCTTTTTGATTGATGACAATACTGATTTATCCTAGAGATGTTTTACTTACTTTCTCCCCCTGAATGTATGCACTATCTTTTCTACAAAAAAAAATTAGTACCATAGATTTTCTCCCCCTTTGTCATCGACAAAAAGGAAGAACTAACAATAGTAATAATATATCAAAACAATCACCGTATCATAGAGAATATTTGCATAAGCGTTAACATAGAGCAATATAAAACAAAATAACTACAACTTATAATGTAAGGTATCAGAAAAAAAAATAACATTTAAAGCATGTGATATCCAAGGTTCTTATAATTTCCTAATTTTTAGGAAACTATACCCATTTGGCTGTGGTTGAACCTTTATAAATATAATTTTCATTATTAACTACCATATCAAAATAATCATCAATGTATTTTTGTAACATCCCGCCTTTTCGCACACTTTAAACCGATACACGTGCCAATTCAAAGCATACGCAAGGGCGGATTGTTATGGGGTAAATAAGAAAAACAGAGAAGAAATAAAACAAAATAGAATCTCACAGCGGAAGGATAAAATATAATAATCAATATACAGTTCATGATAACTGTTTACAAAATATTTATTTTACTTATACAATGAATATCAGAGTTACACATACCAATACAATCAATGCAGCGGAAATTTAGAGTGTGGTGCAATACTATAGATAATAATAATACGACTCCTTCGTCTTCGTCCTTCAAAGCTAAAGTCTTCGATCCTGAAACGCTCGGACTGACCCGAGCGAATTTGAAAAAACAAAAACACTCGAGTCAGACTAAAAGATCTTATGTGAGTTAAATTAACAGAAATAAATATGAGTACAGTAACTCAAGAGATGTTCGGGATTTACATCTCCTAAGGATCCGTTAAACTATTTACTATGTAGTATATTGCGCTATTATAAAAGTGTCTATTTATAAAATAAACTTACTTTTAAATAGCGTTAAGGGGTTACCCATATAGCCCTTAACACAAATAATGCCAATAGTCTATACAGTACCGTAATACCTCCTGATCGGGAAGCTACCAGAGGATACTCCATAGGTACGACACAAATAGAAACTCGTAGTAAATGCTCGGTATGGTAGGTGACACGGCACAACTAGGCAATGCCAGGGTAGATATACCAATTGCTATCCAGGCTGGTGGAAACGCGTAGCCGCAGTTACCGCCCACCTCGGACTAACTCCCCAAAATCAAAATATAGAAGTGGCCACTGAATCAATCCAAAATCAAAGTATAATATCGAAGAGGAGGGTCCGATCAGAGGAATGACCTCATTGGCCTGAGAATCGCTCCTGTTTTAGCCACCTTATGCCAACTCACGGGAGTCGGGTCCACGTATTTACCTTACAGGAAACGTCACCACCACCTACTTCATTCTGGAATCTCCACCGCGTACACGGTTAGTCAAAGTGGTTTTCGGTATCGACAGAGAGTATGTCCATATCCGATCCCGGTCTCTTTGCCAACCCATCGTTATTATAACACCGCGGTCATTTAAAAATAGGCTATACTTTAAAAATCAGAATAAACATTCCATTTCATAACCATGAATACGATATCATTTCAAAACCCAAAACCATATTTTATCACTTATCCCAAATATAATTCTTTTCCAAAATCATAATGCTTTAACTTCATAACGTCTGAAAATCAAATATTTCAAAGCATAATATTTTGAAAATCATAATTTAAAACCATAACTTCTAAAAACTTGAATGGTTTGGACATTCAACGGTGTATGAATTAAATGGTTTAACTTAAATGTTACTTTGTAAAGAAAATAGTTCTCATAGCTTTACAAATACATTTCTTTATTAAAGTCTAAACCAAAATTTATATTATCTCTCTCAAGTTCCAAAACCACTTCAATTTATTTATATATACGTATATCCATTTTGAGTATCAATATTTCAAACTAAAGTCGGATTTTATGCTTTCAACAAATCAATTGTTCTATTAATTAGTCTTGAATATTCATATAAAATCCATAAATAATAAGACTTCAATTTCTAGTAATAATATATATATATTTTTCCCAATTCAAATTATACTAGAATATTCATTTCAATTTATTTTGGGAAAAATCCAATTATAAATATCATATCTTAAAATTTCCAAACTTAACATTTAAACATATGATATAAATTATTAAACTCCATTTTCTTAATTTTCTTCCATTTCTAATAAAGATTTTTATACACCTTTTAATTTCAAAATTTTCAACTTCATATGTATATATATATGGAAGAAAAATATTTATACAATATAAAATTTAAGATTATTATAAACCGTATTCCATCCAAACCATAGAAATCACATAAAAATAGTTATATATAGACCGCGGTGCCTGTATAAAATTTTCTATCCTATGGTCAAGTGATACGGATATTTATCATTTCAATCCGCAATTTAAAAGATATAAAAATTTGCGGTTATATATCATTTCAAACCACAATCCCGAATGAAATGAAATATGCATGATAATTTGCAATTTAATGATATCCAATAAACATCCATTCATCAACATCATCCATAATCCAAATCGCAATCATCAATCAATATCAATCAATAACAATATTATTTTTGGTACTACATAACAGGTAATACTGGCAATTTTATTCAAATTAAATTTAACAGCTATTAATCTACAGTCTATATTCAGAAATAAATTATATAACTGTTAACTAGCAGTTCATATACAAACAAATAAATTTTAACTGTAAATTTATACGCAATAAATGAATTAAATTAACAGTTAAATTTAATAAATGCATTTCAACAAATATGAGTGAAATAAACATGCCAAATACTCATAAATAAATTTCTATTCATTTCTAAAATTAATTTAACAAACATAAAAGCTTCTAGTAGTTGTGAGTGGGTTAAAACACTCACCTTTTGAATTTAAATCGAATTCAAATCCGATTTAAACCCAAAAATTCGACTATCTCCAAATCTGTCCAAACCAGTGTCAAAAGGTCTGGAATTTAATTTCGATCCTAACAAAAAAAAATTGCGTGAAACGGAGTCCGTATGTACGAGTTATGATTATTAGAACTAATTGAGATCAAAATTAACAAAAATAAATTAAACAAAAATAAAATACCGTGCCACATGCACTCTTCCCTCGTGAAAAACGCGTATGCTTCTTCTTGATTGCTAACTTTGTTCTGTAATTTTTCTTTTATTTCGATTTACTTTAATTTTCCTCCTTATTATATGAATATATGCATTTTTAAAAGGTTTGGAAAAAAAAAGATTTGAAAAAGAAGAATTGAAAAAGAAAATGATTAAAATAAAAACTGAAAATGGAAGAGAAAATCTAGATTTGAAAAGAAAGAAGAAGGTTTGAAATAGAAGAAAATTTGAAAAAGAAGTATATTTGAAGAGGAAGGAAAAATTAAAATCAGAGATAATAAGGAGATTTGAAAGAAAAAAAGGAAAAAAAGAAGAAGATTATAATGGAGGCTGTGGTTTCATTTGCGTCATATCTTATTTATAAGGTTAGAGTTAGGTTTAGGATCAAAGAGATTTGGAAAGAGAGACCGCTATTAATTAGAAATAAATGAAATGACGTTTCAGAAAATGAAGTTGGAAAATGAATGGAAAGAAATAAAGTAAATATGAACAAACTTGGTTTTGAAATATAGTAAATATGAACAATCTTTTTAAAAGTAGAAGGTATTAAAAAGAGGTAATTATTTATTAGAAAGGGAATGAATGGACTAACTCTATACTGTAAACATACTTTTAGGATTCAAATTTCAAAACAATTGTTTACTTAATGAATTTTGTTAACCCTAAACACACCAAAATTAACTTCATTAACTCAAGTAATATTCGAATTTCTACGCATTCAGGTTTTTGTCTATGCATAATAATTTTTTTTTATAATTACCTTAAAAATGAAAACATTTGATTTGTTTTTCCCAAAATGATCTCTAATTACCATTAAAACACCCTTTTTGTTTACCATAAAACGCGCGTTTTTTTATATTAAATCTATTAATTGCAATCACCGTTTTCTTTTCTTTTAATTGAAATATTTGAACTACATTAACTGCAATCACACAAAATTAAATTTTAAAACAGACAATTAAATTGCATAAAAAAAAAATAGAAAAATTATTTATACATAAGAGTAATAAATAGATTATTTTCCTATTCTTGTAATTAGTTTGTAAGCTAAACACAGTTCAAATAAACATATATTTCTTTCTTTAAAAATCAATCTTTCTATATTTTTATTTAAATTAAATTAAACCTACATTCATAGATGAAACATTCATTTTATTGATGTAAATGTTTTTTTTTTTTGAATCAAAACTTTTCTTATATTTCACAAAACATAAGCTGCTTTTATTTGCACCTATTACAATTAGTATTCTCTCTCCTATTAATTTCAGTTGATTAAGTTTCAAAATGGGCTAAATGAATGTAATGATAAGTAGAACAATTACTTCCTATTAACGTAATATTTAGATGTTAAATTCTCATTTATTTTGCAATACTTCAATTAAATTAATAAATATTGCTCTCTATACTTAAATCTATATTAACAAAACGTTAGCTTTGGATTGGTAGAATTTGATTTACCAAAGTTTACTTACATAATACAAACTATATTAATTTGCCACCTATTAGTTCTTAATTATATTTTTAAGTTCGTTACCTATCCACCTTGATTAAAATTCCATCTATAAAGTAAATTTAGTTAGCCTTAACATTACTACACTAAATCTACAATCAGTTTCAATTAATATAGAATTATATCTTAAATACTTACCATTTATTTATAAATTAGGTTACCTTCCAATAAATTTTATTCCTAAGTATTTGATTGGATTGCCATCTTTACTATGTCTATTATTAATTAGCTTCAAATTCTGCAATTTCACTTCTTAAATCCACCCTTTGCTATATTATAAATAAAATTTACATTGGTTACATTTCACATAAATGTATCATTTATTTACATTTATTACAAACTTATTTCCAATTCCAACTAAAAATCTAAATAAATGAATAGGAAACCTACCATAAACATTACCGTTACCTTTTTGTCACATACAAAATCTTTTATTACAAAAATCAATTTTTGCATATATTTTCATACTACAAATTCAATTTACTTATGTTCAAATTGTAGCCAAACCTGACTTTTAAATTATTTTATACAAAATTGGGATTTCATTAAGTTTATTAATTATTACCCTTAATTGGCATTTATCACCTTGTATTCTCGTTATCATTTCATAGATATGATTCCCAATTCCTTATTATTGACTTAAATTGGCATTACTAACATTGCATTAAACGTTGTTACTTAAATCTCTACCCAATAGTAACTAATACTCTAAATAAATACGCTTACTCCTTTCGTTATTTATTAATTATCACAAGAAACGTTTAATCATTTCAACAACATTGTAATTTCAAATTACCTACATTGATTGTATACGTTTTCCATTATTATCATTTATTAGAATTCTATTCAACTTTCCATCTTATGCATATAGTTAACCTTTCTATTGATTTTTCCTTCAAAATTTTCAGTTACTTCTTAACTTACAAAAAGGCAATGATTAATTACATTTAATCGCTATAAATTAAATGCATTGGTAACGAACAATATTTGTCACCATTATACAATTTATAACATTTGTAATTTATTCTCTACAACAATTATTACCTATCAATATTATTTCGCCCATAAATACAAACTTGCAATTGTTCTTATTATCATATTTCATTTACTGTTAACAATGTTTATTACATTATATTAGTTTAATATTTTCCTCAAATTCCTCATATTCAACTCATATATAGGTAAAATTCTTTTCACCACTTAAAATCATTTGAATTAACTTCGAATTACTATAAGTAGGTTTTTAATTTATTTTTCTTCTAAATTTAATTACAACTTATTAATTTAACCAAATTAAATCCATAAAATCTACGGGTCATTACAATTTTTCTCTATTTTTCCAATTAACAGGAACCCAAATACTTAGATAATTTTTATTCATATTTCCTGTTAATGATTTTGTACTTCTAAAGAAATTATCAACATTATAGGTCATAGTAGTATTTGAATTTCTATAAAAATTGGATTTAGGCTTTACTCGAAATTTAGTACTAGCACTATCATTTTTACTATACATGAAAGCATATCTAGTGCTATTTGTACGATCAGTTTTATTATATCCTAAACCACATTTATCATTGTGAGCTTTTGAATTCTTAACATAATCTAATCCCTTCTTATTTGAAGCAGGTTGAGAATTTTCAATAATCCTAGATAAATTTTCTCTCCCTTTATTAAAATTGGAAATATTTTTAGTAATGTTATCAAGCTTAGTTTTGAGACTAGTGTTATCTAACTCAACAATTTTAATTTTTGTTTTTAACTCATGATTCTCAGAAGCTAGAACATTATTCTTTTCTTTTTGAGCTTCTATTTCTTGACTTAAAAGTGATAATTGAGTTTCCGAGTTTGAATGAGATTCTTGAACTTTTTCAAGTTCTTCTTCTAAGATTTTCTTTTCATCTTTTAACATATCCCTTTCAAATTCAGCATTGTTTTGATTTTCACGAGTTTCTTTGAGTTTCTTTTTAAGAGTTTTTATTGTGCTTAAAAGTTCAGTGTTTACTTCAATTAAATCGTCGAAAGTTAAATTATTTACCTCAGATTCTTGAGCTATGAAGCATACATTTGCTTGTTCATTGTCGCTATCACTTTCATTTTCGGATGAAGATGAATCTGAATCGTCCCATGTTACAGAAAATGCCTTCTTTTTGAATTTATCCTTCTTGTTTTTATTGTTGAGGTTTTTCTGATTTTCCTTCATTTGTTCTTGACAATCTTTTTGCATATGTCCTTTCTTGTGATAATTGAAGCATTCTATATTTGAGGATGAAGGTTTGTTCAAGAAATTATTTTTGAATCCGTTTTTGTTTCCTTTTCTATACTTTAAGAATTTCTTGAAATTTTTGGCTATAAATGCTAGATCCTCATCTTCAGACTCCGATTCTTCCTTTTCCGCATGAAAAGCAACATTCTTTCTTTCTTGAGCTTGATCCTTTTTAGCTTGCATATTCACTTCATACGACATAAGATTTCCAATCAATTCTTCTTGTTTCATTGTAGATAAATCATTTGCTTCCTCGATTGCTATTACTTTTCTCTCCCATTCATCAGTGAGTGAATTTAGAACTTTAGACACAATGTCAAAGTCCGTGTATCTTTCTCCTAGTCCGATTAGAGCATGATGAATGTCTTGAAATCTTGAGTACATGTCATTGATGGATTCATTTTGTCGCATTCTAAAATTTTGGAATTGATTCTTCAGCATGGATATCTTTGTTTGTTTAACCTTGTTTGTGCCTTCAGTATGACTTTAAGTGTTTCCTATATTTGAAATGCAGTAGTACATATGCTAACACGGTTGAATTCATTTCTATCCAGGGCACAAAATAGCATATTCATAGCTTTGGCATTTGCACTAGCTTCATTCTTTTGAATTTGTGTCCATGTAGGATAATCGGTTGTGGGTACAACGAACTCTGCTTGAGTAGCATTCCAGGCTTCGAAACTTGTTGCTTGCATATAAATCCTCATCCTTGTATCCCAATAGTTATAGTTTAGTCCATTGAATAGAGGAGGTCTTTGGGTAGATTGTCCTTCCGCAAATGTAGAACTATAGGCAGATGTTGTGCTTGTACTTGCGTTATTTTCCATATTATCAATATGTCTAATAACGGTGTTATGGTTATAGGACAACCTTGCTCTGATACCAATTGCAAGAGGCTATGTGGTAGGATCGTGTAATATGGAATAATGAAATAGTCTAGGTAGATAAAGTAGGTAAATGCAATGAGACACCAAGACTTTTATACTGGTTCGGACCTCTCGTCCTACGTCCAGTCCCTAAGCTTCTCTTAGGAATTTCACTAACTAACACCCTCACTTTACCCGGAGGAATAGGTTTACAACTTACCCGAACAACCGAACGGGATTTCTTACCTCAACTACCGAAGAGGACTTCAACTCAATTACTAAAATAGAATATTTGACTTGTTGTGTTCTTGTCAACACTAATGAGTATTATGTAGTACAATATTCCTATAATCTTATCCTCGAGAATATGCAATGTGTTTGTTAAGATTTAGGAAATGTGAATTGCTATGAATCAAAAGAATGTTATAAACAAAAACAGTTATTCAAGCAATAGATTGGTGATTGCTTTGAGAATATCTAGAGAATATGAACAAGAGAATAGTAAGATTAAAGCAAGAGAATTCGGTTAATTAAATGATGTTAGAATCATGTATATATACTTGTTGAAGAGATGCATATGTTGTCAAAGGTTGCAAACAAGAGATGCTTCCATTTCCATTGATGAAAGGTTGCAACTCTTGGAAGAAAGAAGGTGACTTTTCAAAGAAAATTCGTAGGTTCAAATTCAGTCGACTGAGCAGGGAATTCAGTCAACTGAAAATATGAAGTAAAATTTTCGGGACCAAATTCAGTCGACTGTGTAGGAAATTCAGTCGACTGAAACTGTGCACAAATATGTTAAAATGCACAGATTCAGTCGACTGACTAAGGTTATTCAGTCGACTGAATTCTGTTGTTAAACAAAAACAACAGTAGCTCATTTGGTTAGAGTACATGCCTTCCAAACTAGTGACCCGGGTTCGAGCCCCGCTCCATGCGTTTTTTGAAAACTTGATTTTGATTAAAATATGAAAGCAAGTTTATTTGAATGTGAATGATGATTCTCGAGGAAAGATTTTAACAAAGCATCTAGACTAAGACACATGTAAAAACATACTTTAAGCTTGTTTGGTCTTCATCTATCTTCCTTTAGCATTTGCATATATTTATATTATAATATCACTGGATTTCCTATAAATTGTTTTGGTTAGCATAAGGTGAAAACTTACCCGTGTTTATGTGTGGGGAAGTCTTACGTGATACCTTTGTTTTCAAATGGTTTTCAAAGTTAAACAACTTTAACCCATTTACTCACACCAGACTCATGTCTGACTCGGAGTTTATTCTGCTTTTCTTAAACTCTTGGATACTCAAATTTTTATGAGTAGCCAAGTGATTAGGTCTTGGATTGTTAGAGCAGGAGTCCAGACGTTTCTATCGATCTAGTTCCGCAGTGTTAGTTGATGTACGTTGTATTTTAGGATGTATGTAATGGCAGATATATATGACTGTCTTGTTTGTATAATGTTGTATAACCCTGATGAATGTAAGACTATATAGTTATGTAATGTATGATATTTTGTTCCTTTTCCGCTTTGAGATTTTGATATTTGTTAGTTCTTTCTTTCTATCCTTTCTATTTCTATCTCTTTCTTTTCTTATTGATGATACGTCTTTCTGTGAAATGGAAGGCGGGTCGTCATAGTTGGTATCAAAGCTTAAGTTGAGATAATACCTAGGCTCTGGAGTGGTATCCATCTTAAGAGTGTGTATTTGTATTTTTATATAACTATATACCTATCTAAATTTGTTGAGTTACCTGTCCAGGTTACCAACATGAATTCTGGAAGGAGAGGCAGAGGTAGGGGCAGTACCTCGATCGATAATGGAAGAAGTCAAGCTGCTAGTGAGGCTGTGGATCCAGTACCGCCTCATGTTAGTTTTGCCGCTTTATGCAAAGACTTCACCAACCTTGGAGGTAAACCATTTAAAGGGTCAGAGACTATAATTGAGGTTCAAGGTTGGCTACGCTCATGTGAGCGGATCTTTAAGAGTATGAAGTTGTCCGATGAGCAGAAAAGGGAAATGGCTTCATGGCAATTGCAAGAAGGCAGTGCAGCCTGGTGGGATGCAGCGGTAGAAAATATCTCCGAGGACGATATTTCTTGGGAAGGATTCAAAGAGTTATTTGAGGAGAAATTCATGCCAACAGCAGGGAAAACTCGTCTATACCGAGATTTTCTGAATTTGAAGAAAGGAAGCATGACTATTGCTGAGTATAAGACTAAATTCAATGAACTATCTTGCTATGGACCAGGACTCATTGATACTCCCCTCAACAAGAACGAAATGTTTGTGCAAGGATTGAGGCCGGAATTTTATGAAAAGATGATGGCGCATTTGAAAGGATCTTTTATTGAGTTAATTGATATGGCTCTGAGATATGAGGATTTGATGAACAAAAAACCAGTCGCACTTGTAGCAGCATCGGGAGGGAATTTTGCTAATCCAAATAAGAGTAATTTCAATCCCAATTGGAGGAAGCAGAACAAGAAGAAGCCTGGAAGTAATAACGGACCTCGCAAATGCTATATATGTCAACAAGAAGGTCACTTGGCGAATAAGTGTCCCAGGAAAGGATCTCTGCAGCAGCAGCAGCAATCACATCAAAGTGGACAGGGTTCGGCTTTGGTTCAGAAATCTCTATGCTTCAATTGCCACCAACCAGGTCATATGATCAAGGATTGCCCGCTACTTCATAAAGCTCAACAGAATAAGGTATTTTCTTAGGAGGGTGCACTATCAACTTCATCTAAAGGCAAGGGAGTATTGCAAGGTACATTATTTTTTGATGGCAAGTATATTAAAGTTTTATTTGATTCGGGTGCTTATTTGAGTTTTATTTCTCTGTAATCTGTAGAGAAGTTCTTTCTTACTCCTAGTACTATAGACTGTCCCATCTTTGTATCTAATCCTATAGGAGGGGTAACCAAATTAGATATGATCTGTAAGGATTTGGGGATTTCCTATCTGTCCCATAGTTTTTCTTGTGATCCTTATGTGTTGAATTTTAAGGGGTTTGACCTTATATTGGGGATGGATTGGTTTGATAAGTATAAGGCTGTCCTGAATTGTGATGAGAGAACAGTTTCGTTGGAAACCGATCTGAGTAGAATTGCTAGAGTGGTGTGTGATAATTATGGAATTCATTTGAGTAGTCTTTTACATGGGGTTGAGACTTCTCAGGAGGAGGTTAAAGATATCGATGTGGTCCAAAATTTTCCTAATGTATTCAAGAAAGTCAAGTGTTTACCTCTGCACCGAGAGGTAGAGTTTCGCATTGATTTGGTTCCAGGAGCAGTACCAGTGATTCTGCCTAGTAGGAGGATGGCTCCTAGAGAGAGGGAGGAGTTAGTTAAGAAGACTCAGGATCTTTTGGAGAAGGGATTGATTAGGCTCAGTTTTTCTTGTTGGGGTTTTGCTGCGGTGTTTTTCACCAAGTCGGATGGATCGCTAAGGTTCTGCGTTGACTATCGAGAATTGAACAAAGTGACTATCCGAAATAAATATCCTCTTCCTCGTATTGATGATCTCTTTGACCAGATGCATGAAGCTTCTGTCTTTTCTCAACTGGATTTGGCTTCAGGTTTCCATCAGTTGAGGGTAGCTAAGGACAGTATCCCCTTAACTGCATTTAGGGGACCAAATTGTTTCTATGAGTGGTTGGTTATGCGTTTCGGGTTAACCAACGCTCCTTCCTACTTTGTCAACCTGATGAACCGAGTCTTTCGAGATGTATTGAATAAGTTTTTTCTGGTGTTCATCAATGATATCCTCGTCTACTCTAAGTCTGAAGAAGAGCACAAGTAGCATTTGAGAATTGTGTTAGAGACTCTGAGAAGGCATGTTTTGAAGGCGAAATTCTCCAAATGCCATTTTTGGAAATCGAAAGTCAAATTTTTGGGGAACATTGTTTTTATAGGAGGTATCTATGTAGATCCAGCAAAGGTTGAGATTATTCTGGAGTGGAAGCAACCGCTGACACCGACTGAAGTTCGTAGTTTTCTGCGATTGGCTGGCTACTATAGAAAGTTTATCAATAATTTTTCCAAGATCTCTTCGCATCTAACTAAGATGACAAGGAAGGGAGCTAAATTCAAATGGATATCCCAGTGTGGAGAGGCTTTCCAGGAGTTTAAGACGAGCTTAACCAGTGCACCTGTGCTAGCTATTCCGGATGGGAAGAGCAAGTTTGAGGTTTATACAGATGCTTGTATAGTTGGACTAGGAGCAGTTCTGATGCAAAATGGTAGAGTTATTCCGTATGAGTCGGCAATTGAAGCCACATGAAAGGAACTACACTACGCACGATCTAGAATTGTTAGCCCTTTTTTTCTTTAAAGATTTGGAGACACTATCTTTTGGGAGAGAAATTCGAGTTATTCATGGATCACAAACCGTTGAAGTATATTTTCTCTCAAAAGGATCTGAATTTGAGACAGCAGAGGTGGGTTGAGTTTTTGGAGTCCTATGATTTGGATATCTGGTATACCCCAGGAAAGGCAAATGTTGTGGCAGATGCTCTTCGCAGGAATGCGGTTCTGTCTCTTTCGGAAGTTGTTCCATCTCTTATGGAAAGGGTTGCGAGTAAGCAGGGATCTAATAAAATGTTGAAAAGAATCATCAGAAGAGCTAGGAAAGGTCAGTGTTCCAGTTTTGAGACCGATGACCAAGGAACATTGAGGATTAATGGAAGGATTTATGTTCCGAATGATAGGGATCTGAGACAGGAGGTGTTGTCAGAGAGTCATCGTTCCAATTTGAGTATCCACCCAGGAATATCCAAGATGTATAAGGACATGAAAATAGTTTTCTGGTGGAAAGGAATGAAGAGGGATATTACCTCGTTTTGTCAATAGATGTGCGATCTGCTAGCAAGTGAAGGGTGATCAACAGAAGTCGGCAAGTTTGTTGCAGCCTTTGGAAGTTCCAGAATGGAAATGGGAAATGATCTTTATGGATTTCATCGATGGTTTGCCTAGAACAAAGAAAGGAAACGAAGGAATATGTGTAATTGTGGATCGTCTAACTAAAAGCGTCCATTTTATACCTGTTAAGGCAACTCGTACTGCAACTTCTCTAACAGAAATTTTCTTGAGAGAGATAGTCAGATTGCATGGTGTTCCAGTTAGTATAGTAAGTGATCGAGATCCGATCTTCACCAGCAAGTTCTTGGAGGCTTTGCAATCAGCTATGTGAACGAGTTTGAGATTGAGTATAGCATATCATCCCCAGACAGATGGGAAGACGGAGAGGCTTAACCGAATTCTAAAGGATATGCTGAGAGCTTGTGTTTTGGATTTTGGTGGATGTGGGAAGACCATCTTCATCTGGTTGAATTATCATATAATAATAGTTACCAGGTGAGTATTAAGATGGCTCCCTATGAAGCTTTATATGGAAGACCATGTAGATCCTCATCCTATTGGATAGAGTCGAGAGATCATCTTGTACTTGGACCATATTTGATCCATGAAGCTTCTGCGAAAGTTGAACTTATTAAGAAGAGAATGAAAGCTGCTCAGGACCATCAGAAGGAATATGCAGATAAAAGGCGAAGACAATTGGAATTTGAGATCGAAGATTTTGTCTTTGTCAAAGTTTCCCCGATCAAAGGAGCTATTAGATTCGAAAAGGTGGGAAAACTTTCCCCGAGATATATTGGTCCATTCCAGGTGCTGGAAAGGATTAGTGCCGTGGCTTACAGAATTTAATTGCCAAAACGGATGTCTGGAATTCATAATGTATTTCATGTGTCCCATCTAAGGAAGTTTGTCCATGACCCATCACTGGTTGTAGAACCAGTAGTCCAGGAAGATTTGGAGGTTGAGCCAAACTTGACTGTGGTCAGGGATCCAGTTCGGATTGTAGATGGGGATGAGAGGCAACTCAGGAGAAAAGCTGTGAAGTTGGTTAAAATGCAGTGGATCGAGGATCCCAGAGATTGTACCTGAAAAACTCTAGATGGTTTTAGGAAATCCTATCCGGATTTGTGTCCAGATAGCTAGTGATGTTTGTTTGGATAAATTGTTCGCTAATGTATGAATGATATGTATGTTTGGGTTGTTGATATTAAAGCTTTTGAATTATCTTTTTCTTTAAATTTTGGGGACGAAATTCTTTTAAGGGGGGAGGAATGTGATGACCCGAGATTTTGGCAATATTATTTTAATAAGCATCTAATCTGATTTATTTAAAATGCAAACTTATCAAAAAAAAATTTTTTTTTAGCCTTTACCATTTATATATATATGCATTTTGAAAGAAATTTATGATTTGGAAATTCAAAATAAAAACTCTCAAATAATTTAATTAATGCTCTACCTTATTAACATTTGATCTATATATATATACATGGATGTAATCTAGTTAATAATGCTTAAAACAAAATCAATCTTGTCAATACTAAATATAAGTATAAAATAAAGTATATGATCATAAATTAAGTATTTGGTAGTTTAAGCTTAAAATCTAAATAAAAATAAGGATTTATGTTAGAAATAGAAATAAATATATAAGGTAACTTCTATGGTTCTATGAAAAACATAAAGTAAGCACTTAAGGTAATTCTAGAATATATATATATATATACTATGGAAATACATGTGCATATGCAAGGCAAGAAAAAATATACATCTATGTACATACAAGATCAATGGGATAAGATGTAAACATGGAAGGAGACATGCATCAAATACTATCATCTTAAGCACAAAAAAGAGGTCATTTCGAAATGTTTATAAATCATTTCAGTTTCAGGGGAAAAAATCTTGCCTGGCCAAAAAAAAATCACTCTGATCAAACACAAGAAAAGAATGTACCAGAAAATACAAACCCCTGTAAAAAACTTTTCTCTATATATATGTACATCTATTCTAGTTCCTGTTCGTTCAAAGAAGCACAACAAACGAGAAAAAGAAAAAGGTAGCATCAACAGTTTACAAACTTAAATAACAAGTCAACTAAACAAAGCAATAAGGATCAAAGAAGATCAAGCTAACAGCTTTTCAAAAAAGGAGGAATTTGCTCTGTTCAAACTTTCCTCAAGTGAGTAAACATATCATTTTAGAACCTAAATCTGTGCATCTGGTTGATGAATAATTTGTGCTTTGCTTGTATATTTTTAAGTAAGTAGTTCTTTATATATATATATATATATATATATGATTGTACCGTGTAGTTTTTAATGGCCTGTTCTTCTTGTTTCTGGTTACATAGTGAAAATAAACTAGAAAAAAATTAAATACATCTTCATCCAACCATTGTTAGGCTTAGAGTTTCGAACAAAACAAGTTTGTTTAAACTTAAATTATGGTCTAAAAATTGTTTTAAGCACGATGGTGATGTATTGCCTCTGTAAATTTAGTTTTACAGAGCAAAATTTAAATTTATGTTAAATTCGAGTGTTATGAATTGTTAATTCAATTATATAACTTGAATCATCATCAGAAAATAGGATTTTTAAAACTAAAATGGTGATTTTTAGTTAAGAGTGCTAAGAGCAGTTCATAGTTGAACTGAAAATGAGTTATAACCAATTTCTGGCGATCGGAGGTATGTTGGGTGTTAAGATTTTGCTTGAAGCTAGTATGGCTGATGGTGGAATCGGGAAAATTGTTAAATAATTTTTCCAGTGCAAGGGATGATGGGACGAGGCAAAGTTAGGGTTTAACACTTGAGTTTGGAGGTGGTCGGAAACAAGGAGATTTCGTCACCTCTGTTTGATCGAGCTGCATGGTACTCAAGGGAATGGTAGTATGGGGGATCGGCGAGACGAGGCCGGAGTCGTAGCGCCTCAGGTGGACGGCGTGGGCGGGGTGTAGCGATTTGTTTGGTGAGGTCGAGTTCTTGTTTTCGAACTGGAGACTCGATTTCGATTTAGAGCCTGTGGGGTCGAATCGATCTTTGCCTTCGGATGTAGCGATAGTTTCGACTCACCGGAGGGAGCATAGTTCGCCAGAGCATCGACGAGGCGCTGTGCACGTGCACGGCATTGGAATGGTGTCAGGAGGTTTTGGTTGTGAGCAACTCGAGTAGAAGCTCGAGAAAGTGAAGGGTTGCCTCGGGTTGGAACGCGAGTTCGTGAGGCTGCTTCCCAGTTTATTAAAGTTTAAAACTCAAACTTAAAAAAAATACATGATGAAGAAGAAGAGGGGACTCGGGGGAAATGGAGAAGAAACTCGAGTTTTAACCCGAGTAAACATGAGATTTTCTCGGGTTTGGTTTTCAAAGGCTAAGCCTAATAAAATTGAAGTTAATCATCTTAAACAATTTTAAGTATTGATGAAGTAATTAATGTTCGATGATTTTAAGTTAAGAGTTTATTTTAAGTTTTAATTAATTAAGAATGTCTTTAAATCTTAATTAATATTTTAATTAAGTAGTTAATTTAAGATAAGTGTTAAATGTAATTAACATTAAAGCTTTTTAAGTTAGTAACTAGTTTACTTAAAGTTATTAAGGAAGATTTTAAGATGTAAGATAAATGATTCTAATTTAATTAATTTATATTGTAAGGTAATTAAGAATGTTAATTCATTGATAATGGCGATTAACTAAGTGAATTGAGATTTATAAATTTGTTATTAAAGATTGATTAACAAATGATTAAGTGTTTAATTAATTTGAAATTAAGGATTTTAAATTAACTACTTAAAGTTAATTAATATATGATTAGTAGTTAACTAATTAAGTAATTCAATTAAGAATTAATAATTGATTAATTAAGTAATTAGTGATTAATAAATGGGTAATTAAATTTTATTAATTATTAATTAAGGTTATTAATTAATAATTAAGGAGTAATTAATTAAGTAATTAAGGTTTAATTAATTGATTTAAAAGGGTAACTAAGAAATGATTAATTGATTAAATGGTTTGTAATTAATTAATTAAGCAGAATTAAGTGATAAATTATTAAGTAATTAATTTAATTTAAGTTAATTAAATTAATTATACCATGGATTAATAATTCATGTTTGGATGTTTGTATGAGTAAAATATTTGGATTTGTGATATCTATTGGGTGATATTCTGTGATACTCTGTGATATGCTTTAGATATATCTGTGATGTTTGAGTATGATTTATCTGTGATAAATGCTATGTGAATTCAAAGTGTTGAATTAAATTGTTTAAACTATTAAACAACTTGGCCTTTAAAACACGTTTGGATTTCGATGAGACCGGGACCGGGTGTCAGTTTTGATTATCCAGAAACCACATCGATCCAAGTTAAATGATAGGTCGTGAATCTCAAGTGAAGATCGAGACAGTGTTTCAGAGTGCAAGGGTTATCGTCGTTAACTCTGAGGGTGATTCCAAAATGAGTGTAACGAGATAATGCCTTCGGTTTCGTTCGAACCCGGAACGAACTTGTATGGATTGAATGCTTTCAGAACATCGTCAGGTGGACGATGAGCATTTTAAGAGATGAGTTCTCTAAAGGTAATTGTAGGCTCAAGCCTCATCAACCGGGAATGACTAAAATAGGGGAGGTGCAGCAAGGTTAAGTGGGTAGCACCCAAGTAGGACGAGACATACCCCTGTCTAGATGTCCCTTTTATTTCGACTGTGTGGGAAGTTATTGGCCACAACTGCGGGGTTATCTTGTTCGGGACTGTCCAGTAAGGGATGGTTCCGGCCTTGTGTTGCAGGGGATCGGGAGTGATCCTCGGTACGATGATCTAGGCCCCATAATGTGACGGGCGGTACCCCAATAGCCCTGCCATTGATGGAAACCCATTCTTTGTACGCGCCCTTACGGTTTGGATTGTATTACCCACTCTTGTGGCTAGTAGCTGGAATTTAATTAATGTAACAATTTCAGCTAGTTTCTATTTACTTGAAAACCCTAGATCCTATTATAATATCACTGGATTTCCTATAAAATGTTTTGGTTAGCGTAAGGTAAAAACTTACCGTGTTTATGTGTGGGGAAGTCTTACGTGATACCCTTGTTTTCAAATGGTTTTCAAAGTTAAACAAATTTAATCCGTTTATTCACACCAGACCCATGTCTGACCAGGAGTTTATTCTGTTTTTCTTAAACTCTTGGGTACTCAAATTTTTATGAGTAGCTAAGTGATCAGGTCTTGGATTGGTGGAGTCTGGAGAAGCTTGGAGCAGGAGTCCAGACGTATCTATCTATCTAGTTCCGCAGTGTTAGTTGATGTATATTGTATTTATGGATGTATGTAATGGCAGATATATATGACTGTCTTGTTTGTATAATGTTGTATAACTCTGATGAATGTAAGATTATATAATAGTCATGTGATGTATTATATTTTGTTTCGTTTCCGCTGTGAGAATCTGATATTTGATAGTTCTTTCTTTCTATCTTTTCTATTTCTATCTCTTTCTTTACTTATTGATCATACGTCTTTCTGTGAAATGGAAGGCAGGTCGTCACAACCATGAAGTCCAAAATAAGAATCGAGCATCTCCAGTCGAAACTGGAAACTCATCATCACCGAAAATCTCCCTTGAACCATTGACGCCGACCACCTGAGTTTCTCAAACTCCATCCACAGCATCGCCAACCTCTACGCTACAATCACCCGAGCCCAGGTGAAGCTCGATCGCCCATAGTCACTCACCAACCACATTTTCAACCTCGACCCTCATACCCTAGTTTCTTCAAAATCTGATGCCACGACGATCGATCACCACCTTCGCCATTTTTCCCGACCTTCCCAGTCGTCAACCAAGCTCCGACGAAAACCCCGACGACCAAGTGCTCTTCGATCGCTAGAAAATGGTCAAAAACCATTTCATGTTCAACTTCGAACTACTCCTTCAATTCCTAACTAAAAATTGAGATTTTCGTCTTAAAAATCATAATGTATAGGGGATTCAGATTATACACATGAATCTTCAATCTATTCAATTTGAAATTTTGATAAAATCAAATTTTGCTGTAATAAATAAATTCTGATGGATATCATCTTAAGTTCTTGTTTTAAATATTATTAAAATTTAAATCTTGTTGTTTTGAACAAATTCTGTTCAAACATTAACATAAAACTGATCAAAGATTAAGCAATTGATTATTTTGAATGCTATTTACATCCAGCAACTTAAGAACAGAGTACAACCTTGAATACGGACATGCACACAAAGATATCCACATTCACATATACATATATCATTAAATCCAACATGCAAACCATTTTTACTTATTCAAACTCAGGTTTTCTGCAGGCATCAAGGTTTTAAACATATTTAAAGCTTTTGAAAACAAATTTGTTTACTGACCAAAATGATGTAGAGAAAGTTGAAGTAGCTTTGATTTTGAAACAGGAAAGCTTGCTTTGAAAACTGAAACTGGAGTTAATTCAAGGCTTTGATTTAGTTGTTGAAATGATTTGCTTGCTGATCTTGCTCTTTTTTGCTTATAAATTTGAGTAGTTGTACCTGAATTTGATCTTACTTTTAAACTTGTATTTGTAGAGAAGATTGCTTCGATTCTTGGACTTTTTTTTTACTGGATTTTGTTTTACAGGTTATTTCTTTTTCTTAGTTTTTAGAATATGAAGATAGAAAAAGGAATGAAAAGGAAAGTATATGTTTATACAAGTTTAAATTAGGTTGTATTAAAAATAAAAGAAAATTAAAATAAAAGTGACGCTTGTCCTTCACCTTATTTAATTTGCTAACACATGTTATTAAAGAGGTTTATAACTTGACACATGTAAATTTGCATGCATTAATTAGTTTTTTAAATGTTTATAAATCCTTTAAAATTAATTTCCTAATTAATAAATAGATATATAAATGAATTCCTTTAAAAAGAGAATAATATAAAACAATTTATGTTCTAAATAAAATCATATAAAACATTTTAAAACCAAAGTATAATTTAATATATATATATCTTTTGAGTTTACAAATTTAAATATCCAAATTCAAATTCAATTTCAAATCCAATTTAAAAATCAATTTGATATATATATATATATATATATATATATATATATATATATATATTTAAACAAACACAAATTCAATTTGTATATAATAATTTCGTTAAAATCTCTCTATATATACACACAACACATTATTATTATTGTTTTAAAATAACAATTTTACCAATTTTAATTAATTTATAAAGGAGATTATCATATTTAAATTGCTTGAAATTTCCGGGATATCACATTCCTCCACCCTTAAAAGAATTTCGTCCCCAAAATTTCAACAAAAGATAATCCAAAACTTTATTTTATTTTAACAGTCTTAAGCATGCATATCAGTCAAACAAACAATTTACCCATTCATTCGACAAACATCACTAGCTATCTGGACATAATTCCGGATAAGCTTTCCTAACACTATCCAAAGTCTCCCAGGTACAGTCTCTGGTACCTCGCTCCACTGGACCTTGACAAGCTTCACTATCTTTCTCTTGAATTGCCTCTCATCTTGATCAATGATCTGGGCAGGATGCCTAATAACAGATAAGTCCGGTTCAACCACTAAGTCTTCTTACACAGCTGGCTCCATAATAAGAGATGGATTGTGCATGTATTTCCTCAGATGAGATACGTGAAAAATATTGTGAATTCCAGCCATCCAGACTGTCAATTCAATCTTGTAGGCCACAACACCAATCCTTTCGAGCACTCGGAACAGACCAATATACCTTGGGGCAAGTTTTCTGTCTTTCCAAATCTTATCGCTCCTTTAATCGGGGAAATTTTGACAAAGACTAAATCTCCAATCTCAAATTCCAATTGTCTTCGTCTCTTGTCTTCATACTTCTTCTGACAGTCCTAAGCAGCTTAATTTCATTCTCTTCTTGATAAGCTCAACTTCCGCAGATGCTTCACGGATCAAATCTGGACCAAGGGCAAGACGATCTCCTGACTCTACCCAATAGGATGAGGATCTACAAGGTCTTCCATATAAAGCTTCATAGGGTGCCATCTTGATACTCGCCTGGTAACTGTTATTGTAAGAGAATTCCATTAAATGTAGATGGTCTTCCCAAGATCCACCAAAATCCAATACACAAGCCCTCGGCATATCTTCTAGAATTCGGTTAAGCCTTTCCGTCTGCCCATCTGTCTGGGGATGAAATGTTGTACTCAAACTCAAACTCGTACCCATAGCTGATTGCAAAGCCTCCCAAAACTTGCTGGTGAAGATAGGATCACGATCACTAACTATAATGACTGGAACACCATGCAATCTGACAATCTCTCTCAAGAAAATCTCTGCCAAAGAAGCTGCAGTACGGGTTGCCTTAACCGGAATAAAATGGGCATTCTTGGTTAGACGGTCCACAATTACCCATATTCCTTCATTTCCCTTCTTGGTTCTTCGCAAACCGTCGATGAAATCCATTGAAATCATTTTCCACTTCCACTTTGGAACTTCCAAAGGCTGCAATAATCAGGCTATCTTCTGTTGATCTCCCTTCACCTGCTGACAGATCGCACATCCATTAACAAAATTAGCAATATCCTTCTTCATGCCCGACCACCGGAAGACTCTCGTCATATCCTTATACATCTTTGAAATACCTGGGTGGACACTCAACCTTGATTTGTGGCCTTCCCACAAGACTTCCTGCCTCGAACCATCAACATCTGGCACACACAAATGACCGTTGATCCTCAAAACTCCTTGATTGTCTACCTCCAAATCTGAATATCGACCATCCTTGGTTCTAAGAATCATTTCCTCAAAAGATCTATCCTTCATTTGACTTCTTATGATTCTTTTCTGGAGAGACCAAACAACTTCCAAAAGAGGCAGAACTGCAATCCTACTGAGAGCATCCGCCACAACATTTGCCTTCCCTAAGGTATAGAGGTATCCAAATCATACGATGCCAAAAACTCAACCCATCGCTTCTGCCTCAGATTAAGATCTTTCTGGGAGAAAGGGTACTTCAAAGGTTTGTGATCCGTGAATAGCTCGAACTTCTCTCCCAAAAGATAGTGCCTCCAGATCTTCAAAGTAAAAACGATGGCCAACAACTCCAGATCGTGCGTAGCGTAGTTCCTTTCATGTGGCTTCAATTGCCGACTCGCATACGCAAATACTCTTACATTTTGCATCAAAACTGCACCCAGCCCAACTATACAGGCATCCATATAAACCTCAAACTTGCTCTTCCTATCCGGAATAGCCAACATAGGAGCACTTGTCAGTTTCGCCTTTAGATTCTGGAAAGCTTCTTCGCATTCAGGGGTCTACTTGAACTTTTCTCCTTTCCTTGTCAACTTAGTTAGGTGCGAAGAGATCTTGGAATAATCCTTGATAAACTTCCTGTAGTAGCAAGCTACTTCCAGAAAACTGCGGACTTCAGTCAGTGTCTATGGCTGCTTCCACTCCAGAATAGTTGCTATCATAGCTGGATCCACTGAAATACCCTCTCCAGAAACAATATGCCCCAAAAATTTGACTTTCGATTTCCAAAAATGGCATTTGGAGAACTTCACCTTCAGAACATGCCTTCTCAGAGTCTCCAATACTATCCCCAAATGCCGCTTGTGCTCTTCTTCAGACTTAGAGTAGACCGGAATATCATCAATGAACATGAATACGAACTTATTCAGCACATCCCGAAAAAATCGGTTCATTAGGTCAACAAAGTAGGCATGAGCGTTGGTCAGCTTGAAAGGCATAACCAACAACTCATAGAAACAATTGGCCCCCCTAAATGAAATCAAATATATACCGTCCTTAGCTACTCGTAACTGATGGAAACCCGAAGCTAAATCCAATTGGGAGAAAATAGAAGCTCCATGCAACTGATCAAAGAGATCATCTATATGAGGCAAAGGATACTTATTTCGGGTAGTCACTTTGTTCAACACGTGATAATCAACACAGAACCTTAGAGATCCATCCGACTTGGTGAAGAACACTGCAGCGGAACCCCAACAAGAAAAACTGGGCCTAATTAATCCCTTCTCCAATAGATCCTAAGTTTGCTTCACTAGCTCCTCTCTCTCTCTAGGAGCCATTCTCCTGCTTGGTTGAATCACTGGTACTGCTCCTGGAACCAAATCAATACGAAACTCTATCTCTCGGTGCGGAGGTAAATGCTTGACTTCCTCGAATACATCTGGAAAATCTTAGACCACTTTGATATCTCCAACCTCCTCTTGAGAAGTCTCAACTCCATATAAAAGGCTAATCAAGTGAACCAAAGATTTATCACACATCACTTTCGCAATCCTAGCCAGATCAGTTTCCAACGAAACTGTTTTTTCTTCACAATTCAGGACAACCCTATACTTATCAAGCCAATCCATTCCCAATAACATCAAACCCTTTAAAACCCAACACATAAGGTCGCATGAAAAACTATGGGACATATAGGAAATTCTCAAATCCTTACAGATCATATCTAACTTGGTTACTCCTCCTACAGGATTAGATACAAGAATGAGGCGGTCTACAGTACTAGGGGTGAGATGAAACTTCTCTACTTATTCCAAAGAGATAAAATTAAGAATGACACCCGAATCAAACAATACTTTAATATACCTTCCATCTAAAAGTAATGTACCTTCCAATACTCCTTTTCCCTTATAAGAAGTTGATGGTGCACCATCTAAAGCAAACACCATGTTCTGCAGAGCTTTTTGAAGCAATGGGCAAGCTCTCACCATATGGCCCGACTGGTGATAGTTGAAGCATAATGATTTTTGAACCAATGCTGATCCTGGTCCACTCTGATGCTGCTGCTGCTGCTGCTGCTGAGTTCTACCCTGAGGACACTGATTAGCCAAATGCCCAACTTGCTGACAATTATAACATTTCCGAGGTCCGTTGTTGCTTCCGGGTTTCTTCTTATTCTACTTCTTCCAATTAGATTGAACTTTCTCTTATTCGGATTGGAAGAATTCCCTCTGGATGCTGCTACAGATGCAACTTGTTTCTTATTCATCAAATCCTCATATCTCAATGCTATATCAATCAACTCTACAAAAGGTCCCTTCAAATGTGCTGTCATCTTTTCATGAAACTCTGGCCTTAATCCTTGCAAAAACATTTCATTCTTTTTGAGGGGAGTGTCTATGAGTCCTGGACCATAGCGAGATAGTTCAATTGAATTTGGTTTATATTCTGCTATAGTCATGCTTCCCTGCTTCAAATCCAGAAAATCTCAATACAGACGAGTTTTTCCTACTATTGGAATGAACTTTTCCTCAAACAGCTCCTTAAATCTACTCCAAGAAATATCATCCTCTGAGATATTTGCTGTTACTGCAACGCACCAAGCTGCAGCACCTTCTTGCAGTTACAATGATTCCATTACTCTTTTATGCTCATCAGACAAATCCAAACTCTTAAAGATGCGCTCGCATGAGCTGCAACACCTTCCTACCACTCTGCCTCTTCTGCCTCTTGAACTCATTTTGGCTACCTGGACAAGTAACCCATCCAATTTAGATTGGTATGTGGTTATATAAAAATTACAAATACACACTCTCAAGATAGATACTACTCCAGAGCTTAGGTATTATCTCAACCTATGCTTTGATACCAACTGTGACGATCTGCCTTTAATTCCACAGAAAGGCGCTTCATCAATAAGGAAAGAAATAGGCAGAAATAGAAAAGATAGAAAAAAGGAATTATAATATCAGAATCTCACATTGGAAACGGAACAAAATATAATATTTTACATAACCATTAAATAGTCTTATACATCAGAGTATATTCAATAATACAACTTCATTACATTAGACAGTTATAAAGACCTGTCTGTCCATTACATCCAAAATACAACAGTCAAAAGGGATTCAAACACAGCGGCTATAGATAGATATATCGCTACGCCAGGCTCCTGCTCCAAGCTATCCAAAATTTGTCTAGCAAGACCTGTTCACTTGGTACTCATAAAAATTTGAGTACCCAAGATTTTAAGAAAACAGAATAAACTCTGGGTCAAACATGAGTCTGGTGTGAGTAAACGGGGTAGAGTTGTTTAACTTTAAAATCATTTGGAAATAAAGATGTCACGTAAGACTTCCCATACATAAACATGGGTAAGTTTTTACCTTACGCCAACCAAATCATTTGATAGGAAATCCAGTGATATTATAATAGGGTCTAGGATTTTCAATATAAAATACAGAAATAGCTGGAACGCTTACATCTCACGTTCCAACATAGTTGGGCACAATCACAACCGTACAGGCACTTATTGGAGATTGGATTCCATACAATGGCAGGGTTACTGGGGTACCGCCCGTCACAGTACGTGTACCGAGGATCCATCCTAAATCTCCTGCAACACAATGCCGGAACCATCCCTTACTGGACAGTCCCGAACAAGACACCCCGCAGTTGTGGCCAATAACTGCCCACACAGCCGAAATAAAAGGGACCTCTAGACAGGGGTAAATCTCGTCCTACTTGGGTGCTACCCACTTAACCTTACTGCACCTCTCCTGTTTTAGTCATTCCTGTTTGATGAGGCTTGAGGCTACGATTACCTTTTGCAAGAACACATCTTGGAATGCTTATCGTCCTCCATTGACGATGGTCTGATAGCATTCATCCATACAAGTTCGTTCCGGGTTCGAACGAAACCGAAGGCATTATCTCGTTACATACATTTTAGAATCACCCTCAGAGTTAACGATAATAACCCTTGCACTTTGAAACTCCATCTCAATCTTCACTTTGAGATTTCATGACCTAACGCTTAACTTGGATCGATGTGGTTTTCGGTAAATCAAACTTGATCTCCGATCCCGGTCTCAACGAAATCCAAATGCCATCTTAAAGGTCAAGTTGTTTTATAAGTTAATAATTTAACTTAGAACATTTTTATTCACATAGAAATTATTTCGCAGATAAATAACACATATTTATCACAGATATATCCAATATCACATCACAAAATATCATAGATTATCCTCCAATATATATCAATCAATCCAAACATTCTGCTCAAACAATCATCCAAAACAGGAATTATTAATCCATGTTATAATTAATTTATATTATCTAGAATTAAATTAATTACTTAATAATTAATCACTCCCGCTTAATCAAATCATTAATTAATTAATTATAACCCATTTAATTAATTAATCATTCCTTAGTTACCTTTTAATCAATTATTCAATTCTTAATTCTTAATTAATTATCCCTCAATTATTAATTAATAAAACTTAATTATTACTTAATAAAACTTGATTACAAATTAATTAATTCTTAATTACTAATTAATCAATCCTTACTTATCAATTGATTAATCTTTAATTACTTAATTAATTAATGCTTAATTACAACTTAATTACTTAATTAATTAATCACTAATTATTAATTGATTATCTCTAATCATTTAATTAACAATACTTGATTACAAATTAATTAACCTCTTAATTAATTGATTAATTTATAATTCTTAACTATTAATCAATTAATTCTTAATCAATAATTAATTTAATTAATTGTACTTTAATTGCTTCATGAATTATCAAAATCTTAATTACCTTTAAGATAAATCTTTATTAATTGCATAATCAGATTATTAAAAACATTTATCACTTAATTATATTTATAAAATTAAGTTTTAAATATCTTAAAGTTTATTTTAACAAACTTAAGTTAAACAAACAAATAATTTCTTAATTAAAGGTTCAAGAAACATTGATAAAGGAAAAGAATTCATTGAAGAAAAGATTTAAAACAAATTCCATTTTAAGTTTTCAAAACTTTTTAAATCATGATTAAAACTTCTATTTCTCTCCTGCTTCGGGTTAAACCCGATTCTAACTCGAGATCACCTTCGAGTTTCCTTCTTCTTCTTCTTCATCTACTCTTTTTTTTGGCATAAGTTTTAAACAAAACTGCTATTGATAACCCTCACGAACATGAGCAAAAACTCAAGCCCAACCTTCTCTATCCCATGAACCACTTGGAGACAACTTTCAACCCAAACACCCAGACATAATCGACGTCGCCGTGCACGTCCACAGCTCAACCACGCCGCCGCGACCATCGACGACTTGCCCCACACGTCGACGATGAGCCCCATGATCGATTCCGACCCTCGATCATTCACCACGAAGTCCAAAATAAGAATCAAGCATCTCCAGTCGAAACTGGAAACTCATCATCACCAAAAATCTCCTTTGAACCATCGAATCGGACCACCGGAGTTTCCCAAACTCCGTCCACATCATCGCCAGCCTCCATGCTCTAATCACCCGATCCCAGGTGAAGCTTGATCGCCCATAGTCACCGTCCCGCCCACATTTTCAACCTAGACCCTCAAACCCTAGTTTCGTCCAAATCTGATGCCACTGCGATCGATCACCACCTTTGCCATTTTTCCCGACCTTCCCAGTCGACAACCAAACTCCGATGAAAACCCCGACGACCAAGTGCTCGTCGATCGCCAAAAAATTGTCAAAAACCATTTCCTGTTCAACTTCGAACTACTCCTTCAATTCCTAACTAAAAATCGAGATTTTCGTCTTAAAAATCATAATTTATATAGGGGATTCGGATTATACACATGAATCTTCAATCTATTTAATTTGAAATTTTGATAAAATCAAATTTTACTGTAATAAATAAATTCTGACTGATATTATCTTAATTTCTTGTTTTAAATATTTTTAAAATTTAAATCCTATTATTTTGAACAAATTTTGTTCAAACATTATAACATAAAACTGATCAGAGATTAAACAATTGATTATTTTGAATGTTATTTGCATCTAGCAACTTAAGAAAAGAGTACAACCTTGAATAAAGACATGCACACAGAGATATCCACATTCATATATACATATATCATTAAATCCAGCATGCAAACCATTTTTATTTATTCAAACTCAAGTTTTCTGCAGGCATCAAGGTTTTAAACATATTTAAAGCTTTTGATAACAAATTTGTTTACTTACCAGAATGATGTACAGAGAAAGTTGAAGTAGCTTTGATTTTGAAACAGAATGCTTGCTTTGAAAACTGAAACTGGAGTTGATTCAAGGCTTTGATTTAGTTGTTGAAATGATTTGCTTACTGATCTTGCTCTTGTTTTCCTACAAATTTGAGTAGTTGTACCTGAAATTGATCTTACTTCTGGACTTGAGTTTGTAGAGAAGATTGCTTGAATTCTTGGACTTTTATTTTATAGGTTATTACTTTTCTTAGTTTTTTGGATATGAAGATAGAAAAAGGAAACGAAGAGGAAAGTAAATGTATATATAAGTTTAAATTTGGTTTTATTAAAAATAATAGAAAATTAAAATAAAAGTGACACTTGTCCTTTACCTTATTTAATTTGCTAACACATGTTACTAAAGAGGTTGATAACTTAACACATGTAAATTTGCATGCATTAAATATTTTTCTAAATATTTATCAAGCCTTGGAAATTAATTTCCTAATTAAAAAATACATATATAAATAAATTCTTTTAAAAAGAAAATAATATAAAACAATTTATGTTCTAAATAAAATAATATAAAATGCTTTTTAAAACCAAAGTATAATTTAAGATATATATATATCTATATTTCAAATTTCAAATTTAAATATCCAAATTCAAATTCAAATCCAATTTAAAAATCAATTTGATATATATATATATATATATATATATATATTTAAACAAACACAAATTCAATTTGTATATAATAATTTCATTAAAATATATATATACACAAAACACATTATTATTGTTTTAAAATAATAATTGTGCCAATTTTAATTAATTTATCAGAAGATTATCATATTTAATTTGCTTGAAATTTATGAGATATCACAGGGCCAGTTATGTTTACTTATAGGTATATTTTATCTAAAGATATACGTCGCTCTGAGGTACTTTCTGACACTTGTGTAGGAGATTGGATTCGGCTCCATTGGAGAGATCTCCTTGAAAAATCCAACATGCAAACGTTCCTTATCATATATGATTGTACTACTAATATGCCTTGAATGTTACCAATGTAACCATTCCATCTATTTTTCTAATTTATATTCTTCACCCTAGACATTATATAATATACCACCTTATGTACTTATTAAATAGTGGTTCTTTTGAGAGCATAACCATTATGGCATTCCATGCAATCTCAAAAGTACTGTTATATGCTAGCTACATATTTCTTGAGTTTCTCATTCCAGACTTATATTTGACACCTGGCTTTTGTTTTCCCTAAATTCCTCGTGTGCTCTTTCGAGTAGTATGAGAAAGGCAGGTTTTCATTGATGTTCTTTAGAGCTTGAGAAGGCGAGCTAGATGTTTCATTTATCGTATCCTATTTCTCCTGCATTATTATTATATATATCAACATTTATAAGGACATGTTGTTATGACTATCCAGGCTGATGATAATGCTTTGGTTTTGTATCTCCAAAATTTCTGTATCGGAGTAACCCTTTGTACTGTTCTTTTGACATTATATGTTATCATCCCACTAGTGAGATTCTGATATTGTATTCCTCCTTGTTCTATTTTCTTTTTATTTTACCTTAACTTTTTGTCTTTTTGGCACTTGGGTGCTGGGAAAACGAATACCGTAGATGTAGTTGTGTCGACATTCGAGGGTCAAAAAGTCAAGACGTTGCATGCTATATTAGAGACGAAGGTTAAGCGAGAACCTTGGCTTTGATTGGGTATGAGTCATTGGAGATAGGGTAAGTGACACCTTAGAATGTGTTCAGTGTATTATACATATGAAAGCGTATTTGTATTTGTTATAAACATTTACCTTGAAGGTAATTACAACTACAGAAATTAAAAATCTTATATAAGGTAACTTATATATGTGTGAATTATTGAAGTATAGTTCAATTAGTGTTGGAATTAATGATGTTCATTCATTACCCTTCATTAATTTTCTTAGACATGCTCGACCAGTTTATTAGTGTTGACTATCATTTATTGATTGTTGATTTGTGCTCCACCAGATTATGAGCAGTTTTACCTTTTTACTTCATGCGTTGGGTGGACAATAATTGTAGATGCATTAAAACACCTTATGGATTTAATTTCACAGTTTGGATTTAAGGTGCATGGTGATAATATTGGGTTAAAAGTTAACTTTAGTAAAAGTTGTTTGTTTTGATATGAGAAAGTAAGATGTTTTGGAAATAAACATTTGTGAAAATAATTTATATAGGGAAGTGATTTTATATAAGTATGATTTATAAAGCATGATTTATAAACAAGAAGGATTTAAATGATATTTTGAGAACTAAAATCCCAATGTATTTAAAAATGTTTTTCAAGATTTTAGAAAAATAATAGTAGTATTGTTTGAAATTAAGTATTTGAGAAATTGGGATCATGGTAGTTATTAATATTTACGAAATATTTGATACCGTTTTGAAAATGATTTTAGTTAAGTCCAAAAGATATGAGTTGGATGTATTGAACACACTCATGCCACTTGAAAATGATTCTGTTTATGACTACTACATCATCGGCATTCATTTTTGGGTTTCTAAATGGGGAATGCTACAAAGTTATTTTGGTAAAATAGAAACTGATTTGAGTCCGAAAAGTATGATTTATTATATAAAGGATATATGTATGTTTATTATTTCAAAGCGATTTGAAATAAAACTAGGTGTTTAGTTCTAAAGTTTTTCTTTAAAATAATTTTTTTATGAACTTTTTAATGTAGAAATGTTTTATATGTATACTATGTAGGGTGCCCGAGTTATAGTGGCATAGCCCGAATTAAGTGTTGGAACTTTTCATGTTTTCCCTTTTTGGGTAAAGTGTGTTTAATAAATTATTAAAATTTGTTAAATTATTTTATGGACACATGTGGTCTATACATTAGGATGTATATTATGTATATCATATTATGATATGTTGTTTGGTAGATTTCATTTGTTAAGATGAAATAAGATTCTTGACGATTTAGGACAGCTGGAAACTTCTGAATTGTCGTAGAATTTGAAACTAAGCATTTTGTAAAAAATAAAAGTCGGGTTTATATAACACATGAATTGAGAAAGTAGTAAGTTAAAATAAGTTTTAATTTGTTGAACATCCTTGTAATTAAATTGAATTCGATGTTTTTGTATATACTCTTAGGATGTAGAAGAGTATAATACGAGTACGAACTAAAATTATAAAAGGTTTACCAATTTGAAGTTATGTTTTATGAAATGGTTCATAAATGATTTTAGTATAAAATGACATACTATTTTTTGGTATAAAAGATATTGGTATCTCTAAGAAACGAATAGGATTAAGTTGTAAGTAGATCATTTTATTCGCATGAGTGTTCTTGATCTAGTATTCAAGTACATGATTTTGAGGTGGTTTACACCGGTCCATACAAGGATTTTTCACTAGATTATTGACAATGAACATTTGATGCAGATTCTTGATATGATCTTAAAGTTTTCTATCATAGTATATGGCTATGTAAGAAGAACGAAGGTTTCTTATCAAAGAATCAGATTGGAGTCTACGCTAGGTTAATTGATTTATACTAGTTGGGAAATGAAATTTATATAATCGAGCAAGTGATCGGAACTGATATTGCGTATGGATGGTTCATGTGCATTATAAGAGTTTTAGTATATGCATACTGTGTTTTGTTGGATCATGGAGATTTTAGGTGATAACTCATCAATTTGTTATGAGATAATATGAATTGTTAACTAATTAGTTACCTGAGGCTGTCGAGCATAAGATATGCTTAGTACATTACTTATCATCCATGTGCGATGAGAGGATTTTGAACATGAGCAAACCATGAGTTTTGTTTGCTAAGTGATTTTGAATACTATTAAGTATTTCTATGTGATTTTTTTCTTTGGTTGTTCGTGTCAAAATTTCGAGGACGAAATATTCTAAGTGAGGGAGAATGTAACAACCCAAATTTCGGATACTTTGCATTTAAATATCTGAATTATTTAAATATTTGAATCTTGAATTAAATGTTATTAAAATGATATATTAACTCCCTTTTAAATCATAAGTAATGATGGTAAACTTGTTTGGAAATTTTTTAAAAATAAATATTTTGAAAAAAATATTGATAATATGATCGAAAGTCAATTAATCGATAAATATCTTTTTAACCGTCAAAAGTTGTTCAATTTTTTTACATTTACTTATATGCTTAGGAAAGCAATAAAATGAAATAAAAACTTATTACCACTTATGGAAATAAACTTTTTGGATGATGTCATGCATGATGTAATGGATGATATTTAGGAAATAAGCTTTTATGGCAACTCTTAAGTGTTAGGTGTTATAAAGGGGAAGTGACGGGTGGTAACCCTTATATGACATGAAAGGTGGGTGAGAACAAGCTTCTGCTTAATCATTTGAATCGTATATAAGAAGAGAGATACCATAGATAATAAATCACTAATTTAGAAAAGCTTGGAATGAAGTATGAAAATAAAAGTGGTAGAAGTGCTTAAGCACAAATTCACTAATTCTTCTCTAACTTTTTCATATCTTAACTAAATAATCTTCAATCTCTTCTAAACTTTGGTTATAGGGATAAAACATCATGGGAAGCATGATGAGAAAATAATAAGTGGGAGAAGGTGAGAGGAAGAGGGGGTTTCGAGGAGGGGCCGTGAGCAATGGGCGGAGGGGAGGTGCGACCTTGGTTTGAAAGTGCTAAAGGTTGGATCTTTAGGCTTTTGGTGATGGTGGAAGGTGATTATTTATTATTATGGCTTTGTGCTTGAGGTTGGCATGGATCTAAGTGAGTTATCTCACTATCTTATAAGTATATATTGTGTATGTATACGTTGTGTTTGAATTATAAAGCTAAACTGATATCAACTAATTAAAGTTATAAACTTTGGACCCATCTTGCTTTTGATAGCAAATGACAACTTTATATTGTATAACATCACTTCTATTGCCCTTTAAAACATATGGCATGGCCTTGAATTAATGTATAAATGGTTGTTCAAATTGTGTGTTAAATTGAAGTAAGTTTGAAAATATTTAAAACAAGAACAGTCACTATAAGTGCACTTTCAAATCCCTTATTTTCGAAATTTTTTATAAATAAATGGAAAGACATTCTTAGGGATTTCTTTCCATAGTTTTTAAGTACCCTAATGGTAATACTTACAATAAATTTTTTTATGTCTTAAATCATTTGTTAAAGTGGTTAAAATTAGTCATAAAGATCATGCTTTCCAATGTTGTTTTTAACAAGGGCTTTTAACAACATTTATAAATGCTGTAGTAAGTCATTGAAGATTTTTAGTGTTTAAAAATGATATTTGAATTTGGTATTTTTGTCTAATATTTTTAGAGATGTTTTCTACCCTATTTTAATGTTGATTTGTTGTTTAAATATATTTTTAATAATTATATATGTATTTTTAAAGTAGAGAGGCATTATAATAAATTAGTTATTTTCAAGTAATATTTCACATGGATAATGAAAACCTATTTACAAGTATTTTCAAAGTATTTTTAAGTTTTGTAAAAAGTATAACTTTGCTTAATTCTAAAAGCCGATGAAGTATGTTTATCCATTTGTGAGAGTTAAGATTGATATCGAGTAGAGACGAACTACCAGTTTCACTTTTGGCTGAGGAATAATTAAGTCCGAAATGGCAGAAATGCATTGGTCATATTATTCTCTAACTTGTTTATGGAAATCATTAATACTATACTTAACACTAAAAGCCTACGAGTAGACTTATCTATTTGTGAGATTCAAGAATGAAATATCTAGACAAGGCTTTGATACAACCGGTGTTCTAACTTACCTGGCTTCAGTCTTGGACGAGGAATAGTTAAGTTGAAATGTCGAAAATAAGTTAAGATACAGACATTGATTTGTATAAGCAAATGTTTTGATAAGATAATCGACTCTTCACCTATTGAACTTAACCATATATTATCATGGGTCTTTAATATGAATGTTTTAAAGATAATACAAGTATGTAATGGTTTTGGGTTTGTTGCGACAATGTTTTATTACCATTCGTCTTTACCCCTTTCTGATTAAACTTATGAATGTAGATGAATCTTTAAAATAATGTTTTAAATATAAGCAAAGTGAAATGGTTTTGGGTTAGTAGTGACAATATTTAAGTAACATTAGTCTTAAACCTTTTGAATAGATTTGTGAAAGCATTTATATCTTTAAAATGGATATTTTAAAGGAAATTATAAGTATGGAAACTTTTGAAAAAAAATAGAAAAAGAAAAGGTTTAAAATAAGAAATCTTGTTAATGATTTTTTAATATACTTATACCATTTAAGATAAGCATATGAATATTTTTTGAAGTATATGAAAAGAAAAGGTTTAAAGAAAGATATTTTTTCGATGATATGTGGATATCTTTTGAAATATAGAAAAAGTAAAGGTTTTAAGTGAGAAATCCAATTAAAGGTTTATGAATAGACTTATACAATATGAGATAAGTACATAAATACTTTTTGAACTATTGAAAAGAGTACAAATGAATAGTAGAAACTGATAACGATGTTTTGTTGGATAAAAGAAGTTTTACTAATAAAAGATGTTTTAGTTAATAACGATTAATTGAACAAAATAAGGATTAGAAGTCGCTTATATGAAACGTGAAGTATTGGCCGAATGCCACAAATCAAAATTCAACATCCATCCAGGAGTCAACAAAATGTATCGTGATGTTAAAAGGACATTCTGGTGGAAGACAATGAAGAGAGACATATCTATTTATGTGAGTCGCTGTGCTACTTGTCAGCAAATCAAGAGCGACCAAAAGAAAGTGGCCGGTTTACTTCAACCTTTAGAAGTACCGAAATGGAAGTTGGATCAGGTATCGATGGATTTCATTGATGGATTGCCTCGTACCAAGAAAGGCAATGAAGCGATTTGGGTTATTGTGGACCGTCTAACCAAAAATGCTCATTTCATTCCAGTTAAATCTACTCGGACTGCAGCAAGCTTGGCAGGTATATATATAAAGGAAATTGTTCGCCTCCATGGTATTCCCAGTAGTATAGTGAGTGATCGTGACCCAATCTTCACTAGTAGATTTTGGGAAGCATTTCAGGATGCATTGGGAACGAAATTAAATTTCAGTACTGCTTATCACCCACAATCTGATGGACAGACTGAGAGAGTTAACCGAATTTTAGAAGACCTACTGCGTGCTTGTGTTCATGATTTTGGTGGTTCTTGGGAGGACCATTTGCATCTGGTTGAATTCTCATATAACAACAGTTATCAGGCCAGTATTGAAATGGCTCCTTTCGAAGCTTTATATGGTCGTCCGTGTCGATCACCTACATGCTGGATCGAATCAGGTAACATACTTGTTCTTGGACCGGATATGATAAAAGAAGCCACTGAGAAGGTAAATTCTATTCGAAAGAAGTTATTAACTGCCCAGAGCCGTCAGAAGAGCTACTATGACCGTCGAAGGAGAAATTTGGAATTTCAAGTTGGAGATTCTGTATTTCTGAAAGTATCTCCGATGCGGGGTGTGTTGAGATTCGGGAAAACTGGAAAGTTGGCACCGCGTTATATTGGTCCTTTTCCTATTCTGGAAAGGATTGGTTCTCTAGCATATAGAGTGCAGTTACCCAGCTGGTTGTCTGGCGTACATGATGTGTTCCATATTTCTAACCTTCGGAAATATGTACACGATCCAGATGATATTATTAAAGAAGCTGCTCAGCAGGATCTTGAAATCACTCCCAACTTGGCAGTTAGAAGGGAACCGATAAAAATTGTTGATCGTGATGAGAAGCGATTGAGGAACAAAATTGTGAAATTGGTCAAAGTTAAATGGAGTGGCGATCCAAAGGACTGTACTTGGGAGACTGAAGAGAATATGAAGAAATCATATCCCAAATGCAGAATTGACATCTCGACTTAAAACTGTAAGTCATTTCCTTGTTTCTGAATTCGTATATTATTTGTTTACGTTTCTCTCTCTTTCAATTTCGAGGACGAAATATTCTTAAGGAGGGGATATTGTAACATCCCGAAAATTATGAATTTAAATTTTAGTAATATATTTGAACTTTTTGAAATAAAAATTGAAAAGTTATAAAGAAATAAAATATGAGCAAAATTTGGTGTTTTTAGTTAAAACTTTTAATAGGAATAAAACAAATATTGTAATTAAACCACATAAGTTACTAAATGTTAATAGCTAAAACAATTTTTCCTATATTTAGCAAAATAACTAAAACAAGTTGCTGTAAACAATATGAAGACATAAGAAAACAAAACACTTTCAATTAAGCAATGTAAACAAATAAGTAGACATAAGAAAAACAAAATTTTTAAACAAAACAACACACACACACATATATATATATATAAAATAAAAACAAAACATTAGCTAATAAAAAAAATAAGAAGACCAGACAGCATGCTGTAATATACCTGTACACAGGATAGAAGCATCACAAAAACATGCTTACATTAAATGCAAGCCTCTACAAAGCAACATACTTACATTTAATGCTTTTACTTCCAGCATGGGTTTATTCTGTACTTGTTTTAATAAGCCTCAGTACACAATCTGTTATATATACACATCAACCTACCTCTTTATTTCGTTCAATAAATTTCTGCAAACCTAGAAAAGAGAAGAAGAATCAAAACTGCAGTTAAAACGAAACAAAAGTATTCTCTGTTTCTATATTGTTCAGGTGAGTAAACCTATGTTTATTCAAAATCTTTGTGCTTAAATTCCTGTATAATGTAATGGCTTCAAGTTGGATGGAAAAAAATGGGCTAGTGTCTTGTTTTCCTGAAACAAACAGAGTTGCAGTGTCACACAGGCATGTTTAAAGTCCTGTATGCAGAGCAATACCATGCCAAAGAAAACCAAACACTCTCTCCCTCTTTTTGCTTCTGAAAAAAAAAATTTTTTTAAACAAGTTAAGATTGTTGTCAATCTGTACCTTGTTTTAGTAATAAAAGCAAGCAGGGGAATTTGATTCATTTTTTACAGGGAAAGGTGAATACAGTTATACCTCAAGATATCAATAAAATTCGAACCTCACGAATTTGATTTCTAATAATGCCATGTGAATCACTAGTAGGAATGATGATTTTAGAGATAAAAAAATCAAATTTTTCATCAAGTCTTTATTGAGATTTTTGGGTTGATTAAAAAAATTCATTTTCATCGAGCTCTGATGATCCAAGCAATGGCAGGCCTCGAATTCGTGGTGGCAGCAAGATATGACGATCATGATTACTGGAAAAATACAAATGTAATTTATAAAACTAAAATTTTCGAACACGAGATCGAACTAGGGTTTAAGAACCCATTTTCGTTCGTGTCAGGAAAGAGGGTGCCGCGCCATAAATAGGCGATCGGACTTCGAGCCGCCGGTGGGAATAGGAGTATCTGATCAAGGCGAAGCTCCTGACCAACTTTTGTGGCCTCTGATGACCAGAGGAGGTGGCGCATGCTCATTTCCTGATGATGTGTTTCTGGGTTATTTAGTCGAGACGTCACGATTTTGCTTTTGAATTAAATTCGAGACTTTGGGTGTTCGTACTGTTTTGGGGAGTGGAGAGCGACGTGTGGATGGCTGCAGCACCGTCCCACGGTGGTGAAGTCGACCGTGCACGTATACGTGCAGTAGTCGTGTGTCAGTAGTGAGATCTGGGGGAAGAGAGCAGTGTGACCCGAAGTCACTCTCGGGAAAGTGGGGTGGAGACTCGAAGGAAGACTCGAGTTGTGTTGGGTTGTAGCGTGGTTAATTTTGGAACTTAAACAAATTTTGAAAAAATTTTAGTACTCGGGTTAGTTGGTTAAAAACTCGAAGCAGGGTGCTGTTTTTATCGGGGACGACCCGAAGCAAGCCTCGGGTGAGTAAGTGAAAGCAGCAAACCCAGTTTCAACCAAATTTTTGAACATAAGTAAAAAATTTGTTTTCTGAATAAACAAATGATATTTGTAAATAAAATATGAAAACAAATGGTAATTAGAATTTGTAAATTCTTTAAATTAAGCAAGGAAAGTTTAAAATTAAATTTTAATCAACTCTTTAATTTAATGATTAAATTTAAAAAGAAAGATTTAAAAATTTATTTACATTAAATTTAAATGTAACAATAAATAAATTCTTAAAGTATAAGCAATTTTCAAATGATAACTAAGGTAAACAATTTATAGTAATAGTTTGGAAAAGAGATTTAGAATGATTTAAAATTTGTAATTAAAATTAATTTGATAAGCAATTAAGTACTCAAATAAATTTGAAATTAAGAGTTTGTTGATTATATTAATTAAGTTGATTAATTTTAGTTGACGATTAATTAAAATAACCAAATAAGGGATAATCAATGTATCAAGATGGTAAAGATAAATTAATTAATCATTCAGAATAATAAATCCATGATTTAAAATAATCGATAAAATGATTATTTGGATAATTTATCTCATTCGCTTTGATTGGTAAAAAAAAATTAACTATTGTTGTTAACTTATATTGATATCTCTGTTCTGTTTGTAAATTCTGTATGATGTAATTGCCATGTTATTGCACTGTGATTATGATTTGTTCTATATTAATGTGAAAACCCTGTTGTCCGTAAAACGGCATTTAAACTTCGATGCGACAGGGAATCGGATTTCAGTTGGTTATCCAAGACCCACATCGAACCTGTGAATATTTGTGAATGACATCCACATGTTTTAAAATTTGACACCCACTATTCGAATTAGCCGGGAAAGGACCGTTGTGTCATATAACCCATTTCGAATATGTGATTCGACGTTATGGATAGCAATTGAAGACTGGTGTTGAAGACCGGGTATTTGCGAGAGCGATAGGATGATCTGTCGATTGACTCTGCACCGAGTTGCTCCGGTATAGAGTCCTCCATATGTGATGGGGAATCCGATCAGGATTGTGGATATCTGGATTTCAAGGACTTCTTTGGAAGTGCCTTCGGTTCTGTTCGAGCCCGGAACAGACTTGTATGGATAGTATGTCTGACATTACAAATTGAGATATAAAGCCGATTTCTTTCAAATATATTTCTGTTGGTGGCGGGGAATTTATTCTCTTAGCTTAACACCCTTCTCTGAGACGTACGAGCTCAGAGGTTATATAGTTGAAGGTTATCAGCAATATATTCCCAATTTGGTAATGTGACATGCCGAGTGTTACTGTGAAATGATCATTGTGTTGATCATTTGTGATAGGATCATTTATTTGATCGTCTATCTTGGTGATCATTTCTATGATCATTTGTTGACCCAAAGCACGGCTTTTGTATAAAGTATGTTTTTGTGGACGTGACTTCGTCGGACCTCACACCCCGAAATGGTCAAAACAGGAAAGATGCAGCAAGGTTATTGGGGGTAGCACCCCTTAGGGTATGTGCATTTCCTTCTGGATAGAAGTGGTATCATGGTATGGAGCCCAGATACTTAACTTATGTTGATATCGCAGATATATATATATATATATATATATATGATTTTGTGATTTGTTGCTGGGGCCCCGGTTAAAGGTTGGTTACGACCGGGAGATGGCATACTCGTGTCAGTAGTTACCCAGTTAGGGGTAACCCGGCCTTATGTTGGCAGAGATCCGGTTTGGTTCTCGGGGACGTCCTTCCAGAGGCGTTCTCATGTGGCAATGGGAAGTTACTTGGCCTGACCATTTGTTGGAAATCCAAAGAAACAATACGAGCCTTGTACGGTTTTAGTTGTATAACCTGTCACCTCAGGTGACAGCTATAGTAGGCATAATATAATGGTATCTATGCTGGCTAAGATTAATATTCTACTTTTGAAATGTTTTCTTCACTATGCACTGGTAATAATATCAAAGAATTTCTTTTCTCGTACCAAGCATATTTAACTATCATAAGAAGAAATCTCCTCCAATTCTGCGTTTGCATTGTGTGTGTGGCGGGAGGTCTTATGGTAGTTCCATTTTTAAAAGCATTCCGAAAATTCTTTTATAAATCTTGTGTTATTTAAATGCAACTGTTTTTGTTTACTCATACCAGTCCCATGACTGATCCGGAGTTTATTGTTTTCTTTCCTAAACTCTGGGTGCCCATTATTTCCACACGGGCAGCCTAGTAGCAGGTTTCTGTATTTTGGAGTAGCAGTATTTTGGAGCTCTTATCTTGGATATATCTTAGGAGCTATTGGAGATTTCAGGTGTTAGCTTTTGGGAGTTCGTAATCATCTCTCTCATTTGAGAACTTTTGGATATATGTTCACTGTTGTATTATCATGATGTTGTATTTGGAGTTGTAGTGTATGTATTATGTACTCTGTTGTAGTATGGATATTATGTTGATGTTGTAACAGTGATGTTATTTATGATATTGATTCTGTTCCGCTGTTTTATATACATCTAATTGTTGTTATAAGCTCCGGCGATGCGAATTTGATGTCGTTTATTGGACATCGAGTTTGGGTCGTCATAACTTGATCGTGCTTTGTGTGACTTGATCGTGCTTTATGTGTTTACTCATTTATGGAAAGCATTTAGTCATATACTTAGCAGTAAAAGCTAATGAAATAGGCTTGTCTATATGTGTGAATTAAGACTAATGTTTATGTAGAGATATGAGCAATATAGGTCTAACCTACTGACTTCACTCTTGATTGAGGGATATTATGAGATGAAAATATCAAAAATGTGATAAGTATACAAGACTTGGTTTCCATATGCAGGTGCTCTCATTATCATTGAATGACTAAGTTCTTCGATTCAGTCCTGAAAAGACCAGGATTGGTAAGTGTTTTAATTATCGAAACCACTTCAAGGCTGAGATATGTTTTTATCTTTTGGAAATGGATCTGTTCAAGATGGTGGATTCCATGTATGGTTTCTAGATTTGTTCGAGATGTGGGAATTCAATTTGGTATTCATGTTTTGTTCGAGTAAAGAAGACTCGCGCGGAAGATGCTGAATGTAACCTTGACATCGGAAATGGCTAAAAACAGAATCAGGGGTTTTCCAGTCCTGCAACAGAGTATATCAACTCCATATCTAGATTATACTTATCGACTGTTGCATGCAGGAGTTGTCTTGTTGCCATGTGGTTCGGGTTTCCTTGTTGGGCATGGGCCAGTTGTGTTTGCCTAACAGTATATTTTATCTAGAGATATACGTCGCTCAGAGGTGCTTTCTGACCCTTATGCAGAAGACTGTATCTGGCTCCATTGGAGAGATCCCTATGGAAAATCCAATAAGCAAATGTTCCCTATTGGATTTGATTGTACTCCTAATATGCTGTTGAATGTAACCAATGTAACTATTTCAGCTATTTTTCTGATTTATATTCTTCACCGTAGACATTATCTAATATATTACCTTATGTACATATTAGATGGTGGTTCTTTTAAGGAGATAACCGTTATGACATTCCATACAGTCTCAAAAATATTGCTATTTGCTAACTACATATTTCTTGAGTTTGTAATAGCAGACTTGTGTCGTAGCTTTTTTTATTCCTAAATTCCTCGTATGCTCTTTCAAGCAGTTTGAGAAAGACATATTTTCGTTGATGTTCTTTGGAGCTTGAGAAGATGAGCTGGGTATTTCACCTATCGTAGTATTCCTATTTCCGCTGCATTACTATCGTATATTAGCATTTGTGAAGACAGGTTATAAATGTCCAGATTGATGATAGTACTTAGGTTCTGTATCTCTAAAATATATGTATCGAAGTAACCCTTTGTACATTTCTTTTGATATTATACATTACCATTCCGCTAGTGAGATTTTGATATTGAACGACTTCTTCCTTGTTCTACTTCCTTTTTCCTTTTATTTTGCCATAACTTTCTATCTTTTCGGCACTTGGGTGCTCGACATATGAATTGTGACAGCCCAACTTTAGAACCACTGAGAACGACACTTAACACATTCTCGGTGTTCGTTTATCATTGCTCAAGCATCCAAAAGATGAGTTATCACGGGGTAAAATAAAAGAATAGAACATAAAAATCTCACAATGGAATGGTTAAATATAATACAATGACAATATAGTACTTAATGTTGCTTCTTAACATAGAGTTATCAAAGTTACACAAAAGTACTACTCAAATGTTAGGCAGAATATTAGTCTTGGCTATTGGGGCAACCGAGGGATTAGTACTCAAAGCCATTAGATAGGACCCATTTGATGGTTTTTTGTCGGTTAATAACAACTATGACAATTAGGAAATCTCAGGATGACGATGTTACATAATTCCCTTGACTTGATAACACTATGGAACTTCAATGTGAATAGTACACTTCGATTATTGTTCAATCATGGCATGACGATCCACCAAGTGACTATAGTAAGGAACAAGTTAAAGAATTGGAAGTGAAGCAATGTTCAATAGAATATTCATCTCTTTAGTTTATGAGGTTAGTACCATGGTTATCTATAGTCAACTCAAAGTTAAAACCTTTGGCCATAGAGAACAATTAATAGTAAATGTAATTATTGAACCATTGTTTATAGATAATTGAGTTGAATATGGATGATATTGGAATTTTGAATAAAATTGAATTCTAGAAACTCTAAAGTGATATAGCATTGAGAAAGAGAATGTGTGTAAATTATCGTTATTAAAAGATATCGGTTAAAAAAAATGTAAAATGGGATTTTACTGTAAAGATCCATAAGCAATGAATTTTGCCAAACTATCACACCACTAGTTAAGGTGACGTATGAATGTTCATGTTTAAATTGTTCAAAATTAATCGCTGACTGAATTCACACTTTTGAGTCTCAAAATCGTATTTGTGAATTCTCCAAAAACAACTCATTTTAATTAGTTTATAAAATGTTGTAAATTAATTAAATCAATTAATATTTAAGAGATATTAATTATTATTAAGCTATTTGATGTCTTGGTGTTTTTAGATTATTTAAATGCACACATAAAAGTAATACTTGCGCATACCTATATGTGATATTAGTATACTTTTAAACGGGGTTTGAATAAGAGATAATTACTTGATGATTTTGATTTGGAAATTTTGTGTCATATGATGGGAACATAGGCTGACCATACAAACGGGGTGATTGAGTAGATCAATTGAAAATTAAAGAGGGGTTGTTGAATATGCGAGTATATGATTTTTGTTTGATAAAAATAAACATATATATATATATATATATTCATTTAAATGTATTTGTTAATGTACTATTTTATTTTTCATATAATTAAATAAATATTTGCTGAATAAAATAAATAACATAGTATTTAAATTCAAACAGATATTTTATTCAAACAAATATTTATTGCAATTTTGAATAGTGCAAATTTGAACTCTCACTATATATATATATATAGATATAGATACAATACAAATTCGATTACATCATAATTTATCATTTACAAATACACCTCACTACATATCGCTCATTCACTCATAGTTTACCTACAACTTTATTCCAGATTGAATCCAGCATCTGAGTAATCTGCAAAAATAAATACTGATGCAGTAACATTGAAAAGGAAATATTTTTGCAATATAAAATAGAATGTAATTTTGAAAATATTAGTTGCCTCAGTTATTTATGTTGTTCATCATCACTTAAATTTGAATTCATCATACACGAACAGCTTGTGACATGCACAGTGTATCACTGTACATGCCATAAGGCCTGCACACTGATATACACTTGATAAAATTACAGGGACAGGTGAGCACAGGTCAAACCCAAATGAAAAGACGGGTTCAACTCATGTGCAATACAAATAAAGTCACGACACGAGCACAAGGTCAAACCCAAGCTATTAGCTGGATTCAACATAGGTGCAAGTTTAAGAAAATGGTCAAAACAACTAAAACAAGCCTCGACCAAAAATTTCAATGATGTACACATGTCTGGACCAAATGCCACCAAGTGAACATGATGACACTGCAAACAAATGTACACAGTGAAGACATGAACAAAATTCAAATACAACCAGTGCAGCAGTTCAAAATGGCAACTAACAGAGATGAACAAGTGCACTAAAGACCAACAGTACACGTCGACCAGGCAGCGAATGAGGTTAACAAGACTGCATCAAGGAACCAAAACTAGGCTACACAATGAACCACATGTCCATACTAAACTACAAATGCACTTGCAACTTACAACATCAACCTGAACCAGACACAAGAACTTTAGAAAAAACACACATGTGCACATATATAGGGAGTACACATGACCACTTCAACTCCAAACTCAAAACAGCACAGACTCGAAGACAAAGAAAAATGTAATGCATCAATGAGACAAAAGGCTGCACCAACAATGTGAACCAGACAAGTACTTCCAAGTACGAATGCACAACTGGAAACATGAATGACACATCAACTACCTAACAAACACTAGATCAACTGAATACAAGTAAATGGAGCATATACATGAACCAGAACAAGGCACATAGCACCTATGGTCAAAAACCAGTCAACAACAACGTCAACATACAGTGAACAATGCGGTGATGGATATGCAAGCAAATGCAGCAACATGTACACAATGTCACACCTCAAATGACGCAAGATTCAAGATTGCACTTATATACATATGAGATAGCAGTTCAAAAAGACTCAAGTATACAATTCAAATGCAAACCGACTCAAATGAACAAAGTGAACATGTATACCAGACTAGGGATGAAACTCACAAGATCCAAACTGGAACAGTGATGAACAAAACATAAACGAGGTAGCAGTTTCAAAATAACCAGGGTACAAGTTCGAACAAAGCTCAACAACACAACATCAAGCAACAACAAGTGTACAGGTCAATGAAGTTTCATGATAAATGCCGAAGTCATGCAACAACAGGTACAAGAAAAGTATGCTACAGAGATGAACAGAAGTGCAAAAGTCATAAATGACCGAAGTCAAATGTAATAACAGTTTAATATTAAAATTCAAGTCGAAGCCGTGAACAATTGACCAGAGTCAAAATGAAAAAAGGCAGAGATACCAGAAATTCACAACCGTAATGACCAAAGATCGAGCGAGTTCAAAATAAAAACCGTGTCAATCAAGTAAATGAAATTACTCGATATGAACAAGTTCAGAAATCATCATCAGTATCAAAACAAAATCGAATGGCCGAGAAAAATAAATTGACAAATTCAAATAAATATATATAAACGAAAATACAAGGTTTCGAACCCTATATAAGCGATGAACATCATCGGCAAACAAAAGCATTCGAGTTCAAGTAGCAACAGAGAAAAATTAAATCAATAACTCGAATCATCGAGTTCATGGAAGTAAAAATAGTAAAGCAAAAGTAACAAATTACATGCCGAAGAAACTCCAAACTCGATCAAAATTGAACGAGCAGAGTGCAAAGAAGAAAGCATCGATTTGAAGTAGCCGAAGGAGATCAACAGAGAGAAAGAAGAAATCGAAGCATCATCAATCGAATCGACAGAAATCAGCGCACTTCAATTTTCCAAACCCTAATTTTAGAGGAACAAAAGAATAAGAGCCGCCATTATCACAAACACAAAGGAACAGGCCGATAAAAGAAAAAGATGAAGAATAATTTGGGCCGGCCTTTGCATTGGGTTTATAATTATAAGGATTATAATTCTTTAATTAGGGTTTTTGTTTTGTTTTTAAATTGTATTTTTCCTTTCAAACTTCTGTGTAATTTCTAGTCGTGTGACAAGGGGACAAACTACGTGGTGCAGTTTGAGAATTCGCAACTCAGTGGTCGAGTTGTGGTAGGGTTTTGAGCATAGAGTTAAGGCTAGTCGATAGCGGGTGTCGTGAGTTTACGTGTGTAAGTGTCTGACTGCTTAATTTCTAGTAGAAACCTTAGGGGCAGCATGTAGGCAGGGTTTTGCCGAAGCTGGGTAAATTCCGTGTCGTTCTATTTCTGCATTTATTATTTTGCTATTATATTTTCTGCTATAATTTTGATATATCTGTGTTGAGATTATTTTATATATACTTTAATTTTTATAATTGATAGCATCACCCTATTCACCCCCCTCTAGGGTGAAATCGATCCTATAGGGGTTAATTAGGGAAACTTTAATTAAAAGAACTGGAAATGTTCCATTCATTTAATTAAACAAAACCACTAATTTTATTTCCTTTACAAATTTTTTTCTTTCCCCTCTTTTCTCCAAGCCATGGTCGAAAATTTCTTCATCATTTTCAAAAATTCAACTCCAAATAAAACCACCACATCAAATGAAATAAAGAGCTATGGTGTTCATTCGTCTCCTGTAAAGATTGAGTGTTGATTTTTAAAGTTCTAAGGAGGATTCATAGATCAAGGTGTTAGTTATTGGCTAGACCCATAAGATAAAACTTTTTTTTTCACATACATACTTAGTTGTATCAATTTATAACAATTACACACACACATCATTGCTTCATCATGATTTCTAATTGACATTATTTGATTTGATTTAATTTAATTCATTTGTTTGAAACTGAAATTTTTTATGTATGTAAAAATATGATTGCATATGTAAATATGATTCAATATACATGTAATGAAATTTTAAGGTAATATATAACTTTAATGAGTTAAATAATATTGATTTGAATCATTTTGAAACATGATGTACATTAACATCTTCTTCTAAACTTTATGTATGTGTTTTGATTCTAAAATTCCTTTTGATTTTTTTTACATTGCATTAGTATTGAGTGATTAAATTGAATATTAGACATATATATATATATATGTGTGTGTGTGTATGTGTGTGTGTTTTTATATATTTATGTAAAATCATTTAGAAATATGCGAATCTTATGTTTATGTTTAAATATTTTAATTTAATATGCATATGTGTATATATGCTTTGAATAACTGAAATTATTTTCAGCTTCATAACTATACATACACACACGCATACATACATACATACACACACACACACAAACATATATATATGATTTTAATATTATTATTTGATTCTTTAAGATTATTTTACATTAATCAAGTGTATTCTATATTTTAATTTTGAATAAAACTTACCAAACAAAGTTTAGATTTCTAACTTCAAATTTGGATTTTGAAATTTCTATTAGTTAATTTATGTTTAGTTTAGCCTAATAAATCTTTGTTATTAATATTCAGATTTAATAATATTTTTTAATCTAACATAACCTTTACATTAATGTAAACAAATTGAAGCAATTGACATATACAAATAAACGACGAATATGTATAATAGACTTAAATCCCAATATTTATACATGTATATATTGACCTTGTTATTTTATTATTATATGTCATGCTAAATATTTTGTTATCATGTCATTTTGTATAATGATTAAGTATAGTCTTAGTAGAATGTTTGCAAAAAGGGAAGGTGTAATCAATTATATATATTACCTCTTTATCTCTTTCCTTTTAGATCTTGAAATGATTACATTCACATCTAAAAATACATTCATTCCCTTTTTAATCATCTTTTAGAAATATGAATTTTTGATATGTTCATACCTATTTGGACTTTATACTTAATAAACATAGATTCAATAAATTAAATCATAAAGGTAAATAAAATTAGACTTCATTTAAATTTACTAGATCGGATCTAGTAAAACTCTTTATACTTGATAGTCCTACCATTAGCCAAATAGGGATATTTTTTGAAATATCCTAATTTCACCTGATGTACATCGGGAAAGTTCTTTTATTGACTTGGTTTTCCCCAATAATATCAGATAGTCTGTTTCCAACTCCGCAGCTTGATCGAACCATGCCTCTGCAATTTCATAATCACCCTATAGAATGGCCCGTTCTCCACTTTTGAAATATGTAATTCAATTCATTCCTTTAGAATACAAAATTCCTTTCCATGCTTGACCTATTTGATCGTCTTTCTCTCCTTGATAGGATGACCTCGTCAATTAAATTTCTATTTTCTCTTTCTTCATTAACCATTCCTTCCGTTAAGATCGTCCACTACATCTCCTCATTAAGAAAGCTACAAACCACCAAACCTATAGAAACAATTTTATATGAATTTAAGTTGCTTAATGCAACCAAAAGTGTATTCCAACTCTTAGGTAATGAAATCATCAATATCAAGGTTTGTGTCTCATCATCAACCCTATAGTCATGGCTACCAGTTGATTCACAATTGCTTGAAAATCATTGAGGTGCTCTAAAATTGATCCTTCTTCGTTAAGCTTCAAATTTGCTAGTCTTCTCATCAAAAGAGCTTTGTTTGTTGCTGAGTTCTTTGCATAAATTCCTTTCAACTTCTTCCAAGTTGACAACCAAATGTTTCATTAGCAACAATATGAAACATTATAATCCTAAAAAAGCATTGAATAGTCTTCACGGCCTTCTTATCCAAAGTTTTCTATTTTGTTTCCGTTAAACCTCCAGGCGTAACAACCCAGAATTTTAATCATTTGAAATTAGAACATTTAATTGATTTTAAATATTAAAAAGTAAATTTAATAAGTTGAATAACTTATATTTCAAATATAATGATTTATTTGGATAATTAAATTGTTTAATTTAATATTTGAAATTGTGGAAATAATTGAATGTTGAATCTAATATAAGTGAAAACGATTTATTAAGTTGAGATAAAATCTATTTGAATTAAAATGATGTTAGTAAACTTTTAAAATTGATTTAAAAGTGAACAAATAGAAATTGGAAATTGTAATATTTAGTTAGACGTGTAAAAATAGTCATTTTTGATATTGTCTCAAATTTGGACAAAACTAGTTTCATTGGATCCGTAATAGTGAAATATAATATGTCATCAAATTTCTTATCGATTGAACTTAAGGTCTGGTCATGCAAAGCTGCAATGCATAGAAATTTATTTAAGTAATTTTATTTTAATTAAAATAATTAGACTTCCAAAACCTATCTTCTGCATATGATGGAATTAGCCTCTGATATATATCCATTGTGTTCGGAATAGGGGTAAAATATTAGTAACGCCAGATAACACGCTTTGCTTGGATTTTGAAATAGCGTTGGATGAATAGTGCTCAAATTTTTTCTATAAAAGCACATCATTTTCCCTATTTTTCATAAACCCTAAGGTTTCCTCCCCTAGCCGCCGCCTTCGATTTCAATGGCCAGAATTTGCCTCTCTTCTTCTCACGATCTCTCTCAATCCACACACATTCAGCTAAAACTTTCAACTAAAAAATGTAGAGAGCAACAAGATCTATTAATCCAATGGTTGGTTTGTGTTCTAGTCAACGAGGTGAGAGCTTTTGCCCTGCGTTTTGGCTGCATTCGATGGGGTCGCGTGGCTGATGTGTGGGGCCGAACTTGATGAGGCCAGCGGCGCTTTTGCAGTGGAGCGTGCTCTTCGACATGGTGGTCTTGGATGGTGCTCTAGCATCTTGGTGGAGGAGCAGTCATCAAAGAACCTAACATGCATATTGGGTTCGTGCGCACGACTTTTAGCTGGGAGAGGAAGAAATTTTAAACAAGGTTATTAATTAAACATTAAATTTAATTAAAGTTAATTATTTTAAAATCGTGTAATCTTATAAAATGTATATCTTCTTCATACGATGTCGGAATCGAATGAAACAAATTGCATTGGATTCGTATTGACGAGTGCTACATTTTAAAGTTCGTTTGGATGGATGTGGAGCTGTTGAAAATTTTGGTTAGAATTAAACGCTCATTTAATTTTAGTCGAAATAAAACGCTACAACGACGAACACAACCAAAGTGAGTACGACTCACCTCTTTGGCCCGCTTATATTTTATACAAGTGGAAATATTTTTATTATGCCGTTTTGATGGTTGTTGGATGATATTTGATACTATATATATATATATATATATATATATATATATTAGTTTTTTTAGATATATTCCCACCCTTGAAGCGGATGAGACCCTATGATTTTTCCATGTAAGATCAGATGACCCTTATATACGAATCCTGCCTTGAAGCGTTTGATTTATATTTTTATAATTATATGATGTCTGTGATGTGGGGGTAGGTTGGAGGGATCCAACAGGATTCCTCACACTGTTGACTATATATATATATATATATATATATATATATATATATATATATTGATATATGATGTGGTGGATGCAATATTCAATGGCCTATGTTTTGCTTTTTTAGTGCTATGGTAGCATTGGACCATATTTTTAGTATTTTAAATACTATAAAATAGTGATTTTGTTGAAATGATTTTTCAAGTGATTTCAGAGAAGTATATGTTTTGATAATTCTTAAATTATAAAATAAAGAAGGAATGAATTTGTTTTAAACGAATAAAAGTATGATTTTTAATGTTATAAAAGTATGGTTTTGGTGAGATATTTTTATATAGAGATTTTTGAATATTTTATAAAGGATTTTTAAAAGAGTTATTTTATAAATAAAGATATGGATTTATTGGAATTTACAAATATGGATTTTTTTGTAAATAATATAGAATTATAAAACATGGATTTACAAATGGACTTTTATTAATAAATTAGATTTATAAAGAAATGGATATAGAAATGGATTTTTGATAGTAAATGAGTTTTTATAAAAGAATGACTTACAAACAAAATTTTATAAAGAAGTGATTTTATAAAAATAAGTCTTTTATAAAATAAGAAGGAGATTTATAAACATAATTTATAAATAGGGAAATTATTTATGTTGAGATATAAAGTATGGATTTTTATATAAGGGAATGTTGAAAGAAATAATGTTTTTGATGAAGTTAATGGCTTTGAAAAGTAACTTATCGTTTTAAAGTAATATTTTTGGAAATAATAATTCCAATGGAATTTAACGGTTTTGAAAAATGTTTTAAAATGTGTTATGTATTTGAAAAAAATAGATTGCAACATTTATTGTTGTAATAGGCATTTTCAGAGAAGTAAGAAAGGCATGGACTATAACAGTGTTGATATAGTAAATGATTTCGAAAAGAAATGTTTTATGTAGTATATAGATTATATATATAATTAATTAAATCCCTATGCTAAATGTTTTAGGTTGCCATAAAGATGTCTTACCCAACATTCATTTTGACCTAAATAAAGTGCGTTTTGAAGAATACTTTCCTCAATATTTGTGTATGTATACACTTATTTTCTGTTTAAGTATATGAAGATATTTTATAAATGTTGAAAATGAAATGACTTGTTAATATGCCTATATTGTTGATATAAGTATGTGGAAATATTTTCTGGTATCGAAAGATTGAAATGGTTTTGTGAATATATCTGTTTTAAAGATAATTTGAAGTAAATATTTAGAAAATGATTTAATTAATAAAAGATTAATTAAATGGGCTTAGTGATTGCTTAGTGCTAGACATTGTTTGTTGCTTTGACAGTTAAATAACCGACTACCAAATTTGGCCTCTTTATCGTTGTTGGTCCGGAGAGACCGGCGTCAGATTTATCCGAGAACCACTTCGGACCAATTTATGCTTCGAAATTGCAGGTTTATGATGATGATGGTTGAAGACGAAGATCTTCATGATGTTGGGCTACTTGCCACTAGACCCTTGAGGAAATTACCATATCATACACTTATGGTGGCAGTAGTGTTATGTCATCAAAATCTTCGATGTAAGGACTGCTCGCTACTAATTCTAGGGGTAATGCCCGATAGGATGTGGTAGAAGAGTTCCTTCGGTTTGTCCTGTTCTTGGACAACTTGTATGGATGATTGTCTGATATTGTATTTCTAAGAAACATGTACATTGGTTTTTACAAACGTACATCTGTTGGTGGTGTAGGAAGTAACTCTCTTACTCTTTACACCCCTCTCTGAGACGTACGAGCTCAAAGGTTGTAATTTTATGAAAATCAATTAGTGTGTTATTGGAAATGGCAATGTGACATTCAAAGTGCAATAAGCCATGTGAAAGGTAAACGTTACCTTAAGCCTCATCAATCGGTAATGGCTTAAATAGGGCATGGCTTAAGGCTAATTGGGTCGCTTCCATTAAGGTATGGTCAACACCCTTCTAGATGTATTTATTCTCGCTATGACATCGGGTTTTAAATTTATATTGTGTATGCTTGTCGCCATGGATAGGCAGGTTACGACCGGGCTGATATCATATTCGGTTCTATCCAGCACCAGATGGGTTTGTGGGTAGGACGATCTTGCTAGGTGCAAAGGTTTCGAAGATGTCGATCCTTGGTACATTCCTCTACAAATGTACTGTACGGAAGGTAGTCCCTTACTTGCCACTGTATGGAAATCCAACCTCCAATACGTCCTTACCATTTTTTTTGTAGAACCACTTTGTGGCTAGTATGCCGGAATTTAATAGTATAACAATTTAGCTCTGATTGATTTTATTTGTATGATAAACACTATTATAGTATAATAAAATTTGATATGAAATGTTTTGGTTATCGTAAGGAAAAAATCCATCTGTGTTTATGCTTATATGTGGTCTTTCGAGATACCTTTGTTTTGATTAAGGAAAGTTTTTACAACTTTAAAATTTAGTTGAGATGTGTTTTCTAACGCTGGTTTACCAGACTGATACGGGCGTTCTTCCCTTTCAATGCTCGGGTCAGATCGAGTATATTATAAGTGTAGATATTTGGTGCTTTTGGAGCTTCAGCAGGCGAGCTGGAAGTCTTCAGATTGTATTCCCATATATACTTATATTCTATTGAATTATTGTTTGTGTTATCTGCATTTGTGAGGACAGGTTGTCATAACCGTCCAGCTGATGATTTTGTGTCATGTACTCCGATATGATTGATGTATCATATTATAGTTTCTCTTTTGCAAAGATCATTGATATTATATTATATGTTATTCTACCGCGATGTGAGATTTTGTGTTGTTATTGTTCAATTTGGTTTTCTTCTTCTCTATTTCTTCTCTTCTTTCTTTCTCATGATTGTCTAATGTTCTGTTGCTTTGGGTCTGGGTATGGATTTTCGAGACATCACATTTGGTATCAAATCTTATGTTTAGTATATTCATAGGCTTTGAGGTATACTCAGTATAGATAGGGTCAGCAACACTCTAGATTGAGTTTGAGTGTATTATTTATATGAGCGCGTATCTGTTAGTGATATAAAAATGTTTTACATTGTGTTGATGTATCTGTTGAGTTGTTTATGAATTCTGGTCGGTATGTGGGATGCCACGTTATCGATAAGGGTTTCTAAACACTTGAACAAGGCATCTCGATATAGTATTGTTTTTAAATTGGTAGATGAAATAATTTTACCTCGATTATATTTTGGAACAAATTTGGTTAGAAATTGTTATAGTGTATATACATGGATTGTTTGGTTGTTTAAAAATGTAAATATATATAAGTGAATAAAAGCTGTTGGAATAACTTAAATAATGACAAGAACTATAAAAGAATAAATTATGCAAGGAGGTGAATTTATAATGTGAATTATGAAGCATGGAATTATAACTAAAACGATTTACAATTGTTAAATAATCTTATATATAAGAAATAAAACTGTATAGTATATTTATAAATATGAGTTATAAATAAAAATGGATTTAAACTAAGAATTTGAGAATTCGAATCCCGTTGATTTTGATAGTTTTTTTTCAAAGTTTGAAGATGTTATATTATTATAAATCTAAAAAACAAGGCAAACAAATTTGGAATGAATCCTATATACGTAAAGTGAATAAGTGATATTATATAAGTATGAATTTAAATATGTGATTTATATGGATTTTAAAAGAATTTAAAGCACTGAATTTACTGCAGTTGTTGGGAAATAATAAGGATGATGATAGCCGCATCATCAGTATCATTTTCAAGTTTCTGTGTGATGGATTTGCTACCTTAGTAAATTGACACTGAAGTTTTACCATGACAAACAAGAATGAAATTTAAAATTGTAGCATATTTTGATAAATAAAGGAAAATGCGTTTTGAACTTATCAAATTTAAAGTGGCATGGTAAAGATATAAAATTGAATTTAACTTACATGAAGTTAAATAAAGTAGAGTTAGTGAATTGAATTAAATGGATCATATGAAATGAAGTTCAACTTAAGTAAAGTTAAATGAATTGAATTTGAAATGAATATACACTTAAGCTTTAAAGCGATTATGTAACCATGAATTTGAAATTGTTAATCATTATGTTATATAACTTATACATTTAGTAATAACAAGTTAGAAATAATATTTTGAAATTGTTAAAATATAAATGTTAAGCCATGAAAATCTAAATTTGAATAGTAAGATGAAATTTAGGTAATATCAAATGAAATTTGGAAAGAAATCTAACTTAAGTAATGTAGAATGAAATTGAAATTTGATCAAAAGCAAATGAATGAATCGAAGTAATAGAATGTAACTTACGTTGTGAATCAAATATATACATTAGAAGTGTTGTATAAAAATATGAAAATGAACTTATTTAAGAGTTTTATGGAATGGTTATTAAGCGTTGTTAATATTTTTTATTAAAAAATATACTAAGTGATGAATCAACGTAAATGAACATGATTGTTAACTAATGTGAAAAACGAAGATGAACATATTGAATGTTTAATGAATTTGATGTTAATAAGTTGAGTGTAAATGAAAGTGGAAGTAAAAAATAAGAGTGAATAAGCTGAAAATCAATTCAGTGAATGCTAATAAATTTGAGTTGGAATGAATGTAAACTTTTAGCATGTAAACTAATTGAATATTAGTAAACAGATTGAAGTGATGAATGAAAGTGAATGTAAACTGATTTGATGAGAATCAAATGATAGTAAAATGAGAATGAATGTAATAAAATGATTGTTAGTTAACTTGAATGTGAATCAGTTGGATGAAAACTAAATAGTAAACGAATAAATTGGTTTGTTGGATGTTAGTTGGATGTTAGTTGTTTGATGGTTGCTTATGATTGCATGTGTTTTACTTGCATATAGTTGTTGTATGGTATATGTTACATATGTTGATATTACTTTCCATATATGTGTTCTCATTTAGTTGTTCACTGTTTTGTAGGTGTGGATGGCATTTACTTCGCATTTGGAGCTCGTTTCGCGCTATATTGCTTGTATATGCTTGCTAAATATATATAAGGTACATATCTTGGATTACATATCATACTTTTATAATTTTTCCCTGTGGGATGCCAGATGTATATTTGTGATATTATATATATTGTGATTTTTCGGATTGAATCGTGTGAAGGAGACACTGGCGAAATTTTTCATAATTTAAAGCATTATAATTTTTTTGATAAAATTTGATTTTTTACTGGTTAACAACAATGAATAAATTTGGGACTTAGAAAGGTTTTTTTACAATTTGTAACGAATTGATTTTTGGGAAAGTTAAACACTTAAGACGATTTAGTAATCTATTTCAACTAATAGTTTTGTAAAGGTAATGGATCTTGTGGTTTTTTCTTACTTAGTAATTTCGGGGATGAAATTATTTTAAGAAAGGAAGTATGTAACGTCTCAGAATTTCAGCCATTCAAAACGGGAATATTTAATTGATTTTAAATATTCAAAAGTAAATTTTATAAGTTGAATAACTTGTATTTCAAATATAATAATTTATTTGGATAATTAAATTGTTTAATTTAATATTTGAAATTGTGAAAATAATTGAATGTTAAATTTAATATAAGTGAAAATGATTTATTAAGTTAAGATAAAATATATTTGAATTAGAATGATGCTACTAAACTTTTGAAATTGATTTAAAAGTGAGTAAACAGAAATTGAAATTTTTAATATTTAATTAGACGTGTAAAATAGTCATTTTTGACATTGTCTCGAATTTCTACAATACTAGTTTCATTGGATCCGTAATAGTGAAATATAACATGCGGTTAAATTTCACGTCGACTGGACTTACGGTTTGGTCGTGCGAAGCTAAAACACATAGAAATTTATTTAAATAATTTAATTAAAATAATTCGACTTCGAAAACCTATCTTCTGTATATGATGGAATCGGCCTCCGATATATATATTTCATTGTTTTTGGAATAGTGGTAAAACATTAGGAACGCAAGACGGCACGCTTCGTTTGGAGTTTGAAATATTTTTGGATGAATAGTGTGCGAAAATTTTCTATAAAAGCACCTCATTTTCCCCTTTTTTCACAAACCCTAGGGTTTCCTCCCCTAGCCGCCACCTTCGTATTCAATGGCCAGAATTCACCTCTCTTCTTACCTCAATCTCTCTCAATCCACGAACATTCAGCTAAAACTTTCAACTAAGAAAATGTAGAGAGCAACGAGATCTATCAATCCAACGGTTGGTTTGTGTTCTAGTCGATGAGGATGGAGCTTTTGCCTTGCGTTTTGGCTGCAATCAATGGGGTTGTGTGGTTGATGGGTGGGTCCGAGCTAAGCGGGGCCAGAGGCGCTGGTGTAGTGGAGCGTGCTCTTCGAGATGATGGCCTTGGATGGTGCTCCAGCGTCTTGGTGGAGGAGCAGTCATCGAAGAACGTGGCGTGCATATTGGGTTCGTGCGCACGACTTTTAGCTAGGAGAGGAAGAAAATTTAATCGAGGTTATTAATTTAAACATTATATTTAATTAAAGTTAATTATTTTAAAATCATGTAATTATAAATGTATATCTACCTCATATTAGGTCGGAATCGAACGAAACGAATTGCGTTGGATTCGTATTTGCGAGTGCAACATTTTAGAGTTGGTTTGGATGGAATATTAGCTGTTGAAAATTTTGGTTAGAATTAAATGCTCATTTAATTTTAATCGGAATAAAATGCTGCAACGACAAATGCAACCAAAGTGAGTACACCTAACCTCTCTGGCCCACTTATATTTTATATAAATGGGAATATTTTTATTATGCCATTTTGATGATTGTTGGATGATATTTGATTATATATATATATTAGTTGATTTGGATATATTCCTGCCCTTCGAGCGAATGATACCCTATTACGTTTCCGTGTAAAAACGGATGATCCTTGTATACGAATCCCGCCTCAAAGCGATTGATTTACGTTTTTATAATTATATGATGTCTGTGGTGCAGGGGACAGGTTGGTGGGATCCAACAAGATTTCTCATACTATTGATTTTGTTTTCATATATATGTTGATATATGATGTGATGGATGCGATATTTGATGACCTGAATTTGTTTTGCTTGTTTCGTGCTATGGTAGCATTGTATTTTTAGAATTTTAAATACTATAAAATAGTGATTTTGAATTGAAATGATTTTCAAGTGATTTCAGAGAAGTATATGTTTTAATAATTTTTAAATTATAAAAAAAGAAGGAATGAATTTGTTTCGAACGAATAAAAGTATGATTTTTGATGTTACAAAAATATGGTTTTGGTGAAATATTTTTACATAGAGAATTTTAAATATTTTATAAAGGATTTTTAAAAGTGATATTTTATCAATAAAGATATGAGTTAATTAGAATTTATAAATATGGATTTTTTATAAATAATATAGATTATAAAATATGAATTTATAAATGGTCTTTTATAGATAAATTAGATTTATAAAGAAATGGGTATAGAAATGGATTTCTGATAGTTAATGAGTTCTTATAAAAGAATGACTTATAAATAGAATTTCATAAAGAAGTGATTTTATAAAAAGAGGAGTTTTATAAAATAAGAAGGACATTTATAAACATAATTTATAAATAAGGAAATGATTTATGTTGAGATATAAAATATGGATTTTTATATAAAGGAATGTTGTAAGAAATAATGTTTTTGATGAAGTTAATGGCTTTGAAAAGTAACTTATCATTTTACAGTAATATTTTGGAAAATAATAATTCCAACGGAATTTAATGGTTTTGAAAAACGTTTTAAAATGATATGTATCGAAAAAAATCGATTTCAACATTTACTGTTGTAATAACCATTTTCGAAGAAGTAAGGAAGGCATGGACTATAACACTGTTGTTATAATAAATGATTTCTGGAAGGAAATGTTTTATGTAGTATATGTTATTATATATATATAATTAATTAAATCCCTATGCTAAATGTTTTAGGTTATCGTAACGATATTTTACGCAATATTCGTTTTGATCCAAATAAAGTGCGTTTTGAAGAATACATTTTTTTAAAGGAAATGTTCTTTATTAATAATGAATAGAACTATACAGTAGTTAGATTCGCCTTTTAAAAAAGCCATACCATTATGGTAAGAAAAAAAAGCATGACATCCACTATTACAACCCAACTCTGTTGCAACCGACTGAAAAAAGGAACAAAAACATAAACCAATAGTAATTAAAACCCTATTGATATAACCGGACCCAAAGCTGGGTAAAGTGAAAACTCCACCATCCTTCGACGTTCGATCCAGCCCAGCCAAAAACAAATAGAAACAAAAATCACCAAATACCTTCATCAAGTCAAACATGCATTTACCCAGTGTCACACAATTCAATGCCCATCTCATCAGTTTATCTCTGTCAATCGATGTTATCTTTCTCTGATGAAATTGGCCTCCGAGCTGCAGCCTGACATCGATCTCGAAGAGTTTGAAGCGTTATGGTGGAACACTTTTTGTTCTCAAATTGACGGCGAACCCTCTCAAACCAAATAAGATGAATCAAAGTAGCCATGGACACACATGCTAGCTTCTGAGCAATCGATTTGCATTGGAAGCTCTGATTAATGGTCTTTAATCGCTCACTCAAAGTCGTCGAGCCATCGTGCTGTAGGTTAAGCATGTCAAACAGATGATCGCAGAGATAAGTACTATAATTACAATTCATAAATAAATGAAGTGTGTTTCAATATGATTATTGCAAAGTAGGCAGTGCGTTTGTTTATATGCCAAATAGGTAGTAAACAAGAATTTTTTTGCAATCATATTGTGCCAAATTAAAAAGTAATTATCGTCCTTTTCTGCATGTACTCATATGTCATCCCAAACAAAAGCGAAGACAAATTTTCTTTGATTTACAATAGTCTAGTAGTCCAAAATGTCATCTTGACTTAATTTAACTTGTAGGTTTTGTGATGAAACTTCTCTAGTTTATGACATAGATAGAGGTTGTAACTGTCTATGTCTAACAATAAGACTCACATTATCGTTCAATGAAATGTTTAAGGAAACCCTATTCCAGCCAATAAGGTCAACTAACGACTTATGGTTGATCCACGAGTCGAACCATAGATTCATATGCTCCTCGTTAACAATCACACGATTCATAATTTTAGCTGCTACATTGCGTTGCTTTAACATGGATTTAAAAGTTCATGAGTAATTGTTATTTACTGCCATCACCCAAAAATTAGCCTTTGACAAATACTTTGTCCTCATCCACCTTGACCAGAGACTGTTAGTAGTCAGAAAATTCCAAATAAGTTTGATTCTGGCAGTAGTAGCCAAATCAATAAACTTTCTGATTCCAGTACCCCCTTCAAATTGGTAAATGATAGATTAATACCCAATACCTGATAATAGGAGTTATTGTGCTGTGAATAAGCTCTGCACGGCTAGTTGTAGTTAGCAGCTTATTATCCCAACCATCTAATCTGGTGCTAATTTTTTGTAACAGGGGAGCACAATGGGTTGTGTGAATGTACTCTATTTTGAGGGGAACTCCGAGATACTTAACAGGTAAACTCTTTTCTGGAATTTTTAAAATAGCAGAAATTTCCGCTTTACTTGCCACATCTGTACTGTAAAAAATTTGAGACTTGGTTTGGTTAATACGTAGGCCAATAGTATCCTCCATAGCAGTAAAAATATAATTCATATAAATAGCATTTTTAATTGTAGCAGCTAGAAAAATCATGACATCATCCGTGTACAACAAATGTGTTATATAGCAGGCTGAATTTTAGAAATGGGCTGTAGAGACCTATCTGCCAAACCTTCTTCCATAAGAAGTGTAAAGAATTCCGTTGCTATGCAAAACAAATAAAGGGACAGCGGGTCACCCTACCGTAACCCTCTGTTTGAAGAAATAAAACCATGCGGTCGACTATCAATCATTATAGAAAAAGTAGGAGTTGAAATGCATTCATAGATTAACTGAATAGTAGGTATATGAAAACCATACGCCATAAGCATGTGACAAAAAAAAATTACAGCTCACCATATCGTATGCTTTTTCAAGGCGACTTTAGTGCACTTTTTTGGTTTATCATGCTTTCTGAAATCCTGAATCTTTTCGTGAGCCAACAACACATTCTCACCAATGCTTCTACCGAGAATGAAAGATAATTGGTTTTGAAGAATACTTTCCTCAAATTTGTATATACACACACTTATCTTTGGTTTAAGTATATAGAGATATTTTCTAAGTGTTGAAAATGAAATGACTTGTGAATATGCCTATAATATTGATATAAGTATATGAAAATTTTCCAGTATCGAAAGTTTGAAATGATTTTGTGAACATATCTGTTTTAAAGATAATTTGAAGTAAATATTTAGAAAGCGATTTAATTAATAAAAGACTAAGTAAATGGGCCTAGTGATTGCTTGGTGCTAGATATTGTTTGTTGCTTTGATAGTTAAACAACCGACTATCAAATTTGGCCTCTTTATCGTTGTTGGACCGGAGAGACCGGCGTTGGATTTATCCGAGAACGCACCAATATATGCATTCGAAATTTCAGGTTTATGATAATGATGGTCGACGACAAAGATCTTTATGATGTAGGGCTGCTTGCCACCAGACCCTTGGGGAAATTACCATATCATATACTTATGGTGGTAGTAGTGCTCTATCATGAAAATCTTCGATACAAGGACTGTTCTCTACTAATTCTAGGAGTAATGCCCGACAGGATGTGGTAGGAGAGTTTCTTCGATTGTCATGTTTCTAAACGACTTGTGTGGACGAATGTCTAACATTCCATTTCTAAGAACCGCATACATTGGTTTTTATAAACATACATTTATTAGTGATGTAGGAAGTAACTCTATTACATTTAACAACCCTCTTTGAGATGACAAGATCATAGGTTGTACTTTTGTGAAAATCAATTAGTGTGATATTGGAAATGGCAATGTGGCATTCAAAATGGAATGTGCTACGTGAAATGTAAAAGTTACCTTAAGCTTGATCAACCGGTAATGGCTTAAACAGGGTATGCCGATAGGCTAAGTGGGTCACTCCCATTAGGGTATAGTCATCACTCTTCTAGATGTATTTATTCCTGCTATAATGTCAGGTTTTAAATTTATGTTGTGTATGCTTGTCGCCATGGATAGGTAAGTTATGACTGGGATGATGTCATATTCGGTTCTATCCACCACCATATGGGTTTGTGGGTAGGCCGGTCTTCCAGGTGCAAAGGTTTCGAAAACGTCGATCCTCGGTACATTCGTCTACAAATGTACTGTATAGAAGGTAATCCCTTACCTACCACTATATGGAAATCCAAACTCCAATACATGCTTGCCATTTTATTTGTAGAACCCACTTTGTGGCTAGTATGCTGGAATTTAACGGTATAACAATTTCGGCTATGATTGGTTATTTGTATGGATATCCAAACTCTAATCCGTCCATGTTTATGTGTGGGCGTGGTCTTACGAGATACCTCTGTTTTGATAAAGGAAATTTTGTAACTTCAAAATTCATTTGAGATGTGTTTTCTCACGTTGGTTTACTAGACTGATCCAAGCGTTCTTCCCTTTCGATGCTCGGGTCAAACCGAGTGTATTACAGATGTAGATATTTGGTGCTTTTGGAGCTTAAGCGGGTGAGTTGGAAGTCTTCAGATCGTATTCCCGTATATGTTTATATTCTGTTGCATTATTGTTTATGTTATCTGCATTTGTGAGGATGGGTTGTTATAACTGTCCAGCTGATGATTTTATGTCATGTTCTCTGATATAATTGAGATATGATATTACAATTTCACTTTCTGTAAATATCATTGATATTATATTATATGTTATTCCGCTGCGATATGAGATTCTGTGTTGTTATTGCTCTGTTTGGTTTTCTTCTTCTCTATTTCTTCTCTTCTCTTCTCTTCTTCTCTCTTCTTTCTTTCTCTTGATTTTATGAAGTTCTGTTCGCTTTGGGTCTGATATGTCTGGGTTATTGTCGATCCAATGGGTACGATTTTTTGGGATATCATACTAGGTCTCTCCCCTTTGTTCTCCAAAGGGCAGTGATGATCATTAGTATATCTGAAATCCTCCCTCGTTCCCATCCACAACCCTCAATTTCTCTTATTATGTTTTTCAACTCCTATCTTCTCCACAACCAAACGCTATTTGGAAAATTTTGTGTAGTTTTCTCTGATGCCAGTTGTTATGGTTATCCTAATGATCCCTATATAATTAGATTTGGGAAGGGATAAGAAGTGAAGAAGAACAATACATAAAAAAATTCCTTCAAACAAAACTTTATTGAATTCACAAAAAGATTACAAAAAAACCCTAAAATTGGGAACAAATCTCAACCCAAATCCATAGAATAATAATTCTCCTTTATCACAATGAACCTAAACAAGCCATTTATAGCAGTCTATGTAGTCTCCATCATGGATCAAAGCCGTGCATAAATCCATGGTGTAAACTCCAAAACACGTGGAAAAAAAATGGAATTTCCCCTGAAACTCGAACCCGGTTTACTTTAGAAAAAACTAATCCAATTGACCTGAAAACCCATTGTTCGACTGGTGTGAGTCTTAGTAAACTACAAGTGTACTCGAGCTAAAATTGCCCCGAATTCCAGTCAATTGGAATAGTTTGCCAGTCGATTAGAAAGGGTTCCCATTAACTCTTGCTTATTCCAATCGACTAGAAGCTTATAGCTTACGCTATATGCTTTTAAACCCTTTTCTCATCTCTTCATTATCCCTTCTCCAATTCTCCAGACGATGCGCTATCATCACCTACATGATCATAACGTCATCTTCTTTGATTTGGAAACACTCTATCACCAATTCCAACAATAAACACTCACCTTTTATTTACAAAAAGTTTCAGATATCTGAAATATCTACATTTTTTATTTTCAGATACATATATATTCAGATATATGAAAATATCCATGAATACGGATACAAATATGCACTTTTTGATATCTGCTTATAGCAATACAGATTTGCAATCGGATATATATTGTTTGATACTAATGTAGATACAACATTATTCGTATCTATTTGTATCCATTGGCAGCCTTAGCTCAGTCAAGGGAGGTTGCATTGATAATAACTTAATTTTCGTTTGCAACTTGTACTTCACTTAATCCATAAAATGTACATCTGTTTGGATCATTTAAGTCATCCTTTACATAAGTATTATATGTTATTTTTAAGATTCAAAATAGTTTAATTGAAATGGTCGGTGATTTTATCAACCATGTTTAATGTACGATTAATAATAAATTTTGGTAACAATACTAAATTGTGTAAAATTATGGCATTCAATAATTTTATTCAAAAAGAAAACTTTAAAGTGGAGCGAACCGATGAATCCCACGATGAAATCACGTAGTAGTTAACACTTGTAGAATTGCTACACATTGGGGAGAATGCATTGGAACGAGTGAGAATTAATTAATCCTATGCATAGGCCCACTTATTTCTTTTTTATACTAGTGAGTTTTTGTTATGTTAAATACAGTTGTAACAAATTTCTTTGGAACTTCTGCAAAACACGAAATACCCTATTGTCCTTCTATAAATTTTATAGAAAAATAGTAAATTGTGCTAGATGAAATTTTTGTTTCTTTTTTTTGCCTACGGATGCGGACTTGTTTTTCATTTCAAGGACGCGGGCTCTATTTTTTTGTCCAAAGGAAATACTTCTGTAAAATTTAAACTTGTCATTTTATTATCACCGATCTTCTTGCTTCCTATCTTCTTCCTAATCTTGTTGATATTCATTTCGATCTTACTAATCTTTGTGCATCGATCTTCGTTTCAAGGATGCATGCTTTATTATTTTTGTTCTCGATCTTCTTGATCTTGCATCGATCTTCATCGTATAATTTTCTCTTGATCTCTATCAAGCAATTTCCAGTTAAAGGTATGCCAATTTTATTTCTTTCAATCTTCTATTTATCTTCCTCTGATATACATGTATTGGTTATTAAGCATATTTTTGTTTACTAGGTTGTATACTTTGTCTCCTTCTTAATTTCGGTTCCAGTTTTAGATTTGGTTCAATAGCAAAGTAAGATTTAATGTGTACTACTATGTTTATTTTGCATTGTTTATTGTTGTACATTTTTAATGTTCATATGACATCTGTTAATTTTATATGTTAGTTTGTTGTGTTATGCTATGTTTATATAGCATTCTCTGCTGTCGTATTCATAATTTGTTTTAATTTGGTTATGCTATGCTCATTTAGCATTTTCTTTTTAATTAATTATTTTTCTTTCATTTAGCATTTAATATTTGTCATTTTCTTTTTCTGTTTTGTTATTCTATATTAATTTAGCATTTGTTGTATTCATAATTAGTTTGTTTAGTTATTCATTTATTATGCTATGTTAATTTAGCATTTCCTCCGTTGCTCTTTTCATAAGATTAAGTAAGTTTACTGATTGTTTTTCCTTTAGCAATACTGATATCACCAACGATGAACCAAATAGTTTGCTAGTTATTTTTGGACATAACGAGAATTGTTATTCTACTCGAATTACCATGGGTTCTTCTTTGTTTGCTGTTAGACTGAAATCAGTGAAGTTTGGCACATCTTAGTCCGCTTTCTATTGAGATATCTTATGTTCCTAAGAATAAGAATATAATCATTGATACCGATTCATATTTGATTAGTATTGTGTGCTTTCTAATTTTCAAGAAGAGTGAATATTTTAAGTTTACTGTTAAAGGAAATGTTTGTGCTATGGAAGTTGATATTGGTGGCACTGGTTTAGGCAATTCAATTGTTCAAAGCACTTCATTTTGTAGTAGTCTATTACAAATAGTGATTCTCATGTCGATTCTTCTTATTATTTAAAAGATATTGTTAAAGAAAGGTTCTCAAAAATTATTATGAATTTTCTTGGTTTTTTAACGAAGTTGAGGATTTTAGGGAGTTTTTAACGGCATATCCAATAAAAAATTGTTATGATTTTATTTTTGTTAGAAATTTCTGATGTAATTTTAGTTAATTTCTCTTGGTCTATGGATGTTTGTAAGTTTTATCTTAACGCTTCTGGATCATGGTTTACTTTCCAGGTTTTTCATTAGGACCGACACTTTTGACCATGCAAAGAACCGCCTTTCTTACTGCTACAGACGATACTTAATACATTCTCGGTATTCATGTGCCGTTTATTTAGTCGTCCGAAAGACAGACATTTAGGGTGAAGAAAGAAAAGATAGAAAAGAATGAACTAAAACAACACGGAATCTCACAAGGCAATGGAACAGTATATATTAATCAACATAATATATAACAAAGTCATTTTAAAATGTTACATCAGAGTCATATCAATACAAATTCAAGCTTAGGATAGTTATAACAACCCGTTCCTACCTAACTGATACAATATACATATAATACGGTGGAAATAAAAAAAATAACTAGCTATCGATGAAGCCACCTGCTCTAAGCTCCTCTAAAATGAATCTACGGAAAAACTGCACTAGTAGGCTGCCCATACAAATTTGAGCACCCAAGAGTTAAGAAAAGGGAAAATAAACTCTGGATCAGACATAGGACTGGTGTGAGTAAAGCATAAGTCTTGAAAACGTGATTGGCCACATAGCTATGCTGCATACCCTATTTTTGCCGTTTTCATGGTTGTTAGGCTTGAGGTTGTGCTTTACTTTTTTTCATACCAGTAAACCATCTTCGAGTGCGAACACTGCCCTCAAGGCAGAGATACAATGTCAGCATTCATCCATGCAAGTTGTTCCGGGATCGAACAAACGTTCCACATTACTATCTTCCATTTTGGAATCTCCCTCAAGAAGAATATTATAACTCCACAACATACTTCAATATGATTTAACATCGTTCGTTATTAGTTTGGATTGGTTCAGATAAATTCGGGGACCAGTATCTCCAAAACTAAGCGATAATTTCCTGCTAACTCAATTCTGGTTCTTTTAGAAGTATGCACTAAACAATCGAGTCCTCGCCGGGGAGCTCGAATATACCCAACATACCTTCTGAGTCAAAATCGGTCCATATTTGATAGTCGGTTATTTAACTAACAAATAAACAAACAACAACCAATTTCCGTTTGAGATTTATTTACCCACAGCAACTAATAAGCCTCAAAACAAATCTTTATTTAATAAATCTCTTTCAAAAACATTTGTCTAAAACATTCATATACTTATCTCTTTAACATAAGTATAATCACAAAAAATTTGCGAATAACTTCTTACTTTGAAATCATGTTAAAAAGGATTAAATAAAGGTTGTTTAAATTGGAGGTAAGGACAACCCTAAACACTATTCCCTTGGTGTTAAGTGTAGAACGGATGTTCCATACCGCCATTTTTAAAAGGTCGGTATAGAGACACCTAGATCTCAAATTCCTTTTATATTTCTTTTGATAAATCCTTTTTTAATCAAGTCGATTTCGTTCATGAAATCTCTTTTACTTGTAACCCATATCCATTTCAAAATACTTTCCAAATTTTTAAATCTATTTATAATACCCTTTTATAAATATTCAAAATCATTTATGTCCAAACTTTTTATATAGATTCCTTATAAATACCTCAACCATTCTCTACATTCCCTTTATGAATATCCAAAGCATTTTCTAAAGCTTCTTTTATAAATACCCACAAATCACTTATAAAACTCTTTATAAAGCTTTCAGGTTTAAAAAATTTCTTAAATAACCTTAAATAAAATTTGCTTCCTTTAATAATAAAATCCATTTTACAAATCTCCTTTATTTATGAAATCTTCTTTCTTAAAACTCAAATCCATTTACCCAAGACACCTTATAATTTCCAAATTCATTTATAAAACTCTTAATAAAAACTTCTTTTTATAAGATGGAAAACCATTCCCATTAGTTAAAAACATCTTTAGTAAAACCATTTTTCAAATCATTTAAAAAAATATCTTGTTCAAATGTAATAACTTCGAAACCATTTCAAAAGAAAATGAAATATTTATCTTTATAAAAATCAAACCGAGGCTTAGTGATGACAATGGTGCTTTAATTTGATTTTACTTCTCTAGTTTAACATAACATCACATAACATAGGTATATAAGGGATTAACACATAACAATCAACTCAAGTAAATATTCAAGTTAATTATAATAGCAGAATGGTATTTTATTCCGCTAATGGATATCATTAGTCTTCTTAATCATACGAGGTACCTAAAGGTTACGCGATATAGAAATCCCTTGATTTTAAAAGAAATTTGAAAAGAAATAGTTTAAAACAAAACCGATTACTTAAACTCAAAGAGATTTTAAAACAAATTAAATCTTATTAATTTAAATCAAATCCTTGTTAAACTATAACTAAACTCTAATTAAAAGTAATTAATCTTTAATTAAACCTTATTAAAGCATAATTAACTTTAATCAAAGATTAATTAAATAAAAACCCTTTAAAATAATAATTAAATAAAAATTATCTTAAATAAATAATTATCCTTAATTAACAATTATATAATAATTAACTTTAATTAAGTAACAAATCATGATTAACTTGATTGATTAACATTTAAGTTTAAAAACCATCATTAACAAATGATTAAGTACTAATTACCTATATCAACTAATCGATTAATTAAATAAATAATTAAATAATTGTTTTCTAATTACTAAATCAAAGTTATAAAACATTTCTAAAAATATTTTAAGTTAAAAACAAGTTTACATTCGAAAATAGTTCGACTTTTCGAATTGCGTATATATTGATTATCGCTATACGGACGCGTAATTTTCAAAACTTGAAATTTTGATTTTCTAACTTTTAAAACTTCAACTTTTAACTTTCGTATTCTTTAAAACATGAAAACAAACCTTTGAAACCCAAATTAAAGGTTTAAACTTAAATACATTTCGCTTTGAAATAAAAACAACTTTTCGACAAAAAGAGGGATTTCTAAGTCGCTTTTGGTTAGCAAATCGCTATCTTCATGTTATGAACCCACATACAACAAATGCAACATTCAATCGCGATACCACATCATAAAATTATAGCATAATCTTAAGCAAGAATATTACTTCACAAATACTAACTAACTTTTCCAATATTCAAGGTATAATCTTTATCGCTTACTCAAACTTCGGCATAAGCACTCAACACCAAATCAACATATATGCATGTATATACAACATATAACATTTTTTTTTTTGAATTACCTAGAGAACCAAGCTTCGCTTGTAAACTCTAGGGAAGTATGTGCCTGCCAAACACATACTTCGGGTACTTGTTACAGGGTTGTCAGTTTCGGGGCTCGAACTCGTGACCTACGATCACGCAGTCCGGACCATCAACCAACTGCGCCAACCTTGTTGGCTACAACATATAACATTACTACCTACTTAAGCAAAACTTTAACTCATAAAGTTTACAACTTTAAAAAGCTAGCAACTTGAGTTTTAAAAACACGAACTTTACTCACCAAACTTTCATTAAATCAGACTTTACTTGCATTGACCTAGCTCACTTTCTCCTAGCTCGACAAAATGAAGATGTGGACCATTGGAAGGCTAAAAAGGCTTGGCCTAGTGAATAATAGGCACAACTATGGTTAGAATAAGGCTCAACCTAGATGGTTTAGTGGAGTACAGGGCATTGTTTAGTAGAGAATGTGCTTGGAAGTGAAATGGACTAATTTTCACTAGATTTTTAAGTGAATGAAGCCATGAATGGAAGAAGGGGAGGTAGTAGAAAATAGAAAGGAGACGAACAAAGGAAACATAAAGCGAGTGAGGAGGTATTTATAAAAAATGAGAGGGGTAATTTAGTAAAATGACTTTAACTATAAAATCATGAAAACATATCACCATTCCTCCCTCCCTACCCTAGTATACACGTTACCAACATGGCTACACCTCCCATTATACTCTCATGTACTAACCTAGGTTGTGTAGGTGATGGATGTGTGATATCTTAGGTTACTTTTGGTTATATAATATACATTTGTACATAAAATGTCAAATCATGTATCCATGTGTATACACTGAGTATTTACTATGTATCATGTATATGAATGTATATTTATTTGTAAATGTATCAACCCTAGTTTTAAAGTGTGTGCATGTGGCACCAAGTGTGCATAATGTTCCCGACGACTTTCTGGTGTCGAAAAGTCAAAATTTCGGAAAACATTCTTCGGTCACATTTTATATTTTTGTTTGAACTATATATATTGGTAAACAAAATTTGAACACTATTTTATCATCATTATTAAATAATTAAAACAGGTTTATTTGCTAATAAAATCCCATTTATTGATTATATAAAATATATTTTAATAGCCTATTTCTAAGTGGCAAAATCCTGGATCGGTACAAATCTATTTTACCATCATTTGGTATTATTTAAAAGAGTTATATTTTTTTGTTATAAAACTTGTTATTTTATATTTAAAATTTATTAAATATTCACAAATCAAGGCAGTAAAATTCTGGGTCATTAGACTCTTCCGTCTTAAAACGACACTTAATTCATCCTTTGATACCAAATGTAACGAACCACCTTCCTTACTACTAAGAACGACACTTAATACATCCTCAGTATTCGTGTGTCGATCATTTAGTCATCCGAAAGACAAATCATTAAGGGTGAATGAAAGAAAAGATAGAAGAGAAGAAACTAAAATAACACAAAATCTCACAACGCAACGGAATAATATATATTACCTAATTTTATATATTACAAAGCCATTTCAAAATGTTACATCAGAGTCATAATAATGCAAATTCTGGCCCAAGACAGTTATAATAGCATGTCCCAACCTAACTGATACAATATACATATAATACAGTGGAAATAAGAAAAATAACTAGCTATCGATGATGCCACCTGCTCCAAGCTCCTCCAAAATGAATCTGCAAAAAACGTGAACTACTTGGATGCTCATACAAATTTGAGCACCCAAGAGTTTGGGAAAAGAGAAAATAAATTTTAGGTCAGACATGGGTCTGGTGTGAGTAAATCATAAGCCTTTAACTTTATAAAAACCTTTAATTCAAAGGCATCTCGTAAGACCACGACGTCCATAAACATAGACAGATATTTACCTTATGATAAACATTTGTATATAAAATCCAATGATATTATAATAATGTTTATGGTTTCAAATAAATATAAATATAGCCGAATGCTTGCATCTCACATTTCAACATAGTTGGGCACAGCTTAGTCCATAAGGCTCGTATTGGAGAATCGATTCCAACAATGGCAAGGTAAAGGACTACCTTCCAATGGTACACCATAGAAAATGCACCTGGAATTTGACAAGACTTTCTTGTACCCCTGCAACATAGAGCTTGCTGTCCCTTTCACATAGCGAACCGGATTACCCGATTCCTTTTTGACACTGAAGCCTTATACTACCACGGTGTTTTTACGCAAAGCAACTCGAATATGGACAATCTAGAATGGGATGGCGACTTCTAATGGCAGCTGACCATATATCTCTGCTACATACCCTATTTTTCCATTTTCCTGGTTGTGAGGCTTGAGGGTACGCTTTACCTTCTTTTATACCAGCAAACCATCTTCGAATGCTAACACTGCCGTCTAGGCAGAGATACAATGCTAGCGTTCATCCATGCAAGTTGTCTAGGGATCGAATAGACATTCCACACTGCTATATTCCATTTTAGAATCACCCTAAGGAAGAAAGTATAACTCCACAACATATGATTTAACGTCGTTCGTTAATAGTTTGGAGTGTTTCAGATAAATCCGAGGACCGGTGCCTCCAAAACTAAGCGATAATTTCCGGCTAACTCAATTTCGATTCTTTTGGAAGTATGCACTACGCAATCGAGTCCTCACCAGCAAACTCGAATATACTTGACATACCTCCTGAGTCAAAGTAGGTCCACATTTGATAGTCGGTTATATAACTATCAAATAAACAAACACAGCCAATTTCCATTTGAGATGTATTTATCCATAACAACACTAAGCCTCAAAGAAATCCTTATCTAATAAATCTCTTTCAAAAACGTTTGTCTAAAACATTCATATGCTTATCTCTTTGACATAGTATATTCACAAAACATTTGCGAATAACTTCTTACTTCGAAATCATGTTAAAAAGGATTATACAAATGTTGTTTAAATTGGAGGTAAGGGCAACCCTAAACACTATTCCTTCAATGTTAAGTATGAAGTGGATGTTCCATACCACTATTTTTAAAGGGTTAGTTTAGAGAAATCCAAATCTCAAATTCATTAAATTTCTTTTGGCAAATCCTTTTTTAATCAAATCTACTTGATTCATGAAATCTCTTTTACTTAAAACCCAAATCCATTTCACAATACTTTCCAAACTTCCAAATCCATTTATAAAACACTTTTATAAATATTCAAAATCATTTATAAAACTTGCTTTTAAATATCCAAACTTTTTATATAAATTCCTTATAATACCCAAACTTTTTTATAAACTCCCTTTATGAATATCCAAATCATTTTCTAAAATGTCTTTTATAAATACCCCAAAATCACTTATAAAACTCTAGATGAACCTTTCTTGTTTAAACAACTTCATAAATAACCTTAAATCAAATTAGTTTCCTTTAATAAGCAAATCAATTTTATAAATCTCCCTTATTTATGAAATCTTCTTTCTTAAAAACTCAAATCTGTTTACCTAGAACACCTTATAATTTTCAAAATCACTTATAAAACTCTTAATAAAAACTTCTTTTTATAACATGGAAAACCATTCCCATTAGTTAAAAATATAACATCATTTGTCAAACCATTTTTTAAAGTATCTTGTTCAAATGCAATAATTTTGAAACCATTTTAAGGAAAATGAAATATTTGTCTTTAAAAAAATTAAATTAAGGCTTAGTGACGTCAGTGGTGCTTTTAGTTTGATTTTACTTATCCAGTTTAACATGGCATCATATATCATAGGTATATAAGGGATCAACACATAACAATCAATCAACTTAAGTAAATGTACAAGTTAATTATAATAGCAGAATGTTGTTTTGTTCCGCTAAATGATGTCATTTAGTCTTCCTAATCATATGGGGCTACTTAAGTGTAAGTAACACATAAATCCCTTGATTTTAAAACAAATTTAGAAAGGAATTAGTTTAGAACAAAACTGATTACTTAAATTTAAAGCGATTTTAAAACAAATTAAATCTTATTAATTTGAACCAAATATTGTTAAATAATAATTAAACTCTAATTAAAAGTAATTAAATTTTAATTAAATCTTATTAAAAAATAATTAACTTTAATCATAGATTAATTAATTAAAACCCCTTTTAAAATAATAATTAATTAAAAATTATCTTAAATAATAATTAATGAATCCTTAATTAATAATTGAACAATAATTAACTTTAATTAAGTAACAAATCATGATTAACTTAACTGATTAACATTTAAGTTTAAAAACCATTATTAACAAATAATTAAGTATTTATTACCTTTATTAATTAATTAAATTATCATTGATTAGATAAATAATTAAATAATTTTTGTCTAATTAGTAAATTAAAGTTATAAAACATGTCCTAAAATGATTTTAAGTTAAAATCAAGTTTATATTAGAAAATAATTAGATTTTTCGAACTGCGCGTATAACGACTATCGCTATACGGACCCGTAATTTTCAATACTTGAAAATTTGATTTTATAACTTTTAAAACTTCAACTTTGAACTCTTATCTTCTTTAAAACATGAAAGTAAACTTTTGAAACTGAAATCAAAGGTTTGAACTTAAAAATATTTCGCTTTGAAACAAAAACAACTTTTTGATAAAAAAGGGATTTCTAAGACGCTTTTGGTTAGCGAATCGCTATATTCATGTCGTGAACCCACATACAACAAATGTAACATTCAACTACCACACCGCGTCACAACACTATAGCACAATCATAAAAAAGAATATCACTTCATAAATACTAACAACTTTTTCAATATTCAAGGTATAATCTTTATCGCCTACTCAAACTTTGACATAAGAATTCAACACAAAATCAACATATATGCATGTATACACAACATATAACATTATTACCTACTTAAGCAATACTATAATTCATAAATTTTTACGACTTTAAAAAGTTAGTAACTTATGTTTTAAAAACATGAACTTTACTCACCAAACTTTTACTAAATAAAGCTAAACTTGCTCTCGACTTAGCTAACTTGCTCTTAGCTCGACAAAATGAAGATGTGGACCCTTGGAAGGCCCAGATAGGTTAGTGGATTATAGGGCCTTGTTTAGTAGAGAGTGCGTTTGGAAGTGAAATGGAGGAGTTTTTAAGTGAATAAACCAAATCTTTCTCTTAGGAAATGGAGATGGAAGCCATGATGGAAGAAGTGGAGGTATTTAAAAATAGAAAGGAGATGAACAAAGGAAACATAAAGGGAGTGAGGAGGCATTTATAGAAAATTAGAGGGGTAATTTAGTAAAATTACTTCTAATACAAATAATAATAAACTTTTCATGAAAGCATATCACCATTCCTCCATCCATACCCTAGTATACATGTTACCAACACGGCCACACCTCACACCATACACTCCTATACTAACCTAGGTTGTGTAGGTGATGGATGTATGATATCTTTGGTTAATTTAGCTTATATAATATACATTTGTACATAAAAGGTCAAATCATGCATGTATGTGTATATATACACCGAGCATTTACCATGTGTACATGTATATAAATGTATATTTATTTTTGAATGTGATCAACCCTTGTTTTAATAAATGTGTACATGTTGCACCAAGTGTGCGCAATGTTCCCGACGACTTTTGGGTGTCGAAAATCCAAAATTTCGAAAAACGTTCTTGGTCACATTTTATATATTTATTTGAACTATCTATATTGGTAAACAAATTTTAAAAACTATTTTATCATCATAATTAAATAATTAAAATAGGTTTATTTGCTAATAAAAACCCATTTGTTGATTATATGAAATATATTTAGATAGCCTATTTCAAAGTGGCAAAATCCTAGGTCATTACAAATCTATTTTGCCATTATTTGTTATTATTTGAAAGAGTTATATTTTTTTATTGTAAAACCTATTATTTTAATATTTAAAATTTATTAAACATTTGCAAATCAGGGTGGTAAAATTTTGGGTCATTACAGATCATTCATATGGAGCCGGTTTTAGAGATGCTAATAGAGTTAATATTTCAAGTAGATTTGTTAAATCGTTGATTATTTATCAAATTCAAGATGCTTCTATTAAGAAGCCAAAAGATATTAGCAAAGAGTTTAGAAGGGAGTATGATTTTAATCTTTCATATCATTATGCATATAGTGGAAAACGATTGGCTTTGAAAGAAATATATGGGGATGATGCCATGTCTGAAATGATTGTTTAAATGATCATTTGCATTTTCAAAGTGAATTGGAATGTATTGGACATGCAAATCATAGTGAAAACTAGAATTCATATTTCTGGTTCAGAAATATAGGAAAAGTTAATTATTCCATAAAGTTACAATGCTCTTTGTTTGGTTAATCAACTTATTGATTGATTTATTACCATCAAGAGATGCATGAACAAGGTTACAACTTAACTACCATAACGATGGTAAGTATAAACTTTTCATGACAAATGTTAAATAATAGTATAAAACATTCTAATACTTATTAATACTCAGAACGCTTTAATACATGATCCGAAAACTATGATCAATGACATAGTCATACCAACAATAGACGTCATTGTGAAGGATGAATTTGTAGAGAAGTTTTTCTTCCCTCTACATTACATAAACCACTAGCGCTTACCGATGCTAAGCTATGAGACAATGCCGTTAAGTCATTACGACTCAACCAAACTAAATACTAGATCAACAAGGACATTAAACCCCAGCTATAACCAAGCCATGATTCTTGTAAGAAAATGCAATTTAAAAATCACTCTAATATTAACATACAACAATAAATTTTTTCTTCCAGAGGAACAAAATTGAATTATTGTTCATGAAGAAATGGCCAAAAATAGGAATACTCAACAAAGAACTTAACAAACCTAAAGTGTTGCAACCGAAAATCCCACCACAAGATTCTGATTCATAAGTAAATAATTTCATTTCTTCCCTTGTCATTTAAGTTTGTATATTCATCCAAGTTTTGTTGTTTTTCTGTTCCAACATGTTTATTGGAATCAAGCAAAAAATTCCTTGTTGGTTTGTTTGTTCAAGAAGCATCTTTTCATCTTCAGTTATATTCCTTATCTCAACGAATATTTTTATAATAACGCAAAATAGTAATAAATGAGCAACGGACAGTGAATGAACTAATGCTATATACAAATGTCATTTTTCATATAATGCTATATCAAACTATTATTCTTCATTCTTCAGTAATAACAACAGAAAATTGTAATACTACATTCCGTAGTAATGCTATATGTAACTATTATTCAACATATAGCTATATAATAACAACAACATAAAATGGTACTATACACTATGTTACGATATATTTATTTATCATTATATATTGTCGGTACTTGTGTGAGAAATGATACCTTTATACTATTCATCTTCTTAAAAGCTTATCTTGAAATCGCATTTTTTAAGCTTTTGATATTCCAGCTCCTAAATCTAGGTAAGGCAGCATTGTATGTTGCATTTGGAGAAATCAAATTTGCATGCTGTAACATCCCTGTTTTCAAATCAATTTTAAATTGGTAATTTATTTAATTTTTGAAATTAAATTGTGAATTAATTTGGTATTTTCCAAATTTAAATAGATATTTATTTGTTTATTAACATAAATGTATATAAATATGATTTCAAAATATTTATTTTACATATTTTTTTAAGAGAATTTAATTGGAAATTCAATAATAAAAATCTTAGAGAATAAATTGAATTTAAAATTTACATTTTGAAATTAATAGAATTTTTTTTCTAATTATATTAAATATGCATTTTAATTTGAAAAAGATATTTTGAATTTGATATAAAATTCTATAATTAAGAACTTATATATATATGTATATATGTATATAAGTATATAAGTATATGTGGTTATTTATCAATATATAATTTGATTTCAAATTATTTTTCTTTAATTTGCATAAATATAAATAATAAGAAAAATGTATAAATAAGAATCTAAACATATGTATATATGTGTATATATAATTATTAATAGTATATAATTAGATTTAAAGAAAATATTTTCTTTAAAAAGTTATATAAATAATATAAAAAGCTGTAAATATAACATTCATAATAATTTGAATTTAAAATGTAAAACAAGAATTAATAAAAATTCTAAAATACTTTCTTTTATATACTTGAAAATAAAAATATTTAGCGAATAATATAACATGAATAAATGTAATCTGTATATAATATATAAGTAAAAGGAAATGGATTTGTTTAAATTGAAAATGTAAACATATGTAGATATAAAGCAATTTATAAAATGAAAGGGTTTGAAACATAAATTTTAAATTAAATAAAACAAGGTTTAAACACAAAATAGATATCAATGACATTTGTGAGGTAAGGATAAAGAATTTATGCAAGTGTTAACATAATTAAACAAGTGTCAAACTTTTTAATTATTTTTTCTTTTTTTTAAAAAAATAATGATTTTCAGGTTATATACATACATCTAACTTCCACTCTCCATTTTCTTTTTCATTTCAAAAGATCTACAAACTTAAACAAAAGCCTGTACAAATTAGAAAACAAAAGAAAACCTCAAATCAGCAAGTTTAAAATCAAAAGCTTGTTCAAACAATAAATCAAAACAACAGTTTCAGATCATACAAACCTTGAAAGTACCAACTAAATCTGTTTGTCAGATGAAAAGACAAATCAAGGTTTTAAATATTAAACCTGGAAAGCAAATAAAAGTTTCAGCTTGAACCTGGAGCTAAAAAAATTCAAACCTAGGAAGTTTGAACCAGAGAAAGCAAGTTCAATTAGAGATCAAAATTCAAAACTATTCAAGTTCAAAATCTTGAAAACAACTGATTCAACTCAAGCTTGACCAAAGTACAACTCAAACCTGATTCAACTAAAGCAACAAAGATCAGAATCAAGATCAAACAATAAATAAAATACAAAGTTCCAGATTTTATCAAAACTGTCTTCTGTGCAAGGTGAGCAAACCATCCTTATAAATTCTTAAAGCTTGATATACCTAATTTGAATGTGATGATCTTTGAAGTATGTTATGAGTTATGATGTGCGTGTTGTTTAAAAATATCATTTTTATATATATGTGTGTTAATATATGTGTATATGTTTGGAATAGGCAAAAACCTGCCTTTATTTGTTCATTACAGGTTTTATAAACCTGTTCAAAAATGCATACCACTCAAAGGAATCGATATCATGCTTTGATCTTTAAATGAAACTTGTTTGTACTTATCAAATTCAAATTTTAAACTCAAGCATTTATATTAAACATATATTTTAAATTAAGATATTGCAGAGATGAATAACATTTAATCATAAAAATCGAATGATTAAATTTCAAGTTTTGATTATATGATCTGTTTCAAAATGAAAAATGGTGATTTTTGATATGAATGCCATGATTTTTAGTATTGGATATAATGAGAAATTTCGAGATGAACGGAAAAATACAAAATCGTCAATTCTCGACAATCAATGAACGATTGGACCTCGGGCTTGATGTCAGAGGAGGATGATGTGACACGGTTCGAAGGAAAGATGATGTGAGATTTTTTAGACGATCGTCGTGGTGATGCAGCGTAGGTTTAGGGTTTAACAACCCATTTTGGTCGATGATGGAAACTTGTTGATTTCGACATCGAGGATGAGCTGGAGGTGATCGGTCGAAGGGGAAAACGGAGCTTGGGTTTCATTGAGGTCGTGGACGTGATGCCAGGGATTCTAGTGATCTAGATAATCGGTACGAGGCAATTTAGTTGGTCGAAGTTGGGTTGAAGGTTGAGTTAAGCAACTCGATTTGGATTCCGATCAAAATCTATCAATACTAGGTGGTTGGGTGGATCGACGAGGTCGATGATGACTTGTTGAAGGTGGCATGGTTGATCGAGGGGGGGGGGGGGCTTGGACGAAGTGTGCACGTGCACGAGCTACCAGAAGTATTTGATGTTTCTATTAATTACCGAGCTTGGAGAAGAAAAGGAAGCTCGGGTAGAAACTCAGGAAAATCATGAGTCTGGCTGCGTGAGAGGCTCAAAGTCGAGGAGTTGAAGAAATACACGGGGCTTAACTCGGGAAAAAGATGGGGTTGGCTCGAGTTTCTGAGTTGTGTTTAAGTAACGCGATTTTTAATAAATAGTAAAATTAGGTTTCAAGTATTAATAAGCGTTGAAAGGATATAGATCAAGTATTTGTTTTCAAAGTAAATCTATTAGCAAGGTTTTAAAACAAATCTAAAGGTTTGTTTAAACTTTGTTGATATGATTTTGTAATAATTTTGTCAAGATGATTAAATAAATTTTCGAGCATTTTCAAATATAATGAAATTGTGAAGTCAAGAGATGTTTAATCAAAGGTTCTCATGAAATTTTGTATTAAATAAATGTTAAGCATTTAATTAAATTAAATAATTAAGAGTTGAGATACTTGATTTATCTTAAATATTTGTGATCTTACTAATAAAAGCAATTAAGTGTAATTACTTTATGATTCTAAGATAATCAATTTATGAGATAAATTAAAAGAAAGTTAGTTAATGTGATTAATTAGTATAAAAGGTTTTATTTTTTTAAAATTTATGATTTTTTAATAAAAGTGTTTAAAGTGTTAGTTACTTGATAATTAAAGGTTAATTAAAGATCGAAGAATAATTAATTAATGTGATTAATTAATTATGGTAATTAATTTGAGGATAACTAATAAAAGGTTAATTAATTAATGAAATTGATTAGGGATAATCACTTATGGTAATTAATTAAGGATAATTAATTAAATGGTAATCAATTAATGGTTAGTTAATTAATTAATGTAATTGATAAAGGTTAATTAATTAAAGAATAATTAAATAATTAAAGGTTAATTATTTAATGAATAAGGGTTAATTGATTTATTAGTTAAGGTTGATAAATTAATAATTAAGGGTTAATTAATTTGTTATTAAAGGTTAATTAATAAATTATTAAAGGTTAATTAATAAATTATTAAAGGTTAATTAATTAAAATGGTTTGCAATTAATTAATGTTAATTAACTAGGATCAATAATTTGTTAATCTGGTTTAAGTTAAGTTATAATCAGGATTGAGTAATTAATTCATAAGTAATTAATTTAATTGAAAATTTAATTGAATTAACTAAGGATTAAATAATTAATTAATCCTGCCTATAAATGACTATTGAATGCTTGGATTGCTTACGAATGTTTGTATTGTATGAGATGGCTTGAATTGATTGTCCTAGCAGATATGTGATATTTTGTTCTGTGAATTGAGCGATGTATAATTTATTTATTTATCCGTGATACATTTTGTATATTATCTGTGAATCTGTGAATGAATGATAAGCGTTATAGATCATAAGTCTTATCGATATTGCTGTTTTTTTGGATTGTGATGATTGATGATGTTGCACTATTGTGTAAAACCCCTGGACTACACCATAGACATACAAATGTGGATTGCACGAGGAAATCGTTTAAGTCACAGATATTTTGAAATCTAAATATTATTTTGTTGAAAAGTTGAAGTTTGAATCTAAATGATTTTGGAAACATAATTGGGTTGAATATGAAAAGCTTTTGAAAAGAAGTTTTAAAAGATAAAAGTTATTTTGAATAACTTGATTAAAATTTGAAATTTAAATGGTTTTATTTGAATTGGAATTCAAGATTTGAAATTAAGTTTTATGAATATTAGTTTGGAAATTATGGTTCAAAAAGTTTATACAAGTTATAATATGGGTTTTAAACCATTTTTAAAGTATTGTTTTGAGAATTTGAATTTAACCCAAGTTTTATACTTGAAGGGTTTTAACTTGTGCAAATGTAATCGGGTTTTCCGAAACGAAAACTATTTGTTTTCAAATAATAATAGCTTTCATATAAATAAAGGATTTCCAGTTTGTTTTAAAAGAATTTCAAGTTTGAAATGAAAATGGTTTTCCAAGTTATGAATGAATCTTTGAAAATGGTTTTGAAAGCTATGAATTGAATCAATGGTTTAAAGATTGGATGAGCCAATCCAATTTGAAAAGGAAATGGTTTTGAAAAGCTATAAACAAATCTTTGCGAAAGGTTTGTGAGCTTTGGAGAGGATCTTAAAGGTGTATCTTTTATATAAAAGATTTGAAATTGAAAATAGTTTTGAAAGCTATGAATTAATCTTTGTGAAAGATTGGTGAACGTTGTGAAGTAAATCTTTTTTTTAAAGATTTAAAAATGGTAATTTGTTGAAACCATTTGAAGAAAGATTTTTTGGGTTTTAAGTGTGACTTAACTAAGATCCCAATATCCATATGTTTTTAAAATAGTGTGCTCATTATTCAGTTTAGCCAGGAGAGGACTTTGTGACATATAACCCATTTCGAATAATGATACAACGTTATGGATTGCATTTGAAGACCGATGGTGAAGACCGGGTATTTTCGAGAATGAAATGATTACTTGTCGAATGACTCTACACCGAGTAGCTATGGTATAGAGATCTCCATATGTGATGGAGAGTCCAATCGGACTGTGAATATCCTGATTGGAAGGGCTTCTTTGTGAAGCGCATTCGGTTTTGTTCGAACCCGGAACAGACTTGTATGGATGTATGTCTGACATTACACTTTGAGATGTAAAGCTGATTTCTATCAAATACATTTCTGTTTGGTGGCGGAGATTTATTCTCTTAGCTTAACACCCTTCTCTAAGACGTACGTGCTCATAGGTTATATAGTTGATGGTTATTAGTGATACATTCACAATTTGGTAATGTGGTATACGAAGTGCTGCTGATCATTGTTGATCGAAGCATGACTTTTGTGAAAAGCGTAGCTTTGTGGACGAGACTGCATTAGAAACTCACAACCCGGAATGGTCGAAACAAGAAGAATGCAGCAAGGTTATTTGGAGGTAGCGCCCCCTGAGGGTATGTCCATTTCCTTCTGGATAGAGGTGGTATCATGGTATGGAGCCCAGATATTTAACCTGTGTGGTTATTGCAAATTTATTACTTTGTGGTTGTTGGTGTCGAGGCCTCGGATAAAGGTCGGTTATGACTGGGGGGAGGCATACTCATGACAGTTAGTTACCTAGTTACAGAGGTAACCCGGCCTTATGCTGGCAGAGATCCAGTTAGGTTCTCAAGGCGTCCCTCCAGAGGCGTGAGCATATGGCCCAGGAAGTTTCTTAGCCTAACCATTGTTGGAAATCCAAAGAAACAATATGAGCCCTTTAAGATTGCAATTGTATAACCTACCATCTCAGCTGGTAGCTATAACATGCATAATATAATGGTACCTATGCTGGCTAAGATTTATGTTATACTTTCGAAATTATTTTCTGCACTGTGCACTAATAATAATATTATCAAAAAAGATTTGCGTATCAAGCATGTTTGACTATCATAAGGAGAAATTTCCTCTAAGTGTGCGATTGCATGGTGTTTGTTCCGGGAGGCCGTATGGTAGTTTCATTTTCCAAAAAGCATTGCGGATTTCTTTTACTTCTTTTGTTGTTTGTTTTAAAGATAAACTCGTTTGCTCACACCAGTCCCATGAAAGAGTGGGTGTGCGGTAGGATCGTGTAATATGGAATAATGAAATAGTCTATGTAGATAAAGTAGGTAAATGCAAGGAGACACCAAGACTTTTATACTGGTTCGGACCTCTCGTCCTACGTCCAGTCCCTAAGCTCCTCTTAAGAATTTCACTAACTAACACCCTCACTTCACCCGGAGGAATAGGTTTACAACTTACCCGAATAACCGAACGAGATTTCTTGCCTCAACTACCGAAGAGGACTTCAACCCAATTACTAAAATACAATATTCGACTTGTTGTGTTCTTGTCAACACTAATGAGTCTAATGTAGTACAATATTCCTATAATCTTATCCTCGAGAGTATGTAATGTGTTTGTGAAGATTTAGGAAATGTGAATTGCTATGAATCAAAAGAATGTTATAAACAAAAACAGTGATTCAAGCAATAGGTTGGTGATTGCTTTGATAATGTTTAGAAAATATGATCAAGAAATAGATAGATTAAAGCAAGAGAATTCGGTTAATTAAATGATGTTAGAATCATGTATATATACTTGTAGAATGGATGCATGTATTGCCAAGGGTTGTAGATAAAAGAAGCTTCCATTTCTATTGAAGAATGGTCGCAACTCTTGGGAAGAAGAAGGTGTCCTTTCATGCAAAATTCGCAGGTTCAAATTCAGTCGACTGTGCAGGAATTTTAGTCGACTGAAAATATGAAGAAAAATTTTCAGGAAAAAATTCAGTCGACTGTGCAGGAAATTCAGTCGACTGAAACTGTGCATGTGTATAAATTTGTTCCAGTTTCAGTCGACTGACTGTTCCTGTTCAGTCCACTGAACTCTGTTGTTAAACAAAAAACAGCAGTAGCTCATTTGGTTAGAGTACATGCCTTCCAAACTAGTGACCCGGCTTCGAGCCTCGCTCCATGCATTTTTTGAAAACTTGATTTTGATTAAAATATGCATGCAAGTTTATTTGAATGTGAATGATGATTTTGAGGAAAGATTTTAACAAAGCACTTACTAGACTCTATATACATATTTGATGACTCTTGTTAAAATATATAACTATATGACCCATACTTTGAGTCGTTGAGTCAGGATGATGTCGTAGTCGTAGATTCGTGAATTTTTGTCAGCAATCAAAACCTATGATCAAACATTCTCCCCTTTTTGATGATGACAACTCCATTTTCTATGAACGAATCTTTGACAATCTTTGTTGATCATATCTCTCTCATTGAATATCTTCCTGTAATTGTGCTATCGATTTCTCCCCCTGAATATATGCTATATATTCCTATTTAATCTTTTTCCCCCTTAATCTGTGCTTGCATGGTTTATTCCTGCAAATTGTGTTAGAGAGCAATATCTTTCTCCCCCTTTGTCATCGACAAAAACGAGAGTTTATATGATGATATAAAATATATTTTACATAAGTGTTAACATAGAGCAATATAAAACAAAATAACTACTACTTATAATGTAAGGTATCAGAAAAAAATTAACATTTAAAGCATTCGATACCCAAGGTTCTTATAATTTCCTAATTTTTAGGAAACCATACCCATTTGGGTGTGGTTGAACCTTTATAAATATAATTTTCATTATTAACTACCATATAAAAATAATCATTAATGTATTTTTCTCTATTTTTCCAATTAACAGGAACCCATATACTTAGATAATTTTTATTCATATTTCCTATTAATGATTTTGTACTTCTAAAGAAATTATCAACATTATAGGTCATAGTAGTATTTGAATTTCTATAAAAATTGGATTTAGGCTTTACTCGAAATTTAGTACTAGCACTATCATTTTTACTATACATGAAAGCATATCTAGTGCTATTTCTACGATCAGTTTTATTATATCCTAAACCACTTTTATCATTGAGAGTTTTGAATTCTTAACATAACCTAATCCCTTCTTATTTGAAGCAGGTTGAGAATTTTCAATAATCCTGGATAAATTTTCTCTCCCTTTATTAAAATTGGAAATATTTTTAGTAATGTCATCAAGCTTAGTTTTGAGACTAGTGTTATCTAACTCAACAATTTTATTTTTTGTTTTTAACTCATGATTCTCAGAAGCTAGAGCATTATTCTTTTCTTTTTGAGCTTCTATTTCTTGACTTAATAGAGCGAGTTAAGAATCGTCAAAGAGTGAATCTTGAATTTTCTCAAGTTCTTCTTCTAATATTTTCTTCTCGTCTTTAAGCATATCTCTTTCGAATTCTGCTTTCTTCTGATTTTCTAGAGCTTCCTTATATTTTCTTTTGAGACTTTTTAAAGTGTCTAGAAGTTCTGAATTTATTTCTATCATATCATCAAAAGTTAGATCACTAACCTCATTATCATTTTCCATGAAGCATTTGTTTGTTTGCTCCTTTGATTTTTCTTTATTGCTCTTCCTCTTCTTATTGCCTTGACTAGATCTCTTTGTAGCCATTTATTCTAGGATGTTGTTACGATCTCTAGAATACCAGGCTCTGATACCAATTGAAAGAGTGGGTGTGCGGTAGGATCGTGTAATATAGAATAATGAAATAGTCTATGTAGATAAAGTAGGTAAATGCAAGGAGACACCAAGACTTTTATACTGGTTCGGACCTCTTGTCCTACGTCCAGTCCCTAAGCTCCTCTTAGGAATTTCACTAACTAACACCCTCACTTCACCCGGAGGAATAGGTTTACAACTTACCCGAACAACCGAACGGGATTTCTTGCCTCAACTACCGAAGAGGACTTCAACCCAATTACTAAAATACAATATTCGACTTGTTGTGTTCTTGTCAGCACTAATGAGTCTAATGTAGTACAATATTCCTATAATCTTATCCTCGAGAGTATGCAATGTGTTTGTGAAGATTTAGGAAATGTGAATTGCTATGAATCAAAAGAATGTTATAAACAAAAACAGTGATTCAAGCAATAGGTTGGTGATTGCTTTGATAATGTTTAGAAAATATGATCAAGAAATAGATAGATTAAAGCAAGAGAATTCGGTTAATTAAATGATGTTAGAATCATGTATATATACTTGTAGAATGGATGCATGTATTGCCAAGGGTTGTAGATAAGAGAAGCTTCCATTTCTATTGAAGAATGGTCGCAACTCTTGGGAAGAAGGTGTCCTTTCATGCAAAATTCGCAGGTTCAAATTCAGTCGACTGTGCAGGAATTTTAGTCGACTGAAAATATGAAGAAAAATTTTCAGGAAAAAATTCAGTCGACTGTGCAGGAAATTCAGTCGACTGAAACTGTGCATGTGTATAAATTTGTTCCAGTTTCAGTCGACTGACTGTTCCTGTTCAGTCGACTGAACTCTGCTATTAAACAAAAAACAGCAGTAGCTCATTTGGTTGGAGTACATGCCTTCCAAACTAGTGACTCGGGTTCGAGCCCCGCTCCATGCATTTTTTGAAAACTTGATTTTGATTAAAATATGCATGCAAGTTTATTTGAATGTGAATGATGATTCTTGAGGAAAGATTTTAACAAAGCACTTACTAGACTCTATATACATATTTGATGACTCTTGTTAAAATATATAACTATATGAACCATACTTTGAGTCGTTGAGTCAGGATGATGTCGTAGTCGTAGATTCATGAATTTTTGTCAGCAATCAAAACCTATGATCCAACATCCCATAACTGACCAGGATTTTATTGTTCTCTTCCTAAACTCTGGATGCCCACAATTTTCTACACGGGCAGTCTAGGGTTGGGTTTTTCAGATAATCAAATAATAGGTGTAGATTCGATAGCATCTAGCCTTTGGATTTTGGCGATCACATTCATGTTACCTAGTTTGCTTAATTCAACGTGATGGTGGTTTCTCACTTCGAGTTTGGAAAGCATGTTGGTGGTTCTAGCTTTTAGAGTCTTTGGACTTTGGAAATGGAGTTCGCTATATGTTGGAGTATCTATCTTGTGGACTTCTGAAGATATTATCTTTTTGAGTTATTTCTTTCCACGGTATCTTGTATCTCTGATAATATTGATAAATTAGTTATATCATTGTTGTAATCAACTATTGCATATCAATGTTATTATCTTTTTATTCTGCTATGTTGTTGTACTTAATGTGTTATAAGCTTCGGCGAACCAGATTCGAAATTTAAATCCGCGACATTCGAATAACAGTGATGTATTCAGTGCCGATTTTCGAAGGTCGAGTCTGGGTCATTAAAATTGGTATCAGAGCTGAAGGTTGAAACTTTTGCTCAGGAGTATAACACATTAGGTAGTTCATTAGAGATAGGGTGAAGTATACACTAGAATGAGTATATCCCTAAGATATCCGTCCGAATGCCTCAGTAAATTCTCTTACTATTCACTGATAGTAAGTGTGAGTGCAAGAAGAGGACGAGATAAGGGACAGGGGAGTGCCACTACAAATGGTTAATACCATGTACAACAAGGAACAGTCTTTCTCTATCCATTTCTTTTGTTCATCATCCAATTCTTTGATGGCTTCGCGGCAACTACAAGAAGGAGCTTCGGTGTGATAATGGCCCTGCGTATCGTTGTAGATAAGTTCCTATTTCGTCAGTTTCTATCAGCTTTTCGCTTCTAGATGAATTTGAAATTCTATTTGAAATAAATGGGTTAATTAAATATAAAGTTAAATTGGATGGTATCAACAAAACAATTTCGATTAAAACCAAATTTGAAATTCTATTGTAATTTCTTATAATAATCAAAGTCCAAGGAGAGACAAGCTGGTGTAAACTATGGGGTATTCCGACCTGAGTTTGGAATCCATACCTAGTGTTTGAGAATTGTGGAAAATTGAATCTATTTGTCTGTTCTTTTGGGTCCAAATATATCCTACAAATGGTTAGTTATCCCTCCGAATTAACCAATACCCTTGTTTATTTCATAGACTGGATGACCCGAGTACTTCGTGAAATATTGAATGAGCTTGTTCTCATAATTATTGACGATATTCTGTTTTGGTGAGCCAAAGGAAGAATAGATATTCAGTTTGATCTAGAAAACTGTTTCTCTATCTTTGTGTGTCCATATGTTCTTTGATCATCTACCTGTCTAGCAATTTCGTGGACGAAATTTTCTTAAGGAGGGAATCTGTAACATCCCTGTTTTCAAATCAAATTTAAATTGGTAATTTATTTAATTTTGAAACTAAATTGTGAATTAATTTGATATTTTCCAAATTTAAACAGATATTTATTTGTTTATTAATATAAATGTATATTATTATGATTTCAAAATATTCATTTTACATATTTTTTTAAAAAGAATTTTAATTGGAAATTCAATAATAAAAATCTTAGAGAATAAATTGAATTTAAAATTGACTTTTGAAATTAATAGAAAATTTGTTTTCTAATTATATTAAATATGCATTTTAATTTGAAAATGATATTTTGAATTTGATGTAAAATTATATAATTATGAACTTATATATATATATATATATATATATGTAAGTATATGTGTTTATTTATCAATATAAAATTTGATTTCAAATTATTTTTCTTTAATTTGTATAAATACAAATAATAAGAAAAATGTATAAATAAGAATCTAAACATATGTATGTAAGTGTATATATAATCATTCATTGTATATAATTAGATTTAAAAAAATTATTTTCTTTAAAAAGTTATATAAATAATATAAAAAGGTGCAAATATAAACATTCATAATAATTTGAATTTAAAACGTAAAACAAGAATTAATAAAAATTCTAAAATACTTTCTTTTATATACTTGAAAATAAAAATAGTTTGCAAATAATATAAGATGAATAAATGTGATTTGTATATAACATATAAATAAAAGGAATTGGATTTGTTTAGATTGAAAATGTAAACATATGTAGATATAAAGCAATTTATAAAATGAAAGGGTTTGAAACATAAATTTTAAATTAAATAAAACAAGCGTTTAAACACAAAATAAATGTAAATGACATTTGTGAGGTAAGGATAAAGAATTTATACAAGTGTTAACATAATTAAACAAGTGTCAAACTTTTAATTTTTTTTTAAATAATGATTTTTAGGTTATATACATACATCTAACTTCCACTCTCCATTTTCTTTTTCATTTCAAAAGATCTACAAACTTAAACAAAAGCCTATACAAATCAGAAACCAGCAAGTTTAAAATCAAAAACTTGTTCAAATAGTAAATCAAAACAACAGTTTCAGATCATCCAAATCCTGAAAGCATCAAATTAAATCTATTTGTCTGATGCAAAAACAAAGCAAGGTTTTAAAAATTAAACCTGGAAAGCTAATCAAAGTTTCAGCTTCAACCTCGAACCAAAAAAAATTCAAACTTGGGAAGTTTGAACAAGAGAAAGCAAGTTTAACTAGAGATCAAAATTCAAAAACTGTTCAAGTTCAAAATCTTGAAAACAACTGATTCTGTAACGACCCAAAATTTTAGTGATTTTATTTATTAAATTAATTGAATTTTGTGAAACTTTAATTTATTTCCTCTGTTCACCAGCATTCAATCTTTATACATATTTTAATTTATTTCCTCTGTTCACCAGCATTCAATCTTTATACATATTTGTTTTAATTTATTTCCTCTGTTCACCAGCATTCAATCTTTATATATATTTGTTTTAATTTATTTCCTCTATTCACCAGCAAATATTTTTTTTTTAATTTATTTCCTCTGTTCACCAGCATTCAATCTTTATACATATTTGTTTTAATTTATTTCCTCTGTTCACCAGCACTCAATCTTTATACATATTAGTTTTAATTTATTTCCTCTGTTCACCAGCATTCAATCTTTATATATATATTCTTTTGATTTATTTCCTCTGTTTACTAGCATTTAATCTTTCGAAGAAAAAAATACAAGAACAAGGTATATATATATTGCCAATGATAAGCATATCTCTCCACCTTCTTTTCATTCTCTGGAAAAATTCTTCCCCTTATTCCTCTTTGCTCCACGCCTTCACCCGCATGCTCGATCACCCACAACCGTTTCCTCTCTTCTTTCATTCTTTACATGTAAGTATTTCTTTATATATTATATGCATTTCTTATACTTGCAGCTTTATATATTCAAGCATACGAAAGGTTTGTTAAAACATAGATTTATATGTATATTTTATTTTATATGAGATTTCGAGTATCCTGGTGAGTTGGTTTTAGAGCGTACATATATAATCTGCTTGGTTATTTTTAAGTTTTTATTAATAATTATGAAATAGATTTTCGTAACACATATTTATTATTTGGTCTATATATATGATTTCTGCATATTTGGATAAGTTTATGTTATACAAATTTATATATATATATATATATATATATATATATATATGAGTTGTTTGTGTTAGGTATATGCAGAAACCATATAGTCTGCATATACCTTATCAAATACTTTATACTTTTCAAAATTACTTAGCCCGGAAAAGTTAACCTTGATTTGGAAGTGTTCGAACATTCAAATAGTCGAAGAAATCGTATTTTCAACATTATAAGATTGATTTCTCTCTCCTACTCAAAACTTTTTGTCCTCGAAAAGGAAGAAGGTAGGAGAATAGAATAACCAGAAATAAAAGTAGATTGAAAGTCAAGAATAAACAATTAATGTAAAACTATATAAATTTTACTTGAGATATTCATACTTTTCAAAACCCATTTGTAAAATTTCTTGCTTCCTTTATAAATACCATTTATATGTTTAAATAACACCTTTATAAGTATATGAAAACTATTTGAAAACAATTATTTACAAAGAAGCTATTGAAATATTAAATCCATAATTCATAAATTTATCAATTTATCTTAAGATACTTTCAACATTATAGATAAATCAATAATCATTTTCTTCAAATATGGTTTATTTAATTAATAACTTCTAAAATATTAATAACACTAATAATTTACTATTAAACCATGTAGTATATAAATGAACAATATTTTAACTGGACATATTCAAAAGGAAATGAGGTAGATTCGAAAAATAGAAGATAGGTGAGTAAATAAAGCTAAGAAGATAAGGCAGATTCAAAAGAATAGTATCGGGCACGAATAGTTAATTCAAACCATAAGAATTTCAATTCCAAATATTACTACAAAATTTCTTTGTTGGAAATACTTTTAAAATAAAATACCTTTATATCGAAACAAATTTTCCTTTCAAAATATTTCTATAACTCGATGTTTCAACATTATTTGGAAAGACTCAAATTCATATCATACGGAGAACAGGAGCATAAATTTCTTTGGTTTGACCACTTCAGTTAAGCAAAAGATACAATAGAGTTCACTTAATGTAACCTAACATACTACAGATAACAAACAGATCCACAGAATACCACTCCTACATAAACAAAGCATCAGGATCGAACATGATAGAAGTTCAAAATTCTAGCGAATCCTAACCGAAGAGATAATCTAACAAGGTGGATGCAAAAAGGATAAAGTTTAGAAAATTTTGCTTTTGAAACAAAATTTATACCAAAATAATCTTTAAAAATCCTTTAAAATCATTTGAAAATCATTTTATACTTCGAAAGTACGTTGTACGTTCTCTCACAAGGAAATGATTCTGAGATTGATTTCACTCATTCTAGGGCATTTCTACCCTATCTCAAATGAGTTTTTGCTCCTCAGGCTAAGGTTGCCTAAAACCAAAGCTTTGATCCATGGTTAGACAAAGGTTTTGGTTGTTTTGTTTGGATTGTACTTTCCACATCTGTTTTTAAAGGGTTTTCTAGTATTTTCACTAGGTGTTGAAACAAATCTATTAAGTACCTGGAGAATTCTAGCTTTGTGCCTGATCAACGCACTGTCAGAGTCTACAGGGAACGAGGATAAACTTGTTAAGACATCGAGTTATAAAAGTAATTTGATAAAGTATTACATAAAGGATATCTTGATCATTTATTTTACCTTTCTAAATAATTTAAAATGTTTTAAATATTGAACTAACAAATTTGAAAATGACTATTCATCATATCATAAATTTTTTAGATTGTTATAAATATTAAAAATTCAAATTGAAATTATATAGTTTTTAAATTAATGGTTCATCCTTGTCTTTCAACCTATTTTCCCTTCCAGCTATTCATATTCTCCACCTTGTTAAACTTACCTATAACAATAGTTATCAGGTATAATTTTAATCTTCTTATCATCTTGTCTTAACCCTATTTCATTCTATCTTTTTCTGTATTTTTTGTACCTCGTTCCTTTTCGGGGACGAAAAGTTTTGAGTGAGGGAGAGTGTAACAACCCTGTATTTTGTGATTATTTTAATTATTTCAAATTGAATTTATGATTTAAAAACTTTAACTTATTTATTAAAATGGATAAATTTTGTTATTTTAAATATAAATTTTGATTTTTGTGTGAATTATAATTCCGAACCTGAATAAATAGAATATTTTTCATAAATATGAATTTTGGTCAATATGGTCAAACTTTGACTTTTAAATTTAAAATTTAAATATTTGAATTTTTGAATTTTATCTTTTATCTTTTATTATGGAAGTAAATTAAATTTCAAGTATACTGCTTTTCGTTTCGTTGAAATCCGATTAATATTGTGAAAGTTATGCTTTTTATACTATTGTGTGTAAATTGATTTATTTAACAAATATAAATAATATTTTTGTTTGATATATCATGTTATAATTGTGTATATATGTGTAACATGACATGTTATGTATATATTTACAACATTTGTTCCGCTTTTGTTTCATTTAATTTGGATATGTACTTTGTAAATTAAGTAACATACAAAGTTGTAGATAGAAATTAATTTATACGTTTCTATAACCGTTTTCTTATTTATTTCTATAATGTTTATATAAACGGTATGCATTTATTGAATTATTTCTTTGGCATATATTTTGTTAAATATATAGGAAACGCATAAATAAAGACACGTTACCTATTTTTAATTAAAGGCATACGTTACGTTTTGATTTATGACCTCTTTATCTTTCCATCCACTGATTTCATACCATAACTTCTCCTTGATAGCCGTGAGTTTTATTTTCAAATTCACGTGAGAAAACATATCATTCTTTCATTTCTCATGCCTATTTTCATATCTAAGAAAAACGGTAATAGCTTCCTCTTATTTTTTCAACTTTTTCTTTCACTTTTCTATTGATTTTTCAATTATTTTTGCTTGTTTCTTCATGTATTTTGCTCGTCTATCACCTCATCACCTCCTCCAACCACCACACCACTTTCTTTCCACCAATATACAAGGCTTGACATCCCTCTCCTCTGACCTATATTGGCCGTGGCCATCCAATGGTGCAATCATCTCAAAAAATTGCAAAATCCTTGAAAGTATGCCATAGCCAACCTAGTTTGCACATACCCTTCATTTTCCACTTCAGCGTCCTCCTTAGCCATCACCACTTGCTTGTTCACCACCACTAGCCATCTCTCCATCCACTACCTGACCTGTACATGCCATGGACGAACCTAGATGTGACCCTAGGCCTGGCCTATGTTGAACAAAAGTTCCACTTGTGCCTTGTCTCCTTGCATTCCTCACTTGTAACTCCCAAATCCCTTGTATTCTCTTGCTTGTCGTGCCTATATGTGCCAAACCAAACCCATTCCCACCAATTAGACCATCATCGCTGAGCCTAAAGCATGTGTGGCCGAACAAAAGTGTGAGCAAGTCAAGCAAAAAAGAAATTGATTTAAAAAGCTTGGTGATGTCCATTTGTTAATTCTATTTCCATTTATTTCAATATAAACTTTGGCATCGTATCTACATTTATATATGGCTTTGTTTTGTTGTTGAATACAAGATTAACATCTTGGCTCTCTCTCTCCACTCAAATTAAAAGTCGTATCGTGCTTTCTGGAATTCGTTTGTGTGTTTTGATTTGCTAACTCCAGCATAAAAGGCGAGTTTTCACTCATGACATTTATACTTATATAATTAGTGAAGTGACAATAAGTGAATGTGTAGAATTGTTATATCATGTTATACCTTCCTGTGATATTAATTATATGATGTTAAACCCTGCTATAAACTTGTCTCATCATCTGTTATGTTTTAGTCTGTTAAACTGTGTATTAATTTCTGCTTCTCACACTGCAAGTTCCCTGTAGAATAGAATCACTATGGGTTGAAATGATACATACCCGAACGAACTTTAGAATAGGAAAAAATCATTATGGGCTGAAATGATAGGCCTGAGTGATTTTATTTATTTGTTTTTGTCTTGGGATTGCGGGTTTGAATTAATCAAAACCCAAATTTTTTACTGATTACGGATTTAAATGATAATTTCCGTATCACTTGATTTAGGTGTGAAATATTTTCCGGACCCGTGGTTGATTTCGAAATATGATTTCTTATAAAAATTCATGTATTGTAAATGAAAGAATAAAAAAATAATATAAAATTTGACTTATATTGGATTTAAACTGGTTAAGCAATGATTTTCTGAAAGGTTAAATGGTATAAGTTAATAGATGGTTTGAGTTGTAGTGTGAAAGTTTGATTTAACTTAATAATGGGAATTTAAGTAAAAATGCAATTATAAGCTTAATTTGGTAATTAATATAATTTATATATGAATTGGATAATTATAAAGTAAAAGAAAATATCAAGTTATTTGTAAAATAAAGTTAAGCAACTTACAGTGTATTTTGAATTTATGTAATTTGTTAAATGCAAAATAAATGGATAGTTAAATGCAAATTTGGAATTTAACTTGACTTGGAACTATGGGATTTCGTTTTAAAATGGAAGTTTATGTAAATTAAATAAAATGGAAATTTAGTTCAATGTATGAAATGGTAATTTGAAATTTAAGTGATAAATAATTGATAAATGGTAAAGAATGGGAAATTTATACACTTGAATTTAATAAGTGAAATTATTGATATTTATTTGTGAAATTTACTTTATAAAAATCATAAGTTCAAGGGTATTTAAATGACCATTTTTAAAGTGGAAAATATGAAATTTTATAAGTTAAAATGGTTTAAATTGAAGTTTATTTGTGGCTGAAATTCTACTGTAAATCTGAAAGCTAAATTTTTGGGAATTGAATATTTGACTTGAAGGAATAATGACTTCACTTTTTAATGGTTTAAATGAATTATTTTAATTTGGAATTATGAATCATTTTGAAATTTATAACCATGGGTGCACTGCTTTGTGTGTCATGTGATTTCCTTGTCATTGTTTGATGCACACCTTTGATTTTGAGAGTGTGGCTAGAGGTGAGCAGTTACTGCAGCTCTACGCTACCCTAGTCACAATAACACTGTTATTTTTATTGTTTACTTTATTATGGATATTTCTAGGATAGTGTTTTACTACTCAATTGGTGGTTTGACTGATCCTTAAAGGATGGACGATCCCAAGCATCGTTTAAGTTATTGTGCATTGCTATTACAGTTCACTTGAGTTGGTTTACATTGTATAAGTATGTATGTCATGACTCGAGTGTTTTATGTTTTACTTTATACTCGGGTCATCCTGAGAGCCACGGCTTTGGATTCACCTTCTGAAGCTAGAGATTTATTAGAGCTTATCTGTCTATCTATTCGTCTATTTTTGATCCAGTTATTTTTCCTATTCGGTATTTGCTTCTGTATTATTGATTTATGTATCCAGACTCCTATTATATCCATTTTTAAACTATGATATCTTTATTTTGTTTTGAGATTTTTTTTATAGTAGCTTCATGAACTACTATGGTATTTTTATTTCCGCTGCGAGTTATTCTGATATTTCTGTGTCTGTGATTCTATGAATGATTTCATTTGCTCCAAATTATATTACAATGTGGTATTTTGAGCAATTCAAGTCCGGCATGTGCGGATGCGAATGGCTGAAAATATCGGGTTGTTACAGATTCAACTCAAGCTTAATAAAAGTACAACTCAAACCCGATTCAACTAAAGCAACAAAGACCAGAATCACGATCAAGCAACAAATAAAATACAAAGTTCCAGATTTTATCAAACCTGTCTTCAGTGCAAGGTGAGCAAAGCAACCTTATAAATTCTTAAATCTTGATATACTTGATTTGAATGTGATGATCTTTGAAGTATGTTATGAGTTATGATGTGCATGTTGTTTAAAAAATGATAATTTTATATATGTGTGTGTTAACATATGTGTATGTGTCTGGAATAGGCAAAAACATGCCTTGTCCATTCATTACAGGTTTTATAAACCTATTCAAAAATTCATACCATTCAAAGGAATCGATATCATGCTTTGATCTTTGCATAAAACTTGTTTATACTTATCAAATTCAAAATTTAAAAATAATCTCAAACATTTATATTAAACAGATATTTTAAATTAAGATATTGCAGAGATGAATAACATTTAATCATAAAAATCAAATGATTAAATTTCAAGTTTGATTATACGATCAGTTTCAAAATGAAAAATGATGATTTTTGATATGAATGCTATTATTTTTAGTATTGGATATAATGAGAAATTTCGAGATGAACGAAAAATACAAAATCGTCAATTCTCGTCAATCAACGAATGATTGGACCTCGGGCTTGATGTCAGAGGAGGATGACGTGGCACAGATCGAAGGAAAATGATGGGAGATTTTTTAGATGATCATCGTGGTGACGCATAATGGGTTTAAGGTTTAACAACCCATTTTGGTCGATGATGGAAACTTGTCGATTTCAATGTCGAGGATGAGCTGGAGGTGATCGGTCAAAGGGAAAAACGAAGCTTGGCTTTCGACGAGGTCGTGGACATGATGGCAGGGATTCTGGTGCTCTAGATGATCGGTACGAGGCAATTTAGTTAATCGAAGTTGGTTGAAGGTTGAGTCGAGAAACTCGATTTGGTTTTCAATCAAAATCTGTCAATACTGGGTGCTTGGCTGGATCGACGAGGTCTGTGATGACTTGTTGTAGGTGGCGTGGTTGATCGAAGGGGCTCTGACGAAGCGTGCACGTGCACGAGCTACCGAAAGTATTTGATGTTGCCATTTATTATTGAGCTCGAAGAAGAAGAGGGAAGCTCGGGTAGAAACTCAGGAAAATCTCGAGTCTGGTTGCGTGAGAGGCTCGAAGTTGAGGAGTTGAAGAAATACACCGGGCTTAACTCGGGAAAAAGATGGGTTTGGCTCGAGTTTCAGGGTTGTGTTTAAGTAACCCGATTTTTAATAAAAAGTAAAATTAAGTTTCAAGTATTAATAAGTGTTGAAAGAATATAGATCAAGTTTTTGTTTTCAAAGTAAATCTATTAGCAAGGTTTTAAAACAAATTTAAAGGTTTGTTTAAAATTTATTGATACGGTTTGTAATAATTTTGTCAAGATGATTAAATAAATTTCCGAGTATTTTCAAATATAATGAAATAGTGAAGTCAAGAGATGTTTAACCAAAGGTTCTTAAGAAATTTTGTATTAAATAAATGTTAAGCATTTAATTAAATTAAATAATTAAGTGAGAGTTGAGATACTTGATTTATCTTAAATATTTGTGATCTTACTAATAAAGCAATTAAGTGTAATTACTTTATGATTCTAAGATAATCAATTTATGAGATAAATTAAAAGAAAGTTAGTTAATGTGATTAATTAGTATAAAAGGTTTTATTTTTTTTAAATTTATGATTTTTTAATAAAAGTGTTTAAAGTGTTAGTTACTTGATAATTAAAGGTTAATTAAAGATCGAAGAATAATTAATTAATGTGATTAATTGATTATGGTAATTAATTTGAGGATAACTAATAAAAGGTTAATTAATTAATGAAATTGATTAGGGATAATCACTTATGGTAATTAATTAAGGATAATTAATTAAATGGTAATTAATTAATGTAATTCGTAAAGGTTAATTAATTAAGGAATAATTAAATAATTAAAGGTTAATTATTTAATGATTAAGGGTTAATTGATTTATTAATTAAGATTGATAAATTAATAATTAAGGGTTAATTAATTTATTATTAAAGGTTAATTAATAATTGATTAAAGGTTAATTAATTAAAATGGTTTGTAATTAATTATTGTTAAGTAACCAGGATTAGTAATTTATTGATCTGGTTTAAGTTAAGTTATAATTAGGATTGAGTAATTAATTCATAAGTAATTAATTTAATCGAAAAATAAATTTAATTAACTAAGGATTAAACAATTAATTAATCCTGCCTGTAAATGATTATTGAATGCTTGGATTGCTTATGAATGTTTGTATTGAATGAGATGCCTTGAATTGATTGTCCTAGCTGATCTGTGATATTTTGTTCTGTGAATTGAGCTATGTATATTTATTTATTTATTTGTGATACTTTTGTATATTATCTGTGAATCTGTGAATGAATGATAAGCGTTATAGATCATACCGCTTATCGATATTGCTGTGTTTGGATTGTGATGATTGATGATGTTGCACTATTGTGTAAAACCCCTGGACTACACCATACACACACAAATGTGGATTGCATGAAGAAATCGGTTAAGTCACAGATATTTTGAAATCTAAATATTATTTTGTTTAAAAGTTGAAGTTTTAATCTAAATGATTTTGGAAATAGAATTGGGTTGAATATGAAAAGCTTTTGAAAAGAAGTTTTAAAAGATAAAAGTTATTTTGAATAACTTGATTAAGTTTTGAAATTTAAATGGTTTTATTTGAATTGGAATTCAAGATTTGAAATCAAGTTTTATGAATATATGTTTGGAAATTATGGTTTAAAAAGGCTATACAAGTTATATAATATAGGTTTTAAACCATTTTTAAAATATTGTTTTGGGAATTTGAATTTAACCTAAGTTTTATACTTGAAGGGTTTTAACTTGTGCAAATGTAATCGGATTTTTCCGAAACGAAAACTATTTGTTTTCAAATAATAATAGCTTTCGTACAATGAAAGGATTTCCAATTTGTGTTGAAAGTATTTCAAGTTTGAAATGAAAATGGTTTTCCAAGTTATGAATGAATCTTTGGAAATGGTTTTAAAAGCTATGAATTGAGTCTTTGATTTAAAGATTGGATGCGTTAATCCAATTTGAAAGGAATTTTTTTTGAAAAGCTATAAATAAATCTTTGTGAAAGGTTTATGAACTTTGGAGAGGATCTTAAAGGTGTATCTTTTATATAAAAGATTTGGAATTGAAATTAGTTTTGAAAGCTTTGAATTAATCTTTGTGAAAGATTGTGAACGTTGTGAAGTAAATCTTTTTTTAAAGATTTGAAAATGGTAATTTGTTTAAACCATTTGAAGAAAGATTTTTTGGGTTTTAAGTGTGACTTAACTAAGATCCCAATATCCATATATTTTTAAAACAGTGTGCTCGTTATTCGGTTTAGCTGGGAGAGGACTTTGTGTCATATAACCCATTCCGAATAATGATACGACATTATGGATTGCATTTGAAGACCGATTGTGACGCCCCACCTCTATACCCACGCTAGCCAATGTTAGGAACTGAGTTGATGATGTTTTGATGACAACAACCTTATATAGTTATTATACTTTACTTTATAAAATATATACTAACATTTCTGTGTGTGTATATATATATATATAGGAAGTATATGCAGGTATTATGGAAGACTAATCAGTGTAAAGACTCAAGTATCAAGATGAAGATTAGAGATTCAAGATTCAAGACTCTAGAGAATCAAGATTTCAAGATCTCAAGATAAGTGTCTAGTATTTTGTTAAAACTTCATAATAGCACTCTCATCTTTCTTCCAATTTTCTTTTGGGATGGAACCCAATTTCTATCAAAACCAGTGGTTTACAAACCCACGACAAGTAGCTTACAAACCTACGACAAGTGGCTTACAAACCCACGAAAATAAAAATCATTTAAACTACTTTGTACAAGTTCTCGAGTCCTATGGAGGAGCTCTGTAGGAAGGTTCTTGCAATTTCAGTTTGAATAGATTTTTCAAAATGTTTTTAAATCCGTTTTTCAAAATGTTTTAGCTTTCAAAATCATGTTTTCAAAAATATTTTCAAACTTTGTTTTAGCCTTGAAATATTCCTCCATTCTGATTTTAAAAACTTCTACTTTTAAAACATCAAAACTTATTCTGATTTTAAATATTACTTATATAATTGATGGTCTATATCAATTATATATATATATATTTAAAATAATGTTTTATATTCATTCTCTATCTCAAAATATTGTTTAAACACTTTATTTTGCTTCAGAGAAGTTTCAACTTGTTTTAAATTCAAATGCTTTTACAAAACAACATCTCTACAATTTTGAACCGAGGGATGTCGACATATGGGGATACCCCATGTCGACATGGCGACAGTTGGATTCAAAATTCAAATTTCAAAAGAAGTGTCCATTCGTTCAAAAACCTTTCGCCAATGGTTATGACTGTTATGCATCTATATAAAGGCTTCCAAAACGAATTTTTTAACAACTACTTTCTTGTTTTCTTCACTCTTTCTTCTCCACCGTTCCATATCCATAAAACTTCATATTTTCAAGATCGTGCCATCATTCTGCCAAACTCTCAATAGGAAATCATTTAGATACTCTCTCTATTTGATTCTCCATCAGTCTACTAAAGATCAAAGTGCTATTCAGAGTTATAGGATCAATTTGTATTCAAAAAGTCCATAGAGTCTATCCATTCAAAAGAATTGGTATTAGAAAGTATTAGGGTGATCTTATGTCCCGTAAATCAAGAGAGTTTACCCCAGACTCGGAGATAGGAGGGTTCCTCACGGCCTTAGAAATTGAGGGTTGTAATTTGAATATTGGGTTATAAAAATCTGTACAAGGATATTGCCTTGGTGCAGGACTGGATGTAGGAGGATTCCGAATCAATATAAAATCCGGTGTGTTCTTTCCTTTTACTTGCTTTACTTTACTATTTGCATTTGTTATATGTTCTGTGATCATTCTGTGTTAGAATTCTGTTTAGATTTGTGTTGAAAGTTTTAGTTTAGTCATATAGTTCATATATTCTTTAAAACACTATTCACCCCCCCTCTAGTGTTATTTCTGCCTTAAGATCCTTAATCCGCATCCCTAACAATTGGTATCAGAGCATTGGTTTTCGTTGTTTTCATAATCTGAAATTTTGAAAAGTTTTAATGGCATAACACACTAGTGATGTCACTCCTGTCACTACTACGTCTGTCAACACAAGTACTAACACTAGTTCATTTGTAGAAGGTCAGTCTACTGTCAGACCACCACTTTTTAATGGCAGTAATTATGCATATTGGGCATGTAGGATGAAAATTTATTTACAATCCATAAGCCTAGATACTTGGAATATGACACAAATTTAATATGTTGAACCAACTACAAATTTTGCCCAGTGGACTACTGAGCAAAAGACAGTTGCACAAAACAATTCTAAGGCTATGAATATACTATTTTGTTCACTAAATAAGAATGAGTTTAATAGAGTCTCTGTTTGTAAGTCTGCATTTGAAATCTGGAAAACTTTGCAAGTAACTCATGAAGGAACAAGCAAAGTTAAACAGACTAAAATTTCCATATTAACTAACCAGTTTCAATTGTTTAAAATGCATGAAAATGAGTCTATTTCCCACATGTATTGTCGATTTAAGACATTGTACACTCATTGATTGCTTTAGGAAAAGGTTTCTCAGAAGAAGATCAAGTCAGAAAAATACTCAATTCACTCACTCCAGAATGGGATTAAAAGACACTTGCTATTGAAGAGGCAAATGATGTTAGTCAAATGAAGATCGAAGAGTTAATTGGTAATCTAATGTCTTATGAAGTTCAACTACAAGGAAGAAAAGAATCTAAGGCAACGGAAAAGAAATCGATCGCATTCAAAGCAACAACTGGAGATTCAGAACAAGAGAGTGATGAAGAAATTGCTTTCATGACCAGAAATTTCAGGAAATTTCTAAAGTATAGAAAGATGAATAACTTTAAAAGAAATGATCAAAGAAATTCCAGAAATACTTCAGAGAACTACAACAACAACAATAATGGTGATAGATGCTATAACTGCAACAAAACAGGGCACTACAAGATGGATTGTCCATATCCAGACAAACAGACATTTCAACCAAACAACGAGCAACCAAAGACAAGAAAGAAGGCATATGCAGCAACTCTTGACGATTCAGATTCATCCAGTGACGACGAGAAGAACACTGATAATTCAAATCTGTGCTTCACGGCTATTCTCGAATCAGAAGACGATCAGAGTTTGGATCTAAAAATAGGTACACATTTATTTTAATTTTATTGGATGCTTGCTTGCTTTGATTTTTTTTGCAATTTCTTGAATTTTTAAATTCAAAATCACCCTTTGAAATTTGAATTTTTAAATTCAAAATAATATTATTTAATAATATTTTAAATATTAAAATATTTTAATATTATTATATTTAATATTATTACTGGAATTAAATATAGATATAGAATATATATTAGTTTTCTTAGGATTTTAGGATTTTATTGGATTTTAGAAAAAGACATCTCTTTTCAAATTCAACAGGCACATGTCGACATGCCATGATACCCCATGTCGACATGCCTCTCAGAAATTTGATTTCAAAATTTGAATTCAAACTTTTGAATTTCCCTCCACCTTTTCACTTACTTCAAAATTCTGAAAAGATACCTCTTGACCAGAGAAAATGACTTTAGAGAATCTATTTAATATACTTCTCTTATCATCTCTTTTCACTTTATTCTCATAATTCAAACCTTCTTCGTTATCTTCTACTCATCTCAAACACTCATCAATGACTTCCTCAAGTAACCCATCAACTATGAGGCTGCCCAAATCCATCAAAAATGATCTTTTCAATGACCCGGAGGCTATCAAAGCTTACATAAGCTATGTAAACTATGGTAAAGTCAATACGGGAAAATTTGCCATTTTTGATGATTTTTCTTCTTATGAAATCGATCAACTTTTTGAAGAAAACTCCATTCTTAGCTTGATTGATAACAAGCAAAATGATTTCGTTTGTTATCCAAACCTTGTCAAAATGTTTTATGCAAACCTAAATCGTGGATTTTATAATTGAAATTGAAGAAGAAGAGGAAGATGAAGATACCTCTTTGGAAAGTATGGAATATCCACATACACCCGCCAATCCATCCAACAAAACCTTACTCAAGAATCAAAAGATACTTGCTCAAAACCAAAAGGTTCGTAAGAGATCTATTAGCAAGAAAATGGATAAAATCTCCACCAAGATCGACAAGTTCTTTGGGAAGATAGGCAGGAAAATTGGCTTGTCTTCATCATCATCTTCATTAAACTAATCCTAGCCATTATCTCTCTAGCTATCGTTTATCTATCTTTGTATTTTCTACTTTTTTAGTTAAGATTATGTAATGTTAACTAATATAAGTAATGCTATCTTATTCTCTGTTTTCCAGCTTTATATATCTCTGATAGTTATTTATTTTAAGTTTATATAGGTCCACTAGTATAAAAATAAACTTAAAAATAAAAAATAACTCAACTTGGTCATTCTGTCTAGACCATGTCGACATACCCCATCCCCCCATGTCGACATATAACAGTCAGAAAGTAGTTACAATTTTTAACTTCAAATTCTTGTAACTACCAAGTGACAATTCATTTTGAACGGCCAATAACTCGTATAAATACTTATTTTTTCCAGAAAAACTTCTCAACCTCCATTTCTATTCATCTCCTCTCATACTTCAACTTATTTCTTAAATTATGGCTTCTCCAATTAAGAATTTAAGTGAAAATCTTGAAGAAACTCTTATTTCTTTCAAGAATATTCTTTCTTTTATACTTAGAAATCAAAGGCACTTAGAATTAAGCCAAATGCAGATGATCAAAGAGCAAGAGAAACACTTCGACGCACTTCGTTGGATGATCTCAAGCCTTAGCAAAGACGAACCCGAAGCAAATCCCCCAGTCACTCTCGACAAAGATAATTGGGATGTTTTCAAAACTGATCCTATCTTTGGAGAAGATGGATGGATGGAAGTCCCAAGGAATGTCTGATCATTATGTATGTTTGTTTGTTTGTTTGATTTGATTTAGATTTGATTAGGATTTGATTGAATTGTTTACTTAAGTTTGATTTGGATTTGGTTTGCATATAACTTCATATACTATACATGATTGGTTTGCTATGTATGATATTGATTCGATTGTCAAGTTACACTTATATATATGCACACACACTTGATCACTTACACGTTCACTTTACACTTTTATTCTATATATACTTTAGAACATGGAAATCTTTTATTCCTTTTTGTTGATGACAAAGGGGGAGAAAGTTATAAAAATATATGTGCTTGGTGTAAGGGGGAGTCATGGAATAAAGGGGAGTTGCAGTTTAAAAAGAAGTCACGAAGTAAGGGGGAGTTATGGTATGATAAGAATATTTTATAAATAAAGGTTGTCATCATCAAAAAGGGGGAAATTGTTAGGAACTGAGTTGATGATGTTTTGATGACAACAACCTTATATAGTTATTATACTTTATTTTATAAAATATATACTAACATTTCTATATATATATATATATATATATATAGGAAGTATATGCAGGTATTATCGAAGACTGATCAGTATAAAAACTCAAGTATCAAGATGAAGATTAGAGATTCAAGATTCAAGACTCTAGAGAATCAAGATTTCAAGATCTCAAGATAAGTGTCTAGTATTTTGTTAAAACTTCATAATAGCACTCTCATCTTTCTTCCAATTTTCTTTTGGGATGGAACCCAATTTCTATCGAAACCAGTGGCTTACAAACCCACGACAAGTAGCTTACAAACCCACGACAAGTGGCTTACAAACCCACGAAAATCAAAATCATTTAAACTACTTTGTACAAGTTCTCGAGTCCTATGGAGGGGCTCTGTAGGAAGGTTCTTGCAATTTCAGTTTGAATAGATTTTTCAAAATGTTTTTAAATCTGTTTTTCAAAATGTTTTAGCTTTCAAAATCATGTTTTCAAAAATATTTTCAAACTTTGTTTTAGCCTTGAAATATTCCTCCATTCTGATTTTAAAAACTTCTATTTTTAAAACATCAAAACTTATTCTGATTTTAAATATTACTTATATAATTGACGGTCTATATCAATTATATATATATTTAAAATAATGTTTTATATTCATTCTCTATCTCAAAATATTGTTTAAACACTTTATTTTGCTTCAGAGAAGTTTCAACTTGTTTTAAATTCAAATGCTTTTACAAAACAACATCTCTACAATTTTGAACTAAGGGATGTCGACATATGGGGATACCCCATGTCGACTATGTCGACATGGTGACAGTTGGATTCAAAATTCAAATTTCAAAAGAAGTGTCCATTCGTTCAAAAACCTTTCGCCAATGGTTATGACTGTTGTGCATCTATATAAAGGCTTCCAAAACGAATTTTTTAACAACTACTTTCTTGTTTTCTTCACTCTTTCTTCTCCACCGTTCCATATCCATAAAACTTCATATTTTCAAGATCGTGCCATCATTCTGCCAAACTCTCAATAGGAAATCATTTAGATACTCTCTCTATTTGATTCTCCATCATTCTACTAAAGATCAAAGTGCTATTCAGAGTTATAGGATCAATTTGTATTCAAAAAGTCCATAGAGTCTATCCATTCAAAAGGATTGGTATTAGAAAGTATTAGGGTGATCTTGTGTCCCGTAAATCAAGAGAGTTTACCCCAGACTCGAAGATAGGAGGGTTCCTCAAGGCCTTAGAAATTGAGGGTTGTAATTTGGATATTGGGTTATAAAAATCTGTACAAGGATATTGCCTTGGTGCAGGACTGGATGTAGGAGGATTCCGAACCAGTATAAAATCCGGTGTGTTCTTTCCTTTTACTTGTTTTCTTTTACTATTTGCATTTGTTATATGTTCTGTGATCATTCTGTGTTAGAATTCTGTTTAGATTTGTGTTAAAAGTTTTAATTTAGTCATATAGTTAATATATTCTTTAAAACACTATTCACCCCCCTCTAGTGTTATTTCTGCCTTAAGATCCTTAATCCGCATCCCTAACAGCCAAGAACGCTACGGAGTAATGCTGTCAATTAGCACGGAGAATAAGGTTGTTGAGGAGCGACCATCTGTATAATTGCTTTGTGCGAGTACCGGTATGCCAGATAAAAATATAACTTTTCATCTCAAGAGGAAATCCGACTTGCCGATACAAACTCAAAGCTACTACACAATGGTTATATGTAATCTTTGGAAACAAATATAGAAATAAACATAACACAAATCAGTCACAGATAATTCATATCACAAAGGCGAAAATAGATATGAATATATATAACACATAAAAGTGTTCATCAGAGTAATGGTCAACAAGATCCACACTATCACAGATGAAATAGCTACCAGTGCTATACAAAAGAATATGGATACAACCATGAGTCTATATCTCAAGTGTATACAACAAAAACTATTAATCTAAGTAGCTAGCCAAAAGTCAAGTAATGATCCTGGATGAGAAGTCAAGCAGAAGCACCTGTAACATCTCGGTCTGACCCGAGTATTATTTAATAAGAAAATAATAAACGGATCAGTCTAGCTATAAATATCAGATGAAATGATATAAAATAAGAGATGTGACTAAACGTATAATAATTACAATGCAAAGCTGTGATAAATAAGTAATTGAAAATCAACAAGAGATTAATCAATATCACAAAAATCTTTTCAAAGATCAAAAGGAATGTCATACTCCTTATTTCATTCACCAAACCATAAATATTGACAATTATATCAATGTCAATCACAAAAGTCAATGATACACAAATTCACCAATGCAAAAATATTGATAAAACTTATCAATAAAAATCATAAAAATTGGTGAAGCGCAAATCCCAGAAATCATCAATAGAAATCCAGAAATCACAAAAAGGGGGAAGGCCTATCACAAACGGAAGCATAAAGCTCACCAACACGTGTATCACAAACGGAACGCTAATTCCATGGTTGCTAACCATCACAAATTGAGCCGAAACTCCACAAACGGCCCGGAGAACATGGGTTGCTACCCCACCAATTTGAGTTGAAACTCCACAAAACGGGGTTTAGTCTCCCTCGCAGACAAAGAGACATCGCACATTGCTAGTCTAAATCACCAAAAATGATCGTCATGATCATCAAGAAGTGTCAATTACAGTAAGCTAGTAAATATATGAGCTTAGCATCATGTTCCGTAAGCACTAGCTTAACTTAAATATTTACGAACAAATTGTAGATCTCCACTAGAAAATTGTCACAAGAGATTCAATCGAACAAGTCCAAGGATTAACCGACGAAGTAAACGCAAGCGTTTCATACCACTCGTTTTACTAAGCCGTTTAATTAGATTTCTCATACGAGTGAGGTAAAGGCTTGTATATACTAATAGGTTGAAAAATGGTTTTATAAACGAGTTTGATATTGAAAATAGAATTTAAATAATCTTTGATAAAGAGTTTGAATATTTACTACTAGTATATAAACCTTTGTATTTTAAAGTGACAAAGCACAAAAATGATTGTAGAAACAATCAATCACCAAAATTCACATACGAAGACGTGAATTAATTCCAAAGAAATCGATATCAAATCCATCAAAATGGATATTTCCAAGAATTCCATATTAGAATTCATCAAGGTCGAAAAATTGATAGCATCAATTAGGAATCAAAACGAATCGATAAAAACTGGAATCACAACCCAAATAGGCAAAATAGGTATAATAGGCATTTAAGAGCAGGTCAGTTGACTGGCTCAATGAGTTCAGTCGAATGACCACAGTCCCTGAAAATATGCGGGATACTGGTCAGTCGACTGAACTCAGAGAGTCAGTCGATTGACTGCAGGGAAACAAAGCCCCATGGCTCTGCAGGTGGCCCTCAGAATGCATAATAGCTACAGCCAGTTGACTGACTGGAAATGTCAGTCGACTGGTTGGAGCTTGGGAAATTTTCCAGCCTATATGATTGCTATGCAATCTCGTCCAATTCGCAAACAAACGAGCAATGGAGCTAGGTATTTATGCCAAACGGCAACCCGACCCTATAGGCTCTTCGATGCATCACCAAAAACAAGTTCTAACAACAAAGCTATGATTTTTGAAGATTTGAACTCAAAACACTGAAATTTGGAATATTCACAAAACCAATCCAAATCAAAATCAAATGCACATGAATAAGTGCTAGGGATTCATACCTAACAATCAAAGATAATCATAGACTTAGATGTGAGACAAAAATCTCACATTTTCACAAAATCAATGTAGAAGAGGCTTGAAAGCGAAGGGAGAATCAACCACTCTTCAACACAACCCAAATGAGCTTGAATCTATGCTCAAAAGAAGAACATTCCCAAAGTTAGGTTTAGGAATTTCTGAAATTCAAGAGAGAAGGAGTTGGAGAAGGTGAAGAGAAGGCTTACCAATGGGTTCTCTTGAATTTGGAACTAGAAGTTGATTTGCATATAGAAAACTAGGGCTTGAGTTTTAATTTCCCATTCCACTCACCATTGATCTCTTTAGAACTGAAAAGTAGAGGAAGAGGGAGTGAATGAAGAGGGGGGGTTTCAGTTTGGGGTATTAAGTTAGAACATTGGGCTGAACCAAACCCAAACCCAAAGTGAAAAAGGTCAAATTTTTAGCTAGCTCCAAACATATCAATGTTTATACTCAAAAAGGTTGCAAATGACATTTTGAACTCAATGGAAGGGGTTTCGAGTCCCAATTTGACCGTATGCAAAAAGCAGCTTCTCATACTAAAATCCGACTAATGATGAAATATTTAAATAAAATATTTAAGTATAAAAATCGATAAATATGCGGGTTGTTACAGACTCCCCTCCTTAAAGAAATTGCATCCTCGCAATATATAAGATGGAAACATAGAGTAATAACCACAAAAGTATATTAACACAAAAGAAATTTGAAATAAGAAGTTCACCTCAAAGAGCATGAGTAAGTAAGTCCGGATGTGTTCGCTCGATGAATTCTCTAGATTCCCAAGAGCAATCCTTAGGATTCGCGGACCATTGAACCTTAACAAGCGAAACATCTTTATTTCGAAGGCGCTTGACCTCCGAAGCAATAATACGAATATGATGTTGCTCATAAGTCAAATTAGGTGAAACTTTAATTTCTTCCACAATACCGGGCTCAAGAATGGAATCGGAATCTCGAAGGCATTTTCGTAATTGCGAAACGTGAAACACGTCATGAATAGCAGAAAATTGAGCCGGTAATAAAAGACGATATGCCATGGAACCAATACGTTCGGTGATAGGAAACGGACTAATATATCGAGGTGCTAACTTTCCCGATCGATTGAAACGCACAACACCCTTCATCGGCGAAACATGAACAAACACAAAATCTCCCACAGAAAATTCTAATTTTCTTCTCCGGTTATCGGCATTGGATCTTTGTCTACTCTGGGCTTCTTTCATCCCATGACGAATAAGGTCAATCTTTTCTGTGGAGTCACGAATAAAATCTGGACCTAAAACCAACCTCTCACCGGCCTCAAGCCAACAAGAAGGAGATCGGCATGGCCTTCCATGGAGTGTCTCGAAATGTGCCATACCAATACTAGATTGGATTATAGAAAAACTCAACAAGAGAAATATGATCTTCCCAACTTCCACCAAAATCAAGGACACAAGCTCGAAGAAGATCTTCAAGAGTTTGATTCACACGCTCAGTTTGTCCATCGGACTGGTGGTGATAAGCGGTGCTAAAATTAAGCTTTGTTCCTAAAGATTTTTGAAGACTCTTCCAAAATCCACTAGTAAACAATGGATCACGATCACTAACAATAGAAGTAGAAACTCCATGTAATTTTACAATTTCTTTGATAAAAAAATTTGCCAAGAGAGGAACGGTTCGATTGGACCGAACGGGAATAAAATGGGCGGATTTAGTGAGTTTATCAACTATAGCTGGCTATCGTGCCCCGAATGAGAACGGGGAAGGCCGTCAATAAAATCCATAGAAATTTGGTCCCACTTCCAAATTGGAATTTCTAAAGGTTTCAATAACCCACCGGGCCTTTGATGTTCGGCCTTGACAAGTTGGCAAGTCATGCAACACTTAACGAAGTTAGCAATATCAGATTTCATTCCCTCCCAATAATAAAGCCGCCTCATATCCGCGTACATTTTACTACTACCGGGATGAATGGTAAATTTAGAACAATGAGAATCTTCTAAAATATCTTTACGAAGATCACTAATATTTGGCACGATAAGTCTACCAAATTTCCGAATGCCGCCACGAGAATCGATATCAAAGTCTTTCAAACCTTCAATATCAATTTTATCCTTAATATTTTGGCCAAGAAGAGCCAATTCAGGATCTAGCCTTTGTGCTCCAAGAATGCGGTCTAAAAGAGAAGGATGAGCCTCAAGGCTACACAAAACAAGAGATGAACACAAGTCAGAAACACGACCTCGAATTTCACAAGTGGACAAAACCTCGAGATCATTCCATTTGGATGTCATCATGGAAACAACCGCTTGTTGCTTGCGACTAAGTGCATCGGCAACTCGATTTCCCTTTCCGGAAGTATAAAGAATATCAAGATTATAAGGTGCAAGAAATTCGAGCCAACGCTGTTGACGCAAATTAAGTTCTTTTTGAGAAAATAGATATTTCAAAGATTTATGGTCGATATAAAGAATAAACTTTTCTCCCAAAAGATAATGACGCCAAATACGAAGGGCGAAAACAATAGCTGCGAGTTCTAAATCATGAGTGACATATCTAGTCTCAGCTGGCTTCAATTGCCTAGAAGCATAAGCAATAACACGTTCTTTTTGTATAAGAACGGCACCCAAACCAACACGACTAGCATCGGTATAAACAACAAAATCTTGATTCCCCTCAGGAATAACAAGAATAGGAGCATCAGAAAGGAGTTCTTTTAGTTTCTGAAAAGAAGTCTCACATTTGTCCGACCAAATGTATTTAACACCTTTCTTCGTTAAGCTAGTGAGAGGCACGGCAATCTTAGAAAAGTCTTTGATAAAACGGCGGTAATAACCCGCCAATCCAAGGAAACTACGAATTTCCGTTACACTCTCCGGTCTCTTCCAACTTTGAATCACTTCAATCTTTGAAGGATCCACTGATATTCCGGATTCAGAAATAATATGACCGAGAAACTTCACACGTGATTGCCAAAAGTGGCATTTAGAAAATTTTGCTTTCAATTGATTACTCCTAAGAGTTTCCAACACAATCTGAAGATGCTTTTCATGCTCCTCCTCGGTTTTAGAATACACAAGAATATCATCAATAAAGATGAGAACAAATCGATCGAGGAAGTCTTTGAAAACTCGATTCATTAGGTCAATGAAATAAGCCGGGGCATTCGTTAAACCGAATGGCATAACAACCCATTCATAAGATCCATATCGAGTACGGAACGATGTCAAAGGAATGCTATCCTCTACAATACGAAGCTGATGAAAACCGGTTGCCAAGTCCAATTGTGAAAAGACTTTAGCACCACTAAGTTGATTGAATAGATCATCAATCCGAGGTAAAGGATATTTGTTCTTGATAGTAAGATCATTAAGCTTGCGGTAGTCAACGCAAAGCCTAAGTGCGCCATCAGATTTCTTCACAAAAATAGCCGAAGCTCCCCAGGGCGAGGAACTAGAGCGAATAAATTGCTTCGTTTCCAAATCGGATAATTGTATGCGCATCTCCTCATTTTCTTTATTGGATAAATGATAAGGAGGACGAGTAATAGATTGAGCTCCAGGGTTAAGATTAATTCTGAACTCAATTGCTCGCTTAGGTGGTAACCCTAAAACGGGCTCAAATATGTCGGAAAATTCACGAACAACGTGAATAAGAGAAATGACGTCTTCCTCATCATCATTATCATCATCACGAGGATTTAAAGAATATAAAGATGCAGATAAAGTGGAATCCAAATCTTTGAGAATTATAGAAATCTGCTTAACAGATTGAGGATGTCGAAGATGAATAGTCCGCTCAGGACATAGGATATGAGCTTCATAACGGTTAAGCCAATCCATTCCCAAAATCATTCCAAATCCTAAGTAACGCATGACATGCAAATCGGCTAGGAAAGGAAAATCACACAAAATAATCTCGACATCTTTACAAAGCAAACTAAGAGTTGCGGATCCACTAACTGGATTCGAAATTCTCAAAGAAGTCATTAAAGCAACAATACTTAAAGAAAAAGTATCAACAAGTTCTTTTGAAATAAAAGAATGGGATGCACCCGTATCAAAAAGAACTCGAATAGGTTGATCACGAAATATAATAATGCCATCATGGATAGAATGATACATACCTTGATTACGAGATGTGTTGCCAGGGGCTTGACTAACATTTAACTTTCCCTCCTTCTTGTCCTCATTCTTGGGGCATGAAGATATAACATGGCCGGGACTTTTGCAGTAGTGACAAGAGAGGAGCTTCGAACACTTAATTGAATAATGGTCCTTTGAACCACAATTATAGCATTCTCCACGACCAAAGGAAGAAGTCTTTGCCACAGGGGTTGCTCGCTTCCCCTTTTTGTTGGGATAAGGACCTTTTAATTTGTTAGGCCTTTTCTTGTTGTTGTTGAAGTTTGGTTTGGAACCCACCACTTCAACATCACTTTCCCTATCCGCCTCTTCAAGATGAAGAGCGATATCAATAAGTTGGTCGAAAGAAACTTCTAATTTTAGAAGCAATGGTTTCTTGAGATTTTTGTTTAAGCCATAGACAAATCTCTGGTTCTTCTTCAATGGGGTGTTGATGTACTCAACTCCATATTTAGGGAGAGATTCAAAAGACGCGACATAGTCAGTCACGGAAGATTCACCTTAAACAAGGTCAATAAAACGGCGAGCCAAAGTCACCTTCTCAGCTTCTAGCACAAACTTTAATTCGAAACGTGCCCGGAATTGCTCCCAGGTGAGATCCGTTTCATTAATTTCAAAAACAAGAAGTTCGTACTAGTCCAATGCTCTTTCTTGGAGCATACTAGAAGCCACCTGAACTCGGTGAAGATCAATAAGATTCATGCGAGAAAAGATTCGATCGCATGATCTCAGCCAAGCCTGGACTTCAATAATAGTTTCAGAACCCTTGAATGGTTTCCCACCCAAGTTGGTATAATCGTTGCACAAGTGTGCAAATCCAGACTTAGTATGAGTTGGTTCCGAATTAGGACCAGCTGCTTGAGCATTCTTAACTAAATCAAGAAGCTGCTGGGCAGACATAAAAACTCCATCTTGGGGAGTAGCACTAGATTGACCGGCGCTGGGACGGCCTGGTCTAACCATTTCCCTTCCTTAAGAAAGAAAGAAAGAAGAAGAAAAAGGTTATTCACCAAATGAATATCAAGCAATCTTGATAGATAAAACAAGGAATCGTAAAAGAAAATAGGATAGAACGGTACGAAAACACGAATTAAATCCTAAGGCACGACTCGTAAGATGGACTTAGGACGGTGATCCTTGTTAAATTATTCTACATTGTTTCGAAGTTCGGCTCTGATACCAAACTGTGACGCCCACCTCTATACCCACGCTAGCAAAGAACACTACGGAGTAATGCTGTCAACTAGCACGGAGAATAAGGCTGTTGAGGAGCGACCATCTGTATAATTGCTTTGTGCGAGTACTGGTATGCCAGATAAAAATATAACTTTTCATCTCAATAGGAAATCCGACTTGCCGATACAAACTCAAAGCTACTACACTATGGCTATATGTGATCTTTGGAAACAAATATAGAAATAAACATAACACAAATCAGTCACAGATAATTCATATCACAAAGGCGGAAATAGATATGAATATATATAACACATAAAAGTGTTCATCAGAGTAGTGGTCAACAAGATCCACACTATCACAAAAGAAATAGCTACCAGTGCTATACAAAAGAATATGGATACAACCATGAGTCTATATCTCAAGTGTATACAACAAAAACTACTAATCTAAGTAGTTAGCCAAAAGTAAAGGTAATGATCCTGGATGAGAAGTCAAGCAGAAGCACCTGTAACATCTCGGTCTGACCCGAGTATTATTTAATAAGAAAATAATAAACGGATCAGTCTAGCTATAAATATCAGATGAAATGATATAGAATAAGAGATATGACTAAACATATAATAATCACAATGCCAAGCTGTGATAAATAAGTAATTGAAAATCAACAAGAGATTAAACAATATCACAAAAATCTTCTCAAAGATCAAAAGGAATGTCATACTCCTTATTTCATTCACCAAATCATAAATATTGACAATTATATCAATGTCAATCACAAAAGTCAATGGCACACAAATTCACCAATGCATAAATATTGATAAAACTTATCAATAAAAATCACAAAAATTGGTGAAGCACAAATCCCAAAAATCATCAATAGAAATCCAGAAATCACAAAAAGGGGGAAGGCCTATCACAAACGGGAGCATAAAGCTCACCAACACGTGTATCACAAACGGAACGCTAATTCCATGGTTGCTAACCATCACAAATTGAGCCGAAGCTCCACAAACGGCCCGGAGACCATGGGTTGCTACCCCACCAATTTGAGTCGAAACTCCACAAAACGGGTTTTAGTCTTCCTCGCAGACAAAGAGACATCGCACATTGCTAGTCTAAATCACCAAAAATGATCGTCATGATCATCAAGAAGTGTCAATTACAGTACGCTAGTAAATATATGAGCTTAGCATCATATCCCATAACCACTAGCTTAACTTAAATATTTACGAACAAATTGTATATCTCCACTAGAAAATTATCACAAGAGATTCAATCGAACAAGTCCAAGAATTAACCGACGAAGTAAACACAAGCGTTTCATACCACTCGTTTTACTAAGCCGTTTAATTAGATTTCTCATACGAGTGAGGTAAAGGCTTGTATATAGTAATAGGTTGAAAAACGGTTTTATACACGAGTTTGATATTGAAAATAGAATTTGAATAATCTTTGATAAAGAGTTTGAATATTTACTACTAGTATAGAAACCTTTGTATTTTAAAGTGACAAAGCACAAAAATGATTGTAGAAACAATCAATCACCAAAATTCACATACGAAGACATGAATTAATTCCAAAGAAATCGATATCAAATCCATCAAAATGGATATTTCCAAGAATTCCATATTAGAAGTCATCAAAGTCGAAAAATTGATAGCATCAATTAGGAATCAAAACGAATCGATAAAAACTGGGATCATAACCCAAATAGGCATAATAGGCATTTAAGAGCAGGTCAGTCGACTGGCTCAATGAGTTCAGTCGACTGATCACAGTCCCTGCGGGATACTGGTCAGTCGTCCAATTCGCAAACGAACGAGCAATGGCGCTAGGGATTTATGCGAAATGGCAACCCGGCCCTATAGGCTCTTCGATGCATCACCAAAAACAAGTTCAAACAACAAAGCTATGATTTTTGAAGATTTGAACTCAAAACACTAAAATTTGGAATCACAAAACCAATCCAAATCAAAATCTAATGCACATGAATAAGTGCTAGGAATTCATACCTAACAATCAAAGATAATCATAGACGTAGACGTGAGACAAAAATCTCACATTTTAATAAAATTATTGTAGAAGAGGCTTGAAAGCAAAGGGAGATTCAACCACTCTTCAACACAACCCAAATGAGCTTGAATCTATGCTCAAAGTAAGAACATTCCCAAAGTTAGGTTTAGGAATTTCTGAAATTCAAGAGAGAAGGAGTTGGAGAAGGTGAAGAGAAGGCTTACCAATGGGTTCTCTTGAATTTGGAACTAGAAGTTGATTTGCAAATAGAAAACTAGGGCTTGAGTTTTAGTTTCCCATTCCACTCACCATTAATCTCTTTAAAACTGAAAAGTAGAGGAAGAGGGAGTGAATGAAGAGGGGGGTTTCAGTTTGGGGTATTAAGTTAGAACATTGGGCTGAACCCAAACCCAAACCCAAAGTGAAAAGGGTCAAATTTTTCGCTAGCTCCAAACATATCAATGTTTATACTCAAAAAGGTTGCAAATGGCATTTTGAACTCAATGGAAGGGGTCTCGAGTCCCAATTTGACTGTATGCAAAAAGCAGCTTCTCGGACTAAAATCCGACTAATGATGAAATATTTAAATAAAATATTTAAGTATAAAAATCGATAAATATGCGAGTTGTTACACCGGTGGTGAAGACCGGGATATTCAAGAATGAAAGGATTACTCGTCGAATGACTCTACACTGAGTAGCTATGGTATAGAGATCTCCATATATGATGGGGAGTTTGATCGGGATTATGAATATCCGGATTACAAGGGCTTCTTTGTGAAGTGCATTCGATTTTGTTCGAACCTGAAATAGACTTGTATGGATGTGTGTCTGACGTTACACTTTGAGATATAAAGCTGGTTTCTGTCAAATACATTTTATTTGATGGCGGAGATTTATTCTCTTAGCTTAACACCCTTCTCTGAGACGTACGAGCTCAGAGGTTATGTAGTTGATGGTTATTAGTGATACATTCCCAATTTGGTTATGTAGCATACAAAGTGCTGCTGATCATTTGTTGATCGAAGAATGGCTTTTGTGAAAAGCGTAGCTTTGTGGACGAGACAGTCAGAACATCACAACCGGGGATGGTCGAGACAAGAAGAATGTAGCAAGGTTATTTGGGGGTATTCCTCCTGAGGGTACGTCCATTTCCTTCTGGATAGAGGTGGTACCATGGTATGGAGCCCAGATATTTAACCTACGTGGTTACTGCAAATTTATTACTTTGTAGTTGTTGGTGTCGAGGCCTCGGATAAAGGTCGGTTACGACCGGAGGGTGGCAAAACTCATGACAGTTAGTTACGTAGTTATAGAGGTAACCCGTCCTTGTGTTGGCAGAGATCCGGTTAGGTTCACGGAGGCGTCCCTCCAGAGGCGTACGCATGTGGCCCAGGAAGTTCCTTAGCCTGACCATTGTTTGAAATCCAAAGAAACAATACGAGCTCTTTACGATTGCAATTGTATAACCTGCCACCACAAGTGGTAGCTATAGCAGGCATAATATAATGATACCTATAATGGCTAAGATTTATATTATACTTTTGAAATTTTTTTCTGCACTATGCACTAATAATAATATTATCAAAAAGGATTTGCATATCAAGCATGTTTGACTATCATAAGGAGAAATCTCCCCGAAGTGTGTGATTGCATGGTGTGTGTGCCGGGAGGCCTTATGATAGTTTCATTTTCCAAAAAGCATTGCAGATTTCTTTTACTTCTTTTGTTGTTTGTTTTAAAGATAAACTGTTTTTGTTTGCTCATACCAGTCCCATGACTGACCTGGAGTTTCTTTTTCTCTTCCTAAACTCTAGGTGCCCACAATTTTCTACACGGGCAGTCTAGAGTTGAATTTTTCAGATAATCAAATAATAGGGGTAGATTCGACAACATCTAGCCTTTGGATTTTGGCGACCACATTCATGTTACCTAGTTTGCTTAATTCAACACGATGGGGGTTTCTCGCTTCGAGTTTGGAAAGCATATTGGTGGTTCTAGTTTTTGGAGTCTTTGGAACTTTGGAAATGGAGTCGCTATATGTTGGAGTATCTATCTTGTGGACTTCTGAAGATATTTTCTTTTGGAGTTATTTCTTTCCGTGGTATCTTGTATCTCTGATAATATTGATAAATTAGTTTTATAATTGTTGTAATCAACTATTGTATGTCAAAGTTATTATCTTTTTCTTCCGTTGTGTTGTTGTACTTAATGTATTATAAGCTTCGGCGAACAAGATTCGACATTTGAATTTGCGACATTCGAATACGAGTGATGTATTAAGTGTCGACTTTCGAAGGTCGAGTCAGGGTCGTTACAGCGCTCACACAGGAAAAACTACAATAAAAATATTACTTATTAAAACATATAATTTATAGAATTAACATTATAAAGATAGACAGATGAATATAAAGTTAGAATGTTCTACTTACGATTGGGAGCATAGAACAACCAAGCATGTTTCTTGGCTTTGTTTTGAAAGCCGTCAAAGCTCTAATTAAGGAACAATGAATTGAAACAGGCCAAGATATTGAGTTTATTTTTTCTTCATCGAGGATATAAGGAGTATACCCCAATGGCAAGTAACTTTGGTTGTCTGGAAAGAAGAAGGTTACCATTGCAATAATAGCAATCAATTTTGGAATATTGTTTCGTTATGAAATTCTTTTGTTTGTAGTAAATTGTTTATCTTTGAAACTGTAAGGTCCTTTGTGATTTGATCTATTTTACCAAAATTTCTAAGTAAAATCTTTATCTGGAATGCTTTGTAAATTCATTTTAAGTAATGGAAAAAGATTACTTTTAAACAAAGGCAAGATGAAAAGAATTGAGATATCTTCAGGTTTTTTTTTTAATTCCCAACCTTGAAAGCTTCTTCATCAATAGAAAATGTGTCAATGATATCATCTACCATTGTCAATGATTTTGTAAAAGCAGGTTTGTTAACAGTTCGCTGAAAAATACAAGCATGAATATTTCAATGGGGGTTTGTTTTGGAAAATTCGGCTGATTTGCAAGAAAACCTCCTCCTTCCTTTATTATCTTGAAAAGTTTTATCAGTGGAAGCAAACTGCACCTATGCTGAATTTTTCCTTGAGATCTTTTCCTTGATTTATTTTTTTCTTCTTCTGTTTCTACTTTTTGATTTTTACCTTTGGATTTCTGTATAGAAAATATCAATGAATGATTTTGTATTTAACAAACTATAATGCTATTCTCATCTATCATTTTTTTATCGCATGCATATTTTTTTGAAATATTCTAGTGTTATATTCATCTATCATTTTTTAAAATGCTATATTTATCTATCATTACTCATTTCTATTACATGCTTTTGCAATTCAAATATTCTAGTGTAATACTCATGTTTTTAAATGCTGTATTCATCAATCTTCTTCATTTTAAAAGCATGCAATAAATCAAATGATATATTCAAATATCAATATATAACTATCTTTCTAATTATCATCGAACTTCTATCAAAAATTGAAATGCTATATTCATCTATCATTTCAACATAATGCATGCAACAAATCAAATGATATATTTAATTATCAGTCTATAACTGTCTATCTAATTATCATCTAACATCTATCAATAATTGAAATGCTATATTCATCTATCGTCTACCATTTCAACATAATGCATGCAAAAAATCCAATGATATATTCAACTATCATTCTATAACTATCTATCTAACTATCATCTAACATTTATCAAAGATTGAAATGCTATATTCATCTATCATCCATCATTTAAACGTAATGCATGCAACAAATCAAATGATATATTCAACCATCATTGTATGACTATTTTATCTAATTATCATCTAATATCCATTAAAAATGGAAATGCTACTTTCATCTATCATATATTGTAACGATCTACATTTTTGGATGGTTTAAATAGACAATAAACCATACATGTCAACTCAAACCATTCAAAAGAGAGGATTGTTAGTGGGGTAAATAAGAAAATAAGAGAAAAGAAGGAAAAACAAAACACAGAATCTCACAGCGGAATGACAAAATATAATAATCAAATAAATAATTCATTAAGCTGTTTTACAAATAACATTTGATTGCACTTTTACAGTACAATCAGAGTTAAACATACAACATATAAAATAGGATAGTGTTGCAGAACAACTTGATGTAGTGATATATATATATAATATAATAATAAACTCTGTCTTCGTCCTTTGGAAATAAAGTCTTTAACACTGAAAAGCTTAGGCTGACCCGAGCACAATGAAAAGACAAAACACTCGAGTCAGAACTAAAAGATCTCATATAAGTTAAATCAACCGTAAATAAATATGAGTGTAATGGCTTCAGAGTTGTTTACGGGAATTTACATCTCCTATCCAGTGTATAACATACGTGCAATAACTTACGAGATGTTCGGGATTTCCATCCCCTAAGGATCCGTTAAACTATTTATATGTAGTAATATATACTATATATAATGTCTATCGATAAAGTAAAGTATTAAAATAACATTAAGGCATTACCTATATCCCCCTAAACACATTTTATAAATGTCGTAGTCTATACAATACGGTAAACAAATCGTAGTGGGCTTGATAAGGTAAATGACAAGGAATGCGAGGCTATACCCTAGGTAGGATTCTACCATTTCACACTTCCAGACTGGTGATAACACATGGCCATAGCTACCGCCCACCTCGAAACAACACTCCCATAATTAAATCGAGGTGGCCACCAATCAATCGCAAAAGTAAGAGATATGACATTGAAGAAGTATGTCTGTGTAACGGACGGGTTTTTCGACTCTTGAAAATTGACATGAATACGTCCACTATATAGAAAGCCAAGCAATCGAGTGTCGGAAACACCAGTTCGTTAGGGGTAAAGAAGAAAACGTTAGAAGAAAAGAATAGGACATCCCAAAATCTCACGATTGCAGTGGAACAAAATATAATTTATAATAACAGACTTTTATTTATAAGAATCTGTAACTGTCTAATACTTACAATCATCAGAGTACAGCAACCAATACATCAAATTTGGACAGTTATAATAACTTGTCCTCATATAACGGAAAATATTAATGAAGTATGGAAGTACAAATCTGTAATCCAGCTCACCTCCTGAACTCCATAGCTTCCTATCCTGAATCTGTAATACTCGGTCTGACCCGAGCATTATAATAAAATAACACCCGAGTAAGTCTAGGAAACCAGCGTGAGAAAACACACTCAAATTGAATTATTAACTTTTATCAAATCCTTTGAAAATCAAAGGTATCTCATAAGATCATGCCACACATAACACTACGGGTTTTTACTTTACGATAACTAAAGCATTTTTATCAAATCCGTTCGATATTACAATAGTGTTTATAGAAAGTAAACAGAAAATAGCTGAAATGCTTGCATCTCACGTTTCAGCATAGTTGGGCACAATCAAAACCGTACGACGCTTATTGGAGAATGTATTCCATTGAATGACTAGGTGTGGTAGGGTACCGCCCACCACAGTACACCTCTAGAATAATGTAGATCCCCTACTACATAAGAACGACCTATCATTAACTTGAATAGATCGAATATGTTATCACCCCGGGTGTTCTCATCATTACCATCGAGCGCTCCTTCCATGCACAAACATATCCATAATATATAGGTTTTTGAGGACATCTAGAATGGTGATAACATGCCGTACTTGGATGCGACCCACTTAAGCTTGCTACATCTCACCTGTTCTAGTCATTCCCAGTTGTTAAGGCTCGAGGCTAAGCGTTGCCTTTCAAGAACACAATTTTACTTAGGATGCTCAACGTCCTCCAGTGACGAGGTCTGATAGCATTCGTCCATACATGTTATCTGAGATCTGGACAAACCAAATCACCGTCTTCATCATCTTCACGGTATTTATTCATTACGTTCAAACCAGATCAAAGTGGTTTTCAGATAATTAAACCCGATTCCAGTATCTTCGACACGATTAACGAAATTAGAAAAAAATTGATAATCGGTTATTTAACTATCAATACACATCCATAAGCAATCATCGGGCCTTATTATAAATCTCCAAAATTTATTTCAAAATATCTTTATAAGATATATATTCCCAGTACTTTGACATTTTAAAACAGTTTCCAAATCCTTACATCTTCAATGGAATATTTCCACCCCTTTCCAACACTTGGAATATTTTTCCCTCACTTCATTATATTTTTACACTTAGGAAGTATTCCAATTATTTCCTATATCTTTCCCAAAATCATTTACAATTTTATCTTTAAATTTCTTGACTCGTTCATAATAAATTTTTATAAGTTTCGGAATTCCTTAATAAATTCCATTAATATTTCCGAAAACCAATTATGCTTGCTTATAACTCAATTTCCCATTTGTACTTCTTTATGAATTCCATTTCATTCTTTATAGTTCACTTTTATCAACTACTTTAAAAAATTTCTTACTTTCCCTTCTAATTCTATTTTAAGAATTTCTTATAATCCCATCTACTGAATAACCCTATTTCCAAACGTCCGAGGAGGTTTAAATAATTTAAAAACACTTCAAAACTCTACATATATATACATTTGTAAATAAAATAAGTGTTTAAAAGAAAGTAATAATAATTTGTTCTTAAGACATATTTAAATAATTATTTAAAATACCTAAACGCTTTTTTTATAACATCTTTTCAAAGCAGGTTTAACAATTTAGGATTTTATAAAATAAATATCAAGTATTTGGAAAATTTCTTCTGAAGTATTTCATTAGTAACTAACTTTGAAATTTATGTAGTTTAATAAATAAGAATTTTCCTTTTAAAATAAAACTTAACTTATCGATAAAATAATCTTTTAAATCTAAATAACTAAATTTCAATTCATAAATCTTCTCGATTTCCATAACTTCACCTCTATTCCGGTCTCCTCAACCATTTTACTCCAAAAATAGTATCCACTATTTTTCTCTTACCATATTTCCACATTTAAATATAAATTATTCCTGTAATTTTATATTTCCAATTTATCACCAGATATCAATTTTCCTTATTTATAAACATCGTTTATAAATTTCTATAACTCCTTTGAGCTACACTAAAAATAACCACATTTATAAAATTCCATTTTATACATTCAATTCCTTATAGAACTCATTTATTTTTGCCAATCTATTTTTAATACTGATTTCAACTTCTTTTCATATTTCCCTAATATCATTTTAAATATTTAGTCTTAAAAATTCCTTTATATAATTTTTTTTAAAATCTCTATTTACACTATTTTTCCCGCATTATTTAGTGCGATCAAAAACCAATTATTTGTTATTCAAATCAATTTCTTTTAAATAACCCAATTTCCAATATACCATTTTCTTTTATATTAAAAATCTCCTTTTAGTTCCTTAAAAATTCAAAATAATATTTATTCATTCACATCATATATATATACATACATACATATATATATATATATATGAAAATATTAAATATATTTGAGAAATCCAATTGGATTCCTCCAAACTGTTTCCCTGCATCCATAGATGTTAGACAACAATAAAAATACAAATCCCACTTCGAGGGTGATATCGCAGTATATAGGGTCATCCGCTATTATGCGGGCACATAGGGTCTCATCTGCTATAATATGCGGGAATATCACTCCAACTACTAATACATATACTAATATTTGTCATATAATCATTAAAAAGATAATTAAAATTATCAAACCCGATAATTTAAATTTTCAACATTTTAAATTAATTGTGGCAATCCAAATGAGTGAGAAATTCTCATCTTGATTTTAATTTTCCAATCCGATCCATCCTTGACTTATTCCTTTTCGATTTTTAGCCTTACAAAAATTTTAATACAGTATTTATGAGAATTCGATTTTCATTCCTAAAATAAACTAATTTAATTTCAATAATTAAATTAATTGCCTTACATGAGTAAGACCCTAATTGCTACTATCCTCAGATCTCAAGCATTCCAGACACAACGACAAACCCCCCCACCCCCACACAGCCTCCTTCTCAATTGAAAGCTGACACCTACACACGATACCACAGCCCATCATACTTCATGTCACTACCACAGACAGATTTCCTATGAATGAGCCCCACTTCCATCACCATTGCAATCTTCCCGACCTCAAACATAGATTGTGACACTATAGTTTTCCCTCTCCCTATATCAGAACGTGATCACCAGAGATGTACCAAAACCCAAATTCGAACGTGCCTTCCCTCCATCTTGAAACGCAGTTCGGCCGCCACCATCTCCAAATCGACCACTAACAAGCCACGAGAAGAGCGTACGCTCGATTGAGATTTGGTCGCAATTCCTTTATCGACCACCAACAACGCCTATTAGCTTCTCCGCCGCCTATGCCTACAATTGCGCAACCTCTAGCCGCATTAACTCCTACCCTCCGCATCGCCAGACAACACCACCAAAGTGGCTACCTTCCTCCCCCGCAACCACATCCTGACTCGAATGACCATCCCCTCGTCTCGGCCATCACGCAAGTCGCATCTGCCCTTTAATCCCTTGCGCAACTATCGTTACGATTTCGCTTGCCCTTCGTTTTCAAACAGATCGATTTTTTTTCATAACGAATTTATTCGTTCGAACTAAAACAAGGAAGAGGAAGTAGTTTTCAATTTATTTAGAAATAGATGAGGGGAAATGTGATTTTAGATTGGAGGAAAAGTGATTTGAAAGAGGGAAGTTGTGATTTAAAAGAACTAAAGGGGGTGAAGGTTGTGTGTATGGATAAACAAGGGTATAGTGATTTGGAAAGGTGAAAATAAAAACTGATGTGAATATTTGACTAGACAATTTATTTATTAAAACTTGAAAATGTCTCGATTACACAACTCAAAATCTCGAACTCCTATCAAGGCAAGCCATTAGGCGTTTATAATGTATACCCCTATTCCGAACGAAATGGTAAAAGTTTCGAGTCCTGATTCGATCGTATGGAGAAGATAGCTTTTTGGACCTAATTATTATATCAAATTTCGATATTAATTTCAACGCGTTTATAACCCATACGATCAAATGATAACTCCAAACAGCACGAAATTTGAAATCCGATAATAATACATTATTACGATCCAATGGAACTAGTTTCATCGAATTCCGAGACTTTGCCCGAAAGGCTATTTTTAAAAGTAAACTTAAACGATAAATTTTTAAAACTGAACAAATCACTTTTAAATTCAATTTTAAAATTTGCATTATCTTCAGTATTATCAATATAAATTTTGCAAGCCTTTAAATTATTTTTATCAATCTTAAAACTCAAGATTCGCTACTAAATTTAATGATCCAAAAATTAGTTATATACGAAATTCAAGCTAAAATTTAGCTTTTAAATACTGAAAATCAATTTAATATTCCAATTTGAAATATCCAAAATTCTAGGTTTTTACACTCCTCCCCCTTAAAAGAATTTCATCCTCGAAATTGTTATGTAGAAAAAATGCCCCAAACCTATTTACTCATCAAAACCCGCTTGCGAAAACTCGATACTTCACCTTTCGAACTCTTAACCTTCATTCAAAAAATTAGTTTATCACCCTAAACCAAATTCCTTTAATTCGATTATAATTTTGAAATCAATTTATGCTAACAAAATGTTTTCCAAAATTTTTCTAACACCCTAAATTTTAGAAATTTTTTGGCAGTCTCCTTTGTACGGAGGACCTTTTGCAATATGATAAAAGAGATAAATATATATACATCAACCCACATGGTCGGAAAAAAAATATACATCAATATTCATATATTTGCTGTATTTAATCCGAAAACATAGTATATTTTAGCATTTTTAAGCATTACTAAGCAAGCAAGTTACTTCGTATGCAAATGTGCAACCAAAATCTAGTCCGAGAGCCTCTGGTTACGTGTACTTACTTAATTTAAACCACATAAGTACAAGAACATGAAAGTCCAATAACTTTGCATTTAATTAACTAATTAAAGATATAATTTCATACCATGACTATATAACCACAAGGTTCTAACATTCGATTATTCATTTTCAATCAATTTATATATCATTTCATTTAATTCGAATGATTCCCTACCCAATAATTTGAATTCAACCGATATCCATTTTAAATTGATTAAAAATCAATTTATTCACCTCCCACTAATTCACAAAATTTTATTTGCTTCCTTTTACGCCAAAAGGCAAATCTCCATGCAAATTCGGTGATATCCATTTAATAAAATAACCATTTCAGTTTATAGCTATTTTAAATTGATTCCAAATCAATTTATATTTAATTCTACTCTACTTCAAAGTTATTCACATTCAAATTTTTCAACAAAACCTTGTTTGCTAAATTGTTATGCCAACAACATCCAACCATCAATTTATTTAAGCCTAGCTTCCATCCAAAATATTAACTTAAGTTGTTCATTTATTTCCAACCAATTCAATAAAATAACCTAAGTTTGTTTCTTTTGCAATAAGACTTCCTTTTATTTAAATTGACTCTTGTTCAATTTATTCACCTTCAATTGATTTGCATTCCCAATTCAATTCCATACTCAAGTTCTTTTAAATTATATTCCAATGCCATATTAAATTTATTTACACTTAAATGGAATTTATTTGTGGCCCGAGCCATTTTTATTTCAATCCAATTTCATTTTATCACATTCAACACATTTCTAATCAGCTTATATATAAGTCAAATTTTATTTACTACTAAAGATCCATAATTAAATTTAGTTTCAGACCACAGTCCATATTATTTAATAAAGTTAGATTCCATTCATATATTCAATTTTCTAATTAATTTATCACATTAGTTCACTTCCATTTTTACAAATTTCATTATCTGATTTTTATTTCAAAATCACTTCACTTTAATTTACTTGAGTTCAATTTACCTTATAATCCAGGTTTGGATTTTTATTTCTTTACGAGAACATCACTCCATTTTATTTTACTTTTCTATTTCACTTTTCAAAATTTATAAGTTACATAACCTATTTTCTCACATTTTCATCCATTTTGTACCCGAATACATTCACCATTTATTCTTAACTCGAGATTATACCCACTTATAGCTTTATTATACTTTTATTTCATTAATTTCAAATTCTATAAGCTTTTGAAATTTATTTATTCCATTTCAAATTTAGTTTAACTTAAGTTAAATTTAAACTTCATACCATTCCATTTAATTTATTTAAGAAAGAATTCAATTCCATTCACTATCATTTACAACTCAATTAAATTTTATTTCTAATCCAATCCAAATTCAACTCAATTTTATTTAACTTAGCTTAAATTATATTTCAACCATACCATTTTCTTTTACCAATTAAACTTATTTAACTTACATAAATTTCAATTTTATCATGAAACTCACATTTTCCTCTTCCTTGCATATATTTAATTTACTCATTGCATTTTACGCATTTCATTCTATCTGTCACAATCATCTCATTTGTTGGTTTCCTTTAACTTTGCTAAGTTAATTCACCATTTCATTAATTTATTTCATTTACTATATTCAAATCACAACCAATTATTTTTTAGATTTAATTCCTCCAAGTTAATCCAAATTAAATCCCATTTTAGTCTTTTCACTTATAATTTTTAATTTCAAAATTCAATTTCCATATTTTTCTTTAAAATCATTCATCATTTATAAGTTCACACTTATTTTATTGTATTTCCTAAAACATTTAAATAAAGACTCCAGAATTTTATTTTTAAACACCTGGTATTTATTTTATATCATTTTGAACCAATATATAACTTTTTGGTTTAACCAACCATTTCTTTGAAATTTTCAAAATCAAACTAATTTTATCCAAAACGATTCCTTTCAAAATTTCCAAAAAAACAACAATCATTTACCAAAAAACTCCCATATTAATTTACTATGGTAGCAACTCATCACTTAGAAACTCGAAAATAAAAACCGATGATATCGCGATCATCATCGGAATTATTTTTCAATGAATGTAGTGAGTTCAGCGCTATATCCCATCAACAATCCATTCTAAATAATTTTCTTTCGAAAATATTTGAAAAACATTATTATTATTATTATTTTTCCATGTCACTTTGAAAAACCATTTTCCTAACATTCCGGGATTTAAATTTCCAAATTCTATTTTGAAACCAATTTTTAATTATAATCCATTTGTATAATTTACACTTATACAAATTTCCATTTGGTTATATAAACCATTTCCAATTTTATAATCTTGTTTGATTATAATATTATCATCCAAACACTTCAATTCTATATAATAATTTCGAAACATTATTTCTTTAATATCAGAATATATCTTTGGGTAAAATTATTTCATTTACCCCATTTAAAAACAATACCGTGTTGAATTACTCTATTCAAGAGTTTAGAAACCCTTATCCATACAGTTGTTTGGATTGTGCTGACCAGAGTTCATAAGCCACTCAATAAATCAACCAACAAAATATTAAATGTTTTATATTCACTAAAAAATACGCGCTCATATCTGTTAATGCACTGAAACTCATTTTAGAGTACTACTGACTCTATCTCTAATGAGTAATCCCCACCAGAGCCAAGGTTCTCGCTTAACCTTCAGCTCTAATACCAAATGTAACGGACGGGGTTTTCGACTCTTGAAAATCGATATCAATACATCCACTGTATAGAATGCCGAGAAATCGAGTGTTGGAAACACCAGTTCGTTAGGGGTGAAGAAGAAAAAGATAGAAGAAAAGAACAGAACATTACAAAATCTCACAATTGCAGCAGAACAAAATATAATATGTAATAATAGATTTTTATATAAAAGAATCTGTAACTGTCAAATACTTACAATCATAGAGTACAATAATTGATACATCAAATCTAGACAGTTATAATAACTTGTCCTCATATAGCGGAAATATTAATCAAGTAAGGAAATACATCTTTGTAATTCAGCTCGCCTCTTAAAACCCATAACTTCCTATCCTGAATCTGTAATTCTCGGTCTAACCCGAGCATTATAATAAAATAACACTCAAGTCTGTCTGGAAAACCAACGTGAGAAAGCACACTCAAATTGAATCATTAACTTTTATCAAATCCTTTGAAAATCAAAGGTATCTCGTAAGACCATGTCACACATCACAAGGTGGATATTTACCTTACGATAACCAATTTTTTTATCAAATCCGTTTGATATTATAATAGTGTCTACAGAAAGTAAATAGAAAATAGTAGAAATGCTTGCATGTAACGTTTCAGCATAGTTGGGCACAATCAAAACCGCACGGCGCTTATTGGAGAATGGATTCCATCGAATGACTAGGCTATTGGGGTACCGCCCACCATAGTACACCTCAACAACAATGTACCGAGGACCATGCCAGGATCCCCTACTACATAAGATAGGCCTATCCCCAACCTGGATAGACCAAATATGTTATCACCTCGGATGTTCCCACCCTTAGCATCGAGCGCTCCTTCCATGCACAACATAGGTTTCCGAGAACATCTAGAAAAGTGATAACATACACTAATTGGGAGCGTCCACTTAGCCTTGCCGCATCTCACCTGTTTTAGTAATTTCCGGTTGATGAGGCTTGAGGCTAAGCGTTACCTTTCAAAAACACAATTTTACTTAGGATGCTCATCCTCCAATGACGATGTTCTGATAGCATTCATCCATACAGGTTGTCCTAGGTTTGGACAAATCGAATCATCGTCTTCATCATCTTCACGATATGTATTCGTTACGTTCAAACCAGATCAAAGTGGTTTTTGGATAATTAAACCCCATCCCGGTCTCGTCGAAACGATTGACGAAATTGGCCAAAATTGATAGTCGGTTATTTAACTATCAACACACATCCATAATAATTCATCAGGCCTCATTATAAACCTCCAAAATTTATTTCAAAATATCTTTATAAGATATATATTCCCAGTACTCTAACATTTTAAACAGTTTCCAAATCTTTATATCATCAATGGAATATTTCCACTCCTTTCCAACACTTAAAATATTTTTCCCCCATTTCATTTTAAATTCACACTTAGGAAGTATTCTATTTATTTCCTATTTCTTTCTCAAAATCATTTACAATCTTATCTGAAAATTTCTTGACTCGTTCATAAGGAATTTTTATAAGTTTCGAAATTCCTTAATAATTTCCTTTAATATTTCCAAAACCTATTATGCTCGCTTATAACTCAATATCCCTTTTGTACTTCTTTATGAATTCCATTTCATTCTTCAAAGTTCACTTTTATCAACTGTTTCGGAAATTTTCTTACTTTTCTTCCCAATTCTATTTTTAGAATTTCTTATAATTCCTTTACTGAATAACCCTATTTCCAAACTTCCGATGGGATTTATAAATAATTTAAAAACATTTAAAAACTCTACTATGTAAATAAAATAAGTATTTAAAAGAAAGTAATAATAATTTGTTTTTAAGACATATTCAAATAATTATTTAAAATATTAAAACACTTTTTTATAACATCGCTTTCCAAAGTAGGTTTAACAATTTTGTATTTTATAAAATAAATATTAAGTATTTGAAAATTTCTTTTGAAGTATTTCATTTCTAACTAACTTTGAAATTTGTATAGTTTAAAAAATAAGAATTTTCCTTTTAAAATAAAACTTAACCTATCGATAAAATAATCTTTTAAATCTAAATAACCAAATTTCAATTCATAAATCATCTTGATTTTCATCACATCACTTCCATTTCGGTCTCTTAACCATTTCACTCCAAAAATTGTATCCATTATTTTTCTTTCACCCTATTTCCATATTTAAATATAAATTCTTCCTGTAATTTTATATTTCCAATTTATCACCAGATAACAATTTTCTTATTTATAAACATCGTTTATAAATTTTTATAACTCCTTTGAGTTTCACTAAAAATAACCTCATTTACAAAATTCCATTTTATAAATTCAGTTCCTTATAAAACCCATTTATTTTTGCCAATCAATTTTTAATACCGATTTCAACTTCTTTCCATATTTCCCAAATATCATTTCAAATATCTAGTCTTAAAAATTCCTTTATAAAAAAACTTACTTAAAAAAATCTTTATTTACACTATTTTTCCCACGTTATTTAGTACGATCAAAAACCTATTATTACTTATTGAAATCAATTTCTTTTAAATAACCCAATTTCTAATAAACCATTTTATTTTATATTAAAAATCTCCTTTTTGTTCCTTAAAAATTCAAAATAATATTTATGGCATTTAATATACCAAAGTCAATTTCCATGCTATTATAACAGTTAAAAATTCACAACGCACCATAATCCAGCAAATTATTCATTCATATAAAATATATATACACACACATATACATACATACACACACACACACACACACACACACACACATATATATATATATATGATAACACTAAATATATTTGAGAAATCAAGTTGGATCCCTCCAACCTGTTTTCTTGCATCCATAGATGTTAGACAACAATAAAAATTCCAATCCCACTTCGAGGGGGATGTCGTGGTATAAAGGGTCATTCGCTATTATGCGGGCGCATAGGGCCTCATCCGCTATAATATGCGAGAATATCACTCCAAATACTAATATATATACTACTATTTATTATATAATCATCAAACAGATAATTAAAATTATCAAACGGTTTAATCAACCGATAATTTAAATTTTCGACATTTTAAATTAACTTGTGGTTGTTAACCCGCCTTTCGGCAAGGCCATGGACATGCAGATTTAATTAAAAAAACTTCACGATTATCGAGGCTGAAATATGATGGATTCGGTTCAAATGGATGGTGTTCGCTTGGATGGATGATAGGTCGTTCGATCGGAAGGAAGTGGTTTGAAGTGTTTGGAATTCGACCTTATGGCTCGGCCGTTCGGCATGGCAATATCCAGTCAAGGTATGGAAGTTCATGAAGATCATTTGGTTGCGGCTCAGCATTGTCGCTCGGCATTGGATGTCGTTCGGCATCGTATCTTGCTCAGCATTAGAAGTTGCTCGGCATTGGATGTCGTTCGGCATACCTTCCTTCTATCGGCATACCTACCCTTGATCGGCACACCTATCCTCGGTCGGCACACCTCCCCTCGGTCGGCATGCCTCCCCTCGTTCGGCACACCTCCCTTCGTTCCGGCACACCTCCCCTCGTTCGTCATGCCTCCCTTCGTTCGACACGCCTCCCACGTTCGGTACGCCTCGCCTCGCCTTGCCTTGGTCGGCACACCTCCCCTCGGTCGGCATAAGGAAGTAGGGTTTGACTATGGCCTTGGTGGGCCCAACCTACTCAGAAGGCCCAATAACCTGGTTTTGCCTATAAATACAGCATGTGGGTCTCCAGATGTGGGATCTTCTTCTTCTCTCCGCTCTCTAACTTTATACTTTCTAAGGATAAGGCTAGTTTACCACTTGGTAACTGTATTCAATTGTTACAACAATAAAAAGGAAATTATTGGAGTGGACGTAGGCTGGAGTTAGCCGAACCACTATAAAATCTGTTGTTCTTTATTGCTTTTACTTTAATTTTGACTGTTCTTCACATTATTACTCACTACATACACTCTATCTGTTATCTATAACTGTTAGTTTGTGCTTTCATCTACATTTGAGTGTTAGCGACCAATTTTGACGCTAACATTTTGGTGCTTTCACCGAGAAGGCAAGCACTCAAGGATCTTGAAGCAAGGAAATCAAATTCTAAGAGCTAATGGTTAGGCCATCAGCAAGGAAGCAAGTGACAGAAAGAAACAATCGGGAAGGAAATCAAAAGGCTTCCTCTGGAGCTGGAGCAGGTCAAGCTTCCATCACATCACCAGAGACGAGATGGAAGCAATGTTGAAAAGACAAAAGGAGATGATGCAGGCTCTTCTCGGACTACACAAGCAGAAAATGCAGGAGCTCATATCTGTGGAGCTGGATCGGAAGCGCTCAATCAACAGGGGCAGCCCCCAATCAGCAGACGGCAATCAACCTGGATGGATCTAGACTCGGGGGCACATAACTAGGAAACACTAGACTAATCCATGGAGGGATACCATATGACGATGTATGACCCGACACTAACAGGAGTGCAGGAGTACGAGATGAGGAGTATGTGCCAGAGTTCCCTCGTGAACTTAGGGGGCAGACCGAAGGCAAAGGACAAGGATTACAACTCGGGGACAATGATAGATTAGCGGAGATGGTCAAACGTGCTGTGAGAGGCAGATTGGTAAACAAATACTTGGAGGATGTGAATAGGAGTCCCTTTACTCCTACTATCAGGCAAGCTAGGAATCTACCGGACTTTAAGCTACCAACGTTGGGTATGTATGATGGGAGAACGGATCCCACCGTTCATTTGACAAAGTATATGAGGCACATGGAGGTACTGGGGGCTTCGGATGAGGTCATTGCTTGATGCTTCCCATTGTATTTGACAGATATCGCAGCCATATGGTTCAGAAAACTGGAGAATGGTTCTATCGGTACATGGACGGAGCTGATTGAAAAGTTTATGAGACAGTTTCGGGTCCATATAGTCAGACCCAAGAATGTAATGACCTTGACATCGATGAAGCAATGGAAGGGAGAGTCACTCGGGAACTTCTTAACCAGGTTCAACGCAGCGGTAGCCTCAGTAGATCGACCTGATCCGTCCATGGTTTTGATGGCACCAGTCTCAGGAATCGTGAATAATTCAGATTTCAAGATTTCATTGGAATGGGACCCACCGAGGGACCTCAGGGAGTTCTACCATGAAGCGGAAAGGTTCCTGAGACAGGAGGATGCACAGGCTGAGAGAGTAGGGAGAGAGGCTGAAGCTTATGCAGTGAGGGGTGGAGGTCCATCCAGGGAGGATCCAAGTAAAGATGATAAAGGAAAAAAGGAAAACTAATGGAAACGGTGGCACTTCGAAGAGGCCTCGAAGGGAGTCAGAGTTTTCTTCTTACACAGATTTAACTAAGACTATAGAAAGGATTTACTTAAAGACTCGAGGGTGCCTCCAATATCGAAGACCGGCAAAGAGAGAGCCTTCTGAATACGAACGGACATTGGGAAAGCATTGCCTATTCCATGAGCTGGATGGGCACAACGCAAACGACTGCAGGCATTTGAGGGATATCATTGAGGAGCATGTAATAAATGATCATCTACAGTAGTATGTCAGGAATCGAGCTGCAGCAGTGGGATAGGAGCGACCACAGCTTACCTCGAACGAAGGTGGCACCGGACCTGGGCAACGTCGGCTCATTATCAACTAAACCACTTTATGGTTTTGAATAAGTAATAGAACTCAAAGTAATACGGCTAGGTCACTTACACACGTACGGGATCGAGGATAGTCCCTAGGCGTGCTCTGAGATGACGAAAAAATGTACTGCTTGGGTCTATGAAATCCTGTTTTCTTTCTGTTTTTCTGCAAACTTTGATTTTTCCTTTGGAACTTTGGAAATTTACTTTTCTTTGGTATGGTTTTGGAGTTTGGATTGAATTCTCGATTTGGTTGGTTTTTTGGTTTGCCATTTGGTATGGATATTTGATTTTTGATATGGATTTCGGGTTTTTTGATTGGATTCGCATCAATGTATTGAACAGTTCAGGTTTTGTGATTACTGTCCCGACCGAAGAGACGGGGTAGTGATCGCGAGTTACGAATCCCTTTGCCGAAGAGCGATGGAATGGACTCGGACGGAATGTAAAAAGTCCTTGGCCGAAGTGCCAAGGTCGGTGTATATCAAAGTCCTTGGCTAGAGTGCCAAGGCCGGTGAATATCAAATTCCTTGGCTGGAGTGCCGAGGCCGGTGACTATCAAAGACGTTGGCCGGAGTGCCGTGGCCGATGAATATCAAAGTCCTTGGCTGGAGTGCCGAGGCCAGCGAGTATCAAAGTCCTTGGGCGGAGTGCCAAGGCCGGTGAGTGTCAAAATCCTTGGCCGAAGTGCCGAGGCTGGTTAGTATCAAAGTCCTTGACCGGGGTGCCGAGGTGCCGAGGCCGGTGCGTATCAAAGACCTTGGCTGGAGTGCCGAGGCCGGTGAGTATCAAAGTCCTTGCCCGAAGTGCCGAGGCGGTGAATATCAAAGTCCTTGGCCGGAGTGCCGAGGCCGATGAATATAAAAAGTTCCCGACCGAAGAGTTGAGGCCGAAGAACATACAGCCCTTGATGGGAAAGTCGAGGCTGGAACAGCATAACGCGACCCAACGAGGTCTACAGATTCAAGGTTAAACCCGGAGAGGTCATAGATTTAATAATATGGTTATGAATAGGATATGGACTTCAGATATCGGGTTTGAGGCTGTTCAAAACACACCTTCCAATAGCAAGGCATGTTTTGGGAGGAAATTGTTAACCCGCCTTTCGTCAAAGCCATGGATAGACGGATTTAACTAAAACAACTTCACAATTATTGAGGCTGAAATATGACGGATTCAGTTCAAATGGATGGTGTTCGCTTGGATAGATGACAGGTTGGTCGGTCGGAAGGAAGTGGTTCGAAGTGTTTGGAATTCAACCTTATGGCTCGTCCGTTCGGCATGAAAATATCTGGTCAAGGTATGGAAGTTCATGAAGATTGTTTGGTTGCGGCTCAGCATTGGATGTCATTCGGCATCTAACTCGCTCGGCATTGGAAATCGCTCGGCTTATCGTTCGGCATACCTCCCCTCGGTCGGCATACCTCCCCTCGATCGGTACACTTCTCCTCGGTCGACAAACCTCCGCTCGTTTGGCATACCTCCCCTCGGTCGGCATGCCTCCCCTCGTTCGGTGCACCTCTCCTTGGCCGGCACACCTCCCCTCGTTTGACACACCTCCCCTCAGTCGGAACGTCTCCCCTCGTTCGGCATACCCCCCTCGGTCGGCACACCACCCCTCGTTCCGCACACCTCCCCTCGGTCGGCATAATGAAGTAGGGTTTGACTATGGCCTTAGTGGGCCCAACCTACTCAGGAGGCCCAACAACCCGGTTTTGCCTATAAATACAGCATGTTGGTCTCCAAATGGGGGATCTTCTTCTTCTCTCCACTCTCTAACTTTCTACTTTCTAAGGCTAAGGCTATTTTACCACTTGGTAACTGTATTCGATTGTTACAGCAATAAAAAGGAAATTATTGGAGTGGACGTAAGCCGAAGTTAGCCGAACCACTATAAAATCTGTTGTTCTTTATTGCTTTTACTTTAATTTTGACTGTTCTTCACATTATTACTCTCTACATACACTCTATCCGTTATCTGTAACTATTAGTTGGTGCTTTCATCTACATTTAGGTGTTAGTGACCAATTTTGACGCTAACAGTGGCAATCCAAATGAGCAAGAAATTCTCATCTTGATTTTAATTTTGCAATCCGATCCAATCCCGACTTGTTCTTTCCTGGTTTTTAGCCTCGTAAAAATTTTAATACAGTATTTATGAGAATTCAATTTTCATTCCTATAATTAAATAATTTTAATTTCAGTAAATAAATTAATTACCTCACATGAGTAAAGCCCTAATTGTGGCTATCCCTAGTGCTCAAGCATTCCAGAAACAACTTCGAAACTCCCCACACAGCCTCCTTCTCGATCGAAAGCTGGCACCTGCCTACGATACCATAGCCTACCATACTTCATGCCGCTGCCACCGACACACTCCTCTATAAATGAGCCTTACTTACATCACCACTGCAACCTTCCCGACCTCAAACCTAGATCGTAGCACTATAATTCTCCCTCTCCCTATATCAGAACGCAATCACCAGAGACGTGCCTAAACCCAAAGTTGAACGTGCCTTCCCTCCATCTTGAAATGCGATTCGGTTGCCACTATCTCCAAATGGGCCGCCAACAAGGCGCGAGAAGTGCGTATGCTCGATCGAGATTCTATCGTGATTCCTTTATCGACCACCTGCAATGCGTGTTACCTTCTCTACCGCCTATGCCTACATCTGCGCAACCTTTAGCCGCATTAACTCCGACCTCCTCATCGACAGACAACACCACCGAAGTCACTGCCTTCCTCCCCTGCAACCACATCCTGACTCGAATGACCATCCCTCGTCTCGGCCATCAAGCAAGCCGCGTCTGCCCTTTGATCGCGTGCATGACTATCACTATGATTTTGCTCTCCCTTCTTTTTCGAACAGATCGAGATTTTTATAAATGAATTTACTCGTTCGAACTGAAACAAGGAAGAGGAAGCAGTTTTCGATTTCTTTAGAATTAGATGAGGGGAAACGAGATTGTAGATCGAAGGAAAGGTGATTTGAAAGAGGGAAAGTTGTGATTTAAAAGAACTGAAGGGGGTGAAGGTTGCATGTATGGATAGACAAGGGTGCAGTGTTTTGAAAAGGTGAAAATAAAAACTGATGTGAATATTTGGCAAGACAATTTATTTATTAAAATTTGAAAACGTCCCGATTACGCAACCCAAAATCTTGAATCCTATCGAGGCATGCCGCTGGGCATTTATAATGTTATACCCATATTCTGAATGAAATGGAAAAGGTTTCGAGTTCTAATTCGATCGTATGACGAAGATGGCTTTTTGGATATTATATCAAAATTTGATATTGATTTCAATGCGCTTATATTCCATACGATCAAAGCATAACTCCAAACAGTATGAAATTTGGTAATACTACATTATTACGGAACCAATGGAATTGGTTTCATTGAATTCCGAGACTTTGCCTCGGAAGGCTATTTTTAAATGTAGACTTAAAACGATATATTTTTAAAACTGAACAAATCACTTTTAAATTTAAAAGTTGCATTTTCTTCAGTATTATCAATATAAATTTTATAAGCCGTTAAATTATTTTTATCAAGCTTAAAACTCCAGATTCACTATTTTAACCAATTTTCCAATATTAAATTCAATAATTGAATTATCCAAAAATTAGTTATATTTGAAATTCAAGCTAAAATTTGAACTTTTAAAAATTAAAAATCAATTTAATATTCCAATTTACAATATCCAAAATTCTGAGTCGTTACAGTCCGATCGGAGGAGCAACTTTACTTGGCACGTCAATTGCTCCTATTTTAGTCATCTTATTTTGGTCCCGCTTCATACCTCAATGCCGCAGCATCGCCAAACCATCCTACTTCGTTCTAGATTCCCGACCGCATATACAATTGTTAAAGTGGTTTCGGTATTGGCAGAGAGTATGGCATATCCGACCCCGGTCACTTTTAAAACCAAACATTTACATTTTCTCACCGTGGTCATTTCATAAACATTTATAATTATAATCCAGAAAACAGTTTATACTTCATATCAAGATATCCATATACTTTTTTCAAAAGTGTAAATGTATTCATAAATACCAAGGAAGATTTCTTTCAATTAATTTTGAAAATAATTTATAAATCTCTTCTAAACCATTTATAAACTATTTATAAGCTTTAAAGCCATTAATAAACTCCAAGACAATTTACAACTCTTTCCTTTCATAACTTCTACGCAAATTCCTTCAAATGCTTCCAAATCCCTTTATACAAGTTCTTTTATAAAACCCCTTTATAAAATCCTTTAAAATCTTTATAATTCCTTTATAAAACCATTATAAAATCCTTTATAAAAATCTTTATAAAAAAAATCCTTTAATAAAACCCATTATAAAATCTCTTACAAAACTTTTATAAATTCCTTAAGCACTAAACCAGAAAACGCCTTTTGTTGCACTGAAAAAATACGACCAAAACTTTTAGTAGTGTTTCATTATAAGTGTGATACGGCATGCAACTAAAAGTCTGAAATTTTTTATAGCATTGCAGAAAACGCTTCCAAAACTTGACTTATTGTAGGGTTTAAGAAACGCCATGAAAAGTTTCCAACTTTTAGTAGCATGTCATATCGTAGTGTTTATTAAAACGCTACTAAATTTTTTAAAGTCGTATCTCATCTATTTACATTTATTTTAGTAGCGTTTTTAAAATGCTACTAGAAGTTATCAACCATTTTGTAGCATGCCATACACGCTACTATTTCATCTTAATGGCTTGTACCTTTTCAGCCATCGCTCACATAATAGTCTTATTACAACCAGCAATCAATCACATCATCATTATATTCAACAATCAATCAATCACATAATCATCGTATACAAAAAAAATTAAAAAAATAGGTTAATCACTTAATCCAATATAATATCCGTAATCATTTCGATAATATTTTTTTGACAAGCCGAGCAAATTCACATAAAATCCAGAATATATACGGCTTGCTTTGTTATGTCAGGGATACAAAAAATCTACATCTAACTGCTAGGAGTTCTGGCATGATAAATTTTAGAGAGGCGGATTGCATTTGTTGACAGAAATAAGTAGAAGGAAATGCCTAGCCGGTGTTTTGCCCATTTTAACGATGCCAGATACCAGTTCTAATAGTGATGATGCTAGAAAATTTAACCTGATAAAGCAAAACAAAGAAATGAGAAAAGAAAATGAAGAGTTGCTGTAACATTCCAAATTTTATCAGCTTAAATTGGTAATTTATTTGAATTTTTGGGTTTAATTTGAAAATAATTTGAAAATTTTCAAATCAGATAAAATAAGTGTTAATTTGTATGAATAAAATTTTAATCTTCATTTGAGTTAAAATTTGAAATAACATATGTTTTTTTAAAATCATTTGAATTTAAATTTTAAAATATATATATGTGTGTGTGTGTGTATTTATGTGCATATATGAGCAGATTTTAATTTGGATTTGAATTTAATTAAGTATCTAAAGAAAAATATTTGGATTCAAAATATTAACATATGTATATGATTATATATATATAAATTAGTAGTAAAAACATTCTCTTTTAAAAGTTGTATAAAAATATAATAAAGAAATGTAATTATGTAATAAAGAGAAGAAATAAATAATACAATTTTTTAGTTAAACGTATAATTATGTAATTACAAGTGTTAAGTGACAAGTACCTAATTTAACAAGTGTAATTCATGAAAAGAGAAATTTAACAAGTGTCATAGTTAGTTTTCGGTTTTCTTAATTTCAAAATAAAATCTTAATTTACATTATATAAACACGCCTCTTCTTCTTATCTCTTTTATTCATTTCTTAAGCCTGTATAAACGTTTAAAACCAGAAAGAAAGAATCATCAACAGCAAGTAATCAAAACAACTAACTTCCTCAACATTGAAACCAATACCAAATTCAGGAAACAAAATCTGAAACAAATTTCTTAAAGTTCAAACAAGAAATTAGACAAATCAAGAACAAAAGAGGATTCTACTTCAACAATTAAACAAAATCTAAAGATCACCACATATACAACAGAATCAGGAGCAACTTTAAACTTTCAAAGCTCAGTTTTCAAGTTGCAGACCAGAGTTCTTCTCTGTTTTCATTAAAAAAGTCAGAAACTGTAAGTAATTTTTTTACAGGAATTGAATTAGAACTTATTGTTGAGAAATTAAACAAGTAAATTTATCAGGAAACTAAGCAAGTTTATGTAAATTAGCTGTGGATAAAAAGGTTCAAGATCAAATTTAAAAAAAAACAGCTTCCAAACTTTCAATTTTTAAAAACCAGACATAAAGCTCTCTGTTCAAACTTTACAGGTGAGTAAACCCTATGTGATTTATGCTAAAATCTGTTGTGATGCATAATATTTGTGGTTGAATTGAAATTTTGAGTTTGTATGTATATATTTACACCTGGAAAGGAGGTGTGCATGTCTGTGCACATAAACCTGGATTCTGTTCCAGGCTTCAGGTTCAAAACCTGTTTTTAATCCAAAAAACTTCATCTCGAACCATTTTTAAGCTTTAAAATCTAAACAGAACATGTTTGTATGTTCATGCTTTAAGATTTAAAAATAAATGTAAGAAAACTTAACTTAAGTTTCTCTGGGAAATTTCAAAAATACTGTTAACCCAATTCATGTTGAAAATTCAACTATCATAATTCTTGATTTAGAGTATATGATTCGAAACGACTTTGAAATCAATGATTTTTAAAAGAAAAATCAAAATTTTTAATGCAGTAAATCTTGAGAATTTGTAAGTGGAATGTAAATTGGGTTTTATCAAATTCACAGCGATCGGTCGATTGATGGATGTCGTGATCATGACCAAGGGTGCCTGGGGGGTTGCCGAGCTAAGGAAATATCATTGGAGATTTTTCTGACCAGTATGGCATCGTCGTGGTGGAAGTTTAGGGTTTAAACCCATGTTTTGTTCATAACTGGAAATTCGATTGCCGCGAGTTCATCAGAGAACCAGAATCGATCGCATGTGTGCCAACTGAAGCATTAGACTTCGTTGAAGCATCAAGTACGATCGCACGACCTTTGATGATCGGAGGTGGAAACACAGAGTGGTTTTGTAAGGACCGGTTTTGTTCCAGGAGTGGCCAGTTAACTCGATCGCGAGTTCGCCGATGCTCGGGGTTCTGGGTGGTCGTGAGGCTCGAGGAGATCGACGCTGATGTGTGGAAAGTCATAGCGTTGGCCAGAGGTGGCCGAAGCTCTGGTGCATGTACATGGTGTGATGTTTGTATCAGTGAAGATGGGTTTGGGAAGAAGAGTGGATGACTCGAAGTAAGCTTCGGGGAACTATGGTGATGGCTCGAGGTTGGGTTCATGCACTTTCAAGCTTGTGTCGGGGCAGTTTGACACTTAAACAAAATTTTAAGTTGGGAAAATTTTACTCGGGTTGATCTGTGGGAAAACTCAAAGCGGCAAGGCATTTTGATCGGGTATAACCCGAAGGGGGTCTCGGGTCCAATATGTAAAATTAGTTTTACTTTAAAAAATAAAATTCAAACCTTTAAACAATTTTAAATCCATGTTTTTAAAAGATGATTTTGATTTAAGTTTAAATTAATTAAGGTTTTAAGTAAGATATTTTTGTAATTAAATTTAACTTTTTTTACATTATTTTATAAAATTATTTATATTAATTGAATAATGTAATTAAGAAGGGTAATTAAGATAAGATGTTATTTAAAACTAATCTTAATCCTTTAAGTTAAATCATGTGATAAGGATGATTCATTAAACAAGGATTATAAGAAAATCAAAGTGATTAACAAAGATAAAAAGATCTATCTTTTAATTTATTAAGTAATTAATGATTTGTTAATATAATTACTTAAAGAATAACTATTAAATTAATTACTTAATATTAAAGATTAATTAAGTAAATAATTAAGGTTAATTTATGTGTAATTAATAATTAATTAATTAATAAATAAAAGTAATTTAGATTTAATTAATTAACAATTAAGGATTAATTAATTAAGATAATTAATTAAGGAATGATTAATTAATAAAGGTGATTAAGATTTAATTAATTTATAATTAAGGATAATTAATCATCGATTAAAGATTAATGAAAGTAATTATGTGGTTAATTAATTTAAATTATACAATTAATTCATCTTAATTAAAGACGATTGATTATTACCGAATGCTATGTATTGGATTGATATTTCTGATATGTGATTGTGATGCTATGTAATGTGAATTGCTTTGTGCTGAGCTGTGATATCTGTGATTTGTTTTTGTGAATGTGAAAACCCATTGGCCGTAAAACGGCATTTAAATTTCGATGCGACAGGGAATCGGATTCTAGTTGGTTATCCGAAACCCACATCGAACCTTGATATTGAATCTTTGTGAATGATACATGTGTTTTAAAAATTAAACGCTCACTATTTGGTTTCGCCGGGAGAGGACTTTATGTCATATAACCGATTTCGAATAGTGATAGGACGAAATGGATGGCATTTCAAGATGGTGGTGAAGACTGGGTGTTTACGAGAATGATAGGATAACCTATCGAATGACTCTGCACTGAGTTGCTCCGGTATGAAGATCTCCATATGTGATGAGGAGTCCGATCGGGATTGTGGATACCCGGATTATAAGGGCTTCTTCGGAAGTGCCTTCGGTTCTGTTCGAACCCAAAACAGACTTGTATATTTACATGTCTAACATTGCACTTTGAGATATAAAGCAGATTTCTTTCAAATGCATTTCTGTTGGTGGCGGAGAATTTATTCTCTTAGCTTAACACCCCTCTTTGAGACGTGCGAGCTCAGAGGTTATGTAGTTGAAGGTTATTAGTGATGTACTCCCAATTTGGTAGTGTGGCATGCTAAGTGCTGCTGTGTGTGTTGCTGATCATTTGTTAATCTTTGTTGATCAAAATAAGGCTTTTGTCTAAAGCGTAGCTTTGTGGAAGAGACCTCATCGGACCACACAGCTCGAAAATGGTCGAAACAGGAAAGATGCGGCAAGGTTATGAGGGCCGCGCCCTTTAGGGTATGTCATTTCCTTTTGGAAAAAGGTGGTATCATGGTATGAGGCCCAGATATTTAACCAGTGTGGTTGCTACAAATTCATTACTTTGTGATTTGTTGCTTTTTGGTTGAGGTCCCTCGGATAAAGATCACAAACAGTCAGGGATGGCATACTCGAGTAGTAGTTACCTAGTTACAGAGGTAACCCAGCCTTATGTTGGCAGTGATCTGGGTAGATTCTCGAGACGTCCCTCCAGAGGCGTACCCATATGGCATAGGAAGTCCCTTAGCCTGACCATTTGTTGGAAATCCAATCACCAATACGCACACAGTATAGTTTTAGTTGTATAACTTGCCATTCTTAAATGGTAGCTATAGTAGGCATAGTATAATGGTACCTATGCCAGCTAAGATTAATATTATACTTTCGAAAATGTTTTCTACACTATGCACTAGCAATAATATTAAAGAGCTTTCTTGTATTAAGCATATTTGACTATCATAAAGAGAAATCTCCCCCAAGTGTGCGATTGCATTGTGTGTGTGCCAGGAGGCCTTATGGTAGTTTCATTTTTCAAAAGCATACCGGTTTTTCTTTATAAACTATTTTTTGTACAAACAACTGTTGTTGTTTACTCATACCAGTCCCATGACTGACCCGGAGTTTATTGCTCCCTTCCTAAACTCTGGATGCCCATAATTTCCACATGAGCAACCGAGAAACAAGTTATCCATATTTTAGAGCTGGCTTGAAATCTTTTGAAGTCTTTTGGGTTGGAAGCAATCAGATTTTGAAGACTTTTGATTTGGAGACCTTTTGGAAGCTTTTTGGATCTAAGGTGCTTAGTTTGGGGGCTCTCTATCACTCTCTTTCCTTTGAAGACTTTCTTGAAGTGTGATAATTTTGTTGTTCCGCTGTGATGTTCCATTTTGTAGTTGTGTTGCACATATACAATTCTCTGATGTTGGTGATAAATGTTGCAATGGATATTATGATGATGTTGTATCTGCATGATGATCAATGATATTCATTTTGTTTTCCTTTGTTTATATTCACCTAATGTTGTTATAAGCTCCATCCGAACTGCAGTTCGACGTTTGAATCTTCGGCAGTCGAATACAAGTAAGGTATTTGATGTTGATTTTGGAACGCTGGATTCAGGTCGTGAAAGTGGTATCAGAGCTAAAGGTTGAGTCAGAACTTTAATTATGGAGTAAAACATAGGTGGCTCATTAGAGATAGTGTGAAGTATACCCTAGAATGAGTATAACCCGAGAGACCAAAACCCTAAAATTTCTTGGTCTATTTCTTTAAACTGCTCATATTTCTAAAGATTTCTCGTCCGTATACTTAAATCAAGTTTTCTTATTAATTACAGATAGTAAGACTGAGCAGACGAAGAGGAAGAGCTAGGGGTCAAGGAAATGCCACTTCAACTGGTCAAGTCCCCACAACAGTAGAAGTAGCTTTATCTATTCAACGTCAGCCGAATCTAGCTGATCTATACAAAAGCTTCTCAAGTTTTGGTGGTAAGCCATTTACAGGCAAGGAGTCTATTTCAAGGCCCAAGCTTGGATCAGATCATGTGAAAGAATTTTTAAAGGGCTAAAGTTGAAAGACGATCAAATGCGACTAATAGCTTCTTGGCAGCTCCAAGAAGAAGCCCTAGCATGGTGGGAGACAGTTACAATAGATGAGCCGAAAGAAGAATTTACTTGGAAACGATTTAAAGAAGTGTTTGAGAAACGCTATATGCCATCATTTGGTATTTCCCGAATGTACAAGGAATTTATAGATCTTAAGCAGGGAAGTTTATCATTTGAGGAGTACTTGAACAAATTCAACGAATTGTCTCGTTTCCGTCCCGAGTTGGTAAACACACCTCTAAAGAAAAATGAAAAGTTTATTCATGGAATGAATAAGACGTTCCACGAAAGGATGACTGGCCACATTAAAGAGTCTTTTTCAGATCTGATCGATATGGGGTACAGATATGCTACCTTGGATTTGCAAGAAGCCTCGGAGGAGAAAGGAAATACGAGCAATCCAAATTGGAAAAAAAGAAAATTCGAAGGCAAGAAACCGTGGCAGGGAAAGGAGAAGAAGAAGAACAATCAAGAGGATAAGGAAAAAGGTGTTACTTGTTTCAGTTGTCTAGAAAAAGGCTATTATTCAAACAGTTTCAAGAAGCCAAAGAGGGATCGATCTGTACAAGCAAAACCCAGGAAATGCTATTATTGTTAGAAACCGGAGCACGAAGTTAAAGATTGCCCAATAATGAAGTAAGTTCAGATAACAAAGGTGTACACAATCAAAGATAAACTTGCAACCTCCAAAGCAAATAAAGGGAAAGAAGTTCTGGAAGGTAACCTTATTATTTATGATAGAATTGTTAGAGTTTTGTTTGACACGGGCGCTACACATAGTTTTATCTCTCAACAAGCTGTAAATGAATTAAGTCTTGAACATGAATTTGTCGATGATCCCATTTGCGTAAAGAATCCAGTTGGTGGGCCCGCGAACCTTTGCCTATGATGTAGAGACGTTCCTATCTCATATTCTTGTTACCAATTCCCTATCGGTCTCTTTGTCCTTGGTTTTGATGAATTCAAAATCTTACTCGAAATGGATTGGCTAACAAAATACGAAGCCAAATTAGATTGTAACAGTCGATTGATTTTGATCAAAACCAAATTTGGAGATTTTATTGAGATTTCTTGTAAGGACCCGAGTCTTAAAAGAGATGAGTTGATGTATAACCTGGGTTATCCCGAACCTAGTCTGGAGTCCATTCATTGTCTGGGAATTCCCAGATGTGTTCGAAGAAGTAAAATCCTTACCTCCACATAGAGAAATAGAATTCAAAATTGACTTAGTACCCAATACTCATCCTGTTATTCACGCAAGTCGTAGGATGGAACCAAGGGAAAGAATTAAATTAGTCAAGCAAACTAGTGATTTGCTGGATAAAGGGTTAATACGTCCTAGTGTTTCCAAATGGGGTTCAGAAGTGGTGTTTGTTGCTAAATCTGATGGATCCTTAAGATTGTGTGTGGATTACTGCGATCTCAATAAACTAACTCTCAAGAATAAATTTCCTCTACCTAGAATTGATGATCTGTTTGATCAACTGCACGGCGCTCGATTCTTTTTGAAGATGGATCTTGCCTAGGGATTCCATCAGCAACGAATTGCCGAAGACTGTGTTCATTTGATTGCCTTCAGGGGTCTTAACATGTTCTATGAATGGTTAGCATGCCTTTCGGACTAACCAATGCTCCAGCATACTTCGTAGACCTAATGACCCGTGTATTTCGAGAGGTGTTAAATAAATTTGTTCGTGTGTTTATTGACGATATTCTGGTCTATTCCAAGACCGAAGAGGAGCATCCTGAGCATCTTAGAATCATTTTGGAGATATTAAGGAAGAATATTCTATTCGTCAAATTTTCGAAATGCCATTTTTGGGTCAAAGAGGTTAAATTTCTCGGGCACATTGTTAATGAAGAAGGAATCTCTGTTGACTCAGGCAAGATTTCCGCTATTCTTGACAGGAGGAAGCCCACTACTCCAAAAGAAGTTCGAAGTTTTCTGGGTTTAGTGGGTTATTACTGGAAGTTTGTTTAGGACTTTTCTAAGATAGCTAGTCCATTGACTAAGCTAACAATGCAGAATGCTAAATTCGATTAGTCTCTGAAATGCGATGAAGCTTTCCAGGAGTTGAAAAGGAGATTGACTACCGCTCCTGTTCTTGCTATTATTAACGGGAATCAGGATTTATCTGTCTATACTGATGCTTGTGGTGATGATTTGGGTGCGGTACTAATGCAGAATGGAAAGGTAAATTACCTACGCGAGTAAACAATTACATCCACATGAGAGAAACTACTCAACCCATGATTTGGAACTCTTAGCTGTTATTTTCGCTTTGAAAATCTTGCGACACTATCTTATAGGTAAAATCTCTTTCAGCTTAACTAAAATTTAAAAGTTTAATTTAATTTAAGATATATACTTAATAACTCCTACTTTTTCTACGTGAAAAGCGATCACAAATCTTTGAAATATTTCTTCACCTAGAAAGATTTAAATCTAAGGCAACAGTGATGGTTAAATTTCTAGTGTTATATGACCTAGATATTCTGTATATGCTGGAAAAGCCAATGTAGTCGCTGATGCTTTAAGTAGGAAACATGCTACTCTTGCTCATCTTATTGTCGCTCCTATTCTTCATAAGGAAATCGCTAGCAAACAGAAAGAAGACAAGTTTCTTCTAGAAGTTTATAGAAGAATTCGTCGTGGCAAAAATTCCAGTTTTGAGGTCAATAAGAATAGAATTATAAGGCTGAAAGGCAGGTTGTGTGTCCCAGATATCCCAGAATTAAAACGTGAAGTTTTAGATGAATGTCACAATTATAAATTCAGTATCCATCCTGGAGTTAATAAGATGTATAGAGATATCAAAAGAACTTTCTGGTGGAAAACAATGAAAAGGGATATATCTATATATGTGAGTCGCTGTGCTACTTGTCAAAAAGAATAAAAGCGATCATAAGAAGATGGCGGGTTTACTCCAGCCTTTGGAAGTACCCAAGTGGAAATGGGATCAAGTATTGATGGATTTCATCGACAGGTTGCCATGTACTCGGAAAGGCAATGAAGCAATTTGGGTTATTGTGGACCATTTGACTAAGACAGTCCATTTTTTGCCAGTGAAGTCTACCCGCACAGCAACAAGTTTAGCTGAGTTATATGTGAAATAAATTGTTCATCTCCATAGTATACCCAGTAGTATAGTGAGTGACCGTGATCCGATCTTCGCTAGTAGATTTTGGGAGGCATTTCAAGCCACATTGGGAACAAAACTGAACTTCAGCATTGCTTATCATCCACAGTTTGATGGGCAGACTGAAATGATAAATCGAATATTAGAAGACCTTTTGCGAGCTTGTATTCTCGACTTTGGTGGTTCTTAGGAGGACCATTTGCATCTGGTCAAATTCTCATATAACAATAGCTATCAAGCCAGTGTCGAAATGACTCCTTTTGAAGCTTTACATGGTCGGCCGTGTCAATCACCTGCATGCTGGATCGAGTCAGGTGATAGACTCATCCTTGGACCAGATATGATTAAGAAGCCACTGAGAAAGTTGATTTTATACGAAAGAAATTGAAAACGGCACAAAGTCGTCAGAAGTGTTATGCTGATCGTAGAAGAAGAGATTTGGAATTCGGATTGGAGACTCTGTTTTCCTCAAAGTTTCTCCAATGCATGGAGTGTTAAGATTTGAAAAGGCTGGTAAGCTCACGCCACGATATATTGGTCCTTTTCATATGCTGGAGAGGATCAGTCCCCTGGCATATCGAGTGCAGCTGCCCAATTGGTTATCTGGTTTGCATGATGTGTTTCACATTTCTAACCTCCGGAAATTTGTACACGATCCAGATAGTATCATTGAAGAGGCTGCTCAGCAGGATCTTAAAATCACTCCCAATTTAGCAGTTAAAAGAGAACCAATAAAGATTATAGATCGTGATGAAAAGCAATTAAGGAACAAAATTGTGAAATTAGTTAAAGTGCAATGAAGTGCCGAACCAAAGCACTGTACTTGGGAAACAGAGGGTAGCATGCAAAGGTCCTATCCTAATTTCAGAGTGGATATTCTGGCTTAAACTGGTAAGCCCTTCTCTATCTTTTCTATATTCTTATATCCTTTGTTTGCTTTTCTCTCTCTTTCAAATTTCGAAGACGAAATTTTCATAAGCGGGGAAATCGTAACATCCCAAATTTTATTAGTTTAAATTGGTAATTTATTTGAATTTTTGGGATTTAGTTTGAAATAATTTGAAAATTTTCAAATAAAATAAAATAAGTGTTAATTTGTATGATAAAATTTCAATCTTCATTTGAGCTAAAATTTGAAATAACATATGTTTTTTTAAATCATTTGAATTTAAATTTTAAAATATATATGTGTATATATATGTGCATATATGAGTAAAGTTGAATTTGGATTTGAATTTAAATAAGTATCTTAAGAAAAATATTTGGGTTCAAAATATTAACATATGTATATGATTTCATATATGTATAAATTAGTAGTAAAAACATTCTCTTTTAAAAGTTGTATAAAAATATAATAGAGAAATGTAATTATGTAATAAAGAGAAGAAAAAAATAATACAAATTTTTAGTTAAACATTTAATTACAAGTGTTAAGTGATAAGATATCCAATTTAACAAATGTAATTCATGAAAAGAGAAATTTAACAAGTGTCATAGTTAGTTTTTATTTTTCTTAATTTTAAAATAAAATCTTAATTTACATTATATAAACACTCCTCTTCTTCTTCTTATCTATTTTATTCATTTCTTAAGCCTATACAAATCTTTAAAACCAGAAAGAAAGAAACGTCAACAAAAAGTAATCAAAACAACTAACTTCCTCAACATTGAAACCAAGAACAAAATCAGAAAATAAAATCTGAAACAATTTTCTCAAAGTTCAAACCAGAAATTAGATAAATCAAGAACAAAGGAGGATTCTACTTCAACAATTAAACAAAAGCAAAAGATCACCACATATACAACAGAATCAGGAGCAACTCTAGACTTTCAAAGCTCAGTTTTCAAGTTGCAGACCAGAGTTCTTCTTTGTTTTCATTAAAAAAAAAATCAGAAACTGTAAGTAAATCTTTTGAAGAAATTGAATTTAAATTTTTTGTTGAGAAATTAAGAAAGTAAATCTATCAGGAAACTAAGCAAGTTTATATAAATTAGCTGCAGACAAAAAGGTTCAAGATCAAATTTAGAAAAACAGCTTCAAGACTTTCAATTTTTAAAACCCAGACAGAAAGCTCTCTGTTCAAAATTTTACAGGTGACTAAACCCTGTGTGATTTAAGCTAACATATGTTGTGATGCATAATATTTGTGTTTGAATTGAAAGTTTGAGTTTGCATGTATATATTTACACCTAGAAAGGAGGTGTGCATGTTTGTGTGCATAAACCCGGATTCTGTTTCGGGATTGCAGGTTCAAAACCTATTTTTAGTCCAAAAAACTTCATCTCGAACCATTTTTAAGCTTTGAAATCTAAATTGAACATGTTTATATGTTCATGATTTAATATTTAAAAATAAATGTGAGAAAACTTAAGTTAAGTTTCTCTGGAAAATTTCAAAAATAGAGTTAATCCAAATCATGTTGAAAAATCAACTATCATAATTCTTGATTTCAAGTATATGATTCGAAACGACTTTGAAATCAATAATTTAAAAGAAAAATCAAAACTTTTAATGCAATAAATCTTGAGAATTTGTAAGTGGAATGTAAATTGGGTTTTATCAAATTCACGGCGATCGGTCGATTGATGCATGTCGTGATCATGACCAATGGTGCCTGGGGGGTTGTCGAGCTAGGGAAAAATCATCAGAGATTTTTCTGACCAGTGTGGCGTCTCGTGGTGGAAGTTTAAGGTTTAAACCCATGTTTTTTTCATAACTGGAAATTCGATTGTCGCGAATTCATCATAGAACCAAAATCGATCGCATGTGTGCCAATGAAGCATTAGACTTCGTTGAAGCTTCGAGCACAATCGCACGACCTTTGATGATCGGAGGTGGAAACACGGAGTGGTTTTGTGAGGATCGGTTATGTTCCAGGAGTGGCTTGTTAACTCGATCGCGAGTTCACCGTTGCTCGGGGGTTCAGGGTGGTCGTGAGGCTCGAGGAGATCGACGTTGATGTATGGAAGGTCATAGCGTTGGCCAGAGGTGGCCGGAGCTCTGGTGCATGTGCACAGTGTGATGTTTGTATCAGTGAAGATGGGTTTGGGAAGAAGAGTGGATGACTCGAAGTAAGCTTCGGGGAACTAGGGTGATGGCTCGAGGTTGGGTTCATGCACTTTCACGCTTGTGTCGGGGGAGTTTGACACTTAAACAAAAATTTAGGTTATGAAAATTTTACTCGGGTTGATCTGTGGGAAAACTCGAAGCGGTGAGGCATTTTGGTCTGGTATAACCCGAAGGGGGTCTCAGGTCCAATATGTAAAAACAGTTTTACTTTAAAAAATAAAATTCAAACCTTTAAACAATTTTAAATCCATGTTGATGATTTTGATTTAAGTTTAAACTAATTAAGGTTTTAAGCAAGATATTTTTGTAATTAAATTTAATTTAAATTTTGTTACATTATTTTATAAAATTATTTATATTAATTGAATAATGTAAGTAAGAAGGGTAATTGAGATAAAATGTTATTTAAAACTAATCTTAATCCTTTAAGTTAAATTGTGTGATAAGGATGATTCATTAAACAAGGGTTATAAGAAAATCAAAGTGATTAACAAAGATAAAAAGATTTATCTTTTAATTTATTAAGTAATTAATGATTTGTTAATATAATTACTTAAAGAATAACTATTAAGTTAATTACTTAATATTAAAGATTAATTAAGTAAACAATTAAGGTTAATTCATTTGTAATTAATAATTAATAATTAATTAATTAAGGAATAATTAATTAATAAAAGTAATTAAGATTTAATTAATTAACAATTAAGGATTAATTAATTAAGATAATTAATTAATGAATAATTAATTAATAAAGGTGATTAAGATTTAACTAATTTATAATAAGGATAATTAATCATTGATTAAAGATAATTAATGAAAGTAATTATGTGGTTAATTAATTTAAATCAAACAATTAATTCATCTTAATTAAAGATGATTGATTATTATCGAATGTTGTGTATTGGATTGATATTTCTGATATGTGATTGTGATGCTATGCAATGTGAATTGCTTTGTGCTGAGCTGTGATATCTGCGATTTGTTTCGGTGAATGTGAAAACCCATTGACCATAAAACAACATTTAAATTTCGATGGGACGGAGAGTCGGATTCCAGTTGGTTATCCGAAACCTATATCGAACCTTAATATTGAATCTTTGTGAATGATACATCCACTTATTTTAAAAATTAAACGCTCGCTGTTCGGTTTAGCCGGGAGAGGACTTTGTGTCATATAACCCATTCCGAATAGTGATACGACGAAATGGATGGCATTTGAAGATGGTGGTGAAGACTGGGTGTTTACGAGAACGATAGGATAACCAATCGAATGACTCTGCACTGAGTTGCTCCGGTATGGAGATCTCCATATGTGATGGGGAGTCCGATCGGGATTGTTGATACCCGGATTGCAAGGGCTTCTTCAGAAGTGCCTTCAGTTCTGTTCGAACCCGGAACAGACTTGTATGATTGTATGTCTAACATTACACTTTGCGATATAAAGCAGATTTCTTTCAAATACATTTACGTTGGTGGCGGAGAATTTATTCTCTTAGCTTAGCACCCTTCTTTGATACGTACGAGCTCAGAGATTATGTAGTTGAAGGTTATCAGTGATATACTCTCAATTTGGTAGTGTGGCATGTTGAGTGCTGCTGTGTGTTGCTGATCATTTGTTAATCATTTATTGATCAAAGCAAGGCTTTTGTGCACAGCGTAGCTTTATGGACGAGACCTCATCGGACCTCACACTCCGGAAATGATCGAAACAGGAAAGATGCGGCAAGGTTATGAGGGTCGCGCCCTTTAGGGTATGTCATTTCCTTCTGCAAAAAGGTTGCATCATAGTATATAGCCCAGATATTTAACCTGTGTGGTTGCTGCAAATTCATTACTTTGTGATTTGTTGCTTTGTGGTTGAGGGCCCTCGGATAAAGGTCGTAAACGATCGAGGGATGGCATACTCGAGTAGTAGTTACATAGTTACAGAGGTAACCCGGTCTTGTGTTGGCAAAGATCCGGGTAGGTTCTCAGGACGTCTCTCCAGAGGCGTACCCATGTGGCATAGGAAGTTTCTTAACCTGACCATTTGTTGGAAATCTAATCACCAATATGCGTCCAGTGCGGTTTTAGTTGTATAAACTGCCATTCTTAAATGGTAGCTATAGTAGGCATAGTATAATGGTACCCATGTCGGCTAAGATTAATATTATACTTTCAAAAATGTTTTCTACACTACGCACTAATAATAATATTAAAGAGTTTTCTCGTATAGCATATTTGACTATCATAAGGAGAAATCTCCCCTAAATGTGCGATTGCATTGTGTGTGTGTGTGTCGGGAGACCTTATGGTAGTTTCATTTTCCAAAAGCATACCGGTTTTTCTTTATAAACTGTTTTTTGTATAAACAACAGTTTTTGTTTACTCATACCAGTCCCATGACTGACTCAGAGTTTATTGTTCCCTTCCTAAACTCTGAGTGCCTATAATTTTCACAAAGGCAGCTTAGAAACATGTTATCCATATTTTGGAGTTGGCTTGGAATCTTTTGAAATCTTTTGGATCGGAAGCTATCATATTTTGAAGACTTTTGATTTGGAGACCTTTTGTAAGCTTTTTGGATCTAAGGTGCTTAGTTTGGGGGCTCGCTATCACTCTCTTTCCTTTGAAGACTTTCTTGAAGTGTGATAACTTTGTTGTTCCGCTGTGATGTTCCATTTTGTAGTTGTGTTGCACATATACAATTCTCTGATGTTGGTGATAAATGTTGTAATGGATATTACGATGATGTTGTATCTGCATGATGATCAATGATATTTATTTTGTTTTCCGCTGTTTATATTCACCTAATGTTGTTATAAGCTCCATCCGAACTGGAGTTCGATGTTTGAATCTCCGACAGTCGAATACAAGTGAAGTATTTGATGTCGATTTTCTAATGCTGGATTTCAGGTCGTGACAGTTGCAATCCCCGATCAATGTATATAAAGAACTCGAGAGGAAGCTACAAAAGATGGCCGATTCAATATGTATAGTCAGTGAAATGTAGTCTGCAAATTATAATATTTTCCTTTGGTTTAAAGCAAGGCAAAACTTGATGTATTCAGATAAAAAGAACAAATCAAGAAAAGCTGGGATTATAAATATTTTGCAACTTAAAAGAAAGAGTTTGTAAAATGGACTCCAACGTTAGCTATGAAATTTGGCTAAATCTGATGCAAAATCTGATTGAATTTGGACTGCAAATCGGTTGCTGTCCGAATTTAAAACAATAATTCAAGTTCATGGGAAGTCAACTAATCCGTCAATTAATATAAACACAAAAAACAAAGATAAACATTTAACACAGTTGTACATGCATTTTTGAAGAAGCAAAATACAACTTTGCCTCACTGGAGACTTATTAATCATTCACAATGTAATGCACACATGAAATTTGAAATTGAAACCATGAACAATTATTATTCGATGATAAAGATTGATAATACTACATGCACCCAACGCAAGTGTAATCTTGTATTTTTTAAAACCAGCTCCCCCAAACAATTTCTTAAATTCACTCTCCATCCTTAGTTTCCCATTCAAATGAACCAGCATCCCAATATCTAAGTAAATTTGAGCTTCAGTCAGCTTTGGATGTTCAATCCCACTATTTCCAATAACCTTATCAATTATGATCACCTTGCCTCCTTGTTCCTTCCTTTACTTTTCAAAAAAACCACTAGCTTGAATTTAATCAAGGGTGGAGTCAGAAACTATCAGAAACTACAATAGCATTGGGAAACTTAAGCTAGTAACCAGATTTTTCAATTGATTCATTACTGATAATGTATATAAAAAAGAATTCAGGCTTATGGATGATTAGTAGAAAGGTTTCAAAAGTCCCTACACTAAAAATCAAGTTTGTAAATGCTTGCTGCATTAGAAAGTTGATAATTAGTATAGGACAATACATGCACCAATGACATACTACGCATAAGCAATGTTGTAAAACAAATTCAAGGGATAGCTTGTTTAGTTTTCCAGAAGTGATTTCTATATATAGCAGGGTTAAATGTATGATAATCTAGACTAACGGATGTGCTTTATCATATATAGCAGTTTAGAAATTCGCTAAACGTCCTATTTGATCTAGCTTAGTATAAAACCAAATCTTTGAATGACCAAGCAGAAGTAAGGGTATGTCATTATCACTAAAACTCTCAGCGGATGCAACTAGATACTGGCTAATATATCACAATAGACCAAGCATAAAACATAAAATAAAGTAGATATAAAGTACGAGTGGATAAAAATAGTTTACCTTGATAATTTCCGGAGATAAAGGGCCAAACGTTTTAAGTTCATTAAGGCTCTACTTAAGTTGCAATTGGAAAATGTTTCGTTTCCCTGAACTTCGTTGGTGTGTAATTTCTGAACTGACCCTTTCTCGTACCATTTTCCAACATTGCATTTTTGAGGAATTAACGAACGCAACTCCTTGGTACTCTTCTAAAGTAACCTAAATGTTATAATCATTGTAAGATTATGATTGTTATATTACTTTTAAGTAAATGCATAACATGAAGCTCACCTTTAACATTGGTCCCAGGAGTCCACCATCAATTACTTCCAAAATAACGTGTAGCGAACTGTATTCTTTGATAACTAAAATATTAACTTTAATAAGTTTTGGGTATTTAATGTTGTGAAAATTTAAAATTTTATGATTTATTAAGGAGAAGAATAACTAGAATATAATTTTAATGATGTTAATTTAAGGTAATTGATAACTACTTTGATGTAATTTCAATTAATTGAAATGATTATAAAGTTATAACTGGTTATAAGTGTAAATAAGGAAAGAAATCAAATATTGTATTTAAATGGTAAAATTATATGTAATTAATTGAAATTGGTTAATATAGAATAATTGATCAGTATGGGAATTTATTAGTTTTGTTTGTTCGTACCAATTCGATACATGTTCATTTTTTTGTCAGGCCTTGTTCGTATAAATAGTTTTGTTCTAACCCTATCGGCCTTTTTATTTCTCATTACTATACGTAATGAAATTCCATCGTTCTCTATTCTCAATGGCTGAAAACCTAAATCCCCAGATCCAAATTCAAGTCAAAATCAATTTTAAAAATTCAAACTCTTCCAAACACTAACAATTTATATACCATTTCAAATCCCTCGGCGAGCGTAATTTGCCGGTGCAAATTCGTTTCTCGATTCGAATTGTCATTTGTCCATAAATCGGTGATTTGTTCTTGGCCATCCATAGGCCATGGCCTCATTTAACGGTGGATCGTTGACTGTTTGACGATCAAAAAATGCCATTGGGAAAGTGTTGTCGAGCAGGTAAAATCCATACGATTCGTTTGTGCTAAAAGTCACTGATTTCGCCGGAATTTTCCATTGATCATGAATGGCGGCGGAGCTCTGTGGGGCCATCTGGGCGGCCGCATGTTGACTATTGGAGGAGGCCAAAAGTTGTTGAGGGGCGACGAGGTCTGATCAAGTGTGGGATGGGGGAGGTAGCGTGCAAAGGAGTGGTGGCGGATTGTATCTCGACCTATAGATTTCCACGCGATGAACAATAGAAGAATTGTGTTTCGCATGGTCATGGTACGTGGCACTCTTTTCTTTTTTCTTTTTTCTGAGTTTTTTTGTATTTGAATTCATTCTAATATGCATATCTTTTGCATACGAATTCGGATTTGCGCGCGGTTTGTTTCATTGGGATCATATCAAAATTTCGAACGTTATGAAACTAGTTTCAACGAATTTTGAGATAGTTGAATTTTGAGTCTTTGTTTGGATTTCAAATCAATTTGTTATCAAAGGTGAGTGTAATAACCTACTCACAACTACTAAATTATCTTATGTCAGTTAGATTAAATTTATGATGTGATTAGAAATTGATTGGTTGATGTTTGGTGTATTTAAATTTTCATTCGAGTTAAATATGACCTTTATTGCATTTAAATCACCATTTAATTAAATATTGAATTTAGTTGTCAATTGAATACCTTTTGATGATAATCAGTTAATTGATGTTTTTTATTGATTGATTGAATGGTGATTGTGATGGATGTTTGAGTATTGATATTGGATGACTGGATGTTATATTTGTATTGTTATAACACTGCAAGTTCCCTTAGTTTATTATTAGAAAATCCTTATGGGTTGAAATGGTACATACCCGAATGATCTATAGATGGGAGAAAAATCGTTATGGGTTGGAATGACAAACCCGAGCAACTTTATGGATTTTGAATTTTTTTTTGGGTTGCGGAATGAAATGATATATATCCCTAAATATAAAATATTTCGGATGTATTGGAAATGAACCTTAGGACGGATGTAAAGCTAAGCAAATTGCTTCCGCGACAAGAATGGAAGACTGTGTAGGTTGTAAAAGATGTGAATCTGCCTGTCCAACAGATTTTTTGAGTGTCCTATTTATTTATGGCATGAAACAACTCGCAACATGCATCTATCTTATTGATAAGTTATAATAAATTCCACTTGAATCATTTGATTCCTTTTTACCAATAAAAGCCTATGCTCAAAGAAAATTATATACGGACACCGAATTGGTTAAATTAAATGATTTTAAATCCTTAAAATTTGAATTTAGTTAAATTTAAGAAAATTTGATTTATATAAATTGAATTTTTTTGAAAATCCAAGTTTTAAATATGAAATTGGAATTGGTTTAAATTGAATTTTTAAAGTTAAATTTGAAGTATAGATGAAATTTATCGAAACTGAGTTATTGAAAATGTTTGAAAATGTAACTTTGAAATCTACTAAATTTGAAATAGTTTGGATTTATTATTCGAACTTGAATTTGAAATCGATATTGATTAAATGGTTTAAATGAGAATTAGAATCGAAGGACAAAATTTAGTTTGTTGATTTGAAAGCTGGACATGATCCAGATGTGTTGAAATGAAAGAAATAGTTTAATTTGATATTAATTTCAAATTTACTATTTTAATATAAACTGTTTAAAAATATATTAATTTAAATCATGATGTTATGATTTTCAAACTATTAATCTAAATTAATCTATTTTAATCAATTTAAACTATTTTTATTTATTTTAAATCTATTTAATATATTTTAAATCTATTAAATCTATTTTGAATCTATTTTACCTATTTTAAATCTATATAAACCATCTTAAATCCATTTAAACTATTTTTAATATTTTTTTTTACTATTTTAGAGTATTTTAACTATTTGAAAATTTATTTTAACTATGTTAAACTATCTAAAATATTTTTTAAATTTTACATTTAAGTAAAGTGGAAGTGTTTATATTCAAATCCTTGATTTAAAAGCGAATACGGTTAACCGATATTATAACCTAAGTTGGGATTTAAATGACATATTTGATTGAATATGATGATTTTGAAATGAGGGTTTAACCTATTTTGGAAGTACGATTTTGAAAGAAAATATGATTTCAAAAGTGATATGATTTCAAATGGGATATGATTTCGAAGGTGAATATGATTTCGAAAGTGAATATGATTTTGGAAAGTGATATGGTTTGAATTGATTATGATATTTTGATATCAATTATGAATCAGTTTTGAAAATGTAAAAGAACTGTCCGGTGTTAAATAAACGTTTAATTGTTAAAGAGACCGCAATCGGATATTGTCATACTCTCTACCAATACCGAAAACCATTTAAACAACCGTGTACATGGTGGAGATTCCAGAATGAAGTAGGATGGTTTGGCGAACGATTCTGTGTGAGGTATTTACACAGCCCTGACTCCCGTGAGTCAGCTTGATGTGGCTAAAACATGGGACACGTCGGGCCAAGTGAGGTCGCACATCCGATCGAACACATTTCCTTGTTACAATATTATGACTTTGTGATTGATTTGGTGGCCACCTCTCGATTTGATTATGGGAGTGTGTTCCGATGTGGACAGTAGTAGCTGCTATGCGTCACCACCAGTCCGGATCCACGAACGCTAGTTTCTTGCCCTGGGCATTGCCTCGCGTGCCTTATCACTTGTCTTATCACGCCTTCTACGAGTTTGGTTTGTGTCGTACCTATGGAGTGTTCCTTGATAGCCCACCAGTTTACGGTGGAGTTTGCAGTACTGTATAGACTACGACATTATATAAAATGTGTTAAGCGGGATATGGTTAACACCTTAACGCTATTTTAATCTTTACTTTATTGTAAATACCATTATAATAGCGTATTGTACTATGTATTTAGATAGTTTAACGGATCGTTAGGAGATGAAAATCTTGAACATCTCTTAGGTTATTGCACTCATGTTAGACACTAGACAGGAGATGTAAAACCCCATAAACATCTCCGATGCCGTTACACTCATATTTATTTATCGCTGATTTAGATTACATAAGATCTTTTAGTTCTGACTCGAGTGTTTTGTCTTTTCAATTTTCTCGGGTCAGTCTGAGCTTTTAAGTATATCAAAGACTGCTTTTCTGAAAAACGAAGGTGGAGATTTGTATACTATTATAACTTATTACGTTTATTCCACTGCATTATGTTGTTCCACTGAATTATTTATTAATTTCTATTGTATGTAACTCTGATCTGTATTGTAAAGGTGTGATCAAATGTTATTTGTAAAACAGTTTCATGAACTGTTATTTGATTATTATATATTGTCATTTCGCTATGAGATTTTGTGTTTTTTCTTTTCATCTCTTCTTTTCTTAATTACCACATAACAATCCTCCATTTTGAATAGTTTGAGTTTATATGTGGTTTATTGTCAATTTAAACCGTCCAAAAAAGATGGATTGTTACATAACCACAAGTTCTTGTAAGATCTGATACGCTATAAAAATATAACCGCAAGTTATAATTTTTTCCTTTTATGGTTCTAAACAAATGATAATTATTTTTATCATTTGACGATCCTTTCTTTATTAGGATGCGTGTCTTAGTAACTGAGATACCACTACCACATATAAAATGCAACTTTGAGCATAAGTTTAATTATAAGCACACAAGTCGTCAAATATATTCATTGTACAATTAAGTGTTTCACCATGTTAACTCCATTTAAACAAACCTATATCTATTGCAGTGTTGCTATTTAAATATAGAAATTTTGGACCAAGATAAAACTTCCAGTATTTCATAAAATGATTACGGTGTTTCTAATTTGTAGTGATCATACAACAGAAAATTTCTGCCGTGGGTAAGATTAACGTTGCGCTTCATAAATATTCAAATTATATTAGACAATTTATATGTATGTATATTGCCTTTCAGAAACTGAGAATCAACTTTAAGAATAGAAATACAAACTCAATTTTGTATAGAATAGATAAAAAATATTTGATCATTACCAGTAATTGAATTTTCTTTTCAAGTATTATATACAAACACAAATATAAGTACAAAAAAAGCGTACAATGGTACACAACAGCCATATAATGTTGATTTCGGATCTTGTGGCGTAGAGATCAATGCTCCTTATATGAAATCTTGACTGTGTCTGTGAGTCTCTAACATGGAGAAATCTGAACCTGAAAATGAAGCGATATATAATCGAACTGAGAAATAAATGGTTTAAGAAAAGTAGAATACAATTAATGATAGAATAACTTGTTATACGTTAGTATACCAAAACAGAGAATATAAACTCGTCGCACAAGTTTATAATTCAGATTTCCACTACACTGGAATTCTGTATTAATTATTATAACAATATGAATGTTGTAAATAAATTACAACAACAACGTTATACTATTTCGAATAAATAGTATAACCAAAATAAAGGGTAGAAAAATAGAATAATGTATATGAATATACAAACAGACTAAAATTCTAACCGGATTGTGTCTGAGGCTCGACGTAACGATTTCCTTAAGAATTTTATTTCAAAAATTCTCCCAAGATACAGCAGACGAATTCCGCTCGAAATTGTAATGAGTATATCACTCTGTGATTTGAGTATAAGAACAGCAGTTAATAGAAGAGAAGGGATTAGAAAATTCAGTGAGGAAAGTGATCAGTTTTCCTCCTTATTTATAGTTGGTCCGTATCCCTTCCGAACGGTCGTGTCTGCACCCGTTCGTTCAAGCAGTCGCGTCCGTACAGTCGCATCTGTATCGCACCCGCCCGCTCGTACTGTTTTGCCTGCACCGCTTCAGTCGGGTCGCACCCGTTCGCCTGTGTCCGCTTCAGTCAGGTCGCACCCGTTCATTTCCGCGCCCGTTTCAAAAATCGCGCCTCTTCAGACAAAATCTGCGTCTGTCTTTCATCCGCCCGCTTCTCTTCAATTTCCAGGCCCAGCCCAGTTTCAGACAAAGCCCAAAACTGTTAAACAGTGGCCTAGTAAAAAGAATGGTCATTTTAGACCCGTACCCGTACCCGTACCCGGCCCGGTTCGGTCGGTCGGACGGACGGCGGCGGCGGCGCGCGCGCGCGTGTGGTGGTGATGCAAGATCTCCCTCCTCACAACGAAGCATACATTTGGGAGCCCCAGGCCCCCAACATCCTCATGAGAAAGGCATATATAAACCTCTATACCTCTCAACAAATTGGCGATGTGGGACTATATGTATATTTCATTCAATTTGTATTAAAGGAATTCCAACAATCCCCCACATGAATGATAATATACATATCCCCCACACAAAGCGAAATATCACAGAGTATATATGGAATAATGCTTTATCGTGGATAAGTAGATATTTCACTTTGAACTTTCCCTAGTTAAAACTTATCGGATCTACTTGGCTAATCGGTGAATTATTTCATCTTGAACCGTCAGCCTTTATTGTATACCCAGACAATAAGTTTTACGAAGCATTGATTCCCTTCACATCCAATCTCTTGGTTTTGTTCATTTTGGTCCTGAACAATTTTAGGTTCTGCGAGTGTTTTAGAGAATAAAAGCCTTTTAATATTCTCATAGAGCCGACCCAGCTCACACTAACATAGGTGATCGCAACCATTAAGAGTATCCTACATATACCCCACTTGTTATTTCCAAGATATGGTCATCATTAAAAAACATAGTTTTAACCTTTAAAACTTCTGTAGGCATGCATTATATTTTGCACCATAGGAATGGAGTAGGACCAAGTCCAGACAAATGCATTACTTCTTGAGTTACTCATAACTGGTTTGCCTATTGATCCTAGTCCGTGGGATCTCCAGTCGCTAGGATAGGTTTCCGTATAAGGTAACTCTTGTTGGTTTAGGCTTTTAAACCCATTCCCTTCGATGCGCAGTCAATTTTCTCTCTTGATAAACCTTTAGTAAATGGATCCGCTAGGTTATCATTTGTTCTCACATAATCTATGGAAATTGTTCCATTAGAGAGTAACTGCCTAACTGTGTTATGGCGTCGACGAATATGTCGTGATTTTCCATTATACACAAAATTGTGCGCTCTGCTTAGCGCAGCTTGGTTATCACAGTGTATGCATATGGCCGGTACAGGTTTAGGCCAAAATGGAATATCTTCTAAAAAATGACGAAGCCATTCTGCTTCTTCGCCTGCTTTATCTAATGCAATGAACTCTGATTCCATAGTGGATCGAGCTATGCATGTTTGTTTAGTAGATTTCCATGACACTGCTGCCCCTGCTAGGGTAAAAACATAACCACTCGTTGATTTTGATTCCTCTGAATCTGCAATCCAGTTTGCATCACTATATCCTTCTAAGACGGCAGGATATTTTCCATAATGTAAGGAATAGTTAGTGGTATTTTTTAAATATCCAAGCACTCTCATTAGTGCTTTCCAGTGTTCCTTCCCTGGATTGCTTGTATACCTGCTCAAGCGGCTTACTGCATAAGCTATATCTGGTCTTGTGCAATTCATCAGATACATTAAGCATCCTATTACACGAGAGTAGTCCAGTTGCATTACACTCTCATCAGTGTTTTTATGCAGTACTTCCGATGGATTAAAAGGTGTCCTCACTCCTTTAATTCCATACTCTTGGAATTTTTCAATCACTTTGTCTACATAGTGTGACTGAGATAGTTCAATTCCATTAGGTGTTCTTATTATTTTGATTCCCAAAATAACGTCCGCAACTCCTAAGTCTTTCATATCGAAATTGTTGATCAACATTTTCTTTACGGTCTCAATTACCTGAGTATTTGGACCGAATATTAGCATATCGTCCACATATAGACAAATCATCACATATGATTGTCCAAGTTGTTTATAATAAACACATTTGTCACATTCATTTATACGAAAACCATTTCTTATCATGACACTATCAAATTTTGCGTGCCATTGCTTTGGAGCTTGTTTTAGTCCGTATAATGATTTGACTAATCTACAGACTTTGTTTTCATTTCCTTTGGAAATAAATCCCTCAGGTTGCTCCATGTAAATCTCCTCATCGAGATTTCCATTTAAGAATGCCGTTTTTACATCCATCTGATGAATCTCTAGATTATAGATGGATGCAATTGCTATTAGCATTCTTATAGAGGTTATTCGTGTTACTGGCGAATATGTATCAAAGAAGTCTACTCCTTCTTTTTGACGATATCCTTTGGCTACTAATCTGGCTTTATACTTGTCGATAGAGCCATCTGCTTTCATTTTCTTCTTGAAAATCCATTTGCAGCCAATTGGTTTTATTCCTGGTGGAATATCAACAATTTCCCAAGTTTTGTTACTTAGAATTGAATCAATCTCACTTTGGATTGCTTCTTTCCAACATGAGGACTCAGAAGATGACATTGCTTCCTTGTACGTTTGAGGTTCGTGCTCTAATACATATGTAAAAAAGTCCGAACCAAATGTTTTGGAAGTTCTAGCCCTTACGCTTCTTCTTGGTTCAACCTCCTCGTTGTCCTGATGAGTTTCATCTTCACATGTCTCATCTCTGTTATCTCTTGTCCTTTTTGGGACAGAATTTCCATCGTTTCTTTTATGTGGAAACACATCTTCAAAGAACGAGGCATCTCTTGATTCCATGATTGTATTTACATGAATATCATTTATATCAGACTTGAATACCAAAAATCTGTAGGCACTACTATTTTGGGCAGGCCCAAGATAATAACAATCTACTGTTTTTGGTCCAAGTTTGACTCTCTTGGGAGGCGGAACTGGAACTTTTGCCAAGCACCCCCACACTTTGAGGTATTTAAAGCTTGGTTTGTGTCCTTTCCATATCTCATATGGAATTGTTCCTGTTTTATTGTGAGGAATTTTATTTAATATGTGATTAGACATATTTAAGGCTTCCCCCCACAAGTTCGTCGGTAGGCCAGAAGTTAAAAGCATTGCAGTAATCATGTCTTTTAACGTTCTGTTCTTCCTCTCCGCTACACCATTTTGTTGTGGTGAATATGGAGCTGTTGTTTGATGAATTATACCATTTTCGGCACAGAACTGTTCAAATGGTGATTCATATTCTCCACCTCGATCAGATCTCAATATCTTGATCTTTTTACTTAACTGATTTTCTACCTCAGCCTTGTATTTTATAAACGCTGTTATTGCTTCATCTTTACTATTTAAAAGATATACATAGCAATATCGCGTATAATCGTCAATAAAAGTAATGAAATACTTTTTCCCACCTCTTGTAGGTAGTGATTTAAAATCACATAAATCCGTATGTACCAAACTTAATGGTTCGGTGCTTCTGTCAACAGATTTAAATGGTTGTTTGACCATTTTTGCTTCTACACATGTCTCACATTTGTAGTTCTTATCTACTTGGAAATTTGGAATCAATCCCAAGTTTGATAATTTCTTCATTTTTCGGAAGTTTATGTGTCCTAATCTATCATGCCATAGTAAAATTTCGTGCTCAAGCAAGTAAGAAACTTCAATTTTATTAATAGCACAATCAGAATACATAGTTTTATTGCCGATAACGGCTACATTTGCCTTAAATAGGCCATCACATAAGTAACCCCTTCCGATATACATTCCAGCTTTGGACAGAACCATTTTGTCTGACTCGAACACCATTCTGAATCCTTTCTTTGATAATACTGCACCAGAGATGAGATTCTTGCGTATGTCTGGAACGTGGAGCACGTCATTCAACTTGACAGTTTTTCCCGAAGTAAACTTGAGGATAACTGTGCCACTGCCTTCGATCATAGATACTGCTGAATTACCCATATAGAGCTTTTCTTCATGATCGAATTTCTTGTATGTAGAGAACATGGATTTGTCAGAGCAGACATGACGTGTAGCGCCTGTGTCTACCCACCATTGATTAGGATTCTGAACCATATTGCATTCAGATACAACTGCTGAGAAGTTGGACTCATCCACTTCCATGTTGTCTACTAAATTTGCCTCTTTGTTGCGGTCCTTTTTGAGCCTGCAATCTCTAGCGGCATGTCCAACTTTTCCACAAACCCAACATTCGCCATTAAACTTCTTGGTTCGTTTGTTGTCTTTTGGTTTGTTGTCTTGAGCTTTCCTTTTCTTCTGGAAATTCTTCTTTTTGTTTTTGGTCTTTGAATCTTCAGCCACAAATGCCTCCTCGCTTTGTTTTGTAATTCCACGGTTATCTGCCTCAATTTTCAATCGGACTATGAGATCCTGTAAAGAGATTTCCTTCTTTTTATGCTTTAGATAATTGCGGTAATCTCTCCATGACGGCGGCAGTTTTCCCGTGATGGCTTCAACCAAAAATGATTCTCCAACCGTATGACCTTCCGCCTCGAGTTCATGAATGATGATTTGCAGTTCATGCAGTTGAGTAGTCACTGGTTTGGAGTCAACCATCTTGTAGTCCATGAATTTGTCTACAATGAATTTCTTAAGACTGATATTCTGCGTCTTGTATTTTGCGGTAAGTGCATTCCAGAGCTCTTTTGATGTCTTTAAAGGCTGATATACTTTGTATAGCACCTTGTCGAGACAATTCAGAATATAGTTTCTGCATAAGAAATCGGAATGCTTCCACATATTCACCTCTGCTTCCTTGCCTGGTGCAGGAATCGGTTCCTCCTCCTCGAGGTACTTTTGCAGACCGAGTGTGGTGAGATAAAACAACATCTGATTCTGCCATGTCAAGAAATCATCACCATCTCCCTTGAACGGTTCAGGTCTGTTGTGAGTAGTATTCTTTGAAAATTCTACTGTTGCCATCTCTGTTTTAGTAAGAAAACAGTAAAATTCTTAAGATGTTATACGTTAGTATACCAAAACAGAGAATATAAACTCGTCGCACAAGTTTATAATTCAGATTTCCACTACACTGGAATTCTGTATTAATTATTATAACAATATGAATGTTGTAAATAAATTACAACAACAACGTTATACTATTTCGAATAAATAGTATAACCAAAATAAAGGGTAGAAAAATAGAATAATGTATATGAATATACAAACAGACTAAAATTCTAACCGGATTGTGTCTGAGGCTCGACGTAACGATTTCCTTAAGAATTTTATTTCAAAAATTCTCCCAAGATACAGCAGACGAATTCCGCTCGAAATTGTAATGAGTATATCACTCTGTGATTTGAGTATAAGAACAGCAGTTAATAGAAGAGAAGGGATTAGAAAATTCAGTGAGGAAAGTGATCAGTTTTCCTCCTTATTTATAGTTGGTCCGTATCCCTTCCGAACGGTCGTGTCTGCACCCGTTCGTTCAAGCAGTCGCGTCCGTACAGTCGCATCTGTATCGCACCCGCCCGCTCGTACTGTTTTGCCTGCACCGCTTCAGTCGGGTCGCACCCGTTCGCCTGTGTCCGCTTCAGTCAGGTCGCACCCGTTCATTTCCGCGCCCGTTTCAAAAATCGCGCCTCTTCAGACAAAATCTGCGTCTGTCTTTCATCCGCCCGCTTCTCTTCAATTTCCAGGCCCAGCCCAGTTTCAGACAAAGCCCAAAACTGTTAAACAGTGGCCTAGTAAAAAGAATGGTCATTTTAGACCCGTACCCGTACCCGTACCCGGCCCGGCCCGGTTCGGTCGGTCGGACGGCGGCGGCGGCGGCGCGCGCGCGCGTGTGGTGGTGATGCAAGATCTCCCTCCTCACAACGAAGCATACATTTGGGAGCCCCAGGCCCCCAACATCCTCATGAGAAAGGCATATATAAACCTCTATACCTCTCAACAAATTGGCGATGTGGGACTATATGTATATTTCATTCAATTTGTATTAAAGGAATTCCAACATAACTATACCTGAATGCATTTGCTTGTTGCCTCGAATTTACTTTGAAAATTTAACGTTGAAACCTTTTCTCAAAAAATTAAGAACTCTGGTTATCAAACTCATACCAATTTTTGCCACCACCATCACTTCCTTCCAACATCCTACAAATTGCGGTTTCAATTTCACAATACTAGAAAACTCAACACTTTTGATTGATATAAAGTTATTGCTAATTGTGCATGTCCAAAAATTAACTAATCAACATATCAATCCTTCGGATCTCTCTCAGGAGCATCATTAGCAAACATAAGCTCATAAGACTCCAGTTCATACGTTTCACTGTTTATGGTCTTACATATTAACCAACAACCTATTTAAAAAATAAACATGATACATAAACAAGTATTGCACATAATTTAGAACACTTGAATATAGTCATGAGTAGATTCAAATATGCTTGAAAAATTTATAATCAAGTATTTTTTAATGCAACAAACTTTAATTAGCATAAAATGCATGTAAAACTTAATAATGCAACACATGTTTAATGGTTCTGTTCAGCATTACGCATATTTCTAGATGAAAACAAAGCATTATATATCTTTAGCACCATCGAGTTCTTCCCATTTAGATGTTTGGAGGCCATCAAATGGTGATGTCCCCTACAGTAGCAAACAAATAGTCAATAAAAATAGAAATCATAAGTAACAACTAAAGACGTCATCGACAATTTAGCTTACGATTCCAAAGGGAAGTTCTTCGCCACTAGCAAGAACCAAACCTATTTGCGTCAAAATTGGTCACAAACACTCAATTACCAATGAAAGCACCCGTACACAATCACGGATCTCAGATAACAAGTATGTAGAGAATTTAAAAAATGAAGAATACTTAGAAAATTTAGATGAAAGTAGTAAAGAACACAGAGTTTACAGTGGCTAGGCAATCCGGCCTACGTCCACTTTGAAGTTGATGACTTTATTGCTATTCACTCATTGATTACAACTGATTACGGCATATTACAGTGATAAAATTCGAGTACCATAGCAGCCTTGAAGTATGAAAATGGTTTCGGCAGAGTCTGGATATTGAAGAGCAAAAATATCCTTTTTCTATAGGCCATGGGGCTCTATTTGTAGGCATAGGAGGCAAATATCTCGCTCGGATCTCGAAAGACTTCTTCTGGCACGTGGGTGGGTCCATGTTATCGATACCAGGTGATTTCGACTCGATCTGTGATCGACATGAATGAATTTCATATCCATCAAGACTTGATCCAATTGAGTTGAAATTTGGTAGGAACATTCTTTAGGTTGTATGCAAGATCCAGTGGAAATTTCGTAGCATTTGGACTTGTAGATTGTGAGATATGATCGATGCAATTTGAGGTTTTCGGTAAGATGTTCCATTCGCACCCATCCATTTCGCATCGCTCTTTTCATATCGATTAGGGCACGTGCCTGTGAGTTAACGTGGCACCTATTTTTAGGAACGATCCATTTCTGACGCCGAATTGACTGATTCCTGCCCATTATTTGCGCCTTGTTCGTATCGACCTGAGGTGCTCTATGCCTCGCATCGATCTATGGACGCCTACTTCGCATCGATGGTTTCTAGCCTTTTTCGTATCTATCGAAAAAGTGACTCGTAATGTGTTCTTCATATCGGTTGATGACTGATCGACACAAAGTACGTGGATAGATTGATCGATACGAAGTGCGTGAAAGGATCGATACGAAGCGACATCCAACCATATATGTGAATTAGTTGGCGACGATGGATACAAAAAATGGCTAACTGGTGGATGTGAATAATCGGAATTTGATAGATACGAACCTGGTGGATATGAAGCGAGGTTATCCGGACCGACACGACCATGATGGATATAAAGAAGGATGAGCTCGGATCGATACGAAGTGGGAAAGCATGATGCGTACGAACAATGTATGTTCGACCGATACGAAAGTGTACGCGTGATGGATACGAATGAGAATAATGCTCAATTTTGCATCGATCATATCTTGAGCATACGAACTGGGGTTGACTTGAAATTTGGAACGCTACTTTTATAGCTTTGCTTGTCATGTCTTGTCAATTGTAACTCGATCCGGACTCGGACAAAATTCATCAATATCCATAGCGAGCCTGTGTTTAACTGATTTTCAGAACAAATCGTCTTTGATTTTCAAGCAATTTTTCGGTGTCACGGCCTTGTCAAAAGGCGGGATAACAAAACCTGAACAAATTCTATCTCTTTTTGGGAACTTCATGATATGAATTCAGTTACCTATCATTGCAACAATGACATTCAAACTATTTTATGCACATATATGCATATGAATTTAGTTACCTATCATATGGAATTTTACCTATTAATAGCTTTAACATAACCACTCCAAAGCAATATACATTAGTTTTCGTCCTGCACTCCGATGACTTGGTAGATTCTAGAAAAGCATATCTAAGGCCTGAGTTATATCCTTGACAATATAGTGTTTATATAGAAACATAAATATTTTTTTCAAAAAAATTATACTATTACCTAGTAATATTTTGGTGCTAATCCACAATCAAAGAGGTGAGGATTGAGCCCGTTGTCAAGAACAATATTAGCGTACTTTATGTTTTCATGAACTATAGATGAGGAATAGGTCTCATGCAAATATCTAACAGAATAATGAACTTAGTTAACTTAGCTAAAATTTTATACTACTTAGCTAATTTTTATAAAAACTTAGTTAATTTTTATGAATCTTAGTTAACTTGTTCATTTTTTATAAACATAACTAATTTATTTTTAATATTATTACTACTACTATTATTATAAACTTTGTTAACCACGTTAAAATTTTATAATACTTAGTTAATTTTAAAAAACTTGGATGTTTTTAAAAAATTATGAACTTTATTAAATTATTATTATTATTATTATTATTATTATTACTACTACTAACTTAGTTATTTTTTGTTAAACTATAGTTTATTATTATTATAAACCTGCTATTTATATAAAACTTAGTTAAATTTTTATAATATTTAGATAATTTTAATAGGCTTTTTTATTTAGAATAATTTTATAAACCTATTTATTTTTTATAAAATTTAGTTAGCTTTTTATAAAAAGTAGTTAACTTGTTTAATTTTTATAAACTTAGTTAATTTATTATTATTATAAACTTAGTAAATTTTAATCAAATCTAATTATTATTATTATTGAAAATTTGTTAATTCTAGAAAAACATAGTTAACTTAGTTAAAATTTTATAATATCTAGTCAAATTTTATAAACTTATTTATTTTTTGTCGAACTTAGTTAATATTTTTAAATCTTGATTAACTTGTCAATATTTAAAAACACTAAGTTAACTTAATTAATATTTCTACTTAAATAAAATTTCTTCTCAAGAAATTTTTACACTCATGATTGACAATTTAAGTCCGCTATTGAAAGCCTTGTGTTTAATATTTACACTCCGAGGTTTGATCTCAATGAAGAATGCCCAACAAATGGACCAAGGTTTTACTACTATTCTAACATAAAACTATCGGTATGATAAGTATTCACAATTACTAAGGAACCATATAATGTTTTTATCTCATGGAGGAAGTAGTTTAAGTTCCTTGTGCTCCCTTTCACTTCTCCTTTTGATGTGTTAGATTGCTTATTTCATTCATCTATTCAATTTTGTCAGCCATATTCTTGACCTTCAATATGACTGCATAGATTTAACTCTGCTATGAACTTTCAAATAACCAATATAAAGAGTTTACGAAGTTTAGATCTACTAGAAACATAGATTGTAAACATAAAACCTAATAGTATATTTTAGTCAACTGAAGAACAACTAATGCAAACAGTGAGCGCATGTTATTAGCGTTTTACAAAAATAACAATGGTGAAAGAAATGTATGAGCTATAGAAAAATAACAAGCGTTGGTCAATTTTGCTTTCATCTGTGAACAATTTTTTTTACAGTGACAGTAAACACACGAACAACAGAAATTTACCTTCAAACTAGTATAAATTGCACGATAAGTGTATCTAATAGCTAAAGATATTTGATTTTTATTTAAAAAAATTAATGGATGGATATGAGATATAAGTGCAAAATCTTTGATGGTCACAGCGCTTTTATTTTAAATAGTTTTTGGTGGTGTTGGTTGCAAATTGATAGTGAAATCCATTGATGGGTGGTCACAAATAGGAAAGTTGTACAGATAGTTCACCGATAAGCATAATTACGTTGCATTGCTAATCATCCGATGACAACGGAAGCATATTATAATAACACATCAGCATAATTAATTAATTAATTACAAAATTATAATGGATGCGGCTCGTTGGAGAAGACATAGAAATCGCCGCCTATGTTGAATTGATTTCGGTTAGTGAACAATCGACTGATGTAGTTGCAGTAGTGGAGGATTGCATCGATGTAGTTGAAGTAGTGGAGGATTAGGAAATGAGGCTGACATCATTTTCGGGGAATAGCAAGCGAATGGTAAAAGGGGTGACACGCAAATGGTAGTTTAGCGATTTCAAAAAGACACGCTTGATCCTAGTTCATTGAATTATCATTATTAGCAGCAAGGATAAAGATGAGATCACAAAATTATAGAGATGCCCTAACAATACGGCATTGTTTGACAACTTGGAGGGTGGTAATGATGTTGAATTTTGCATTGATGCTGGTCGGGTTGGTAATGTTGCCCGATTTATAAATCATAGCTGTGCACCAAATCTATTTGTTCAATGTGTTTTAAGTGGACACTATGACGTCAGGATGGCTAAAATCATGTTAGTCACTGCTGATACCATCCCTCCTCTTTAGGTAAATTGTGTTTGATCTCTTCAAGTCTATGAGTTATCTTGAATTCGTATCAAAATTTCAAAGTCCAGTAGTGGTTATCCCAAACTCCATAACTTTTTGCCTTTACATTGTTTAACATGAGCTGTTGTAGGTTGACAAAGTTAAGACAACAGTTTTCTGAGAATTCTGCAAGTTAACAAAAGACAAAGAATTTGATATAGAATTTAACTACAACATAGATTAAACTGGAAAGTGTGTTGAGTAGGTATGATATGGTTTCTTGTTAAAAGATCTCAATATATGAGCTTTTGTTGTATTTGATCATAACCATATGACATTCAATCATTTAGTAGATTAATTAACTACCTACAATGAAATTATGCAGGAACTGTGCTATGATTATGGCTATGTGCTTGATAGTGTTGCCAGACTAGATTGAACTGCTGTTGAGCTCCCTTATTATTGTGGTGCCGCTACATGTCGTAGAAGGCTTCACTGAGATTCTATTTGGAGCAGTTTTTTCTTTTTTTCAGGTTTTGAAAAGAATGTAGAAGGCTTCGTTAAGATTATATTTGAACTATTATTTTCCTTTCTAGTTTTGATAGGAATGTAGAAAGCTTCTTTGAGATTTTATTTTGAGTTATTATTTTATTGGTTTTGAGAAGAATGTAGTCAAGGCTATGAGATCTCAGGCAGCAAAACTGAGAATGGCACAAATTTCATTAGAGGCCTGGGACTAAATGAGTTTTTATATTGTACTATTTATTTAACATACTTAAACTTTACTAATCAAAACCATTTCTAAATGACTATAAAAAGGTTGTTCCCAGCGAACTCATACATTAAAATGAAAATGATTTTTCCAAAGTATTAATGCTAAAGTGATAGGAAACAAGTTTCCACACAAAAATAAACCTTAACTTTAATTGTGAAGTTTAAGTTGCACCAGATATACTAACCTATTTCCAAGCTAGAAGCTAAAAATTGGACATGTTATTGTATAAATCATCGGTTATTAGACACTAACAAATGTATCCACATAGTCATTATATTTGGGTCATTACATACTGTGTAGTGGATGAAAAATTATAATAAAGGTGGTTTTTTCCATGATAATAAGAATGAAACCAATCTCTCTTATGTGTCTTGTCCCTTTATTTATTTTATTTGAGTTTTCTCTAGCACAAATTTGTCAGCTTTAAAACAATATTTCTTGCAAATGGGTCATCTTAAATACACTTATTCTACAACTATAACTTTAAAGTTGTTCCTTGTGCATGACTCAACTCAATTAAAGCATGTCTTTACATAAGTTCATATTTTTATCTCGGATCAAATCGTTAGTAGTCACAAATAACATAAGAAGAAAAACAAACGCATATGGTGTGTTTGGATTCATGGATTGTCTTCTACAATTTTTTCAAGATTGCTACTTCTAGAAAAACACAAATAAACAATCAATCCAGACATCCATGTGTTGCTACATAGAAAGTAAGTTTTATATTAATATGTTCACCAGGAGGAGGCTGAACTCCACTTCCGATCGCAAACTCACTGTAACCAAGCCTAGACTTGACGAAATTCAAATCACACACTATTTGCTAGAATTCATGCAGGATAAACTACCATTGTAATCAAATGTTATTAGAGAATAATATAAAATTTGAATTGGGAAAAAAAGAGAAAGAAGAACAAGGCCAAACCTTACTGCCATGTGCGTAGAAAATGTGAAGTGAAGAAACTTAAAGGCCCGAGACATTGTGAATTAAATTTCATGATAACTAATGCTAATCTAAAAGTAATATGAATGATCCATGATAAGTTCTTGCGATTATGTGAATTAGCCTATGTATTGCCATGGTGGTTTTATGAATCTATGTGGCCCGGTATGAGCTGCATTATAATGTGCTACTCTGGTCATATCGGCACATAGAAGTGAGAACACATCTAGAACAGCCTTAAAATTTGAAAGATGATACCAAAAGAAAATATGAAAACTATGATTGTACATGGAGAATTAAGAAGAAAATAGAGCATAAATTAGAAACTTCTATCCAAAATTCAACTAGAGCATAAATTCAGTGATTTGCATGAATGGTGTACTTGTCATGAGCTTCAAGGCAAGGTATCAATTTTCAACGCTATAGTAAATCTATACACATAGGAGTTCTTACAGTTGGGAAAATGCATAGGTACCCTTGATGTTAGTTATGGCTATATGTTAGAATATAACAAAATATAAATTTGAATATATAGGTATTGCTTTTAAATGAATGAGTTACATTTATTTTTATTTGTGAAGAGAAATTGAACTAGCATCATCTTACCCATAATATATTATTTTTTATATTAATGCATAAAATATTGTCAAAATGAGTATTTATTTACTAAAACAAATTTCTAATCACAAGAGTTAAAATTGGTAATCAATAATCTTGTTGATATTAAGAATTCAAAAATTCAACTTTAGTATTTGTTACTTCAAGCGAATCGCCTTTCTGGTATTTTCTTATTGTTTGCTGATTCAACCAAAATACGCCCCAGGAGTACTAAACTTCCACAACAGTCAATAATCCAAATATAAATTTTAAATAAAATCATTAAATTAAATTTAAAAATCAAATTTATAAATCAAACATACTTTACCATTTAGAAAATAACTTAAAACTGACCAACGGTGTCCGTACATAATCTTCTACCATATGGTCAATGTAACGTCCCGCCTTTTCGCACACTTTAAACCGACACACGTGCCGATTCAAACCATACGGAAGGGCGGATTGTTATGGAGTAAATAAGAAAAACAAGAAAGAAATAAAAAGAAAACAGAATCTCACAGCGGAAGGATAAAATATAATAATCAAATATACAGTTCATAATCTGTTTAAAAAAAACATTTGATTTTATTTATATAACACATATCAGAGTTACACATACCAATAACAATGCAGCGGAATTAAATGGTGTAGTTGAATAATATACTAGATAATAGTAATACAAATCTTCGTCTTCGTCCTCTAGAGCTAAATCTTCAAATCCTGAAACGCTCGGACTGACCCGAGCGAATTTGAAAAGACAAAAACACTCGAGTCAGAACTAAAAGATCTTATGTGAGTTAAATTAACAGAAATAAATATGAGTGCAGTAACTCAAGAGATGCTCGGGATTTACATCTCCTAAGGATCCGTTAAACTATTTACCATATAGTATATTGCGCTATTATAATAGTGTCTAATTGTAAAATAAACTTACTTTTTAATAGCGTTAAGGGGTTACCCATATAGCCCTTAACACAAATAATGTCAATAGTCTATACAGTACCGTAATACCTCCTGATCGGGAGACTACCAGAGGATACTCCATACGTACGACACAAATAGAAACTCGTACAAGGCGCGATAGGGTAGGTGACACGGCACAACTAGGCAATGCCAGGGTAGATATACCAATTACGCTTCCGGGTCGGTGGTAACGCGTAGCGTGCAGCTACCGCCCACCTCGAGCCACACCCCCAAATAAAAATCAAAAGTGGCCACCGAATCAATCCAAAGTCAAAGTATAATACCGAAGGGATGTGTCCGATCAAAGGTACTACCTTATTAACCCGTCGATCGCTCCTGTTTTAGCCACCTTATGCCAACTCACGGAAGTCGGGTCCACGTATTTACCTTAAAGGAAACGCCGCCACCATCCTACTTCATTCTGGAATCTCCACCGCGTACACGGTTGTTAAAGTGGTTTTCGGAGTTGGCAGAGAGTATGACAACTTTCGATCCCGGTCTCTTCAACAACCAAACGTTATTATAACACCGCGGTCATTTAAAAATTAATTATACTTTCAAAAACCAGAATATAATTATCTATTTCAAAATCCATAAATACGATATCATTTTCTTTCCAAAACAAACTCATTTGATATTATTTTTATAAAAACCCAAATAAATATAATATCATTTTATTTCAAATATATATTTCTTTTCCAAAATCATATTGTTTTCAAACTTATAATAATTGGAAACCAAACATTGAATTATAACTTTCAAACTATAATACTTCGAAAATTCATAGCTTTAAACCATAATTTCTAAAACTTAAATGGTTTGGATATTCAAACAGTATATAGCAATAATAGTTTGGATTCAAAATTTCTTTATAAAATAAAATGATTCCCACGACTTACAATTTATTTCATTTAAGATTAAGTCAAAATCCATAAATTTTAAAATCGCTTTCAGTTTAAATAAACCACTTCAGTTTCAATATATTTCAAACTTTGAATATTAAACAATTGGAAATAAGGTTGGAAATTTCTATTTCACCAATTTAAAGTCCTATATTTAGTTTGAAATAATAATTGCATAATAAACCCGTAATCATTTAAGTAAAACTCAAATTACTTATAAAAGAAATTTCCTTAAATTTTTATACTAGAAATATTCATTTAATTCACCTTGAATAGAATTCAGTTATGAATATCATACCCTTTTTAAAATTTCAAGTTAATAAATTTTACATCAACTTATGAAGTTAACTTCTTAATTAAGCTCACTTCCAAATAATTTTCCAATTTAACTCCAAATCTTAAATAATTTAAATCCTTTAAAATTATATGTAATTTCAATATCTTAACAAGTACTTAACCATATAATATAAAATAATCAAACCCCGTCATTCAACTTATTTATTTTATTTAACAAATCCATACATAGCTTATCTTCAATACTTTAACTATAGATGTATATATAAAATAAGATTTTATATAATATCAAAATCTATATTTATTAACCGTATCCTATCCAAACCATAGAAAAATCATTTCAAAAATAATTTTTATATATATACCGCGGTGCATGTATAAAATTTTCTATCCTACGGTCAAGTGATACGGATATTTATCATTTCAATCCGCAATTTAAAAATAAAAAAATGCGGTTGTATATCATTTCAAACCGCAATCCTGAATGAATGAAATACATGATAACTTGCAGATTTTAAAATATAGTACACATCATCCATTCACCAAACATCAATCATCAATCATTAATTTTAATCCTCATCAATTTAATTCAATCATCATCAGTTTAAACAAACATCAATATATGGCATATACAATATAACAGGAAATAAATGACAATTATTTAACTAATAGTTTATATTCAAAATAAATTTATTAACTGTTTAACTATCAGTTTATATGCAAAATAAATAAATTTAACTGTCAAATTTATATGCAATAATAAAATAAATTAACAGTTAAATTAAATAAATATGATTTAACAGAGATAATGAATAAAACATACCAAACAGTCACAAATGAATTTCTACTCATATCTTAAGTCAATTTAACAGACATAGGAAATTTTAGAAGTTGTGAATGGGTCAAAACACTCACCTTTCGAATTTAAATCAAATTTAACTCCGATTTAAACCCAAAAATTCAATGGTATCCAAATCTGTCCAAACTAGCATCAAAAGATCTGAAATTTAATTACGATCCTAACAAAAAAAAATTCGTGTGAAACGGATATCGTATGAAGAAGTTATTCGATTTTAAAGATATGAAATCAAAATAAAAATTAAAACAAAACAAACAGTATTCAACGCCACGTCACTCTCTCCCTCTTAGCCGAAACGCGCCCAAACTAACATCACGCACGAGCTTCCAGGCACTTCTTTGACCACGCGCCTCTCCCACCGGCGACCTCCTTTGACCACGCCATCACCATCATCGTGTTCGCCACGCTCCCCTTTCCACTTCGACGTGGGTGCGGCACCACCTATTGCCAGCCGCCGCCACCAAGTAACTAGGGTTTGCCGAACCCTAATTTGGCAATTCCTATCACCTCCGGCCAAATTCCATCGTCGCACCACCACCAAACGACTCCTCATGCCGTTCTCTTCAATACCCATCTCTCAATTTCATCGATTGGTGTCGAAATTAAAAACGCCCAAATCGACACTTAGGGTTCGTGAATTTTGACCTTTGACTGAGTTTTCCGGATGATTCGTGCATCGATTGTAAAAATAGAAACTACGTGAAGATTCGTGTCGATGAAATCTACAACATATATTTTTTTGGAATTTTTCTGAGGACTTTAACTTTTGACTTTGGATTTGATTTTTGAAATTTGAATTTTAGATCTAGGGTTTGCAGCCATTGGGAAGAGGAGGAGATGAGGAAATGAATGCACAAACAAATGAGCATAGATGGAGGCTATGGTTTATAATTGGGTTTATATAGGTAGGTTAGAGATTTGAATAGATGGATCAAGTTGCCGCTAACGTGGCCCATAAAGCCCGTTCTGACCCCGGAACGAAATTGGGTAAACCTATATATCAAAATAGGTATTTTAAAATATTCTGAACGCCATGAAAAAAGTTTCACGTCCAAATTCCATCGTATGAAGAAGTTATGCTGAAAACAATAATTTCAAATTGATTTCAATAAAATCGATTTCAAGGCGTTTCGCGTTCGTACGATAAAACGACAAGTCCGATCGCTACGAAAATTGAAACCCTACAATAATTCACTGTTACGGATCTGATGAACTGGTATCGTCGAAATCCGAGTCCGTGACAAAAATGGCTATTTTTATAATAACTAAATAAATTAAACAAATTGATTAAATCCAATTTTATATTTTAAATTTCTAAAATTGACAATCTTATCATCTTTATATTACTCAAACATTTACAATGATTTTAACAAATTTAAATGTCCATATAGAGAAGATAAATTTATCAATTCCAAATGTTAATCTCACTTTTAATAATTACTTTATTTAATTTACAAAATTATAAATAAAATCCTAAAAATTCCATTTAGTTAAATAAATTAATTATTATTCCGTTCATAATTTCAAATAGAAGTGTCAACCATTGGATTTAAGATTATCACATAAATATTTCACGTTTTCAACTTAATTTCCTATTAACGTAAAATTTTATTATTAAAATTTAAATTAATTGCAATAAACCCAAATAAATACATAAAGCTTGATTCATGTTTGAACATTTAACTCATTTGATGGCAATTAACCTCTTTATGGTAAATTAAGTTCCGATATATTAATGAAACTTGATTTCCCTTCTTTATTCACAAATCATCATATTAACGTAACATTTAATTTATATTTATTGCAATGATTTCCAAATCAATTGAATGAATTAAATATATATGTATCACTCATAATAACTTGTGGTCACAACTCTTGATCACCTTTTATAAGTTTATTATTTACAATCCAAAAATTGACATTTACTATATATATATACGAATTAATTAATTCGATGTTTCCATTTTCCTATACTAAATTTATTACTAAGTGTATTTACTCCATTCCAACAAGTTGGAATTCCATTCTTACTATAACAACCATTTTCCCATTCACACCTTATTATCAACCCACAATTATTGCAATTCATTATCTTATACTGATTTTATACAATTACCATTAACTTTACATTCAATGCATATTTATTCATCAATCAATTTGATATTTGCTTTTCTTTCCTTCTATTTGATAAATAACCTAGTATACATTTACATACCTTCATTTCATTTCATTCATTTATGGGTATTGCATTGAAATTTAATTCATTATCTAATACCAACATTATTACCATTAATTACAATTGGATTCCCAATTTTATTCAATATCCTGAATAAATAACATATATATTAACCAAATCCTTACATTTGTTTTTCTCATATTCCATTAAAAATCAAAACATAACATTTAAATGATTTTATTGAATTGGAATTTCATTCAAGCCATAAATTATTACTTGCATTAACCTGATTGCTTAATTTATTCCAATTACCGTTTACACTCTTTTATTGCATTAAATCAATTTAATATTTTCATTAATTTCTCATATTAAATTTAATATCCAGGTAAGAATCTTTTTTTCTACTTAATTCAATTTGGATTTTATTCAAATTTCTATAAATAGGTTTTAAGTCACCATTTACATAATTTATTTTAGCCTTCATTTTAACTTTTAGTTATCCCTTTTATTGTTTCTACTAAAATAAATTACAAAAATCCTATTAAATAAACAAATTAAATTGTCGAAATTTACGGGTTGTTACAATCAAGTGATACAGATATATATCATTTCAACATGCAATAAATTAAATTTTCAGATACATATCATTTCAATCCATATCCCAAATCACAATCTTTCCAAATCCATAATATCACTCGGATTTATCGTTACAACTCGTAACGATTTTTCCCTAATCGATAAGATCATTTGGGTATGCATCATTTCAGCCCATAGTGATTTTCCTAGCAATAACTAAGGGAACTTGCAGTGTGATAACAACATATAAAATAAATATAGCATCAAATCATCACAAAAATGTCAATAATTAAGCATTCATCACAATCATCATCCAAATCAGTCAATAAATCACAACAATTAACTGGTTATCATTATCAGGTATTTAACTAGCAAATTAAATTCAATGTTAATTAAAATGGCAATTTGATTCAAAAATATTCAGTTTTAATTAAAACATCAAATTAAACTACCAAACAGCACCCAATAATTTTCTTATCACATCATAAAATTAATCCAACTAACATAAGATGATTTAGTATTTGCGAGTGGGTTAAATCACTCATCTTTGATTTTTAGCTGATTTAAAATCCAAATAAAGCCCAAAATTCAATTAGTCTTAAAATTCAACCAAACCAGTTCCATATTATCTGAAATTGCAATATGATCGCAACGGAGAAAACCGCATCCAAAATCGAGCTCGCATGAAAGAGTTACGCACGTTAGAACATTCAAAATTTAAATTGAATTAAAATTTTAAAACAAGGGCATTACCGTAATTAAGTTTACCTCTGAAACCCTAATCGCAACAGACTCGAGCATGCACGCGATCGTATCCTTCAAAATACTCCAACCGCCACCTTCATGATCCCACCATGCCGCCTACTAGGGCCAACCCCCTGATCAGACCCTAGCGTCGCCACCACAATATCAGGCGACCCTTCCATGGCCTCGTGCACCCTCCAGCCTCGCCCAAACGACCACGGCTGCTGCTGCACTTCATGGCCGATCCTAGCGAATTCTGCTACATATGATACACACTAACCGCATGGATCGACTTCCCTAAGCCTCCTCTACGATGCAACATCCTCCGATCATCGTACAGTTGACGATCCGCTGTTTAAATCGAAAGCCCTAATATGGATGGCCGAGGCTTCTTTATCATTTTTCAAACGATGCATTAAATAAAAAAATGAATTGCAGCAGTAGATTGTGCTCGTCGAGAGCTTTCCAACTATATACAATTCGATATAGTTTGAAGAGTTTGATTTTTCAATTTAATTTTGAATTTAGGAATTAGGATTTGGTTTGTCTGCCATTGGAAAGAGTAAACGAGAAAGAATTGTATATACAGACAATAAAAAATAAAAACGCTGCTAGGGTTTATAGCAGTCTATGTATATAGGCAATGATGGATAAGAATGGACGGATAGATCGAATTGGGTCGAAACGATAACAACGACCCGAAAAGCCCGTTTCCTTTCCGAAACAAAAGTAGACCATCCAATTTATCAAAATACATGTTTTCGATATTTTTAACTCAGTGGAATTAGTTTCAAACCCTAATTACATTGTATGCAGAAGTTAGCTTTTAAAATCGAATTATATTCATTTGAATTCTTTTAATTGATTTCTATACGTTTCGAGCTCATACGATAAATGATAAGTCCGATCGCTATGAAACTTGAAATCCTATTATAATTCACTATTACGGATCCGATAAAACTATTTTCGTCGAAATCCGAGATAGTGGCCAAAATGGCTAATTTTCACGTTAATTAAATAAATTATTATTAAATTGATTTAATCACTTTTTAAATTCAAATTTAAACAATTTTATCATTCTTGATTACATAGAAATTTAAAATATTTTAAAATAAAATTTCCATATTAAATCCAAGATTTAAACATTATACTAATTTCAGCGTTCAGTTACCGCTGTAATAAAATTCTAGTTAATTATATTTTAATTTCAATCAAATTCTTTTATTCTGATTTACACCCTTATTATTCAATCAACAATCACATTATGAATATAATTAACATTAGTTTATGTTTTATTCTTATTCTTCGGTTATCATTTAACTCATATTAACTGCAATATTTAATTATATTTAATTTCAATTGATTTACAATTAATTTCAAATGGATTAGATATCACGATGATAATTAATCAATTGTAACACATTAATAATTCATATTAACCTATTTTTAAAAACAAAGGTTGATAAATTACTTCCAAATATTAATTCCATTCTATATTAACCAATTTCAACTAATTATATATAATTTCTCCTTTTAATACAACATTGATTTAAAGCTTTATTTACCATTATTATTACCACTAATTGCAATACCTTAAGTAGTTGCCAATCTCATTCAATCAATCTTATTAAATTATATTCTGGTTATTTTTCTCGTTAATAAATCATAAATTTTAACTCCTCACAATACTAAATTTCAAAACCTTTTTAGATTTAATAGTTTTTAATTATCAAAAGTTACAGATGATTACATCTACCATTTCAACATAATACATGCAACAAATCAAGTGATATATTCAACTACCATTCTATAACAATCCATCTGATTATCATTTCAACATAAACAATCATTCTTAAACTATCTATATGACTATCATTATTTCAACATAAACTTTTACTCTAAAACTGTCTATCATTAAAATGGTATATTCAACTATCATTCCAAAACTATCTATCAATTTTGAAAAAATCAAATGATATACTGTTGTCTTTCTTTTTTTATTGATAATCTCATCACAAAGATTCTGTTTATTCGTTTTATCTTCATTCAAAGACTTTGATGCCCTAGTTTTTCTCTTCTTCTTTGGTTCTTCAAGAACAGTATCTGAATCAATAGTGTTCGATGCCATACTATTTCGTCTCTTCTTTGATTCTTCAGCTATAGTCTTCGAACCGTTAGTTTTTGAAACCCTAGGTCGACTGACTATTGCTTCAGGTTGTGTTCAAATTTGTGGGTTCAAGTCCTTCGGCTTGGCTTCCTAAGCCTATTGTGTTGCTGAAATATTTTAGGGAAGAATAATGATTTACATTATTTGAAGAAGGAGGAAGACGATGAAAATTTGTTTCAAGGGGGAAAGAGAGTGAAAATGGAAAAAAGGTTATAAAATGTTTGAATAGAACATGCGCTTGTCCTTGAGATTTAATTTTACCGTCTATGCAAATTAATTTTTTTTAACTTCTTCCTTTAAACTAATTTTCTTATAAAAAAACCCTTATTTATATGTTTTAGGATATTTGCGGAAAAATATTTGAAGTTTGTGAACTATTGAAAAAAAATTCAGATCTCTCTGCTAAAATTTTGCAGATTCCAAAAAAATAGTTTTAATCATAGAATCATGCGATTAATGTTTAGATTTAATTTTAAAACAAATGAATTTTATTTTTTCCAAAATAAAAGGTAGAGGTATAATTTGGAATATGTTTTGAGAAGGGTTTTTCATATATAAAAAAATGAAAATAAGAAACAAATCTAAATTTCCACATTTTTTCCTTTTTCCTGAAGTTCTGTATTTTCCTAATTTGTTGTTCCAATGAAGATGTGTAGGGAGGATAACATGTGATTTTTCGTTGGTCTTCGAATTCATTATCTCATATCATTGATGCCAACTTTAGTGCCAATGATTTAAGAAGTCATATGTAGAATTTGAAAAGCAAAGTTATGGAAAGGAAGTTGAATAAAACGACCATTAAAGGACCACATGCCAAGATATGGAAATACACCGATCAATTTGTGACTAATGACACACTTAAATCTCTTATGTAAATGATTATAGATCTCACATACCAACATAATATCACATATGGACTACTAAATGCTTTACTTATATTAGCATTTTCATGTTTTAATACTTTATTTTTATATGTTGTAGTTAAGAGTATGAGTAATAGCTATGTTATTAGGTTTATGTCATTTTGGCATACAATCTATGCTTTTTAATTCAATGATATTAACCAAATCATGTTGATTTTAGAACAAAGTTTGTGTATGTAAGATTTTCGAGAGAAAATTGCAAAATTTTAAACTCACCCAAACCTTAAAAAAGGAAATTAGAGATGATAAGAGAGAAAAAAACAAAAAAAATAAAAAGAAGACACCAAAATTTTGTACATGTCCGATATAATGTTGACATACATACTCTTAGTCACCGTTCATCATCATTTTCTATTTTCTGTAAAAAAAAAACACTATTTCGAGGTACACTTTGTTTTTATTAGTGAAGGAGGGAAAAAATGATGGAGTGAAGAAAGCCATAGAGGCTTGGTGTATTTTTGTTGAGGAGAAACTGCTTATCTAACACTTTAGTCTAAGCTCTGATGTATATTTGAATCTAAATATGGAAATTCCACCAGAAGCTTCTTTTCATTCCTTCAGCTAGAGTTAACTCTTTCTTTTTGGCTGATGCCCTTTTTCCTTTGATCAAATCCATTTTTCATTTGGACCGATGCATTCAAAAAGTGAAATGCTAACTTTGAGTGCTACCCTAGAGCATGCTCTTGGGTTTGGATCAAGCGGGCCTGAAGTTTGCATGGGGTTACGCTCAAAGCTAGCGAACACACGCTTGGGCCCTCAAAGTGCTTACATGCTCCAAAGTTATGCTCAAGTAAACTCGAAGCTTATTAAGCTCTTGATTTAAGCGCTTTTATTTTGATTTTGAGTCTTCTTTGAGTCCCTTCAATCATTCTTCCAAGCAAATTTTGAATATATTTATTTCTATTGATTTGTTTCTCAACTGACCTCGAAATAGTGATTAAAGAAGGTCTTTAATGAAGTTTACTCATTAAAAACGTTATTAAAATGTGTACTAAAGAGTAAATATGAATATAGTATGATGCAAGTAAGTAAACAACACATAATGTAGAGTGGTACAATCTAGAAGAGATCTACTTCCACCGTAGCTTCTTATCTTATCATTTTGAAAAAAAATTGGTTACAAAAAGGGAGATTAATGGCTTTTACAATTGAAGCATAAATTACAAGAATCTACCTACCAGTAAAAAGAATTTGAAACAATGTAAGTTTTTTGTTTTATTTTCTATTGTATATATCGTTATATCGAACTTCAATAATATTTTTAATACATCAAATAGATACAAGTAGAAAATACCTAGGAAAAGCATTTAATTTATGCAGTTATGGATGTGTTCGTAACCATGGGCGATGAATCATATAAAATACATATTTGTCCTTAAATGTTCCTATTCAAGATGTATCAAGAATGTGGTATCGATATATCTGTTAAAACAAGTGTACGTAATGCTCTTCATATGATGGATGGTGAATTTCTCATGACTATTAAGGGGTACCAAGTGGTTACGCATGTGTTATTTGGAACAACTGCAAAATAATTTAGTGAGAGTCTTTTATATGTTAATAGTAAAATAGAGGATCTCACATGATGAAGAGCTTGTAATTTTGACTTGAGAATGTTTTGAATCTTGAGTGTCTAAATTATATTTTGCTCATGGCTAATCACATGACAATAATGATCTTGTTAGGCCATAATTGGGTATAAGTTAAACCACTTGAAGTGAAATATAATACATGAGAGCTTTTTTCTCCTTTGGATAGATGGTCAGTACCACCATAATTGGTAGTCAACTTAAAGTCAAAGTCTTTGGAAAAACAAATCAGTTAATCGGTAAATGTTATCGCATTGAATCATAGACTTCAATATTGGACTTCACAATTAAATACATATATTATTGGAGTTTTGACCATTGACTAAGATCTAATTATCTTAATGATAATGTGATGACGAAGAGAACATGCACAATATATCATTCCTTAAGGATGTTGGATCGGGTGACGAAGATAAATCTAAATATATAATTAAAACTACTACAAAATAATTTTATTTTTTATTTCAGCCATCAATATATTTTTTGGTGAGGTCAGCCCGTTTTATAGTGGGCCATCCACTTTTATTACCAACAAATAAAAAATTAATACAGCAGCAAAGAAGCACGCCTCAATTACTAATAAAAGGAAAATACAAAATAGAAGTTAGAAAAAAGGTGCCTAAGCTACTATAAATGACCTAAAGCTAGTCCGCCTCAGAAGAGAAGAAACCACCCCCTTCAACCGAAGAGTTCGGGCCTGTCACATGCAGAAAACTCAAAAAGGACGTAATATTCAGGGTAAAACCAGAGTAATCCATTCAATAGATAAATTTCTTATCCCAGCTATCATCATCAAGAACAGTCATATTCCTAGCACTAAGGTCACCATCAACTGAAAGTACAAGACCATCCCCATGAACAGAGCAATGTAGACGGCCGGATTCACCTTCAAGTGCACTAACAAACATATGGAAATCCTTTCGAACATGGTCATATCTTATCCCAAATGGCTCATATATCCACACTTTCTCAAAAGAATTCCACTCAACAACATTATCATCAGAAGGAAAGTTCACAGGGGAAATAATACCTTCATCAGGAGGGGAGGCAGGACGAGACAGAGACACAAGTGGGACAAATGCAACTTAAGAAACAGGAGCAACATCAGAAGGCTATCGGTCTAGTTTGCAGCCATGGAAGTGCGATTCCTAACCTTAAGAACCCACTGACGTATAGAGGGATAAGGAAGCAGAATCTTGGGCGGAGGAGGAGCCTCCCAGGACGGGATCTTTTAAGAGTCAGCAGGGTGGACATCTATATTTATATATATATATATATGTATGTATGTATGTATGTTTTTATGTATAGTAAAATAATAATTAAAAATAATTTACTATTATAAATATGTGTATAAATTAATTTATTCATAAATACAAATATTTATTTAAAAATATATTGTTAAGTTTTTCTTTTATTTTGAATATTTTAAATTCAAAATTTAAAATTTTTGACCTTTTAAAATTAAATATCGACCAAAACGTATAAAATTATTTTTTTGATAAATTACTGCCAGTATATAATAATATTTTTTTTAGAATAATTAAATTCACAAAATTTAAATCAAGCTTGATTTTTAAACAAAATATCAACATAAAAAAGTGTTTTTTCAAACCGAAAGCAATAAACATAAGAGAATTGTTATAAAATGAAATTCTATAAAGAAATTAGTTAATATGTGTATGTGTTAATCATAAAACCAAAACTTATAAATTAATTTTTTTTCATTTACAAAACCAAAAACCATTTTGATGTTTCAAATCAATAAAATAATTATTATAAACTATACATAATATATTTAAAAAATTATATAAATAGGTCAAAGAATTATTTTAGTTGAATGCAAATTTAATATATATACAATATATATAAATGAAAATAGTTTTGTTTATTAAATAAATAATATATTTTTTGATTTCAAAATAAGTTTTTTTAGATATGGCCGAATGTAAAGTACATGATTATATATATAAACTAGTATACATGCATATAGTTATACATTTAAATGTTTGAACATAATTGTACCTTTCAATTTTGAAATCCCGTTGACGGTCGAACGCTTTTTTGTTGGTTGTTTCTGATGTTGTTAAGGGTGTTCCCTAGAGAAATTATGTAGTTTTGTTATATAAACTTAATTCTGTAAACAATCTTATTTATATTAAATTATGTTTTAGATTTTGTTATCTATTATATATATATTATTATATGAATAATGAATTAATTACATTAAACATATATAAGTAAAACCCTTTAGGGTAGCGTCTAATTGATTGTTGTTATAGATATGTTCATAACCACGAGCATCGAATCGATATAGACAAAACACTAACTTCTTGAATGTTCCTACTTTAGATGTGCTGATGAAAAGGATATTGATTTGTCTGTTGGCTGGTGCGCATAACACTCTCCATATGATAGACAGTGATTTACTCATAACCATTAGGGACACTAATGATTTACGTAATTGTGGTTGTTTTAAACGATCACAGAATGAATCAGCGAGAGTCTTTTAAATGTTATTATAACTAAGTCAAAATAGAAGATCTGATGGTAACGACATACAAGTAATCTTCTGAATTAAGGGTGTTGTCGATCTTATGCAGCTAGGCTATACTTTGATAATGGTTAGATAATTGGCATGACGACCTTGTTATAGCCATTGTTAAGCATACATTGAACTACTTGAAGTGAGACACTACCCAAAAGAGGATTCATCTCCTTCTTTATAGAAGGTTAGTATCATGGTTATTTGTTACGACTTAAAAGTTAAAATCATTGGCCATAGTAAATCAGTGTAAATCGGTTAATTAATTAACATTATCAGACTGAACCAAGGACTTTAAAAGGTATTTATGCAATTAATATGGATATTAATAGAATTTTTGACCATAAACCAAACTCTAGATATCTAAGTGATACATCGATAATGAAAAAAATACGAGTACAAACTGTCTTTGCTTGATGAGCTTATTTTAGATCGGAAATATGATTTCGCCTATACGATCTATAAGCGTTGAACTTTTAAAAACACAGAAACAGAGTAGTAGTAGTAGTACTAGTAGTATATCTAATAATAATCAACTTTAGTCTGACCTAAGGTTGTTAAAACAAATAACAACTTGGATCAGGCTAGAAACTAGTTGTCTATAAACTTAAATACAAAACAACAATAGAGAACAAAGCAAACAACATATCGTCAACACACATGTGTAACATACCCAACCCTATGTTGTTGTCATATATATAAATCATATCCTATGTGTTATATCTCTATTTAACATGATCACAATCGCCAGCCTACTCAATTGAGATTCTCCATAGTCACAAATTATTAGTACCTCATTTTAATCATCATATAATAAAATAACAATAAACATTTGATCAACTACACAATACTGAATCGACGACCATTGATTCCCAGTATTACCTATGACCCAAATATACAGAAATTGAATCAACACCCAGTAATGTGCAGCATCACCTATGAATCAACATTATCAGGGCACCCACATGATCTACAATACTATACATGACCCTCCATAGTCGTCTCTAGATTACATGAAAGCAATCCTCTATCAATCATCTCATCAAAGTCATGTAGCCACAATACTCAATGACCAGACGGCAGATCGTTCGACTTGTGGCAGCGAGGAAAGGATGGTACAGTCATGATGATACCCTTAGTCAATCCATCTAGGATGGATATTTTCTCTATTCTATAACTCTCGCTAGTTAATTATTGTACTCAACATATTTTGCAAGTATATATGACAATCATCCCACCTAATTGTCGTAAACTCAATATCATTAAAGGGTTTAACATATTCACATTTCAGTATGACAATAACCTCACTAAACTATCATTAGCTCAGTGTCACTAAGGGTTTTTAACATGTTATATCACATTTCACACATACATATATATCACATCCCCATTTTAAGGCTTGAAAATAGAGCCTAATGATGTTGTATTCATCCTTAGCCTTATTCCTAATGACAAAATGAGATAAGTTATTGTATCATTAGCAGAAAAAACACTAGAATTTTCAAATTTTACAAAACATTTTCATTCATTTATTTGCAAATACATTGGATAACCCTACAATTCCATCATTCAGATAAAAAAAATCAATTATAATTCCAAAAACGATAAATGAAGATGCCCCTTTAGATGATCAGAGTCTTAACTACCTAGACGGTTATAAAGTCCACCATTGCACATAATCAACAATAAATGTAATGATCCGCCTTTCTTAGACCTAAAGACGATACTTAATACATCCTCAATATTCGTATGCTGATCATTTAAGTGCTCGAAAACAGATCATTTGGAGTGAAGAAAGAAAAAGGCAGAATAGAATCTCACGTTGTGACAAGAAATATATAATATACACAGGATCTTTACAAAAAGATATCATTTTTTATTATACACAACATCAGAGTACGCTAACCTATTATCAACCTGGATAGTTATAATAGCCTATCCTTACAATTGTTGATAAATACAGATGGAAATCGAAGAAAAAAATATCAAAGAATATAAGATATATGAATATGTCTTGGAGAATCCATCTCTTCTCCTGATAGCTCTAAAGAATTCAGCTAAATCTAGAAAATATGCTCCGGCTGACATGAGCATTAGAAGAAAATAATGCCAAGGTCAGTCTGATAAACTAGCTTGAGTAAAACTCAAAACAAAACATATGAATTACTACATTTAAAATCTTTTTCAAAATTAAAAGTATCTTGTAAGACCATGTCACACATAAACACAGACGATTTTAACCTTATGATAGCCAAATTATTTTTATTATAAAATTCAGTTATATTATAATAACGTCTAAGATTTAAAATACAAATAATCAAGTAGCTGTGATGTGTGTACGTCACAAGATAACAGGTATGTAATCTAAAACCGTTAAGGCAAGTATACAGAAAATGGATTCTAACAAATGGCAAGGTAAGAGACTACCTTCCTAAAATGGTGCACCTCTAGATAAAATGTACCTAAGGACAAAAAGCTTTCAACCTCTGTTAATACAGAACGGGTCAAATCCTGACTAGATAGTACCGAATATTTCATCACCTTGGTTGTTCCCAACCAAATCCATAATATGGTAATGTAGAAAGGTGAAAACACACCCTTATGGGAGCGACCCACATAGCCCTGCCACAGCTACCCTATTTTATCCATTACTGGGATGTGGGACTTGAGGCAATGATTTACATACTTTTAGCAATTACCTTGTGTACCCTTCAAAAGAAAAGCAATGCCAGCATTCATCCATACAAGTTGCTCCAGGATCGGACAGACCTTTATCACTTATTATCGTGCATTTTGAAATCACCTTCAGGAAGGATAGTACAGCTCCATTACATACTTCATAACAATCCATCACAAACGTTATTAGTTTCGCAGTGGTTTGGATAAATCCGTAAACCGGTGTCTCCAGACTAAGTGGTAACTCTTGGCTAGCTCAATTCCGTTCTTCGAAAGTATGCAACGAGTATTCAAGCCCTCATTAGGGAACTCGAATATACAGAACATACTTCCTAAGTTAAAATAGGTCAGGATTTGATTGTTAGTTATTTAACTATCAAATAAGCAATCAAACTGCAATCTAAACATTTAACTTTTTTTCCCACTGCAACCACTAAGCCATAAAATAATCTTTCGTTTATTTAATTCTTTTTCCAAAATATTTATCAAAATATTCATATACTTATCACACCGGCATAATTAGATTCACAAAACATTGTGAAAGATTTCTCAATTCAAAAATCCTATTAAAAAGGATCAAAATAAATGTTATTTAAATTAGAGATATGAATAACCCGAACATTATTCCTTTGGTGTTACCACCATAATTAAGAAGATCGGTCAAGGGAAAACCCCATCTCAAATTATCTTTCAAATTTCTTCAACAAATCCTTTTAATTATTCTTTCCAATCTATAAAACTCCTTTTTATAAACTCTCCTTATTTGAAAACAAAACTTCTTTAATAAGCTTTGATCAATAAAGTTTCTTTGATAAACAATCAATTATTTAAAACTCCTTTAAATAAACAAGTTATTATTCAAATATCCTTCATTTAATTATCTTTAAATCTCATTAAAAAATAATTGTTTTAAACCGTCATTTCAAAAGTATTAAATTAACTTCAAACACTTTTAATAAGATAGTCACTTAAATATACTTTAAATATCATATTTAAATTGGTAATAACTTTAAAGCATTTTCAAAATGGATAAAATTCAAATATTTGGCTTTACAAGTTCGGAAAGAGGCTTAGCGACCACAATGGTTTGCATTTAATTAAATTTAACTTTCCAAGATATATCATAGGTATTTACGTAGTAAGAAGACATGTAAAAGTGATCAACCAATAACAACCAATCAACATATATATAAATGTCCAAGTTATCATAATAGTAAAACTGGGTTTTTATTCTACTCAAATAGATGTCAACATAATCTACATGGTGCATTATAGCAGAACGGTGATTTATTCTACTAAATAGATGTAAATATAATTTAATTAGCAGAACAGTGTTTTGTTCTGCTAAACATATATCAATATAATTTAATTAGAATAATGGTTTTTATTTTGCTAAACATATGTCATTTGGTTTCATAATCGTTTGAGGTTACATAAGGGTAGTCGACAAAAAAATATCTCGGTTTGAAACATTTTTGCAAAAGAAAACTTCTTTTAACAAAGCCAATCCTTGGAAATAAAAGCGACTTTAAAAATCAAAATCTTTATTAATTAATTTAAAACAAATTAAACCTTTATTATTTAATTAAATATTAAATTAAATCCTTATTTAATAATAAGTAAATCTTAGTTAAGGTCTAAACAAATATGACTTAATCGATAATTAATTAATAGTTGAATCCCTTTTTGATAAATAAATAACTAATTTTTAGTTTTTAATAAATAATTAAATAATAATTAATATCTAATTAATAATTGAATAATAATTAACTTTTAGTTAATTAGCTAATTATAATTAACTTGATTATCACTAATTACCCTACTTAATTAAATAATTGAATAATCGTCAAATAAATAATTAATTATATAATTAAATAATTAAATTTTATTACTTAAAATATGTTTTGAAAACTCTTTTCAAAAAGATGCTTAAGTGGAAACAAATTTAGATTTCAAAAAGAGTTTGTTTTCACGAATTGCAATTATAGCGACTATTGTTATATGACTTGTGATTTTCAAACTTGAACCTTGGTTTTCTAAGTCTTTCTTTTAACTTTTACTCTTGAAAAAAATATTTTCTACTTGCAAAACATAAGGGTATGATCCTGGAACTAAACAAGTTTTAAACTTGAAATCATTTTGAAAAATTTAAAACTAAAGATTATAGATTTATTCAAGGGATTCTATGTCGCTTTAACAAGTAAGGTGCTAACTTACTTAGCAAAAAATCATGTATTCAACATCATAACATACATAATTACATCACAACACCAAACCTAAGCCAAGATTTCTACTTTCTAACCAACATAACCATTAGACTTCATTTTAAGCCTACTTCCAAATCATGGCACACAAGCACATATAAATCATAACCAAACATCATTATAATCCAAGCACTTATACATACATACAAACCCACGTTATTTTCACCCAAAATACACATCACATTTACAACAAGTTAAGTAATGATATATGTTTTAAAATCCTAGTAAAAAAGCAAGAACTTTACTCACCAAAGCTTACTAACTTCACTCGAACTTTCCCTAGAACTTGCACACGGCCTAGGTCTTTGGTTCTAACTTAGAAAAATGATATTTTTATGGCCCTAAGCAAGCAAAGGGGTTTGGCCATAGGTCCACAATGGTTTGGCCATATTGAGCAAAGGGATGCGAGAGCTTGTTTTATGGAGGAGAGGTGTGGGAATGGAAGAAGGAGGCCTTAAACAAAGGTTTAAGAGTTTTAAAGTGAATTAAAACTTAGATTTTAAACTTCTGAAATATTGGAAGCCATGAAAGTCTTTATGAAGCTTGGAGGAATTTTAGGAAATGAGAACAAAGTGACCAAATGAGAAAAAAAATATGAAAATTGGTTTTCATATGAAATGCATAAGGAAAATTACAATAACACCCTCATGTACCATGCCCTCCACATCCTCTTGCTGTGTCCACCTTTTATCCCCTTCCACCTCATGTACTTACGCAAGAATAATGTCTCCCTCTTTCTCTTAATGACTCAACATGAAATAAATGCTTTTGTATTTAATGTTTCAAAATGATTTAACACCATTTTATTTTAATTTTATGTATATTTAACTTTTACATAATAAGTCACATCCTACTTTACATACCGAAGTATATATAAATATTTACATACTAATACATCCTAACAAATTTGTAAATATGTGTGTATACTTATGCTTTAGAGTTCATAAATTTTCCGACAGATTTAGACGGCCAAAAATCGAAAATTTGGAAAATGATTTCCTTTGAGCTAATTATTTTTGTAAACAAATTTTTAAAACCGTTTCACCACCATTAGTTCTCGACATTTTAAAGAGTTATTTTTTGAGTTATAAAACTCGTAATTAATTATTAGTAATATATTTAAATATCCACATTTAAAGTAATTAAATACTGGGTTGTTACACTCTCCTCTATTAAAATAATTTCGTCCTGAAATTTGCAAACAAGGATAACTCAAAATAACATCAATGGGTATATATAGATCATGAAGCCTGTACAAATGTCATACACTAAGCATCCATAGCAAAATAGTGCAAATATAATACAATACACACAATCTACTCACCTATCACAATTCAAGGCAAACCCCTCTTATACTATCCACCGACACTACATGTCCGAGGAGTTATATTTTATATTGTCAGAAATGGCACTTAGAAAATTTAGCCTTCAAGTTGTGCCTCCTTAATGTTTCCCATATGGTCTTTAAGTAGTGCTTGTGATTCTCCTTGATCTTAGAATAAATAAGAATACCATTTACCAAGACCAACACAAATTTGTTGAGTATATCTCTAAAAGCTCGATCCAATGACGACCAAAAATGAGCGGGTGCATTGATTAGCCCAAAAGGCATAACCATCCACTCAAAGAAACCATCTTATCCTCTAAAAGCTATCAGGGGTATATCATATTAAGATATCCTTAGTTGATGAAATCCCATGTCCAAATCCAAATGCGAGAATATCCTGGCACCTTGCAGTTGTTTGAACATGTCATCTATGTAGGTAGGAGATACGTGTTCCTAATCATTTGCTTATTCAATTCACGGTAGTCTAAACAAATCCTTGGTGAACCATTTGACTGAGCAACAAAAACTATGGGTGCTCCCCAATTCGAGTGGCTTGGCCTATTCAGACCTTTACTCCACAATTTCTCTATCTAGTTTATTAGCTCCCTTCTTTCCCTTGGAGCCGTCTTGCGCTTAGGCTTCATAAAAGGTTCCCCTCCAGGGGTCCAGTTTATATTAAGTTCAATCTTACGATGAGGTGGCAGGCTATTCTTCAATGACGTTTGAGAAATTTACAATAACTAATAATGATTCCAAATTTTCAAGATGCGAATCTGGTGCACAAAGGAAACTCCTCATTAGTTTACCAGGCTCTTTACACGACATCTCAACAAATTTCTGAATTTTGCTTTAAATATATGGTCCTTTTAACACAATCTAGAATAGCTCCATTCTTCGTTAGAATACCAAACCACTTAAAATCTAGGATGAACATGTTACAGGAAAAGTGGTGGTTTAGGTATGTAACTCGTACACCTTTACAAACCATGCATAGATTAGTCGTAAAACCTAATAGATTGGTCACACAAATAGGGTTTCTATAAATTTTGGGGTAAGTCCTAAAAGAAGCTCCGGTATCAAATAAAACTCGAACCGAAATATTATTTACAAATAAAGCACCTTCTAGAACTCCCTTCCATTTCACATTTTCAAAAGATGATAATTCATTCTTAATAGCATAAACCTTGGCTTGTTGCTCTAGTAGACAATCCCTTTCCATAAATAGGCCATGTTTGATGATTCTGTGCTTCGGAATTCATACAGAACTTCGCAATATGGCCTTCTACTTACAAATATTGCACATATAATCCTTAAAACTGATCCCTTGATCTACTTCATTTTCTTTTCCTTTCACTTCTTTTTCCTTGGTGAGTTGAACTTTGTTTAGTTCGATTGTTAACCACATTTGGGGCTTCTAATAGCTTCTTCTTCTCAAGGACTTCATAATGCAGAGCCATTTATACGAAAGATCCATTTAGGTGAGTAGTAATTTTCTCTTGAAACCCTCCCTCATTCCCATCACAAACATTTCATTCTTCTTGATGGGTGTATCAATGAGTTCTAGTCCGAAATGCGAGAACTCGCTATCATATTCTGTTACGGACCCATCTCTTTGCTTAAGATCCAAGAAACTCCTATATAAATGGGTCTTCTCCACTGAAGGTATGAACTGACCTTCAAACACCTCCTTAAATCTGGCCTAAGAAAAATCCTCCTTTGGAACATTCGCTGTAATGAAGTCCGACCATGCTTCTGCTCCATCTTGCAACTACCAAGACGCTAAGGAACACTTATGCTCATCTGATATGTCCAATCCTTCGGAAATCTTTTTGCAAGAAAGAAGCCAAGCTAGGACATCAATAACGAATTCCGTGCCCTTAAACAACATTCCTCCCAATTTCGAAAAATCTTTGCATAAGGATGCAATGTCAATATAGGGTTGTACAAGCGCTACTTCTTTTAATGATCTAATACATCTAGCAGTTGGGTTTGACTCTCGGTGATCGAAATAATGGCATTTCCCCTTCCTCGTCTTCTTTTAGAGCTTATCTATTACTACCCGATAATAATAAGACATCCTCAAAATATATTTCTAAGTAAGAATTATTATTGGGAAAGGTATCATCTTTAAATGATATTAAATAAACATTTCATTCCTCCAGCTATTCCCAAACAATTATGTGATGACCCGAAAATCCGTACTCCTTGAAAATACACTAATCTCCATAGATTAACTCAAGATGAACAGAAATACGAATTATCAATGTTTAAGAAAAAGAAAGAGGTAGAAGAAGAGAGAAAAGAAAATAGAAAATAGAACGGAACAGAACAGAAAACAACAAAACAATATCAGAATCTCACAATCGCAGCGAAACAACATATAATAATAAATGAATAATCTTTAAACAAAGAACTATATCAGTTATTACATTACAACACATTTCATTTCATTACATCAGAGTGTACAACATCAAACAACAACAAACAATGCAGCGGAAAAAGAAATACTATATACTAATAATACGCCATGCTATCCATCTTGCCTCCAGCAACTCCTGAATTCCAGAATATCCCGTTAAACCTGTCTCTTGATTGCCCGTGTGGAAATTGGTGGGCACCCAGAGTTTAGAAAGGAAAACAATAAACTCCGAGTCAGTCATGTGACTGGTGTGAGAACTCAAAACAGTTTATTTATCTTTGAAAACAAAATAGAGGAATATTTTTAAAGTCAATTCGCAATGCTTTTAAAAATGAGACTACCATAAGGCCTTCCGCACACACACACAATGCAAACGCAGAATCGGAGGAGATTTCTCCTTATGATAGTCAAAGATGCTTGATACGCATTAAAAAGAACATTTGATATTATTACTAGTGCATAGTGTAGGAAAAATCATTTCGAAAGTAGAATATAAATCTTAGCCAACATACGACCATTATCGTATGCCTACTATAGCTAATATGTTCAATAGCAGGTTACTGCCACATTCCATAGCAGGTTATACAACTAAAACCGTACAAGGATCGTATTGTTTCTTTGGATTTCCAACAAATGGTCAGGCCAAGGAACTTCCCATTGCCACATGAGAACGCCTCTGGAAGGACGTCCCCGAGAACCAAACCGGATCTCTGCCAACACAAGGTCGGGTTACCCTTAACTGGGTAACTACTGACACGAGTATGCCATCCCCCGGTCCTTTGGGACCTTTAACCGAGCGCTCGTCACCAACATCACACAATCATAAATAAAGTGTTTCAACATGAGTAAGTATCTGGGCTCCATACCATGATACCACCCTTTTCCAGAAGGAAATTCACATACCCTAAAGGGAGCTACCCCTCGTAACCTTGCCGCATCTTTCCTGTTTTGACCATTTCGGGGTGTGAGGCTCGACGAAGTCTCGTCCACAAAGCCACGCTTTATACAAAATCTGTACTTTGGGTCAACAAATGATCATAGAAATGATCACAAAGATAAACGATCAAACAAATGATCCTATCACAAATGATCAACACAATGATCATTTCACAGCAACACTCAGCATGTCACATTACCAAATTGGGAATATATCGCTGATAACCTTCAACTATATAACCTCTGAGCTCGTACGTCTCAAAGAAGGGTGTTAAGCTAAGAGAATAAATTCTCCGCCACCAACAGAAATATATTTGAAAGAAATCAGCTTTATATCTCAATTGTAATGTCAGACATACAATCCATACAAGTCTGTTCCGGGATCGAACAGAACCGAAGACACTTACAAAGAAGTCTTTGCAATCCGGATATTCACTAATCACGACCGGACTTCCCATCACATATGGAGTATCTATACCGGGGACCAGTCGATGCAAAGACATTCGACGAGTTATCCTTTCGCTTTTAAAAATATCCGGTCTTCAACACCGGTCATCAATGCTATCCATTACGTCGTATCACTATTCGGAATGGGTAATCGGAATAACGAGCGCAATAATTTAAAAATAAGTGTGGCATTGAAATTCAAGCAAATCACAACAAATACCCATTCAAAGGTAAATATTGATAGTCGGTTATTGAACTATCAAGATATGCACAACATCACCAGATTCCAAATAATTTTCCAAATTATTTATTTTCCAAAAATATCTTTACTAGATATATAGTTTTCACACTTCAAAAATAAATCAACATTTATTTTTAAACAAATTCCCCTTTTCATTTATAAATTCCATAATGAATTTATATTCCCAAAATATTTATGAATATACGATTTCAATTATTCATTTTCTAATATTCATTTTCAATTTATCTTCAGAAAGGTAAATTCTCAAAAACGTTTCATTTCACATTGGAAAGCATTTCCATACTTATTTATTCATAAGTAATTCACAAGTCTATTTATTTTCAACACTTGGAAAATATCCAATATACTTAAATCGAAATTAAGTATATATTTCATTCTTTAAGGAAATCATTCTCTCAAACATATTTATTTGGGTCAAAACGAATGTTACGTAAAACATCGTTACGACAACCCAAAATCACTAGTATAGGGATTCGAAATTAAAATAGATATATATAAATCCCAATACTATGCAAAACATTTCCTTTCGGAAATCATTTACTATAACAACAGTGTTATAGTCTACCATTTCCTCTTATTTCTCGGAAATGTCTATTTCAACAATGAATGTTGAAATCTATGGTTTCGAATCTCAACACATTTTGAAAACATCGTTAGATCGTTTTAATTCTATTTAAAATATCATATCCAAAACATTTTCTTTAACATATTATTCACTATTCAAAAACGTGAATATACTACGTTAACCAATTTCATCCTTTCTATTCATTTTATTTCAAAGGATTATTCACAGTCTAAAACGTGAATATAACTCCATCAATAGGTTTCAACAATTTACTTATCAAAATAAGTCGTTTGCGAATTTATAAAACGATGTTTATAAATTCCATTTCTATTTATTTTATATCAACTCCTTTTATAAATTCCTTTATTAACCTATCCAATTCATATCTCAATGATATACTAAAAGTTCATATTATAAGTCAAATACTTATAATTTATTTGTTTACAAAAAATCGTTCTTTTAAACTTCCCAAGTTATAAATCTTATAACTTATAAGATTCATTTATTTACCCAAATCTATTCCTTTTAATATCTTTACAAATTTTATAAACCTACTGCTTATAAAATTCCATTTATAACTTCACCGTTTATAATTCAATAAATTTCATTCATTTATGAAATTCATTTATAATTCATTCCAACACTTATAAAAACTCGTTTTATAATTCCAATATTTTTAATTTATAAATATCAGTTTTATAAATCTTTTATATAAATCAATTTATATTATTCTTTTAAAACGCCTTTAAACTCCTTTATAATTTCATCATTTTGATTTATAAAATAATCAAATTTTATAAACCCTATATTTAAACTTTTCACAATAAATTCAGAAATCCCAATTTAAACTATTTTATAAAATCATTAACCCCATATTTTCAAAAATCAACTTTTAATCGTATTTCTCAAAAATCATAATTTTATAACATTAAAAATTATAAAGTTTATTTATTTATAATGGATCAATTCCAAAAATATTTTATAACGTATACTTTCAAAAATCACTTTAAAAACCTTTTAAAATTCCAAAATTTGGTCCAATGATGCTACATACCAAATAGTCAATCACGACAAACAACGATATCATATATCGATATGATAATCAACGAATATCAAAATATCCATAATCAAATAAATACTGTTGAGGAATCCAGTTGGATCCCTCCAACCTGTTTTCCTGCATCCAAAGATATTAGCACAATACCAATTTCGTTCCAGTACGAAATTATCGCGGTATATGGGATTTAAAATATTATCCGCTATTATACGGCGCAATAGGGTCTCATCCGCTATATAATGCGGGAAATCAACAACTGCAATATATACATATGTCAATATATATATTGCTATTATATATAATACCAATTTCACTGTTTATGAAATATTCGCGGTATATGTTTTTAATAAATAACATCCGCTTACTAACGGCGCATAATGTCTATTTTAACAATCAATAGATAACAATCATCATTCAAACATACATTCAAGAATTTTAGATCTAACTATTTAAAATAAAATCGAAACCGATTCGATTGAGTGAGAAGTTCTCACCTTGATTTCAATTTCGTTTTAGCGATTTATTTCGAATAAAATTAAACGGACGTTTAATTTTACACGAAATTCTCACTAACTCCAAACGACTCCAATCCAATTCCATAGCGTAGTGCTCGTCCATACGATTCCAACGCAACTAGTTTCGCGCGTTTTCGACCTAGTATGAAAAAGTTATGATTTTTAGAAGTTACACGATTTTTATAAACTAATTTACAACATAAATTTAATTTTTCTAAACCTAAACCATTCAGAGCCGTGAGATACTGCACCCCGAAATCTTGGCCATTCCTCCTTCTCCTTCTCCCTATGTTCATTCTACAGGCTCTTCACGCACAAAAGAACCCACTAGCAATAAACTAGGGTTTGATTTTCGAGCCTCCACGACGAACATGAACACGATCAACCACCTCCAGGTCGTAGCCCATCTCCTGCTCTTCACTCGGCCATCATGGGGTGGAGCTCGGCCCTGTCCTTGCATTGATTTTCGTGCATGACCCGCAGGCTGTCGGCCCCCCTAGCTCCTCCTCTGTCGCTCCACTTTCGATCGTAGCCGTTCATCTTCAAGATCTCTTCATGCTCTACAACTTCCGTGTTGAAGAATTCTTGAATCGGTTGATGGATTTAGAGATAAATGAGGAAGAAAGAGAGTGTGTTTCAGCCATTAAAGTAGGTGGTGGCAGCTAAACAAATTTAGGGTTAGGGTTTTAATATTTTTGCAAATTTGTGAAGAGGGGGCTTTTATAGAAAAATCGACGTACACTATTCACCCCGAATTTTCCGAACTCCAAACGAAGCGTGCCGGTTGGCGTTTCTAAGGTTTACCCCATGTTCCAAACACAATGGAACGTTTTTCGGGAGCTAATTCGGTCATCTGTGCGAGTTATGGCAATAAACGTTCAATTTAAAATTAAACCGATTAAACGATTTTCTAGGCGTTTTAGCTCGCACCGGACAAACGGTAAATCCGATTGACACGAAATTTGAAACCATAAAATAATATCACATTACGGATCCGATAAAACAGGTTTCGTCGAAATCCGAGACTTTTTGAAAGATGACTATTTTAACTCGCCAAATAAATATTAAAACAATTTCGATGCTTTTCGTGCTGCCACGATCAAACGATAACTCCAATTGCTACGAAAATTGAAATCCGATAATAACTAACTATTACGGATCCAATGGAACTAGTTTCGTCTAATTCTGAGACTGTTCGAAAAATGGCTAATTTCACTAGTCGATTAAATATTAAAATATTCAATTTTCACAAATAAACTTTAAATTCGATTTTAAAAGTTCTAAAAATCATTCTAACTTCAACATGATATAATAAAATTTACAAATCAATTTCAATCATATTTAACCCAATTTTCAATTATTTTTGTATTTTTACTATTAAATTATCGATTTAATATTCAATTAAATCCAATTATTCAAAATAAAATTTATTCGACTTATAAATTTCACTTATTAATATTTAAAATTAATTAAATATCCAAATTTTAATTAATTAAAATCCTGGTTCGTTACAGACTTCCCCCCTTAAAAGAATTTCGTCCTCGAAATTATCAAGTAAGAAAAGTTAAAGAATCTATTAACTTTCCATAAATCCATAGTTAAACATCTTACAATACTTTACTAAGTTTTCAAATCATACTTAGTTATCTTTTCAAAAACAACTACTATTGTTTAACTTTCAATTCCAAATCAAAATTAAAGTTTTCAAAATTTTCCCAATTTTCTAAAAAATATTCTAACGCCTTAAATTTCCGAAAAAATTCGCCAGAGTCTCCTTTGCGCGGCTCGATCCGAAAAAAAATGACAGTATATATATCACAAATATACATCTCATCAAGTGATGAGGCATCCCGTATGGAAAAAAGTGTAAAAGTACGATATTTAATTCGAGATATGTACCTTATTTTTATTAGTGAGCATATACGGCTAATATAGCGCGAAAGCGAGCTCCAAATGCGAAGCAAACGCGATCCGCACCTACTAAACACTCAACAAACAACATGAGAACATGTATATAGACAATAGTATCGATATACAACATATAACAACATAATAACTATATATGCCAACATAGCAAATGTAGTAAAAGCAATAAATTCAACCATCAACCATCATTCAACTAGCATTCATAACCAGTAAATATTCGTTCATATTCTCATTAATATTCAATGAAATAGTTTTCAATTTAATCACATTTGATTTATTAACAGTGGATGTTCTTACTAACATTCATTTTCAATTAGTTTATATTTACTAATTCATATTCAAGTTGGTTCACTTCCAAATCAAATTCAATTCTATTTAAGATTCACTTAACTTCCAATTGAATTCCAATTACTTTAGCTTTCAATTTCATTAATACTTAATGAATTATATACAATCAACTAACAATCATATAACAACCAATGTATATTAATTACAACCAAATTCCTTTGCTTATATTCATTCAATTCGGTTTAATACCTTTACTTTCAATTGGTTTAATTAAATTGATTTGCATTCAATCTTTCAACTTTCAATAACATTAGATTTTAATGAATTAACACTTATATCCATTATTCTATATCAACTTAATTCACATTCATTTGATTAGCATTTAATCCATTCATTCAATTCAATTTCTAAAGTTGAATTTCATTTACATAACTTAAGACCACATTTATCACTTAACTTTATTAATTTACTTTGATATCAAAATCAACTTCATTCAACATCACTTAAGTTATACTTCCATTTTACAAACATCGCTTGGTTTTACTTAACTTGAATTCCCACTTATCAATCAATTCAAATTTCAGTTCTAAATAAATTTCCATCTAACTTTAAATTCATTTTTATTTACAACTCATATTCATAAATATATTCATATAGTTTCACTTCTTATATATATAAGTTTATTTTACAATTGTAAATCACTTTAATTATTGTTCAATTCTTATAATTCTTTTTACTTATACAATTTATTCTTTTATTCGGATTATTCAAACAACCAAACAATCAATTTATATACACTTTAATAATTCTGAAAAGTTATTCCTTTATATATAAAATATACTCAAGGTAAAATTATTTCATTTACCCAATTTAAAACAATATCGTGTCGAATTGTTCTGTACAAGTGTTTAGGGATCCCTATCAACAACGTTAATTACTCGTATTAACCAGAATCTATATACCACTCAACAAACCAATCATCACAATATAAAACAATTTTATACTCACTAACAAATACGCTCTCATAGCTATTATTACACTCAAACTCATTCTAGAGTACTGCTGACTCTATCTCTAATGAGTAATACCCAACAGAGCCATGGTTGTCGCTTAACCATATGCTCTGATACCAACTGTGATGACCCGAAAATCCGTACTCCTTGAATATACACTAATCTCCATAGATTAACTCAAGATGAACAGAAATACGAATTATCAATGTTTAAGAAAAAGAAAGAGGTAGAAGAAGAGAGAAAAGAAAATAGAAAATAGAACGGAACAGAACAGAAAACAACAGAACAATATCAGAATCTCACAATCGCAGCGGAACAACATATAATAATAAATGAATAATCTTTAAACAAAGAACTATATCAGTTATTACATTACAGTACATTTCATTTCATTACATCAGAGTGTACAACATCATACAACAACAAACAATGCAGCGGAAAAAGAAATACTATATAATAATAATACGCCATGTTATCCATCTTGCCTCCAGCAACTCCTGAATTCCAAAATATCCCGTTAAACCTGTCTCTTGATTGCCCGTGTGGAAATTGGTGGGCACCCAGAGTTTAGAAAGGAAAATAATAAACTCCGAGTCAGTCATGTGACTGGTGTGAGAACTCAAAACAGTTTATTTATCTTTGAAAACAAAATAGAGGAATATTTTAAAAGTCAATTCGCAATGCTTTTAAAAATGAGACTACCATAAGGCCTTCCGCACAGACACACAATGCAAACGCAGAATCGGAGGAGATTTCTCCTTATGATAGTCAAAGATGCTTGATACGCATTAAAAAGAACATTTGATATTATTACTAGTGCATAGTGCAGGAAAAATCATTTCGAAAGTAGAATATAAATCTTAGCCAACATACGACCATTATCGTATGCCTACTATAGCTAATATGTTCAATAGCAGGTTACTGCCACATTCCATAGCAGGTTATACAACTAAAACCGTACAAGGATCGTATTGTTTCTTTGGATTTCCAACAAATGGTTAGGCCAAGGAACTTCCCATTGCCACATGAGAACGCCTCTGGAAGGACGTCCCCGAGAACCAAACCGGATCTCTGCCAACACAAGGCCGGGTTACCCCTAACTGGGTAACTACTGACACGAGTATGCCATCCCCCGGTCCTTTGGGACCTTTAACCGAGCGCTCGTCACCAACATCACACAATCATAAATAAAGTGTTTCAACATGAGTAAGTATCTGGGCTCCATACCATGATACCACCCTTTTCCAGAAGGAAATTCACATACCCTAAAGGGAGCTACCCCTCGTAACCTTGCCGCATCTTTCCTGTTTTGACCATTTCGGGGTGTGAGGCTCGACGAAGTCTCGTCCACAAAGCCACGCTTTATACAAAAGCTGTGCTTTGGGTCAACAAATGATCATAGAAATGATCACAAAGATAAACGATCAAACAAATGATCCTATCACAAATGATCAGCACAATGATCATTTCACAGCAACACTCAGCATGTCACATTACCAAATTGGGAATATATCGCTGATAACCTTCAACTATATAACCTCTGAGCTCGTACGTCTCAGAGAAGGGTGTTAAGCTAAGAGAATAAATTCTCCGCCACCAACAGAAATATATTTGAAAGAAATCAGCTTTATATCTCAATTGTAATGTCAGACATACAATCCATACAAGTCTGTTCCGGGATCGAACAGAACCGAAGGCACTTACAAAGAAGTCCTTGCAATCCGGATATTCACTAATCACGACCGGACTTCCCATCACATATGGAGTCTCTATACCGAGGACCAGTCGATGCAAAGACATTCGACGATTTGTCCTTTCGCTTTCAAAAATATCCGGTCTTCAACACCGGTCATCAATGCTATCCATTACGTCGTATCACTATTCGGAATGGGTAATCCGAATAACGAGCGCAATAATTTAAAAATAAGTGTGGCATTGAAATTCAAGCAAATCACAATAAATACCCATTCAAAGGTAAATATTAATAGTCGGTTATTGAACTATCAAGATATGCACAACATCACCAGATTCCGAATAATTTTACAAATTATTTATTTCCCAAAAATATCTTTACTAGATATATAGTTTTCACACTTCAAAAATAAATCAACATTTATTTTTAAACAAATTCCCCTTTTCATTTATAAATTCCATAATGAATTTATATTCCCAAAATATTTATGAATATACGATTTCAATTATTCATTTTCTAATATTCATTTTCAATTTATCTTCAATAAGATAAATTCTCAAAAACGTTTCATTTCACATTGGAAAACATTTCCATACTTATTTATTCATAAGTAATTCACATGTCTATTTATTTTCAACACTTGGAAAATATCCAATATACTTAAATCGAAATTAAGTATATATTTCATTCTTTAAGGAAATCATTCTCTCAAACATATTTATTTGGGTCAAAACGAATGTTACGTAAAACATCGTTACGACAACCCAAAATCACTAGTATAGGGATTCGAAATTAAAATAGATATATATAAATCCCAATACTATGCAAAACATTTCCTTTCGGAAATCATTTACCATAACAACAGTGTTATAGTCTACCATTTCCTCTTATTTCTCGAAAATGTCTATTTCAACAATGAATGTTGAAATCTATGGTTTCGAATCTCAACACATTTTGAAAACATCGTTAGATCGTTTTAATTCTATTTAAAATGTCATATCCAAAACATTTTCTTTAACATATTATTCACTATTCAAAAACGTGAACATACTACGTTAACCAATTTCATCATTTCTATTCATTTTATTTCAAAGGATTATTCACAGTCTAAAACGTGAATATAACTCCATCAATAGGTTTCAACAATTTACTTATCAAAATAAGTCGTTTGCGAATTTATAAAACGATGTTTATAAATTCCATTTCTATTTATTTTATATCAACTCCTTTTATAAATTCCTTTATTAACCTATCCAATTCATATCTCAATGATATACTAAAAGTTCATATTATAAGTCAAATACTTATAATTTATTTGTTTACAAAAAATCGTTCTTTTAAACTTCCCAAGTTATAAATCTTATAACTTATAAGATTCATTTATTTACCCAAATCTATTCCTTTTAATATCTTTACAAATTTTATAAACCTACTGCTTATAAAATTCCATTTATAACTTCACCGTTTATAATTCAATAAATTTCATTCATTTATGAAATTCATTTATAATTCATTCCAACACTTATAAAAACTCGTTTTATAATTCCAATATTTTTAATTTATAAATATCAGTTTTATAAATCTTTTATATAAATCAATTTATATTATTCTTTTAAAACGCCTTTAAACTCCTTTATAATTTCATCATTTTGATTTATAAAATAATCAAATTTTATAAACCCTATATTTAAACTTTTCACAATAAATTCAGAAATCCCAATTTAAACTATTTTATAAAATCATTAACCCCATATTTTCAAAAATCAACTTTTAACCGTATTTCTCAAAAATCATAATTTTATAACATTAAAAATTATAAAGTTTATTTATTTATAATGGATCAATTCCTAAAATATTTTATAACGTATACTTTCAAAAATCACTTTAAAAACCTTTTAAAATTCCAAAATTTGGTCCAATGATGCTACATACCAAATAGTCAATCACGACAAACAACGATATCATATATCGATATGATAATCAACGAATATCAAAATATCCATAATCAAATAAATACTGTTGAGGAATCCAGTTGGATCCCTCCAACCTGTTTTCCTGCATCCAAAGATATTAGCACAATACCAATTTCGTTCCAGTACAAAATTATCGCGGTATATGGGATTTAAAATATTATCCGCTATTATACGGTGCAATAGGGTCTCATCCGCTATATAATGCGGGAAATCAACAACTGCAATATATACATATGCCTATATATATATATATATTGCTATTATATATAATACCAATTTCACTGTTTATGAAATATTCGCGGTATATGTTTTTAATAAATAACATCAACTTACTAACGGCGCATAATGTCTATTTTAACAATCAATAGATAACAATCATCATTCAAACATACATTCAAGAACTTTAGATCTAACTATTTAAAATAAAATTGAAACCGATTTGATTGAGTGAGAAGTTCTCACCTTGATTTCAATTTCGTTTTAGCGATTTATTTCGAATAAAATTAAACGGACGTTAATTTTACCCGAAATTCTCACTAACTCCAAACGACTCCAATCCAATTCCATAGCGTAGTGCTCGTCCATACGATTCCAACGCAACTGGTTTCGCGCGTTTTCGACCTCGTATGAAAAAGTTATGATTTTTAGAAGTTACACGATTTTTATAAACTAATTTACAACATAAATTTAATTTTTCTAAACCTAAACCATTCAGAGCCGTGAGATCCTGCACCCTGAAATCTTGGCCGTTCCTCCTTCTCCTTCTCCCTACGTTCATTCTACAGACTCTTCATGCACAAAAGAACCTACTAGCAATAAACTAGGGTTTGATTTTCGAGCCTCCACGACGAACATGAACACGATCAACCACCTCCAGGTCGTAGCCCATCTCCTCCTCTTCACTCGGCCACCTTGGGGTGGAGCTCGGCCCTGTCCTTGCATTGATTTGCGTGCATGACCTGCAGGCCGTCGGCCCCACCTAGCTCCTCCTCTGTCGCTCCAATTTCGATCGTAGTCGTTCATCTTCAAGATCTCTTCATGCTCTACAACTTCCGTGTTGAAGAATTCTTGAATCGGTTGATGGATTTAGAGATAAATGAGGAAGAAGGAGAGTGTGTTTCAGCCATTAAAGTAGGTGGTGGCGGCTGAACAAATTTAGGGTTAGGGTTTTAATATTTTTGCAAATTTGTGAAGAGAGGGGGCTTTTATAGAAAAATCGACGTACACTATTCACCCCGAATTTTCCGAACTCCAAACGAAGCATGCCGGTTGGCGTTTCTAGGGTTTACCCCGCTTTCTGAATACAATGGAACGTGTTTCGGGAGCTAATTCGGTCATCTGTGCGAGTTATGGCAATAAATGTTCAATTAAAAATTAAACCGATTAAACGATTTTCTAGGCGTTTTAGCTCACACCGGACAAACGGTAAATCCGATTGACACGAAAATTGAATCCATATAATAATATCACATTACGGATCCGATGAAACTGGTTTCGTCGAAATCCGAGACTTTTTGAAAAATGACTATTTTAACTCGCCAAATAAATATTAAAACAATTTCGATGCGTTTCGAGCCGCCACGATCAAACGATAACTCCGATTGCTACGAAAATTGAAATCCGGTAATAACTAACTATTACGGATCCAATGGAACTAGTTTCGTCCAATTCTGAGACTGTTCGAAAAATGGCTAATTTCACTAGTCGATTAAATATTAAAATATTCAATTTTCACAAATAAACTTTAAATTCAATTTTAAAAGTTCTAAAACATCGTTCTAACTTCAACATGATATAATAAAATTTTACAAATCAATTTCAATCATATTTAACCCAATTTTCAATTATTTCTGTATTTTCACTATTAAATTATCGATTTAATTATTCAATTAAATCCAATTATTCAAAATAAAATTTATTCGACTTATAAATTTCACTTATTAATATTTAAAATTAATTAAATATCCAAATTTTAATTAATTAAAATCCTGGGTCGTTACAGATTATATAAATTTTGGAAATTTCCTTTATATATGAAATACAATCCTAGGTGAAACTGTTTCATTTATCCATTTTAAAACTATACTGTGTCGGTTTGTCTTGTTTAAGTGTTTAAAAACCCCTATCGACAACATTGATCAGTTGTGTGTCGGCCAGAATTCATAAGCCACTCAACAAACCAACCAACGTAATATAAAACATTTTATAGCACTAACAAATATGCACTCATATATACTATAATCAAACTCATTCAAGGATATTTCTAATCCAATCTCTATTGAGTTACTTATTTTAGGGCATTACTAACCTATCTACATTTATCCTACTAAGGCCTAGTGTTCGCTCAACCTAAGCTCTGATACCACATGTAGCGATCTACCTTTCTTACACCTAAAGATGATACTTAATACATCCTCGGTATTCATGTGCCCATCATTTAATTATCTGAAAGATAATTCATTTGGAGTAAAGAAAGAGAAGATAGAACAAAATTTCATATCGTGAGGAGAAATATGTAATATACATAGGATATTTACAAAAAGAAATCATTTTTTATTATACACAACTTCAGACACTAACCTATTATCAGCCTGGATAGTTATAACAGCTTGTCCTTACAATTGCTGATAAATATAGACAGAAGTCAAAGTAACAAAAACATCAGAAGAATATAAGATACGTGAATACGTCTTGGAGAATCCAGCTCATCTCCTAAAAGGTCCAAAGAATCCAGCTAAATCTAGAAAATATGCTCAGGATGACCCGAGTATTATAAGAAAATAACACCCAGGTCAGTCTGATGAACTAGCGTAAGTAATAATCAAACCATTTTTTTATAAAATCCAGTGATATTATATTAATTTCTATAGTACAAAATACCAATAATCAAATAGTTGTGATGTGTGTACATTACAATAATAATAGGTATACAATTCAAAATGGCTAAGGTACATATATGGAAAATGGATTCCAACAAATGGCAAGGTAATGGACTACCTTCCAAAAATGACACACCTCTCGATAAAATGTACTTGAGGATGAAAATATTTCGACCTTTGCCAATACAAAACGGACCTACCCCTCATTGGATAGTATCGAATATGTCATCACCCTGGTTGTTCCCAACCTTTATAGAGAGCCCTCATGCACAACCAAATCCACAATATGATAATCTAGAAAGGTGATGGCACACCCTTATGGGAGCGACCCATATAACCCTACCGCATCTACCCTGTTTTAGCCATTATCGGGGTGTGAGGCTTGAGAAAACGATTTACCTTCTCTTAGCAATTCCCTCTTGAAATGCTAACACTATCCTCCAAGCAAAAAAAGCAATGCCAACATTCGTCCATACAAGTTGTTCTGGGACCGAAAATATTTATCAATTATTATCTTTCATTTTGGAATCACCCTCAATAAGAATAGTACAGCTCTATAACTTACATCATAACAATACATTACAAACGTTATTGGTTTTGGAGTGGTTCGAATAAATCCGTAAACTGGTGTATCCAAACAAAGCGGTAAGTCCTGATTAACTCAATTTTGGTCCTTTAGATGTATGCAACAAGTATTTAAGTCTTCACTGGGAACTCGAATGTAAAACACATACTTCCTAAGTTAAAATAAGTCTAGATTTGATAGTTGGTTAATTAACTATTAAATAAGCAATCAAATTGCAATCTAAAGATTTATTTATTTTCCATAGAAACCACTAAGCCTCAAAATAATCTTTTATTTATTTAAATCTCTTTTCATAATATTTATCAAAATATTCATATATTTATCATGCTGGCATAAGTATGTTCATAAAACGTCGTAAAAGATTTCTCAGTTCAAAAATCATATTAAAAAGGATCAAAAAAATATTATTTATATTAGAGATAAGTATAACCCCAAACACTATTCCTTCAGTGTTAAGCATGGAATAAATGTCCACACCACCATGATTAAGAAGGTCGGTTAATGGAAAATCCTATCTCAAATTCTTTTAAAAATTTCTTCAATAAATCCTTTTAACAAATTTTTCCAATTTATAAAACTCCTTTTTATAAATTTTCCTAATTTTAAAAAAAAATCTTTAGTGTCACGGTTCGGATTTTCGACCTTCAAAAATCGATATGTCCACTGTACTACAGGCCGAGCAATCGAATGCCGGAAATACCAGATCGCTAGGGAAAGAAGAAAGAGGTAGAAGAAGAAAGTAGAAATAACAATACAGAATCTCACAATCGCAGCAGAACAATATATAATAGATAACAACTGTTCTTTATACCAAAAGGATTATAACTGTTTTATACATTACATCATCAGAGTACAACACCAATCAATAGCACAACTGGAGGTTAAAATAACTTGTCCTTCAAATATGATGAATATACATCTACAATGCACAACGGAATATAAATCAGATACGTGAAATTCATCTTCTCCATCTAGCTCGCCTCCTAAGCTCCATAGCATCCTATCATGTACGTGTAATGCTCGGTCTGACCTGAGCATTATAATACAATAACACACGAGTCAGTATGGAAAATCAACATGAGAAAATACACTCAAATTGAATTATTAAATTTATCAAAATCCTTTGAAAATCAAAAGTATCTCGTAAGACCATGCCACAAATAAACACGACGGGCTTTTACCTTACGATAACCAAAACATTTCTTATCAAAATCCTCTAATATTATAACAATGTCTAAGTACACATACTTATTCAACTAGCTGGAATTATTACATTAATTAAATTACAACGATACTAGGCTCTACAATCAAAACCGTAAAGGCACGTATTGGGGAGTGGATTCCAACTGAATGACTAGGCACTGTAGTACCACCTGTCACAGTACACGTCTAGAACTGCGTACCGAGGACCACTTTGGGATCCCATGCTACACAAGACCGGACTACCTCTAACTTGGATAGCCCGAATAAGGTTACCTCGTGGTTGGGATCAGCAACTGCCACATAGCCGAATAAAAGGGACTCTAGATAGGGGTAACGTTACCCTACTTGGGTGCGACCAACTTAGCCTTTCTGCATCTCCCATGATTTTCAGTCATTCTCGATTGATGAGGCTCGAGGCTAAGCGTTACCTTTTAGAAATATTCACTTAGAATGCTCATTGTCCTCCAATGACAATGTACTGATAGCATTCATCCATACAATTCCGTTCCCGATCCAAACGGAACCGAAGATACTACTCCTATTACATCCAATTTGGAGTCACCCTCGGATTAGTAGCGATTAGCTCTTGCACTTCACTGCTCCATCTTCGACTCCATGCTCTCATCTTCATTACGAAAACGTACCCATTGGATCGAAATGGTTTTTGGATCACAAATCTGATCCTAGCCTCTTCGAAACAACGTTTGATATTTTCCTGTAAACTCAACCCCGGTTCTTTAGGAAATAACAGATGAAAATAAGGATCAGAGATCACCTCTTAACCATTAGTGGACGAATTTTCTTAAAAACGTCCTAGAAGAACGAAACGAGTTTATACGTACAGTATAACACCTCGAGCGGTAATTGTACCATATAATCCCCCGTACTTCTTCTAGATATTTCCAAAGTTATATTTGAGTCCAGATTTTCTAGTTGGTTATTTTAACTATCAAATATAACAATCATTCAACCAAATATTTTATTTTCACTGAAAGCACCAAGTCTTATTTAATTTAGATTTTAAATAAATTAAATCTCTTTATCCAAAAATTTACGCTTATCTTATCGAATTCGGTATATTCACAAATTATCCTTTTCAAAAATATTTCAAAACTCTTTTAAAAATAATATGGAAAGTACTATTGGGTTATCAAACCATGGATCACAGCATAATGGTTACGTCTCGATCCCAGACAAATTCAATACTTAGCTGCAGGCACTCACTGTCTCCGATTTCACCACGCAAGTATGCCAATGCTTTTCGAGAAAAAAAACTCTATTTAATAACTTTCAAAATAGTATTTACGAAATTTCTATAATAATAATCTTCCAAGTTACTTTAGACAAAAATTACTTTTAAATAAAAGCTATAATGTAAAATATAAATACTGAATAATTATCCTCTTAAAATAATAATATTGATTTAACCTTTAATAATAATTAACTACTATAACTAACTTAATTAATATTTACTTTAACAATTTCAAAACAATTAAATAATAATTTTTTTTAAAACGTTCTTTTAAACACTTTTACATTTTCTAATTAATACTTAAAAATATTTCTTTTAAAATATACTTAACTTTTTCCAGAAAATATATTTTCGACCCTAATATAACCAACCCAATTATTTTATAAATCCCGCTCGAATTATTTCCAACATAATTTACGTCTAATTCCATTAATTCCCTTTTTCACATTTAAAAAAAATCAAACTACTATTTATTTTTAAAACGATTTACCCATCTCTTTATAAATCCCCACCGTGAATTTATAGTTCAAAATTATCCACTGATAATTTACTTCACTTTATATTACAAACTTCGTTTCTAATTTCGATAATCTCATTTCCCGTTTCATCACAATTTCACCATACTAAATCGATTTCTAAACTAAATTCCATTTTTAAATTAATTTCTTAGTTAACCTCAATTTATCCCAAAACCCACTAATTTCCGATTCGCTTCCTTTTTTGATTTAAAATCTTATTTAAATGTGGAATATCAATTTCATAATTTTTTCAAAATTCCCCTTTTTATTTTTCCCAACTATTTAAATCTTAAAATTTAAAAATACTTTCTTTTATTACTTAAAACATCACCGCTTATGTTTTATTCTTAGAAACCATTTAATTCACATTTATTCCAAAATCTCTAATTTTTTTCATATTTCGAAATTATTAAATTGGATTTTTAAAAATTAACTATTTTTTTTTCCAATTTCATTACTTTTTAATTTATCCATCTTTACTCTAAATATTTTTACTTTGAATTCTTTATTTTATTTTCCTTTAAAAATCCTATATCCATATTTTTGATATTTTAAAACATCAAAATATACCCAGCAATACCATAATATCCAATAAATCTAATTTCCCGCATAATCTATCATAATTATTCAAATAAATCATATCACTGAATATGACCTAAATTTCAACATTTTTGAGGAATCCGGTTGGATCCCTCCAACCTATTTCCCTACATTCACAGATGTTAATACAATATAAAAATACCAGTCCCACTTTGAGGGGGATACAGTGGTATATTGGGTCATCCGCTATTATGCGGGGTGCATAGGGTCTTATCCGCTATATAATGCGGGAATATCAATCACTATAATATCTATATATACTACTATATATAATATCACATTCACTGTTAATAATTATCAATTTCAATCAATTAATCAAAAATAAATTTTAACTATTTAAAATTGATTACGGAAATCCAAGTTGAGTGAGGTTAACTCCCTCTATTAATTTTCCTTTCCGAACATCCAGATTTTGGAAAATCAACAATCTCTACTGACTTCAAAATTTCCAAATTAATTTTTATTGGGAAGCTCTCGTCATCCCGATTGCGGCATAATTTTTTTGTTTGATTATCAACCTCGTATGCATAAGATAATAATTTTATAAGTCCATCCTTATTTAAATTAATACGTAGTATAACCCTTTTTTTTATTAATAATTTAAACCCATACCCAAGAACAGAGGCCAACCCAACTATCTACCATCTTTCCCAAAATAAACCGAACCACTTGAAACTCCCTCCCCTTAAAGACGTATGCCACTAACGCCGAGCACCACTGCTCAACCAATCTCCGACCTCGCCTCACTACTGCCCATCGACCAGCTCAGATGCCAGTGCACTGACATGCCTTGGACCAACCAGCAACCATCGACCGACCTCCCTCACTTGCCTCCATCATTAGAGCCAACTCGCTTCAGATGCACATGCCACCTTCGCAACATCATAGAGCACGTCATCGGGTCACGATGAGCTCCAGCGTCGACCTCCATCGACAAGCTCCTACGCCGGCCTCCATCGCGTCATTATGACATAATTACTCTTCGACACTAATAAAGGCGACGACTTTTTGTGAGGTTGACTCATCGATTGGACCGGTGCATTTGGATTCATTACCGATTGGGTTAGATTTGCTCGCTTTCGCTCCGAAGGAAGCAAGAAAAGGAGGGAAACGCGACTTATAAATTGAATGAATATCGTTTGGCTGTTTACCTTTTTTCTTCTACAAACAGTTTATGTCTGAGCTATGATGGAAGGAACGACTTGATTAAAGCAAGGGAGAAAACGTGTTTGAATCGGTATGCTATAGTAATCGAAGAGAAAGCAAAAAGATCTGATGTGAATATATATGTCAATCAGTATAATGTGTATATATATTTATATTTAAATCGTCTCGATTCCCTAGCCAAAAATCTCGACCTTCTATCGAGGTGTGTCGTTAGATGTTTAAATGTTATACCCCTATTTCAAACGCAATGGAAAAGTTTTCGAGTCTTGATTCGACTGTATAGAGAAGATAGCTTTTTGGAACCAATAGTTGAATCTTCGATATGAATTTCAACGCGTTTACGTCTCGTACGTCTAAATGATAACTCCAAAAGCTGTGAGATTTGAAATCCGATATCAATACACTATTACTGATCCCATAGAACTGGTTTCGTCGAATTCCGAGGTTGTACTCCGGAAAGCTATATTTAAATGTCAATTTAGACGATACATTTCTAAAACTAAACAACCGACTTTTAAATTTCAAATTTTATAACTTTTATTATCTTTAGTATTATCAATATGAATTTTATAAGCCCTTAAATTATTTTTGACAAGCTTAAAAACCAAAATTTCATATTTTACCCAATTTCCAATTATTAAATTCAATAATTTGATTATCCAATAGATGGTTATATTTGAAATTCAAGTTAAAAATTAACTTTTATATATTTAAAATCAAATAAATATTCCAATTTCAAATATCTAAAATGTCAGGTTGTTACATTCTTCCTCCCTTATAAGAATTTCGTCCTCGAAATTGCTAGATAAGAAAAAAGGTCCAAACCCCGTTAGCTATGTCAAAAACCAAACAGTTTAAACAACTCTCTGAGAATAATTATTTTTTATTGAAGACACATTACCACTCTTACTAACTTCCCAAACTCATCCATAGTTTTCAAATAATATTACTCACTCAGTTATCCAAATTATAATTTAAAACCAAAAATTTAAATTATCAAATTTTCTTCAAAAATTTTCTAACTCCTTAAATTTTCGAAAAATTTCACCAACGTCTCCTTTGCACGGCTAGATCCGAAAAACTAAAAAATACCACTACGGGCCCCAAACTCAAAAGAAAACAAAAGCCAAGTCGCCCAATCGGAAAACCATTAATTTCATACATAATTTAAATACGTACCTTTTTGTCGGGCAATCAAATTTATCCTCTGAAATCTAAAACATCAATTTTTCCTTTTGCTTTTAAATACCTGCACCTTATCTATCAATAGTATTCAATCGCACAATTCAAAATTATTTTACTTATCTCTTTTCAAAATTTCAATATCTTCCTTACTTAGATCATATGATGTACATATATCATCCGTACACACTATCAAATCCAATCGCTCACTCGATTACACAATTTCACTTCCGAACTAGTGTCATTCACATGACTCTCTAGTGCGGACTCAGATCTAGTACCTTGATCGAAAACCGTCATTCTTCTTGCATAGCCATATAATATGATAGAGAATTCCATAATCGATCAAAAATTCATATATGGGGCTCGCCATCGAAAATCGAGTGGAAAATCCCAACTTGGATCGATATAACTATTTCGAAATTCTATGCTTGAATCTGGATCGAATCATTATGCGAATAAAATAATATATGTACAACTTAAATACTAATTTCCAATTGATTATTTTGCTATATCCAATTCTTTCTATTCACATTTATTTCAATTTCCATTCACTTATTCACACTTACCCATTACACAACTTTATTAGATCTTCATTCAAATAGTTACTCAATAAATTTCCGATACGTATTTCACTTTATTTAACATAATTCAAATTAAGCAACATTCCAATATTAAATTTCAATTACATTTACTTACAATTTAAATTAATTTTTTCATTCATAAATTTGTTTCCAACTTAATAAATTTTATTTCAATAACCATTTCATTTAGCCTACTTTGACTTATTTCCTCAAATTCACTTTTATTTAACTTAATTCAAGTTAAATCTCACTCCACAAATTCAAATTTCAAAATTTCTTAAGTTATCAAAATTATCAATATCCTATTCAGCATTTTCCTCGAGTTTACTTCATTTAATTGGTTTTTCTTTACTAATCTATTTCATTACCACGCTTACTTTTATTTAACTATTCTTAAGTTAAATTTTATACTAAACAAATTTCAAATTTATTAAGTTTCAAACTTATTCATATTCCATAAACATTTTTAAATAAACTCCCAAAGTTTTAAACAATTTCTTAAGCATTCAAAATCATTTTTGAAATCATATATACCAAAATTCTTTGGTATATCAAATTAATCCTTTGCATTTCAAAATCAAAACCAATTTTTTGTGTACAAACTCCATTTCAAATCATTAAGATAGCAATCTCTCCCTTGGAAACTTGAAAATGAACACCGATGATGTCGTGATCATCACCGGAATTATTTCCAGCAATAGAAGTAAGTTCAGTACTTTTATTCCTTTTAAACCATTTTAAATGTTTTCATTTCACAAATCTCAATAGATTGAAATTTCCAATTCAAAAATATTTCCAAATAATACCACTATTATTTTCACCACTTTGAAGAAACATTTTCAAAACCAACGGGATTTAAATCACCAAATTTCCAACCTTTAAATCCTTTTAAATCTGTATTTAAATATTCCTCCGAAATTTTATTCTATTTCAAATTATAAATCCCTTTTATAACACATATTTACAAATTCCATTATTGTTATGGATTAGTTTCTTAACTTTCGGTTATAACATTAATTTATTATTCAATTTCCATACAACAACAATAATAATTTAATATCATCTTTTCCTAACAACCAAGCACACAAAATGTCACTATAGTAATTTTAAAAAATTATTTCTTTTATATAGAAAAATAATTTGAGTATAATTATTTCATTTACCTCATTTTAAAACTGTGTTGAACTGTTCCGTTATAGTGCTTAGAGATCCCTATAAATATTGTTAATTACTCATATTGACCAGAATCCATAAGCCACTTAACAAACCAATCAATATAATATAAAATAATTTTATATTCACTAAGAAATACAGCTCATATCTATTAATACACTCAACTCATTCTAGGGTGCTACTGATCCTATCTCTAATGAGTAATCCCCACCAGAGCCCAGGTTCTCACTTAACCTTCAGCTTTGATACCAAATGTCATGGTCTGGATTTTCGACCCTTGAAAATCGACATCGATACATTCAATGTATTACATGCCGACCAATCGAATGTCGAAAATACCAGATCACTAAGGAAAGAAGAAAGAGGTAGAAGAAGAAAGTACAAAAACAACACAAAATCTCATAATCACAGTGGAACAATATATTATAGATAACAATTGGACTTTATACAAAAGGATTATAACTGTTTTATACATTACATCATCAGAGTACAACACCACTCAATAGCGCAACTGGATAGTTAAAATAACTTGTCCTTCACAAATGCTGAATATACAGTCGACAATGCACATCGGAATATAAATCAGATACATGAAAAACGTCTTCGCCATCCAGCTCGCCTCCTAAGCTCCATAACATCCTATCATGTATCGATAATGCTCGGTCTGACCCGAGCATTATAATAAAATAAGACCCGAGTCAGTATGGAAAATCAGCATGAGAAAATACACTCAAATTGAATTATTAAAGTTATCAAAATCCTTTGAAAATTAAAAGTATCTCGTAAGACCATGTCACAAATAACACAATGGGTTTTTACCTTACGATAACCAAAACATTTCTTATCAAAATCCACTGATATTATAATAATTTCTAAGTACAAATACTTATTTAACTAGCTAAAATTGTTACATTAATTAAATTCCCACAATACTAGGCTTTACAATCAAAACCGTATAGGCACGTGTTGGAGAATGGATTCCAACTGAATGACTAGGCACTGGGGCACCACATATCACAGTGCACATCTAGAACAACATACCGAGGACCACTCCGGGATCCCCTGCTCCACATGACTGGACTACCCCTAACCTAGATAGCTCGAATAAGATTACCCCGTTATTGGGATCAGCAACCTCCACACAGCTAAGTAAAAGGGACTCTAAATCGGGGTAACCTTACCTTACTTGGGTGCAACCCACTTAGCCTTGCTGCATCCCCCTGATTTTCAGTCTTTCCCGGTTAATGAGGCTCGAGGCTAAGCGTTACCTTTTAGAAATATTCACTTAGAATGATCATTGTCCTCCAATGACTATGTACTGATAGCATTCATCCATACAAATTCATTCCCAGTCCGAATGGAGCCTAAGGCACTATTCCTTCTACATCCATTTTGGTATCACCCTCGAGATTAGTAGCGATTAGTCCTTGCACTTCATTGCTCCATTTTCGACTCCATGCTCTCATCTTCATTATGAAAACGTACTCGTTGGATCGAAATGGTTTTTGGATCACAAATCCGATCTTAGTCTCTTTGAAATAATATTCGATATTTCCTGGTAAACTCAACCCCGGTTCTTTAGGAAATAACAGACGAAAATGAGATCAAAGATCACCTCCTAACCGTTAGTGGATGGATTTTCTCAAAAACGTCCTAGAAGAATGAAACAAGTTTATACGTATAGTATAGCACATCGAATGGAAACCGTACCATATAATCCTCGTACTTCTTCTAGATATTTCAAAGTTATATTTGAGTACAGATTTGATAGTCGGTTATTTAACTATCAAATAAAACAATCATTCAACCAAATATTTTATTTTTACTGAAAACACCAAGCCTTATTTAATTTAGATTTTAAATAAATTAAATCTCTTTATCCAAAAACATACGCTTATCTTTTCAAATTCGATATATTCATAAATTATCCTTTTCAAAAATATTTGAAAACCATTTTAAAAATAATATGGAAAGTACCACTGCGGTATCAAACCATGGATCATAGTTCAATGGTTACGTCTCTATCCCAGAGAAATTCAAGACTTAGCTGTAGGCACTCACTGCCTCTGACTTCGCCATGCGAGTATACCAATGCTTTTGGAAAAAGCTCTATTCAATAACTTTCAAAATAATACTTACGAAATTTCAATAATAATCTTCCAAGTTACTTTAGACAAAAACTACTTTTAAATGAAAGCTATTATATAAAATATAAATACCGAATAATTATCCTCCTAAAATAATAATACTGATTTAACCTATAATAATAATTAACTACTATAACTAACTTAATTAATATTTACTTTAGCAATTTTAAAACAATTAAATAAATTTTTTTCCAAAACATTCTTTTAAACACTTTTACATTTTCTAATTAATACTTAAAAATCTTTCTTTTAAAATATACTTAACTTTTTTCGAAAAATATATTTTTGATCCCAATATAGCCAGCCCAATTATTTTATAAATCCCTCTCGAATTATTTCCAGCTTAATTTACGTCCAATTCGGTAAATTCCCTTTTTCACATTTTATTTAAAAATAAAACTACTATTTATTTTTAAAACGATTTTCCCTTGTCCTTATAAATCCCCATCGTGAATTTATAATTCCAAATTATCCACTGATAATTTACTTCGCTTTATATTATGAACTTCGTTTCTAATTTCCATAATCTCATTTCCTGTTTCATTACTGTTTCACCATACTAAATCGATTTTCAAACTAAATTCCATTTTTAAATTAATTTATTAGTTAACCCAAATTTATCCCAAAACCCACTAATTTTAAATTCGCTTCCTTTTTTTGATTTATAATCTTATTTAAATCTAGAATATCAATTTCATATTTTTTTCAAAATTCCTCTTTTTATTTTTCCCAACTATTTAAATCTTAAAATTTAAAAATACATTCTTTCATTACTTAAAACATCATCGCTTAAGTTTTATTCTTAAAAACCATTTAACTCACATTTATTCAAAAATCTCTATTCTTTTCCATATCCAGAATTATTAAACAGGATTTTTAAGAATCGACTATTTATTTGTTTCCAATTTCATTACTTTTTAATTTATCTATCTTTACTATAAATATTTTTACTTTTAATTCTTCTTTTTATTTTATTTAAAACTCCCATATCCATGTTTTTGATATTTTAAAACACCAATATGTACCCAGTAATACCATAATATCCAATAAATCTAGTTTCCCATATATTTCGTCACAGATTATTCAAATAAATCATATCAATGGATATGAAGTAAATTTCAACATTTTTGAGGAATCCAGTTGGATCCCTCCAACCTGTTTCCCTACATCCACAGATGTTAATAAAATATGAAAATACCAAACTTACTTCGAGGGGAATATCGCGGTATATAGGGTCATCCGCTATTATGCGGGGGACATAGAGTCTCATACGCTATATAATGTGGGAATATCAATCACTTCAATATCTATATATACTACTATATGTAATGTCGCATCCAATGATAATAATTATCAATTCAATCAACTAATAAAAAATAAATTTTAACTGTTTAAAATTGATTATGGAAATCCAAGTTGAGTGAGGTTAGCTCACCTCTATTAATTTTCCTTTTCGAATATCCAGATCTTGAAAAATCAAAAATCCCTACCGACTTCAAAATTTCCAAATCAATTTTTATTAGGAAACTCTCGTCCTTCCGATGGCGGCACGATTTGTTTTTTTATGATCAACCTCGTATGCATAGATAATAATTTTATAAGTTCATCCTTATTTAAATTAAAACGTAGTATAACCCTTTTTTATTAATAATTTAAACCCATACCCGAGAACAGAGCCCGACCCAACTATCTACCATCTTCCCCAAAATGAACCGAACCACATGAAACTCCCTCCCCTCCACGAAGTACGTCGCCAATGCCGAGCAGCACCGCTCAACCAAGCTCCGACCTCGCCTCACTGCTACCCATCGACCAGTTCAAACGCCAGTGCACTGACACGTCTCAGACCAACCAGCAACCATCGATCGACCTCCCTCACCTACCTCTATCTCCATAGCCGACTCGCTTCAGATGCACATGCCACCTTCACGACACTATATAGCACGTCATTGAGTCACGATGAGCTCCAGCGTCGACCTCCATCGACAAGCTCCTATGCCGGCCTCCATCGCGTCATCGCGACATAATTCCTCTTCGACACTAATAACGATGATGATTTTTTATGAGGTTGACTCATCGACTGGACTGGTGCATTCGGATTCGTTACCGATTGGGTTAGATTTGCTCGCTTTTATTCTTAAGGAAGAGAAAAACGAGGGAAAAATGACTTATATATTGAACGAATATCGTTCGGCCATTTACTTTTTTTCTTCTGCAAACAATTTATGTCTGAGCTATGATGTAGGGAACAACTTGATTAAAAAAAGGGAGAAAACGTGTTTGAATTGGTCTGCTACATTGATTGAAGAGAAAAAAAAACGATGTGATGTGAATATATATGTCAATCAATATATATATATATTTAAATTTAAATCGTCTCGATTCCGTAACTAAAAACCTCGACCTCCCATACCGCTAGCCGTTAATAATGTTATTCTCCTATTTCAAACGCAATGGAAAATGTTTCGAGTCCTAATTCGACCGTATGGAGAAGATAACTTTATGGACCCAATAATATATGCTTCAATATAAATTTCAACGCGTTTATGTCTCGTGCGGCTAAATGATAACTTCAATAGCTACGAAATTGGAAATCTGATAACAATACACTATTACAGATCCTATGGAACTAGTTTCATCGAATTCCGAGACTGTACCCTAGAAAGCTATTTTTAAATGTCAATTTAATTGATATATTTTTAAAACTGAACAAACGATTTTTAAATTCAAATTTTAGAATTTTTATTATCTTCGGTATTATCAACATAAATTTTATAAGCCGTCCAATTATTAAATTCAATAATTTAACTATGCAATAAATGGTTATATTTGAAATTCAAGTTAAAAATTAACTTTTAAATATCTAAAATTAATTAAATATTTCAATTTCAAATATCTAAAATTCCAGGTTGTTACATTTAATAAACTTTAATCAATAAAGTTCTTTTAATAAACAATCAACTATTTAAAATACCTTTAAATAGATGAGTTATTATTTAACCATCCTTCATTTAATTATCCTTAAATCTCGTTAATAAAATAATGATTTTAAACCATCATTTTGAAAGTACTAAATTAACTTCAAACATTTTTAATAAAATAGTTGCTTAATTATCCTTTAAATATCATATTTAAAATGCTAAGTACTTTAAAGCATTTTCAAAAAGGGTAAAATTTAAATATTTGACTTCACAAGTTTGGAAAGAGACTCGGTGACGCAATGTTTCACATTTAATTAAGTTTATTTTTTCAAGTTGTATCATGAGTATTTACATAGCAAGTAGATATATAAATACGATCAACCAATAATAACCAATCAACATATAGGTAAATGTCCAATTTACCATAATAGAAAAACCGAGTTTTATTCTATTTGAATAGATGTCAACATAATCTATTTGGTGAATTATAGCAGAATAGCGGTTTATTCCTCTAAATAAATGTCAATATAATTTAATTTGCAGAATAATGTTTTATTCTACTAAACAGATGTTATTTGGTTTCATAATCATTTGGGGTTACTTAAGGGCAATCGACAAACAAATCCCTTGGTTTGAAATATTTTTGCAAAAAAATTTCTTTTAACAAAACCAATCCTTGGTAATAAGGCGACTTTAAAAATCAAAAACATTAATAATAATTTAAAACCAATTAAACCTTTATTATTTAATTTAAAATGAAATTAATCATTTATTTAATAATAATTAAATCTTAATTACGTCTTAATTAAATTTTACATAATTAGTAATTAACTAATAATTAAATCCGTTTTTAATATATAAATAATCAATAATTAATTCTTAATAAATAAGTAAATAATAATTAATCCCTAATTAATAATTAAATAATAATTAACTGTTAGCACCAAAATTGGTCACTAACACCCAAAGAAAGATTTGTGTAGAGAAATTAATAAACATAGAAAATTAAAATATAGGAATATATACAGAATTAATTGCAAAAACTAGAACATCGGATTTATAGTAGTTCGGCGTAACTGCCTACGTCCACTTTAAGTTTAATCTTTATTGCTCTTTCAAATAATTGAATACAAATACAATACTTACACCAACAACTTGAATACAAATTCTAACTAAAAGGAATGAGTCTTGAAAATGACAGAGTCTCCCCAGTGTTCTCGAAAAACGGACCCTTTTCGCTGCATCCTTGCCCTTTTATTTATACGCGAAGATAGACTAGACTTCCCTTACGGGCCCAAGGATAAGGTATCTTGGCCCACGGTAGGTGACTTCTGCATACCGAGCCAGGCATGCCGAACGAGCCATGCCGAGTGAGAAATGTCGGTCAAGAATTGTCTGGTCGATCATCAAGTGACTCGAAGTAAAACCCTCAGGGGAATCGAAACAAGTAGTGAGTTGACTAGAAGCGAAGTCATGCTGGTCGCCCTTGCTTCATGGTGGATTTGACAAGTTGCTAACACCTCTAATTCGGATCGGGCCAGGCATGTCGTACTGTCATGACCGGGCGTAGTTGCCGAGTGAGGTATGCCGAGCGATGACACCCTCCTTAGGGTTGAGTATTGATCCTCCCTTTAAATTCGATCGGTACCCAAGCTGAACCAAAATGTCTAGGCCGAACGGCATCGAGGCCGAGCCACGCGTCTATGCCGAACAGCATCCATGTCGAGCCACATGTCTACGCCGAACGGCATCCATGCCGAGCCACACGTCTACGCTGAACGACATCCATGCCGAGCGACGCGTCTACGCCAAATGACATCCATGCCGTGCCATAAGTCTACGCCGAACAGTATCCATGCCGAGCCACACGCTTGGGTAACATTTGCCCCCAAAATGTGTCGTGTGAGGCAACACGACACACTTTGAGCCAATATCCAATTCTTACTATCAAAAATTGAGTGTGTTTAGGGAAGGTCAAAACAAGGTAGTCCTCCCTAATATCTTGTACAGTCCCAAGCCTATTCTCTCCCCTCCTTTCTTTTACATGTAAACTAGGAGTCATTCGGCATATAGATACCAAACCTCTCGTTCGACAAGCTTACTACCGCTCGGCATAATCGCTTACCGAACCACCGAGAAACCTTGACCGGTCCACTGGTTAATGCCTGTTCACCTCCCCTTCTTCATATATAAAATCCAACACTTCACTTCTTTTACTATTTACTTTCACTTCGACTCTACAGGAATTCGTAGCTTACCTTCCCTCGAACTTTGGTTACCTCTCCAACCTTCCTCCCTTACCCTGAATCTCATAAGTTCTCCCTATAGTTCCTCCGCATATCGAGTCTAAACGACTTTCAATCTCAAACCTAACATATCCCTAAGCTTCGATCATCCTCTTAGGTAAGAATTTCTCATTCAAACGTTTTTCACAAATTAGGAAGTTTAAAACGAAATTTGAATCCGCAAATGTTCTTCAGATTGTGAATGGTAGATGAGGAAGACGAGTCGAGGCTTTGAACACGTCTTAGGGCTGGAACTTAATATGACTTTAGTCAATTTCAAGGCTTGTGAGATGGAGAGGAAAAGGGAAAGAGACACCTGTGGTCTCTAGGTTGTAAGCTCCTGATGGGTCACCGAGCGTGGGAATTAGGTTGTTGAAGTGGAAGTAAATTGCTGGTTGAGGTCGTTCAGTAACTAAGGAGCGAGGTAGAAGTGAGTGTGAATGGGTCAGCACTTGTATTTTGGTTGGAAACTGGATAACTACGAAGCAGGCCACTCGGTAGTCTTTATGCAAGAGTAATGTTAGAGAGGTAGTGGGATGGGGCGTCGTTCGGCCTAAGGAGAGAGAAAGAGAGAGAGTGATAGAGAGTGGGTCTAGTACAGTGATTAAGATGAAGTAATGAATATGTAGGTCCATAACTCTCGTTCGACCGGCTCGGTTGTATTCGGTCTAAGTTAATGTCCAGTGCCTAAGTAGGTCGGTGGGTAGAAAAGGTAAAGGAGAAGTGGGATAAGCTTTGAGGGTCGGCGCCGAGCAAGGCGTCACGGCTCGACATATATGCACTCGAATAGATGATTGGTCCTAAGTATGGGGACCGACATTGACATACTAACCTTACTCCAATTCGTAGAACATAACATCGCTGCTTAATTCCATATTTATTCATGTACCAACAAGTCAATGACACAAATCTAAATCCAAAAGCACATGGAATTGATCGAGATCGCTAATTTCACGATTGAGACCATAATAAACGTGAACTTAAAACTTAGTAAAGAGGACAACTTAAAGTTCGCCGCATTACACTTTACTTTTCAGAACCCCAATTTATTTGTAATCTTTGCACGAAACATCACACTAGCTCACACACCACACGGGGGGGGAAAATCTTTATCATTTTATCTAATATTGATTGTCTTTCAAGTATAGTACAAATAGGTGTTCATCCAAATTCGAAGCTAATTGAAGATGTCTCGAAAGTCGAGTTCTGCTACAGTCTCAGATAAACCCGAGCTAAGTTCTAAACAGGAAGTACTGGGAGCTTCGAATCCATTGACAACCCTTGCACAAAATGTCCCGAGTTCAACGACTGCATCTGTTGACTTGGCTCTTGATGCCATAGATGCAGCAATCATCCTAGACAATCGGACTAATTCTCAAGCTTCGAGAATCAATGAGAGCTCTCTTCTCCGACTATGCTCAATCCATGGAATTCCTTTTGACAATGTACTGGTTCAATAGGGACAAGATCATCCTCACCTGCCCCCAGTCGGATATACTGCCTGCAACAAATTCATGTGCTAGGTTGGTAGCATACCACCGTTCTACTCCTTCCTCCACGATGTATTGCAGTATATTGAGATCGCCCTAGCACAGTTACATCCCAACAGTCATGCGTTCATATATGGCACATGTATTCTTTTTATGAGCATTCTATTCAGGCTCCCCACTCCCGGTGACATCCGCTATATTTTTCGTTTCAAGAGACAATCCGACAGCCCATCTTTCATATTATTGGAGCCACATAACAAGTGCCAAATCTTGACAGGGGCGTGGAGCAAATTCGCCCAATACAAGCAGGAATGGTTTTACATGCGCTGTCCTGCTGGCTTCGCGAGGAGATGGCTAGAAGGTGGTAAGTTTCTTTTTTGGATCAATACTTGTACGCGGTAGAAAATGCTTCCTTTCTAAACCCTGTCTTGACTTTTATGGGTATCAGTCCACATCCCGAAGGCTCCGGGTACTCTGAGGCCGTCGAACCTATTCGAGGTGTTCCTGTGGAAGACTAGGACATTAGACCCATCATTTCCAATGAATCGCTCTCAAAATTTGGCTTATTGGTAGAAGGTCGCCGAATAGGTCTTCCTCACAGTGTTAGGAAAACTGGACCCGCCTTTGACAAAGGCAAAAGGCAAGTTGGGCCTTCGATACGTGGGGCCCCCGACATACCTGAGGAGGCAAGATTAGAGAAACTAAGGTGTCTGAAACATGGGTGAAAATGTAAATCCTACTTTGGAACCAGTGGTTGAGGCACACGACACTGATGAAACGCCTCTCCCTTCAAAGGGAAAAAATAAACTGGCTTATAAAATGAGGAAAAAGATAGTAGGCGGAACCTCAAAGGTCACAATCACTTCAATGGAGAAAGAGCCATCTCCAAAACACTTAGAGGGTTCACTAAAAGGCTTATCTGACCACACATTTCCCGATGACTTGCTTAATTATGGCTTCAACGATCTTGAAGCCCTAATACTCCATTCGTCCGCGAGAGGCGATGAAGGCGTTCAAGCCCATAATCAAGGAGAAAAAATTCCGATAATTAAATCCAAAGAAACAAGTCCGTTGGGGGGAAACACTAGGACACACACAATAACACTAACACCTCACCTTGCACTTAAACTTTATCCATCATGTCATTCTTGCTAACTTGTGTTCACTTAATTTTTTTGCAGGTCACATGGGACGCTCTCATGGATTTGACCACCTTCGCGGGTCCTCTATTTTTCATCATTCCGGTTGGGATTCGGGCTCCGGCAAACGACGAGACAGAGATGATGACAGCGATAGGGACTATCGCTCCTGGGATTCATCATCTCAGAGGAAAAACTACAGTCAGTCTTCATACCTTTATAATCCTCCCTCTCAACCAGAGCAAGGCAGGGAAAAATTTGGTCATAAGGGGTCCCAGTCCGATTCTCACCGTGACCAACACTCTGGTTCATCTAGCACCACGCAATCCCGAAAATTCATGAAAAACCCATAGTCTCTAGACAAACTTCTTCTGCTCTCGCACATGACTCATCGATAACAGAAAAGTTAGCCGAGCTTAAGGCCACGTTCCCCAAAATATGTTTCGACGGTCTAAAGTTTCTTCCAACGATTCATCACATTCCGGGGCACGTTAAACAAATTGTCATTGCTTGCAACAATGATGTCTACGTTCAACATGACACATTTTTTCATCTGGAAGAAAAAGTTCAGAAGTCTCTATCGAACGCCAACTGAAATTGGTCATTTGAAACTCGAAGCCATCCACGACAAAGACAATATCAAACCCTAGGATGAAGAGCTTTCCTCATACAAGTCTCAGCTTGAAACTGCTCAGAAAAATGCTAAAGACACAGCTGAGGCAGTTAATCATCTGGAGGCTACACATAGGAAGAGTTCGATGAAGCAGTTCAACACTGCAGCACCTTAGCTTTAGAGAAAGACTCCGTTCAAAAGGAGAGAGATGCGTTCGCTCAACGGGTTAAAGATTTGGAAGAGCTACTTTCCAAATAAAAGTCAAAAAAATTGCATCTCGAGAGGAGTCGTAACAATATTGCAACGAGATTATTGCTACACTACTCCTGAAAACAAAGCTCGATGAAGAACTCTCTAAGGCTAAGACGCTGAAAGATGAAGCTCGGGAGGATGGCAAAAGAATAGCGCTCATGGATATTGATTCTCGCTTTGAGGCGGCTGCTGAAGCTGGTAGGGAGGAGATTAAGTGCATGTTTGACCCGCTTATAGCGGTGTACAATGCTCGAGTATCATGCATCGCGACCTAACATTTCTTGGCGAGGGTTACCTAAATCTTTGGCCGAAGCATGGGAGACTTTGATAAAGATCAAAAAGTTGAGTTGGGCACTGAAGAAGTTGAGGAAGAAGCTCTTATGAAGGAATTTCTCCGAGGGAATGAGCCTTTGGACTTGTCTGTAGCAAAGGCTCTTTATAGTAGAGATGCCTCCTCGCCGAAAGGAAAGAATGACATTGCTGGCCCATCCGGAACCGAATCTCCAGTTCCTTCCCTACTCAACCGACTGATCATCCATCACTTGACCCCTTCAAGCAACACATTGGCTATGACCCGAAAGATCCTGGCCTTGATATTCATGTTCTATATTCCATTCCAGAGGGTGAAACTCCCCAGACAGTTGAGAGTCAGCCAGAAACCGGTGCATAACTTTTCTTCTCAAAGTGCAAATGGCTGTCATTTTCGATGAGTAGTTAATGTATTCTAACATTTTTCTCTTGTGATGTCATGCAAGCCGTTCTGATCCCAAGCCAAATTCAAGGAGAGATGTCGTCACAGAGAAGGAGGAGATTACAAGAGAGGCAATTCAAACAGGAGAGACTCCTGGACCTAACGCTCAAGTGATCGAGGCGCTTAACGAAGACAAATCTGAAAATCCATCGCCCGTCAAATAACACAATGAGGTTTAAATTACAAGAGTTTTCGAACACACTTCAAAATTGAGCATGAGAAGAGAAGAAGAAGAAGGTTAAGATCAAGGTTGAGTTCCAAGTAGTGGAACTAGATGATCCTTTGAACAGACCTTTGAAAGTCATTCTCCCCGTTGGGTCTAGGCCACTAGAAGTTCCTCTTCCTTCCTCGAACGTCACTTCCCCAGCAAGCAATGCGTCCAAGAGAAAACGCATGGAGGAGGAGTAGTCTGATAAATCGAGGAAGGAGAAGAAGTCCAAGAAGTAGCTATCATGCCTTGCTCAACAAGAATTAGCTTAGATTATGTGATTATTTCTATTTATTTTCGTATCCAATGTAAATAGACTTTTGGCTCCGAGTCTAGGAGGAATTGTAATGGAACTCTATTTTAGGATTTGTGAATAAAACTTAGTTTATTTGTTTTTCGATGACTTTTGCTTTTCAGCTTATTGTCTAACTTATTGCCATAACTCAGAATTTGATGAGTTACACAAGCTCTAGTTCACCTCCATGCGACTTGGGTATTTTTTTGAGAATCGTTGATACTCGATTCTACGCTTTGGGTATTTAGAATACTTTTAGTCCGCACTCTGGGGACTTAGAGATTTTAAAGTCTCTTATTCTCTAGTCTGCATTCTAGGGACTTATAGTACTCCAATCCTCATTCCAGGGACTTAGAGATTTTAGGTTGTTTATACTCTAGTCCGAACACTAGGGACTCAGAGTACTCCAGTCCGCACTCCGAGGACTTGGAGATTTTGAGTCGTTTATACTCTAGTCCACATTCTGGGGACTCAGAGTACTCCGGTCCACACTCCGGGGACTTAGAGATTTTAAGTCATTTATACTCTAGTCCACACTCTGGGGACTCAGAGTACTCCAGTCCGCACTCTGGGAACTTGGTGATTTTGAGTCATCTATATTCTAGTTCGCACTTTGAGGACTCAGAGTACTCCAGTCCGCACTTCGAGGACTTAGAGATTTTAAATTGTTTACAGTCTAGTTCGCATTTTGGGGACTCAGAGTACACTAGTTCGCACTCTGGGACTTAGAGATTTTAAGTCGTTTATACTCTAGTCCGCACTTTGGGGACTCAGAGTACTCCAGTCCAAACTTCGGGGACTTGGAGATTTTAATCCGTTTATACTCTAGTCCGCACTCTAGGGACTTAGAGTACTCCAGTCCGCATTTCGAGGACTTGGAGATTTCAAGTCGTTTATATTCTAGTCCGCACTCTGGGGACTCTGATTACTCCAGTCCGCACTCCGGGGACTTAGAGATTTTAAGTCGTTTATACTCTAGTCCGCACTCTGGGGACTCAGAATACTCCAGTCCGCACTCCGAGGACTTGGAGATTTTAAGTTGTTTATACTCTAGTCCGCACTCTGGGGACTCAAAGTACTCCAGTCCTTACTTCGGGGACCTGGAGATTTTGAGTCGTTTATACTCTTGTCCATACTCTGGGGACTCAGAGTGCTCCAATCCGCACCTCGGGGACTTGGAGATTTTAAGTCGTTTATACTCCAGTCCGCACTCTGGGGACTTAGAGTACTCCAGTCTGCACTCCAGGGACTTGGAGATTTTAAATCTTTATGTTTGTTTATATGCCAGACAGAATATTGTAACTTTAATTTTTGCCATAGAATTGCAACACACAGAAACATCAATAGTTCATGGAAATGATGGCTTCAAGCCTTTGTTAATGAAAAAGAACTAAATTGTCTTATTACGTGCCGAAAACTAAGAATCAACGAAATAAAAATATATTGGAAAAAATTGCAACTAAAATGCGAAAGAAATAAACTAAGAATAATAACGTCGTAGATGCTCGCTATTCCATGCTCGGGAGAGTGTCGCGCCATCAACAGTCGCTAGCTTGAAATTCCCCCTCCAAGCCTTCGTTCAATGACGTATGGACCTTTCCATGTGGGATTCATATGCGATGGGACTGGGAAAACTCGCTTCAAAATGAGATCACACATATTAAAGATTCTCGGTCGAACTTTTTCATTATAATATCCAGCGACTAGGTGCCTATATGCAACTGCCTTTAAATCAGCTTCTTCACGTTTTTCATCAACAAAGTCCGGTGATTCTAGCAAAAGATCTTGATTCGTCTTAGGGTCATAATGAGTTACCCGATGTGAAGGAACTTCAAGTTCTATGGGTATAACTGCTTCCGTGCCATATGCCAATATGAATGAAGTATGGCCAGTCCGGACTTGTGGGTGGTTCTGTAAGCCCAAAGTGATGCTGGAAGTTCATCCACCCACTTGCCTCTAGCCTTTTCCAGACATTTCTTCAATATGCATTTGATTATTTTTTTCACGGCTTCTACTTTCTCAAACTGAGTTCTGTTGTCTATAATGATAGTTTGCGGGAGGCCAAAACGGCATATGATATTTCGTACAACGAAATTAATGACCTTTTTGGTGGTGATTGTAGCTAAGGGCTCTACTTCTGCCCACTTGGTAAAGTAACCGACTGCAAATATTGTGTATTTTGCACCACCTTTGGAGATAGGTAAGGAACCGATTATATCGATTCTCCATATTGCAAACGACTAGGGACTAACCATTCGTGTGAGTTCCATCGACAGAGCTCTCAGGATTTTTGCATACTTTTGACATTTATCGCATCTCCTTACGTAGTCCGCAGCATCCCGATTTATAGTTGGCCAATAGTATCCATAGCGGAGGATCGTTTTTGCTAGTGCCTGCCTGTAACGTTTGCGATTTTTCGTTGCCGAAAAACCGAAATGTTAGGTTTAAAGAAGAAGAAAAGGTAGAAGAAGAGAGAAAAAAATAGAAGAAGAGCAGAAAAGAACAACAGAATATCAGAATCTCACAATCGCAGCGGAACAACATATAATAAATAAATGAATAATCTTTAAACAAAGAACTATATCAGTTATTACATTACATTTTACATTTCATTTCATTACATCAGACCGTACAACAACAAATGACATCAACAGCGGAAAAGAAATACTATATACTAGTAATACGTCATGCCATCCAACTTGCCTCCAGCAACTCCTGAATATCCTGATAAACCTTAACTCTTGACTGCCCGTGTGGAAATTGGTGGGCACCCAGAGTTTAGGAAGGAAAACAATAAACTCCGAGTCAGTCATGTGACTGGTGTGAGAACTCAAGACAGTTTATCTTTAAAATCAAAATAGAGGAATATTTTAAAGTCAATTCGCAATGCTTTTAAAAATGAGACTACCATAAGGCCTCCCGCACACACACACAATGCAAATGCAGAATCGGAGGAGATTTCTCCTTATGATAGTCAAAGATGCTTGATACGCATTAAAAGAAACATTTGATATTATTACTAGTGCATAGTGAGGAAAACATTTCAAAAGTAGAATATTAATCTTAGCCAACATAGACATTTCGAACTATGCCTACTATAGCTACCATCTAAATAGTGGTGACCACCATAAGTAAATGGCAGGTTCTACAACTAAAACCGTACAGGGTTTCGTATTGGGAATTGGATTTCCAACAAATGGTCAGGCCAAGGAACTTCCCATTGCCACATGGAAACGCCTCTGGAATGACGTCCCGAGAACCAAACTAGATCTCTGCCAACACAAGGCCGGGTTACCCCTAACTAGGTAACTACTGACACGAATATGTCATCCCCCGATCGTAACCGATCTATCCGAGGATCCTCGATTTCCAACAACCACAAAATATGCAGCAACAACATAGGTTAAATATCTGGGCTCCATACCATGATACCACCTCTATCCAGAAGGAATGACATACACTAATGGGGCGCTACCCCCTAATAACCTTGCTGCATCCTTTCTGTTTTGATCATTTCCGGGGTCTGAGGTCCGACGAAGTCTCGTCCACAAAGCCACACTTTATACAAAAGCCGTGCTTTGGGTCAACAAATGATCATAGAAATGATCACCAAGATAAATGATCAAATAAATGATCCTATCACCAATGATCAAACAATGATCATTTCACAGCAACACTCAGCATGCCACACTACCAAATTGTGAGTATATCACTAATAACCTTCAACTGTATAACCTCTGAGCTCGTACGTCTCAGAGAAGGGTGTTAAGCTAAGAGAATAAATTCTCCGCCACCAACAGAAATATATTTGAAAGAAATCAGCTTTATATCTCAATTTGTAATGTGAGACATACAATCCATACAAGTCTGTTCCGGGATCGAACAGAACCGAAGGCACTTCCAAAGAAGTCCTTGCAATCCGGATATTCACTAATCACGACCGGACTTCCCGTCACTAAGGGTGATAAAACCTCTATATCGGAGATCAGCCGATGTAGAGTAACTCGACGGTAATCCTTCCGTTTTCACAAATATCCGGTCTTCAACACCGGTCATCAAATGTAATCCATTACGACGTATCACATATTCAGAATGGGTTATACGACCCCAAGGTCCTTTCCCGAATAACCCGAATAGTGAGCGCTTATATTAAAAATAAGTGTGGCATTCAAATTCAAGCAAATCACAACAAATACCTATTTAAAGGTAAATATTGATAGTCGGATTATTTAACTATCAATAGGGGTGCTCAACATCACCAAGTTCCAAATAATTTCTCAAATTATTTACTTTCCAAAATATCTTTACTAGATATAAAATTTTCCACACTTTAACCATTTGAAAATAAATTTTCAAATCAATTTTCACCTTTATCACTTTTGAAAAGCAAATTTCAATCCTTTTCCTTACGCAGAAATACTCTCATTTCAAAATGGTTTATTTAAACCAATTAAATAAATCCTTAGCGATTTACTTTATATTTACGTTCTAAATCCGTAAATTTATTCCACACTTTAAAAATAAATCAATGTTTATTTTTAAACAAATTTCACTTTCTTTTATAAATTCCATAATGAATTTATAATTCCTAAATATCTATGAATATACGATTTTCAAATCGATTTCTAATATTCATTTTCAATTTATCTTTAAAAGATAAAATCTCAAAATATTCAGTTCATATTGGAAAACATTTCCATACTTAGTGAATAATAAGTAATTCACAAATCCATTCATTTTCAATACTTAGAAAATATTCAATATACTTAATATCGAAATTAAATATATTATTTCATTCTTTAAGGAAAACATTCACTTAACACAATTCATTTGGGTCAAAACGAATGTTGCGTAAAACATCGTTATGACGACCCAAAATCACTAGTATAGGGATTCGAAATTTAGATAGATATATAAATCCCAATACTATACAAAAACATTTCCTTTCAGAAACCATTTACTATAACAACTGTGTTATAGTCCACCATTTCCTTCTTTCTCGAAAACGTCTATTTCAACAACAATGTTGAAATCTATGGTTTCGATTCATAATACATTTTAAAACATCTTTAAAATAATTAACTTCATTCTATAATATTCATTTTGCCAAACATGACCATTTTATTCAATAAGGTATTCACTGTCCAAAATCGTGAATATATTTCCTTTAATAAACTTCAATATTCAATTTATCAAATTCAATTGATTTCGAGTTTATAAACAATGTTTATAAATTCCATTTCTATTTATATGCTTCGATTTATAAATCTCATTATTAACAAATTCCATTTATATCTCATTTAAATGCCAAAATCCGATTTATAAGATAATTACTTATAAATCTTCTATTTTACAAAATCTATTCATTTTATAACTTCACAATTTATAAATCTATAAATTCTCATTCACTTATGAATCCATTATACTTCATTTTAACACTTATAAAAAAACTTCGTTTTATAATTCCAATATTTTTAATTTATAAATATCCATTTTATAAATCTTTTATAAAAATTGTTTGTAATAGTCCAAAAATTCCAATTTAAACCATTTCATACATTTATTAACTATTTATTTCAAAAATCACTTTTCACTTACATTCCATAAAAGTAATACTTTTATAACATTAAAATTTTAACGTTTATTTATTTTTAACAATTCAAAATTTAATAAAACGTATACTTTCGAAAATCACTTTAAAATTCCTTTTAAAACCCAAATCATTATTTTAAAACTTCAGAAATGGATCCGATGATGCAGCAGCACCAAATAGTCAATCACGACATCCAAATATCATATATCGATATGATAATCAACAAATATCACAATATCTGTAAATAAATCAATACAGTTGAGGAATCCAGTTGGATCCCTCCAACCTGTTTCCCTGCATCCACAAACATTAGCACAATACCAATTCCGCTCCAGTACGGAATTATCGCGGTATATGGAATTTATAAAATATTATCCGCTTAATAGACGGCGCAATAGGGTCTCATCCGCTATAAAATGCGGGAAATCAACAACTGCAATATATACATATGCCAATATATATATATATATATATTGCTATTATATATAATACCAATTTCACTGTTTATGAAATATTCGCGGTATATGTTTTTAATAAATAACATCCGCTTACTAACGGCGCATAATGTCTATTTTAACAATCAATAGATAACAATCATCATTCAAACATGCATTCAAGAATTTTAAATGTAACTATTTAAAATTAAAATCGAAATCGATTCGATTGAGTGAGAATTTCTCACCTTGATTTCGATTTCGTTTTAGCTTTTATTTCAAATAGAATTAAACGCGCGTTTGATTTTATCCAAATTTTTCGCTTGCTCCAATCAACTCCAATCCAATTCCATAGCGTAGTATTCGTCAATACGAACCCAACGCAACTGGTTTCGCGCGTTTTCGACCTCGCATGAAAAAGATATACATTTTTAAAGTTATACAAATTAAAATAAACTAATATTTACAAATTCTATTTTAATTAATTTCAAACCCACATCTGGACCGTACGATTTGCCAAGAAAAATCGCAGCCACCCCTTTCTTTCTCCCTCCCCTTCGTTCCAACCAGTAACCGCACGCAACACACAAACCCAACTACGCTATCTAGGGCTAAAACTTTCGGCCACCATCGAACGTTCCATATCGATCAAACAACATTACTTCGAAGCACACCTCGCGCTCCACCTTCGGCATAAAGGGCTTCGAGCTCGGCCCTGACCTGACCTCGAAACGCGTGCGTGAAGTTCGGCCTTTCCTGCTTCGATTGCCATCGATTCGTGCCACTAAAAACAATCACACCCGTATAGAATTGAAGCTCTCCTTACGCTCTTCCATGTTGTAGTTGAAGTTTTCTGGAAATAATCGATGGATTGGAAGAAAAAGGAGAGAGAAGGATATGATTTTCTGGCCGTTGGTTGAGGGGGTGGCGGCTAGGCTGTTAGGTTTAGGGTTTGAAATATTTTGGAAAAAAGGAAATAATAAGGTGCTATTCATAGAAATTTCTCAATCACTATTCATTCCGGTTTTTCGGAATCCGGTTTACGCGCCGTAACTGGCGTTTTTGGGGTTTATCCCACGTTCCGGACACAATGGAACAGGTTTCGGAAGCTAATTCGATCATCTGTGCGAGTTATGGCAATAAACGTTCAATTTAAAATTAAACCGATCAAACGATTTTCTAGGCGTTTTAGCTTGCACCGGACAAACGGTAAATCCGATTGACACGAAATTTGAAACCTTACAATAATATCACATTATGGATCCGATGAAACTAGTTTCGTTGAAATCCGAGACTTTTTGAAAAATGGCTATTTTAACTCGCTAAATTAATATTAAAACAATTTCGACGCGTTTCGAGTTGCCACGGTCAAACGATAACTCCAATTGCTACGAAAATTAAAATTCGATAATAACAAACTATTACGGATCCAATGGAACTAGTTTCGTCCAATTCTGAGACTGTTCGAAAATTGGCTATTTTCACTAGTCGATTAAATATTAAAATATTCAATTTTCACAAATAAACTTTTAATTCGATTTTAAAAGTTCTAAAACATCATTCTAACTTCAATATGATATAATAAAATTTTACAAATCATTTTCAATCATATTTAACCCAATTTTCAATTTTTTCTGTATTTTCACTATTAAATTATCGATTTAATTATCCAATTAAATCCAATATTCGAAAATTAAATTATTCGACTTATTAATTTCACTTGTTAATATTTAAAATTAATTAAATATACAATTTTTAATTAATAGAAATTTTGGGTCGTTACATACTTCCCCCCTTAAAAGAATTTCGTCCTCGAAATTACCAAGTAAGAAAAGGTTACAGAATCCATTAACTTTTCAAAATCCATAGTTAAACTTCTTACAATAATTTTACTAAGTTTCCAAATCATACTTAGTTATCTTTTCAAAACCAAACTATATCGTTTAATTTCCAATTCCAAAACCAAAATTATAGTTTTCACAGATTTCTCAAATTTTCTCAAATTTTTTCCAACGCCTTAAATTTTCAGAAAAATTCGCCATAGTTTCCTTTGCGCGGCTCGATCCGAAAAAAATGACAGTATATATATCACAAGTATACATCTCATCAAGTGATGAGGCATCCCGTAGGGAAAAAAGTGTAAAAGTACGGTATGTAATCCGAGATATGTACCTTATTTATTATTAGCGAGCGTATACGGCTAATATAGCGCGAAAGCGAGCTCCAAATGCGAAGCAAACGCGATCCGCAACTACTAAACACTCAACAAACAACATGAGAACATGTATATATGAAATAGTATCAATATACATCATATAGCAACATAACAACTATATATGCCAACATAGCAAATGCAACAAAACAACAAATGCAAACATCAACCAACTATCATCCATAACCAAATCAATATTCATTCATATTCTCATTAATATTCATTGAATTGGTTTTCGATTTAAATCATATTTGATTTATTTACATTGGATTTACTAACATTCATTCTATTCAATTTTAATTAGTTTGCATTCACTAATTAAATCCAATTCACATTCAATTCTATTCAAATTTATATATTATCCATTTGAATTTAATTACATAGCTTCCAATTTCGCTAATTCAATTTCATTAACACTTAATGAATTATATACAATCAACTAATAATCATATAACAACCAATGTTTATTCAACATAACCAAATTATTAAATTTACATTCGATTTGGTTCAACGCTTTTAATTCCAATTGATTTAACATTAAATTGATTTCCATTCCAATTTATTCAACTAGCCTTTTAATGAATTAATACTTCATCCATTTTTCCATATCAATTCTTTACATTCAATTGATTTACATTCAATTTATTCATTAGTTCAATAGCTAATTCCTTTATCAATATAAAGTTGAATTTCATTCATATAACTCAAGTTCAAATTCTTAATGACTTCACTTCATTAATTCTCTTATTAATTTACTTCGACACCAAAATTCAACTTCATTCAACATCACTTAAGTTATATTTCATTCCAAACACCTTTTGTTTAATTTAACTTAAGTTTTCACTTATAAATCCAATTCAAATTCCAATCCTATTTAACTTTTTACCAAACCTAAATTTATTAACTCCTATCATAAGTTCAAAACTTATTTCACTTATATTCATCATCTTATAAGTTATACAACTTATATTCAACAATTACTACTTGGATTTTATTGATTTACTTATACTTCCTTTAATTTAACTTCATCCTTTAAGTTAAATTTATTCTATCAAAATTCAAATTGTATAAGATATCAACTCATTTATCATTCCCAAATTACTATGGTAGCAAATCTATCACATGGAGACTCGAAAATGATACTGATGATGCTGCAGTCATCACCCTTATTATTTCCCAGTAACAATAGTGAATTCAGTGCTTAATATTCTTTCAAAAATTTTCCTTTCATTTATAAATGACATTTATAAATCTTGTTCTTATAGAGTTTCACTTTATATATATACAATATTATTTCACAATTGTAATCATATTAATTATAGTTCCATACTTATAATTCAATTGCTTATACAATTCATTCTTTAAAAATTGTTGTTTTTATTCAACAACCAAACAATCAATTCATATACACTTTAATAATTCTAAAAAATTATTTCCTTTATATATAAAATATAATCAAGGTAAAATTATTTCATTTACCCAATTTAAAACAATACTGTGTCGAATTGTTCTATTCAAGTGTTTAGAGATCCCTATCAACAACGTTAATTACTCGTGTCGACCAAAATCCATATACCACTCAACAAACCAATCATCACAATATAAAACAATTTATATTCACTAACAAATACGCGCTCGTATCTATTATTACATTCAAACCCATTCTAGAGTACTACTGACTCTATCTCTAATGAATAATTCCCAACAGAGCCATGGTTGTCGCTTAACCATAAGCTCTGATACCAAATGTAACGTTTGCGATTTTTCGTTGCCGAAAAACCGAAATGTTAGGTTTAAAGAAGAAGAAAAGGTAGAAGAAGAGAGAAAAAATAGAAGAAGAACAGAAAAGAACAACAGAATAGCAGAATCTCACAATCGCAGCGGAACAACATATAATAAATAAATGAATAATCTTTAAACAAAGAACTATATCGGTTATTACATTTCATTTCATTACATCAGAGTGTACAACAACAAATGACATCAACAGCGGAAAAGAAATACTATATACTAGTAATACGTCATGCCATCCAACTTGCCTCCAGCAATTCCTGAATATCCTGATAAACCTTAACTCTTGACTGCCCGTGTGGAAATTGGTGGGCACCCAGAGTTTAGGAAGGAAAACAATAAACTCTGAGTCAGTCATGTGACTGGTGTGAGAACTCAAGACAGTTTATCTTTAAAATCAAAATAGAGGAATATTTTAAAGTCAATTCGCAATGCTTTTAAAAATGAGACTACCATAAGGCCTCCCGCACACACACACAATGCAAACGCAGAATCGGAGGAGATTTCTCCTTATGATAGTCAAAGATGCTTGATACGCATTAAAAGAAACATTTGATATTATTACTAGTGCATAGTGAGGAAAACATTTCAAAAGTAGAATATTAATCTTAGCCAGCATAGACATTTCGAACTATGCCTACTATAGCTACCATCTAAACAGTGGTGACCACCATAAGTAAATGGCAGGTTCTACAACTAAAACCGTACAGGGTTTCGTATTGGGAATTGGATTTCCAACAAATGGTCAGGCTAAGGAACTTCCCATTGCCACATGGAAACGCCTCTGGAATGACGTCCCGAGAACCAAACTAGATCTCTGCCAACACAAGGCCGGGTTACCCCTAACTGGGTAACTACTAACACGGATATGTCATCCCCCGTTCGTAATCGATCTATCCGAGGATCCTCGATTTCCAACAACCACAAAATATGCAGCAACAACATAGGTTAAATATCTGGGCTCCATACCATGATACCACCTCTATCCAATAGGAATAACATACACTAAAGGGGCACTACCCCCTAATAACCTTGCTGCATCCTTCCTGTTTTGACCATTTCCACGGTGTGAGGTCCGACGAAGTCTCATCTACAAAGCCACACTTTATACAAAAGCCGTGCTTTGGGTCAACAAATGATCATAGAAATGATCACCAAGATAAATGATCAAATAAATGGTCCTATCACCAATGATCAAACAATGATCATTTCACAGCAACACTCAGCATGCCACACTACCAAATTGGGAGTATATCACTAATAACCTTCAACTATATAACCTCTGAGCTCGTACGTCTCAGAGAAGGGTGTTAAGCTAAGAGAATAAATTCTCCGCCACCAACAGAAATATATTTGAAAGAAATCAGCTTTATATCTCAATTTGTAATGTCAGACATACAATCCATACAAGTCTGTTCCGGGATCGAACAGAACCGAAGGCACTTTCAAAGAAGTCCTTGCAATCCGGATATTCACTAATCACGACCGGACTTCCCGTCACTAAGGGTGATAAAACCTCTATATAGGAGATCAGCCGATGTAGAGTAACTCGACGGTAATCCTTCCGTTTTCACAAATATCCGGTCTTCAACACCGGTCATCAAATGTAATCCATTACGACGTATCACATATTCAGAATGGGTTATACGACCCCAAGGTCCTTTCCCGGATAACCCGAATAGTGAGCGCTTATATTAAAAATAAGTGTGGCATTCAAATTCAAGCAAATCACAACAAATACCTATTTAAAGGTAAATATTGATAGTCGGATTATTTAACTATCAATAGGCGTGCTCAACATCACCAAGTTCCAAATAATTTCTCAAATTATTTACTTTCCAAAATATCTTTACTAGATATAAAATTTTCCACACTTTAACCATTTGAAAATAAATTTTCAAATCAATTTTCACCTTTATCACTTTTGAAAAGCATATTTCAATCCTTTTCCTTACGCAGAAATACTCTCATTTCAAAATGGTTTATTTAAACCAATTAAATAAATCCTTAGCGATTTACTTTATATTTACGTTCCAAATCCGTAAATTTATTCCACACTTTAAAAATAAATCAACGTTTATTTTTAAACAAATTTCACTTTCTTTTATAAATTCCATAATGAATTTATAATTCCTAAATATCTATGAATATACGATTTTCAAATCGATTTCTAATATTCATTTTCAATTTATCTTTAAAAGATAAAATCTCAAAATATTCAGTTCATATTGGAAAACATTTCCATACTTATTTAATAATAAGTAATTCACAAATCCATTCATTTTCAATACTTAGAAAATATTCAATATACTTAATATCGAAATTAAATATATTATTTCATTCTTTAAGGAAAACATTCACTTAACACAATTCATTTGGGCCAAAACGAATGTTGCGTAAAACATCGTTATGACGACCCAAAATCACTAGTATAGGGATTCGAAATTTAGATAGATATATAAATCCCAATACTATACAAAAACATTTCCTTTCGGAAACCATTTACTATAACAACTGTGTTATAGTCCACCATTTCCTTCTTTCTCGAAAACGTCTATTTCAACAACAATGTTGAAATCTATGGTTTCGATTCATAATACATTTTAAAACATCTTTAAAATAATTAAATTCATTCTATAATATTCATTTTGTCAAACATGACCATTTTATTCAATAAGGTATTCACTGTCCAAAATCGTGAATATATTTCCTTTAATAAACTTCAATATTCAATTTATCAAATTCAATTGATTTCGAGTTTATAAACAATGTTTATAAATTCCATTTCTATTTATATGCTTCGATTTATAAATCTCATTATCAACAAATTCCATTTATATCTCATTTAAATGCCAAAATCTGATTTATAAGATAATTACTTATAAATCTTCTATTTTACAAAATCTATTCATTTTATAACTTCACAATTTATAAATCTATAAATTCTCATTCACTTATGAATCCATTATACTTCATTTTAACACTTATAAAAAAACTTCATTTTATAATTCCAATATTTTTAATTTATAAATATCCATTTTATAAATCTTTTATAAAAATTGTTTGTAATAGTCCAAAAATTCCAATTTAAACCATTTCATAAATTTATTAACTATTTATTTCAAAAATCACTTTTCACTTACATTCCATAAAAGTCATACTTTTATAACATTAAAATTTTAACGTTTATTTATTTTTAACAATTCAAAATTTAATAAAACGTATACTTTCGAAAATCACTTTAAAATTCCTTTTAAAACCAAAATCATTATTTTAAAACTTCAGAAATGGATCCGATGATGCAGCAGCACCAAATAGCCAATCACGACATCCAAATATCATATATCGATATGATAATCAACAAATATCACAATATCTGTAAATAAATCAATACAGTTAAGGAATCCAGTTGGATCCCTCCAACCTGTTTCCCTACATCCACAAACATTAGCACAATACTAATTCCGCTCCAGTACGGAATTATCGCGGTATATGGGATTTATAAAATATTATCCGCTTAATAGACGGCGCAATAGGGTCTCATCCGCTATAAAATGCGGGAAATCAACAACTGCAATATATACATATGCCAATATATATATATATATATATATATATATATATATATATATATTGCTATTATATATAATACCAATTTCACTGTTTATGAAATATTCGCGGTATATGTTTTTAATAAATAACATCCGCTTACTAACGGCGCATAATGTCTATTTTAACAATCAATAGATAACAATCATCATTCAAACATGCATTCAAGAATTTTAAATGTAACTATTTAAAATTAAAATCGAAATCGATTCGATTGAGTGAGAATTTCTCACCTTGATTTCGATTTCGTTTTAGCTTTTATTTCAAATAGAATTAAACGCGCGTTTGATTTTATCCAAATTTTTCGCTTGCTCCAATCAACTCCAATCCAATTCCATAGCGTAGTATTCGTCAATACGAACCTAACGCAATTGGTTTCGCGCGTTTTCGACCTCGTATGAAAAAGATATACATTTTTAAAGTTATACAAATTAAAATAAACTAATATTTACAAATTCTATTTTAATTAATTTCAAACCCACATCTGGACCGTACGATTTGCCAAGAAAAATCGTAGCCACCCCTTTCTTTCTCCCTCCCCTTCGTTCCAACCAGTAACCGCACGCAACACACAAACCCAACTACGCTATCTAGGGCTAAAACTTTCGGCCACCATCGAACGTTCCATATCGATCAAACAACATCACTTCGAAGCACACCTCGCGCTCCACCTTCGGCATAAAGGGCTTCGAGCTCGGCCCTGACCTGACCTCGAAACGCATGCGTGAAGTTCGGCCTTTCCAGCTTCGATTGCCATCGATTCGTGCCACTAAAAACGATCACACCCGTATAGAATTGAAGCTCTCCTTACGCTCTTCCATGTTGTAGTTGAAGTTTTCTGGAAATAATCGATGGATTGGAAGAAAAAGGAGGGAGAAGGATATGATTTTCTGGCCGTTGGTTGAGGGGGTGGCGGCTAGGCTGTTAGGTTTAGGGTTTGAAATATTTTGGAAAAAAAGAAAATAATAAGGTGCTATTTATAGAAATTTCTCAATCACTATTCATTCCGGTTTTTCGGAAGCCAATTTACGCGCCGTAACTGGCGTTTCTGGGGTTTATCCCACGTTTCGGACATAATGGAACAGGTTTCGGAAGCTAATTCGGTCATCTGTGCGAGTTATGGCAATAAACGTTCAATTTAAAATTAAACCGATTAAACGATTTTCTAGGCGTTTTAGCTTGCACCGGACAAACGGTAAATCCGATTGACACGAAATTTGAAACTTTACAATAATATCACATTACGGATCCGATGAAACTAGTTTCGTCAAAATCCGAGACTTTTTGAAAAATGGCTATTTTAACTCGCCAAATTAATATTAAAACAATTTCGATGCGTTTCGAGCTGCCACGGTCAAACGATAACTCCAATTGCTAGGAAAATTGAAATTCGATAATAACAAACTATTATGGATCCAATGGAACTGGTTTCGTCCAATTCTGAGACTGCTCGAAAATTGGCTATTTTCACTAGTCGATTAAATATTAAAATATTCAATTTTCACAAATAAACTTTTAATTCGATTTTAAAAGTTCTAAAACATCATTCTAACTTCAATATGATATAATAAAATTTTACAAATCATTTTCAATCATATTTAACCCAATTTTCAATTTTTTTTCTGTATTTTCACTATTAAATTATCGATTTAATTATCCAATTGAGTCCAATATTCGAAAAATAAATTACTCGACTTATTAATTTCACTTGTTAATATTTAAAATTAATTAAATATACAAATTTTAATTAATAGAAATTCTGGGTCGTTACACTGCTTGCCTGTATGTCCACCATATTCTCCTTCATGAACTTCCTTCATGACTCGCTTTATCTCCTCATGGGCAATGCACCAAAGTAAGGGAACTGAGATTCCTTACGATACATTATTCCGTCTCGCATTACGTATCGCGAAGCTTTGAGAATGACTTGTCGTGTTTCGCTCTTTCTTTCGAGCAATACCCCGTGTAGAAGGCATTGCTTGAATGGGGTTATACATGACTCCTTCTCGATTTCTGTTTCTAACACGAAATCTACCTCCATCTCATTTATACTCAAAGCATGTAAGGTTTTGCCAGGAACCAATCCAATCTGTTGTGCTACGCCAGTACTTGCAAATTCAGCCAATGAATCGGCTTCTCTGTTTTGTTCACGCGGGAGATGCGAAATATCGTAATATTCTAGATCTGCCAACAGCTCTTGTACCCGAGCAAGGTATGGAGCAAGCCTCTGCCCCTTTGCTTGATAATCTCCCCGCACCTGGTACACCACCAATTATGAGTCACAAAAGATTTCAATCGTTTTTACTCCAATTTCCCTGATAAGTTTCAAACCAGCAATCAGTGCTTCATACTTGGCCTCGTTGTTAGTAGCTGGGAAATTGAGCTTCAAAGCATAACAAATTGATCGGTTTTTGGGAGTCACAAAAATTATACTAGCCCTAGAACAACGGTCGTTGGATGCCCCATCGGTATATAGTTTCCATCGAACAGAGGGAATAACATTATCATTGTCTGGTTCATCTGATATAGTAAATTCAACGATGAAGTCCGCTAGTGTCTGCCCTTGTATGGCCCTTTGTGGCAGGTAGGTAATATCGAACTGACTCAGCTTAACATCCCATTTTAACATCCTTCCATAGGTTATGGTCGTTGGAGTACCTGTCGCAAGGGTTGATCGGTATAAACACTGATCGAGCGCGCCTGAAAGTACGGACGAAGCTTGCGTGATGCAATCACCAAGCAGTGGGCCATCTTTTCAATTTTAGGATCATTTCTTTCTGCTCCCGTTAAACATTTACTGACATAGTACACCGGCTTTTGAATTCGGTCATCCTCGCGAACCAAAGCCGTACTAATAGCATGTTGGGATACGGCCAAGTACACATACAACACTTCATGGTCTATTGGCTTTGACAATACCGGGGGACTTTCCAAATGCCTTATCAGAGCTCGGAATGTGTCCTCACAGTTGGGTGTACATTCAAAATTCTCTTTCCTTTCTTTATTACATCGAAGAAAGGGATACACTTATCTGTGGCTTTGGATATGAATCGACTCAGCGCGGCCACTTTTCCGTTCAAGCTTTGTACTTGCTTTATAGTTCTGGGCACTTGTATGTCTCGAATAGCCTGAAACTTTTCTGGGTTAGCTTCAATTCCCCATGCATTAACAATGAAACCTAAAAACTTTCCCGACGCAATGCCAAAGGAAAACTTCAAAGGATTGATCTTCATTCCATAATATCTGAGTATATCAAACATTTCCGCTAAGTCTCGAATGTGGTCGTTTGACTGTCGTGACTTCACGAGCATGTCATCCATATAGACTTCCATTGTTCTACCAATCTGGCCTTTAAACATCTGATTCACTAGGCTCTAGTAAGTTGCTTACACATTTTTCAACTCGAAAGGCATCACCATGTAACAATAAAGCCCAATGTCTGTGACAAAGCTAGTGTGCTCTTGGTCTGGAATGTGCATCGGGATTTGATTATATCCCGAATACGCATCCATAAATGGCAATAACTCGTTCCCTGTCGTTGAGTCGACCGGCCGGTCAATTTTGGGTAGAGGGAAACTATCCTCAGGGCATGTTTTGTTCAGGTCAGAGTATTCTACGCAAGTTCTCCATTTCACATTTTCTTTTCTCGCTAGCACGGGGTTAGACACCCGTTCAAGGTAGAGGGCATCGCGGATGAACCCATTGGCTTTGAGTTTGTCCACCTCCTTTTTGAGAGCCGTGGACCTCTCCGGTCCATGCCTCTCCTTTTTTGCTTTACTGATACGTACCTTGAGACTCGTAATGGCGTGAGAAATCCCGCACATATCAGAATTTCTCCAAGCGAAAACATCCAGATTCGCTCGGAGGAAATCAATAAGATCCTCGGCCATTGGGGGGTTGAGTTGTGATCCCATCTTAAGTCTCGTGATGGGTTATCTCGGCTGACTGGAATATCAATTGCCAGTTCAGCCAATGCTGCTTTTGCTTCCCTGGGTTCCTCATCATCATCTCATGGATCTATGTCCCTATAGATCCGATCGCGTTGCCCGAGCCAAGGCTCGGGCACTACTTGTCAATTTTCAGTGACTCGAGTGCAGACGGAGTTGTCCGTAACTTTTCCATTCTCTCTTCATTGGGCCTCTCTCTACTTATGCACATAACACGCATGGCCGATCGCTTGATCACCATGTACAACACCACTCCTTTGTTTGTCGGAAATTTTCGAGTTAAACACCAAGGGGCCAAAGCTGCCCTAAACTCTGCCAGGGCCGGTCAACCCAGAATCACATTGTATGGAGAATCGACATCCAAAATGATGAAAGGCAGGATTCGCACCCTCCTACGTTCACCTTGCCCAAGTTCAACTGGCAATTCAACAAAACCCACTTCATCGGTAGCTGCACCATTAAAGCTATGGATACGGGTTTATATGGTTTTATATCCTTCGTCTACATCTTCATTTGGTCATATGCTTTTTTGAAGATTATGTTAATAGACTTCCACAACCAATCAAAATTATTTTCACAAATGCTGGCCCGATTGTTTCGGAGATGACCATCGGGTCGATGGTAGAAGCCTCTACCTGGTCAGCATCTCTGCTTCTGAATACTATGTCGTCCATCATCGTTCGCTGCTGCTTAGCTGGAGACCCATCCTCCATATTTGAACAACATTCAAAATCAGTGTGCTTTAAGGAACTAGTGTAACGCTCCATCTCCTGCCAATTCTTGTCTGCTGGATGAGGTCCATCGACTATCGTGTTTATGACTTGTCTACCTATAGTTTGAGCAGGTTCCTCTGGATGGCGTGGAGCTTGCCCATGACTGAGGTTTGATGTTCCTTGTCTACCTTCCTATGGGTTCTTGACAAACTTCTGCAACTTTTTCTGTTGAATCAGCTTTTCTATGGCATCGTGGAGGTGTCTACACTCCTCTATATTGTGCCCGTAAGTATCATGGAAGCGGAAATACTTCCTAGTCGCTTTTGTTCCTCTTTGGACTCTTTTGGGCGTGGCTTTCGGTATTGAAAAGTATTGCAAGTTGATAGGTAGATATTTTCTAGAGATGCATTCAGGGGAGTGTATTCGTTGTAAGTTGGAATCCTTATTTTCCACCTTCCTGTTCCCCTTTTCTTTCTAGGATTTCCTCCTTTTGATCGTTTAGATTGCCTTGACTTATTCTGGATGTTCAGCTGGACCTTCCCTGAGTTATCACCCGATTGTTTTATAGCAATATTGCTCTTCACAGTTTCCTGTCCAGGCCCTGATGCACTATCTTGCCTCGTCCACCTGGCTTCCTCTCTTCATATGAACTGATGCATCTTGGAATAGAAACATCCTACTGTAGTTGGAGGCTTTCCTGCTAGCCAATCACCAAACTCCAAATTCGGATCTACCCCTCGCATGACAGCCATCAGAATGGCATGGTCATTTGGGTTGCTAACTTCAGTGGCCGCAACATGAAATCTCTTAAGTACTCCTTTAACGACTCCCTTGGAGCCTGAATCACACTGGACAAGGACATTACGTCCTTGGGATGAGTGGCATGAATCCTGAACCGTTCCACAAATTTTGTTTCTAATTCATCAAAGTTAAAGATGGACCATGGAGGAAGTAGGGTGAACCACATGGTAGCAATTCCAGATAAAGTTATCGGGAAGCATCTACACTTAGTTGCATCATTCGCTCTAGCTGAATCCATCATCCATTCATATCTCATCACATGTTGTCGGGGATCGGTTTTTCCTTCGTAGGTCGAAATAGTTGGCATGTTAAACTTCCTGGGGTACTCGACCTGTAGAATAGTATCTGTGAATGGAGTACGACTCCTGGATGTCCTCCAATCATCATTAGTCAAGCCTTGATTTTCTCTCATCAGTTGTCTGACCATAGCCGATAGGTCCGGGGTTTGTATGGAAGATGGCAAGTTGGAATCTATCCTATGAGACCGTTCTGGTTAGTGTCTCCTCTGTTGGCGATCTACCAAACGTGTATCCTGGGGACCAGCTTCATTAGAACCTTGGTGAGCCAGCCGTCTAGCTTCCACTCGTGCTCCATATCCTAAGTTTCCAAGTCCAACTTGGGTATGATTTCCTTGATTTAAGTGAGGTGCCATGGCTCCAGGTAGGGAACCAGGACCATCCCTGGGTTGATCGATCAACAACACCTGCTTGTATTGTTTCAGTTCTACAGCGTCTACGCCAGGGGGTTCATCGGACGAAGTCGAGCTATCAGATGAGGAGTAAGGAGTAGGGCTAGCTCCAGCATTCTGATGCTGTTATTGAGTAAGATGAGTCATGAGGTTGGTGTTAGCTTGAATCTGTTTGTTGAGTTGTCTTCCGCTTTCCATGAGTTCTCTCATTAGCTCGTTGAACTCTATTCTAGTGACAAATTCCATTTGGTTTTAGGCGACAGCAGTCCCCACGCCTGGATTAACTTATTGATTGTTGGGTCCTACTTTATGGACACTAGTAGTCATGTTGACGTCCGCGTTATGGGAGGATGATTTGGTTCGAGGTCTTCCCATTATAGAGTTGTTGGTAAGTACTCTGAGTAGAATCAACAGACTTCCTATGAATGACTTGGTCCTCCTTTGGAGGATTTCTTCAATCCAGTAGCTACAAAATAGAACCTAATGACCTGAGAATGCTTTCTCAGTGAAAGCATCAAAATTGGTCACTAACACTTAAAGAAAGATTTATGTCGAGGAAGATAGAAAATTAAAATACAGGAATATATGCACAATGAATTTCAAAAACTAGAACACCAGATTTATAGTGGTTCGGCGTAACTGCCTACGTCCACTTTAAGTTTAATCTTTATTGATCTTTTAAATAATTGAATATAGATACATTCTGTACACCAACAACTTTAATACAAGTTCTAACTGAAAGGAATGAATCTTGAAAATGGTAAAGTCTCCTTAGTGTTCTCAAAAAAAGGTCCCTTTTCGTTGCATCATTTCCCCTCTATTTATAGGCGAAGATAGGCTGGACTTCCCTCACGGGCCCAAGAACAAGGTATCTTGGCCCAAGGTAGGTGACTTCTGCATACCGAGCTAGGCATGCGGAGCGAGCCATGCCAAGCGAGAAATGCTGGTTGAGAATTGTCTGGTTGATCATCAAGTGACTCGAAGTAAAACCCTCAGAGGAACCGAAGCAAGTAGTGAATTTACTCGAAGCGAAGTCATGTTGATCGCCCTTACTTCGTGGTGGGTTTGACAACTTTCTAACACCTCTAGTACGCACCAGGCCAGTCATGACCGAGCGTAGTTTCCTAGTGAGGTATGCCGAGCGATGACACCCTACTCAAGGTCGAGTGTTGATCCTCCCTTTAAAGCCGATCGGCATCCAAGCCGAACCCAAATGTTTTGGCCGAACACCATCCAGGCCGAGCCACACGTCTATGCCTAAGACATACATGCCGAGCCACACATCTACGCTAAACGTACCCATGCCGAGTCACACATCTATGCCAAACGTCATCCATGCCGAACCACACGTCTACCTGAACGGTATCCATGCCGAGCCACACGTCTGGGTAACATTAACTTTTAATTAATTAAACAATTGTAATTAACTTACTTGATTATCACTTAAGTACTAATTACCTTTGTTAATTAATGATCATGTACTAATTACCTTACTTAAATAATTAAATAATCATTAAATTATTAATTAATTAAATAATAACTTTTTATAACTTAAAATATGTTTTGAAAACTTTTTTCAAAAAATGCTTAAGTGGAAACCAATTTAGATTTCAAAAAGAGTTCGTTTTCACTAACTATACTTATAGCAACTATCGCTATACGACTCGTGATTTTCAAATTTGAACCTTCATTTTCTAAGTCTTTCTTTTGACTTTAACTCTTAGGAAAAAAAATTACTAGTTGTAAAACATAAGGGTATGAACTTGGAACTAAACAAGTTTTAAACTTGAAAACATTTTGAAATTTTTAAAACCAAAGATCATAGATTTTATTCAAGGGATTCTATGTCGCTTTAAGTAGTAAGGTGCTAAATTTCTTAGCGTACAATCATGTATTCAACATCATAACATATTTAATTACATCACAACACCAAACATAAGCCAAGCTCTCAACTTTCTAACTAACATAACCATTAGACTTCATTTTAAGTCTACTTCCAAATCATGGCATACAAGCACATATAAATTATAACCAAACCTCATTATAGTCCAAGGACTTTTGCATATATACAAACCCACATTATTTTCACCCAAAAAACACCTCATATTTACAGCAAGTTAAGAAATGATATATGTTTTAAAATCCTAGTAAAGTGGAGAGAACTTTGCCGACCAAAGCTTAGTAACTTTACTCGAACTTTCTTTAGAACTTGTACAGGACCTAGCTCTTTGTTTCTAACTTAAAAAATAATATTTTTATAGCCTTAAGCAAGCAAAGGGGTTCGACCATAGGTCCATAATGGTTCGACCACATTGAGCAAGGAAGGTGAGAGCTTGTTTTATGGAGGAGAGGTGCCGAAATGAAAGAAGGATGCTTTAAACAAAAAATTAAGAGTTTTAAAGTGAATTAAAACTTAGAGTTTAAACTTATGAAATATTGTAAATCATGAAAGGTCTTTATGAAGGTTGGAGGAAATTTAGAAAATGAGAATGTAGTGATCAAATGAGAAAAAAAATTGAAAATTAGTTTTTATACGAAATGCATAAAGTAAATTACCACAACACCCTCATCTACCATGCCCTCCACATCCTTTTGCCACATCAACACCTTTTGCCCCATCTACCTCATGCACTTGCGGAAGAATAACGTCTCCCTCCTTCTCTTAATGACCCAACATGAAATAAATGTTTTTGTACTTAATGTTTCAAAATGATTTAACACCTTTTTATTTTTATTTTAAGTATGTTTAGCTTTTACTTAATAAGTCACATCCTACTTACATACTTAAGTAAATAAAAAATATATGTACTAATACATCCTAATAAATTTGCAAATATGTGTGTATACTTATACTCTAGAGTTCACAACGTTTTCGACACCTTTTAGATGATGAAATGTAGAAAATTTGAAAAACAATTTCCTTTGAACTAGTTACTTTTGTAAACAAATTTTAAAAACCATTTCATCATCATTAGTTATCATTCAAAAGAGTTTTATTTTGAGTTATACAACACGTTAATTAATTTTTAAGAATATATTAAAATATCCATATTTAAAGTGATTTAAATACTGCGTTATTACAATAACAAAAGTTGTTAGCACTATATAGTGGAAAATACGTCTACTAATAGCTTGTCTCCTACACGTCTCCGGAAGCTCATTCGTATAAAACCGAAATACCCTATTCTCAACCTACCTAATTTAAATAATTGAATCATGAATTTCATATGAATGAAAATGATGTCGGAAGTTGATTGAATTTATTTAAGGGAGAATGAAGATTGTTAAATTTTAAAATTGAGTTTAGAGTGATTAAATCGATTTGTGGAAATTACTTGTTTTAATCAACGTGTAAATAGTCTTTTTGGGCACTGTCTCGTATTTCGATGCAACCAGTTTCATCGGATCCGTAATAGCGAATTATTATATGATTTTAAGTTTTGTAGCGATCAGACTTATCATTTGGCTATGCGAGCTAGAAATGTATAGAAATTAATTAAAGGAATTTGATTAAAATAATTTGATTTTGAGAAACACTCTTCTAAATATGATGGAATTGGCTCCCGAAACTAATTCTATTGTGTTCGAAAATGGGGAATAACATATAGGACGCCAGGCGACACGCTTCGTTTGGAGTTTGAAAAATTTTCTATGTGACAGTGTCAGAATTTTATATATAAGGTCGCATCATTTCATTTCTCTCGAATGAAACCCTAAATGAAAATCGATAGCCGCTTCCTCTTTTATGTTGTTTAATGGCCGAAAATGGCCAATCTCCTCTCCTTGATTTCTCCTCGTCCATTTATTGAAATTGAATGCTTTCAAAAGAAAAATGAAGATCTTGAGGAGATCTACAATCTATGAGGTTGGATCAAAATGGAAGTTTGTGAATTCACCAGAATCTAGCCTTGATGGTCGCGCGGGTTTTTTTATGTTACATGACGATCGTTGCGATGAAGGGGGCCGTGCCTCTGGCGATGGTGGAGGAGGCCGAGACAGCAGCGATGGTAGGCTTGGATGGAGTTTTGGTGGCTCGTGGTGGCGCACGTCGAAGGGGTTGGTCATGATTGTTTGGGTTCGTGCTCAACAAAAACGCGCGCTGGAGATTTGAGAGGAAGAACGTGAGTATGATTTAAATTTAGTCAATGTTATTAAGTGTTAATTAAAATTTAATTATCTTGAATACTAATAAATCCGTAACTTTTACATACGAGGTCAGATTCGAGTGAAACGAGTTACGTCGGATTCGTATCGACAAAGGCTATGGCATGGAATCGAATTAGAATTTATTTGGAGCTGAATTTTTTTAATTTCAAATAAAGGTGAGTGTTTTAAATGCTCAGTATGCATTAAAATATTTCCAATGTTCGTTAAATTGATATCATGAGGTAATTCAATTTTATTGACTGTTGCTTAGTAATCTAATTGACATTTAAATTGACATATGAATTTAACAGTTAGGAATTTATAATTGGCAGTTAAATTGAAATTGGAATTAAATTTCTAATTAAACACCCGATATTGATAACTGGTTAATTGTAGTGATATTTTGACCGATTTAGATGTTGTTTGCGATGGATGTTTATTGGTTGATGTACTGGATGATTTGGGCGTTTATTTATTTTATCTACTCCTATTACCACCCTATAAATTATTTGATAGTATATAAACTGTTATTTGAATTATTTCGAACAAATTAAGAAATAGGTTGAAATGATATATACTCATGACATTTATTTTGGATCGAAATGATATATATCTAACCCTAAAATTTAAAATCGAAATAACTGATCACTTGGCCATAGAATAGAAAATTATATACGGACACCGGATTAGTTAAATTTAACAATTTTAAATCCTTGGATTTTAATTTTTTTCAAATGATTTGGTTTTATAAAAATAAAATTGAATTGAAGTATACGAATTGAATATTTTCGAACTCGGGCTTGGAATGTTGAAACTAAAATTTGTTAACAAAAGTGTTTAAAGAATTGAATTCGAAAGTTGAAGTTATAATTGAAATATGATTTAATTCATGGAAATTGATTTGTTCAAAAGTTTTGAAATTTTATTCGAAGTATTAAATTAAAAGCAATTTAAATGGATATTTCAAATATGAGCTCAAAATTGAATTATTTTAAAAGATTTGAACCATAAATTGAATGTTGAAGTTTAAATTGATTTAAGTGATTTAAACCGGCATTTGAAACAGAACTCAAAATTGATATAAACTGAAATGGTTTAAAATTAAGGACTGAATTGAAATTAAAACAATTGAATCGAATAGTTGAATCGAATTTAAAGTTATATTGAAGTTAAGTTGAACTGGAATTGAAATTGATTTGAATTAAAATCGAAATTGAGGCGATTCGAACTGAATTAAGACTGAAGACGATTAAAATTGAATCAGTTTGGTTGAATTTAGACCTATGTACAGATTTATTAGAAATGGAAAGAAATGGTTTTGAATTTGAAATTATTTTTACTATAAACTATTTTCCTATAAACTATATTAAAATTTATCTTTTTAAATTTCCAAATTATTTAAATTTCCAAATCATTTAATATATAATCCATTTTAACTATACAAACTATTTTAACTCTTTAAAACTATTTAAAAAAATTCAAACTATTTTCTAAAAATTCAAGCTGGTCAAGTGGGAACTGTTTGTATTTAAATCGTGGATTTAATGCAAATGTGGTTAAAATGAAGTTAAAACCTGAATTGTAATTCGAATTGAATTTTGAAGTAAAAATGACATATCGAACTTAATTGACATGTATTGAAATGAATATGATATTTTGAAATGATATGATATTTTGAAGTGAACGTGATATTTTGATATCAAGTAGAATTGTTTTCAAAATGTAAAAGAACCAACCAGTGTGTAAAACTACATTTGGTTGTTAAAGAGACCGATGACTCTTATTGGCATACTCTCTGTCAATATTGGAACCACTTTAACAACTGTGTACGCGGAGGAGACTCTAGAATGAAGTGGTTGGATTTGGTGTATGTTTGTTGGATTTGAAGAAAGAGAGCGATGATGGATGAACCTCAGCACTTGTGCCAATTTGAAATGACTAAAACAGGACAGCTTGACGGGGCCTAGTGGGCTAGCTATCCCAAGCAGACATCCGTTCTTCGATTTTCTTCTTGGACTTGGTCCATTATATTACTTTTGATGTTGGTTTTATTTGGTGCACCTTGATTTTAGGATAACCTCCCTTTGACTCGATATGGGAAGGATGGACACTGTAGGTGATCATGGCTACGATGTGTTAGCACTGGCCTCACGATCTGAACTGGTAGTATTCTACTTTGGGCATTGCTTCATGTGTCTTGTCATACTTTTATCCTTATACGAGACCACTACGAGTTTTGTTTAGTGTTGTTGTATCACGGCACATCCCTATCCGCTGACATGCTACTGGGGTGTTATATGCAAACTGTACAATAATGTTTAAAAACGCATTAAGTAGGATTAATGTAAAGTCTTGACGCTAAGAAAAGTATTTATTTTACTGGACATTATATATATAGCATATTCTACTATATATAAATATTTTGACGGATCCTTAAGAGATAGAAAATCCCGTAACATCTCTTGAGTTATTGCATGCACGTAATTCACTGGATAGATGATGTGAAACTCTATAAACATCTCTGATGCTATTACACTTCTGTTATATGTGATACTGATTTGACTCACATAAGGATATTTTAGTCCTGACTCGGCCGTTTTTTTTCCATTACGCTCGAGTCAGCCCTGAGTTTTCAGTGCATTGAAGATTATTTTTCGAAGGACGAAGACGAAGATTTTGGTATATAATTACTAGTATTATTCTCGAATCATGTTGTTAAGCTGCATCATTCTATTATTCTATTGTATGTATAACTTTGTTAATTGTTGTATAAATTATAATCAAATGTATAGTATAAACAGATTCATGAACTATTCATTTGATTATAATATTTTGTCATTTTGCTGTGATATTTTGTGTTTGTTTTCTTCTTTTCTTATTTTATTAATTAATCCCATTGATTGTCTGTGTTTTGGATTGTTTGAGTTGGACATATGTGGATTTTTGTCGATTTAAACCTTTCGAAATATGGATCGTCATAGTTGGTATTAGAGCTTTGGTTTAGCGATAACCTTAGCTTTATGGGGTTTGACTCATTAGAGACAGGGTAGTAATACCCTAGAATGAGTTTGTTTGAGCGTATGTATATAAGAGAGTGCTTGGGGTTTAATTCATTAGAGATGGGGTAGTAATACCTTAGAAGGAGTTTGTTTGAGCGTATATATAAGAGAGCACGTACTTGTTAGCGCCATAAAATGTTTTATATTGTGTTCGCTTATCTGTTGAGTTATTTATGAATTCTGGCCCGTGCATGGGATGCCATATTATCGAAGGGGTTTCTAAACACTTAAACAAGGCAAGTCGAAATAATATTGTTTAAAAATCGGGTAAATGAAATAATTTTTTCTAGATTATATTATATATATAAATGATAACTTTCATAAACCTGATGATTATTAATAAATATTGTTGTTAGGACATGATAATATTTAGTTATCATCGATTATTGATTGAATTAAGCTAAAAACAAATACTTTGTGAACTCTACTTCACTATGCGTTCGATAATTAAGTTGAATTGAACTCTAATTGCAATAAGACTTGTTTGAATTAAAAAAGATGTAAATTAACGAAATGTTTTCATAATAAGGTAATGGAATTGTATAAGCTATATTATAAATAAAAAGATTTTAAAAGATGAGAATTTGAGAATTTAAATCCCAGTGCTTTTAAAACTATTTTCTAATATTTTGAAAATAATAATTAGTATTATTTAAAAATATTTACGAATAGAAGTGTTTCAAAAGGGAATTAATAAGAAATAAGTCCTATACTCCCCTCTTCTGTCGTAGGAAAATAATTCGGTGATGGTGGCCGCATCCTCGACATTCATTTTTGAGTCTCAAAGTGGGGGAGGCACTTAGTAGCTTTGCTATGCATTTGGTTCCATAAATAGATTTTGATTTAAAATTTCTAAATATGATTTGATATTTATAAAAGATATGAATATATATATTATTTGAATACGATTTAGAAATAAACCTGGTATTTGAATTCTTAAGTTCCAATTAATTAATGGTTTTCAATGTAGGAATAAGTGAATTTTTCTGAATAGTTGGAAACTTCTAAAATGAGAAATAAAAATTGAAGCTAAGTGTTTAACTGAAATATGAGAAGAAAAATTACAACTCTTAAATTTCAAGATAATGGAAATTTAAACGAGTGTAAATTATTAAACATTCTTGTTAACTAAAAGGAGTAAGATAAATTTGTATAACACTCAATTACATTCTAAAAACATGTATAAAACTTACAGAAATGTTTAAAAAGGTTGAAATGTTAAATATGAATGTGTAAGAGAATATTATACAATTTTGAACTTAAGTAATAAGAAATGTTTCAAATTGGAATTGTTTTTAAAGAAATGTTTATAAAAAATTTAATTAAGTTGTTACAAGAAAAATTGTACATGTAGTTAACGTTCTAGGAAATGTTAAATGAATAATTGGAGTAGTAAAAAGAAATACTATTTAGATATGAACTTAAGAGAAGGTAAGAAAATAATAAACTAAATCATATATTTGTAAATTGTTTGAAAAAAATAATAATTTTTTTCCAAAGGATAGCTGTAACTTTCTGAGATAATTATAATTTGAATAATATTGTGTAAAAGAAGATACATCTGTATAAAATGATTATATACTTATGAAATAATTAATGAAATAAGAAAGTTGAAATCTGAATTATGAAATGAAATTATAATTAAGTCAAGTTGAATGGAATGAATTAACAAAATAAGTTAATAGAATGAATTATAAGATGAAAGATAACTGAAGAAAAGTTGAATAAAATTGATCATGATAAAAATAAAAATTATTAATATGAATTTGAGTTATAAAATAAAATTTACTTAAGTAAAGTTAATGATATGAATTAATGAAATGAACAAATGAAGTGAATAAATGAATTAATTTAAACTTTAGTTACGAAGTAATAGTAAATATGAGTAGCGTATATAAAATGTTTATAATAAACTTAAATGGTTTTATGAAATAGTTATAAGTGATATTAGTATTAAAGAGAATATACCAAGTGGTAATGAAATAAATTTAACTTAAATTAGACAAAATGAAACGATTTTATAAAATGGTCCATAAATAAATTGATATGAAATGTGTTAAACAAAAAGTGAAATAATTGAATTGAACAAATTGAATGTAAATGAAATAAATGTAAATAAATTGGAAGCAAACCAATTAAATGTTAATCAAAATTTGATGTTAAAAGAAATAAAGTGCATAAATTAAATATTGACATTGGATAATGTAAATTCATATAATTATGAATTAATTGAATGAATATTAATTATTGCATGGTTTCCTTTGTTGAAAATTATTGTTACGATTGCTTTTGCGGCATATGATTTTTTTGTTGGGTATTAGTGCTTATGCTTATGATTTGGATTCAGAATGCGTGTTATATGGTTCTATTAAACTCATATATGTTTTTATATCTTTTTATAAGTGACTAATATCCTGAATTGAGTTGAGATGGGTACAAATGAAGACCGTTTGGATGTATACATGGTTTGATTTGCTTTTGTTTTCTTAGCATGAGTGAACTCGCTCATATTAATAATAATAATAATAATAAGGTACATATCTCGGATTACATACCACATTTTTATATTTTTCCCGATGGGATGCCTCATCATTGATATGAGATGTATATTTGGTATATTTGTGATATATATTTGTACTGTATAATTTTTACGATCGAGCCCCGTAAAGGAGATGTTGCCGAAATTTTCCGTAAATTCGGGTGTTAGAATTTTTTTGAGATTTTAAAATTGTATAGCTTGTTTTAATAAATAAGTTGTAATTTCTGTAAAGTCAGTGTTGGAGTGGCATAGTAGAAGCGTAGTAAAGGTTTTCAAATAAGATTTTATGTTTTGTATGTTGATTATTTTTAGTAAAATATATTATATGTCAAATTCCTTACTTAACAGATTTTCGAGGACGAAAAGTTTTGAGTAGAGGTGAATGTATGTAACAACCTATTTTTTTATAACTAAAAATATTAAATTTAGTAATTTTTTGAATTTTTATACTGTGAGAAATTAAAATTTATGATTTATTAATGAGAAAAATAATTAGAATATGATTTAATAATGTTGTTTGAATGTTATTGACAACTATTTTAATGTAATTTCAATCAGTTGAAATAATTGCATAGTTAATTTGGTTATAATTGTAAATAGGAAAAAAATTAATGTTGGATTCAATGTTGAAATGATATGTTATAAATTGAAATAGGTTTATTATAGAACATGAAATAAATTAATTAATATATAAATTTATTACCTTTTGTTTGTAAACAATAAATTTAGAAATGTGTTTGTATTATTAATATATAACAATTGTTTTATTTATCGCTATATTATTTAATCCGTTGAAATTAATTTGGAAACTAATGAAATTTAACGTAATTAAATATTGCAGTTAATATGAGTTAAGATGATAACCGTAGAATATGAATGTAATAAAATGTAAACTAATTATATTCATAAGGTATTTAATGATTTAATAATAAGAATTTAAAATCAAAACAAAATAAATTATTTGGAATTTAAATTATAGTGAATGGCTTTATTCAGTTGAAATTGAACGCTGAAATTTGTGCAATATTTAAATATTGGATTTAACATGGAAAATTAATTTTTAAAAGATTATAAATTTTAATGTAATCAAGAATGATAAATTTATTAACTTTTAAATTTGAATTTAAAAGTGACTAAATCAATTTAACAATAATTTATTTAATTAACATGAAAATTAGCCATTTTGGCCACTGTCTCGGAATTCGACATAACCAGTGTCATCGGATTCGTAACAGTGAATTATTGTAGGGTTTCAAGTTTCATGGCGGTCAGGCTTACTTTTGATCGTGCGAGCTCGAAACGCATAGAAATCAATTAAAAGAATTTAAATGAATATAATTTGATTTTGAAAGTTAACTTTTACATATAATAGAATTAGCATTTGAAACAAGTTCCATTGAGTTTAAATATATCGAAAACATATATTTCAATATATGGGATGACCTACTTTCATTTCCGAAACGAAATGGGCTTTCCAGATCGTCGTTATTATTTCGATCCAATTCGATCTATCCATTCGTTCTTATCTATCTCTGCCCATATATAGGCTATTATAAATCCTAGTAGCCTTTTTATTTTCTATTCTCCGTACATACATTTTTTTTCTCATTTCCTCTTTCCAATGGTAGACAACCCAAACCCCACTTTCAATTTCAAACCAAAATCAATCTCCAAAAATTCAAACTCCTCAAACCATAGCAAATTATATATCTTTTTGGAAAGCACTCGACGAATGCAATCTACATCTGCAGTTTATTTTTGCAATTGAGTCTCGGTTTAGCCAGAGTTTGGCAAAGAAGTTTTTGGCCGTTGAAACTATAGTTGTCATTTTAACGGTGGATCTTCATCGATAGGACGATCGGAAGTTGCTGCAGCATAGAGCTCGACAAGTGGAATAGATCCATGTAGTTAATTTACCTCAACAGTACATCGATTTGCTAGAAACGGTCTTGAAAGTGGTGGTGGCACGGTGATCGGGGAGGCGACCAGAAGGCCGAGTGCGTAGGGCGAGTGGGCGGCCCAAGGCAGTAGTTCCAAGCGTGGTGGTTGATCTGGGTATTGGTGATCGTAGAGGCAGGGGTTCAAGAGTGAAAAACGGTGGCTGAAGCTTGTCGTGTATGACGATGGGTTATGTATCGCGATGCTAGGGTTTGTGAGATTCGGATATTTACGAAACTTCCTCTGTTTATTTTAAATTTTCAAACGTTCTAACCATCGTAACGTTTTCATACGAGCTCGGATTTGGACGCGATTTCTTGCGTTGGGTTCCTATCGGAATTTTGGACGATATGAAACTTGTTTTGCTGCATTCTAAGACTGTTCAAATTTAGACGTTCATTTGGATTTTAAATCGATGATACATCAAAGGTGGGTAATTTAACCCACTTACAAATACTAAACCTTCTTATGTTAGTTGAATTAATTTTATGATGTGATAAAAATATTTTATTTGCCATTTGGTGATTTAATTTAACATCTTAATTTAATTTGAATTTATATTTAATTAAATTGCCATTTGAATTCATATTGAATTTAATTGTTAGTTAAATACCTGATAACGATAACCAGTTAATTGATATATTTTGAAGTAAATATGATATTCCAAAATAAAATAATATTTTGAATTGAACATGATATTTTGATATCAAGTATGAATCGTTTTCGAAATGTAAAAGAACCAACCGGTGTGTAAAACAACGTTTGGTAGTTAAAGAGATCGTAGCCTCTTATTGGCATATTCTCTGTCAATATTGAAACCACTTTAACAACTGTGTACGAAGGAGACTCCAGAATCAAGTGGTTGGATTTGACGTACATTTGTCGGAATGGAAGAAAGTGAACGATGATGGATAGACTCCAACACTTATGCCAATTTGAAATGACTAAAACAGGATGCTTAACAGGGCCAAGTGGGCTAACACCCCTAGCGGACATCCATTTTTCGACCTTCTTCTTGGACTTGGTCCATACCGTTACTTTTCATGTTGGTTTAGATTGGTGCACCTTGATTTTGGGATAACCTCCCTTTGACTCGATATGGGATGGATGGACGCGGTGGGCGATAGTGGCAACGATGCGTTACCACTGGCCCTGCGACCTAAACTGGTAGTATCCTACCTTGGGCATTGCCTCACGTGCCTTGTCGTACTTTTATCCCTATACGATACCACTTTGAGTTTGGTTTAGTGTTGTAGCGTCACGGTGCATCCCTATCCTTTAATATGCTAGTGGGGTGTATATGCAAACTGTACGACAATGCTTAAAAGTTCGTTAAGGGGGATTAATGTAAAGCCTTAATGCTAAGAAAAATATTTATTTAACTGATTAGACATTATATGTATAGTGTATTCTACTAAATATATAAATATTTGACGGATCCTCAAGAGATGGAAATTCCCATAACATCTCTTGAGTTATTCCACGCATATTTACATCTCTAACGCTATTACACTCCTGTTATATATGATATGATTTGACTCACATAAGGATATTTTAGTCCTGACTCATGTGTTTTGTTTTTTCATTACGCTCAGGTCACCCCTGAGTTTTCAGGGCGTTAAATATTATTTCCAGAATACGAAGATGAAGATTTTGGTTTATTATTACTAGTACTATCCCCGCATCATGTTGTTCTGCTGCATCATTCTATTATTTTATTTTATGTATAACTCTCATAAATGTTGTATAAATTATAATCAAATGTATAGTATAAACAACTTCATGAACTGCTTATTTGTATATTTTGTCATTCCGCTGTGAGATTCTATGTTTGTTTCCTTCTTTTCTTATTTTCTTAATTAACCCCATTGATTATCTTTATTTCAGATTATTTGAGTTGGACATGTTTGGATTATTGTCGATTTAAACCTTCTGAAATGTGGGTCGTCACAAAATCTCTTTAGTAAAATTTTACAAAAATAAAATGATAACCATAATTCACACAAATGATTATCTATGCCATATGCATTATTTTGCAACACATCCATTTAGGTTTAACTTTAAATCCAAATTTTAAACACACAAGAATACAAGAGATGATAATATTATTTACTTTCGGTTAATGTTGTGATGAGATTTGACATAAACTTCTTTTCCTATGCTTTTCATTCCTCTTCTAAATTAAATTCATAAAGATAAGAGTAATGATGGATGACCTCTTCTTTGTTTAGTTTTAATTTAGAATAAAGGTGAATAAGTGAATGGAGAGGTGGGGAATGATATTATAACGACCCGCCCTTCGTAATATCTAAAAGTTGGCACCTTACAACATCGCCTTGCTTTCAAATACCACAAAAGACATATTATCTAGGTAAAATTAGAACAAAATATTAAACCAAGACATTGATAAGATATCACAACGGAATGACAACATATAGTATACTGAACATACATGAACAGAGATAGAATAACAATATATATATATATAAGAGACCGAACTTGTGGATGCAACTGACAAATAAATATCGGTACATAATAGTCAGAATACATCAACTCCAAAAGCATAGAGTTATAAATAAATATCTGATACAACAGTCTAATATATAAATAACAGTTATGTCATGTACAATAAAATAAAAGTATATATACATCTCAAAACATTGTTGCCATGCCTCCAAAATGCTCCAACTGCGCACTCTGCTAGCATATCCCCAAAAGCACCGGACTCTTGAACTACTCAATCTACTACGTGAGAGTTGTCAAGACATATGATGACAAAGACAAGACGCAAGTCAGACATAAAGCCAAGAGTGAGGGTAACTATCTCAAAATAATATATATTAAAACTATACACAAATAGACATGATAATAAAATCACAACCGGCCCTCTCCAAGAACATGGCTCAAGGGAATCCAAAGTGCCTATAAAAAAGTACAGTAAATCCATTGAAAAAGTAGGGGATTATACCATAACCTGCTCTTCTCCTGTAATAAGTTAGCACAATATCTCATTGCACTACACTAGCCCAAAAACTACTAATAATATAGTACGAATATACAGTGATTCTAAGACAACATCACTACCACTCAAATAGATAAGATACGCCCCAACGCTTATAGTCCCTACAGCTAAAACCAAAAAGTGCAATACAATGCCTATGGTCACTACTGTTAAGATCAAATTGAAGATGACTTACTACTGGGGAACTCTATATCCCAGCCCCCTATCATCTAATTCGTAGATGACTTAACATTGAGGAACTCCATGTCTCAACCCGCTATCATCACAAATGATATATGACTCGCTACCGAGGAACTCTAAGTCTCAACCTGTTATCATATAAAAACCTAGATGACACACTAATGGGGAACTTTATGTCCCATCCCGCTATCATCAAAATCGCGGATGACTTCGCTACTGGGAACTCCATGTCCTTGCCTGATATCATCACAAATTGTATAAGATTGCCATGCACGGCTCTAGTCGCCACGACCTAAAACCCATTAGGTAACTTTAACAAAACCTCATACTAACCCAAATCACATTCAAAATCGAACGCATGGCCCTAATGTCATACTACTTTCCCGGTATACCCTTCTGGTCCACCAAAAATTTACAGTTTTGGAATATGTGCTAGGTTGGTCCCATGTGGCCTCGAAATCAAAGTACCCAACAACCTACCAACATTTCCCAGATTGTATCCCTCGAAAACTAGTGAATATTGTCCAAACCTCACCTCAATCCGACTTTGTATGCGAAAGTTATCGCATTTTGAAGCTTCTATCGAACTGGGCGATCAGTAGTAGGTCAGGCGACTGAAAAAGGATACCAGACGACTGAAACAATCACTCTGTCAACTAAACCTCCCTTGTCCCTCTAGTTTGAATGGACCCAATTCATTCGACTGTATGGGTCCCACCAACCAACTGTTCCTAAACTTGAGTTGTTTTTTGCACCTTCTCGAATCTTCAAACATCCATAACTTTTGACTCGTAGTCCCAAACGACTTGTCGTTTCTTCTATTAGGATCATGGCATTACGATCGTGGAGAAATCCACTTCAATCTAGAGTTATTAAATCATGAATTAACATAATTTGAAATGGATGCTTTTCCTTAAACGTTTTCGATATCAGAAACTAACTTTTTGCATAAGTAGAGCTCAACAGCCAATCGTAATGACCCGACCTCTTCGAACACGCCAAATGTCATTCTCGGCCTTTTTTCCTTGTGCGTAGCCTATATGTGTGTCAATGCACTTATTTATGTATGACTATAAGTGCATCGAGTATGCACTCATGTCCACGCCAACGCATAACGAATCACAAATCACATTTTGGAATTCACCGAGGCGATTACTCAATACGGTATATTCTCATGCAACTTAACGCACATGATGGGCGCTATGGCTATGTGAAATGCATACAATGAACATGTAATCAATAATACTTCTATATAATCAAACAACTGCATATCTATACAAACAAACAATCACACAAAATTCTGACAACAATATAATCTTTTGTATTCATTGTTGCTTAGCTTCAAATGCACGTATACGTATACCCACTCGTGAATACATACACACACATATATTCGAATAAGTAATTCAATTATTACTTAAATCAAAAATTACTTTTATTTACTAAATCCCTTTTGAATAAAGGTGAATTATCTCCTTAGATCGTTTTATAAAATATCAGGCTTTCTTATAAACCACTTTATAAAATACAATACTAACTTTACCCTATTAAATACTTATTTCTCCTGCATTGAAAATCAAGTATTCATCATTTTACTATTCTATAAAATATCTTATTTATTTTATAAAATATATTCTTCATTTATAAAATCATGAAACCATTTTATAAATACTAATTAAGCTTCATTAGTCTCCAATAACTTTAATAATAAGTGTAGAGTTCACAAACCACTTAAATTAGCTTACTGACATTCTTCAAATCAATTCAAATGGATTAATTAATAATTTATAATGATGTGCACATTATTACACTACGTAATTGATCCCAAATCAAACCATAACATCATAATAATCAACCAATTTAACCCCAAATCAATTCTAGGGTTTACTAACTTTTCAAAATATAGTAATTAGGGTCGTAAAAAATTAACTAGCTAAGGGAAACATGTTTATAACATGAATACAAGTTTAAACTAACCAAATCATTCTCCATATCACTTCATATGATTCAATATTAAGCAATAAAATGAAGTATAACACATAAATTTATAAGTAGAATCATTCCACTCACCTTATTTTCCCTAAATCAAGCTCTAATCACCAAAACCCATCTCCAAGCTAACTTTAATGTTGACGTCTCTTTCCAAAATCCGATTAAAGCTAATTCCTTAGCGGGTTTTGTAGAGAATTGATAGAGAGGAATTATGGTGATTTTTACTTGAATTTAGGAATTTTATTTAGGGATGTTATGGTTAAAGTATTAGAAGGTGATTAAGAGGGGATTAGAAGACCATTAGAGAACGAAGAGAAGAAATATACGTGGATGAGAGATAAGGAAGGTAGTTAGCCACATATAGGCAACTTATGGGCTAAGCCATTCTCTCCATCCGGCATTATTCATTCCCGAAAACTCCGAATTCCAAACATATCGAATCTTATACTCAAACAAGCTCTGAATGACATTCTAGATCCAATGGAAAAGTTTCGGGACCCAATTCCATAGTAAACAAAAGTTAGCCTTTTGGATCGATACAAATCAAACGCAGGATACCAGCTAAAAATCGATCAATCGAAATATATCAATGCTTATACTCAAAAAAAATTGCAACATTGATGCAGACTCAACTAAAGTGATCTTGAGTCCTAATTCGACTGTATGCAAAAAGCCACATTTTAGATTTCCAATTCAATAACGACTTAATATTTAAATTAACTATTTAAATATATTATTGTTAAATATGTAGGTTGTTACATTCTCTGCTTTTGAAAAGGATTTCATCCTTGAAATTTACATGAGTATAGAAAGTAACAGGACTAACCAAATTTCCTAAATCTCAATGTTGGAAAGTTCCAATAGTACCTTCCCATATTGGAATGCATCACACACACTATGAAATATGCGATGACCTACATCATCCCACATTTCCTAAAAATTATTGCCTCCCTTAAGAAAGCTTCTCACTATTTAATTTCCAATTTAAGAAAATAAGCAATTAAAAGTTATACATTAGCTCTCAAGTACCAAATTGTACTATACAAATAGAATTGTGCACTGACACAGAATTCAAACATGCATAACTTTAATGTAGTAACCGATACTACCATAGTCATACATGACTATTAATTGGAGAGTAAGCTTAAGTGAGTTAGTATCAAAATATACCATAGAGTTAGAGTCACATCAAATGGCAGTGGACTCATATCTGTGCAGTTCAATTGCTCGACGGATTCAATGCGGTAGATGTGCAAAAATTCATAGCGGGTATACAATAAGGATATAACGGGATATAGCGGATGACTCTAAAATAGCATATAACACTCATACTTAATGTTTTTACGAATATATAAATGGTAGTTAAATGAAAAATTAATATTCTATTGAATTATAATTAGTACGTAAATAATTTTAAATAAAAACTTGTGCAAATATACTGTAAATAAACATAAAATTATTATATAACATAAACGAATTTAGTAGAATATTGGAGTATTTTCATTTTTGAAAATATGTTAAAAATTAAATTAAATAAATTAAGTTAATACTTTTTATAATGTATAAATGTCACTTTTCAATTCATTTATTTTATAAAAGATATAGCAGAAATAGAGGAATATAGAGGGAATAACGAGATATAGCGGAAATAGCAGGGCTTAAAGAAGAAAGGCTATATTTGAGGCTATATGTAAAAATCGTAGCAGTAGAAATCCGCTATGAGATACATCAAGATTATAGTAGGGCAATAACTGCACAGACTCGTATAGAGCATTTCGCGTCCCATAGTAGGCATGGATGATATGCGATCTATTCCAAATAGCTAAGGAATATAAATCAATACCCATCATAACTAACGGGTGGTCCAAAATGGATGATTGCTTTCCACTTTTATTACCTTAGTTGTATCCCATGGGCATTCCCACTAAGGAGAATCATCCCCATGAGATATTCAAAAGTGAACTCTAATAGGGATAAGCTACGCAAGAAAACCTCAACCAATGCCTCAGAACCAAGGCAAATCTCTTTGCCTATAATAATGAAGTACCAACTAACTCAAACTCGAAAACAAATGGTTAAACTTGTCAACACTCCTATACTGATAAGCTATCCTACTCCAGATGAATGGAATGCTTAAGCTACATGCTCTTTCTATCTTAGAAATGAATTGAGAAGCGCTTGAATAAATTCCAAATCACAGGTCTACATATCAACTTCCAAAACACTACATCCAACCCAGCGAAAGTCGCCCTTTCCCAATGTCGATAAACATCTCACCTACGAGAACATTCCCTAGACTTATAACGATGGAAGTCTTCCCATGCATGTGTCCAAGACTGTGTCTCAGCAACAGTCTTAGGACCCAAATATTTCTCCCCTCAAAGGCTAAGGAAATTCCAGCACTCTTTTGCAAAATCTAAAGCCGGTGGAGCTAAAAATACTGATGCCTAAAGGGCCACACCACTTATGACGCTAACTGCAATATGCTTGAAATGTTCACGGGTGATGGAACATCTTTTGCGGTAACGAAGTAGTCTTTGAACAAATTAGGAATCTTAGACTACCTATCCATAGTCGTTCTCGTATTTCGTTTGATCATACAGATAATCTAACAAAAATACCTTAACAACAAGCGCCAGAAATAATTTAAGTTCAAAAGACAAGCGGTGTATAGAGTATCATATTGTAGAAATGTACAAGTACACTCTCTTAACAAATTTTCTACTACTAGATTAATTAACTCAAACTGGTCTAGTTGGTCCGAGTGTTGAGCCTAAGCTCTGATGCCAACTGTAATAACCTTCCCTTTATAATACCTAAAAGTAGGCACCTTATAACATTGCCCTAATTTCAACTACCACAAAAGATATATTGTTGGGGTAAAATTTGAATAAAACACTAAACCAAGACATCGATATGATCTCATAACGGAATACCAACATATAATATACTAAATATACATGAACAGAGATTGAATAACAATATATATAAGAGACCGCACTAGCGGAAGCAACTAACAAATAAATATCAATACATAATATCAGAATATATCACTCCAAAAGCATGGAGTTATGAATAAATATTTAATACAACAGTCTCGTATATAAATAAAAGGCCTGTCATGTGCAGTAAAATAACAAGTATATATGTCTCAAAGCATCGATGCCACGCCTCCAAAATCCAGCTGCGCACTCTACTGACGTACCCCAAAAGCACCTGCCTCCCAGACTACTCAATCGAGTACCCGAGGGTTGTCATGACGTACGAACATAAAGACAAAATGCGAGTTAGATATATATCCTGGATTGAGGCAAACTATCTCAATTAGGGATGGCAATGGGGCGGGTCTAGGGTCTAAACCCGGTAGACCCGCCCTTGTTTTTACCCATCTGGACCCGCCCCATTGGGTCATCGGGGCGGGTAGACCCAGACCCACTCAAAAAAGCTCCGGGTCTAGGGTCGGGTTGGGGCTTGGCCGACCCGCCCCAACCCGACCCGCACTACTACGATCGCATGAGAACGCTTTATTGCTACAAAGATGATATGTTGATCCTTTTATACATAAGTGGTTATAACATGAATAATCTAATGTTCCATTCAACAAGTTATATTATTTTATGGTATTAAGTTGTATCATTAATAATTATATAATAACATATACATGTTTTTCCTAAATCATTATCATGCGCCTTATTTTTATAATCTAACTTTACCATTGTAAACACATTGATATCTATATTTGTTGTATCATTTAATGACAATCCCTTCTACAAATATAATGAATAAATATATTTATATTAACGCATAATTTTGAATATATATGCAAAGTATCACCGGGTCTTGGGGGGGGGGGGTGGGGGGTCTACCCTGACCCGCATAGGTTTCGGGTATGGGGCGAAAGTTCAGACCCGCACCGGGTCTATGGGGCGGGTCCGGGGAAGGGTTTAAAAACCCGGGGCGGATCTGGGGCATAAAAAACCCACCCCAACCCGCCCCATTGCCATCCTTAATCTCAATATACTGAAAAACTATATGCAAACTAGTAACAAAGTCACTGTCGGCCCTCTCCACACATGTGGTTCATGGGAAATCCGAACTGCCTATAAACAAGTATAGCAAATCCATCTCAAAAGTAAGGTATCATGCCCTAACCTGCTTTTCTCCTATAACAATAAGTTAGCCCAATATCTCATTGCACTATACTAGCCCAAAAACTACTAATGGTATAGTACTAATATACCATGAACCTAGAACAATGATACCTACGGCAAAAATCGATAAGAAACACCCAAACGCGTACAGTCCCTAAGGCTAAAACAAAATAGGTGCGCCACAATTTCTATGGTCACTACCGCTAAGACCAAATATTAGATGATTTCTATAGGAGCATTCTTCCAGCCAATATGTACCAAGGGTAGTGCCAAAGGACGTATAGCCGAACAAAAAAATGTAATGAACCAAAAACTTATGTATAAAGGCTTAAGTAGGAGTGTTAAGAGTAGCCGAGAACATAAGATGAAATAAAGTTTACCAAACCTAAAATGGACATGACTCATTAAAACATCTAATAAGGATTCTTTCAATTAAACAAAAACTATGAGTTCATTATCAATGTTGAGAAAAAGGATCGTTATTGATAATAATCTCCTCGATTGTAAATATGCCATGAAGAGTATGGACTCTACCATATGACACGATGCTCGAATTCAAAATAGACTCCAAGTACATTACCAAATATGATTTTGATAGTTATACTCGAAGCGAGATGATCCACCGGCTGTAGGTGCATCTTCAAAAGGGAGATCAATGTAGTTGGAATATATTAAGCGACATCGATAGGAATAACATCATAGATTTCAACTGTTGAAATTAATGTAAACATTCATCACTCAATGTGCTTCAGTCAATTTAGATTTAAATCGTAAAATTATCACCCAAAATGACTTTGAATTTTGGTACCTCTTTGTTAAAATAGAAATTTCAAATAATGATTTACAACAGGCTCTTTGCACATGATAACCAAAATATCATAACATTGGAGAGGGTGATGACTGATTTTAAGTATTGGATAAGATCCAAGAATTAATTCAGTTGTATCACTCGACAAGCATCAGAATTAAGCAAATATTTTGATAGAGAAATTGAATAGTTTGATTATCAGTCAAAATGCAGAGGAAGCAAGTGCCAATATGAAAGAATGTTAATGAATTACTAAAATATTTCTAAAACTACAAGTAAAGATGTTGGGATTTTCCCAAATGAAATACATAAACACCATATTAAAATGTTTAATGTGGAGCATACAAGATGTATTTCTTATGCATAGGTAATACAAAATATCATATATGATATATTATCTACTGTATAACTATTCACTTATGTAATTGATGCATTGAACGAGTACCAAAGCTGAATTAATATCGCTAGATGGTAGTATTCGCATGTATTTACAAGATACTAAGGAATAATTTATGGAAACAACTAAGTCCTTATGATGCAACATTCAGATTAGAACTTCATAAGTGATATAGACTATAGTATGTCAATCCTAAATTCACATTCAGCCTTAACTAACGAGAAATGATTTGGAATTGTTCCAAACAAAAGGTTAAGGATTATTTAATACGAAGGTTAAGTACATTGTGATTAAGAGTATCGTAGCTAAAGCTATATTTACATATAATACACAAATTTATAGCCGAGCTAGGGGTGATTCCAAATGTTGAGAATTCTGTGACTTTGTTTGATGAAAATAATGTTGCGACAAGAACAGTGACAAAACCTAAAGCTCACTGGAAGTTAAGAAACATACTTCGAAGGGTCCACATAATAAAGAAAGTTTATCGATGCCAGAGAGAGTTGATTGACAGAGTAGATAACTAATACGATATAGCATATTAGTTCAGTAAGGGACTAGCTTGGTTTTTATGAGAAAACTGATCGAAGGAATGGGATTGAGATTCCATAATTGAGGTAGAGTGCAAGTGAATGATTGAAAGAGTTAGAAGTATGCCCTAGGGGAAATTCTCTAATTTTTTGTAAATTGTTAAATCTATAACAAAATTTGAAATAAAAGTTGTTTTTTTTCTATTATATATATTTGTTATATTGTGATATATTAACCAAATAATTAATTTATATATTTAATAGAAATTTTTTAATGTTGTTATATTATAATAATCATAAAGAATTGTAATCAAAGAAAATTATCACAATATCATATCGCATTTTATTTATATATTGTTGATTAAGATGTTTCAAGAAAAGACATCGATACATTTGTTGAGCCCAGAGTACGTATGCTCATCAAATGTCGGCAATGTATTACTTATGATTACATGGAGGCAGTAAGAGGTTTACATACCGATAATTATTGGATAACTATGGAACGACTCGTATAACAGTTTCCTTTTGGTTAATAACAACTAAGTCTCCCGCGAAATCTTGAAGTGGTGATACTACATTGTTCTCTTGACTTAAAAATACTACTGAACCTCAACATGGAAAGTCCACTTTAATTATAGTTAAATCATGGTATGCGGTCTGATGAACGACTATAGTTGGGTTTAAGTTGAAGCATTGGTAGTGAAACATTATTCAATAGAGAATTCATCTGCTTAGTTGTATGAGGTTAGTATCAAAATCAATCATAGCCGACTCGAAGTCAAAATCTTTAGTCGAAGTAGTATGGATTATAGCAAATATTATTATGGACTAATTGAGTTGAGTAAGGATGAAGTTGGAAATGAAGTTAGAGTTTTGACCAAAATCCAAATTCTATAAATACTAAAGTGATATAGCGTTGACGAAGAATGTGCGTAAATTATCCTTACCAAAAGATACCTCTTAAGAAAATGTGAAATTGGATTTTACTGAAAATATCTATAAGCAATAAATTCAACAAAAATACCACACACAAGCTAAGGTAACGCATTAACATTAATATTTGAATTATTCAATATTAATCACTAATTGAATTCACACCTGTTACTCACACTATCGCATTTGTGATTTCTCCAAAAAACGATGCAATTTAATTAATTTATAAATTAGTTAAATTAATTCATATTTGATGAATAGTAATTATTATTAATTTATTTGATGTTATGATTGTCATTGGTAATTATTTAAATGCATGTATAAAACATATATTTGCACATATAGATATACAACATCGATATACTTGTAAATAGTTTAAATAATAAATAACTATATTGAGGATTTTTGGAAACTTATGCTGATTATTGAAGAAATCCAGGGCTGACCATAGATTGAGGAAATGAGTGGATTGATGAATTGAAATTTGAAAGAGAATTAAATAAGAAATTTTCATAAGGAGAATAGGAAAGGTTCCTATTATCCATTAAAAACATATCTCCTTGTTCATTTCGTATTTATAGAAAAAACTTCCTCCTCCTCCTCTCCTAAAACATAGCTGCCATTCCTTTTCCCTATTCAAATAAAACATCAAAATTAATTATAACTCAGGTGGTCCATCCTTCTCTTGCAACGTAAGGTGCAAATTCATTTGGCAATCAAAGGAAAAGTCATAAGTCAAGGTGTGACAAAGGGTAGGGTTTTAAGGTATGATTTCTTGCTTTTTTATTCATTCATGATATTCAAAATTATCCAAGTCACACATATATGTATTCACTACCACCTATAGAATCTATTTTAAAATTATCTTATGTATTGCGATTAAATGCAAAATCAACTATATGTATGTTTTATTTTGTGTTTTGATATTATTTTAATTGAATCTAAAATCATTAATTGTTACAGACTTGGTTTATTATAAAATTTTATTTTATTATCATAATTGATTAATTAACTGTTTGACTAAAACCTATTTTTGTTAGAATCATTTGTGTTCTAGAACCAATTTTCTTGTTTGTTGGATCTAAAATTTCCATCTTCTCTTTTTTTGAAATGTCTAATTTTATATAAATTAGTTTTTGTAATTTAATATATGTGCATATATTGAAACATATAAGTGGCAATAAAATATCACATGTGAGTGTATGTGTGTCTAAACTATTTATAGTTCAGTCAACATTTGTATACAAACCTTATACATATACTAAGTATACCCAAACATATGTATATACTTAGGCATTTATATTCCCGATATGAATGTGAGTTCGTTACATGTATATGTAAGTATAATATATATGTATGTGACATAGATATAAATCCTTATACCTATAGGTGTGTATACACACACACATGTTCTTATTAGATTACAATATATTATTATATCATTAAATGTATACATGTTACATTCAAAATTAACCATTTGATTAAATTAATTAATATGATTGACTAACTAATATAAAATAAAGTTAAATAAAATATAATTTTATTAAATAACAAGATTAGATCTAATGCAAACCATTAGATTACATAGGCACACCATGATCCATGTAGGGAAAGTTTTTGAATCTACCTATTTTTCATCCATTGCTGATTGGGCTAGCTCCTTAAATGACTTCTCTATGAAGGATTTAGGTAAGGCATCATATATATTAGGTATAAAGATCTGTTGAGATGGATTGAAAAGGATGATGGGACTGTCCCAATCTATGCACGTAGATACCACACTAAGACAATTTATTATGGAAAATTCCAAGCGTGGAAATGTTCAAGTGAACTAAGTATCCTTTCTTAGAAGAGCTCCCCATCTATAGATAAGGAAAGACAATACATGAGATGGATTCCATATGCTTCGGTAATAGGATCAATCATATACACCATGCTTCGTACTAGGTTAGATTTTGCTTTTGAATTAGGTGCAATAAGTTGATATCAATCTAATGAGGGAGAAAACCATTGGTGACTAATGTCATCCTCAAGTAATTTGGAAATACTAAAGATTTGTTTCTAATATACAAGAACAAAAAACTCCTTATAAAGAGATATTCGAACACAAATTTTCATAGCGATATCAATGATTGTAAGTTCGTTTCAGGGATTGGAAGTGTTCCAAACAAGAAGTTATGGCTGATTCTACCACAATGGTTAAGTACATTGCCCCTAGAATAATGTCGCAAAATAAGCAACATGTATGAGCAAATTCATTAAGGAGATATAAGATCCCAGACTTTAATAGTATGATGCAATTATACTGCGATAATAATATGACAATGTGGGTTGTCAAGGAATCAGGATACCACATGAATTCGAGACACATTCTCTATAAGTACCACATGATAAAGCAGTCTATCAATGACAAAGAGTGGATATAAAATATAATATCGTAGATCCATTCACTAAGGTGCTCTTTTAGTCTATTTTAGGATGATTGATCGAAGGCTTAGGGATAAAGAACCATAATTAGCACTAAGTACAAGTGGGAGATTGATAGACTTAAGGATGCACCCTAGGAGAAATTATGTAATTTTGTTATATGAGCTTAACTCTATAAACAATCTGGTTTGTTAGAAAGCATGCTTTTGTTTTTTTATTATATGTGTTGTTAAATGTGATTTAAACAATAATTTAATTACCTTAAATATATATAAGTAGAAAATCCTTAGGAGTGGTGTTTAATCGATTAAAGTTATGAATGTGTTCGTAACCATGAGTTTGAATCAATATAAACAAAACATTAATTCTTAAAATTTTCTAGTCGATATGTTATAATAAAATGATATTGATACGTCTGGTGAAACTAGTGTGTGTAATGTTCTCTATATAATGGACAGTGGTTTACTCATGACGTTGGGAACACTAAGAGGTTTAGATACTTGTGGTTTTTTGGGAATGATCACGTAAAGATCGAGCGAGAGTATTCTATAGGTTATTATAACAAAGCCAAAATGGAAGAGCTCAAGGTAATGATGTACTAGTAGTCTTTTGACTTCAAGGTTATTGGTCCTAAGTAGATAGGCTGTACTTTGATTATGCTTCAGTACTTGGCATTGCAACCTTATTATACCATAACTGGGTATACGTTGAACTACTTGAAATGAAATACTATCCAAGAGAGGATTCATCTCCTTCATTATAAAAGGTTAGTATCACGGTAATTGGTATACGACTTAAAAGTGAAAACCTCTAGCAAGAGAAATATGGTGAACCGACAAATGTTATTGGGTTAAACCAAAGACTTTAAGAGTCTTTTATGCCATTGATATGGATATTAACAGAGTTTTTAACGTAGATCAAACTCTAAATATCTAAGTGATACGTTGATGACGAAAAGAATATAAATGCAAATTATCATTACTATGTAGGCTTATTTTAGACCAGAAATACGATTTTTCATAAATGGTCTATAAGCATTGAACTTGACCCTATACCATGCTTCAGCAAAGTCCATGAAAGCTTCAGTGTTTAAATTTTTTAAATATTCACTATGGGTCTAGTTCACATCAGACAGTCAACAACATCGCAATGTCAGTTATTTTAGAATTCAATCCATGGTAAAATTAATTTGTATATGTTATAAATTAATAATAAATTATACAAATGTTGTGTCAATATGTGGCCATTTAACTATTTATTTCAAGCTTCAAATCAGACTAAACAATATATAAAACTTATGTGGCGGTTTAACTGATTGAATAGCCCAAAGTTAATTAATTAATCGATGATTCAAATCGGAGTCAATGGGATGATTGACCTTGCTTGGTTAACATTAGGGCCAACCACATATGGTATCCTTTGAGGATATTACCAGGCCATCTAGGCTAAAGGATATGGTGAAGAATATGGTACAAACTCTTATCTATGAATAAAATAGCCTCCACCATAATTTTAACATTTTTTGGTTTCTACCTCAACCGTAGCCGCATACCCCTCCATTGGTGAAGCCATTTTTTTGAATTTGCAAAATGAAGAGAAGGAGACAGTGTTGCTACAAGAGGAAATTCAGAATAAACAACATACTAGCTCTCGGTGAGATTTATTATTCGAATGTATACTATCTAACCTAGTTTATTATTACATATACATTATGCTTATATTAATTGTATCATCATGTTTTCGACTAGATTTATTTTATTGAAAACATTCATTCGTATATATATAATAATATCGATATTGTTTTTCTAAATCTTTTAAAAGCATATAAATTTACATTTATACATACATTATATATATATATATATATATATATATATATACCAACACTTATTTTCTGAAGTAAATAAATAAAATTAATTTTAAAAAACTGACATATTACATATAATATTAAAAAAAATCTAGCTATATAAAATTCAATTTTTTGATTTAGTAATAAATTTGTTTTCCTCTTGCTGTTTTTAAACTTAAATAAATTAAACTATTATTGTATATATGTGTATATATGTGTGTGTATGATTATGTAATTTACATGGGTATATTATAAAAATAATATTATTTTTCTCTCCTATTTATTATAAGTAAAAAATGGATTTTTTTTATTTATTTACTAAGTCAAATGGCTTAAAATCACATCCATTTTAAATTCTTGAAACTTAAACTATTTTGGGCAAAATTATATATACAATAAAATTAACTTGTTGGTGGCTGCAACAATATTTTTAAATATTTTGAATATGCCTAAATGTTTAAATTTGAATTTTAAAACCAATTATTTTTATGGCGTTAAATAAAATGATTATATACATATAATAATCTTCTTATAGCAAATATTATATTATATACACACACATGCGTGCGCGTGCACACACACATATGTGTATATGTATATGTATGCATGTATTACACATCGATTTCAAATATAAATGTTATTTATAAAATATTAATGGTTGAATTAAAGGTTATTTAATATTTTGATAATGATTATTTTAATAGTATATGATTTAAATTATGTCATTAATTTTATTTTATATATATATCACACGTAAACATCTTATTGATAGTAGGACAAAGCGGTCAATTTTCCCTACGAACCCCTAGTATAGATTATATGTTTATATTGTTATGACGTTCATATTATGAATATGAATATAATAACATATTAAAATAAATAAATTTTAAAATAAGTTATTAATAACTTTATTTTAAACCTTAATAATAAGTAAATATTAGCTATACAAACACAAAATAAAGATCTTGTGCAATTTAATAAAAGGTATAAAATTTGAAATCCACCCTTTTTACCTCGTTGCTTGTGCACCTAATCAAATAGTTTCCTAATTGAACCTTTATTCTCCTCCTCGGTTACAAGTTGCAAACCTATCACCTTGGATTCACCAATGATTAATGGGGGCAAGAGTTGTATAGATAAATTCTAGGGAGACAAGAAATGAAGAACGTTTAATTTTAGCCAAGGAGATATCAAAATATCTCGTCCTTTTTCTGAAACCCTAGAAAACTAGGACCAAAGCCCCCACTTTATTTCCGACTCCCATTGACTTTGCGAAGTAAAAGTTCCCCTTTGACATACATTGAATCAATTTTTTAATCATATTATTCAAGCTCCTTTTTTAATCAAACCGGCTTACAACTTTTACACATCGTTTCGATCAATTTTAAACTCTAAATATATAAATAAAATTCCATAATATTTATAAATCAATTTTACATTGGTGGAATTCAGAAATAACTAACAACGTGGTTATGTTGACTCTCTAATGTAAACTCATCCCTTAGTCAAATTTAAACAACTTAAATAATGAAGACTATGAAAATTTCTCTCCTCCTCTCTCTTCTTTTATTCCTGCCGTCTCTTCCCTATACCAATAGTACATCCCTACTACTCCTAGCTGCTCCTCCTCATCCTTGCCCAACCCTCCTGCCCCTGACCCACCACCCCCCTCCTCCTTCGTTACTTGTCACTCCCACTATCTTACGAACCTCTGTTGACCTAACTTCTAACCTCTCCATTGATCCCCCATCGCGGTCTTTACTTCCTCCTCCTCCAACATGGAACTCTGTTTTCAAATCTGAACCATGAAATGTAGGTATTATCCTACCATGTAATGTTCCTATTATTTTTGATGGTTCAGCTATGGTTCCTCCCCCTGAGGTCATACAAGCAGGGAATAACTTATGGAAGGAGTATTTAGTTTGGTTTTTCTTGGACAAACCACTTTCTTACTCAACAGTGATCTACTACTTGAAGAAGACGTCAAAATTAAGAGGTTCAATAACAGTTAACTTTGATGGATTTCTCTTATTATTCAAACTGTCTAGTGATAAAGATAGGAGGAGAATAATTTAGTCATACCCCATTATCATGCGTAATAAACTCTTTGTTGTGAAACCATGGGATGAAAACATAGGAAATAGCTATGGTAGGATCAGATCTATTGTTATTTGGATCAAAATTAGCAATATACCTTTATATGCTTGGTCTCAAATTGGAATAAATTTTTTAGCAATAAGAATTGGAATTTTTTTATGTATAGATGAAGCAAATAAAAGACTTGAGCGAATTTATTTTTCTAAGTGTATGGTTGAGGTTTGTCCAAAGAAAGAACTCCCTGATAGCTTTCTAGTAAAACTGCTTGATGGCACTGAGCAATAGGTCCTAGTCTATCTATGGAAACCTAAAATATGTTCTTCATGTAAAGTCTCTGGGCACACGATGGAGAACTTCTTTTTTGAAAAAAATTCAATTGATGGTAAGTGCCTATGGGAAAAGAAGGAAATGGAATGTAAAAACGATCACAAAATTGAAGCGGCTGCTGATGCAAGAAATACTGGAAAGAAGCAAGTTTGGTGGAAAGTGGAAAACAATAAAGGTAAAAAGGAGGAATGCAAAAGCAACACTTCAAGTAAAAGGAAACAAAGATACAGGTGTCGATATTGTGAAATCGGGTAAATTGTTGTATGAAGAAAACAAAATTAGATGTATGAAAAGCAAGAAAGATGCTGATGGTACGAAGCAATCTGATGTTATTGACTTGGGTAGCAACAAATACAATGTGCTATAGGAGTGTAATAATGATGATAATGAAAATATGATTGAAGATGAAATGGAGGTGGAAGTAGAAAATTATGTTGCTGACGGTGAAAACAACCGGGTAGACAATGGAACAAGTAGCAGTGACAAAAAGAATTGCAGTGCACCTTGTGTATCAAATGTGCAAGTGCACATGCACAACCACATTGAGCTTACAGAAGTAAAAATGAATAACCCGTCCCAGCCTAAAGTAGCACTCCCTATTTCCCAAGCCTTTCCTGATTACTTGCATTCTCCAACAACTAGCATGGAACGATAGGATTTGGTCTCTCAGCCTGAAGTAATTCATTCAATTGCCCATGCCAACCCTGACAGACTCCTGCAACTGAACAAGACTGGTGCACACAATTTCAGACACAAATAACCAATATGATTGAAACAATGCATAAACAAGAAAACATTCCCCAAAACACCTCATCACCCAAAAGCAATGCAAAAACACCTAATTACACTTTCCCCGTTAATAACTGTTGGGGAAATCTCGGTCTTCCCCGCTTCGTGAAGTTAAGATAGGCATTAAGATTAAAAGTAGCAATGGAAGCACAAGAGTTTATAATTCTCCAATATGGAGATTCTTTCACTATACAAAAAAATAGTAGGATTACAATAATATGATTACAAAAGTAACTCACACTTGGTGGCTCATTCAAGCTTGAGGATAAAGACTTCTCAAGCTATCACTCTTTTCTCTCAAAGATGATCTCTCTAACTCTCAAGTTTTTTCTCACTCTAAAAAGTGGCTTCTTCCTTGGATTCTTGGATGGCTAGTAATAGGGCTCTTTCTCCTATTTATACTACTTAACCTCCATAATGAATGGTGGAGATTACTTGCATCCGACGGTAGAGATTGATTCTCTAGAATGCTCCACACTCTCTAGGAATCTCTACACTCTTCCATTCCCTTCGTTATTCTTCCATACTCTTCCGTAAGGTTCCAGAAGGTTCCACACATCTCTAGAATATTCCAGAGGGTTCCACACTCTTCCACAAGCTTCTAGAGAGTTCTACACTTCTCTAGAGTTCTCCGAAACATTCTAGAAAATTCTAGATTTCTCTAGAAACGTCTAGAATTTTCTAGAAACTCTCCAGTTAAGGAGGGATCCCAACAATAACCCTGGATGGATTTCCCCAACCCAGATTGAACACCAAACTTTAGACACTCAATCTCCAACCCATATTTCTACTAACCCATCCACCATTAAGAACGACTTACCAACAACTACTCCTTAAGTTGCCAATTCAAATACCATAAATTCAAGAAGACAAAATCGATCTCTTACTTCAAGGAGCATCAAAGCCGATTTCCCCCACTGTATATAGTTTTCCTAATGATTAAAAAAATAGCAACTTGGAATATACGTGGTGCACATAGTAATATTAAATTTGACACTAATCCACCTTCAAGATCTCTGTCTCCTCACTCTACTTGAAACCAAGCTTAGCTCACTTTTATCCTTCAAAGCTGCCAAATACATCAATCCCTCTTGGTCTGTGCTACATGACCTAGATAATGCCCCTTATGGTAGAATTCTTGTCCTTTTCAATCCCACTGCTATATTTGTATCTACCATCTTAACATCCAGGCAACACATCCACCTCCATATCAAAACTAATCACCCTCCCTCGTCTTTCTATTTAACAATTTTTATGCTAACAATTCTCTTGTCTCTAGGAACATCTTCTTTAATGCTCTTCCTCCACTACGACAATCTTCCCATGCATGGCTTGTGATAGAGGATTTTAACTGTTGCCTTGATCTCGAAGACAAAATAGGTGGTCTTCCTCTTCTACCCAGCAACATTTCCCCTCTTAACATTGCAATGACTAACTCTGACCTCATCCCTATCTCCAAATAAGGTGCCAAATACTTCTGGAACAACAGAAGTAGGAGTGGATTTCGTACTTTCACTACCATTGATCATGCTTTCTGTAATCTTTGTTCATTATCTCTATGGCTTCCCTTTCTGTTGTCCTACCACTGCCCATTCTTTCTGATCATTCTTCTATAGTTTTAAACCCTGGGATCCCTAGTAGAGAAGCTTTAAGTTTTATAATGCTTGGGTTAAGCATCCTCATTTTAACAATATTACATTACAAGCTTGTTTTGACTATTTCTATTGTAACCCTATGTTCAGATTTTACAGGAAACTCAAAAATATAAAAGCTGCACTAAGGAATTGAGGCCGTAGCATATTTGGTTCCGATAGTCTCTTATTTGCAAAACTTAGGACACTGCTGAAGTAAGCTCCCGACAACATGATGGAATATCCCTATGATGTTGAAGCAGCTAAAGAGGAAAATAGGATTTTCCATGAACTCAATAAAGCTCTGGATATTTAAGCTTGCATGTAAGGCAACAGCTACATAACAAAGTGATTGAAGAAGGTGATAGGAACACTAAATTCTTTCATGCATCTCTCAAGGTCAAGCAGGCTAAGCTCCATATTCATAGCATTTATGATGAAGAAGGGAATCTGCACAGTTCTCCTGAAAGTGTTGACAAAGCTTTTTTTAAACACTTTACAAAACTTTTTGGCAACACATCTGATCTTGCCTCCAATCTAGACCTAATCTCATCCATCCACCTTCCATCCATTCACCAACATTATGCCTCTGCCTGATCACCAAAGTGACTAATGATGAGATTAAAAAGTCTCCTTTTTCCATGAACTAGAAATCTGCAGGTGGGCCTGACGGTCACAATTGTTGTGAAAAAATGGCAGTGTTTTGCGGAAGCTTATATCAACGGATCTTTGTCACCCAAATCACAAAGAGATAATTTGGATTAAAAATAAGACGGAACTGAAATTAAAAGCAATAAGACAAGATATTCCACCCAACCACCCACTTTATTGATTCACCAAAATTTTTGTTTACAATTAATAGAACAAAGCTAAAATAAACAAAATACCATTGAATCAATAATCAAATTGAGAAAGGGAGCAAATATCTATATGGCTAAAATTGTTGGAGAAGAAGAACAAAGATGGAAAACAGGGAATTAGCAAATAGATTTTCCACCATACTTTTACCCTCTCTTCTAGTCTCTATTTATTTAATCAATTACTTAATACCCAAGTTAACATTAGATGGCAAAAAATAATTTGATTAGCCAATTAGAGTAAGAAATAAACATACTCAATATGCCTATTAATTAGGGAAAACAAAATCTTCTCTTTCTTTCTTTTGCATATTTCTTTCCCTCTTTTTGTGATTTTGTATCACCAAAATTTAACACTCCACCTTGATGCAAAATCACACATCTCCAACATATCAAACATGCCATATCTAGATTCATCACAACTCTATATACCTCAATCATACCAAATTACAAACTTCTACCACCGACTGCAAATGATGCATCCCCTACATGAGGTGCACCACACAAATCCGGTCTCAATAATACCACAAAAATCTCCGTCTTGTCTTTGTGGATTTCGCAACTCGACACCCGTCTATCACTCGATCTGAGCTCATTACCTGATCACTATCGATCCCCCGAGCATCATCAACATGAAGACCCCTGTCTAAAATATGATCCTCAATGCTAGAATCATAAGCAGTGACCACATTAACCTCTCCACCTTGTTGTGGACTAGGTTCTTCAACCGTCACTCGCTTTCCATAGTCGACTACAGAACCAACCAAGCTATAAAGGTTTCCTTCTTCCAATACTCCTCTCATCCTTACACGACCACCTTTCTTCACTCTCAAAACTCCACCTTGAGTCTCATAAGTGCAACAACGGCGATCCAACTGACCGAGAGAAATAAGATTATGCAAACAAGTAGGTACATGTCTGACTCCAGAGACTTCTCTAACCACACCATCATGCATACGAAACCGGATAGATCCAATACCACAAATCGGTAGCTCTTCTCCATTGGTTGTCCTAATCATGTCGACAATCTTCTCATAAGAAGAAAAACAATTCACATCTCTACAAATGTGAAAACTGGCTCCCGAATCCATCTTCCAAGGATTATTTTCACTAAAGAGGACATCATAAGAAGCATCACTATCGGTACCTTCAGCAAAACCTGCAAGTGCATTACTACTAGTATCACCGTGCGCAGCCTTTTTCTGATCTCTTTTATAAGCATAACACTTGCTGCGTATGTGACCTTTCTTATTACAATAATGACAAGTGATAACACCTTTACCATTAGCATCCTTCTTCTTCCAAATTTTATCTTTCTTCGAGTCCCTTGCCACCATAGCCTTACTTTGAATTGATTTCATACCTGACCCTTTTCTTCTAAGCTCCTCATCCAAAAAACTGCTTCGAACAATTTCCAAAGAGATAGTTCCATTAGCATTGGAATTACACAATGAAAAAACCAAAGTTTCCCAACTTTCTGAAAGCGAACTCATCAATAAAAGAGCCTGTAACTCATCATCAAAATTGACCTTCATATTTGCCAATTGATTTATTACATCCTGAAATTCATTCAAATGCTCTGCAACAGACTTCTCTTCATCTAATCTCAGTTGTACCAACTTTCGAACCAGAAAAGCCTTACTAGTAGCACTCTTTGACTCATATGAAGATACCAACTTATCCCACAAAGCCTTTGCGGATTCACAACTAGCCACATGATGGAAAACTGAATCATCAAGATATTGGCGAATCAAAGCAATCGCCTTCTTATCCATCTTCTTCCATTTTCCCTCATCTACATTAGTGGGCTTCTTTCCATCTTCATCAATCGGATCATGAAGATCATTGAGGTACAGAACATCCTCCATCTTAGGCTTCCAAATACGCCAATTCTTCCCATCTAAAATAGCCATCTTCGAAAACGAAATCATATCCGACATCGATAATTTTTCAAACCAAAATTACTCTAAGTTTTGTGATGATCTGTGCTCCGATACCAATCTGTTGTGAAAAAAATGGCAGCGCTTTGCGGAAGCTTATATCAACGGATCTTTGTCACCCAAATCACAAAGAGATAACTTGGATTAAAAATAAGACGGAATTGAAATTAAAAGCAATAAGACAAGATATTCCACCCAACCACCCATTTTATTGATTCACCAAAATTTTTGTTTACAATTAATAGAACAAAGCTAAAATAAACAAAATACCATTGAATCAATAACCAAATTGAGAAAGGGAGCAAATATCTATATGGCTAAAATTGTTGGAGAAGAAGAACAAAGATGGAGAACAGGGAATTAGCAAATAGATTTTCCACCATACTTTTACCCTCTCTTCTAGTCTCTATTTATTTAATCAATTACTTAATGCCCAAGTTAACATTAGATGGCAAAAAATAATTTGATTAGTCAATTAGAGAAAGAAATAAACATACTCAATATGCCTATTAATTAGGGGAAACAAAATCTTCTCTTTCTTTCTTTTTCATATTTCTTTCCCTCTTTTTGTGATTTTGTATCACCAAAATTTAACAACAATGTCACCTTTTTTAGCTCCACTTGGCATGTGTTAAGCCAGAATTTTGTAAGGTTGTGCACAAAATTTTGATAAATGTAAAATCCCTAGAGAGGTTAATACCACCAACATAGCTTAATCCCAAAATCCAGTTCTCCAATCAATTTTTCCTCTTATATACTAATTTCCTGCTGCAACGTAGTCTATAAATGCATTTCTAAAATACTTGCAACTAGGCTTGTTATTGTCTTACCAAAACTTATCACCCCGAACCAAGCTGCCTATATACCAGGGAGGAATATTTTGGATAACATTCTACTTGCGCAAGAGTAATTAAAAGTATATTGTAGAGCTAATTCTTCACCTGCAGCAGCCTTAAAAATTGATATATCCAAAGCTTATGATAGTGTGCATTGGACTGCTATTGTTAGGACCATGGAAACTATGGGCTTCCCCAAAGTTTTTGTGTCTTGGGTTTACACATGCATTTCAACCCCTGCTTTCTCAGTAATCATTAATGGTAGATTGGTCGGTTTCTTTGAAAGTAAACAAGGGATACGATAGGGAGATCTAATCTCCTCTTATCTTTTCATAATGATGTTGGAAATTTTCTTTAACTTGTTGGCTATGAAATACTCTAATAAACTAATTAAATATCACCCCAAGTGTAGTCAGTTGCAAGTCTCCTCCATAATAAACTAATTAATATTTACCAAACTTGATTACTCCTCTCTGACTTGCATTATTGAAACCTTAAAAACCTTCTACAAGATGACTGGGATTATACTTAACCCATCTAAATCGAGTATGCTGCTTTCTGGAGTTTCTGATGGTTTGTATCAAGCAACTGGTTTTAACTGTATGGTTAAAGACATGAAGTACTTGGGGCTGCCTCTGATAACCAAAAGAATCACTCTTTCTAATTGCTTACCCTTATATAGTTAAATCACTGCATCCTTGAACTGTTGGTCCAACAGACATCTCTCTCGGTCTAGAAGACTAGTCCTAATTAAGTTTGTTAGCTTCTTCATGATGGTGTATGGGCACCTACAATCATCTTCCTGGTAAACTGCTGAAGTTAATTAGATCTGCCATGCTCAGATACTTCTTGACTGGTTCTATACACTCAAGGAAACTCCTACCATGGTCATTCTCCAAGTTTGAAGCTCCCTTATCCAAGGGAGGGTTGGGTGTCATCAATATGAAAACATGGAACATTGTTGTTCTTAGCAAGCACTTCAATGATATAATGAATAGGAAGGGAAGTTTATGGGTTGACTGGGTGAGGCACCATAGCATTGGGAGAAAGTATTTCTGTAATATGGAAACACCGCAATCTTGTAATTGGAGATGGAGTAAACTACTTAGGTTTAGAACCTTATTCTTACCTCAAATACAAACCCTATTTCATGGCAGCAACTTTGTTAGCTTTTGGCATGAACCATGGGTAGGTAAAGGGATCATTTTATCGAGAATATTAACCTACCAGCAATAACAACAAACTAGAATACACTATCATCAAAGGCAAATAATTATGTACATGGTGGAATAGTTTATCTCCCATTTATCAGCAGTCATGCAATTAGACTTCTATGGGGACCACAAAGCAGATTATATCATGTTCAGGCCTTAATGTCAACTACCAAGAATAACAAACCTCATTCAGTTGATAGCGTGTATCAAATTCTTACAAGCAATGCCTCCTTGCCTGCAAAAAAATTGTCTTATATGATTTGGAGAAATGATTCATCCCCGACAAAAAATCTCATGATGTGGAAGGTGCTAACCTCATCCTTACTAACAATAGATGTCATATATGGCTACGGTTGTCCTGCTCTAGAGACTGTGTTTTCAGTTTTATGCAAAATGAATCATCTGCCGATTTATATTTTGAATGCCCCTCTCTGTGCAGCCTGTGGTCGAAGTGCATGAGGAAACACTACAAGGGGAAGGGGGATTTCCGACGGCTGAAAACCGTCGGCGGCCGTCGGAAGCCGTCGGCGGCCGTCGGAAAAAGCCGTCGGAAATGACGGCGTCCGGAAGCAGTGTTTCCGACGGCTACCGACGGGTGCTGCCGTATAGATTACCGACGGCTTCCGACGGCTTCCGGCGGTTTCCGACGGCTTCCGTCGCCCGTCGGAAGCCGTCGGAAACCGCCGGAAATCAGGCCGCCGGGAGCCGTCGGTAACCGATGAAAATTTCGACCTATAAGCCGTCGGGAGCCGTCGGAAGCCGTCGGGAGCCGTCGGAAATCTGCTGCTTTTTTTTTAAAATCTGCTGCAAATAGAGCCTTCCAACCACATTTCTCTTCCAAACACTACAATATCAATAATGTACAATCCAATAAACAATAATCCAACCAAACATGCAAACCAATACTCAAAAATATTCAATAGACACAGAAATAAACAAAATTGGAATAAAAATAAAATACAAAATATACATAACATTCCAACATTAACAATAATACTAACAATAACTGTTCTAATCATGCATATCCTGATACAGCTACAGAACCAAGTGTATTATACATAATTATACATATCAACAATTAATTGTTCCATCTACCAAATCATTGTAAACTAAAACTAAACATACCTGCACGAACGAATCAGAAAGCAATGAATCAATCTGCCCCAGATCCAGAGCCAGCCGATGAAGGGAAGCGGCCACCAAACTGCTGCATGTACTCAAATAACTGTGCCGTCTGCATGGCCTGTTGGCGGTTCTGCTCCTCCAACTGCTGAACTCTAGTATGCAATTCTTCTATACTTGTTAGCTCGCTCTGAGGTCTACTCCGCCGTCTCCTACTCTGACTACTGGACTGCAATAATTGAAAAATAAATAAAATCAAAGTTTATTGTTTTGAAAAGGTAAGAATATCATATTTTAAGTATTTTAAGAAAAATTAAATTATTTACCGCTAAATTGCCAAATCCGTATCGTCGACCATGCTCTGGTGGACTCATAACGGACTCAAAAATAACGTCCTCTTCATCGGTCGTCAGCTGCTCTCGACCCGTATCAGAAAGGAGTTTCTGTCGCTGCTCCATAAACATCTCCTGCATTGACAAATTAATAATATCATATCTTATTTCATAATAATTTGACAACTAAAACAATTACTAATACTGAATAAAATGAAATATGCTTACATGGCTTTTACTGGATTTATCGTCCTGCCATGTGTACGAAACAGTCCCGTCTGGATTAACATGCTCGACAGCATGCGTACGGGTGAACACGTCCATATAGCTGATAGGACCATGTGCCTCGGCTTCCTGAAGTTGATTGTTACATACAATTATTATACATTTAAAATCATATAGCATAAACTATTTACATTTATTATTCAGTAATTAAATTTACCAACTCCTGCCGATACTGCTGAAACGACTTCGATCCTCCGCGATGAGTAACGGGATTCTTATTTCTATTTGCAGAGTTTCTATCTGACTCTGCCTGTACATTCAAAATTTGATACATTATTTTCCAATCACGTTAAATTAATAATTCAAAAAAAATTAGTATACTTGCCTTCGCCTCGTCCGTCTCCCAGTAGCTCAACCAAGCTTGCCACACGCTCTCCCCCATCCACCGTGGTCTCTTCCCGGATTTCTTAACCTCAGATATCGTGTCTCTGTAGTTCTTTCGCATCTTCCTCATCCAGTATGCTCGTGCCAGCTGCATATCATCTGTCTGGATGTCTATCTCAGCCTGTGTTAAAAAAAGATTACACTTTAAACGATAAACGGTAGAAAAACGACAAAAACGAATTAAAAATGGAAAACATAAAAATTACACATACTAGGACATCCTGCCATATGCACTCTATGATGTGCGGAGGGATGGTATCCCACTTCGGCCAGCACGCACTCATCCTACTACGATATGCTGCTCTGGAGACGTCCAACACTACCTTAGTGGGTAGTAGCTCGAACCCCCTGTTTTTAAGTACGATACAGATAAGTACGTACGTATAGTATAGAAAAAATAAGATGATGAATAAGATTTAATTTTTACCCATCTGCTTTGGGGACTAACGTAACAACTGGACGGTGTGGCGCTTGCGATGGGCCACTGCCATCGCCTCCTGAAGAACGGGAAGAGCTCCTCCCTCTATGTGACATAATGATAAACCTGTGACGTTTACACATCATTATATAAGAGAATAAAAACATGATAATGAAATATATTTCATATGAACATGACATCAACGGTATAAATTGCTTAATTATAATGACTGAAATGTAAATAGAAATGTAAGTTTGTTATACCTGATTCATAATGGGTGTACTCTTCCTACGATAAGCAGAGTTCATTGCATTTTTAATAAAAATTGCTAAATAAATGACAAATTGAAATAACATAAAACAATAGTAAACGGATTTAGTTTCATAGTTACATCAATTTCATAATACATCAAGAATTCAACATAGTTACATCAATTGCAAAAAAACAGATTCAAATTTATATCAGTCATCATCGTCTTCTGATTCAGATTCGGTCTCGTTTTCGACGATATTTTCCTCTGCACTGTCAAACGCTTCTACCAAAACATTTGATTCATCGATCAAAGGACCAAAATCTGTATGATCGTCTGTAATTATTATTTCGTTATTTTGCTCAAGATCTGCCTGATAAGCTTGTTCGTCCGGAATATTCTTCCCATCGAATGTGAATCTGGCCTTTGTTTTAAAAACTGCAGACCAATCTGCTTTATCTCTTTTTAGAGACCGATAAGGAGCGTAATAAACTTGCAATGCTTGTTTGGCTAGTACAAAAGGATCATACTTGTGATAGTGCGATGTATGCTTTATTTCGATAAGATTATAATCCTTATGCACATTAATTCCAGAACCTGGAACATTGCTAAACCAATTGCATCTAAATAGAAACACCTCCTCCGCGGGTCTTGAGAAATATGTCAGTTGCAAAATTTGTGTTAGAACGCCATAAAAATCATTTAAATGGTTTTCTGGATCGTCACTACCTTTAACAAATACACCAGTATTATTTGTTAATTTTTCTGCACCGTATTCTTTGGTGTTAAATTTGTATCCATTGACGAAATATATTGGATATGTCTTGACCACTCATTTTGGTCCCATTGCAAGATGTTTCAACCCTTCGTCAACAACACAATTTTTCGGCTCATAAACGTAATTTGAAAACCAACGGGAAAATTCTTTACTGAGATCTCCGTTCGGATGTTCCCGTTCATAAACACTGTTTATATAAACAAATTATTACATTAGGTTATACACGCGCATGCATTACAGAAAAGAATAAAACAAAAATTATTATTTCAGAATACCTAACAAACGGTGCAACCTCGGCACAATTTAGAAGAATATAAGTGTGTGCTACACGAAGATCTCTATCGTCTAGCCATATTTCCACACATTTTCCAGAAGGCCGACCATGTTGTCTAAAAATAGATAACATTGCTTGAGAGGACTCTTGTTCGTCGCCTTCATCATTACGAGGAACACTTTGAAATGAAATATTCACATGGTCACTGAAATAGTGAGAGAAAAAGAACGAAGCTTCTTCTTCGATGTAAGATTTACATATCGAACCTTCAACTCGTGCTTTTTGTCTCACCTTTTTCTTCAGATGATTCAAATATCTATGCAACATTAATTTATATTAACTTCATCTTTCAAATGCAATTAAATTACGTTATAACATATTACATACCTCTCAAATGGATACATCCATCCGTATTGGACAGGACCTCGAAGTCGTGCTTCAGATGGAAGATGAACAGGTAAATGTTCCATCACATTAAAAAAACCTAGCGGAAATATTTTCTCTAATTTGCAAAGCAATATAGGAATGTCCACTTCAAGTTTACGTAAACGTTGCACTTTTAAAGTAGTCGAACAAAGCTCTTTGTAAAACATACTAAGCTCCGTTACTACCTTCCAAACTTTTAACGGCAGTAGTTCTTTAAACATAACGGGAAATAAATTTTCCATCATTATGTGACAGTCGTGACTTTTCATTCCGCTCAATCTACCATTTTTAAAGTCAACACATCTACGAAGATTTGATGATATCCCATCAGGAAATCTTAACCCTTCCACCCATTTTAACACAGCTTTAACTTGATTATTATCTAATTCGTAACAAGCTTTTGGTTTTTTACTGTCATTTGGTTTCATATGAAGCTCGGGACGTTTGCATAATTCTTCTATATCACGTCTTGATTTCAAATCATCCTTCGTCTTCCCTTTCACATTCAAAATTGTGTTAAACACATTATCAAATACATTTTTCTCATTGTGCATCACATCTATGTTATGGCGAAGCAGAAAATGTTTCCAATACGGCAACTCCCAAAAAATAGTTTGTTTGCACCAGTTATGAACAACTGATTTGCCTTCAATTTCTGTTTGCTCCCCCGTTTCATATATCTTTGGATAGTCCTTAACAAGTTCATATATGTCTTCGCTTGACCATATCGTCGGTGGTTGTCTGTTTTCTACTCTATTAGCTAAAAAGTTTTTCTTGTCTCCTCTGAAGGGATGATTTACATGGAGAAAATATCGATGAGAGTCAAACCATGAAATTTTCTTACCATGAGGTAAAGAAAACGCTCGTGTTTCATCCATGGAATATGGACATGCTAGACGACCGGCAGTACTCCATCCCGAAAGCATTGCATAGGCAGGAAAATCACTTATAGTCCACAACAAAGAAGCAAACATACGAAAAATTTTCTTCTTTGACACATCGTATGTTTCTACTCCTTCGTTCCACAGTATTTTTAACTCCTCAATCAACGGTTGTAAATATACATCGATTCCTTGCGTCGGATCGTCGGGGCCAGGAACGACAACAGTAAGAAACATATATTGCGTTTTCATGCACATCCATGGAGGTAAATTATACGGTGTGACGATAATGGGCCAGGATGAATATTTAGAACCAAATTGAGAAAATGGAGAAAAACCGTCCGTACATAATCCTAATCTAACATTTCGACTCTCCGCTGCAAAATTTGGATACGTTTTATCGAAATGCTTCCATGCTTCTCCATCGGCCGGATGTGTCAACGTACCCTCTTCCTCCGTTCTCACGCTATGCCACCTCATATTAGACGCAGTTACAGAAGATGCATATAATCTTTGAAGTCTTGGAGTTATGGGTAAGTAGTTCATACGCTTGTACGGAACTTCCTTACCCTTCTTTTTTCTTGGTTTGTATCTCTCCTGGTTACAAACTTTACAATTTCTAAGGTTTGCGTCTTCTTTCCAAAACAACATGCATCCTTTTAAACATGTATCTATTTTCTGATACGGTAAACCAAAAGCCGACATAAGTTTTTTAACTTCGTAGTGATTTTCACACATTAGATTATCGGGCGGCATATGTTTTTTGCAGCTTGTACAACAGCCGTAAACCCAGCTTCAGTGATGTTGTATTTTGACTTCATCGCAATGTATTCTGCGATTACTGACAGCTGCGTGCCGCTTTTACAACCATCCCAAATAGGTTTCTTAGCTGCATCTAGTAAATCATAAATTTTCTTAGCTTCAATATTTGGTTCTTCAACATTTACATCATCGTCGTCAACTTCAACCATAGGAAACATTGATCGTGCTGCATCTTCGACCATATTTTCTATACGGGTCGTTGAAACTATTTCGTTAACGACACTTTCAGACTCTACAGAAGTATTTGCTACAACTTCTCCATGCCGATCCCAAACATAATATTCGGGTGTGAAACCGTGTTGGCACAAATGAACTTTCACAATATCTGGTAACAAAAACTTCAAATGTCTACACCTACTACACGGACAACGAATTTCTGGATCGTTTCCGTTATTACTTAAGGCGAATTCAACAAACACGTTTATACCATTATAAAAATCTTCTTTTATTGAGCCCCTCAGTCCTTTTCTTTGGTACATCCATCTCCTTCGATCAACAAAATAATCAATCATTTTTCCTATTTGACAAAATGAGAAGTTCAAAATTTAATATTTATTTTGAAGAATACATATTCGAAAAAGATTATTTTCATGTTCGTATAATATTTTGAATTTAAAGAACAACTTCACAAATTTAAAAATATTTTCAAATAGGGCACATTTCATTTTTTAACGTACGTAACGATTAAAAATATATATAATTTTTTTTCATTGGTCAGACATCCTACTTCCCATTACAAACACAGTAAGCATTTACATTTCGTATATTACTTCGTCTCAAACGATTCAATAAAATTTCGGCAGCATTTCCCTTTTGTTCCCTGCATTGTACACAAATGCGTGTACGTAGGAAACAAAAAAGAAAAGTTAGGGCGAAATTTTATGAACCGTTTGAGACGAAGTAGTATACAAAATGTAAATTCTTACTGTGTTCATAACTTGTCCAATACAGGGACAAATCCGACAAACATTGTACCAGATGAATATAAATGGTCGTTTTTCGAAAAAAACGACTATTTATACAACGATCATGTACAACACTCGTCAGACGGGGCCAAAAACTCTCTAAGGGACATTTGTCGGTTAACATGCGCGCATTTTACTCAAAAATACAGTTTTAGTCACTGTTCACATTTATATATTAATTTCACACATTTATTCGACGTATTACGCATCAACTTAGGGCTGGTTTAACATTTTGTCATTTTTCAATACACACAATTATAATTTAGAGTAATGCATTTTTTTGTGTCATAAGTAAATACGTGCACAATATAATACTCCTAGTTCATTCAATCATTTTATCTTATTCCAAATAACGTATACAATCGTCGAATCAAGGCATACACAACAAAATACATATACATGAACAAGCACAAATTATACGTGTTTATCACAATTTCACGATAAAAGATGAAATCGGTATACCATGTGATGCTATAAACCGTTATTACGCTAGTGGAAACAATTGCAATCATTAATTCGCCCTAATTTATCAATTTATGCAAATCTATAATTAGGGTAAAAACTGAATTTTTCATAAAAATAAGAGATTATACCTGAGATTAAGAGTAATGAAGCTTGATTAGAGAGCCTTGGAAGATCCGGAAGCTAGAAATTAGGGATTGGAAGCTTGGGGGTTGAATTTGGGGGGTTTTTTGATTTATTTTCGTATGGAATGGAGGAGGAAGAAAGGGCTCGGCTGGCAGGTATAATCGCAAATTTCCGACGGCTTCCGACGGCCGCCGACGGCCCGTCGAAAGCCGTCGGAAGCCGTCGGTCTTGGCTGTCGGTATTCTGCCTTTTTCTTGTAGTGAAAGCAGGGAGAAGTGTAGTTTTTTTATCCTCTATAGATGAGTGGAAATATGTTTATAAAGCCATTAAAGGGCAAACTGCAAGGTCGACAATAATTGCAATGGCAACTAAGACTTATATTGGTATAATATGGAAGGAAAGAAATGCTATCATTTTTGAAGACAAAAGAAGGACTATGGACTGCCTTTGGTATGAGATTAAAAGAAGAACTCACAAGCAATTAAAGAGAACATCTTCCAAGTTCCCTAATGGTTCTGCTCAAGCTTGGGCTTGATCCTCTTTTATTTTATGTACTTTCTCTTTTTTGTGTTTCTCTTTATGTGTTTTGTTTTCCTTGTTTTCCATATATGTGTTTTTCCTCTCTTTGGTTCAAAGTTTGTTTTGAATCGTTTCATTTTTATTCTTTGTTTGCAATAAAATCTGGTATGGGCCCGGTCAACCTCGCTAGCTTTGCTAAAATAGTGAAGCCCATGCGTACTTTGTTGAAGTAAAATAAAGGAAAAGTTCAAAACTTACAAATCATTTAGGTGGATCCCAAGTTCTAATCTATAATAACCTCAACTAGTAACGACGTGTTGTACCTGCATTCTTTTCATTATCATTGTAGCACTTAGATATCTATAGTAGGTAAAAGGTCAAAAACTCAATTAACATTAATTGTATTTAACTGCATGGATCAATTTGATGTTTATTGTTCAATCCGATAATATTTGACAATTAACTGGTTTGCTCTGATCAGATATTTTGAATTTAAGTTGACTACCAATTATAGCGATACTAATCTTCTATTACGAAGGAGATGAAACCTCTCATAGGTAGTGCCTCACTCCATGTAGTTCAACGTATAACTCACTATGGTTGTAACAAGATCGCAATGCGAAGTGTTTAACTATATTCAAAGTATAGCCTAGCTACTCAATATCAGCAAGACAGCTAAGTTCAAAGACTATTATACATCATTATCATGCGATCTTCTATGTTTACTTAGTTGTATTAATATGTAAAGAGTTTCATTGAGTTTTTTAGTGATTGTAAACAAGCAAAATATGATGGTGCACCAAATATCATGAGTAAATCACCATCCATCACATAGAGAGCGTTACATACCTCAACAGACGTATCCATATACTTTTCTCGATACACCATGACTAAGAACATTTAAGTAGTAAATATATGTGTTTACACACAAAAAATATATGTATATATAGATTTAACAATCATGGTTAGAAACACATTCATAGCTATGATATACAAAATACTTCTCCTAAGGATTTTCTACTTAATATGTTTAATGTATTTAATTCATTATTCATTTCTCTATATAGCAACACATATAAAAGATAATAAAGATAAGTTTCGAACATGATTCTCTATATGAATTAATTTATATAATCGAATTATGTAATTACCCCTAGGGGAATCCCTTAATTCCATCAATCTCCCACTTGCACTTGATGCCAACTATGGTTTCTCATGCCCATACTTGTGATCTGCCTACCTATAATAGATTGGGATAGAGCCTTAGGGAATGAATATGCGATATTATTATTTTGTATCTACTTTATTATATTAATTCTCTATCACCGATAAACTCTATTATCATATGTCAATTATGGAGAACATATCTTAATCCTTTATCAAGCTATTGGCTCCTATTGCAATCACCTTGCATTTTTGGTATCACAATATGTTATTGAATGCTCAATAGTGGAAATCCCTTAGTTATCTTATAAATCCACACACATATACTACTTTCATTGTGGCATTATTCAAGGCATTGTACTTAGCTTCTACAATTCAATCTACCAAAACCTCTCAATTGGAATATTTCCAACTTAAAGCTCATTAATTAAGGTTTAACATGAATTTAAGATCGACTTACTATATTCGATGTCACTTGTAAAGTTTGAGTCTGAACACTTCATCATAATGAGTTCGTTGTTTCCATAAACAATTATCTAATATTTCACAAATACTTATGAATACTCTTAACCACTAATTAGTTATTTTACTTTAGTTTTGATATTCACTTAATATACCAACTGTACATGAAAGAACTAATACCAAATAACACAACATATGATGATTCCTATAGCCAACACATATGGGAGATACATCATAAGTTCCACATTAAACATTTTAATATAGTGTTTGTGTACATAGATAAGGATAAGTTCAACATCCTCTTTTACCGATTATAAGATATGTATTTTCCAACCCTTCATTGGGAATTAAACAACCAAACTAATATTGATCTTCGCATAGGTACACCGTTAACAAGTAGTAGTATGTTGTTTACTTATAATGTTAAATTTGATTTTATACCTTTGATTTGATTTCTAATAGACACATACTTCCTTTGCATTTTGACTTAAAGAAACAATTTGATTTTTAATTAAAAGTACTTTCTAGACCTCTAGAACTAAAGGCTATCTATTTATAGCCAAGGAGATATGAAAATGTCTCCTCCTTTCTCTCAAACCCTAGAAGACTAATTTGAAACCCCTCCCGACTTTCTTTTTATGGCTGCTATCCTATTGAGTTTGCCAAGTCAAAATGACCATTTGACTCGCATTGAATCAACTATTTAATCATATTATTTAAGCTATTTTTTCAATCAAACCGACGTACAAATTGTATACATTATTCTGATCAATTTTAAGCTTAAATAAGCAATCAAAATGCCATAAAATTTCAATATAACGTTTATATTGATTTATTATTAAACATTTACCAATTAACTTTTATATAATCGAATTGAAAATAAGTAGCAACGCCGTTGTGTTGGCTCTTTGGTGTGAACTCAATCCTCGATCAATGTTTAAACATTTTAAATGTTGAAAGGCTATATATACATTGTCGAAGTATAATATCCACTACAAGAAAACTGCGTTTTACCTACGTCAAAATGGCGTAGGCGGGGGCGTAGGTAAACGCAATAACTACGTGATCCCTACGTCAGTATTAGCGTAGGTAAAACCTGCGTAGGTAATAAAATACCCACGTCTTACCTACGCCATCCGTGGTGTTGTTTCCTACGTCTTACCTACGCCATTATTTTTCTTGCATTTCCCACGTCTTTCCTACGCCATTCATTTACCTACGGTTTACCTACGCCTGTATTTTCTAGTTTTTCCTACGTCATCCGCACGACTTTTTGCTACATTAAAATTTGATTACCTACATCTTTCATATGCCTCTTCTGAAGCAATTTTGATATATTACTATTGTGCTTCTTTTCACCACACATTAAACAAAAACTAAAATCAACTTATTCCATATATACACACACATTTCAACAAAAAAGACATAACATGAAACCATTCATCGTCTATTAAGTTCAAATATCTCATCCATATTACAAAGTTAAACCAATATTACTCAAATTCTCATACGTCTAAACAGCATGATACATGATATCATACAGATACCACTAAGAATAAGAAAAATACCCCCGTCCCTCATGACGATCATTCAACTCTCCATCAAATCGCTGTTGAAACATCTCAAATAGTTGTTCATACTACGTCTTTAGCATTTGAATCTCTCATTCTTGACGCTCCATCTCTCCATTATTGATGCTATAAGTGGCGTCTCTATATTTCTGCATTTCATCAAATATTGCATCAATTTCTACATTTCAATAAACTAATTAAAATAATGTTTTTTATGAAAGTTTAAATATTTACTCCAAGGATATTGTCATAATAGGATCTACGATCCTTCCTTTTAGCTATAGCACTGGTAAGCATATCAAATACTTCTTCCTCGACTTCATAGGAAATTTTCATGCTTTGACTTTTCAATTCTTCGATTCTAGCTTGATATTGTGTCTGTATTTGTAATTTTTCAAATATTTTTTTTATTAGGTATGTATAAGTCGAGATGTGTGTTTAAAATAGTGTAGCTGCAGATAAAGGCTTCCTCTGCATATACTATTTTGTTCAAGATAGTGCCTCAAGACATCAAATATTCCACAATAATAAGTATGTAATTAAATAAACCAAATTGAGATGGACAGTGATGAATCCAATGATTACTGGTTGTGGAATGCTACAAACAAATTTTCATTAATATTTTCAGGAACTTTGCAAACAAAATACCACAAAAAATGTGTAAGTACTTCAGTTGAGCACTAACCTGATTGGTACTGATGAGGGATGAATGAAATCTTTATATTTTTCAATTACATATCTCTGCAATATAGACGTTCGTTGCTAACATGACTAGAGCACACTTGGGATAGTACAGAGAGAAAATACTTACACATTGCTACCCCTTAACAACATCCACTCAGGTAAGTTTCCATTTAGCTTGTTATTGCTCAGGTACCTATACATAAGTATGAAATATAGAAAATGTTCATTTATAAAGAAGTATCATAAGCTGTACTGGTAGACAAACGTGCAATTGATTTTCGTATGAGCCTAATTTGTAATTTTCTAACTAAAAGCATAAGGTATCATAGTGGTATGAAGTTGGTTCAGAGGTGTACAATGTAGTTACAAAAGCAAAGCATGTGTGTTCAAATATAACATTTTTTCTTCTTTCTAGACTTACTTCACACAGCTGCATGTAGTTACACTTGCTATTTACTCACGAAATGTCACACCAGGTATCCAGTCATTTGTAGAATATCCATTTACAAAACTCCCAGGAACCATCTGAATTGAAACATAATAACAAATTTAGTTATATAAAAAGAAATACAGAAGAATCAAGAGATGATCAGATTTACGAATTAAAATAATGGGTAGACATGATGTGAATACAAAGAATATTGTATACCATGCTCAAATTCAACATATGGTGAAAATATAGAAACTAAGCATCAGGAGATGTAATTGTTCTTGATTTACATGTAGACATAGCTCTTTATGTAATAACACCTTTCTAACAGATTCTCATTTTTCACATTTCATTGAAATTGGTGCACCAGAGTAAAACAATTCTTTCAACATGTCCCTCTGCCAAATTTTAATCTTTATCATATCTCATACTACAATCGAAAATAGCATGTCCAAAGCATTTACATAAAGTGCAAACTAAAATCTTCCATGAGTATTTTATCTGCACTTTGTGAGGGTTTTTATCGCCAATAAAAATAAAGTCAGGTAACTATTTATCTGTTGATACTTTTATTAAGCATTTCGCATATTCAAAACAGTTCATCTTTTCATTATTTTCATTATAGCTAACAGCGCAACTAATTTGATACGTCAACCAGTTTATTCCTTTAAGTGTCCATGTTATTAAAGGAATATTGTACATATGAACACAAATAGGAACCGTTTTAAATAGGGGCTTAGCATATTTAAAACTTGTATTCCAAGCACTAAAAATCATCGTTTAGCACATTATGGAAACATGGTCTGCTTTTAATCTATCTTTATCCGAGGAGAACATAAAAAGTACCTATGACCATCCGAGAAGGTTACATAAGAACCTTTTAGCCTCCATGTCTTAGCGAAGTGAGATGTTACAGCAACGTAATTTATAGAACCTCCTAAGAAAAAGCCAACAATATTTTCTGACCAAACTTTTATGCCTTCATCTACAACTATTTTTGGAGTAGGTAAAGAAAAATCATAAATCTTCTTAAATCCTTCAAAACCGCCGACTGCAGAAAAGCGTTGCTCCAATTCGACCCGCCTGGAAATCCACGCTGTGCGGTTTCGATCTCTTAAAGCGCACGGACTAAATCGTGAAAGTTTGATTGGGTTCTATTTTTAGATTCGCGATGGAGACGGCGGTTCTCCCTACTATTTGGATGAAGAGGGTGAGGACGGATGAGAGAGACCGGAGGGCGGCAGGTTCAGCTCCGGTGAATCCGATGGAGGAAGCAATTTGGGCGGCGGCGATAGTGGAGATGGCGGGAATGAATGAGGCGTCGGATGATAACGAAGAAGCGGATGATGAAGATGAAGGAGGCATTAATTTTAGACGCTTTTTCCTCTTTTTTTTTTTATTGGGATAGACGGGGAGAACTTGGTTGGGAATTAGGGTTTTGGGGCTGAAGCTGTGTTTTTATAAATGTGCTTGTTTAACAAATCATGGTAAGTTAAAGCAAATTGTTTAGCAAATCTTGTTAGATCCGACATATTGAAGTTGGCGTAGGAATGGTGTAGGAAGTTTCATACGTCTTCCCTACGGCTTTACATCTTTCTACCTATTTCCTACGTCTTCCCTATGCCCCGCCTTTTGGCGCAGGAAATGCGTAGGAAATTTTACGTGAGAAATTGAAGTATTTTCTAGTAGTGATCGGACACAAGTGCGGTGCTTAGGGATCATTTAGGCTAGATCCACTTTCTAATCCATAATAAACTCACTTAGTAAAGATATTTTATACATACATTGTTTTCATCGTCACTGCATCAGTTGGATGTTTGGAGTTTAGTCTAAGATCAATTTTTTACTAATATTCGTATTTGATTGCATAGATTATTTTAAAGTCCTTGGTTCAATCGAATAATGTTTATCAATAAACTGATTTGCTCTAGGAAGAGATTTTGACTTTAAGTTGACCACCAATTACGATGACAGTAACCTTTTACAACGAAGGAGATGAATCCTCTCATAGGTAGTGTTTTAATTTAAGTATTTCAATATATACCAAACTATGATTGTAACAAGGTTATCATGCAAAGTATTTAACCATAACTAGAGTATAATCTAGCTACCCATGGTCGACAATGCCCATAACTCTAAAGACTATTGTATGTCATTACCATGAGATCTCCTATTTTTACTTAGTTCCATTTGAGAGAGTTAGGGGCCCTAGGCCCAATTCTGTAATTTATTATAAATTATTAACTCTGTAATAAAATTTCCTTTGAAATAAAAGGTATTTGTTTTCTATTATATATTTGGTATATTGTCATATATTAATTAAGTTACCAATTTAAGTATATTAAATAAAAAATTCATAAATTGTATGTTATGTGATAATAACTACAAGGAATTGCAACCTTGAGAAAATTATCACAATATAAAATAACATATAATTTTAAATATTAGTCAAGATGTTTCAAGAAATGATATTGATTCGTCCATTGGGACTAGAGCATATAACACTCTGTAAATGTTAAACAATGTATTACTTATTATTGCTATAGGAACCAAAGGGTTACGTGTGATAGTTATTGGATAACTATATAATGACTCACCCGACAATTTCTTGTTGGGTGATAACAACTACGTCAAGTAGGAAATCTTGAAGTGACGATGATGCACGGTTCTCTCAACTTAAGAAAACTATTAAGCTTCAATGTGGATACTATACTTTGATTATAGTTAAATCATATAATGGTGATCATCGAGCGATTATAGTTGGGTCTGAGTTAAAAAATTGGAAGTAAAATGCTATTCAATAGAGAATCCATCTCACTAGTTATATGAGATTGGTATCATAGTCAACTGTAGTCAAATCAAAGTCAAAACTTCTATTTAGAGTAGTATAGTTAATAATAAGCTTTATTATTGAACCAAGAATTTATTTATGGACTAGTTAAGTTAGATATAGATGTTATTGGAATTTTGAGCAAAACCAAATTTCACACATCCTACATAATATAGTGTTAACGAAGAGAATGTGTATATAATCATTGCTAAAAGGTGCCGCTTAAACTGTAAAATTGGATTTTATCCATAAAGATTTATAAGTGATAATCTTGGCAATAATGTCACACCACTCGCTAAGGTGATGTATGAATTTATTACTGTTCGACATTTATTACCAACTAAATTTACACTTAAGAGTTGCATAACCGTGTTGATGGTTTCTCCGAAATATCACACAATTTAATTAATTTATAATTTGTTATAAGTTAATTGAATTAATTGATATTTATAAAAAATTATACATACATATCGACATCGATAGTACCGATATGCATTTAAATGTCATTAATTATTAAATAGCTGTTCATAAGCCATTGTCCCTGCCATTTTATTTTGGACAAGGACAGAAGGGTTGCATAGTCCCTGCCATTTTATTAAATACTTGAAAATACAAATAGATAATAAAAAAATACAGAGTTAAATAAGAAGAAGAAAAAACAGAATAAAACAAATTAAAGATTGCGCCAGTTCTCCACCATCACAGCAATAAAGTGATAAGGTGAAACCAGCATTGCATTATGGATTCCTTTGGAGATCTCATGGTATAATCCATCCTATTCTTGCTTTTTGAAAACTCTAGCATTTCTCTCCTTCCAAACACTAGCGGCAAACACTTTAAGAATCAATAGCAGACCATATGAATAAAGGACCTTCCATGTTGTTTCTCTGTATATGCTTTCCCACTCAAACTTGCGTTCTAGAACTAGATCAACATAGCCTCCTTTTGTTTTAATCTTTTTCCAAAGGAAGAAGGAGAATGAACAGTTGAAAATGAGGTAGTGATTATCCTTAAGGGTGCATCTAGAGAAGAGGCAGGTTGTTATGATTAGAATACTTCTACGTTGAAGGTTGCAGAGAGTATGAATAGCATTCTTTAAGATCTTCCATAGGAAAAAGTTTAGCTTCTCAAAGGTTGTAATATTCCGGACTCTTTCGTACCATGGGAATTTAACATGGCTGTTGCTCAGAGAGAGCAGTGTACTTTAGACTGGAGGAGTGTCTCTCAATGGCTGAAGACCATACATATTCATCATTATCAGCAAAGCAATGGGAAATGTTTGAGTAAATGTTCCACAAGGAGATTATGTTGCTACAACTAGTTCTAGGAAGCTTGAGAGTTCCATCTCTAATGCGACAACTTTAGCATGCATGGGGATTCCAGATCGGACTATCTCGTCATAGGTAAGACAGTTTTGAAATATTATCCCTTTAGCTATCCATGGTACCTCCCAGAACTTGGCACTACTGTTGCGGGCAAGAGTTAGAGTGACATGAGGAAGGAGATATTACCTCAACTTAAGCATTGCCTTCCATATCCAGCCGACGAAGGGTTTGCTTCCATAAGCCAAAAGTCACCTAATTTGAGGTTGCGATTCTTTGCCTAAGCAACCCAGGCAGAGTTGCAGTTGTTTAAAAAACTATCAAAATGTTTGGAGAAAAGCCGAGGAGTTCCATATTTTAAGATTTTTAATGTGGTGTCCTCTAAGCTATTTAGGCAGTTCAAGATTTTTAATGGCTATTGCGGCAAACTTCCTTGTGTAGATGGAACCGGACCATAAAAATCTGATTATTGCACTCCTTATCATGGAAATGAGCTTTGCTGGGAGAAGGAAAGATCTACCTCAGTAACCATTCATGAGAAAATTATGGAGTTTTTAATGGTTAGTCTACCTGCTAGACTCAGAAATTTGTTTTGCCATCCATTCAAGGTGAAGGCAATTTTCTCAAACAAAGGAGTACACAAAGCTGTAGTGATAGCTTTAGTAGCCAAAGGAATACTAAGATAGCTAATGTCATTTTAAAGAGGTTGCGTATTGGTTAAGGATAGACATTGGTCAATCCAAGGATCAACAAGACGAACAAGAAGAATGTGAGACTTGGTGGGGTTGATGTGCAACCTAGAGAAGTCAGATAAGGAGTTTATAAAGTCCATGATACTAGAAAGGAATGAACGAGTAGGTTTGTTAAATATTATGAGGTCATTTGGAAAGGCAATATATGTGATAAGAGGGTTTCTGCATTTTGGACGGAGAGTAAAGTTCTTTAGGCCAAATTGAAGATGTAAACTTGGGTAAGAGACTCCATGATCATGATGAATAAGTAAGCAGAGGTAGGATTACCCTGCCTAAGGCCTTTAGCTCTCTTAAAGTAGCCTTCTGATTTAGAGTTAATAAGGAGAGAATTGCAAACAAATGTAATACATTCTTGTATCAAGGCGGTGAAGGGAGGGGGAAAGTTCATGGCATTCGTGAGGGAGATGAGAGCTAACCATTAAACAGAGTTAAAAGCTTTCCTTATACCAATTTTAAGCATTGACTAAGAGTAGCCATCGAGAAGCTCATGAGCTAACATGACATTATCTAAGATATTCCTTTATTAGAGGAATGTAAATTGCTTTTGAGATATGAGAGTGCTAAGGACAAGCTTAAGTCTTGATGCAAGAATTTTTAGAAGTGCTTTTATATATAATGTTGTAGCTGGCAATGGGTATAAATTGAGAAACATCAGAGGGGCTACTGACCTTAGGAATTAATGCTAAGTTTTTGGGGTTGACAGTTTTGATCAGCTTGCACTTGGTAAAGAAGTTTTGTATTGCTACAAAGAACATCTTGCCTATTGTTTGCCAGCAATGAGTGAAAAAAGAACATTAAACCCATCTAGACCTCCACATGCAATTTTCCTAATACTGAAAATTAAGCATTTTATTTCCTCATCAAAGATTGGTGTAGTGAGAATGTCTTGCTGAGAGTGATAAAGTTTAGCATTTAGCTAAAGCAAGAGGGAAGAAAGGAGACATCAGATTGAGAATTTTCCTGGTTGCCAAGGAGAGTAGTGCAATAACCGAGAAAGGTGTTTTTCTACTCCATCGGGGGAAGAATGTGTACAACAGTGTTGATCAACTAATTGAGAAATGTGTGCTTTTGTTTGTTTGGGTTTTAGAGAAGCATGAAATAATTTGGAGTTCATATCTCTCTCATTATTCCGCTATTCTCTAGATTTTTACTTCAATATATTAAGTTTGGTATGAGGACTTCAGTAAGCTTGAAGGAGAGCTCACTTTCAAGTTGACTCATGGAAGGATCAGAAGAGTTATGTATGATTTGTTGCTGAACCAACACTAAGTTTCCCATGATGCTGGAGGATGACATTGAACCATTACCAAATCTGGCCTTAGCCTAGGACTTAAGAGCATTCTTATAATCTTTAGCTTTTGCTGAAGACTGAGCATAGGGTTCCCATAAGTTCTGATGTTTCAAGCATGCTGAATTAACGGTAAGAAGTCAAATTCATTAGTACAAGAATAAAAAATTTTGAAATTTGTTTTAGTTTTAACGTCACTATCACTAAAGGAGAGGATGAGAGGGCAGTGGTTAGAAAGGATTGGCATTGGGATAAGTAATTGAAATTTTTGCCTGTTTGACGGGGATTTAAAATTTAAGAAAGCATGTAACAACTCAAAATTCTGGTCATTTGATTTTTAAATGTTTAATTAATTTTAAATATTTAAATAATTGGATTTTAGCATTTAATAATTTATAATTCAAATATAGGGTATGTTTAAGATATTTGAGTTATGAATTAAATGATATTTAAATGGATTTAATAATTTCATTTAACTCATTTTAATTAATAAATAATATTGATGAATTCAGTTTGTAAATTTATTTACAAATATAAATAAATCAGGCAAATATCGATAATTAAATATAAACGATATTTAAATCTGTGAAATTGTCATTCCGAGGAACCGTCTCGGATTTCAACGAAACCAGTTTCTTTGGATCCTTAATAGTGAATTATAATATGCTGACAAATTTCATGGAAATCAGATGAATCGTTTGGTCGTGCAGGTTCGAAACACATTGAAATTAACATCGAAAATTTAATATAATAATTGAATTTGAAAGCTATCTTCTACATACGATCGAATTAGACCTCGAGACTAGTTCCATTGCGTTCAGAGTGGGGGTATAATATATAGAACGCCAGGCTTCATGTCTCATTTGGAGTTCGAAATTTTCGGACGTTGTATAGCTTGATAATTTAAATTTAAATAATACCAGTACGTTAGACACGTCCATTGGATGTGTAAAGAAAACCGGGAGCAAATTTATTTATTGTGAAATAATGGTTATATGCATAAATAAAGGTCTCCTTGCTTACAGAATTGCAGTAGTAATTCGATACTTTAGATGTTATCCATTTTCACAATGAGGAAATTCAAATTTGAGAACTTACGTAAAAATACATTTTTCAAGTAGCAAAATACATAGTCGTCCCTCCTAGAAAACATGGTATAATAAAAACTCCATATTTTTTTTAGTTTTCTGTAAATATTTACAGAAAAAACTGCAAAATTTAAAAATTCATGAATCAATATGAGTACCGAATTATATGAAGCCATGAAGCTATTGAAAAATATTTCTAGATATGTAACATATACATAATGCAATATATATACTGGAAATTTATGTATAATAATGATAATGAACTTAAAAAGAAGAAAATTCACAAATATGCAACTGCAAGGAAATCCCATGCTAATGCGAATATTTCACATGTAAGCCAAATGATAAATGGCAAGAAGGCCTGATAATAAAATAAAAATTGCAACAAAAAACCAACCAATCATTCAATAAGTGTGGGCACCATCAGAAAAAAAATAAGGGTTGATATAATAAAATTACATGTAACTAATAAAAGACATATAATAAGTGATCTATCACACAGCGGAGTGAACACATATAACATGCATAAATAAACAGGAATTCACTCAATTGTTATCACAAATTATTAGGTGGATTAGTAAGGCTCAATGCCTGATTATGTTTAGCGAAGCTGATCGATGCGTGCAATTTATTCATATTGCATACCCATAGCATTTTGATGCACCAGACCAATTTAATTTTAAACAACGTCCTTTGAAATATATTTTAATAGGTCATATTCAAATGGTCTAGCAAGTTATAGCATCCCAATTTAGTCTAATCTGCCCAACCCATCAGCTTCTCTCGCCTTTTGTGCCATTTTATTTTATACCCAACTGAGAGTAGCTAAAATAAATCCTTTCAATTAATTTAATCATATTTAATGTCAATGATGATTTGACTTAGCTCTCTTTTTGTTCTGTTGTTCTATGTTTCTTGGCCATGTAAATTTGTTTTGATATTGGCTTTGTGTCCATGGCAACTTGCATTCTATGATTCAGTTCTTCTATACTTATCAAGTGCCTTATTCGTGAACATACCATGCGTAAGCTTATAATCATTTCCCAACTTTCTTTTAATGGTAAGATTATACTCCTGATCCTATAGTTCCTAGTAATATTCCAATGATCACTCAAAATGTAAAGTACCCTAAAGTAAATTTATCTTAAAAAAAAGAACATAATGAAACGGACTGTATTACACATAAACCAAAGACAGAGTCTAGCATTTAGGAAAATTTGTTTAAAATGAAATTTGATGAATTGGGAAGCTTATTTGCAAGCAAAGTTTTCAAGAAAATGATAATAGTTCAAAACTATAAGTCATAAATTTGGCAATATGGGAAGCTTTTGCTTTATTAGTAGAGATCATTGCATTATTTCAAACAATTTATATACATGAATGAAGCTACAATTCTGAATAGCAAGCAAGTGGTCACACGTATCCTAATCATCTTAAAAACTGGAACCTTATATGTAAAAAATATTATCAAATAACCTTTAGTAAGTTGCTTCATTTACTTTAGGAATCACAGTAATTTCTATGTACATAAGAAGCATTTTCTTAAATTTCTTTGAAAAATTAGAAAATATATTAATCAACTGTAAAAAATTCCTACAAACTGTAGAAATATTCAGCTTGCATATAGTTCAATGAAGGTTTTAGTATCAAATGTAAATTTATCGATTTGACTGTGTCAACCATTATTAGAAACACATATATCTAATAATATGTCATAAATAATGAAGACAATAATACATTATAGAAAATAATAGAAAATGTAGAACCTTGTTTCAATATAACTCACATCCACTAAAAAAAATTATTTCAAATTCTGAACTTCTAGATCTACAGTCCATAAAGAACAAAATGGTTTGATTTGTTTGGAACGAGATCTGAAATGATTGTTTCCTTTGGTTTCCATGACCCATGAGCAAAATGTTGATTTTCTGGTTGAAATTAAAATTGAAAACTCAAAAACCCTTTTCTGCTCCAGAATATGAATTAGAGGTTTAAAAATACCTCAAAGGGATCATAAAAGGATCACCATCAATTGTTTGAAGAAGTTTGTAGTACTTTATGAAGAAATTTATGTTTTAGTAGAAAAGAAAGAAAAAGATGTTTTCTATATGGGAAAACGATACGGGCTATTGATAGAATATATGCCTACGCACTTGGAAAAAGTGGGATGAGGTATTAAATGTCAAAAATATCCATAATTGTTCAACTTGAATTAGCAAACATTAAAGGATATTTTAGTACTTTAAAAAGCTTCAAATCAAGCTATTTTCACACTGAGGCGCTTGTTCAACAGGCGTCTGGTATCTAGGCGTCGGTCAACATGGTCAACAGGCGCCTGTTGAACAGGCTCTTGGTCTTCAGGCGTCTGTTCAACAGGCGTCTGGTCTCATTTCTGTTGGAGAAATGAGGCCTCCAACATTTCGGAGTGCGGAAAATCCAATTTCCGCATTCCGAACTGTTGAAGATGCTCTAACATATTGGTTACATCTACAACTACGTGTTTACCCACTATACAATGGCCTCCTCCTCCCTTACAAACATATTGGATGCCTTTTACCCATAAATGTAAACATCGGTTGGTTAAAATATGTATGCAAAATAATTTACAAATCAATATTTTATTAACTAAGATCGGGAAGAGGATAACTGAGAATGTGGTTTAAAAGTGATTGATATAACAAAAGAAAGAGTATGTTACGGTAGGTCTAGCAGTATATTTTCACTTTGTAGAAATACCTAATGGAGTTTCTTCTAGTTCTTATGCTATATATGTTGTTCTTCTCTATGATAGTGGACATATATCTTTTAGAGAAGTAATGTTCCCGTCAATACCTTATTCTCACCCACGATATCAAAATTATACATAGCTAGATAAAATTAATATAGAACAGTTAGTAACAACTAATATCACAGTCTGGAACAAAATATCAGTTTCAATGTTCTTAATGAATGTTGCTATAATAGTGATATCTCTTATAAATATTAGTGGCAAGTACTTAGTAACATAGGAAATGATTTTAAATGCTTCAAATGAATCCACATATTTTATTTTTCCCTGTGATAAAAAACAATCTCTACTAATGTACTTAATAGTTTAATTACTTAATGGTTTAATTAAATGTTCCAAAGCAATATGGAGCACCTAAACCTACTCAGTCGTTCAATTTGGATGTTGCTTAATGAATATCACCAAATAAAGTAATGTACAACCATCGTATGAATAAATGCTTGGTTTTTGTTCCATGTGAAACATACACTGACAGCATTAAAGGAAATCTTGGTGTTTAAAACCCATGACGAAATCACTATATCAAATTTAAATGCAATCAAGAGAAAGTTAAAAGAATGGTCGGCCACTATCCCATTCATCAATTTCTAATATATATTATTCATTGTTTAACGTATAACTGGAAGTGAATATATCATAAAAACTACAAGTACCAAACATTAACAGCTCATTCTTACATCGTTCTAAGCTTTAACAATTTGAAATCAAGGATCTGATGCTTACTAATAAATAACATGCTTCTAACTTCATCACAAAACTTTAATTACTTAGAAAATTAGAAGAGGAGTTTTTCTTACATCATTCTAAGCTTTGAGACTTTCAAATGAAGGATCTGATGTTCTTCCTAATGAACAACATGCCTCCATTACTTTGTCACGACACTCTAATTTTCTCCATCTAAAGCATTGATGAAATCTAGTCATTTTGTCACCACTTGATTTGGGTTTTTTGTTGATAACATTCTTTGACTTTATTAGTTTCGTCTACTTTAATTGGAGAAAAAAAAACTAAATTCAAGGATGAAGTATTTTACAGGTTGATTGAAGATGAAGATGAGTAGTTATTTACGTACGTGTGTGAGAAGGTAAAATGAATGAAAGTGGGCAGCTTTTTGGTAATCGTGAAAGAAAAACTTATGGGAGCGTTGGAAGGAAAATGACAGAACAACCCTTGATTTAATGGTCTGTTAGTTAGGGTTAGTTTCGTAATCTCAAAAGCTTCAAAAAGGAGTATTCCTATTATATATAGATAATATTCATATCAGCCATATTTAGCCCATGCTCTTCACTGATCTAGCCATACCCCTACAACAACACCATACCTTTTCTCTTATATAATGTTGTCTGAAATTATCAAAAAATTGTTTTCCCCTTTTCAATCCAAACTTAAAAATTAAAATCCAAATATATACTCAACAATAAATCATGGAAAAATTATATTTGAATATGTATGGACTAGATCTTCCATCCTATATTTGTTTCGACGGTTGCAATGGAGTTTTTTTATTGTTGATTATGACAAAGTAGCTAGGGTTGGAATTTTTGCACCATATGGTTGTCGATTGGCGAATCGAAGCTTGAATTTGAACTCGTGGAGGAGTTTAGCACCTGGATTTGAGTTTTTGGGAGGATCAGTGATAGGATTTGACGTGTGACCTGACAAGAAGCTGCGTGAGATGGTGCAGGTCACGACTTGATTGGAGGGTGAGCGCTGATCCAGGGAGTCGACAAGATCGAGTTCGACGAGAGAAAGCCATTTACGAAATTGGTTTATGAAATGGAGGTCCATAGCTCCGTATCAGTCCATATAGGTGCACGCATAAATGGTTTTCGTGTCTTTGTGCATGTTCGTTTATATTTGGGGGAGAAGATGAAGGAATAGTGGAGAGGGTAAAGTTGTAAATTAATATAGAGTTGTTTAATTTTGATCTTAATTTATCGATAACTTATAAATTTGTATAACTCCTTCATAAGAGGTGGATTCAGACTTTGTTTTTGCGTTAGACTCGTATCATCGAGATCTACGTGATGGAGTTAGTTTGGTTGGATTTGGTATTTGTTGGAATTTATGCTAAATCGGATGACCGTTCTATTTTATTCCGAATTCAGGACGTTTCGGCGAAAAACGAGAATAAGTGTGAGTTTACCTAATATTAAATTTATTATATCATATCAATGATGTTATAAACATTTAGTGATTTCTTGGATGTTAGTTAAATTGTTTCATTTTTTTTCGCTTGAATTTTCGTTCGGAAAATGGATGTCATATTAAGTTGATCTTTATGAACCCATATGATTATATATATATATATATATATATATATATATAACCATTATATTGCAGGGAAATCTGTAGAGAGCCCTAAAGGGTTTCTAGCCCATAATTATTTATTTACATCCTTATGCTATTATACCAATGACTAATTGAATTAAATCCTTATATTCTAATTAACTTGTTAATTTTCGTTATAGCAATTTTCGCTATATTGTCATTTATAAATTTCATCTCCGAAACCCTAATGTATGATCCTGAGCTTGTTTTTCTGCTAAAGAGAATATTAAAATTCTTTAATCATTTTGATTAATGATAATTTAAAATAATTAATCATTTTAACTAATGATTTGGAGATCAACTAACCAATTTTATAAATGATGTTTAAAATTGGTTTATCTTTCATTTGTCATTTTAACTAATGATTTCGTGAGTTAATTTATTATTTTAATTAATGATAATTAAATTAATAATCTTTTAATTAATGATATTTAAAAGTAATTAATCATTGTAAATAATGATGTTTGAATTTAATTAATCATTTAATTAATGAATATTTTAACTAATGATTTTGAAATTAATTATTCCATTTAATTAATGATGTATGAAATTAAATAATCTATTTGATTTATGAGATTTGAAGTTAATTATTCGTTTTAATTAATGATCATCCGAATTTAATAAATTTTTAACATATAATATTCAAGTTAATTAATTGATTTAATAAATGAGTTTAAAATAAATTAACTGATTTGGTTTACAGATAAATTATTGATTTAATGAAAGTGTTTGGAAATAATTAACTATTTTACATAAATATAAACGATTTGTTTATTAAAAAAATTTAGATACCTGTCAAAGATCACATAAAAGTTTTGACAAGGTAAGGAAAAATTTTAGGTAAGTTAAAAAGGAATTGGAACTCGATTGTTGGGATGTTAAGTTGGATAATCTTCTGGGTATCGATCAGATGTTGGTTTAGGCCTTCGGGGTTGAGCACTTGGAAAAATTATTTTCTTAACGTTTTACAATCAGGAACTAATTCTAATGGGAAAACAAGGGGTTAAGCAATTAATTGAGTGAGGCTTAATAGTTCCGTATACATGTGAGATTATAAATATTGTTTTAAATTTTATAAATAATGATTAATAAGTGAGAAAATCCTATAAGAGGGATTATTTATAAATAAAGCTAATTGTGAATTGATTTTGGGTTTGTAGTAAACAATGTTTAACGAATATTGTTTTCGACCCTTGTTTTTAAAATTTGTCTTATAAAAGAACGGTTTGAAAGAGTATTTCTAAAATGGTTTTACCAATACTATAACATGGAAATCAAGAACAAGTTCGGTTCCTTTAAAAATAGTTTGATTCATTTATGAAAATAAATTATTTCTGTAAAGCGAATCACTTATATGAAAATGATTTTTTGTATAATTAGCACATCGAAGAAATAGATTTGTCGTTATTTCGAAAATTAAGAATAATCGTGAAACATGACTTTGAGGTAACACTACCTTGACTTGTCCGATATTATTGTTAACCAAGAAATTGTACGAGTTTGAATTCAGTAAGTGGTGGTAAGTATACAATACTTAATTTCCATGTACAATCATTTTATATCTCCGATAGTTAGTTTCTCTGCTATATGTTACTTCAAATTCTTTATTATCGTCATTCTAAGACGATTTAATGCTATGTTGAGCTTTGTTATCCTTTGTTGGGAATGACTAAATCCAAGGAGCTAAGTGGTGTCCTACTGCGTGGGTTGGCTCCCATTTTGCTATTTCACATCTCATCAAGATATTTATGTACCGTCGCATGAAAAACAGTTTGAGTTTAGGTGTGAAATATTCAGATTCTCATGGATGTTTGGTAGGGTTCGGTTGGTACTTTCAAGGAGGCCACAGAGTATATGACCTTCACAAGAGTATATTACTAGAGGTATCTTCAAGGGTGTCGCACTCTCCTAATCATTTGTTGGAAAAATTCCTTTCTTATTTGATTTGAATCGTTGAATCTGTTTATCTTTAATTTTCCACAAGTAGAGTGAACCAATTTTTGCGACATTTAAGTATTGATTTAGTCCATCTATCAAGTTGGACTGTTACCTTATGTGGTCCATTTTATAAATTGGACTGTTACGTTATTTTGTCCATTATATCAAGTTTGGACCGTTATCTTGTTTATCCATTCTATCATGTTTGGATAGATATCTTGTTTTATCAATTTTTTCCAATTTGGATTTACTCAGGTTATTCCCATACTTTCAAGTCTAGTTTTAATATTAATTATGCCAATTCACATTTGGATTGGTTTCCTGATGATTATTTTCACTCTTGCCGGTATGGATGTTATTCTTGTGAGGTAAAAACATGTTCCACGTTAGCGGCATGGTATTAGAATTTTTATTCATTCTCGATTATTTAAGTTATCCCACATTGGTATTTCCAGACTGATCTAGGTGCTATTTTATTATAATGCTCGGGTCATACCGAATATTTTCCTAGGTTGTCCTTGGTGTTATGGAGGTCTTGAAGGGGAGCTGAAGATCCACATATCGTATTGTTTTTATTTTCTATTGTATTATGCAGTATCTCTATCAGCATTTGTAAGGTCAGGATTTTATAACTGTCCAGCTGATAACGTTTGTTTTTAACTCTGATATACTATGTATTTTAGAGTAACAGTTTGTAATGTCCTTGATATATTATATGTTATCGATTCCGTTGTGAGATTCTGTTTTTCTCTATTCTCTGTTCTGATCTTTTTATTCACCCTAACAATCTGCCATTTTATCGATTGGATGCACGACATTGGAACATAATGGTGGTGTTCAATGTCAACTTTCAATGGTCAAAAAGACGGGTCGTTACCAGAGCACGAGGTTAAGCGAGAACCTTGGCTTTGGTAGGGTTTGGCTCATCAAAGATAGCGTAAGTGACACCTTCGAATGAGTTTGAGAGTATCATATATTTGAGAGCATATTTGCTAATGTTATAAATATGTATTATGTCAATTTGTCTATTGAGCTTTTATGAATTCTGGTCGAGACGTGGGACACCACGGTATCAATAAGGATTTCTAAACACTCTACCATGGCCAACGGACATGGTATTGGAATTTTTGAAAATTGTGGCAAATTTAATATTTTGTCTAGGATTATATTCTTTATATATAAAAGAATAATTTTCAATACTTTATATAGCTATAAAGTGTGTTGGTTTAAATGTGATAACATTTGTTTATTATCACTATTGTTTTTTCAGTCATGCTTAACTGAAGATAAGAAACATTGACCATTGCTTCTTATTTGTTGAATTGTGATCAGTTTATTTAGGAGCATTTATCGCTTTGATTTAAAATTAATTAATTTTCATAGTTTGACTATAAAGGCGTTCAAAGAAAAATGTTAAATTGAATATTCACCTTTAATGATGGTGGGTTAAGGATTAAACTTAATAAAAAATTGTTAATATAATCTAAATAGTGGGATAAGATATTTAGAGAATAAGTATTCAAGATAATTGTATTATAATAAAAAGAAATTATTATAATATGAAATGATTTTTATATAAATAAAAATTTATATAAACTTAGTTTATAAGAAATGTATTAGAAAGGACTTTTGAATCTAAACCATGGAATTTTTGAAAATAATTTCAAAAAGTTTTTTGAGAAATGAAATAGCAGTACTTTTGAAAGTATTTAAAAGTAAAAATACGTTGGGAAGTAAATTTTTTAAATGCAATGCATTTTATTAGGATAATTAGGAGGAAATCATTTCGATTAGCTTTGTGGTAATCTGAATAATCTTCTAAGTGACGGTCGGATGTTTTCTTAGGCGAACATTGTGGGGTACTTAGTAAATTATTCTCTTTATCATTGTGCGAACGAATTGAGTTCAAATCCAAATAAACCAAAGTGAGTTTTAATAAATAAGTCATTTGAAATTATTTCATATAAAGATATATGTAGTATGCTTTCAGAAGAAGGAATTTTTGAATTTAAAACCAGGTATCCAACTTTTAAATTACCTTAAAGGGAATCGGTTTAACAATATATATTTTTTCCTAATTAGAGATTGTTTTGATAAATGAGGTTTTTTCCCTTAGAGAAGATATATGATAATTTAACACAGGTAAATTGGGGTAGATTAAATAAGAAGGTTTTGATAAACATTGTTTTATTAAAACCATATAATTGTTTAAAACATCTAACTAGTGTAAACTATTTGTAGTTATTGGGTTAACTCATGAGACATCATTCATATGATCATTCTAAGTTAAAGAGCTTAATAAGTTGACTTGTTTTTAAGAAACCATAATTTAATGTGATTCTTATGTAGATTTTTGGAAAAGAAAAATCAAATTTGTATATACTCTAAGGATATAAAAGAGTATTATACAAGTAAATAAAGTGGAATAGGTTATTATTTGATGTTTTATAAAGAAATGATTTTATAAAATATTTTAAAACATGGGAGAGAATTTATGAAAGAATTCATAAATAATTTTAGTATTAAATAAAATACTAAGTGAAAATACAAGTGATTTAGATGATTATCTGAGTATAACTTTAGAAAAAATTTAATGTAATTAAGACACTTATAAAATATAGAGTATAACATTCCATTTTTTCCGAGCGAGTTTGGATAATCTTCTAAGCAATAACCAAAGGCTAAGGGGAAAAACAATACGCTTAGATAATTATCTATGGTTTTGGACAATCAAGAAAGTTTTGAACCTAAGTGATATTTGTTTGTCAGTCATTTGACATTTTGAAACAACGTTAAGTGATAAGTTTTATCTTATGGAAGTTGATTGACTATTAGTATTATTTTATTCCATCATGGAATTGGACTGATTTGATTTGATTGAATTGAATTGATTTGTCATATAGATATATGTACCATTGTTTATAAAGTTTAAACTTATAGACAAAGGATTTTGAATTTCTGTTATTAGGACCTAAATCCGATGATTTTGAAAAAAAGGAGATTTTTGAAGATTTTGGGAAAGGAATGATACTTATTTACTCTAGTTGATATTTTTTGGAGGACTCGGAACACCACTGGATGCCCCATTTTGTTTTGATTCTAGAGTTTCATCATATTTTATTAGGAGAAATCCCCTTCTTGTCACTTTGATTTTGTTCTTTGGGTTTTCTCGTTTGAGAAATTTAAAAATAAATTTTTGGATTGGAAAAAACCAAGTACTTATATCTAAATTTACCATTTGAAAATTAGTGGATGCACAACATTCATTGTAGAGTATTCTCTGTATTTGGTCCCATATGATTGTTGATTTCATGTAGATTTATATCAGACTAGTTTTTGCATGTAGAGTTACATCATATTGTTTTTATCAGTCCAATTTTCTCTAGATTATGTTAGTGCAGGGAAGCAAGGGATTTTCACTTCACTTCTTGCGCATCTACATTTGCACAGAGATAATGAATTACTTGCCGAAATATAAATTAAACGCAAAAGGTACGTAATAAATCTAGAAATTTAAATTGGTTGATGATTTTATGCCCCATATATGGAAGGCCACTTGGCTTTTGTTTTCTTTGATTGGTTTGAAGCTCGTTGAGGTGATTTGTAGCTGTTCCGATAGAGCTGCCAAAGGAGACGCCAGCAAAAAATTTCAAAAATTTAAGAGTTAGAATTTTTTTGAGAATTTTGAAAAAAAATTTATAACAACAAAACGTAGACTTTCGAGTTATATTGGGAATAAATGAATAGAAGGGAATTAGTTGGCCTAGATGGGTAAATTTTAACGACTTGGAAATTTTGGAATCTATTCTAGCTAATTGTTTTGAAAATAAGTTCAACAACTCATTTTAATTAATAGTTTTAAAATTTAGGGGTTTATAAACGTTTTCTTCATTAAGAATTTTGGGGATTAAATTCATTTAAGGAGGGAGAATATAAAAACCCAAAATTCTAGTCATTTGATTTTTAAATGTTTAATTAATTTTAAATACTTAAATAATTGGATTTTGCATTTAATAATTTATAATTCAAATAAAGGACGTGTTTAAGATATTTGAATTATGAATTAAATGTTAATTAAATGGATTTAATAATTTCATTTAACTTCTGTTAATTAATAAATAATATTGATGAATTCAGTTTCTAAATTTATTATAAATATAAATAGATCGTATAAATATCGATAATTAAATATAAAACGATATTTAAATCTGTGAAATTGTCATTCTGGGGCACTATTTCGCATTTCGACAAAATCGGTTTCATTGTATCCGCAATAGTGATTTATAGCATGCTGTCGAATTTAATGGGAATCAGACGAATCATTTGGCCATACGGGTCCGAAACACGTTGAAATTAATATCGAAAATTCAATACAATAATTGAGTTTGAAAAGCTACTTACTGCATACGATCAAATTAGACCTCGAGACTAGTTCCATTGCAATCAGAATTGGAGTATAGCATATAGAATGCCAGGCGGCACGTCTCGTTAGGAGTTCGAAATTTTCGAACGTTGTATAGCTTGATAATTTAAATTTAAATAATATATGTAATATTTATATCAGCTATACTTATCCCATGCTCTTCACTGATCAAGCCACACCCCTAGGTACAATAAGACCATAACTTTTCTCTTATATAATGTTGTCTATAAACAAGAAAACTTGTTATTCCCTTTTCAATTCAAACTTAAAAATTCAAAACCAAATATATATTCAACAATAAATCATGGAAAAAATATATTTGAATTCGTATGGACTAGATCCTCCATCCTATATTTGTTTCGAGTTGTAGTGGGGTTATTATGGTTGTCGAGTATGACAAAGTAGCTAGTATTGGATTTTTTGCAACGTATGGTTGTCGATCGGCAAATCAGAGCTCGGATTTGAACTCATGGAGGACTTTAGCTCATGGATGTGAGTTTTCGGGAGGATTGTCGATATGATTTGATGCGTGACCTGATGCGCAGCCATATGAGATGGTATGGGTCGCAACTTGAATGTGGGGGGTAAGCATTGATCCAGGGTGTCGGCAAGGTCAAGTTCGGCGAGAGAAAGCCAATGGCAAAATCGGTTCATCAAACCGAGGTCCGTAGCTCTGTATTAGTTCATATAGGTGCATGCATAAATAGATTGTCGTGTCTCTGTGCATGTTCGTTTATATTTAGGGGAGAAGATGAAGGAATAGTAGAGAGGGTAAAGTTGTAAATTAACATAAAATTGTTTAACTTTGATTTTAATTTATCGATAACTTATAAATTTGTATAACTCCTTCATACGAGGTCAGATTCGAACGTTGTTTTTTGCATTGGACTTGTGTTATCAAGATCTACATGATGAAGTTAGTTTGGTTAAATTTGAAGCTTGTTGGAATTTATGCTAAAATCGGACGATCGTTCGGTTTTAGTCCAAAATCGAGATGTTTCGGCAAAATACGAGAATCAACGTGAGTTTAACTCACATTAAACTTTATTATATCATATCAATGATGTATAAACGCTTATTGATTGCTTGGATGTTGGTTAAATTTCCTTTGGAAAATAGATGACATATTAATTTGAGAAAAATGTATGATCCTCTAGAATAGAGGAAAGCACACATGTAAACATGTATATATCACAGAATACAAGGTTCGCCAGCATGCCTGCCAGGTAGCCGATCAAAGTACAAATAAAAAGAAAATAACTCAAGTACCCATAGAATGAGCTCCGGCAAGGCCATTGCCTATTACATCCCAATATCGAACTCCGGCAAAGCCATCACCTATTATTGAGATGTTAGAAGTACCTAAAAAACTATGGAGCATCTCAAAGCCAATGATACTAGAGCCAGCTCCATCTGAGAAGGAAACGCCATGATGTAGTCTCAAAAGAACTGGAAAAGTGAATGATTTGGAATGGAAAGTGCCACTCTATAGACTCGGTAGAACTGGAGGGAGTGCCGTGCTGAAAAGTGAATTCTTTAGAAAGTAGAACGCCACAATGAAGATGTAGAAGAACTTAGAAGAACTCCTCATTACAAACAGCAATTCTACCATCAGTAATCCCGTGAACCTGCAAAAAGAATCTAACACCATTTCTGGCATAAACCTGTATTTGAAAAGGAATTAAAGAAAATTATAAGAATAATACACATATATGTATATAAATGAAATTTATATACATATATATGTATTAATGAAATAAAAGCAAAGATAAAAAAGCTAAGATAATATGACAAAATACAATAAAAATTAGAAAAAAAGACTAGAAGAAATCCATGATCAAAAGAAGTTAAAGATCTATAAACTAAAACTAAAACTAACTAGAACTAAAACAAATTAAAACTTATCGTTATGATCCTTTGATCAAAAGGATATCATGATAAATAGTGAAATCATCATTTAAGTTTGAAAAAATGCTAATACTACAATTATTAATGTCAAAAATATTGTTTTTATGTTTAGATAACTTAATATTATTACTAACCTTATTAAGATATTCTTTAAAATGATTATTTTTAACTAATTTATATATAGGATTTGAGATCCGATTAAAACAAAATGAAGAAATTATAAAAATCAATTTACTAAAATGACTATTATTAATGTTAAAAAATCTCTGATTTCTCTCGATCCAAATATACCAACAAATTATAATGAATAAAGTGTGAAGTAAAAATCCATTTTCTATTTCAAACTTAAATCTAAAAAATTTCCAATAGTAATCACAATCAGAAATTTTAGTTGTAATACCAAAATTAAAGATTTTGAGAGTATTATTCAGAATATAGTAAGTATCTATGCAATCAAAGTATACATGTTTAATATCTTCAAAATATGGATTAATTTTTTTTATTTATTATAAATTTGCATATTTTTTCTTTTTAAAAGTTCTATAGTATTTAGTATTCCATACATGATAAACCACATATGAATTTTTGGTTTAGGAGGAGTAATTGTTTTCTAAATCAATTTAAAAGAGTTATTAGCTATACCCGAGAAGTTAATAAATCTATAAAAAGAATTAGAAGTATATTTATTACTCTTATCCCATTCCCAACTAATATAATCATTCTCATTATCAATATTGTATAGATTCAATCTAGTATAAAGCAAAGAAAGTTGCTTAAGAGTAGTACCTACTAAAATTCTATTATCAATTTGATCGTTATGAACCAATATGGTTATATATATGTTATCCATAATCATTATTTTGCAGGGAAAACTGTAGACAGACCCTGAGGGTTTTCTTGTCCATAATTATTTATTTTTATCCTTATGTTGTTATGCCAATGGCTAATTGAAATAAATCATGATATTCCAACTAACTTGTTAATTGTCGTTAGAGGAAGTTTGGCTATATCGTCATGTAATAAATTTCATCTCCAAAACCATGTCGTATGAATTTGAGCTTGTTTTTCTGCTAAACAGAATATTAAAATCCATTAGTTGTTTTGATTAATGATAATTTAAAATAATTTATCATTTTAACTAATTATTTTGAGATTAATTAACAAATTTAATAAATGATGTTTATAATTGGTTTACCTATGATTTATCATTTGTACTAATGATTTCTAGAATTTAATTAATTATTTTAACTAATGATAATTAAAATTAATAATAATTTAATTAATGATATTTAAAAGTAATTGATCATTTTGAATAATGATGGTTGAATTTAATTAATCATTTAATTAATGATTGCTTTAATTAATGATTTTGAAATTATTGAATTCATTTAATTAATGATGTTTGAAATTAAATAATCTATTTGACTTATGAGATTTGAATTTAATTATTCATTTTAATTAATGATTATCCGAATTTAATAAATCTTTTAATAGGTAACATTCAAATTAATTAATTGATTTACTAAATGAGTTAAAAGTAAATTAATTGATTTGGTTTAAAGATAAATTACTGATCTAACGAAAGTGTTTGGAAATAATTAACTATTTTATATAAAGATAAATGATTTGTTTATTAAAAGAAAATCCCGATGTTTATCAAAGATCACCTAAAAGTTTTAAAAAGATAAGGGAAAATTTTGGGTAAGTTAAAAAGGAATTGGGACTCGGTTATTGGGATGTTAAGTTGGATAATCTTCTGGGTGTCGATTTGATGTTGGTTTAGACCTTTGGGGTCGAGCACTTGGAAAAATTATTCCCTTAACGTTTTACAATCAGGAACTAATTCTAAAGGGTAAGCAAGGGGTTAAGCAATTAACTGAACGAGGCATAACAATTCTATATACATGTAAGAAAATAAATATTGATTTAAATCTTATAAATAATGATTTATAAATGAGAAAATCCTCTAAAAGGGAATATTTATAAATAAAGTTAAGTGTGAATTGTTTTTGGGTTTATTGTAAAACGACATTTGTTATTGACCCTTGTTTTAATGCACTTAGTATTATAAAATTTGTCTTATAAAATAACGGTTTGAAAGAGTATTTCTAGAAATGTTTTACCAATACTATAATATGGAAATCAGGCACAAGTTCAGTTCTTTTAAAAAAAGAAAAGTTTGATTCGTTTGTGGAAATAAATTATTTCCGTAAAACGAACCACTTATATGGAAATGACTTATTTTTATAATTAGCACTAAACATCCAAGAAGTAAACTTGTTGCTATTTCGAAAGTTAAGAATAATCGTGAGACATGAATTTGAGTAACGGTACCTTGACTTGTCTGATATTATTATTAACCAAGAAATTATACAAGTTTGAATTCAATGAGTGGTGGTAAGTATACAAGACTTAATTTCCATATACGGTCATTTTATATCTCTAAGAGTCAATTTCTCTACTATCGGTTACTCAGCTTCTTTATTATTGTCATTGTAAGATGGTTTATTGCTCAGTTGAGCTTTGTTATCCTTTATCGAAAATGACTAAATCCAAAGAGCTAAGGGGTATCCTGCTATGGTATTTCACATCTCATCTAGATATTTTTGCACCATTACATGAAAAATGGTTTGAGTTTAGATGTGAAATATTCGGATTCTCGGGAAGGTTTGGCGGGGTTCGGTTGGTACTTTTCTCGAGAAGGTCACCGAATATATGACCTTCTCAAGAGTATATTACTAGAGATATACTTCAAGGAGTGCGCACTCTCCTATTTATTTTTTGAAAAAATTTCTTTTTCCTTGACCTGTTTATCTTTAATTTTCCATGAGAAGAGTCAACCACTCTTTGCGACATTTAAGTATTGATTTAGTCCATTCTATCAAGTTGGATTGTTATCTTCGTCAGTCCATTCTATCTAGTTGGCATATTACCTTATTCTATCCACTCTGTCAAGTTTGGACAGTTATCTTGTTTGTCTATTCTATCAAGTTTGGACAGGTATCTTATTTTATCTATTCTTTCGAGTTTGGCTTTTACTTGGGTTATTCCTATTCTTTCAAGTCTGGTTTTAATATTAATTATCTCCATTCATATTTGGACTAGTTTCCTGATGATTATTTCCACTCTTTCATGTATGGATCTGTGCAGTTAGTGTGCTCAGTAGATCCAATGTGGTAGAGGTGCAAAAAGTCATAGTAGGGATATAGCAGAATATAGCGGATGACTCTAAAATAGCATATAAAGCTCATACTTAATGTTTTTACAAATATATAAATGGTAATTATATGAAAAATTAAAATTTAATTGAATTATAATTAATACATAAATAATTTTAAATAAAAACATGTGGGAATATACTGTAAATAGTGTAAAACTGTTATATAACATAATTGAATTTAGTAGAATATTAGAGTATTTTCATTTCTGAAAATATACCAAAAATTTAATTGAATAAATTAATTTCATAATTTTTAAAATGTACAAATTTCATTTTTCAAGTCATTTCTTTTAAAGAAGATATAGTGGAAATAGCAGAATATAGCGGGAATAGCGAGATATAGTGAAAATAGCAGCGCTTAAAGCAGAAAAGCTATATTTGAGCCTATATGGAAAAATAGTAGTGACAGAAATCCGCTATGAAATATAGTAGGATTATAGCAGGCTAATAGCGGGGAATTAACTGCATAGGTATGGATGTTATTCTAGTGAGATAAAAACTCATTCAGCTCTAGCGGCATGGTCTCACAGAACTTTTATTTGTTCCATATTATTTGAATTATCTCACGCTAGTATTTTCAAACTAATCTGGATGTTATTTTATTATAATGCTCGGGTCAAGCCATGTATTTTCCCGGTTGTTCCTGGTGTTGTGGAGGTCTTGAAGGAGAGCTAAAGATTCACCTATCATATTGTTTTTATTTTATGTTGTATTATACAGTATCCCTATCAGCATTTGTAAGGCCGGGATTTTATAATTGTCCAGCTGATAAAGTTTGTTTTTAACCCCGATATACTCTATATTCTGAAGTGACAGTTTGTACTGTCCTTAATATATTACATATTATCGATTCCGTTATAAGATTCTATTTTTCTCTATTCTCTATTCTTTTCTTTTTATTTACCCTAACAATCTGCCCTTTTTTCGATTGGACGCACGACATTGGAACATAGTGGTAGTGTTTGGTGTAGACTTTCGAATGTCAAAAGATGGGCCGTTACAAAGCATGATCAGTTCTGGATAGAGTTCTCACACCTTTTTTGCTTTTGTTGGACCATCTAAATGGAGAACCACTAGCTGGTATATTGATTAAGGAGGAGTTGTGCAAAGCTTCATTCGGAGGAGTGAGGTCTCTAGCAAATAAAGGAAGACCACCAAATTTATGAGATTAAAGAAAAACGGAATTAAAATCACCAATCAGTATCCATATGTGAGGTTCCCGTCTATAGTGGGGAAGGAAGTTGAGCATAGAGAGCTTTGAGCTGGAGAGTTTTTAGCATAGATTAAGCTGAAATACATAGAAGTTGAGGAAGGGAGATGAGTAGCATGAGTGTGGATGAGTTTCTTATTGGAGAGAATTAAGGTAAGGTGGAAGATTGAAGGGTCATATATGACCAGCAGCCTACCATAAGGAGCATCATGGAAATTGTCAATGGAGGACCATGTTGTATTAGTGTAGGAAGAAGCTCTTCTAGTAAGATTTTAATTTAATTTAGTTTCAAAAATAGAGATAAGAGCTAACTTGTGTTAGAAACTTGATTTGAGCTAGCTTTATATCCAATTGAGCACCCTTGATATTCCATGCACCGATGTTGTGCATCATTGGAAACTAAGGGGATTTTTTGGAAGAATATCTAGTACTTTTATGAGAAGTAGAATTGGTATTATCAGGGGTAATGTTTGTTGGAAGGAGAGAAGCATCATCATCAGAGTTGAAAGCAAAGATGGGTGAGGATGACTTTAAGAGAGAATTGGAGTTTCGAGATGATAAAGTTTGTTTTTGTATTTGAGTTTGTTTTTTTTCTTCTTCTTATTTTCTATGTTAGCAACAGACTTTGAGGAAGAGATCAAATTTTCTAAGTTGAGGGTTTTGTTAACAAGATCTCAGGAGATGAAGAGGTTTGACATGTTAGGGGAGTGTATGATGTGGATTTATAGGATATTTTGACTGATGAATCTAAAGTAGTTGAGTCAAAAATAGACGAGTTACCAATTAAGAGAAGAGATTTAGGCGGTGTTATGCATATATCAGTGTGCATGTGCACAGAAGGGGTGGCTTGTTGAATACTCTGAAAGTTCATATCCATAATATCTGCAACATTAATGTTCTTGTGCATGGAATTGAGAGCGTAAGGAGCAAATAAGGGGGAATTTGATGGAAGTGCAAAAATTTGCTATGAGGAAGAATAGAAAGAATTATTTGAAGTTGCAACAGAGTTGCTAGCTTGTTGAAGCAAAGCAGCATGGTCAAGTGACATGTTTAAGGAAGTGAGATCAGGTGTTAAATGTGCTGGGTGCACCAAGCTAAGAATAGGTTCATTTGATGGTTTCGTGAAGCCGAATTGGTTCACATCCAAGTAGTTAAAACACTTAAAAACCAGAAGCAACATTAATATCAGGAATATACATATTCATTTCTTCATCCAATTTATTGTTGTTTCGAGAGCAGCAAAATTATTACTAGTTCCAAGGTTGACATTTTCAAGACCATCAGGTGCATCCTTCACAGCTGAATTCTTGGTAGGATCTTTAGTTTCATGTAATACAATGTTTTCTTTAGAAGTGTCCAAATCAGATGTGGCTTGTTCAGCAAGACTAGAATTTATAATAGATTTGACTGATTCTTAGCATATTTTTTGTTGTTAACAACTTTGGTCCATATATTGACTTTCTTAGTGTTAACAACATTATTATGAGAGCTAATCTTCCTACCTTGAGCATGGCTAACAGCATGGTCAGTAGGGTTACCAGATTTGTTCATCAATTCAGAGCTCTCCTCTCCAAAATCAAACTCAAAATGGTTATCAACATTATGCACAAAAACTGTACAATGCTTACATATGTCTGGTGTCCATTGGCAGTATATATTTACATGTTGCATTCCACCATCAGGAAGTTGAAGTGGAAAGGAATCAACTAACCGTTCGTCAGGAGAAAACTCAATTAAACATGTAGCAGACTAAATCCTCCCCAACTTCTCAACTTTCATTCAAACCGATTAATCTCCCCCAAACTATTAGCAAGCCAATTAATGCCTATTTGAGACCAGGCAAAAAGAGGGATGTTTGAGAGTTGCATCCATACAGGCATAGTTTTGATAGAGCTACAAACATTATTTACTAGAGGTTCTCATTGCTTAAGAATGAAAAGTTTATTCCTTATGATAATAGGATCACCTTCTATGATCTTCCTCTTATCACCTTTAGTAGCGAGAAGTAAGAGAAATATATTCCCATCTGATTTCACCTTAATGTTACATCTTAGCTTCCAAATTTTCTTTAAGTGATGAATGACAACAGAGAATGAAAAGGGCTCATCACGGAGGAAGCCTATAATTGTATTCACTACAAACAGTAGAGCCTACTTGCAAGACTTCCAGAGCAGGGATGATAGCTTTATCATAGTAGTTCATATCCAACTGAACAGTGGTGTACTTCCCTACGTTTTGTGGTTTTTGCTTAAAAGAGAAGTCCGCTCTTGTTCAAAAGAAGGAAGAAAGAAGGAGGAGGGGGATAGCAGAATCAAGAGGAAAAGGGGATATATTGGTTGAGGAGGAGGAAGATAGGTCAACATGGAGAGCAAGAAAGGGAGTAGGTGGGGGGTTAGGTGGAATGACAAAACTACGCCATAGATTGCATACTGCAACATCAAGAAGTAATGCAGGAAGTGCCAAAAAATATTGCTGTAGGCTAAAAAAGGGCAAAGGCAACACTTTTTCGGTGATGCATTTTGCCGCGTTTCCCTAGAGTCAAACGCAACATCTTTGCGGCCCTAGGGCAACATCGGTTCTGTTGTTGCCATAGGTACCAAATTTACTAAAAAGTGGGCCCCACAATCTAGGCCCCAACATGTGGGCCCACATTGTGGGGTCCACTAATTCTATGGCCCACCTTTATGAAACCATGTCGTGGGTCCCATATTCATTAATCTATGATAATACTTTTACCATCCAATGGCAACACTTTGCCAGTTTATTACCACATTTAACATCACATACTGCAACATTATATCATATCTATGGCAACACCTTTCGCAATTTAAATTGAAAATGTACTCCAATATTATACTACTGCAACATTATATTATATCTATGGCAACATTATATCATATCTAATGGAAACATTACACTTCAAGAAAGAATTTTTCATTTCAGAATAACCAGCAACACAAGTTTTACTTAGTCAAGTACAAAATAACAAACATACTTAAAAACATAGCCAATGTATTCATAGTTACAGCCAGTACATACTAAATTCTACTTATTAACAGTACATATTTGCGATCCTCCAGTGCCACCAGTGCCATCAGTGCCTCTAGTGCCTCCAGTGCCCTCACTGCAGACTATCGCATAAAGATCCCCAACATCAATTTGCATGTCAAGGTTTGCTTCGCCTAATTTCTTAAGCACCCATGTCAAGTTCTCCCGAACTTTTTGGTTCACATTTGCATCAAATTCATTTTGGACCTTCTCGTTCACCTTTGTTTCGACTTCGTCGGCTATATTTTCCCTTATCTTCGCTGCCAGCTCCTGTATGTATGTGCTTGTTGTTGGGGCATATTTTGAAACTTCTGCAGACTTTGTGTGTCGTCCTATAAGCCAAGATGGACCGTGCGACTTTCCATCAGAATCATTTCTTGAACAACTCCATCACTTCCTCCTTCACTTATTGCTTTTTCAATCTTATCTTGCGAAATAAAGCAGTTTCAAATTGTGACATTAAATAAAATTAACAATTCTGAAACAAATTTCTTAAACAAGAATTGTTTTGCAATATCTATTAACAGTTTTAAAATGGATTCAGAAAATATCCTGTTATAGGTTTCAACAAAACATGAACTAATTCTACAAAAATGTCGATGCGCAAAATGAAGCATTTTTTTGACATCTGATTGAAAAGAAAATAAAATTCTTACAATTCAGTACTTCATTACTGAAGTATCAATCTTATACACCTTTCCTTCTTTCCGCTTGCGAGTTTTAATAAAAAGTTCTCCATCTGATTCGTTGGACTAATACAAATTAAATAAAAAAAGCTAGACAACAAAAGGATATCAAACCAGTTTTTCCAGAACATATATCACAAATCAATTCAGAAATTATACTCAAAGTCAAAGCAAAACTAAGGTAAATATGATCACCTTTACATAAAAACAAATCTTGGTTCAAATGAAGAACAGAAACCACAAGTGCACACAAGCTAAAAGTCTTAATGTGGTTAGATATTTAATATGAAGACTATATATACATAATAATCTGGTTCGAAAAACTACAATATCTAGTTAAAGGGACTGAAAAATTGAAGCCCGCTATTTTGAGAGACAAAAGAGCACAGCATTAGTAGCCTTGGGCCAAAAGCTTCTGATCATGCTGTATATTTGGATATCAGAAGAAAAAAAATGTAGTATAGATAAAAGGGTACAAGTATACCAAAATGATACTTACTTTAAGAGGAGAGGATGTCCTACTCCTATTCGAGTTTACAACTAGCGATAGAGAAACAAAAATTTAACCATTTAATTTATAAGCTAACCAGTCTAACCTTCATATTTGGAGACAAGGCCAAGCACAATAAGATGTGATACAGATAGAGACACTGTAATCTTGGTAAATTTAATATATCAAACAGTTAATGATGGCTAGAAATTTTGAATACAAGATCTTGGTTTTATCTTAAGAGCATGTTATTACATAAGATGCTTATAGAAAGTTATCGGAAAGAAAGTGTCTTGGTTATTTTTATTAATCTTAGCACATAAGTTGTAGATGTATCTTGCAATTCAACCAATTAAAATAAATTTTATGAATAAGCTGTTGCTAGAAAACTTATAAGCAGACCTTCTAAAGTTGAGAAAGCCCTGATGACAAATGTAAAGGTTGATGGAAATCGGAAAGGTTGACCATTTGCTATTGCAAACAGATCCTGAAAATGTAAATCTGCAAGTTTTAATAATAGGAAGATATATGTGTGTGCGCCCGACCAGCCGCACGTGTGTGTAAATAATGAACCGAATTGTGCCTACTTCACCAATTGTTGAAAGAGTTTGCTCCTGGTCAGGCGATTGGCTCAATAAATTATCCAAGAAAAATTTCACAGACCTTCTTACATATACATCAATAGAATCGAATCTCAAAACAAGGTAGCAAACATTTTGTTATATTACACAGAATGAGAAGAGATTCTGAATTTGAAAACAAAAGTGCAAAGCAAATTATACATACCGGCGATAGGTCACCAGTAGATTGAAGTGCTTTGAGTTCAATGAGACATTTTAGAACTTGTAGTTTTGTAATTTGATATAATAATTACTTAAATATGATATAAGCATTATCCTCAGAGAAAAAAATATGTGAAAGCACTATATTAGTGGTTATTGCTATATTATCCTATTGACAATACAGCAACTCGACTTGCTATGAGAATTTATATCCCCTTGTGATCATAACATTTGACATCAGTTTGATACTTATTCTGAACTTGTACATGATGATTTCAACAGGTACTTGAAATCATATCCTTCGCATTTGTAAGCTAAATGGATGAATGCATTTGATTAGCCTTAATGGCACAAAGATCTTAAACTTCATTTCAGTACGAAGAAGTCTTTCAATTTCAGCGGCATACATCAAGAACATACGTACCTTGTCTACATCTTTTTCATAAACTGCATAGAACAAATCAAGAAGTCTATTTCGAGTAAATGATTTTATCTCTCCCATCATTCCAAAATCATAGTAGATAAGTGATCCATCGTTGTCAATAGCAAGATTTCCTGGATGAGGATCAGCATGAAAGAAACCAGTCTTCAGTATCTGGTTATCACCAGCATTTGCGATTAGTGTATGAAACCAATCATTGTCAATAATCAGTTTAGTGAACTACATATGTTTGAATAGAAAACTAGAAAACTGGTAGTCATGCTTCATTGATTAGGATATACAGATTTATATACATTCGTATATGTCAAACATTATGCAACATGTTCACCATTAAAGTTAGGATTTAGGAATCATGATCAGATAGTTGCATAAGTTTTGTCCTACTTTATTTGTTTTCCCATTACAGGGTAGAGAAATAATTATACTATCATTGGTATCGATGCTACAGTATCAAATCAGAAAATCACTGGATTTGGCAAAATATCATAGTTCGATTAACAGAAACAAATATAAACAAAAATGTTTCTGTTTTTATAATTTTGTCCACCACCACAACAACAAAAAGGAAAAATAAAAGAGAGAAAAAAGTATCCGATGCTCTTAAATGCGTAGTTAAGTGTATCATCAAAGTTACCTAAATCGAATATGACTCTATCATTCTAGAAGCAAGCTCAGATCGACTGTAACCCATGGCATCGATCTGATCCAAGCTATTAATCTTTATGCCTGTCCAAGAATATATAACATAGCATATTCAGAATTCTATAACCAAATGCGGAGCATACAATTTCCCTTACTTTACTAGGTAAGTAATGCCATTGTGTAATTATTTCATCATCATATCATCTTATATATAATAATTGTAATTATAGTTCAAAAAATCAAACCTGGAACATACTCCAAAGTTAACACCTTAGTTGAACTATAATCCCAATTGATAAGCTACGCAGAGCAAATGTTTTTTATGTCAGTTTAATAAATAAATCTTGAAATGTATCTCTTATATAAAGAGAAATGAGCAGTAATCTTTACACACTAGTATTCGAACCCATTTTATGTTCCGGAAATCCCGACGAAATCTATTGGCGTTCGTTCCTTCGTTTATGTAGTCAATTTCTTCATACAAAAATCCTGAATGAGTTAGATTCCATATGTCAAATAATCATGTACATTTCGTACCCAAAAAAAGGGACAGCAGTCAGAGCACATTACTTCGAACATGTCTGAAACAAAAGGTGAATTAAGCTACCTAAATTTTGATAATCCTGAAACAAAAGGTGAATTAAGCTACCTAAATTTTGAAGTTGAGTCACCACATATCATATAAACAGGTGATACAAAATTATGTCACTTTACAACAATCATTAAAGGAAAATGTACCGATAGAAGCAATTAAATCACAGGCTGAACATCCAAATCCTAACAGCGAACCATATAAAAGTCATGTATGGTTAGTGTTTGCGCCAAAATTGGTCACAAACACCCAATACCGCGAAAGCACCCGTTTACGTACTCAAATTAATAATAATCAACACAGTTCTCAGCAACAATCAATATAGAATTCAGATCTAAGCAACTAATCACAATAATTCACAGACAATAATCACAAACACAGGATTTATAGTGGTTCGGCGTTCGTGCCTACGTCCACTTTGAAGGTTTTCTCTTTATTGCTTCACTTGATGATCTTATTCAATTACAACGGGTTGTAGCTTTGAACTTGATAATCTTAATTGATTACAACGGATTATAGCTTTGAACTCTGAACTCAACAGCAATAGTGACGAATAGGATTGAATTCAGCAGAGTCTGGACTTGCTTTCTCTCTTCTGAATCTCCTCCTCTTTTCTGAATGACCAGGGGCTCTATTTATAGGCGTGGAAGGCCAAAATCCCGCCCAAAACCTGGAGAGGCTGCTTGGCACGTGACGGGGGGCCCACAGGCCCGCGTTCTTGGACTGCGTGCCCAGTTTGGCATCGATTCGAAGTGCACTTCGAATCGATCAAAAAATTGTCCAATTCGATGAAACTTGGCGTGGACGTTCTTCATCATGTAATCAAGCTTCTGTGAAAATTTCATGGCATTTGGATCAAGGGATTGAGAGATATGATCGATTCAAGGTGATGCATTTCGGTACGCTGGGAACTTCGAACCGATCCTATGGGTCGTTCGAACCCATATGTTTCGAATCCATATGGTTCGAACCCATAGGTTCGAATCCATATGGTTCGAATCCATATGGTTCGAAACCATAGGTTCGAATCGAACCTGTTGCATGAGGGGGCAGCGACGCTTCGAATCGATGGCTCTAGATCGATTCGAAGTTGTTTTTAACGTGTAGGGTTCGAAGACAGCATGGACTCGAAGCTTGTGATGGGTTCGAAGCTTGAGGTGGACACGAAGTGGTGATGGATACGAAGTTAATGGATGGATTCGAAGTAGTGATGTATATGAAGTTGATGGATGGATTCGAAGTGGTGATGGATACGAAGTTGATGGATGGATTCGAAGTAGTGATGGATACGAAGTTGATGGATGGATTCGAATTAGTGATGGATACGAAGTTGATGGATGGATTCGAAGTGGTGATGGATTCGAAGTAGTGATGGAGTCGAAGCATGAATTGGCTTGATGGATTCGAAGGGAGACGTTGGCTGATGGATTCGAAGGGAGACGTTGGCTGATGGATTCGAACGTCGCCTCTTCCTATGGCTTCGAATATGATGGGTTCGAAACAGATGGTTTCGAACACGATGGTTTCGAACACGATGGGTTCGAACCGAGCAATGTGTACCTTCTTAACTTGAATCCATCATAACTTGAGCATTTTGAACTCTGATTGACTTGAAATTTGAAATGCTGGCTTCTATGGTTTTTCTTGTCATGCCTTATTAATTGTGGCCCGATCCGGGCTCGGACAGAATTCATCGATATCCATAGTGAGGTGAAATACGACCAATCTCTGAGGCGAACTATTTTCTGTTTTTGACCAATCTTTTGGTATCACGGCTTTTGCCCAAAAAGCGGGATAACATTTTGCCCCCCAAAACATGCCTTGCGGTAGCAAGGTGTGTTTTGCAATGCCTTGAGCTGGATGTTCATATCCTGTCGTCAACCTGTAAAGAACTTGATAGTTTTATATGTCCTCAAATGACGATCGTTCGTGATCGAGTTTATTCGGGATGGAGCGCGGCCGTTCATGGTCAAGCGCCTAACTTCAGATGACGATCGTTCGTGATCGAGTCATTTGAGGGAAAGTGCGACCCTGCGCGGTCAAGCGCGTAAATCCGTCCGTCGATCATTCGGGATCGAGTCATCTGCGGTGAAATATGACCGTTCAAGGTCAAGCGCCTAATTTCAAATGACGACCGTTTGCGATCGAGTCATCCGAGGTAAGGTGCGACAGTTCGCGGTCAAGTGGTGGACCTCAAATGACGACCGTTCGCGATCGAGCCATTTGAGGTAAGGTGTAGCAGTCAGCGATCAGGTGGTGGACCTCCAATGACGACCGTTCGCGATCGAGTCATTTGAGGTACAGTGAGTTGTGCCGTTACAGTGAGTTGTGCCGTTCGAGGCGGGCCTCAAATGACGACCGTTCGCGATCGAGCCATTTGAGGTAAAGTGAGTTGTGCCGTTCGAGGCGGACCCCAAATGACGACCGTTCGTGATCGAGCCATTTGAGATGAAGTGAGTTGTGACCGTTCGCGATCGTGTGCCGTTCGAGGCGAGTTTGTGACTGTTCGAAGTCGGGTGCCGTTCGAGGCGAGTTGTGACCGTTCGCGGTCGGGTGCCGTTCGAGGCGAGAAAACGCGCCCGGGAGGGCTTGATGTTTTGAATGCCAGGGTCACGTTCGGGTGAGTTCCTGGATTGTTTGTGTACCTATTGAAGGCGAATCAGTGTACCCGGAGGGGCTTGATATTGTTGATACCAGGTTCACGTTCGCGTGGGTCCCTGGATCATTTGTTTAGGTATATCACTATCTCAGAGCATGCCTAAGGACCGTTCGCGACCCCATACATGTGCAAGTAGCCTAGCCATTTCAGAGTTATCAGAATCAAATATTTATTCAACGGGTGAGCTTTTAAAAACAGAAATGTCCAAACAAACCAAGTTCAAATGTCCAAATCAACATGAAATAAAAACAAAGCAAAGATGTCAAAGTCCAAATCAACATGAAATAAAAACAAAGCAAAGATGTCAAAGTCCAAATCAACATGAAATAAAAACAAAGCAAAGATGTCAAAGTGTAAGTTCCCACTACGAAACATTCAATGATCATTCAGAGCATGCCTGGAGAACGTTCGCGATCTCGTACATGTGTAAATGATTCGATTGCGTTAGTGGGAGCTTGCGACTCGTTCATCGTTATTTTAACTAATTGATAACCAAACGGCGTCCTGGTTCAGGGTTGCCCCTGGTTGATGTAGACGGTGGCCGCTCTGGCTCCTCCGCTGAAGCTCGCCTCCTCACATACTGAAGGAGCATGCCGTTCCTGATGTGTCCTTCCACCTCGTCCTTCAGATGCCTACAATCTTTAGTGTTATGACCGTTTAATTCATGAAATACGCAAAACTTATCTGATTTTCTTTCGCTTGAGGTTGGATCCCTCCGCATTGGTCTGCGATACGGAATCTGCTCCTTGGTATCCTGATAAATGTGTTCCAAACTCTCAGTCAGCTCGGTGTAAGTAGTGAATCGCGGCTCTCTCCCTGCCGTTTTGACCTATTATCATAATCCTCAGTCCTTCGTTTTCCTTTATCCTTGTCTGAGTCCTTTTCGATAGGCTTTTTGTCTTTAAGCATATAAACTTCTATTCCCTCTCCTTCTTCTCTTTCTGCATTTGCGTCCTCTAAACGTAAAAACTTTTCTGCCTCGTTGTAGAATTCCTCTAGATCCACGGGTGGATCTTTAGTCAATGAATTCTTGAATTCTGTGCCGTCAGCTACTCCGGACACAGCTGCCATTACCACCATGGACGGATCCGCTCGGTCCACTGACGCTGCTGCTGCATTGAATCGTGCTAGATAACTTCTCAAGGTCTCTCCGGCTTTCTGCTTTAAGGTTGCCAAAGTCATCACATTCTTGGGTCTCATAATGTGAACCCTGAATTGCCTCATAAATCTCTCAATTAAACCATTCCACGTTCCGATGGATCCATTCTCTAATTGCCTAAACCACAATGCTGCAATATCTGTCAAGTATAATGGAAAGCACCGGGCCATAACCTCCTCTGGTACCCCCAGCACTTCCATATGTCTCATATACTTTGTTAGATGAACCGTGGGGTCCGTTCTTCCGTCATACGTGTCCAACGATGGTAACTTGAAATCCGGTGGGTTTCTAGCTTGTCTAATTGCCGAAGTGAAAGGACTCCTATTAACATCCTCCAAATCCTTGTTTACCAAACCGCTTCTCATAGCTCTTCTAACCATCTCCGCCAATCTGTCGTTGTCACCGAGGTGCAATTTTCGTTCATTACTTTCAACCTGCCCCCCGAGTTCACGAGGGAATTCTGGAATCTGCCCCCTTGACTGAGCGTTCATTCCTCTGTTGCCTCCAGGTTGCGTGGGCACTCCTCTCTCTCCCTCCGGGACTAGATCTTCGCGCTCCAAGTGTGCGCCTCCTGATCCAGGTGCTATTCCGGATGGTCCTGCTCCGTTCTGAACTCCATCGGTTTCTCTATTCTGTGCTCCAAGTTGTCCAATTTGTTGGAATAAGCTCTGGATCAACTCCTCCTGCCTCTTCATCATTGTCTCCATTTCGTCCCTAGTGATGTAGATTGATGCATGATTCCCTCCTGAGGAGGCCTCTTGACTTCCTTGTGGTTCACTTCTCTCAGGCCTTGGCCTTCTACTCGATTGTCTTGTCATAATTTCTAGATCTGAACTCCTGGATTTTCAAATTCAACTTCTTCCTGAATTAGCCTTCTCAGTGAAAGCACCAAAATGTTTGCGCCAAAATTGGTCACAAACACCCAATACCGCGAAAGCACCCGTTTACGTACTCAAATTAATAATAATCAACACAGTTCTCAGCAACAATCAATATAGAATTCAGATCTAAGCAACTAATCACAATAATTCACAGACAATAATCACAAACACAGGATTTATAGTGGTTCGGCGTTCGTGCCTACGTCCACTTTGAAGGTTTTCTCTTTATTGCTTCACTTGATGATCTTATTCAATTACAACGGGTTGTAGCTTTGAACTTGATAATCTTAATTGATTACAACGGATTATAGCTTTGAACTCTGAACTCAACAGCAATAGTGACGAATAGGATTGAATTCAGCAGAGTCTGGACTTGCTTTCTCTCTTCTGAATCTCCTCCTCTTTTCTGAATGACCGGGGGCTCTATTTATAGGTGTGGAAGGCCAAAATCCCGCCCAAAACCTGGAGAGGCTGCTTGGCACGTGACGGGGGGCCCACAGGCCCGCGTTCTTGGACTGCGTGCCCAGTTTGGCATCGATTCGAAGTGAACTTCGAATCGATCAAAAAATTGTCCAATTGCGATGAAACTTGGCGTGGACGTTCTTCATCATGTAATCAAGCTTCTGTGAAAATTTCATGGCATTTGGATCAAGGGATTGAGAGATATGATCGATTCAAGGTGATGCATTTCGGTACGCTGGGAACTTCGAACCGATCCTATGGGTCGTTCGAACCCATATGTTTCGAATCCATATGGTTCGAACCCATAGGTTCGAATCCATATGGTTCGAATCCATACGGTTCGAAACCATAGGTTCGAATCGAACCTATTGCATGAGGGGGCAGCGACGCTTCGAATCGATGGCTCTGGATCGATTCGAAGTTGTTTTTAACGTGTAGGGTTCGAAGACAGCATGGACTCGAAGCTTGTGATGGGTTCGAAGCTTGAGGTGGACACGAAGTTGATGGATGGATTCGAAGTAGTGATGTATACGAAGTTGATGGATGGATTCAAAGTGGTGATGGATACAAAGTTGATGGATGGATTCGAAGTAGTGATGGATACGAAGTTGATGGATGGATTCGAAGTAGTGATGGATACGAAGTTGATGGATGGATTCGAAGTGGTGATGGATTCGAAGTAGTGATGGAGTCGAAGCATGAATTGGCTTGATGGATTCGAAGGGAGACGTTGGCTGATGGATTCGAAGGGAGACGTTGGCTGATGGATTCGAACGTCGCCTCTTCCTATGGGTTCGAATATGATGGGTTCGAAACAGATGGTTTCGAACACGATGGTTTCGAACACGATGGGTTCGAACCGAGCAATGTGTACCTTCTTAACTTGAATCCATCATAACTTGAGCATTTTGAACTCTGATTGACTTGAAATTTGAAATGCTGGCTTCTATGGTTTTTCTTGTCATGCCTTATTAATTGTGGCCCGATCCGGGCTCGGACAGAATTCATCGATATCCATAGTGAGGTGAAATACGACCAATCTCTGAGGCGAACTATTTTCTGTTTTTGACCAATCTTTTGGTATCACGGCTTTTGCCCAAAAAGCGGGATAATAGTTAGCTTAATAAATCAGCATTAGATTCTCAGATCCAAATGAAATATAAAACATAAACTTACGAAGCTGCATCTAAATCTGAATGAAAATAGCAAGATGACTACAGTAGAATTAGTTTGCAAAAGCCAGAAACGAATCAATAGCTTCGAAATCCATTATAATTTTGAATATCTTGATACAGTTTATTTTAAAGCCCTAATTTTAGAAATCAATTTTTTTAGAAAAGAATGGAGGCTCCAAATCGACATCGATAGAGAGAAAGGAAAAAAGGAGGACGAAAGAAATTTTATCCCTAATTTGAGTGAAACCGTTTAATATTTTGTTAACTTTTGCCGCTTTGTTTTTGCTTCCCGCGTTAAAAATTATTTCAGCCCGCTTTTTTTTCAGCCCGCGCTCATTTTTTATAATACTTTTATAAATCTATAGCTACTGCAACATACTGTTGATATCTATACTAACATCCTGAAGCTAATGTTGTAATAGACAAAAATCAACATAGCTATCATTAGATTGTAGCTAGCAACATCTTGTATTTTCGTTGCAATAGGCCATCTATGGCGTAGTGCAAAGAGAGTAAAAGGAGAAGAGCTGTTGGAAGGGATTAAATTGATAAAGGAAAAAAGAGAAGGTATGGAAGGAGAAGAGGAGGCATGGAGAGGGAAGAGGTAGTGGACATTGAAACTGAAGATTTAATGATCGAATATTTAAATGATTAATTTAAATATTTAATCGTTAAGTAATGGAATGCCTATTGTACTCAACTTTAATAGACGAGCAAATTGGGACTTGATACACCCATAGTTGAGTTCGCTTTTTCGACATGAGTAAAATGAGTATAAACTTAACTATGTTTGGAATTGATTATTTTTAGAAATGAATAGTATCAGATGAAGAGAATTTGGGCTAAGCACATTAGTTGTCTATAAATGGCTAATTCTTCTTCATAATTATCATTCACTTTTAATTTCCATGTATCTTCTTCTCTTCTTTCTCTAATTACTTCACAAATCACCCTTAACTCATGCCTCGGGGTTAAATAAATTCCTATAAATCTCGAAAAAATCACTATAATTCTTCTCATCACATTCCTCACGTAACCCTTAAGCGAATTTGCTTGATTCGAAGTTTGGAGCTCTATCTTAAATTTCAAGGGAGCTAGAATTGGGTTTCTTGTGATTCAAAGCTTGTTTAGGCGAAAGCAAGGTAAGTGGGATGATTCTCCTTACTAATTTTGTATGTTGCACTACATATTTTCATTGATTGATGATTATAGAATTATAAGAAGTGCTTTGGAGATTGTTTGAGTTGATTTGGGCTTATGATTGTGTTATAAACATGATATACTAACTCACTAATTGTTTAAGACCATAATAATAATTTTTGAAAACAGTTAATAACCTAAGAATGTGATTTTAGGTTACTGAATGATAATATGTAATGTAGTGATACATTAGAGACTAATTTCATAATGTAATAGTGATATTAAAACTAATTCAAATAGTTCTAAAAAAGTTAGTGAGCTAATTAAGTGAGTTTTGAACTTACACTTATTATTAAAGTGATTAGCAGATTAATGAAGCTTAATTAGCACTTGTGAATATTATTTAAAAATAAATAAATGATCTTTATTAATGAATAGTTTACTTATGAATATTGTTAAAGGGAAGGAATGATTTTTATAAACCAAAGAGATATTTTATAAAATGGTATTGTATGAAAATAGTATATATAAAGCATAATTGGTATTTATAAAATGGTTATATGATTTTATAAATGAAGTATAAATTTTATAAAATAGAAATGAGATTTTATAAAATGTAGTATGATGTGTTCTTAATTTTAATGAAACAATTAAGTATTTAAAGGCTTAAAATTGATTAATAAGCTAATAATATATTTTATAAAATAGATGAAAGGTTTTATAAAATAAGATGAAACCATATTAGACTTTTATTGAAAAGATGTAGTAAATAAAATTAGGATTTGGTTTAAGTAATAAATGAATTACTTATTTAAATATATGTGTATGTATATGAGTATGAGCAAGTATACGTATACGTGTATTTGAAGATATATAACAATCAAAACGGTTTCTGAATTGTAGTTAGAATTGTTGTGCGTTTGTTTGTTTGTATAGGTATGCAATTATTTGGTTATGTAGATATATTATTGAATACAAGTTCATTGCGTGCATTTCATGTAGCTATTGGAACTATTGTGTGCGCTAAATTGCGTAAGAGTACATTGCGACGAGTAACTGCTCTAGCGAAGTTAGAAATGTGACTTGTCAAATTAGTGTGTGTTCATGTGAACATATATGCGTAAGCATGAACAAATGAGTACATCGACACATGCATAAGCTACGCACAACGTAAGGAGGTCGATATGTCATTTTGGCATGTTAGAGGAGATCAGGTCACTATAATCGCATGTTGAACTCTACTCGTGCAAAGAGTGGATTTTGGTATCCAAATCGATTTTCAGATACTTAAGGAAGCACTTTCAAAATGTTGGAAAGTGAACTCTGATAGAGGTCCAATAGGGTAGAGGTAGGCTCTAAAAGCAAGGCGGCTCATCAGGCGAAGCATCAAAGGAAACAGCACACGTATCGATGACCGTTTGGGAGAATTCTCCCTGCCCCAAGCACATTGCTCGGAACTTGGCACTTTCAATCGACTGAGGGTGAAATTCAATCGACTGAATGGGTGTGGAAATTAGTTTAGAAGGGGAAACCCCAAATAGAAGACTGGAGGAGACATTCTCGATTGATTGAGTTCACTCGATTGGGAATAGGTTCAATCAACTGGCTCGGTCGACTAAATGACACACCGGTCGACTAAATGCATGGGCAATGTATGACTTTGAGGGATTTCTTCTTCGTTTGATTATGGTTCTTCGTGCGGTTTTGGTACTACCTCAGAGAGGCTTTAGGCTATTCGAGAAAGCGGAATGCAATGTGGAGCACGTGACAGGATAAAGATGCATTAGTGGTCGATAACAATCACTAAGGAATTTGAGCAAGCGATCGAGGCAAGCTGCATAAGTGCAGACTATTCCTACACGGGAGTAGTAGATGATCAAGATAGCGATCGAGGGCCAACAGGATACGAGATCGAACGATCGATTGGAGGGTGCACATGACGACAAGGAGTCGATTCCAGACTCAGGCAGATGTGCGAGCACATGATAGCAGCGACTGGTTCTAAATCAGGCGGACGTGCAGACTTATTATTAGTATAGTCTCCATGATATCAAGCATCGTTGTACTTTAATGATCAATAGGAATCAAAGAAAGTGCACGGTAAGGAAATCATGAGGTAGGAAATTTAGATTTGGGTTGTAGTGCGCTTCCAGTACTACGTATTCGTTTAGACATTGTTTTATGATACATCGGAGTCCGTTATTTTACCATGTATCACAAAAGTGCAATGGTAAGGGTTTTAATTGTTTCCAAGGGAGCGGTCTAATCTATATGGGGGCACTTTTACAGATAAGTGATCGATGGGGGCAATCAATTCCGCTTGGTGGACTCTCAAGGGTATTGTTATACATGGAAATTCAAGATCACATAAGGTGTAGTTGCTCCACTTATATATTTACTTCAGTACGAGATGATAGTAGATATTTCCAATTTCACACATTATTATGTTGTGCTTTTGCTATATTAGTTGATTGATATTATTGTTGTGTGCAACATAATGTAGACTTATATTATTATATTTTTATCACCTCTACACTTGTATACTATGGTTACCATTATCACAGCGTATTGTTACATGGCAGTTATATTATATTAGTGATACATCGGAGTCCGTCGTTGATATTAGTAATATATTATAGTATGGATCACTAAAGTGCGCTCATAGATCGATCTCTTGTCTTTTGTGATACATGGGATTCCATCGTTGATATGAGATGATGACTTTGGGTCTTACGATGGGCGGGTTGTTACATCCATAAAAGCCTATGATATGGTCGACCATATGATGAAAGGGAAAGAGTGTTTTAAATTTAGATCTAGGTACGATAAATGGTAAGAGGAGTAAAAGGAGGAGAATTCATCTTCTCCTCCTTCTCTATTTAAACCATTCAAACCCCCTCATTTTTATTTTTCCTCGAAAACCCTAGACCTAGTCGAACTCTCCATGCCCCCACACTCCATAGTCGTGTATTCTGGATACAAAATTACATTTTCACGTGGTAGTATATATCGTTGCAAAGGTCCAATGGATCAGTTCGTTCGAGTATAGGAGATCTCTTCAAATAAGGTGCACTAAAGGGCAATCTCTTCAACGTGTTATTTTATATTTTATAATTTACATATAATATGTTATATGATCCTCTTGGAATGATTTTATATGTACATTTGTTATCCCTATAGGTTATCTGAGTTAAATGACATCAAACTGTATATATTGGTTAATACCATTGATTTGATCTTTGTATAAAATCATTAAAAATTATATTTCACTTCGACCATGAATAGTATAATTTATTTGTTAATTTTCTTAATATTGAAATCAACATTTAATAATTTAAAACTACTACTTATTATTTTTAATTACATATATGTATGTATTAATATTTATATTTTTAATAAAATTAAATATATATATATATATATATATATGTAAAATATGTGTTGACTTTTAAAAATATTTTTTGTCAAACCTATATTAATATAATACTATTATATTTATATTTTAATGATTTTACACAATATGTATATTAATATATATATATATATATATATATACATGTTTGTGTGTAAATATTCAATTGACTAAAAGTAGCAATAAGTTTTTCAATAAAAATTACATAGCCGAGGAGAAATATATAAGTTATTTTAATACTTATGTTATTGTATAATACTTACTTTAATTATTTTATGCAATTTTATATAGTTTGTATATCTAAGTTTTTTTATTTTCAATATTATTTATATAAAATATAAATATATTTATTTTAATTAATTAAAAGAAATTTTAACTGATTTTTATAAATCTAAATTTGAATTTTAAAATATTTACCTAGTAAAAATTAGATATTTTGGACATTAAATTAAAATTTTAGTGAATTAGTGGAAATCTAATTAAATATTTTAAAATTTATCGAGTTTTAATATATAAATAAATTTTGAAATAATATAAATATTTGTAAGTATATTTAAACAATGTTTTAAACAAGTTATGTGCATATGAATAGCGATGTAACATAAATCCCAATATCTATACATTTCTACATTAACTATATACACATTGCAATATTGCACAAGCACATCATATACATAAGATTATATATTGATATACTCTAATTTGTATGAATGTTGATTAATTAATATACATAAATTAAACAAATAAATAAAATTAAGTAAAATTTGATTTTATTTAAACTAAAAAAATTGGTTTTATTAAATTAGCTAGATTGGATCTAGTAAATCTCATTAAGCTTCAAAGGCCCACTATGATCCAAATAGAGATTTTTTTTGCAATTCACCCAATTCACTTATTGCTAAACTAGCCGGATCCAATAATGGTATCAGAATCCAAATGGCTTATGCGGTCTAATTAGCAACTTTAGAGCTAACTAACTAAAGCTTACCTATATGAATTAGTGTCTAGAAAAGTAGTGTCTTTGATTAAGGTTGAATAATTAGGTACTCTCCTTTCCGTAGTTGTTGGACTTTGGGTCTTAGGATTATTTTCAAAATTCTATCTAAAAAGTCAAAGTATATTTTAAATTTAAAAGTTAAGTTAAAATGTAAAATAAAATTTTAAAATGTTATAAAATGTTTCCCAAATTTATTTCAAAGTCAAATTAATATTTTTGAAATATTTAATTAATTATATTAATCAATTAATTAATTAAAATAAACACACGCATATATATATATATATATTGATGTGTGCGTATAATGACAAATGTTATAGTTTTATATATATGTATATCATAAATTGTTTAAGATGAACTAAAATAATATTTTTGATTTTATTAAAACTATTTAATTATAATTGTATAGATTAAATAAATTATTTATATGACAAATAAATTAATTGAATAATAGTTAATAAAAGATATATATATATGTATATATATATATATATATATCAGTGTGTGTGTCTCCGTGTGTGTATAATGACATATACATATAAACAATAATATTTATAATTTATATTCATCATAAATTATTTAGGATGAATAAACGAAATTTTGATTTTTAATATAGTTTAATTAATTTGTTGATTAAATTATTAAATTAAAGTAGTTAAATATGATTTAATTAATTATTACATATGAATATTATATAAGTTAATTAAATTATAAATAGTTCCAAACGGATAAAACTTATATAATATAAATGTATAATCGTAAGTGGAACTATAAGAAAACCAACTTAGGTTTAATGAATAAATACATATGTATTTTACTTAATCGTGATTTTTGATGCATCTGTTACTTGAACCACGAGAGTATTTTATAAGAAGTGCATTATTCCATAAATCGATATCACTCTAATATATGTATATATTAAAGATTGTGAATTTCTAATATATAAAGTTTTCTCTACCATTTAATGTTAATAGATTACTTGCATACTCTTTAGTTGTTAAGTAAACTCAAGTTAATGATGTTATACGTAGTACTATCAATATATTGATTAGACAAGTTAAGCTACATGCATGTATGTGTTGATTAAGCTCAACATACATGGATTATACTTAGACCATCGCAAAATGGTTGGTACCAGTAGATAATCTTTTTTAATTTGTTCAGAAAATTAAAGTTTGAGACGAGATTAGGATAAAAACCATGTGTTAAGAGCGTATATGATACAATCAATATGTGATTATCCATCGCTTACAGGCCTAGGATTTGCTGAGAAGACTCAAGTTAAAATTCCCAAGGTAAGTGAGTCCTAACACTAACCTCTCGTGCTTTTAACGCTCGTCGATGGGGAGGACTTGTGCTTATATTTTGCGGACACTGACCATAAGATCAGTTTCACCTTAATTCCAATGGAGAGAAAGTCCAATGCCCTGCCTACCACATGAGCAAGAGACTAGAAGGCCCTGAACAAGATATGTCAGGTTGGTGATGTTGGCCTACTGCCTATTGATGGTAGCCCAACATCTACGGCAATAGTTCCAAGCTTACCCTATCAAGGCTCTCACTAATAAGCCATTGAAGCAAGTGCTGAGCCGGCTCGACACAACAGGTCGACTATTGAAGTGGTCCATAAAGCTCGGATAAAAACATATTCACCTTCCACCCTAGCACCTTGATCAAGGGACGAGCTGTTGCTGATTTTATAGTAGAGTGCACTACAATCAAGGGGAAAACAATCAGCTTTCCTTCTTGGCAACTCTATGTTGATTGTGCATTTAACAAGATGGGTGTGGGGTTGGAATGGTCCTAATTATGCCTTATGGTAGGGAACTTTGCTCCGCCGACCACTTCGGCTTCAAGGCCACAAATAGTGAAGCTGAATATAAAGCCTTCTTGCCAGCCTTAGGTTGGCTAAAGTGATAGAGTAAGGGGTATGCCCTAGGGCAATTATGTAATTTGTTACATATATCTGACTCGATAACCAATCTTGTTCAAATTAAATGGCATTTTTTTCTATTATATATTCGATATAATGTGTTTTACTAATTATTTGTTTAGTTAAAAATATATTTAATATAGAAAATCCATAAATGGTATGTTTTGTGATAGTAATTACAATGTGTTGCAATCATGAATGATTTATCACAATAAAATAAACATATTGTTTTAAATATTCCTAGTCAAGATACACCAAGACTTGGTATCAATACATCTATAGAGACCTGAGTACGTAACACTCTCAAAATATTAGGAAGTGAATTACTTACGGCTGCTAGGGTCACTAAAGAGTTACCCGCTGATAGTTAATGGATAACCATGGAATGACTCGCTCAAGAGTTCATTATTGGTTGAATGTAATTAAGGTCAAACAAACAATTTCAAAATGACAATATTATATAGTTCCCTCGACTTAAGAATACTATGGAACTTCAATGTGGCCACTCCAATTTGATTATAGTTAAACCGTGGCATGACATCCATTGAAAGACTATAGTTGGGTCTGAATTGAAGTATTGAAATTGAAATACTTTTCAATAGAGAATTCATATCCTCGGTTATATGGAGTTAGTATCACGGTCAAGTATAGTCAACTTAAAATCAAAACCTCTAACCAAAGAAGTACAGTTTATATTATTGAACTAGGGATTCTATGTTTGGAATTACAAAGTTGAATGTGGATGATGTTTGAGGTTTGACCAAAATCAAATTCCAAAAGTCCCAACGTGATAAAGTTTTGATAAAGTTCGTTACTGCCAAGTATGTATTATTATAAGTAAAATTGGATTTTTACCAAAAAATGTGTAAGCGGTAAATTCAGCCAAAATCTCACACTACTAGCTAAAATGACTTATGAACATTAATACTCGAATTGTTTGATATTAATCGTTAAACGAATTTACATCATTGAATCGCACAACCATAATGATGAATTCTCCAAAAAAATCACATCATTTGATTAATTTGTAAAAATACTGTAAATCAATTAATATTTATAAAGTATTAATTATTATTTAATTTAGTTGATGTTTGGGAGTTGTTTGTGGTTATTTGAATATATTTATAAAAGTTATATCTGCAAGGGTATATACGATAACGATGTAATTTTAAACGGGTTCAAATAAAAAATAATAATTGCATGAAGTGATTTATGGAAATTTTATGTCATTTGATGGCATGTAATTTCTACCATAACATGTGAAGAGTGGAGTGGAGAGAGAGATAAATAAGGGAATTAATCAGCGTAGTTTTAATTAAAGAATGGAAAATGTTTCATTCTTTCAATTAAAACAAATCCATTAATTCATTTCCTATAGACAATTCATTCTTTTCTTCATTTGCTTTTCTCCTTTCTTCCTTAACCTTCCACAATTTAAAACAAAATAAAAATTTATAAATTTTTATCTGTAATGACTCAAAATTTTAAAGCCTTGATTTGTATATTTAATAAATTTTCAATATCCAAATAATAGGTTATATAAATTAAAAATAACATGAATCTTTTAAATAATAACAAATGATAGTAAAATAGATTTGTAACCCAGAATTTTTCCACTTTGAAATAGGCTATTTAAATATATTTTATATGATCAATAAATGGATTTTTATTAGCAAATAAACCTATTTTAATTATTTAATAATGATGGTAAAATAGTTTTAATTTTTTTTTTACAATATAGATAGTTCAAATAAAAATAGAAAATGTGACCGAAAAATGTTTTCTGAAATTTTAACTTTTCGACACCAAAATGTTTCGAGAAACTTTGTGCAAACTAGTATAAACATGCACATATATATGCACATGCCATGATAAGATAATTAATATGTCAGCACTAAATAATTGTTCTTAGTTTGAATTAATACTTAATGTGGCCATTTATGCCTTAGTTTATAGGAATACACACACACACACATACATATATATACATATAAATCTTATCATATCTCAGCCATACCATACTTAAGTACACACCATGGTAGCTCCTTGATTTAGGGGTATGGAGGGCCATAACCAACGTGAGAAATGGATAGGATACGGTGGACATATGGCATTTTTCTGGTAAGGGGTAGGTAGTTTAGTAATTTTGCATTTCTGTGCTTAAAAATACCACCTTCTCTTCACATTTTTCGCTTTGCATTCTCACTTCTTCATTTCTATCTCTTAAAATTCCTAACACTCTTCATATACTCGTCATACTTCCATGGCCATTTAAAACAATTCCTAAGTTAAAATTTTGTGTACTAAAATCAAGTTTAAAACCTTCCTACCTCACTTTCAATATCACTCCTTTCCAAAACAAGCTCCATCAGCCCCAAACAACCTAGGTCAAACTTCGTACGCCCAAGGCTGAACCCATTCGACCCCTTGAAGCACATAAAAGTTCCATATTTCCAAGGCAAGGTGACTTTCTGTGAGTAAAGTTTAACTATTTTGATCATAAATATATTGCATATAAAAGTTTATAGTTATTGGTGATTATGATGTGGATATGTAATGTTGAAGTTGGGTTGATTATATGTGATTGTACTTGGAAATGTATGTGTTTTGGTTGAATGTTGTTATGCTTAGTTAATCGGCATATATCTTAAATATGATAGTTAATATATCATAATTGTTGCAAGTTGGAATCTTGATGTATATGATATCATTACATGTTGGAGATGAAATTAGAATGGGTATTTTTTCATGCCATAAAAGTTAGCAATTCGCTAACTTAAAACAACCTTTGAAATCCCTTTTTCCGAAGTTTTAAAATTGGTATTAAATGGATTAAATTTCAAAGTTAAATATGTTTTGTTTCAAAATTTTACATTTATGTTATGTTTTAAAAGTAGTACGAGATCAAAAAGGGAAGTTTTAAAGTTAGAAAACAAAATTTCAATTTTTTGAATTACGGGTCCGTATAGAGATAGCCGCTATAAGCGCGGTTCGGGAAATCCAAATATTTTTCTAATCTAAACTTGTTTTCACTTAGAAACCTTTAATTAAGTAATTAGAGACCAATTTTTTAAATATTTAATTATTTAATGATTAATTAATTAAGGTAATTAGTACTTAAACATTGTTAATAATGATTTATAAACTTAAGTGTCAATCAATTAGGTTAATCATGATTGGTATTTAATTAAAGTTAATTATTATTTAATTTGGAATTTGGAATTAAGGATTAATCAATTATTATTTAATTATTTATTTAAGATAATTTTAATTAATAATTATTTTAAAAAAGGTTTTTATTTAATTGATCTTCGATTAAAGTTAATTATGTTTTAATAAGGTTTGATTAACCCTAATTGGAGTTAAATACTATTTAATAAGGATTTGATTCTTGTTTACAAAGGTTTTAAATTATTTTAAAACCAGTTTGAGTTTAAGCAGTCAGCTTTGTTCAAACTATTTTCTTTTTGAATTTATTTTTAAATCAAGGGTTTCTGTATCACTTACCCTTAAGTTACCCTATATGATTAGGAAAACTAAATGAAATCCATTAGCAGAACAAAATACCATTCTTCTATTACAATTAATTTGGAAATTTACTTAAGTTGATTGATTGTTATGTTTTGACCCCTTATATACCTATTACTATGTGATGCCATGTTAAATTGGATAAGTAAAACCAAATTAAAAGCACCATAGTGGTTGTTATGCCTCCATTTGATTTTATAAGGATAAATATTTCATTTTTCCTTATTGAAAATGGTTTCAAAGTTATTTCATTATTAAGAAGATATTTTAAAAAAGTGATTTGACAAACAGTTTGCTAAAGATATTTTTAACTAATGGAAATAATTTTTAATGTTATAAAAAGATGTTTTTGTTAAAAGTTTTACAAATGAATTTGGAAATTTATAACGTAATTTGGGTAAATGGATTTGAGTTTTTAAGCAAAGAAGATTTCATTAATAAGGGAGATTTATAAAATGTATTTGCTTATTAAAGGAAGCCAATTTGATTTAAGTTTATTTAGAAAGTTATCTTGAACAGGAAGGTTTATAAGAAGTTTATAGAAGATTTTGGGTATTTATAAAAGAAGTTTCAGAATATGAGTTGGATATCATAAAGGGTGTTTATAAAAAGTTTGGATATTTATAAGAAATTTATATTAAAAGTTTGGATATTTATGAAAGTAATCTGCAGAAATGATTTTGAATATTTACAAATGGATATTTATAAGTGAATTTGGAAGTTTGGTAGTATTTTGAAATGGATTTGGAATTTAAGTAAAAGAGATTTCATAAATGGAATAGATTTGATAACAAATGGATTTATCGAAAGAAGTATAAAAAGAATTTGAGATCTGGTTTCTCTAAATTGACCTTCTGAAAATAGTGGTATGGAACATCCATTCCACACTAAACACCAAAGGAATAGTGTTTAGGGTTATCCTTACCTCCAATTTAAAGAACATTTGTTTAATCCTTTTTAAAAAGATTTAGAAGTTAGAAGTTATTCCCAAATTTTTTGTGAATATAATTATGTCAGAGAGATAAGTATATTAATGTTTTAGACAAATGTTTTAAAAGAGATTTATTAAATAAAGATTTTTTTAGGCTTAGTAGTTGCTATGGATAAATAAATCCCAAATGGAATTGGTGTATTTTGTTATTTTATAGTAAATAACCGACTAAAATTTTGACCTATTTTAACTTAGGAGGTATGTCGGGTATATTCAAGTTCTCCAATAAGGACACGATTGCTTAGTGCATGCTTCCAAAAGAACCGGAATTGAGTTAGCCGAAACTTATCGCTTAGTTTTGGAGGCACCGATCCCTAAATTTATCTGAACCACTCCAAGCTAATAATAAACGATGTTAAATCATATTGAAATGTGTTGTAGAGCTATACTATTCTTCTTGACGGTGATTCTAAAAGGAAGATAGTAATGTAGAATGTTTTTCGATCCTGGAATAACTTGCATGGATGAATGCTACCATTGTATCTCTGCTTAGAGGGTAGTATTAGCACTCCAAGATGGTCTTCTAAGAGGAAGAAGGTAAAGACGTCACCTCGTGAACCTCACAAACTGGAAAATAGGAAAAGCAAGGTATGCAGTAGAGCTATGTGGTCAATTACCATTAGAAGTCGCCATTCCATTCTAAATTGTCTGTATTCAAATCGATTTGCATGCAACCATTGTGGTAATATAAGGCCTCGGTGTCAAAAGGGGATGAGGTAATCCGTCTCGTCATGTTAAAGGGGCAGCCGGCTCTGTATAGCACGAGTACAATAAGTTCTTGTCAGACTCTGATGCATTTTCTAGGGGTGTACCATCAGAAGGTAGTCCTTTACCTTGCCATGGTATGGAATCCCATCTCCAATACGTGCCTTTACGGTTTTGACTGTAAAGCCTAGTATGTTAAAATTTAATATGATAACAATTTCAGCTATTTTGATATTTATTTGGAACTGTAGACATTATTATAATATCACTGGTTTTTAGATACAAATGTTTTAGTTATCATAAGGTAAAAACCCGTCCATATTTATGTTCAGCATGATCTTATGAGATACCTTTGATTTAAAGGTTTTTATAAAGTTAAAGACTAATGCTTTACTCACACCAGACCCATGTCTGACCCGGAGTTTATTCTCTTTTCTTAAACTCTTGGGTGCTCAAATTTGAATGGATATCCAAGTAGATCAGGTTTTCCGTAGATTCATTTGGAGGAGCTTGGAGAATGTGGCTTCATCGATAGCTAGATATTACTTTGTCTTCCGCTATATTATATGTATATGGTATCCGTTAGGTAGGGGCTGGCTGTTATAACTATCCTAGGGTAGAATTTGTATTAGTATGACTCTGATGTAACATTTTTGAAATGACTTTGCAATATATTATGTTGAGTAATATAAATTGTTCCTTTGCGTTGTGAAATTCTGTGTTGTTTAGTTTCTTCTCTTCCATCTTTTCTTTCTTTTACCCCTAATAACCCATCTTTCGGACGATTAAATGATCAGTACATGAATGTCGAAGATGTATTAAGCATCGTCTTTGTTAATAAGAAAGGCTGATCTTTACATTATCAACTCCAAATCAAATTCAATCATTAAAAAAATAATGAAACATAAGTGGTTCATTCATCTGTTGCAAGAATTGGGTGTGGGCCTTAGAGATCTGATCAGATATCTTCATTCAAGGTGTGATTTTTTGGCTACATCTTAAGGTATCCAGTCTCCTTTTTATATTTATTATATCTTATTAGAACGATTCAATTCCCTTGTATATACATTTTATCATGATAATATGTTACATCTTATCGACATTGTTTAGATTTTATTTCTTATACAATGAATTTATATGTGCATGTGTTGTCTAATCTATTAATGGATATTATTTATAAATTAAATTATGAAAAAGGGGAATTTTTTGTTTGAAACTAATTGTTGTATATATATTTTATTGAATGTATTGTTTAGGTCTTAACCATACTTGAAATTACTTCATTAAATAGTACAAAAGTTTCACATATAATTTAGTTATTTTGACTATCAATTATTTTGGTTGTTATTTATATTGTTTCAATTCAAAATTAAAAGGGCTTTAGTGTAAAATCAAATTTAAAGTCGAATCATTACTAAGTCAAAGCTAATTTTCATGTTGTTGATTTTAAACTGCAAAAATATGAAATTGTAAGCTTTAAATGTGTATGTTATTTTGAATGAAAATATTGTTTTATTATTATGTTTATACATACATACATATACGTGTGTGTGTGTAGTTTCAGTTCAATTTTATAATAAGACTTTTTTGTAAAGTTACAAGACTAAAGTGAATCCTTTCTCCAGTTGAAATTTGATTCCTAATTGGTAGCGTTATATTTCAAAATATGTAAGTAATTTAAAAAAGTTTAAGTTTATATATGTATATGTATAAATTCAATTGTTAGTTTATACAATATAAAGTAAAACTATACATGCATATATTTGCATATAAGCTTAAAATATTTTAAAAACAAACTAAAAAAGACTAGAAGAATGCCAAAAGATTTCCTTTTTACCTCTCATTAACTATCTCATAAAGGCCTTTTACTCATACTTTTAGTGCCACTAAATGCACCATTACCCATTAATAATTTGATTCATTTAATCAAATCTATTTATTTATGTAAGTTATGTCATTCATGTCATTTAATATGTCAATTATTACAGTCCAAGAGAGAAAAATGAAGTGTTTCTCTCTTTACATATACGCTACTTATACACTACACTTAAAATTCACACAAATGAATGTATTTGATACATTCATTACAATGCAAACAATTTAAATTGAACTGAAGTAATTTTAAAAAATTACAATAAAATGAAGTTTTTATTTAAAATAAATTTTAAAAGTGTTATAAACGAATTTAGACTATAAAGGCCCAATAAAGATTCAAAGGGAATTTTTTGAAATTTACCTAATTACCATGATTCTGAGTGGCCCGGTTCTTGTTAGGAAATCAGTTCTGTGGTTTCGATGATAACAACTATACAATGGAAATCGAATATGCATATATATCTCTATTTATAGGTAATTGTTAAAGTAACATCACCAAAGAGACAAGAACAAGACTCAAAAGAAGTATCAAGAGGCTACAAGTCGATAGAATCAGAAGAGCAATGATACAGACACAAGGAAAGCAACATGCACAAGTTCAGACGTCTAGGTGCAGTAGCCAGACGTCTGATTGAATCCTCTGGTTCGCAAATCAGACAGAATCAGACGTCTGGTTAATGTAATCAAACGTCTGAAAAGCAACCATATACAAAAAATATATATGATCCAGACGTCTAAAACATTTTCCAGACGTCTGATTTTGAACTCGGCTGTGAATATTCAAAGAACAACTGTCACAATTGAAAAGACACTTTCGCTCCTCTTCGCTGCAACTCTTTATCACCATCAGGAGAAACCATATAATACTTGTTAATGGATACAACCACTCAAGGAATCTCTCTGCCGCTATAATCAAGAATCAAAGGGAAGAATTCACCTTACTTACTTATGCTCTTTACTCTTATTCTCTGATTTATACTTGATCTTTAGCAATCGAATACTTGTATTTTAATCTTCTATATATTCAGAACTCTTCAATCAATATTCTCTAGATGTATATATTGAAAGCATTTGTACTTAATAGTCAAAATCTGTGTTATAGAACACATACTTGACAAGAACAAGCCTTCGTAACCAAGCTTATTCATCCGGGCAAAGTGAGGGTGTTTAATAGTTGAATTCCGAAGAGGAGATTCGGGACTGGACGTAGGACGAGAGGTCCGAACCAGTATAAAATCCTAGTGTGATTATTTCCATTTACTTTGTTATTATCATCTATCAAGTTTATATTAGATACATTATATAGTTAGTCACTTATACTTGCATATATATACACTACACGATCCACTCATATAGACTTCCATTTGGTATCAGAGCGAGGTTTGATCAAAGAACAATAACACATTTTTGAATCACTTTGATATGGCAAGTATTTTTCAAGAAGGACAATCCACAGCACAACCCCCACTTTTTAATGGATCTAACTATGCATATTGGTCAACACGTATGAGAATTTTTATGGAAGCGAATGGTCTAGAAATTTGGTCAGCCACACAAGATAAATATGAAGCACCTACTACTGCTATGAACACATGGACCAATGCACAAAAGACCTTAGCATCAAACAATGCTAAAGCTATGAATGTTTTATTTTGCTCTCTAGACAAAAACGAATTTTCACGTGTCATGTTATGCACCACTGCATTTGACATGTGGCGTACCTTACAAATTACACACGAAGGTACAACAAAGGTCAAACAAACTAAAATTTCAATTTTGCAAAGCCAATTTTCGTCATTCAAAATGAAGAAAAATGAAACTATTGTTGATATGTATTCTAGATTTCAATCCATCCAACATGATCTTATGGCATTAGGAGTTAAGTCTACTGATTTTGATTTAGTTTCTCGAATACTCAACTCTTTAACTTCTGATTGGGAAAGGAAGTTATTAGCTATTGAAGAAGCTAGTGATCTATTTACTCTCAAAGTTGAAGAGTTGAAAGGAAATTTAATGTCATATGAAGCTAATTTGTAGGCATGAAAAGAACTAAATTCGGAGAAGAAGAACATAGCGTTCCCAGCAACAAAAAATGATGACTCTGATTTAGATGACGAATAGATAGTCTTCATTGCCAAGAACTATAATAGATCAAGAAATTTGGAAAGATGGCCAAATTTCAAAAAGAAGGGAAATCCAACACAACAAACCTGTCTCAAATCAAGTGCTATGAATGTGATCAATATGGACATATGAAGAAGGATTGCCCTAAACTCAATAATGACAAAAAGAAGAACAAGTCTGAAAAATTCAAAAAGAAGAAGGCTTTCAAAGTAACATGAGATGACACGGATTCTTCATCATCTGAAAGCGATAGCGATAGTGGCGGAGAACAAGCTAGTGTGTGTTTTATGGCACAAACTGATGAGGTATGTCCGGAACTTAGCTATGACGAATTATTAGAACTTAGCATGGAATTAGATGATAAATTTAGACAAATTAAAAAATTGAACAAAGAATATATATTTAAAATAAATAGATTGGAACTTGAAGTAGGAATGTTAAAAGATGAAAAAATTATCTTAGAAGAAGAACTTGAATTATCTCAAGAAAAAATCAAAAATAATTTGATAGAAAGTGAGACTATTACTATAGATTTTGAAAACACTAAAATAGTGAAGGATAATTTGTTAAAAGAATATGTTGATTTAAAAAATAATATTGAAATATTGAAAATTGAAAACATAAAATTAAAAGAAAAAATTAGATAAAATTACAAATAATGTGTCAAAATTTAATAAAGGAAAACAAGATTTGAAAAATCTTATCAAAACTTCAAAACCATTAGGCAATAGAAATGGAATAGGATTTAAAAATTCTTCTAAACAAAAAGGAAATGATGCTAAAAATATTAGTTATATAAAAACTAAAAGTTTATCTAAGTCCAAAAATACCAAAAACGTGAAAATTTGGATTCCTAAGACAAATAATAATTTAATTAGACAAAAGCATATTAATAATTTCTTAGAGAATGTAGTCTATAATAAAAATTATATTTATAAATGTACCAAACCATCTTGGGTATGGCTACCTTCTCCTAACAATTAGGACCCTAACAAAATATATGTGTACCAATTAAAACATCTTTTATTTTGCAGGTACCCAAAATAAGAAATAAGGAGAAATGGATACTAGATAGCGGATGCTCCAAGCATATGACCGGAAATTTAAAAATGTTATCAAATATAACATACGTCGATGGTGGAACGATAACCGTTGGACATAATTCAAAAGGATATGTTGTGGGCATTGGAGAAGTCATCAACTCTGGTATATCTAACTCTCCAATTATTAAAATGTTTTATTAGTAGAAAATCTAAAACACCGCCTACTAAGTATTAGTCAATTATGCGATAAAGGTTTTCAAATAAATTTTGAAAAAGATAGATGTAATATTTTAGATAATAACAAACAACTTATTTTTGACGGTGTTAGAAACAAAAATATTTATGTATTAAACTTGAATATAAATAAAAATTCAAATTTATGTTTAACTGCCAAACATGATGATCCATGGTTATGGCATAAATGATTTTGTCATATCAATTTCAAGAATATTAATAAATTGGAAATATATGAACTAGTTAGAGGTTTACCTAAAATAAATTATAAAGTAGAAAATTTATGCGACGATTGTCAAATTGGAAAACTATAGAAAAGCTCTTTTAAATCTAAAAATAATATTTCTACAAAACAACCATAAGAATTATTACATTTAGATTTATTTGGTCCAACACAAATACGATCTATAAATCACAACAAATATGTTTTTGTAATAGTTGACGATTTTTCAAGATACACATGGACTTTGTTTCTAAAACATAAAAGCGATTCTTTTGGTATGTTTAAGATATTTGCTAAAAGAATTAAAACACAAATGGACTTAAAAATTGAAAACATTCGAAGTGTTCACAGAGGAGAATTCGAAAACGATCTTTTTACTAATTTTTGTAATAAGAAAGGAATACTCATAATTTCTCTTTTCCTCGCACACCTCAACAGAATGATGTGGTGGAAATAAAAAATCGTACATTACAAGAATGTGCATGAACATTACTAAATAGTAGTGGTCTACCAAAACACTTTTGGGCAGAAGCTATTGCTACAGCTTGTTATGTATTAAATCGAGTAACCATACGTCCTATGACTAAACAAACTTGTTTTGAAATATTTTTTGGTAAAAAACCTAAAATATCATACTTTAAAACTTTTGGTTCAAAATGTTTTATATTAAATACAAAAGATAACTTAGGAAAATTTGATCCAAAGACCGATGAAGGCATCTTTTTCTGGTATTCGGATCGTAGCAAAGCATATAGAATTTTTACCAAACTAAACAATACTATTGAAGAAAGTTTAAATGTTTCGTTCGACGAAAATCTTTTTAACCGTTATACTAATGATGAAGAAGAAATTATTCCACTAACAAATTCAACAAAATCTATTACTAATGAAACAAATGTGCAAAATAACACTTTGATATCATCTCCTAGAATTCTTAAGAATCGTCCAAATGATAATATCATTGAAGATCTTAATTCTAGAGTAACTGGAAATTAACTCAATCAAATAAGCCATATAGCATTTGGGTCAAATTTTGAACCAAAAAATTATAAAGAAGCTTCAAATGATAATTTTTGGATAATAGCTATACAAGAAGAATTAAATCAATTTGAACGTAATAATGTTTGGGAATTAGTATCAAGACCTGAAGACCAATCGGTTATAGGAACAAAATGGGTATTTAAAAACAAAGCAGACGAGAAGGAAATATTGTTAGAAATAAAGCACGTTTAGTTGCTCAAGGCTGTAACCAAGAAGAAGGTATCGATTACGATGAAACCTTTGCTCCTATAGCAAGACTAGAGCCATTCGTACATTATTCGCCTTTGCAACTCATCATAGTTGTAAACTATTTCAAAAGGATGTCAAAAGTGCTTTTTAAATGGTTTTATTAATGAAAATGTATACGTAGAACAACCCCCGTTATTTGTTCATGAAAATTATCCCGATCATGTTTTTAAATTACACAAAGCATTATATGGGTTAAAACATGCTCCACGAGCATGGTACGAACGTCTTAAAAATCATTTAATAACATCTGGTTTTCAAATAGGAAAAATATATACAACTTTGTTTATTAAAAGAGAAAATAACGATATTTTAGTTGTACAAATTTATGTTGATGATATCATCTTTGGTTCAACCAACGAAAATCTATGTAATCAATTTTCAAATATTATGAAAAATGAATTTGAAATATCACACATAGGAGAATTAGATTTCTTCCTAGGATTACAAATAAAACAACTTGAAAATGGAATTTTTATTTATCAAGAAAAATACTGTAACAATCTATTACATCGCTTTGAAATGGATAAAACTTCTAGCAAACCAACACCAATGAGTACCACTGTTCACTTAGAAAAGGATGATAATGGAAAAGATTTTAATGAAAAATTATATCATAGCATGATTGGTTCTTTACTTTATTTGATGGCTAGTTGACCCGATATTATGATGAGTGTATGTCTTTGTGCTCGATTTCAAGCAAAACCAAAAGAATCCCATCTAAGAGCTGTTAAGCGTATTTTACGTTATCTATCCAGTACTAGAGATTATGCTTTGTTCTACACTAAAGGATCATCGTTTGAACTAGTTTCATATAGTGATGCGAATTTCGGTGGATGTAGAACAGATCGTAAGAGTACTAGTGGAACTTGCCACTTCATCGGACAATCATTAGTTTCATGGTTTAGCAAAAAGCAAAATTATATTTCTTTATCTACTTGCGAAGCTGAATATATCTCCGCAGCTCTAGCGTGTGCATAAGTGATATACATGCAACAAACACTTACGGATTTCGGCAAAATTATTAACAAATCTCCAATATATTGTGATAACACAAGTGCTATAAATTTATCAAAAAACCATGTTAATCACTCACGAACTAAGCACATAGATATACGACATCATTTTTTACGAGACAATGTTGAAAAAGAAACTATTTCATTAGAATACGTAAATACCGAAAATCAAGTAGCAGACATCTTTACAAAACCACTAAATGAACAGAATTTTATTAAAATCCGACGAAATTTAGGTATTTGCTCACTTCAAGATCTTCTTCCTTAAAAATAATCAATGTTTAAGGCTATGATTAGTCATTTATTTTACTACCACATGTTATACTTAATAATTTTTGAACCTTTAATTTTTTAGACAGTTAGTTTTTCTATAAATAATTTTTTTCAACTTATATATAAAGAGTTATACAAAACTATATACACACAATTCATATCTTCCTTAAAGAAATAAAATATAGCCATGTCTTCTGGGGACTCTTATATATCCATTTCCATCTCAACGCCTACGACGGATAGCTCGGCTGACACGCCACAATGGCTTCCTACACCTACACCAAAGCAGGAACCAATGTATAGATGGTCCTCATATCATACGGGTTTTACTCCCGTAACAAGAAGACCAAAAGATCTTTGTTTGTCTCTCCTAACACAAAGGAGAAAATTGATGAAATTCATCATTATCAGAAACAACATATAGACTTACAACGAGAACTTTATTTTGAACAAAAAATTATAGCGCGACGGCTAAGCTTTTTGGAGCAAGTGGCGATGAAATTTTGTTCGTCATGGAAGAAAGATGTCCATAACCGCTACCAAAACCTTGTAGTTCTTTGGATCCCTCTTCTTCGTATCGTACTCCTTCAGACCCTTCACCAAGATGATATTTTGGCTCTCCGAGAACCCACGAACGTGGAAATATACAGTCTCCACTTAAACCATGGAGGGATAACGAGTCAGGAGAACGTAAAACTCAACCGCCTTCTAAATAAATTGTATTTGTTATTAATATGTATCTGTGCTTATTTGTTATTTCACAACAATAATATTATTTTTTGATTTTTTATAAAAATTCGAGAAATAAGCAAAACCATCGAGTTTTAGGCTATTTTTGGGCAAACTGCTTTTTTCAGACGTCTGGCTATGGATTTCAGACGTCTGGCACAATGATATACGTCTAAATTTTAAGCATTGTGCATATGTCAGACGTCTGATATACCTTCCAGATGTCTGAAAATTTGCTTTGTCTCCTCAAAATATAAATCAAAGAATTTCAAACGTCTGATACTCAATCCAGACGTTTGACTTAGTTCTCTACCACGAAGTTTTTCAAAAATAACCTAATCCAGACGCTTGATTTTTATACCCAGACGTTTGATAAATCTCTCTACCTATCCAATTTTACAAATTCAATCAAAACAGACGTCTAACCTAAAAACCAGACGTCTGAATTTATCTGCTGTACTCAATTTAGGGCAAACCAGATGTCTGATTTCCAATCCAGACGTCTGAAATCCAATCAACCATTTAAATTCGCCTAGATAACGTCATTTTTTTCTTTTATCTCAAAATTGTTAAAACCTCTGATCCCCTCAGAGATGATTTTCTCTCCAAAACGTCATCTTTAAGCAAATCAAATCATAATGCCTCCTCGAATTAAGAATCCCAAGATTTCAAAACGAAAACATGACCAACCGACGTCATCTTCAAATCCTCAGGTGTGCTCCGATGATCAGATCGAAAGGTGGATGAATAGAGTGCCACATTGCATCAAAAGGTATGAAGATATCCAAAAGAAAAAACTCCACATAGGTCCATTCTATAATCTCCTTAAATTTTCTATGCATGATTTGGATGAACTATGTGAAAATGCCGGGTTGGAAACCTTAATTTCATTCACTTCTAATGACATCCAAATAGACCAGTTAGTGATATTTCTATTCTATGTGAATTTAGATAGTACTTCAGTGTGGAACACTGAAGATGAGGATAACTGGCTCTGGTCTAGCGTGTATGGGAACACAATTAGATTAACTCCAGGCATAATAGGTAGAACCTTAGGATGCTCTGACACATGGGAAGATTTATACAACATTCCCGGTATGCACTTCAAGCCAGGGAACAGTATTACTCATCAAATTTGGAAGGACGAAATGCCAGAATTTGCCTCCAAATATCTACATCCAAAAGCTCGACTCCTAACTCGAATGATAATCAATACAATTGTTCCATGTATGGAAAGTCACGAGCAAATAACCGAATTAGAGCATAAAGCCCTATATGCTCTTTTTAGTGGAACAAGGGTAAATTGGGCCAAATTCATCTTCGACGAGCTAAAGAATTTTTGGACTCGGTCAAGGCCGTCAATTATTTACCCAACTTATATTATGAGACTTCTTCGTGCACATAACATTCCATCCTACCTATCGTCCTTTTAAGAAATCTCACCTAAATATGCTTCCACCAAAATTTTCTCCCTTATGCATCTACCCGAGATTCCCTCAGAATTTATATCCTTCGAAGATTGGACGCACAATCATCAATCTAGACAAGTTGAGCCTCCTCCTCAACTACACATTGAACCATCTCAAGAGGAGGAACAACATCAAGAAGCAACACATCCTCCTGCACCATTTTATTATCCAGGACAAGATGAGATTATGGAGACTCGAACGGATACAAATCCAAATGAAAGTGTTCGAGATCTCACCCTTCGAAACCAACATATACTATCTCAAAATCAAAAACTTTTAGCGAAGTGAATTGACAACTTCGAAACATCATTTGCTACACGCCTAGCCACAGTTGAAGAATCCCCTTCAACTGTCTCGTCGGTTCTTAAAGAAGTACTACAACGGGTTCGTGGTCCAACACCACCTTCTGAAGATTGGCCAACCCCAGTACCTTCTCCTCTCGCAAAACATTCCAAACTTTCAAAGGATGAACCTCTCAAGCAAGCTTTGACATCTCCTACAAAGGCTAGCACTTCTGAAAAAGAAGAACTAAAGGAAGATGACCAAAATAAAGCTTCTCCAAAGGAATCATAGATTTTGGGAGTCATAGATTTTTTTTGGGATATCAACTTTTTGTACAAATGACAAAATCTATGTATGTAATCAAATTTCGACTTATTAATGAAATTTCCTTTTTGTTTGATAATTGGCTTCGATTTTATAATTCTTTTTGATAATGCCAAAGGGGAAGAAATATAAGCATAATTATAACACATTGAAAATAAGCACATATTCAGGGGAAGATTTATAATCTATATATAAGTACATTGAATAGTTGTCATCATCAAAAAGGGGGATTATTAGGAAATCAATTCTATGGTTTCGATGATGACAACTATACAATAGAAATCGAATATGCATATATCTCTATTTACAGGTAATTGTTAAATTAACATCACCAAAGAGACAAGAACAAGACTCAAAAGAAGTATCAAGAGGCTACAAGTTGATAGAATCAGAAGAACAATGACACAGATACAAGGAAAGCAACATGCACAAGTTCAGACGTCTAGGTGCACTAGCCAGACGTCTGATTGAATCCTCTGGTTCATAAATCAGACAGAATCAGACGTCTGGTTAATGTACTCAGATGTCTGAGAAGCAACCATATACAAAAAAAATATGAGCCAGACGTCCGAAACATTTTCCAGACGTCTGCTTTTGAACTCAGCTGTGAATATTCAAAGAACAACTGTCACAATTGAAAAGACACTTTCGCTCCTCTTCGTTGCAACTCTTCATCACCATCAGGAACGACCATACAACACTTGTTAATGGATACAACCACTCAAAGAATCTCTCTACCGCTATAAATAGCATCAAGAATCAAAGAGAAGACTTCACCTTACTTATTTATGCTCTTTACTCTTATTCTCTGATTTATGCTTGATCTCTAGCAATCGAATACTTATATTTTAATCTTCTATATATTCAGAACTCTTCAATCAATATTCTCTAGATATATAGATTGGAAGCATTTGTACTTAATAGTTAATATCCGTGTTATAGAACACACACTTGACAAGAACAAGCCTTTGTAACCAAGCCTATTTCTCCGGACGAAGTGAGGGTGTTTGATAGTTGAATTCCGAAGAGGAGCTTCGGGACTGAATGTAGGACGGGAGGTCCGAACCAGTATAAAATCCTGGTGTGATTATTTCCAGTTACTTTGCTATTATCATCTATCAAGTTTATATTAGATACATTATATAGTTAGTCACTTATACTTTCATGTATATACACTACACGATGCACTCATATAGACTTTCAATTCTAATGTAAAGAGCTACGAGTGGAATCATTGCATGTGTTCAACGACTTTTCATTAGTTTTCAACCAGATTGAAGAGCATTTTCTTGTTAAGGAAAAGAAATTGGCTCTTTATGTTGCAAAAGTTAAGAAACTCATCCAAATCTTTGCAAATCTTAAGATAGAACAGATCCCCTGGGAGAGAAACATCAAATCCAACTAGCTGGCTAAGGCAACAAGCAATCCTAAAGAGAGAATCACTTAGGTCCTAATGGAGGTGTAGGATTCCCTACGCTTTGAATTCGAAGTAGTCGCCGTGGAAATTGATGAAGCCTGTCCCGACTCTTATATGACCCATTGATAAAGTATCTTACTAGGGACGATTTACCCATTGAGAGGAAAAAGGGCTTGAAGGATTCAGTATTGAGCATCCAATTACATCATCATGGATGTAAAGCTGTATCGAAGGGAATACACAACTCCCCTCCAAAGATACATGTCTAGCGAGGAAGCTAACCATGTACTAGAGGAATTACATTAAGGCTTCTGTGGAGATCACACCGGAGGACAGAATCTGGCAAAGAAAGCTACCTGCTAAGGCAATTCTTGGCCTACCACATTCAAGGACGTGATGAATTTTGGTAAAAAATGCGAATGATGCCAAAGGTTCACCAACATTTGGAAATCCCCTCTAAATCTCCTAACTTTTATAACGTCCCCTAGCCATTGGACACTTGGAGGATAGACTTAATCGGCAATCTCCCAAACGCCAAAGGCGGTATAGCCATGCAATAGTCTCTATCGACTATTTTATGAAAAGGGTTAAGGAAGGGCCTTTCATTGGGATCATTACACCTATAGTTTTCAACTTTGTAATCCAGAAGATCATCTGTCGATTCAGACTCCCGAAGAAGATCGTAATCGACAACGATACCAAGTTTGAGAATGAACTTGTGACGACCCGGAATTTTCGAGAATTTAAAATCAGAATATTTAATTGATTTTAAATATTCAATAGGTAATTTTAACTTGAATAACGAATACCATGATTTATTTGATACTTAAATTATTGAATTAAATAATTTGGAGTTGGGTAAATTATTGAATCTGCAGTTTTAAGCCTGTTAAAAATAATTTAATGGCTTATAAAATTTATATTGATAATATGGAAAATAGAAAAGGTTTTAAATTGATTTTGGAGGTGTTTTGTTCGGTTTCGAAATTTAAATCATTTAAATTGAATTTAACAATAGCCTTTCCGGGTACAGTCTCGGAATTCGACGAAACCTGTTCCATTGGGTCCGTAATATTGAATTATTACCGGATTTCAAATTTCGTAGCTTTCGGAATTAACGTGAGAGCGTACGATATATAAACGCATTGGAATTTATATCGAGACAATTTGAATTTATAATTTGAATTGATATTTATGTACAATTGTTGACGAGACAAACAAATCCTATCAGCCATTTTTTTTATCTTCTTGTGTTGCTATAGCTGGCATCACGCATGCAACCTTTCACCTCAGGTTCAAATCACGTTGCCTTTATTTCACATCGTGTTTCCTTTTATTATTACTACATCGTGAAATCTTCCTGTGAAAGACAACATCGCGATTTCCTTCGTTCTTCTTTTGCCTAAATAAAAATCACTCTTCTCCTTCATTTTCAAACCGCATTCAGTTTTATACAAAAAAAAGAGAGAGAAAGGGCAGGCCGATCCATCTTCAAATCCTTTGTTGAGATCCCCTTTTCATTTTCCTCAGTCAAAATAAAAAAAAATGGTGAAATGAAATTAAGCTCGCGGGGAGAGGAATCTCGAAAGCGAAGTCGCGATGTTTGAGGCCGCGTGTTGTCAAGCGCGAGCTCGCGAGTGCGTGGGAGGCTGGGTTTCGATTTAAGGCGTGGAGTGGCTGTTGGAGACGCCGCGAGTTTGGATTGGGGAGCAACGACGATGAGGTACCAGTGTTCGTGGTCGCGACTTCTTTGAGGGCGCGCGTGGTAGAGTCAGGTTGGAGTGGCAGTGGGTGGTTGTTCGACGAGTAGGTGATGGCGCGATCAAAGTTAGGGTTTTGGAAGCTTTGGGCGATGTTGCTGTCGAGGTGCTTGTGTGACTCAGTGTAGTGCCTTGGAGGGTAGCAGAGGTATTCCTTCTGTCTCTTTTCGATTAAGCTTGATTTTTCAAAGTAAGTATTTGAATGCAGATAAGGGAGTTTAAGTACAGTAGATATATCATGTATATACAAGCAGAGAAATAAATAATCACAGTAAAGTATAAAAATAATTCTGCTTTTAATGTAATAAAAAAATATATATATTCACATACATATTTAAAACAGTAGATGTATGTAAAGAGATAAGATTTGTGAAAATAAAGATTTTTAAAATCTATATCGATTATTTTATAAAAAAATATATGTGGTTTCAAAAGAGAAAACAAATAAATAAAGATGCATGTTTAAACTTACTATTTTAGACTAATGAATAAATGGTGAATAATCGTTTGATAGGTTCAAATAATAATAAATTGTATAATGTTGATTCAAGGTCAAAAATAATGGAAACAAGCTGAGTTGGATCGATCAACAAATTTTAGTTCAAAGGTGAGTTAATCTCACTCCGTTAGATTTAAATTTAAATGATTAAATTTAAATAATTGTTTGAAATGGTTGAATTGATTTATGTGCTGTAGTGTGGTATATATTTGGAATTGGCATTTTATATTGTGCTAACATCTGTGGATGCAGGGAAAACAGGTTGGAGGGATCCAACTGGACCCCTCAACTTTATTTAATTATTTAATATTCGCTGTTCTGAATATTTGATATCCTGTAATGAATTATGTGGAAATATTGAATGCTATGGCTTGATTGTTATAATCGGGCAATAATGAATTACCAAATATATAATTTGAGTTTGGGAATGAAAACAAAAGAAGTGAAATTGTAAGTAAAATAATTATAGAAAATTTGAATAAATTTATGAATGAACTGGAAAGGAAATAAGTGACTTTAAATTTTAATAAATAAATCTTGAGTATGGGAAGGAAAATTTAAATAAACAGAAAGTTAATGAAACTTAAACTTCAATGTTATTGTTTAAAAGAACAAAACATTTATTTTAGATTTAGGATTTAAATTATTTAAGAAGAATAAAGAAGAAATTGGGAATAACCTGAAATTTGTATATTTCAGCTAAAGGATAAAAAAATCAAACTGAAAATAATAATAAAGTCCATAATTAATGAATTTTGAAATGAACTGATAAGTAAAGAAATTTATTTCAAGTGGAACAAATTGGGAATCAATTTGAAAAATTGACTTAAATGATTGAGATTGGAAATTTCTCTCCGAATAATCAAGTACGTTTTCAAAGTAAATTTTTTTAAATATAAATTAAAAGTTTAAAGTTGTTTTAAGACGTATGTTTTGAAAAATTTACTATTTCTAAATATTTAAATTCTAAAGTAAGTATTTCCTTTTAATCTATTATAGCAATAATTATTTAAAGAGTGACTTAGTATTTTATCTTTAAAAATGAAAATCTAGTTTTATGTTTTATTTAGTAACCTTATTTTCAAATATTCATATAGTATGTATTTTTACAAATCATTGAAGTAGTTTTAAAATAAATGTTTTAAAAGTATATTTCAAAGTAAAGTGTTTTAAATTATTTTAAATATCTAGTTTTGTGCTTGGTGATTTCAGAGAAGATAGAAAATATTTGGGAAAGTTTATTCTGAAAAGAAAGGTGGTTTTGAAACTGTTTTCAAAGGATTGAAAATAGAAATATATCTTGTGAAGATATTTTTGAGATAAATAAATAATTTGGAAAATTATTTATTGGTTGATGGTTGTTTGTGAATAAAATTGATAGTTAAATCACCGACTATCAATATTGGACAAATACGTTGATCATTTCGAACCGGCGAGATTTATTTCTCGAAAACCACTTCGATCCGATTTGTACGTTTTCATGAAAAACGAATTTGGATTCGAAGATGGAGCAGTGGAGTGCAAGGGCTAATCGCTACTAATCCTGAGGATATTTCCAAAATGGATGTGGTAGGAATAGTGTCTTCGGTTCCGTTCGAACCCGGGACGGACTTGTATGGATGAATGCTTGCGAAACATCGTCAGGTGGACGACGGGCATTCTAAGGAATATGTTCTAAAAAGGTAACGCTTAGCCTCAAGCCTCATCAAATGGGAATGACTGAAAATCAGGGGTTATGCAGCAAGGCTAGGTGGGTAGCACCCAAGCAGGGTGAGGTCATTCCAGTCTAGATGTCCCTTTTTATTTCGGCTTAGTGGGCGGTTGCTGATCCCAACCGCGGGGTGATCTCACTCGGGATTATCCAGTAAGGGGTAGTCCCGGCCTTGTGTTGCAGGGGAGCGGGCGTACTCCTCGGTACGGTGATCTAGGCCCCGTACTGTGACAGGTGGTACCCCAGTGCCTAGTCATTAGTTGGAAATCCATTCTCCCTACAAGCCTTGTACGAGTTTTGTTTGTATTACCCACTCTGTGGCTAGTAGCTGGAATTTAATGAATGTAACAGTTTCGGCTATTTTATAAGTATTTGTATATAGACCCTATTATAATATCAGAGGATTTCTATACAAAATTGTTTTAGCTATCGTAAGGGAAAAACCCGACATGTTTATTTGTGGCGTGGTCTTACGAGATGCTTTTGTTTTCAAAGGATTTTTGAATACTTTAATAATCAATAGGGTGTGATTTTCTCACGCTGGTATTCCAGACTGACTCGGGCGTTATTTAACTGTAATGCTCGGGTCAGACCGAGTATTATAGGATATAGGTTTTGACGCTGTGGAGCTCAGAAGACGAGCTGGATGACGATACGTACTCTCGTACTTGTTTATATATATATTCCGCTGTTTGAGTTGTGTATCCATTGTATGATATTGTTGTTGAGCTATGATGATGTAATATATAAATAGAAATATTTGATGTTGAGTAAAGATTATTTATTATCTATTTTATTTTATTCCGATGCGATGGTTAGATTCTGTTGTTGTTTTCTATTTTCTTCTTCTGCCTCTTCTTCTTTAACCCAAATGGTTCGTATTTCTATGAAACTTGAGTTGATTGATGTAGAATAGTGTTGACTCAAGGGATAGGGATTTGCGGGTCGTTAAAGTGGTATCAGAGCTTAGGTTGGAGATAACCTTGGCACTGGTGGGAATTACTCATTTAAAATAGAGTCCGTAGTACTCTATAATGAGTCTGAGCGTATTAATAGGTATGAGCGCGTATTTGTTAGTGAATATAAATTGTTTTAATATTGTGTTGATTGGTTTATTGAGTGCCATATGAACCTTCGTCGGCACAGTTTCGACAACTGTATCGAAGTGGTTTCTAAACACTTGAATAGAAAAATCGACACGGTATTGTTTTAAATATGGGTAAATGGAATAATTTTACCCAAAATATATTCTTGATATAAAGAAAAGTTTTTGTGAACTATTTAGCTAATATATGGTTGCTTGGATATTAGAAATGATAATATTAAAGTATTATCATTGTTAGGTGAAAATTTAACTTAAATTGAAATATAACTAAAATTTAAGGGAATAAATTCCTTATAAAATGGAATTCGTATAAATGTAAATTATAAATTGAAATATAATTAAATGGGAATTCGTATAAACATAAACTATACAAATGCATTATACTTAAAATTTGTATTAAAACAGAATTTGAAAACTTTAACCCAGAGATTTTGGAAGTATTTTGAAGATAAATAGTAGTATTGTTGTTTTTGGGTTATTTCTGAAAGTAGATCTGTTTTAAATGGATATTGAAAGTGATATAGCATTGAAATCACTTGGATTATCGGAAAATAATTTTGATGATGACGGCTGCATCATCGGTATTCATTTTCGAATTTCTGAGTGACAGATTGCTACCAAAAAATTGATTTGTTCAGAAAAGCTAGTTGTTTTTGAAGTCTCAAAGGAAATTTGTTGGGAATAAAACAAGGATTGGTTTAAATTTTGAGAATATGATTTGAGATGTTGGAGATTTCAAGATGATTCTAAACCAAAGCCGGGTATTTAAAAATCCTGATGAGATGGTTGTAAGCTTATAAATTAAAATGATTTTTAAATCAGGAAGGGAATATAAGCTTTGAATGTTGGAATTTAAATTTAAAGGGAAAGGTTAGAAATGAAATTACCTTGGATGGGGAAATAAGAAAATTTAACTGGATTGAAAATTAATTTAAATAGGCGGGAATAATATCCAGTTGTATTCGAATCAAGTTGAAATTGAATCGAGTTAAATAAATTGAATAAGGATTGGAACTAAAATAAATAAGAATAACGTGTAAAAGAGTTATAATGCATGAAATAAAACATGTTTGGGATATAAATAAGCATGAAGCTTGAGTTAAAATAAAAGATGAATATATTCAAGTCGAGAATGCATGGAATTGTGTAAATAATAAGTTGTGACTTATAAAATTTGAAAAGTAGGATAGAAAACCCAAAATAAAAATTTTGATGAATTGAAAATAAAATAAAAATCAAAATTGGATTATAAAATAAATTTGAACCTAAGAAAAATTAAATGAAGAGATTTTGGGGTTAAAATCAAGTTCTGAATTACAAGTTTGGGAAAACTATTTAGATAATAAATTAGATAATGAAATATGTAATGAGAACCCAATGCAGTTAAATAAAAGCTAAACTGTGAGATAATAATGAAGATTGGAAATAAAACTCAAGTTATAAAATTTAATTCGAGTCAAATTGTTGATGAAGTAAATGAGATTGAATTGTGAGTTCATAAAAGTGAATGGTAATTTGAAATGGCTAATGGATTCAGAACTTGAGTTATAAATTAAAATTTGATTTGGAGTGTTAACAGATTATATATAATTGGAATGTGTCAAATAAAGGAAAATGAAATCGGATTAAAATAGAATCAAGTTAAATTGAAAAGAGAAAGGTTTACTTGTAAGATGGAATGAGCTTAAGTATAAAATTTGAATAAATTGAAGTAAATTGACTTAAGCTAAATGAATGAAGGAGAGTTGAATTGAATTTAACTTAAACTAAGTTTAATAATATTGGATTGGTTTTAAATCAAGTGAAAATAAATTTTTAATCGAAATAAAATTCGGTGAGTTATAAATAATATTAATGGAATGAAATTCTAGAATAAATAATTGTAAACCATTTAAATTACTAAGGGATTGAAATAACTTGAGACAATAAGGAAAATAGAATGTTTCGAGTTTATTAGAATGGTTTAAGTGAATGTGGATAAACTAATTATATTAAATAAATAAATGATGGAATAAATAAGTATCAAATGAAATGTGGTTTAAATAAGTTGAGAAATGGTTATTGAATGAAGTAGCTTGGATTGTCTTCGAGCTAAATAAAATAGTTTGGAACAAACAAATATGGAATGAAATGTAAATAAATGAATTGTAAATGAAATTTAAATGGAATGTGTCGAGCTAAATAAATGATTGTGAATGGATTAAAATAAAAAGGAAATTTAATTGGTAATGGAGATGGAACCTAAGTTGTTGATGGTTTTGACTGCACTAGTTTGGTTAATAAAATTGAAATGCAATGAAACTGAGAATATATGGATTGTGAATAAATTTTCAAATGGAATAGAATTAAGAATAAATTGAGTTAAAATCCATTTAAAATGGTTATAAAACATAAATATTTGTTTATTCACATAGATCTCGTCAAATTGCATGGAAGTAATTAAAATTCTATGAATTGATAGAAGTAAAATAAATTGATTTTGAGATCAATTGAATTAAATATGAGTTCAGTTTGCTTAAAAATAAATTAAATGTAAGCGATTGAGTTTTAAACCATTCAAATTGATGAGATTATATATGAATGGACTGAAAACCCTTCAAATGGAATGAAAATGGTTTATGAATTAATTGAAACAGTTGAATTAGCATGGAAACTATAAAAATTGTTTACGGAAATGTTGGATGTGCATTTCTTTAGAATTTATATGTTTTAACCATTGTAACTAAGTGAAATATAGTTAAACTGCATATATTTGGCACTTACATGTTTAAATTGAGTAAGTACAGGTACCTGGAAGCCGTGAGGCTGGATTTGGTTGTGCTATTTGCTAAAAATAATAAGCCGCTTGCTTAAAATGCTAACTAAGGTACGCCTATGCAATTAAAATAGGAAATATGAACTGTTTTTGGTTTTTCCGACCGTATGGGTCGATGTATATATATTTATCTCTTTTGTCAAATTTCAAAAGCTCCTCCGTACAAAAGGGACTCTGCCAAAAAATTTCAGAAATTTTGGGTGTTAGAAATATTTTGGAAAATTTTGTTAACGACAAACAAATTCAAATTGGAAACTAAAATAAGTTAGTAAATGAAACCAATTTAGCATAATGACACGAATTAGTAATAAATGACAAATAAAATTTATATATGCAGAGTTAAGATAATTTGAATTCACATGGAAATGAAAGAATCGATTTGAATAGAAATAGGTATAAACTAAAGTGGTAAAGTGAAAATAAAGATAAGAAACATATAAAATGCTTATGTTAACTTAAGTAAGGAATGATAAATTCTTATTTGGAAATTGAATATTGCAAATATATTCTAAGTTGATATTTGAATGAATAAATATTGACATTTGTAAGAAAGTCGATAAAATGTTTTGGGAATATTGTGATTGGATATTAGTGTTAAGCAGGATATGCAGGTAATATAAAGGGAAAAGAGAATTATTTTGATTTCAGAAGATAAATTTGAAATGCTCGAAAAAAAAAGGTATGTATTTAAATTTGGTATGAAATTGATTGGGATTTTGGATTGAGCCACTTGGCTTTTTGTTTTCTTTTTGGATTTGGGAGGCCGCAGAGCCATTTTTGTAGTAGTACCGAGCTAGCCGCGCAAAGGAGACGCTGGCGAAATTTTTCGGAAATTTAGAGAGTTAGAAAATTTTTGAGAAATTTTGATAATTCAAAACTGGTTTTAAGAATAAAACTTGAATGATTGAGCGAATAGGATTGTTTGCAAACTAGGGAAAGATTTGAAAAGTTAATAAAAATGATAATGGATCTTTTATAAAAAGATAGTTGGTAAGATGTTGAGTTGTTAGAAACTGTTTGGTTTAGAGTAATAATAACAAACGGGTATTGGACCATTCTTTCCAACTAGTAATTTCGGGGACGAAATTCTTTGAAGGGGGGAGGAATGTGACGACCCAGAATTTTCGAGAATTTAAAATCAGAATATTTAATTGATTTTAAATATTCAATAGGTAATTTTAACTTGAATAACGAATACCACGATTTATTTGATACTTAAATTATTGAATTAAATAATTTGGAGTTGGGTAAATTATTGAATCTAGAGTTTTAAGCCTGTTAAAAATAATTTAATGGCTTATAAAATTTATATTGATAATATGGAAAATAGTAAAAGTGTTAAATTGATTTGGAGGTGTTTTGTTCGGTTTTGAAATTTAAATCGTTTAAATTGAATTTAACAATAGCCTTTCCGGGTACAGTCTCGGAATTCGACGAAACCAGTTCCATTGGGTCCGTAATATTAAATTATTATCGGATTTCAAATTTCGTAGCTTTCGGAATTAACGTGAGAGCGTACGATATATAAACACATTGGAATTTATATCGAGACAATTTGAATTTATAATTTGAATTGATATTTATGTACAATTGTTGACTAGACAAACAAATCCTATCAGCCGTTTTTTTTATCTTCTCGTGTTGCTATAGCTGGGATCATGCACGCAACCTTTCACCTCAAGTTCAAATCACGTTGCCTTTATTTCACATCATGTTTCCTTTTATTATTACTACATCGTGAAATCTTCCTGTGAAAGACAACATCGCGATTTCCTTCGTTCTTCTTTTGCCTAAATAAAAATCACTCTTCTCCTTCATTTTCAAACCGCGTTCAGGTTTATAAAAAAAAAGAGAGGGAAAGGGCAGGCCAATCCATCTTCAAATCCTTTGTTGAGATCCCCTTTTCATTTTCCTCAATCCAAAGAAAAAAAATGGTGAAATGAAATTAAGCTCGTGGGGAGGGGAATCTCGAAATCGAAGTCGCGATGTTTGAGGCCGCGTGTTGTCAAGCGCGAGCTCGCGAGTGCGTGGGAGGCTGGGTTTCGATTTAAGGCGTGGAGTGGCTGTTGGAGACGCCGCGAGTTTGGATTGGGGAGCAACGACGATGAGGTACCGGTGTTCGTGGTCGCGACTTCTTTGAGGGCGCGCGTGGTAGAGTCAGGTTGGAGTGGCGGTGGGTGGTTGTTCGACGAGTAGGTGATGGCGCGATCAAAGTTAGGGTTTTGGAAGCTTTGGGCGATGTTGCTGTCGAGGTGCTTGTGTGACTCAGTGTAGTGCCTTGGAGGGTAGCAGAAGTATTCCTTCTGTCTCTTTTCGATTAAGCTTGATTTTTCAAAGTAAGTATTTGAATGCAGATAAGAGAGTTTAAGTACAGTAGATATATCATGTATATACAAGCAGAGAAATAAATAATCACAGTAAAGTATAAAAATAATTCTGCTTTTAATTTAATAAAAATATATATATTCACATACATATTTAAAACAGTAGATGTATGTAAAGAGATAAGATTTGTGAAAATAAAGATTTTTAAAATCTATATCGATTATTTTATTAAAAAAAATATGTGGTTTCAAAAGAGAAAACAAATAAATAAAGATGCATGTTTAAACTTACTATTTTAGACTAATGAATAAATGGTGAATAATCGTTTGATAGGTTCAAATAATAATAAATTGTATAATGTTGATTCAAGGTCAAAAATAATGGAAACAAGCTGAGTTGGATCGATCAACAAATTTGAGTTCAAAGGTGAGTTAATCTCACTCGGTTAGATTTAAATTTAAATGATTAAATTTAGATAATTGTTTGAAATGGTTGAATTGATTTATGTGCTGTAGTGTGGTATATATTTGGAATTGACATTTTATATTGTGCTAACATCTGTGGATGGAGGGAAAACAGGTTGGAGGGATCCAACTGGACCCCTCAACTTTATTTAATTATTTAATATTCTCTGTTCTGAATATTTGATATCCTGTAATGAATTATGTGGAAATATTGAATGCTATGGCTTGATTGTTATAATCGGGCAATAATGAATAACCAAATATATAATTTGAGTTTGGGAATGAAAATAAAAGAAGTGAAATTGTAAGTAAAATAATTATAGAAAAGTTGAATAAATTTATGAATGAACTGGAAAGGAAATAAGTGACTTTAAAATTTTAATAAATAAATCTTGAGTATGGGAAGGAAAATTTAAATAAACAGAAAGTTAATGAAACTTAAACTTCAATGTTATTGTTTAAAAGAACAAAACATTTATTTTAAATTTAGGATTTAAATTATTTAAGAAGAATAAAGAAGAAATTGGGAATAACCTGAAATTTGTATATTTCAGCTAAAGGATAAAAAAATCAAACTGAAAATAATAATAAAGTCCATAATTAATGAATTTTGAAATGAACTGATAAGTAAAGAAATTTATTTCAAGTGGAACAAATTGGGAATCAATTTGAAAAATTGACTTAAGTGATTGAGATTGAAAATTTCTCTCCGAATAATCAAGTACGTTTTCAAAGTAAATTTTTTTAAATATAAATTAAAAGTTTAAAGTTGTTTTAAGACGTATGTTTTGAAAAATTTACTATTTCTAAATATTTAAATTCTAAAGTAAGTATTTCCTTTTAATCTATTATAGCAATAATTATTTAAAGAGTGACTTAGTATTTTATCTTTAAAAATGAAAATCTAGTTTTATGTTTTATTTAGTAACCTTATTTTCAAATATTCATATAGTATGTATTTTTACAAATCATTGAAGTAGTTTTAAAATAAATGTTTTAAAAGTATATTTCAAAGTAAAGTGTTTTAAATTATTTTAAATATCTAGTTTTGTGCTTGGTGATTTCAGAGAAGATAGAAAATATTTGGGAAAGTTTATTCTGAAAAGAAAGGTGGTTTTGAAACTGTTTTCAAAGGATTGAAAATAGAAATATATCTTGTGAAGATATTTTTGAGATAAATAAATAATTTGGAAAATTATTTATTGGTTGATGGTTGTTTGTGAATAAAATTGATAGTTAAATCACCGACTATCAATATTGGACAAATACGTTGATCTTTTCGAAGAGACCGGGATCGAGATTTATTTCTTGAAAACCACTTCGATCCGGTTTATACGTTTTCATGAAAAACGATTTTGGATTCGAAGATGGAGCAGTGGAGTGCAAGGGCTAATCGCTACTAATCTTGAGGATATTTCCAAAATGGATGTGGTAGGAATAGTGCCTTCAGTTCCGTTCGAACCCGGGACGGACTTGTATGGATGAATGCTTGCGAAACATCGTCAAATGGACGATGGGCGTTCTAAGGAATATGTTCTAAAAAGGTAACGCTTAGCCTCAAGCCTCATAAAATGGGAATGACTGAAAATAAGGGGTTATGCAGCAAGGCTAGGTAGGTAGCACCCAAGCAGGGTGAGGTCATTCCAGTCTAGACGTCCCTTTTTATTTCGGCTTAGTGGGCGGTTGTTGATCCCAACCGCGGGGTGATCTCACTCGAGATTATCCAGTAAGGGGTAGTCCCGGCCTTTTGTTGCAGGGGAGCGGGCGTACTCCTCGGTACAGTGATCTAGACCCCGCACTGTGACAGGTGGTACCCCAGTGCCTAGTCATTAGTTGGAAATCCATTCTCCCTACGAGCCTTGTACGAGTTTTGTTTGTATTACCCGCTCTGTAGCTAGTAGCTGGAATTTGATGAATGTAACAGTTTCGGCTATTTTATAAGTATTTGTATATAGACCCTATTATAATATCAGAGGATTTCTATACAAAATTGTTTTAGCTATCGTAAGGGAAAAACCCGACATGTTTATTTGTGGCGTGGTCTTACGAGATGCTTTTGTTTTCAAAGGATTTTTGAAAACTTTAATAATCAATTGGGTGTGATTTTCTCACGCTGGTATTCCAGACTGACTTGGGTGTTATTTAACTGTAATGCTCGGGTCAGACCGAGTATTATAGGATATAGGTTTTGATGCTGTGGAGCTCAGGAGACGAGCTGGATGACGATACGTACTCTCGTACTTGTTTTTATATATATATCTATATATATATATATATATTCCGCTGTTTGAGTTGTGTATCCATTGTATGATATTGATGTTGAGCTATGATTGATGTACGCTAATGAGGTAATATATAAACAGAAATATTTGATGTTGAGTAAAGATTATTTATTATCTATTATATTTTATTCCGCTGCGATGGTTAGGTTCTGTTGTTGTTTTCTATTTTCTTCTTCTGCCTCTTCTTCTTTAACCCAAATGGTTCGTATTTCTGTGCAACTTGAGTTGATTGATGTAGAATAGTATTGACTCAAGGGGTAGGGATTTACGGGTCGTTAAAGAACTGTTCCAAGGATTTTGCATGCAGAACAGAATAGAGAAATCCTTCTCCTCGGTTGCCCATCCATAGTGAACGGGTAGGTTGTGGTCGTAAACAAAATGACCAGGGAAACATTGTAGAAGCGCATTACAAAAGATAAGGTAAATTGGGCCAAGGACCTACCGCTTGTACTCTATTCATACCACACAACGAGCCGCATATCAACCAACCATTCTCCTTTCTCTGTAATCTATGGATTTTATATATGCTACCCATCGAGGTCATCATACCACCTCCAAGGCTTCTCACTCATGACCACTAACAAAACAAGGAGTTGCTAGAGCTCAACTTGATGATTTAGAATAAAAAGAGTGGAGGCTAAACTATGCAAGGAAGTATATAAAAGAAAAATAGCAAAGCAGTACAATGCAAGGGCATCGATTCAAAGTCGGGTAATAAGTGTTGCGCCGCAACTTCACTAACACCAAGAATCTGACCGAGGGAGTTTTGGAGCCAAACCGAGAAGGTCCGTATGTATCAGCACTCATCAATGGAACCTACCGCCTTTCACACTCTGATGGCACCAACGTGTGTCGCATATGGAATCTAAAGTGCCTTTAGTCATATTATGTATAAATAGTATGTGCCGCTATTATAAGGTCATGGAATTCTGCCATAATTATAAAGCAGTGGAAATTGTATTATTCTTTTTGTGCGCTTACGCGAAAAGTTGGCATAAACACCCAAAAGATTTACAAAAGAGAACAATGTGAAGAAATTAAATGAATAACAATAAAAAAAACAGCACACATCAATTATAGTGGTTTGGTTAATCACTGGCATACTTCCACTTAAACTTTATTTATGATTCTATAAAGGTTTTACCAATGTGGTCTTATGCATCAGTAGCATATGTATCCGTATTTTCCCAAGTGTTTACAATAGAAGTATGGAAATTCAGAATTTAGGCAAAAAGATCTCCAAACAATGGCTACCACCATCTATTAATAGTGAAGGTCGACGGATTTCTCTCCACCACATTCTTCGCACATTCCCCGTGTCTTAAAGGAGAAACTCTCAAATAATCATAGCAAACTCAGTAAAGTTCAGGGATCGGTACCGAACCATGCTTTATGGATCGATACAGGTTCATAAGATGGGACATAAAGCCTTTTTTGATCCTTTGATCTTGCTTGGATGGCCTGTACCTTCATTTGTAGAGCTTGGCTGTATTGGAATGAGCTCAAATTATGGTGGAATCTTTGGTTTGTCGGCTATTTAAAAGCACTTGGTTTTGTAATCTTGAAATATGGATTGGTGCTTAAATGTTTGAGTCGTGGAGGCTTGTGAACCATCTTATGCTGTACGATCTAGTCGATTAGCACCTTAGTTTACGTAGCAAGGAAAAACATGATTTTTTCCAAGCCTCATGGGTTGGTACCAATCCAAGAACTTTACTAATTCTGGGATTTAGGTATGAGCACTCTAGGTGATTTGGCATGCATAATTTATTTGAAGACTTTTAGTGGGTTAATGGCTCCATCCACTGATCTTGTTTGATATATGAGTTTAATACTGATGGTTTCGGCTCATTCAAATATAGATCGGTCAAAAAGCTGGATAACATTTTTCCCACAAAGTACATCTTGTTTTAACAAGGTATGCTTTGGATCAAGACAAACTGTGGGTTCGCTATCATCGGTTTCAAGATATGTTCCAAATAGATGCTACTTTTCCTTTGAACTATTTTCACGAAGTTGTACATCTTCTGTCGATTATTGAATTGCCTTGAACTTGCAACTCTTGTCTAGTATAAGAACCAAAACATGCTCTTCGAATTTGACATTCCGATTTTGGAGAATTTTCAATGACCTATTTCTTCGGATTCTACAGGTAGAACTTTGTTCTCTCTGTATGCTTATTGTCATGCATGTACACATATATACATACTTTATTATGTGTGCACACACACATATGTGTGTGTATACGTGCGTGTGTATATGTATGTGTGTATTATTTATATTGTTCGATACTGAGCCATGATCCATGGATTAATGCTAGAAAATTAGGTGATTATTATGCCTAAGTTTGTAGATCGGTCCATATAACCCATACTTACTCATTTCACAATTGCTTTTATTTATTTTCCTTAAGACCTTTTCATTCTTAAGCTCGTTATTGCCATTGCCAGTTCTCACACCACCGACCCATCGATTCAAGCCGTCAAGCCATCATTCTAGGTTGTCTCATCTCCTCCTATCATTAGCGCCACCATATCTAGTGCCTCCACACTCTAATCTCCAAGCACTAAACCACTCAAACAAATCAAAGTCTCAATCCACAAACAATTGGACCTAGTCATATCGACTTGTTTAAGGTAAGTAGAAGCGTGGATTGGAGATGTTCGTCATCGATTCGAACTTCGACCACACATGACTGCCAATGGACTCCATTTCTCTTCTCTTATAGATTGGAATCGAGCCCATACTTGGGAATTTTACGTCAAAATTTGAGTTTAGTAGATGCCTTATAAAATACTTGAGATTTACTCGAAACAAGGCTCGGTTTTCTTGGGCATGACTCAAGCTTATGTTTTGTGAGCTTTGACTTGAGCCGCTTTAAGTCATACTCGTGGAAAAATCGAGGTTTTCATGGTGTCCCAATTTAATCGAACTGTGGTTTAAGATCCATTATTCATTGGAACGATTTTTGATAACGATCATGTTATCCCATTTTTGGTCAAAAATGGAATATCAACAAATTGGCAAGGAATGATGGATATCAGGATTGGAAATCAGTTGGAATCAAGGCTACGATCGATATCGTCAAAATTTGGTTGAACTCCGATTGGGACGGAATTAATTGGAGATGATGATAAGGATTAGGAAAGGCCATGTTTCAAATTTCAGGTTAATCGGAGTTCATATGAAGGAGTTATGATCGATGCAAGGCAGGAAAGGCATGGCTGTTCGAATCCATCGAGGGGTCAAGATGGTGCTCATTTCGAATCCATAAGATTCGAACCCATCAAGGTTTTTTGTTCATTTCGAACCCATCAGGTTCGAATCGATCGAAGGCACGGCGCACAAGGTTCGAATCGATACACTTCGTATCGATTGGTATGGATTCGGCTCTGTGAAGTTTGCATCAGGTGTTGGTTCGACTCGATAATGTTCGAATCGATCGAGTTACTGGTTCGAATCGATAGGCTCGTATCGATCAGATAGGAGGGGTAGATGGATCTCGATTCGATGGCAACAAACCCAGAGTGGTAGCAAGCATGTGGAGGTTCTTCGAATCGATGTGCTTCGCATCGACCAAGATGGATGCAGAGGGCTCATTTGGACTCCAGTCTCTTTCGTATCCATCAGGTGAGAGCTTCGTTCGAATCCATCAGGTGAGGCCTCGTTCGTATCCATCCTTCACGACCACTTCGTATCGATGTCCCCATACTCGTTTCGAGTCGACCACATCACGCGGGATCGATTCGAAGTGAACTCCTGGGACCGATGCGAAGAGAGACACGAGTTAATGGATACGAGCATGACCGTTGTAAAATTATGGATAAGGACGAAGCGTGGAAAATGGATACGAACGCGTCTTCAGGAAGGGAAGCATTCAACGCGGCGACAAAGGTGGATCGACCCAGAGAAATAGCGCCACATCATCGATACGCACGCGCTTTGGATGGATTCGAAGCATGGATTCGAAGAATGGGTTCGAAGCATGGATTCGAAGGCGACAGGCAGCAGACAACCCCAAATTTGAATCCATCATATCTTCCGAACCGTTGATCCAAATGCAATGAAATTTTCACAGGAGCTTACATACATGTTGGAGAATGTTCACACCAAATTTCACCTCGATTGGATGCATCCTTGATCGATTCGAACCTTACTTCGAATCGATCCCAATGTGGGCCCAATCTCCAGAATTTGGCCGTATGGGCCCCCCTCACGTGCTAGAAGCGGTCTACCGGATTTTTAGAAGAAATATCAGCCTCCTACGCTTATAAACAGAGCCCCTGGTCATTCAGAAAAGGGGTCGGAGAAATGAGAGAGAACAAGCACGCCCGGACGCTGCCAGAATCATTCCATATCATCATTTCTACCATTGATTTTGAATTTGGACTTTGTAACTGCTGTAATCACTTGTAACCAACAAGGATAATTAATAAAAAGGGTAAAACTTTGGAGTGGACGTAGGCCGGAGATAGCCGAACCATTATAAAACTTGTGCCACTGCTCGTTATTTTGGATTTGCTGCTTATTATTTGCTGAGATCCGTTATTTGTGTTTGAATATTGTTGATTTGTATTCATACACTGGTGCTTTCAAGGTATCTGGGGTTTGTGACCAATTTTGGCGCAAACACTTTGGTGCTTTCACTGAGAAGGATTAGCACCAGCTACATCGGATTTGAAAGTTGGATTTGAAGACTGTAAAAGAGTTTGGATTCAAGGACAATGACTAGGCAAAATAGTTGAAGGCAAAGGGCTGAGAGAAGCCAACAGGAAGGAAGTCAACAAGCATCCTCCGGAGCCGGGGAAGGACAGGCTTCAATCTACATAACCCGGGATGAAATGGAGGCTATGACAAATTCTTTGCAAGAGAGATTGTTGAAGAACCAACAGGAAATGATGCAGACTTTCTTTGAGCAAATGAGAGCTACAGGGATGCAGAACTTAGGAACAGCTACAGCCGCTGTGGATGCAGGACAGGGGACTAGGGTCGTGGAACCCAATGGAGGACGGGATACGGAGCCAGAAGGCAATCATCGAGGGCTTGGGAGCAGTCCCACGGGATCCAATACAGGAGGAACTTTGGAAGGAATTCAACAGGCTAGAGCTAACGTTGCTTCTAGTGAACCACACGAGGAATATGTGCCGGAGTTCCCTCGGGGGCATGGGGGGCAACCCCCAACAGACAATACCGGATTAGTAGAAATCATCAGAAGAACTGTGCGAGGTGGCTTGACCAACGGAGACATGGAGGGAGTGAATAGGAGTCCGTTTGCTCGGGAAATAAGGATGGCTCAGAATCCACCTAAGTTTAAGCTACCTAGCGTGGAGGTATATGATGGTAAGGCAGACCCAACTGATCACTTGATGAGGTACACCAGACACATGGAGGTGCTGGGGGCATCGGAGGAAGTGATGGCCCGATGCTTCCCTTTGTATCTGACGGACTTAGCTGCAATGTGGTTTAGGCAGCTGGGAGAAGGATCTATAAGGACTTAGAAGGAATTGGTGGAAAAGTTTTTGGGACAGTTTCGGGTTCACATCAAGAGGCCGAAGAATGTGATGACATTAACATCAGTAAAGAAAAGGATGGATGAATCGCTTAGAGCTTTTCTAACTCGATTCAGTGCGGCGGTCGCTTCGGTGGATCGGCCTGATCCATCGATGGTTTTAATGGCAGCAGTATCAGGAGTCAGGGAGGACTCGGATTTCAAGGTATCTCTGATACGAGATCCCCCACAGGATCTCGATGAATTCTTTCACGAGGCAGAAAGGTTCCTTTGGCAGGAAGATGCGAGTACGGATTTAAAGGTGAAAAGTGTTAATGCAACTCAGGATGTAGGACCGTCCAGCAAAGGTTCGGATAAAGACAGAGGAAAAAGGAAGTTGGACGATGATTCTGGAAACGCTAGGAAGCGATGGAAGGATCCAAAGTTTTCCACATACACAGGATTGAACGAGACGCTAGAGCGGATATACCTGGATACTCGGAATCGCCTTCCCTAGAGGCCGGCTAGGAGAGAACCATCAGAACGGGAGAGGACATCAGGAAGGCACTGCCTCTTTCATGATTTAGATGGACATGATACCAACAGCTGCAGGCACTTAAAGGATATAATAGAGGAGCATGTAAGGAATGGACAGTTACGGCAATATATCGGAACTCGGAATGCAACGGTGGAGCAGGAGCAACCACCAACTACCTCACACTGTGATGATGTGAGGCCCAGGGATGACGGTCGATTGATCATCCACTTATCAGGATAATATGAAATAAGTAGCGAACTACTGGCGAGCAATCTAGTCATTTACACATGTACGGGGACGGAGATAGCCCCTAGGCATGCTCTAAATGACGATAAACTGCGATGTTGTGGTTTGTGAAATTTATCTTTTGCTTTTTGATTGGACACTGCTTTTCTTTTTGGATTTGGTTTTGGAGTTTGGATTGAACTCTTGGTTTTGCTTGCTTTTTGATTTGGTTTTTCCTTTGGACGATTGTTTTCGGTTTTGGACGCTGGTTTGGATTTCTGATTCTTTGGTTTTGATTTGGATTTTGGGATTTGGATTCTGGATTGGATTTTGATTGGATTTTTATCTGGTTTTTGATGAACGATCGTCAGGTATGGATTATGCCTGGCAAGGGGTGAGTCACTTTGCCCGAACGTGGTAAATTGGCTCATTCAGGTAGTCAAGTATGGAATATGCTTGGCAAGGGTCCGAAGTGACCAGGAGTCGGCCTAGGACTTAGGCCCTGTATTATCAATTGATATTTTCAGGTCGTTGAGTATGGACTATGCTCAACAAGGGTCCGGAGAGACCAGGATACAGCTTAGGACTCAAGCCATGGCTTTGAACAACGTCCAGGGACACTGGACCACGGTCGTCAGGTGTGGATTGCGCTTGGCAAGAACCCGGAGAGGTTAGCTCAACGTCCAGGGACACTGGACCACGGTCGTCAGGTGTGGATTACGCTAAGCAAGAACCCGGAGAGGTTAGCTCAACGTCCAGGGACACTAGACCACGGTCGTCAGGTGTGGATTACACTTGGCAAGAACCCAGAGAGGTTATGGACTCGGATATCGACCCGGAGAGGTCCTGGATCTGGTTACTGGCTATTGGATAAGGATGGATCAGGACTCGGCTGTCGAGTTCGGATGGATATGGAATTGGCTAAGGCTTTGGTTACGGGATTTGGAATTGGGCATCGACTCGAAGTAGTCAAGGATGACATACTCTGGCGATATGGCTATGGACTTTGGATATTGGATTCGGAACTATTCAAAACACGCCTTGTTATCACAAGGCATGTTTTGGGGGGCAAAGTGTTATCCCATTTTTGGTCAAAACTGGAATATCAACAAATTGGCAAGGAATGATGGATATCAGGATTGGAAATCAGTTGGAATCAAGGCTACGATCGATATCGTCAAAATTTGGTTGAACTCCGATCGGGACGGGATTAATTGGAGATGATGATAAGGATCAGGAAAGGCCATGTTTCAAATTTCAGGTTAATCGGAGTTCATATGAAAGAGTTATGATTGATGCAAGGCAGGAAAGGCATGGCTGTTCGAATCCATCGAGGGGTCAAGATGGTGCTCATTTCGAATCCATAAGATTCGAACCCATCAAGGTTTTTTGTTCATTTCGAACCCATCAGGTTCGAATCGATCGAAGGCACGGCGCACAAGGTTCGAATCGATACACTTCGTATCGATTGGTATAGATTCGGCTCTGTGAAGTTCGCATCAGGTGTTGGTTCGACTCGATAAAGTTCGAATCGATCGAGTTACTGGTTCGAATCGATAGGCTCATATCGATCAGATAGGAGGGGTAGATGGATCTCGATTCGATGGCAACAAACCCAGAGTGGTAGCAAGCATGTGGAGGTTCTTCGAATCGATGTGCTTCACATCGACCAAGATGGATGCAGATGGCTCATTTGGACTCCAGTCTCCTTCGTATCCATCAGGTGAGAGCTTCATTCGAATCCATCAGGTGAGGCCTCGTTCGTATCCATCCTTCACGACCACTTCGTATCGATGTCCCCATATTCGTTTTGAGTCGACCACATCACGCGGGATCGATTCGAAGTGAACTCCTGGGACCGATGCGAAGAGAGACACGAGTTAATGGATACGAGCATGACCGTTGTAAAATTATGGATAAGGACGAAGCGTGGAAAATGGATACGAACGCGTCTTCAGGAAGGGAAGCATTCAACGCGGCGACAAAGGTGGATCGACCCAGAGAAATAGCGCCACATCATCGATACGCACGCGCTTTGGATGGATTCGAAGCATGGATTCGAAGAATGGGTTCGAAGCATGGATTCAAAGGCGACAGGCAGCGGACAACCCCAAATTCGAATCCATCATATCTTCCGAACCGTTGATCCAAATGCAATGAAATTTTCACAGGAGCTTACATACATGTTGTAGAATGTTCACACCAAATTTTACCTCGATTGGATGCATCCTTGATCGATTCGAACCTTACTTCGAATCAATCCCAATGTGGGCCCAATCTCCAGAATTCGGCCGTATGGGCCCCCCTCACGTGCTAGAAGCGGTCTACCAGATTTTTAGAAGAAATATCAGCCTCCTACGCTTATAAATAGAGCCCCTGGTCATTCAGAAAAGGGGTCGGAGAATTGAGAGAGAACAAGCACGCCCGGACGCTGCCAGAATCATTCCATATCATCATTTCTACCATTGATTTCGAATTTGGACTTTGTAACTGCTGTAATCACTTGTAACCAGCAAGGATATTTAATAAAAAGGGTAAAACTTTGGAGTGGACGTAGGCCGGAGATAGCCGAACCACTATAAAACTTGTGCCACTGCTCGTTATTTTGGATTTGCTGCTTATTATTTGCTGAGATCCGTTATTTTTGTTTGAATATTGTTGATTTGTATTCATACACTGGTGCTTTCACAGTATTTGGGGTTTGTGACCAATTTTGGCGCAAACAGATCACCTTGACTGTAAATCGACACTTGAATGAATTTTCAGTCAACCTTTTAATCGAATGATCGATTTTGATTACACGACTTTAGATGCATGCACTACCTAATTTTAACTGCATATTATTGCCTCCGGATTGATGTACGAGATCTAATTGATCAACACATATTCAAATCTATCCTGTTTGGTAAATTGACTATGCAGGGCTCATTTTCTAGCATTAAGATTATAGCTTTTAATATGTTTGGTATCTCTTACATGTGAAGTTTTGAAGAAGTAAAAAGCCTACCACCCTATCCAGAAATTGAATTCCTTATAGATTTACTTCCAAACACAAGTCCATTTGTTCACCCAATTTGGAAGATGGCTCCTAAGGAGAAGGAAGAGTTAAGAAAATAAACTGATGAGTTGTTGAAGAAGGAATTGATAAGACCTAGTCGCTCAAGTTGGGGGCAGCAGTGGTCTTTGTTTCAAAGTTTGATGGATCGTTAAGGTTGTGTATGGACTATAGAGATCTAAACAAAGGAACAATAAAAAAACAAGTATCCTCTACCCCACAGAGATGATGTGTTTGACCAAGTACATGGGGCTAAGGTATTCTCAAAAATGGACTTAGCCAACAGATTCCACCAGTTAAGGATAGCGGAAGATTGCATTCCTTTATCTGCATTCGGAAGCTCAAATGAATTCTATAAATGGCCGGTTGTGCCCTTTAGGCTAACAAATGCTCCTGCTTATTTCGTTGACCTTATGAATAGGGTATTTAGAAAAGTACTCAATAAATTCATATTAGTCATTGTCGATGACATTTTGATATATTCAAAAAATGGGGAAGAACATGAAGGGCATCTTGAAATCGTATTAGAAATACCGAGGAGAAATGTGCTGAAAGCTAAATTCTCAAAATGCCACTTGTGGAAAAAAGAAGCAAGATTCCTTGAACACGTGGTGTCAGGAGCGGGAATTACAGTTGATCCGACAAATATTATGGCTATTCTAGATTGGAAACAACCCCGAACTCCCAAGGACGTTCGTAGTTTCTTAAGATTAGTAGGATACTATCAGAGATTTATTCAAGACTTCTTTAAGATTTCCTTTCACTTAACAAAGCTAACCATGAAAGATGTGAAGTTTGAGTGGACACAAAAATGTGAAGAAGCTTTTTAAGAGCTCGAGAAAAGATTAACCACTGCTCCCGGATTAGCAGTAGTGGATGATGGCGGATTTACTGTACAAAGATGCATGTGGAGAAGGAGTAGGTGTTATTTTAATGCAGCACGGGAAGGTCATTGCTTATACAAGTAGACCACTGAAGATCCATGAGATAAATTATGCAATATACGATTTGGAATTATTTTCTGTTGTGTTCGCACTAAAAATTTGGAGACGTTATCTACTGGGGAAGAATTCATTTATATTTTAAATAGACCTTGACTGACCCTAGTAAATAATATTCCTTCTTTAAATAGGTGAAAAGTTTGAGCTCTTCACAGGCCACAAATCTTTGAAATATTTTTTTACTTAGAAGGATATAAATATGCGGCAGCAACATTGGTTAGAATTTCTCACTTCGTACAATCTTGATATATATATACACACACACCCGAGAAGGCCAACGTGGTAGCAGATGCATTGAGTAGGAAGCCTGCCATTATAGCTTATCTTGTAGTTACCTCGACCCTTCTAGAGAAAATCGCCAATAAGTAAAATAAAGATCAATAGCTAAGGAGGATTTTTAAAAGAGTACGCTAAGGGAAAAATTCAAGCTTTGAAATCAACAACCATGGGATATTACGGTTAAAGGAAAGAATTTGTGTCCCGGAGGTTGACAACTTAAGGAAAGAAGTATTGACAAAATGCCATCAATCTAAACTTAATATCCACCTAGGAGTCAACAAAATGTACACGGATGTAAAATGGACATTTTGGTGGAAGAGTATGAAAAGGGATATCTCCATCCATGTTAGAAGCTATGTGAATTGTTAACAAATAAAGAGTGATCAACAAAAGAATGCTGGACCACTCGAACCTCTTGAAATTCCAACATGAAAATGGGACCAAATGTCGATGGATTTCATCAACGGTTTGCCTCGATGAAGAAAATGTAATGAAGGCATTTGGGTCTTCATAGATCGACTAACCAAAAGCGTGCACTTCATCCCTATAAAGTCAACATGAACTGCTGTAACCCTTGCAGAAATATACATGAGAGAAATAGTTTGATTGCATGGTGTCCCAAGAAGCATAGTCAGTGATCGCGGCCCTATCTTTACCAATAAGTTCCGAGAGGCAATGCACACAGCTTTGGGAACAAAGCCAAACATTGGTACAGCATATAACCCCTAGACCAATGGACAAACAGAAAGGGTAATCGGGCATTGGAGGATCCTCTAAGAGCTTGCATCTTATATTTCAGAGGTTTATAGGAAAGCTAACTACATATGATATAATTCTCTTATAATAATAGTTATCAGGTTAGTATCAGCATAGCCCCATACGAAGCTTTATATGGTCGTCTGTGTAGATCCCGGTATGGTGGATCAAGACCGGAGATCGGTTTATACTAGGCCCTAACATGATTAGAGAAGCTTCGAAAAATGTTGACCTAATCAGGAAAAATATGAGAGAAGCCAGAGCAGGCAAAAGAGTTATGTGGACATGAGGCATAGAAATTTGGAATTCTCAGCAGAAGATTATGTATTCTTAGAGGTGTCCCCAATAAGAGGAGTGGCGAGATTTGGGAGAATTAAAAAAATTAGCCTCTCGATATATTGGACCATTTCACATTCTCAAGCGGATTGGCCCGTTGGCCTATCGTGTAGAATTTCCCAAAAGGTTGTCGGGTATTCACAATGTCTTTCATGTATTTAACCTACAAAAATATGTGCATGATCCATAGCAGATTATAGAAACAGCCGCCCGAGAGGATTTGGAAGTTGAGCCTAATTTGGTCGTTATCAGGCAACCTATGCGAATTGTGGATCGCGATGAGAAGCGATTAAGGAGGGAAATTGTAAGATTAGTTAAAGTCCAATGGAGTGGTGCCGCAGTAGATTATACATGGGAGATGGAGGAGAGAATTTGTAAAGCCTATCCTAAGTTTAGGATGGATACATAGTTGTATGTTCTATATTTTACTCACCGACTTATGGTGATGTCACTTACCATATCTTATACATATGTATCACTTCATTATATATATATATATATATATATATATATATTTGTTTCCAAGTTATCATCTTATCCTTAATTTCGAGGACGAAATTCTTTTAAGAGGGGAAGTCTGTAATGACCTGCAAATATAACACTTTAATAAACTTATTCAAGATTAAAATGATTTAATAATTATTTTAATAATTTTGAAAACTCATTTTAAATATTCGTAAAGTAATAATTTATCATTAATTTTATAAATATATATACATACTTGATTTGAAATCATAAGAAAAGAAAATGAAAAAGAAAAAAATCTATTTCACTTTATCGGTATAATAGTAAATTTTATAAATAATAGTTAATATTGATTTATATGATTTTTTTTCAATCAAATAAGATCATTTTTATTCATTAAAAATGATTATAATTTTTTTTCAATTTTTTTCCATATATATGTAATTTGAATTATAAATGAAAATGTGACCAGGAATCAATTTCTCGATTTTCAATAGTTTAACTAATGGAAATTGTTTGAAAGTTGTTACAACCTTGTTTATACGTCATGTGCACATATATAACATACGAATGCATCTACTAACATATACATTGACACATAAATACATACATATAAGATATATACATTTTATATATACATATGATAAAAATATCCAAGATATTTTCAAATTTATTACTCCTTAAGCCTTCTCAAAGTCAACTAAGGACAAATCATCATGAGAGCACATGGAAGGGTGGTCTTTTCACCCATGTGATGGAAGGAGGAGGTGTAAAGATGATGTGAAAGATGATAAAAATATCATGATATTTTAAGTCCTCTTCTTTACCTATAAATACCCCCTTCCCCTCTTCATTTTCACATGCTTTCTTCTTTATTTTCTAAGCTTTTCTCTCATATTTTATAGCTTCTCATGTTCATAAAATAATTCCAAAATATTTCTCAAAAGAAATTCAGTTATAATATATACATATATATACTTAAGCATCTCAAACTATTCCAAAACTCCACTCTTGCTCTCTACCATCCACGGCCTCTCTTCTTCCATCAGAAGGCCGAGCCCTCCTCTTCTCCAACCCTAGGCCATGGGTCTCCTAGTCAAGGCTGAATCCTTCAAAGCCAAGAACCCAAGTGATCGTAAGCTTTAAAATTCAAATAGCGGAGCCATAGCAAAATTTAGTTAATCGTTTAAACCCAAGATGAGAAACTCGTAAACTATAATATTATATGCTATTGGATGTGATATATGTTTGATTATGATTATTGATGATGGTCGTTTAATATGAATGTTAAATATATATATGCAGGAAATACACGTCGATAAGCATAAAGGAAATCACTTTCCTTTATTGAATAAATTTGTGTATATGGGATGTTAAACCTCTTTAAAAGGTTTAAAAATGAGTTTGAAATGTTTTATGAACATATAAAAGATTTTTGGTGAAGTTTGAATGGTAATTGAAAATTTAGTCAAAATTATGCACGTTGTGATCACGTAGCGGCAGTTCGTGATTTGGCGCCATAAAATTCAAATAAGTGCAGAGAAAGAAACATAGCTCGAAATTCTTTGAGATAAGAATTTTTAGAACTATTATATCCACAGTTTTCAAACAAAGAAATAAAATAGAGATTTCGATAAGTAGATTTCAAAATATGAGAAAAATAATTTTTTGAAAAATTCACGGTTTTGCAGTTCTAAATCTATAACAGGATTTGTTTAAAAATGATGTATTAAAATTATAAAATAAGTTCTAAAAATCCTATAAAATATTTTAAAATGATTTGAGTTATAAAAATAATTTCCAAATGATAAAAACTTGTTTTGATCGATATAACTTCAAAAAAACACTTTCCGTAGCACTTATCCATAACTTTTGAAATATAGTTTTAAACGCAACCGCTCTTTTCCAAATCTTTTGCAAATATTTTCAAATGATTTATAAAGTATTTTAAAGATTATTTGAAGGATTTATGGAATGGGAAAAATGCAAATGATTTAGAGTCGATCAAATAATTTAATTGCCTTTTGGGTGTCAGAGAGATAGTGTCTAGGCTTCAGTTAGAAAAACCAGTTTCCTACTCTTCTTGGCTACCCGAACTGGCCCGACGGACGGGATAGTGAATTTGGTTTACTTGGATCAAAATTATTCAAATTAGAAAAGACATGATTTTCCCAAATATAAATAACTTGGATTTTATGGAGATATCTTCTTGTACTCGATGTTAAAGCCCGAAGAGGGAACTCGTACTATTTGTGGAATTTAAAAGGCGATTTCACCATCATTCACCCATAGTATTTGTTGAATATGGGAATTGGTGTTGAGTACAATTAGATGATTTATGTGGATTCTGCTCACTTAATATTTACTGGTTTCGAATTAACATTCTAGACAACATGGTTTTAACTCAATCAAAATTTGAGTTTTGAATTAAGAAATCTATGTTAAGATTTAAATGAAATAATTGAGAAATATTTCCTTAATTGAAAAAGGAAATGATTTTGAACTGTACCAAGTTTAAAAAGTTTTTAAGTAATCAAAGGATATGATAAGAGAGGTTTAATGATTCCGTATATACTGGAAAGAAACGTTTTAAAATTTTATATCTCTAAAAGATAATTTTAATAAAAAGAATGAATTAGTTAAATACTATTCACATATTTAAATGACCTCTTTTATCGATGATTGGTTTGAAGGAACCAGGATCGGACTTGGATGATTCCTATCTGAAAATCACTTCGAAACAACTTACGTATTTGAAGTGAAAACGTGGATATGATTTGGAAGATGGAATGTAGGGCTGCTTCTCACTGACTTTTGGGGGAAATTCCCTATATCATATTATGTGGCAGTAGTTCTTCATTTAAGATCTTTGATGTAAGGACTTCTCGCTACTAATCCAGGGGTAGCTTCCAACAGGATATGGTAGGAGAGTGCCTTCGGTTTGTCTTATTCCTAGGCAGCTTGTATGGATGAATGTTCGATGTTGCATTTCTAGTTACATAAATTGATCTCTATGAACGTATCATCAGTTTGGTGGTAGAGAAGACAACTTCTCTTAGTTTAGCACTCTTTACTGAGACGTATGAGCTAAGGAGTTATGCATTTGTAGAAATAAGTTGTGTGACTACGAGATGGAAATGTAGCATTCAAAGTGGAATATGCTATGTGAAAGGTAATCGCCACCTCAGGCCTCATCATCCGGTAATGGCTTAAATAGGGTATGTCGCAAAGCTGTGTGGTTTGCAACCATTAGGGTATGGCAATCACCTTTCTAGATTACTCTCTATATGTTGAGTATGTGGTGTATGCTATGGGATCCTAGATAGGTCAGTTACGACCGAGGTGATGTCATATTCGGTTCTATCCAGGCCATGTATGGTTGCCAAATAGGGATAGGCCGATGTAGCCAGATGTGGAGGATTGTTTGTGTATCTCAGTACATTCCTCTAGAGATTTACTGTATGGAAGGTAGTCCCTTACCTACCATTGTATGGAAATCCATTATCCCAACGAGCCCTGTAAGTATTTTGTTTGAAGAGTCTAACATATCCAGAATTTAATAATGGTAACAATTTTGCTAAGATTAACAGGTTTACTTGTAAATGTTTTCAAAGGAATTTCATTAAAAATAATATCAAACGTTTTTTTCCGAAGCAAATATTTTAGTTATCATAAGGTAAAAACTCATTCCGTGTTCATGTGCGGCGTGGTCATATGAGGTAACTTCGTTTTAAAATGCGTATTTTGAGTTTTCTCATACCAGTACCATGACTGATCCGGAGTTTATTTTCCTTTCCCCTTAAACTCTAGATGCCCTAATTTTCCTCGGGCAGCCTAGTAGTTAGCTGATTAGGAGCATTTTGGAGTATCTAGAGCATATGGAGCATGAAGTCTAAAGCATGAAGTAATTTGGATTTCTTTTGTTATTACACCACTTTCTGCAATGTTTATATTATGTATCTACCAGCACCTGTATGGATAGGCCATTATAAGTATCCCAACTGGGTTAGCACTTATCATGACTCTGATATCTCACTTTGAGAGTGATTATATATACTACCTTTATGGTTACCACATTTTAAATACGATGTGAGATTATGTTAGTGTTCTATCTTCTATCTTTATTTTCTTTTACTCCATGATAATCTGCCTCTCCGGTACTTGGATTTGCGGTATGTAAATACCGAGATGTATTAGTGTCGATTTCTAAGAGTCAATGAGGTGGGTCGTCATAATCCATATAGCTATGTTTTTTAAACAGCATATATATGATTTTGTTCAATCATTTGAATCTGATCCTAGCGCCTAGGAGATCTATTATCTATATAGCTTTAAGCGCCAAAGGGATCTCCTTCAATCATTTTCTTGGAACCCGCTAGAGGCTGCAGTATAATGTTGGGCCTCTGGAACGAACTAAGCAACTTTAAGGATGAATTCTTCTTTATATGTTGCCTGCTCGATTTTGAACAGAGGTGGTTGTCTTGACGTAAGCCTCATTCTCACTTTTTCTTTTCTAATACGGATGTCATAGTTTCAACTATTCACATTATCACTTCTTGCATTAGTAGATAACTCAAGAAGGCCTAGTTGTGTAGCCTTAACAACAACTCTCGCAGCTCTCCATCAAGTCTTACATGAAGAAAGGGAAATGAAATCACTTCTCATTACATGCTTACAACTTCTTAGTGGACGGTCGTAGCGTTTGACAAGTTTCAAAAGTTAGGGATGATGATGATGATGGAGATTTCTCATAGAAGCACGATGTTGCCATAGATATCAATGAAGGTCATGCGGTGCCTTGTTCTCGATCCTGCTATTGAACTCAAAATAAGGCAAAAGGTTGGAAATAATAGAGAGAAAGGCGAGCATGTCGAGGAAAGTAAGAGTACTAGTGGCGGAAATAAGGATGCTGGCATTTACAATGAGTCCTCTAGTCATGAGAGTAATGATTCTAAGGAGTTTCTTATAACTCGACGACTTAAAATAAAGATTATTTTGTCTCGAACATCTACACAACACCCATTAGCCTCTATAATCAAAGAGAATCTAATCCTGCATTCTGAGGATATTTATGGATCCTTTGGGAGTATCTCGGATGAAATTAGATATTTTAGCCTAGGCAATATCGGCATTAGGGATATGGTGTAACACCTATTATTTTAAATAACATTATTCAGTAGATTTAATTAGATAAATTAAATAGAATAATGTAAAGATTATGGTGATAAGGGGACTAAGATTTGAAAATTTATTAGAGGTCGTGCTTAACCAAATAAGATTAAAAGAATGAGTTTATGGAAATGGTAAGGTAAATAATAAGAGAATAAGGTAAGGGTATTATGGGGAATAGCCGTCTAGCATAATCCTTAACCCTAAACCCTTATTCCCATTTTTCTTTTCACAAGTTCATAATTCTAAACATAAACCAAAGGGCTCAAGCCAGCCATAACCTAGGAGAAAAGAGAAGAAAAAATAATTAAAAGCTAAGGAATCAAGCAAGAAGAATTATGCAAGATCAAATCTCAAGTTCCTTATCCAAAGCAAGGTGAATAATAATCAAAACCATCTCATTTTTGTTTTCATGAAAATTTGATTTTAGATTTTATATTTAAATCCATTTTGATGATTTTAATGATGATATGCTTGGGTTATATGCCATGTTTGTTTTAAACAGGAATGTTTAATTCGATTTTAAGGTTAAAATCGTATATATTGGGTTCAAATACCAAAAGGATTTAATATGTTATGTAAAACATTACTTTGAAGATTAAATTTTCATAACTATCCAACCTATGGATAATTTATTATGAATTTTTAAAAGAAGGAGTAATTACTTTGGTTTAAAAAATTATTTTGGCTATTATACAAAGGATTTTGGATCTAAAATTTATATATGTTAGATAACATATTAAAAGTGAATTTTGATGATTTTGGGGACTTTTCCTTAGTAATTTACTATGTAAATTAAATTATTTAAGTTGAAGGATTTAAATGTCTTAATTGTTTTATTAAAGGGAAGGGCTACTTTGTAAATTAATTTTAATTAATTCTAGATTAATTCGGCAATCTTTGAAAAGGATTTTGCTAAAGATTATGGCAACCAATTATATTTTTACAAATAGGCAAGTTAGTTGAAAAGCATTTACTTAAAAAGGCAAAAAAACAGTTTTGTAAAGATTTAGTGTTTCGCCACTTCCAGTAGTAAACTTTCTACCTCATACCTCTGCCCCCAACCTAGTCAAAATCAATGCTTGGGTACATGGTGGGTTGGAGAAAAACGGAAGGTATAGAATCGAAACCATGCTTTCGAAGGGGTCGAGGCCATTTTAAATAGCTTTTAAAGGTCTTTGTTTTGCCTTTCAAAAGAGATGCACTTTCCTACTTTTCAAGGGATGCTTTTGAAAGGATTGAGTTACTTTTATATAGCTTTCGAAGTGGTTGCCGTCTTCTTGTTTTAAAAGGGTATCTTTCGAATGAGTTGTCGTGTTTTATGTTTTAAAAAAAGGGAGCTTTCGAAAGGGTAGTTTGAATCAGGTCAAAACCTTGCTGTTGTCTTCATACCTTTCGAATAGGTTGGAAGTTTTCAATGAGTTTGAAAGCCAACCTTTGTTTTATAAATATAATAAGCCGCTTCTCATTGCTTTCGAAAGGCTCTAGTCGCCATTTAAACTAAAGGATACGAAGGAAATGGCTTCAAAAGATGTTTTGAAGCTATCCTTCCAATTGTTTTACTTAAAGACTAATGCTTTCGAAAGGATGGTTCTAAAGCCATCAGTTTTTCCCAAACTCTTTTATTTGAGGTTAATGGCTATGAAAAGGTTACATTCGCTTTTATTTAAGATTAAAACCAATGGTTTTGAAAGAGGTACTTTCAGAAGGTTTCGAAGCTATGCTTCTATAAGTTAGAAGATATGCTCTAATACTCTCGATAGAAATGTTTTTATGGTTTCCAAAGTAAGGTTTTAATGCTTTCGAAAGAGATATTTTAAAGTGTTTCGAGAGGCATATATTAAGTGTTTTGAAAAGAAGATTTGAATGCTTTCGAAAGATATATTCAAATGGTTTTAAAAGTAAAGGTCTAAGGTTTTGAAAGCCTTGGTTTTCAAAACAAAGAACCCAATCTTATTTTTAAAGGAAAACCCGTGGCAATATAAAAGAGCTTTGAGATGGCCTATAATTTTGGAGTTTTTGAAGAAGCTTTCCTTGATGAAAATAATGTGTTAAAGGGATTAACCATATTTCATGTGCAAATGGTTTTAAGGGTTTTAAACCATAAATGTTGGTATTATAATGTTATGATCAGTTATTCTATATGCTTTTTCTATAAACACATTCACTATATAATGGACCCATAACTATTTTAGGGCGAGGTTAACCCAGTTGTGAATATAAATTAAGTTAACTCCTGAATGAGTAGAATTGCATCCAGAAGGTCAGGTGGACCAAAATATAGGATACCCAAAGACTGATTGAAGAAGTTGTCAGATTAGATTGGTTCATACTAAACCCGAAGACTGATGGAAGGCCACGCAAACCACCAGCGTGTAGGTCAGAAACTGGAGACATATTAGTATTGGATCCAGATCTATTTAGAGAGGCGACATAAAAGATTGAGTTGATCCGAGAAAGGATGAAGGATGCTCAGTCTAGAAAGAAGAGTTACGTAGATAAGAGGCGTAAAGATATTGAATTCTCGGTTTAAGATAGAGTCTTCATTAAGGTATCGCTGATGAAGGGTATGGTACAATTCAGAAAGTCAAGGAAACTGGCACCGAGATATATTGGACCATTCCAGATTATAGAGAGATTGGGAAGCTCGCATACAGAGTAGAGTTGCTGACCAGTATGGCAGGTGCCCCTAATGTGTTTCATGTATCTCAACTTCGCAAGTATGTGCATGATCTAGAGACTACTATTCCTCCGACAGAGTTGGAAGATTTGATAGTAGAACCGAATTTGAATTTTTTTAGACAACCAATTCAGGTTATGGCGAGAGATGAAAAGAGATTAAGGAACAAGACAGTCACATTGGTGAAAGTTCAGTGGAGCGACAACCAGAAGGACTGTACTTAAAAGATTGAAGACATGATTAGAGATACTTATCCTGATCTGTTGTAGGGGTATGTTCTATATTTTCTTCGTATAGATTGTTGCTAGTCGTAGGCTAGTATGGTAGTTGGGAGATGTTACAGATGATTTCTATGTTTAGTATTTAGTCCTTACTAAATTTCGAGGACAAAATTCTTTAAGGAGAGGAGCCTATAACACCCCTAATTTTAAATAACATTATTCAGGAGATTTAATTAAATAAATTAAATAGAATAATGTAAAGAGTAGGGTGACAAGGGGATTGAGATTTGAAAATTTATTAGAGGTCGTGCTTAACCAAATAAGATTAAAAGAATGAGTTTATGGAAATGGTTTTATAAAATAAATAATAAGAGAATAAGGTAAGGGTATCATGCGGAATAGCCGTCCACCATAACCTTTAACCCCTATACCTTTATTCCCATTTTTCTTTTCACAAGTTCATAATTCTAAAACATAAACCAAAGAGCTCAAGTCGGCCATAATCTAGGAGAAAAGGGGAGGAAAAGACAATTAAAAGCTAAGGAATCAAGAAAGGAGAACCAAGCAAGATCAAATCTCAAGTTCCTTATCCAAGCAAGGTGAATAATTATCAAAACCATCTCATTTTGGTTTTCATGAACATTTGATTTTCAGTTTTATAATTAAATACGCTTTGATGATTTTAATGATGAAATGCTTGGGTTATATGCCATGTTTGTTTTTAAACAAGAATGTTTGATAAACGTTTAATCCGACTTTAAGATTAAAATCGTATATATTGGGTTTCAAATGCCATACGGATTTAATATGTTTTGCAAAATATTATTTTGGAGATGGATTTAAATTTTCATAATTATCTAAGCTATGGATAATTTATTATGAATTTTGAAAAGAAGAAATAATTAATTGGTTTTAAAATTTTATTTCGGCTATTACATAAAGGATTTTGGGTCGGAGATTCATATATGTTAGATAACATATTAAAAGTATATTTTGATGATTTTTGAGGATTTTTCCTAAGTAATTTACTAGTTGGAGGACTTAAATGTCTTAATTGTTTTGTTAAAGGAAAGGGATACTTTGAAAATTAATTTTAATTAATTTTGGATAAATTCGACAGTCATTGAAAAATATTTTGCTAAAGATTATGGCAACCAATTATATTTTTACAAATAGGCAAGTTAGTTGAAAAACATTTACTTAAAGAGGCAACAAAATAGTTTTGTACAGATTTATTATTTCGCCACTTCTATTTACAACCTTTTGACCTCATACCTCCACCTTCAAATCAGTCGAAAGCAATACACATGGTATTAATGCTTTGGTACGTAGTGGATTGGAGAAAGGCGGAAGGTATAGGGTCGAAACCATGCTTTCGAAGGGGTCGAAGCCATTTTAAATAGCTTTTCGAAGGTCTTTGTTTTGGCTTTCAAAATAGATTTCATTTGCCTACTTTTCAACGGATGCTTTCGAAAGGGTTGAGTCACTATTATATAGCTTTTGAAGGGGTTGTCACTTTCTTGCATTAAAAGGGTATATTTCGAATGATTTTTCCGTTTTTATGTTTTAAAAAAAGGAAGATTTCGAAAGGGTAGTTTAAATAAGGTCAAAACCTTGCTATTGTCTTCATACCTTTTGAATAAGTTGGAAGTTTTCAATGAGTTCGAAAGCCAATCTTGGTTTTAGAAATATAATAAGCCGCTTCCCAATGCTTTCGATAGGGCTTCAGTAGCCATTTAAACTAATGGTTTCGAAGGCATTGGCAGCGAAAGGTGTTTCGAAGCTATCCTTCCAATTGTTTTACTTAAAGACTTATGTTTTCGAAAGGATGGTTTCAAAACCATCGGTTTTCCCCAAACTCTTTTCTTTGAAGGTTAGTGGTTTTGAAAGGGTTACATTCACTTATGTTCACTTTGACCAAAAATTATATCTAAGATTAAACCCACGGTTTCGAAAGAGGTTTCAAAAGGTTTCGAAGCTATGCTTCTATGAGTTGGAAAGGTATGCTCTAATATTCTTGAAAGAAATGTTTTGATGGTTTTAAAGGGAAGGTTTTAAGGGTTTCGAAAGAGATATTTTAAAGTGTTTCAAAAGGCATATGTTTAAGTATTTTGAAAATAATTTTTAAATGCTTTCGAAAGATATATTCTAATGGTTTCGAAAGTAAAGGTCTAAGGTTTCGAAAGCCATAGTTTTCAAAACAAAGAATCCAATCTCATTTTTAAAGGAAAACCCATGGCAATATAAAAGATCTTCTAAATGGCCTATAATTTTGGAGTTTTTGAAGAAGCTTTTCTTGATGAAAATAATAGGTTAAAGGGATTAACCATATTTCTTGTGAAAATGGTTTTAAGGGCATTAAACCACAAATGTTGACATTATTATGTTTTGATCATTTATTCTATATGCTTCTTCTATAAACATATTCACTGTATATAACTGTTTTGAGAAGAAAGGGTAGATTAACCAGCTAGGTTGATCTAGTAGTGAATATAAATTAAGTTAACTCCTAAATGAGTAGAATTGCATCCAGGAGGTCAGGCAGACCAGAATATAGGATGCCCAAAGACTAATTAAAGAAGTTATCATATTAGACAGGTTCATAGTAAGCCTATGAAAACTATGTTTGGAAGGAGTTGTTGGCTGGGGTCATTAGGTTCGTAGTGATTCCATGAAAACTATATCCGGATAAAGTTATTGATAGAAGTCAATAGATTCGTAGTCAACTCGTGAAAACTATGATATGAGGGAAGTTAATGGAGATACCAATAGGTTCAGGGATAACCCATGAAATAATTAAATGAACTTATTTGCAGGGGTCAATAAGGTTTTAGTGATCCCATGAAAATTATAAAACCGGACAGATAATCCATAAGCTTTAAACAAGTTATTAGTAAGGCCATGAAAATTAATAGGTTAATAGTGACCCTAGAAACTCTAATTGAGATAGATAGATAAATGAATGGGGATGGAAACCCAGGATATTCTGCATGTTTGTGTATCTTCATGATACGTTTTAAATTGCTATGTTTTTAACCATTGTGGATGCAGGAGCATAGTATATGGTTATTATAATTTTAGGTATGATAATAGTGAGGGGAAAACCCATTCTGCTAAGCGGGGTGGTCTCACTAGATATCTAAATGGTTTGAGAGGTAGGTTATTATTAATACCAGGTTTTATGTCTAACTAGAAGTTTATGTTTTCCCCTTGAACTCTCTAGTGCTCAATTAATTTTGAGTAGTCTAAGAGTTGAGGTTTTCAGGTTCTTCTTTAGACGAATAAGCTTTCGAAGACATGCAGGAGGCAAGCTAGCTAATAAGGAGTTCTTTTCTATTTGATTCCATTGTATTTTGATGTAAAAAAAAAATTGTTTAGTTGCCTATATACACACACTCTGATCATCCAAGGGGACATCTTCATATGTCGCTCTTGGCGTAGTTTGTAATAATTATATTTTCTCTGAGCATGGTTCTTGAATCTGGAATTATGTAATGAATTTGAAATGGAATGAGAAATTTGTTTAATGGATTTAATTTTTTTTTCCTTTCCATATGTTTCCGTTGTATCAATGTATCTAACATTACTGCATTTGGTCGTCGAGGATTTATACATTAGTTTTGGGCCTCCTGGTGGGGGATGTTACAAGTTGGTATCAAAGCATAGGTTTATGAAAACTTAAAAGAAATTTCAAACTTAAAAAGATTTCTCAAAATATAATCCAATGAATCGGAAAATAAGATCGAGATTTGGGTTAATGCGATAGTAACGTACTTGTATTTGATATATATATGTATGTATGTATGTATGTATGTATGTATGTATGTATGTATGTATGTATTCCCTTCTCTCTTAGACCGCTCTTCTCTTACTAAGGCTCATATGTAGATTTACGAGAAAAGAAGATATGGAGGCAGGAAACTAAAGAGAAAATATCGGTGGATGAAGCACCAAAACAAATGAACTCGACCTACCAGGAGGAACCCAAGTCGACAGGCAAATGGTAATCCAAATGCAGCTGCCAATGTAGGTGCTGGAAATCCGCCAGTAGATATGGGGATGATGTATCATTTTTTCATCATTCTTGTGCAAGCTGATGCTGCCGTAGGAGTAGTTGAGGGTAACGCTGGGAATGTTGGAGGAGCTAATCCCGTGGCTCCAGTTGGAAACACCTGTGCTAAGTTGAGCAGAGATTATACCAGTCGTGGAAAGCCATTTTAGGGAACAGAATATGCTATAGAAGTTGAGAATTGGCTTTTGCATGGTGAGAGAATCTTTGATGACTTGAGGTTGATTGATGAACAGAAAAGGCGGCTTGCTTCTAGAAAGTTGAAGGGAGCAGCACTTCATTGGTGGAATAGTGTTACTACCGGAGTTCTAGAGGAAGAGTTGACTTGTGTGGAATTTCAGAGAAGATTCGAGAAAGTTTTTTGTCTAAAGTTGTCAAGTCGGCATTGTTGGGTAAGTTCATGGACTTTGTCCAAGGCGAGATTTCAGTAATTGAGTATGCTACAAAGTTTGATGAGCTACCCAGGTATGGATATGCTACCATTGACACCATCATCAAGAGGAATGAGAAGTTTATTCGAGGATTAAGACCATAGATTACTAGGGCAACCCTAGAATATCTTCATGATCCTTGTAGTGTTGTTATGGAAACGAAAATCCGACATGAGGAGATGCTAGCTACCTATAGGAAGGAGTAGCAGGTTAAAACCTAGAGTTATCTTGGTAAGAAGGGAAAGTTCTTCAAGAAGAAGGGAACCCAGAAGGGAGAACCTGCTAAGAAGGCAAAGGCTAATCTGGTTTGCTTTAAGTGTGATAAGAAGTGTCATTATGCTCATGAATGTCGAACTTACAAGGGGAAGAAAGCTGCAGACAAGAAGGGTGTGAGGTGCTTTAACTATGACCAGGTTGGGCATTATAAGAATCAGTGTCCAAAATCAATCAGAGTGGACAAGGGAAAAGTCTTTACTATTGGACCATCATCTGTTAGGCCAACTACTGCTGAGGAGTGAAAGACTGTGATGGAAGGTACGCTTTTGATATAAAATACACTAGTTAGGTTACTATTTGATATCGGTACATCGCATTCATTTATATCTTGGTGTTTGGTTAATAGTTTATGTTTAGAACCCACATACCTTGTTACTTCCTTAACGGTTGCGAATCTGCTAGGAGGGTATGCAAATCAAGGAATAAGATGTGACCAGTTAGAACTTGATTTCTTAGGTCATAAGTTTGCATGCAGTCTGTATGTTTTTTATTTCGTAGATTTCGAATCATTTTAGGTATGGATTGGTTGGATAGATATGAGGCTAGGATATTTTGCTAGGATAGGTAAATATCGTTGAGACACCTTGACAGTCATAACTGAATCATTTTCTCGGTAGAGAATTCTGATCGGAGTGCTTATGCTATACTAAGTGCTATGAAAGTAAAAGAAGAGTTAAGTTAGGTCCAAGTAGTAAGAGAATTTTTAGATGTTTTTGAGCGGGTTACAAGAATACCACCGAAAAGAGCCGTTGAGTTTTGGGTAGATCTTATGCCAGGAGCTGAACCTATATGTAAACCACCTAGCAGGATGACACCGACCGAGATGAAAAAATTGAAGGTGCAGCTAGTGGGTCTAGAAGGGAGAAATTTTATTAGACCAAGCAGTTCGCCTTAGGGTGCAGTCGTGGTGCTCGTGAAGGAACCAGATGGGTCATTAAGAATGTGTATCGACTATCGTAAGTTGAACGAGAAGACGATCAAGAATAAGTATCTTCTGCTAAGAATCGATGATTTATTCGATCAGTTGTGTGGAGCCAGAATTATTTTCCAATTGGATTTGGTGACAAGTTTCCATCAGTTAAGAGTGGCAAAGGGAAATATCCCATTGATCATGTTTTGGACTAGGTATAGTTCGTACGAGTGGTTTGTAATGCCATTTAGGTTGACGAATGCACCAGATTTCTTCATGGATTTAATGAACTGAGTTTTCCGAGAGCACTTGGACAACTTTGTATTGGTATTTATAAATGACTTTTTAGTATATTCTAAAGATGAAATAGAGCATAAAGATCATCTTAGAGTAGCGCTTGAGACGCTGAGGCAGCATCAGCTGAAAGCAAAGTTTTCAAGTGACATTTTTGGAAGAAAGAGGTTAAGTTTCTTGGTTACATGGTTTCAAAGATGGGTTTGTCAGTCGATCTAGATAAGATCAAAGCTGTTAACAACCGGAAGAGACTATAGACGGTGATTAAGATTAGCAGTTTTCTTGGACTTTCTAGCTATTATCGGAGATTAATTAAGGATTTCTGGCAGATAGCAGCGCCTTCGACTAAGTTAACTAGGAAAGACGTGAAGATTACTTGGTCTGACAATGTGAGGAAGCATTCCTTAAGTTAAAGCGTTTGTTGACCAACACGCCCATGTTAATGGTTTCAGATGGAAACCAAGGGTTGGTGGTGTATATCGATGCATGTGGAATTGGACTAGGAGCTGTGTTGATGCAGAAGTGTAAAGTCAGTGTCTGTGCTTCAGGACAGCTTAGACCTCATGAGGTGAGATATCCTACACATGATTTGGAGTTGGCTACGGTGATCTTTGCATTGAAGATATAGAGGCATTTCTCTTAAGGGTTAAGCTATACACAAATCATAAGTCCTTAAGATATTTATTATCTCAAAAAGAGTAGAATATGAGACAGTGGAGGTTGCTGGAATTTTCAGCAGCTTATGACTTTGGTATAGAATATACACCTAGAAAAGGAAATAAAGTAGCGGGCGCTCCTAGCAGAAAATATCAGAATGTGGTGTTAGCCATGTTGATAAAATGGAAAGATCTTGAAGCTTTGACTACTTGTAGTGTGTCGTTAAGATCGACTGCTATTTCTAATCAGAATATTGCCAGGTTGTCCTATTTGGAAGCTCGACCATTATTGATCGAAAGGATCGCCTCTAAGTAGAAAGATGACCCTTTATTGGCCACGAAGATTAGAAGGCTTAAGATTGAGTTGGAGATCGATGATTTAAAGGATTTTAGTCCTGACCAGAGGGGATGGTTGAGAAAGAAGAGACAGTTGTATGTTTCGAATGTTGAGAACTTAAGAAAAGAAGTTCTTATAGAATGTCATCGATCCAAATTTACGATCCATCCTGGAGGAACCAAGATGTGTCAGGATATAAAGAGGGGCTTCTCATGGGAAGGTATGAAGAAGGATATTGGCTTGTGGGTTAGGCAGTGTGTGAACTACCAGAAGTGAAGACCGAACATCAAAAGCCGAGTGGATTGCTTCAACCTTTGGAGATTCCAGTGAGGAAATGGGATTTGATATCCATGGACAAGTTGCCAAGGTCGAGTAGAGGAAATGAAAATATATGGGTCATAATGGACAGGTTGACCAATAATGCCCATTTCATTCCTGATAAGTCAACTAGGACGGCACCTATTGTAGCTAAGTTGTTCATGAAGAACATAGTTAGACTACATGGAATTCCTAGTAGTATCGGTGACAGAGATGCTTTGTTTACTAGTGGATCTTGGAAGAGCCTATAGGAAATGTTAGGAACCAAGCTCAAGATGGGTACTTCGTATCACCCTAAGATGAATGGGCGGACGGAGAGAATCAATAACGTACTCGAAGATTTGTTAAGAGCTTGTGTATTGGACTTCGGGAGATCCTGGGAAGATCACCTACACTTAATTGAGTTTTCCTATAATAATAGTTATCATACTAGTATAGGAATGACACCTTTTGAAACTTTTATGGATGGCCATGTAAATCACCAACATGTTAGTCAAAAAATGGAGATAGATCAGTCCTGGGTCCATATTTGGTTGGAGAGGCGACATAGAAGATTGATTTGATCGGAGAAAGGTTGAAGGATGCTCAGTCTAGATGGAAGAGTTACGTAGATAAGAGGCATAAAGATATTGAATTCTCGGTTGGAGATAGAGCCTTCATTAAAGTACCACTGATGAAGGGTGTGGTGCGATTCAGAAAGTCAAGAAAACTAGCACCGAGATATGTTGGACCATTCCAAATTATAGAGAGGATTGGGAAGCTCGCATACAGAGTAGAGTTGCTAACCAGTATGGCAGGTGTCCATAATGTGTTTCATGTATCTCATCTTCGCAAGTATGTGCAAGATCCAGATACTACTATTCCTCCGACAGTATTGGAAGATTTGATAGTAGAACTGAATTTGACTTTAGTTAGACAACGATTCTGGTTGTGGCGAGAGATGAAAAGAGGTTAAAGAACAAGATAGTCAAATTGGTGAAAGTTCAATGGAGCGACAATGAGAAAGATTGTACTTAAGAGATAGAATAAAAGGATTGGAAATACTTATCCTAATCTGTTGTAAGGGTATGCTCTACATTTGCTTGGTATAGACTGTTGCTAGTCGGGTAGGCTAGTATGGTAGTTAAGAGATGTTACAGACGATTACTATGTTTAGTATATAGTTCTTACTGAATTTTGAGGATGAAATTCTTTAAGGAGAGGAGCCTATAACGCCTCTAATTTTAAATAACATTTTTCAGGAGATTTAATTAGATAAATTAAACAGAATAATGTACAGAGTAGGGTGACAAGGGAATTGAGATTTGAAAATTCATACGAGGTCGCGCTTAACCAAATAAGATTAAAAGAATGAGTTTAGGGAAATGGTTTAATAAAATAACTAATAAGAGAATAAGTCAAGGGTATTATAAGGAATAGCCGTCCACCATAACCCTTAACCCCTAAACCCTTATTTCCAATTTTCTTTTCACAAGTTCATAATTTCTAAAACATAAACCTAAGTGCTCAAGTCGGCCATAACCTAGGAGAAAAGGGGAGGAAAAAACAATTAAAAGCTAAGGAATCAAGCAAGGAGAATTTAGCAAGACCAAATCTCAATACCTTATCCAAGTAAGGTGAATAATTATCAAAACCATCTCATTTTAATGATGATATGCTTGGGTTATATGCCATGTTTGTTTTAAATAATAATGTTTGATAAACATTTGATTCGACTTTAAGATTAAAATCGTATATATTGGGTTTCAAATGCCATGAGGATTTAATATGTTATGTAAAATATTATTTTGGAGATGGATTTAAATTTTCATAATTATTCAAGCTATGGATAATTTATTGTGAATTTTAAAAGAAGAAATAATTAACTGGGTTTAGTAATGTATTTCGGTTATTACATAAAAGATTTTGGGTCTGAGATTCATATATGTTAGACAACATATTAAAAGTATATTTTGATGATTTTTGAGGATTTTTCCTAAGTAATTTACTAGTTGGAGGACTTAAATGTCTTAATTGCTTTGCTAAAGAGAAAGGCTAATTTGTAAATTAATTTTAAATAATTCTGGATAAATTCGGCAGTCATTGGAAAAGATTTTCGTATGAATTATGGAAACCAATTTATTTTTACAAATAGGCAAGTTATTTGAAAAGCATTTCCTTATAAAGGCAACAAAACAATTTTGTACAGATTTATTGTTTTGCCACTTCCAGCTGCAACCTTTCGACCTCATACCTCCACCTCAACCCATTCGAAACTAATACACATGGTATCAATGCTTTGATACGTAGTGGATTGGAGAAAGGCGGAAGGTATAGAGTCAAAACAAAGTTTTCGAAGGGGTCGAGGCCATTTTAAATAGCTTTCGAAGGCCTTTGTTTTGGCTTTCAAAAGAGATTCCACTTGCGTACTTTTCAACGGATGCTTTCGAAAGGGTTGAGTCACTTTTATATAGCTTACGAAGGGGCTGCCACGTTCTTGTTTTAAAAGGGTAGATTTCGAATGAGTTTTTGTGTTTTAAGTTTTAAAAGGGGGAGATTTCGAATGGGTAGTTTGAACTAGGTCAAAACCTTGTTGTTGTCTTCATACCTTAGGTTGAAAGTTTTCAATGAGTTCGAAAGCCAATTTTTGTTTTATAAACATAATAAGCCGCTTCTCGATGCTTTCGAAAGGGCTCTAGTAGCCATTTAAACTAAAGGTTTCGAAGGCAATGGCTTCAGACGGGTTTATAAGCTATCCTTCCAATTGTTTTACTTAAAGACTAATCCTTTCGAAAGGATGGTTCCGAAGCCATCAGTTTTTCCCAAACTCTTTTATTTGAAGGTTAATGATTTCGAAAGCGTTACATTCTCTTATGTTCACTTTGACCCAAAAGTTATATTTAAGATTAAACCCAAATGGTTTCGAAAGAGGTACTTTCAAAAGGTTTCGAAGCTATGCTTCTACAAGTTAGAAAGATATGCTCTAATACTCTCGATAGAAATGTTTTGATGGTGTCGAAAGGAAGGTTTTGATGCTTTCAAAAGAGATTTTTTAAAGTGTTACGAAAGGCATATGTTTAAGTGTTTTGAAAAGAAGATTTGAATGCTTTCGAAAGATATATTCTAATGGTTTTGAAAGTAATGGTCTATGGTTTCGAAAGCTTTAGTTTTCAAAATAAAGAACCCAGTCTCATTTTTAAAGGAAAAGCCATGGCAATATAAAAGAGCTTTGAAATGACCTATAATTTTGGAGTTTATGAAGAAGCTTTCCTTGATGAAAATAATGGGTTAAAGGGATTAACTATATTTCTTGTGCAAATGGTTTTAGGGGTATTAAATCATAAATGTTGGTATTATTATTTTATGATCGGTTATTCTATATGCTTTTTCTATAAACACATTCACTGTATAATGGACCCATAACTGTTTTGGGGGGAAAGGGCAGATTAACCAGTTAGGTTGACCCAGTTGTAAATATAAATTAAGTCGACTCCTGAATGAGTAGAATTGCATCCAGGAGGTTAGGTAGACCAGATTATAGGATGCCCAAAGACTGATTGAAGAAGTTGTCAAATTACACGGGTTCATAGTAAACCCATAAATACTATGTTTAGAAAGAGTTACTGGTTGAGTCATTAGGTTCGTAGTGATCCCACGAAAATTATATCCGGATAAAGTTATTGATAGAGGTCAATAGGTTCATGGTCAACCTATGAAAACTATGATATGAGAGAAGTAATTGGAGGTACCAATAGGTTCAGGGAGAACCCATGAAACGGTTGAAGAAGTTATTGGCAGGGGCCAATAGGTTTTTAGTGATCCTAGTAAATCGATGAAATGGGACATGTTGTCCATAAGCTTTAAATGGGTTATTTGTTAGCCCATGAAATCTAATAGGTTAATAGTGACTCTAGAAACTATAATTGAGACAGGTAGTCAAATAAATGGAAATGGGAAGCCCAATATATTCTTCATACTTGCATATCATTATGATGCATTTTAAATCGCTATGTTTTCAACCATTGTGGATGCAGGAGCATAGTATATGGTTATTATAAATTTTTGGGTAAGATAATAGTGAGGGGATAACTCGTTCTGCTAAGCGGCATGGTCTTGCCAGAAATCTAAATGGTTTGAGATGGTAGGGTATTATTCATACCAGACTTTATGTCTCACTTGAAGTTTATATTTTTCCCCTTAAACTCTCGGATGCTCAATTAATTTTGAGTAGTTTGAGAGTTGAGGTTTTCAAGTTCTCCTTTAGACGAATAAGCTTCCAGAGACATGCAGGAGGCAAGTTAGCTAATAAGGAGTTATTTTCTATTTGATTCCATTGTTTTTTGATGTAAAGGCAAAGTTGTTTAGTGGCCTATATATATACTTTGATCATCAAGCGGACATCTTCATATGTCACTCTTGGCGTAGTTTATAACAATTATATTTTCTTTGAGTGTGGTTCCCGAATTTGAGATTATGTAATGAGTTTGAAATATGATTGAAATGGAATAAGAAATTTGTTTAATGGATTTAAAAAAAATTCCTATCTATAATTTTATGTTGTATCAATGTATCCAATATTACCACATTTGGTCGACCATGATTAATAACTATGAATGACTACAGCATCCGTATCTGTTTGTTTTGGGCCCCAAGTGGTGGATGTTACATAATGGTTCCTCTATTCATCTGCCTGATGAAATGCCTGCTACTTGTGTAGGGGAAATAACAAACCTGTTAGCAAGCTCCAAGTTCACGGTTTGTGCGGAGACAGTAGGACACATCCACACCTACATCACACTACACTCTTGCTCTATTTGCACTATGTTTTTCATTTCGTTGGTGTTAACTTATTCTATGGAGTGCAAGAATTTATAGGACACTATCTAGAATCAAGGGAGTAAATACAATAATCTTGGATCATCCGGCCGTTATCCCATGACTTTGATTTGGGAAGGCACTCAGGTCGGGATTACAAGAGTCGAGACAGAAGTTACAGGTCTCGTGAATCATTTTCACATTGCAAGTCTTGTTCACCCTTACCGCATAGCATAGATAAGTCTTTGATGAGACCTAATCATGTCTCTTCCATTGTTATATTGATTCCCTTTGTTTCATCTCCTTCATCAACACAACCGATAGGATCCTCTCACATTCCATGATGCTTTGAGCAATCATCTAGTCCGGTTTCCTCTGATCCTCCTCACTTGAAATTTGATACATGGCCTATTAAAATCCTGCCACTGCTGTTGAAATGGAAAGTATCTCCAATCCACATGTGGCTTCCATGAAGAGCGCTTTTCCAAAGAACTATTTTGATGTTGTCTTCTTTGTTCCCCATCTAAATGATATCCCTCCAAGGGTCAAAACCCGTTGTCGTGGCCTATGTGGATGATGTATATGACCAATAGTTCAAGTGAAAAAGAATAGTTGAGGCTATTTCTGAAGTCTCCTACAAAAAAAGGTAGAGCTTGATGGGATGAAAAAGATTCGAAAACATGAAAAGAACATCATTTCCACCCTTAACAAGGAGGTTGAAGGGCTTTACGCCTTGCTGGCTGACGCATAGAAAAAGTCAGAAGATCGGACTAAGTCTGTCAAGGAGGATTATCAGAATTAGCAAAAGCAAATCGAGATTGCTCATCATAAGAGCACACTTATCATTAGAAAATGAACAATGCAAGAAAACAATGGAGGAGTAAGCTTCTGAAATATTGAAGTTAAAAAAGCTGAAGGAGGATGAAAAGAAAGAAAAATATGATGTCCTCACCCAGGCTCAGGGTTATGATAAGGAGCTACTAGATGCTTGTAAAGCAAGAGATGACGTAGAGGCACGAGCAAAGGGTTTTAAAGAGCAGGTTGAGCCTGTAAAAAATAGAGTTAAATTTGAACTTAAGCCTATTCTGGTGTGGTACGATGTAAATGTTATCATGTTTGGAAACACGAATAGGCTTTGGCCATGGCGTGGGAAGAGATCGCGAAACAGGAGAGAGCACTCTTTTGGAGTCGAGGTCGATGGGAAAAAGCTAAAACTTAAACTTTTTGACGAAGAAGACCTAGAAGCGCTCAAGGTTAATGAGAATATCTTACACCTTGAATTAACTATTGGGGTTCAAAAAGATCGGGGTGAGAGTTTCGGATAAACCCCTTGGGATTCAACAGTAAACATTACTGCTCCTATGACTTTAGAGCCATTAATTATTGAAACTGTCACTTCTCTTCTCTGCTCACTATTATTTCCACTGCCAAGGAAACTTCTAGTGTTTTGACTTTTTTGGCTCCTTCTTCATATGCTCAGTATTAACTCGATGAGCCTTTGCTTTTGAAGTTGCCCATTTAATCTCGTATTTTGGAAGGAAGTTCTAGCGGAACCTCGGTTCATGTCGAGTCTACATCTCTTAAAAATATACATTAACCTCACATATATTTGGGATGGCTCATATAACCCTATAGGCATCACTAATCTCTAGTTTTTTTTAAAGTTACAGGTCAACCTCCCATTGTCTCTCTACCTAAAGGAGGCATATCATTGGGCATACCATCTATACAGATCGAATCAGTCATTGTGTGTGCCCCAATCACGATTCCATCTCTTTAGGCAGGTACCATTCTCGATTCCGACAATGAAATGATCCATGCTTTGGATGAACCGGGGGCAATTTTTACAAGGCTCAAAGAGGTAAAGACATTATTATTACCAAAGGTGTTGAACACTCGTTAGGGCCTAATATGTTAAAGTTGCAACGATCTCAGGCCATGTTGACTAAGGAGATCAAGAAAGAAAAATTTGATGACATTCCTCCTTTATATCTTTCTCACTACCCATGGGACCTATCTTCGCACCCGTTACCATTCCCACTTCTGGAGGTGTTACAAGCGTGACTCTTGAATCTTTAGGAAGCAACTATGATTGGAAGAATGACCCAGCAGGTCACCTTCCATAGGATAATAAGGGTAAGGAAACGAAAAGAAGGAGATCTAGCAAGTTTGGTACGCATTCCTTCGGCGAAGGGAGGAAGGAAAAGAAGAGGAGGAAGAAAACTTAGTTCCAGTTTTCCTTTGTTTTTTTGTTGCTTTTGCATTGCTTCGAACCTTTGTAAATAAGCCGATGCTGTGTGGATGCAACCCCTGCTCTTTTTCCAAGGAAGTTTATTAATAAAGGATAGATTTATTTCCTTTCGAAACTTGTGCCCATCTATTTATGTACTGAGAAATGCTTTGATTTAGCTAAGTGTGCTTCACTTATCTTTAATTGAACTTCATTCGACTAATGATAGCGATGGAATTTATATCGCTTTTCATTTTAAGAGAGTATATCTAGGATGCCTATCTTTGAGCGTCCATGTTTGGTCTCGCAAATCTCTAGGGATCGATCGAAAGTGATCATCTTGAACGGTGTTTTGAACATCTACTTGTTAGACATTTTAGCTTTGGGCATTGATCATACAATCCCTATCTATGGGGCTAAGCAAATAGAATGCCATCTTCTGGGCATTATATATCTCCAAACGTTGGCATTAGATCTCGCCTAATGCTAGGCGTCGATCGTCAGTTTTGTCGACTTTCGAACAATGATTCGATGCTTTTCCTACCTCTAGGCAAAGTTCTTGGGGTGCACTGTCTCATCCGACCCTTATGTGTTTATACTCTAACGCCCAAGTTATGGGTTAAAGGAGTTATTTGGCATCTTACTCAACATATCTGGAACAATCATGTTCCTCAAGTCTAGTCATGGACCGTGAGTTGGTACCTACCTCCAGGTACCTATAAACATGCATTATATATAAGTGTAATTTGTTCAATTGTGCCATTGTTCATGGCGCAAAGTCCAACTAATGAGAACACAAATTCATCTATCACAATGCCAATTCATTTTATATCCATAATAACAGCAGATCATGCTATGTTACATTGAATTCAATGAAGTATGTACAAATATAGTCTTGAGAGAAATAGCATCATAAATGTTTGATATTCCACACCCTCGAAAGTGAAATTTCATCAACAGTCGCTAGCTTGAATGTTCTATCTCTAAGCTTATGTTCGATAGCATATGGGTCTCCCCAAGTTAGGCCCATGTACTAGGACCATGGAAGATTCATTTAAGAACAAGATCGTTGATCTCGATGGTTCGATTCCTGACCATTGTGTTGTAATGTCGAGCTACTCGTTTTTAGTGAGCGGCAGCTTTCAAATCAGCTTCATCACATTTCTCATCGATCATATCGAGGGACTCTAATAGGATCTCCTCTTTCCTTTTGGGATCGTAATGGATTCAAGATGAGATTGCGCTACCAATTAAATTGGAATCATGTCCTCTGATCGTAGGCCAAAACGAAAGGAGTGTGACTATTTGTGGATTTGTGGGTTGTTCGATAGGCCCAAAGTGCCAAAGGCAATTCACTGGCTACTGGATGTGATGATTTTGTTCACTATTTCCACTTGTCCATTCACATGTGGACATGCTACTGTAGAAAATATTTTCTCCGTCTGATATTTGGTATAGAAGTTCTTGAATTCCACGCTGTCAAATTTGGTATCATTACCGGAAATAATCGTTTATGGGATACTAAATCGACAGATAATGTTTCCGACAACAAAGTCGATCACTTCTTTATGGTGATCGTGGCCAATGATTCTGCTTCGGCCCACTTCATGAAATAATCAACTATAACAGTGGCATATTTCGCTCTGCCCTTCGACATTGGTAACGCACCAATAATGTTGATTCTTCATACCGTGATTAACCATAGGCTGACCATTTTTGTAATCTTTGTAAGCATGGCTCTAGAATTTTTGACATCATTACACCTTCTGGTTTAATCAGCTACATCTATGTTAACTGTCGGCCAGAAATATTTGTAGCGAAGAATCTTCTTCGCTAACATTCCTCCTCCCTCCCCCAATGTGATCACCACATGTTCCATCGTGAACATCCACAAAGACCTTCTTAATCTCCTCATTGGCAATACACAGTAGAAAAGAAACAGAGAACCTTCTTATATACAGTACTCCTTGAATAATGAACCTTGGAGCTTGGCGTAGGAGTTTTCATCATTCTTTTCTTTTGTCTGGAAGGGTTCCTTTCAATAGATACTCCTTAATTGGAGTCATCCATTATTCTTTCTCAATTCAGCTTCCAAGATCCAATCAACACCACTTGGTCGATGCTCGGAGCTGGTAATATCTCCATTGGAACTAAACCCATGAATTTTGATTCTCGAAAATTAGATATCTTGGCTATTGAATCGGCCTTTGTGTTCACTTCCTTGGGGATATGTGTTATCGTGTAGTACTCGAAGTCATTGAGGAGTTCCAGAGCCTTCATGGGATAAGGGGACAACCTTGCTACCTTAGCCTGGAGTTCTTTCCTTACATGGCAGACTACAATTGAGAGTCATTATGTATGTGCAAAGCTTTGACTCCTAATTCTTTTGCTATATTGAGTCCCGCTATCCTCACTTCATATTCGACTTTGTTATTCGTTGTAAGGAACTCAAGTTTTAACGCATAGCAAACCGACCGTTCCTCGTGGGTCACCAAACCACTCCTACTCCCGAGCAATGTTCATTGGATGCTTTGTTAGTGTACAACTTCCATTTGCACTCCACTTCATAACCTCTTCTCTCTCATCATATCGAGTGGTGAACTCAGCTATGAAATCGGCCAATGGTTGGCCTTGGATTGCTCTTCCACGATGATACGATATATCATATTGACTCAATTTAATGTTCCACCTTAACACTCTCCCAGAAGTCTCAGGTCGTTGTAGAACCTGTCTTAAGGGCAGATCAGTTAGCACCTTAATCACATGAGCTTAGAAGTTGGGATGGAGTTTCTTCAACGCAATCAACAAGCAATAGGCCAGCTTCTCCAACTTGGATAATTTCATTATGCTCCTGTCAGTTGCTTACTGATATAGTATATCGGCCTTGGGATTGTATTTTCTTCTCATTCAAAGGTAGCGCTCAAAGCATGTACAGGTACTGCCGGATAAATAAACAAATCTTATCCCTCTAAAGGCTTTGATAAAAAAAGTGGTCTTTCCAGATGATCAACCATGGCTTGAAAAGCATCCTTAAATTCTTGCGTCCATGCAAAGTTTTTCTTCCCCACTTTGAGGATATAACAACCCAGATTTTAAGTAATAATTAATTAAAGTTAATAATTAATTGATTAAAGATATTTTTAAATATAAAAAGAGCATAATTTTAGTTATTAATTTAAAGTTTAAATTGTAAATATGCGATAATATTTCAAATCCATTTTCTAGATTTCTCTATTTTGAGAATTCTCTCCACTTCAGAAAAACTTTCACACATATCTCCTCTATCATCATTCCTACTTCCTGAGGAAAATACAATGAGATCCTCTTTGTGTAACAAATAAAATAAAATTCAATAAATTACCATAAATCACCGAACTCGAGTATATCCATCTCGACATTGGTAGACACCTACGACAATAAGGAAGTGAGTGCATCAATCAAGGATTGGAAAGCCGGAATATGAGATGGTGTAATTAAGTGGAATGTGTATGGGTGAGTGTAATACAGTCACATATCAATTTTTTAATCATTCAATCTCATTTTTGTCTTAGCTTATATTGTTATATGAATGCCTGTATATGTATATGCACTTGAAATCATGGATATGGTGGCGATTAGAGTCAGAATTAGATTAATAATGGGTGCAAATTGCTTAAGGAATCATCGACCTACTAGGATTATTAGTCAACCTTTACTGACCGACTGTTAGAAGATGAAGGTCGACAGGTGACATAACTTAAAAAAAGGAATAAAATAAATAAAAATATATTATATTATATACAATCAAAGTATAACAAAAATAAATATATAAAATGTATTTGTGAAGTTAATTTAGGATTTATAAATGTAATATATATTAATTTTAAGAAATTAATTAATCAATAAATTAGATTTTTAAATTTAATAATCTTATAAAAGTTTAATATTGTTATCCCGCCTTTTGGCAAGGCAATACACAGGCATATCTAACCCAACAGACTGTGTGGTTGTCGAGGCAGGAATATTATGGATTTGGTTCGAAAGGCTGGATGGACAATCAATTACGGGTAATAAATATGAATATGAAGTCGGAATTAAGCATAGTCGATGGATGAACGATGAAGGGCACTTGTTATATGGATTCTGGCGAGGATAGAAGTTTCTTCGGGTCGGGTCAGCATTTGCTTCAGGTCAGCACAGGCAAGGCTTCGGGTCGGTATAATGATTTGCTAAGGGTTGGCATGTTACTTTGGGTCGGATCTGCATTTACTTTGGGTCGGCGTTGGTAATACTTTGGGTCGGCAAGGATTAGACTGCTTCAGGTCAACAAGTGTTTGGTTTGCTTCGGGTCGGTAATGATATAGCTTTGGGTCGGCATAAGGAGTTGCAAGGGGTCAGCATCAGAAGTTGCAAGGGGATGGCATAAGGAGTTGCGAAGGTCGGCTAAGGATTCACTTCGGGTCGGCTATAGGGGTTGCTTCGGGTCGGCTACAAGGTGGACTTTCGGTCGGCTATGGAGATGAGCCACTTGGGGTCGACATACATTTTACTTTAGGTCAGGATTAAGTTTACTTCGGGTTAGCATTAAGTTTACTTCGAGTCGGCATTTCACTGGCTTCAGGTCGGCGTAGGGTGGACGAATTGGGATCGGCGATCGTTATGGTGGACCCATGTAGGTGAGGAGGCCCTTAGTCGAGATTTCACCCACAAATACAAAGGGCTTGGCTTCAGAAAAGGGACCTTTGATTCGGCTTCTCTCTTCATCTTCTACCTAGAGGCTATTCTGCCATTTTTATTCAGGAATTCCCAATTGTAACTGTAATAAAATTTCTAATTATAAAAAGGATTTTTCTGGAGGGGACATAGCCTGGAGTTAGTCGAACCACTATAAATCTTATCTTTTTACTACTTTCATTTTAATTTTGGCTATTCTTCATATTATATTCTCTACATATATTCTAGCTGCGATTTGTGACTGGATATTGGTGATTTCACTCACAACTGGGTGTTGGTGGCCAATTTCAACGCCAACATTTTGATGCTTTCACTGAGAAAGGTAGCACTCAGGGATTTAGAAGTTTGGATCATGGATTTGAAAGCTTGGGAACTCGAATTTGGGAAGTAATGGCTAGGAAATCAATAAGGCGACAGAGAACAGAGAGGAGCCATCATGAAGGAAGTCAGGAGGCTTCCCCAGGAGCTAATCAGACCTCAATCTTGATTACCAGGGACAAGATGTAAATGATGATGGATGCTATACAGGAGTGGATGCTGAGGAGGCAGGAGGAAACGATGCAAAACATACTCTGACAGATAAAACAAGCTGGAGTGTAAAACCTAGAGACTGGAATTGTAACGACCCGTATTTCACGCGTCGATAGATCGTAGAATTTACAGGTCGTTAGTGTTGTTTATGTTGTCTCTAGCCTGAGTCGTATAGGAAGTTAACTCGTGTGTTAAGTGTTGAGTCGTTAACGAGTTAACTAGTGGACCGAGTTGAGAATCTGACCGACTCATAGAGGTAGCGACCTATAGGTTTGGCCGAGTTAGTGAGTTGCCGAGTTAGCGGGTTAAGAAGATGGCCGACTCATAGAAGACCGACCCATAGGTGTTGACCGACTCATAGAGTGACCGGCTTAAGGCATGGCCGAGCCAAGGAGATCGCCGATTTAGTAGTTGGCCGACTCATAAGGGATGCCGACTCATGGGTTAGCGGCTTAAGGGGTTAAGGCTTAGGTCGTGGGTAGCTGAGTCGGCAGGGTCTTGAGTCGTAAGTCGTTGGAACTTAGGCTGGGCGTTAGGTCGCGTGAGCGTTGTTGTGTTGAGTCGGCAGCTAGTGAGTCGTATGGCCGAGTCATAAGGACATGATCTATGTGTTAACTCGTATACGAGTTAAATCGTAGGACCTGTTGAGTCGTAGGTCGTAAGGTCGGTTGAGTCGTGTCAGTGTTTATCTGTTGAGTCGTGAAGTGGATTATGTCGTTAGGTCGGCTTTGTAGTTGAGTCGTGTGGGGGCATAAGGCGTAAGTCGTAGGTCGTAGTTTCGTTGAGTCGTCCAAACGACTTAGTAGTAAAGCAGCAGTGTGTTCAGGCTTAGGTCGTAGATAGCTGAGTCGTGAGTCGGCTATGTTGATGAGTCGTAACAGTTAGGTTGGAGATTTTCTTGAGTCGGCAACGACTCATAGGGCGACGACTCATGGACAAATCAGCCTATAAATAGAGGGGTTTGGCTCACTTTTTGGCACCGGATTTTGAAGCGACGAAGTGCTGCCATTTTTAGAGCTCGACTACAACATTTCTTCATCTTCTTTTCTCCACTCTAATCTAGTTCTAACATCCATCCAAGATCGAAGATCAAGATCGAAGATCCAAGAGCCAAAGTTGAAGATCTTCATCCAACGAAGCTAGATTCCATCGTTTCAAGCGAGATTTCAACGAATCAAGCTTGAATCCTTGCTGTCCAGATCTGAAGTGTTTAGTTTTTGAAGTGTTTAGGTGATTCGGTGAGTGGTGGTTATCTCTCATGCGGACCCAAAGGAGTATATTGGTTTGGTGGTTTGTTGGAGTGTTGTAGATAGTGATTTTATGCATTTTTCCTTAGATCCAAGTGTAGATCCATTACTTATGAAGATGTTTACTTATGCAAGTTCATTTATCAAGTTGTAGAAACAAAACCCATGATTTATATTTGTTAGATCTATGCTAAAAACCCTTGATTCATGTATGATAGATCCTTGCTCATTTATTTACGAAATTGCCATTTTAGTTATAAATGCCTATTTAGATCTTGATTGACTACTTATTTGTTTGGATTAATGTTTGCCTTGTTTGATTGTTGTGAATAAGTTATCTAGTTGACAGATTTGGACAAGTATGGTCAAAGACGATTCAAAAGCTACGGAAGAGGCTCTTGAATGGTGAAAGTTGCTTAAGGCATATGTAGTGGATGTTGAAGCTCATTTGTATGGATTGGATGATGTTGAGATGGAATTTTGCCATGATGCGATGAGGCAAACCATGATGTTAAGATGAGCCTTTGCTATGATAAAGATGAGGCGAGGCATGATGTGATGTAACCTTGGTATAATCGAGAAGGATTACTCCAAGCATGTTGGTAACTTGAAGGGTAGTTCGAGTTGATTCATAATGGATGGCTCAAGAGGTAGTTTGGGCTAGGTTGAGATAGTCGTCAAGGAGGATGACTAGAAGGCTTGGATTTCATCGTTGTTGAAGGTTCTAGCAGACTCAAAGCAAGAGTACAAGGGTTGCCCTAAAGACTACAGGTAGGTGGTCTGGACGCCCTAAAGACTACAGGTAGGTGGTCGAGTACTCTAGGTAGTTGCGAAAATTCCTAGGCACGGGTCATGATGACGTGCGGAGTTATGTCTAGAACCGGGGTTACCATTAGCCCTTGATAGATGGCTCAGGAAGGAGTCGGTCATTCAATTAACGGTGATTTCGAAGCAAGGTTAACAGTGATAGCCAGAGTCATGGATGTTTGATTGTACCATCATTCGGCCTCAAGAGCGGTGTTTTCTGGGTGCTTATCTGATCTTGGTTTAGGCCTTGGGGGTTTGTATTTGGAAAACATCGACCTTGACTCGAGTGATTATTGCTTTACCTTAATTGTCTGCTATGTTATGTTTGCTTCTCTTTAGTGTGAGTCTGGGGGCTATCACTGTAGAAAGAGGTGGAGTGGGATGGTTTGGTTCCTATTACTTTTATCCCTTATGCTCTTTTGGTATGTTTGATAGTTGATTTACTGCTCACTAAGACTTTGTCTGACTCAAGGTTTTATGTCTCCTCTTATTACTTTGGGTTGTTCATCCATGTTGGGATGGGCAGACTAGGTAGCAGGTGACAGGTGCTGTTCATGGAGATTTACGCTGATGATGACGAAGACGAGCAGGAGGCTTTTGCATATTCTTTCATATTATATGTACTGGGTGTTCCGCTGCTGTATTTGTTTGAGTGTTATGTAGTGAGGCTTTGGTGTATGGATGATTCATATGTTTGTATAAAACTACTATGATGCTTATATGATGATGTTCTGTTCTATGGAGCTTCACTATATTATATTTCCCTATTATATTTTATACATGCGCTGTGAGTTATGCGATAGGTTCTGCGATGTTTATTCTACCCTTGACGGTCACCCATGGCTGCCTGGCACGCCTTTCAGCGCATTATTTCCTTGTTTTGGTGCGGGAGTCATGGGCGGTCGTCACAGGAATGGTTAGAATCACTAGAAATGTGGATCACGGAGCTAGAGCAGCAGGAGTAGAGGAAGTTCAAAATCAGAACCAAGGAAATGGAGCAACCAGGATAAGGGATAGAGTAGAGCCATCGAGAGCAGCCTATGGACTTGGGGGAATACCCCCGGATCATATTAGCCCCATTCTAGGCAGGATACCAGGCAGTGCTATGCAGTTTGGCGTTGATCGAGATATGGGTGCTCGTCTAGAAGAGCAGATTTCAGGACTACCTCGCAGATACGAGGGGGCAGGTTGGAGACAACAGGCAAAGACTACCACTTGATGATAATGACAAGTTGGTGGAAATGATCAGATGGGCTATGAGAGGAGGATTGGTAAATAATGACTTGGAGGATATGAATAGGAGCTCCTTCGCTCCTACAATTAGGCAAGCAAGGTATCCATCGGAATTTAAACTACCAACGCTGGAGACATATGATGGAAGGACGGATCCCGCTGTTCATCTGACAAGGTATATGAGGCACTTGGAAGTACTGGGTGCATCAAAGGAGGTCATGGTACGGTGCTTCCTTTTGTATTTGATAGATATAGCAGCACTATGTTTCAGACAACTGGAAAGCGGCTCCATTGGTATAGAATTAATCGAAAGGTTTATAAGGCATTATAAAGTTCACATCTCGAGACCCAAGAATGTGATGAGTTTGGAAAAAATGAAGCAGAGGACCAGAATCTCTGAGGAGTTTTCTAACGCGGTTTAATGCTGTAGTGGTATCGTTAGATCATCCAGATCCATGCGTGGTTTTGATGACAGCTGTATCTGGCATTGTTGATGGCATGGAGTTAAAGGATTCGCTAGCATGGGATCCACCTATGGATTTAAGGGAGTTTTACCATGAAGCAGAAAGTTTCCAGCGATAGGAAGACGCACAAATAAACAAACCAGAGGTGAATGACGTGCAGAGTGGAGGAACATCAAGAGATGTAAACAAGAACGATAAGGGCAAATGGAGAATGGATAACGGCAGTAATATCTCTAAAAGGCAATGGATGGAACCGAAATTCTCTTCTTACATGGATTTGACTGAAACTCTGAAAAGGATCTATTTGGATACTCGAGGGCGCTTACAGTATCGAAGGCCGACAAAAAGGGAACCCTCCGAATGCAAGCGGGCATCAAGAAAGCATTACATATTTCATAAGCTAGATGAGCACAATACGAATGACTGTAGGCATTTGAAGGATATTGTTAAGAAACACGTGAGGAATCATCATTTGCAACAATATATAAGGAATCAAGATGTGGTAGTGGAACAGGAGCAGCCACTGCCTACCTCGACCCAAGATGTCACTAGATCAAGACATCTCGTCAGCTTATTATTAGCTGAATGGATTTATGGCATGGAATAAGTAATAAACCCCGAAGTAATGCGGCTAAGTCACCTACACATGTATGGGATCGAGGACGATCTCTAGGCATGCTCTGAGATGATAATAAACCGTGGTGCTCAGGTTTATGAAATCTTGTTCTTCCTGTTTTCTACAAACTTTGATTTCTTTTCTACATTGTGGCTATTTATTTTTCTTGGTTGTACGGACTTTTATTTTATCAATTGAACTTTGGAATGACTGGATTTGGATTAATGTAATAGATAACACAGGTCACGGTTATGGCCCCTACCGGGGATATGGGGCAATAATCGCGAGTTAAGATTCCCTTCACCGGAGAGTGATAGGATGGACTCAAACATGGATAAGTCCTCGATTAGGGACCGAAGCCGGAATAGAGCACCGCATGGATTAAGTCCTCAACTGAGGATCGAGGCCGGAGTAGGATACTCCACAGATTAATTCCTCGATCGAAGAAGGATATTCACGGAATAAGTCCTCGGCTGGCGATCAAGGCCAGAGTAGGATACCTCACGGATTGAGTCCTCGACCAGAGAGTCGAGGCCAAACAAGAGTATTCATGGATTAATTCCTCGGCTGGGGTCGAGGCCGGAGCAGGATACTCCATAGATTAAGTCTTGGTCAAGGCTGGAGAAGGAAAACTATGGATAAGCCCTCGATTGGAGTGTCAAGGCTGTAGTAGGATAAAATGAATCGAAGAGGTCTATGGATTTGGATTTGGACACGAAGAGGTCATGGATTTGGATATCGACCCGAAAAAGTCCCGGATTTGGATGTAGACCCGGAGAGGTTCCAGAATTGGAGATGAACCCAGCTAGGTTCCGGATTTGGATTAATGGTCCCGGAATGGTCCTAGACTTGGATAAAATGATCTGGAGAGATCGTGGATTCGGTTAATGGATTTGGAATTGGACATCAACTCAGAACAATCATGGATTTCGCTAATGATCCAGAGAGATCAAAGAATTGGATTGGCAATGGATTATGGACTTCGGATTTTGGACTTATGGCAATTCAAAACACGCCTTCCAATAGCAAGGCATGTTTTTAGGGGGAAATGTTAACCCTCCTTTTGGCAAGGCAGTATACAGGTGGATCTAACCCAATAGACTGTGCGGTTGTTGAGGCTGGAATATTATGGATTTGGTTTGAATGGCTGGATGGACAATCAATTATGGCTAATAAATATGAATATAAAGCCGGGATTAAGCATAGTCGATGGATGAACGATGCAGGGCACTTGGAATATGGATTTTGGCAAGGATAGAAGTTGCTTCAGATCAGGTTGGCATTTGCTTCGAGTCGGTAGAGGCTTGGATTTGGGTCGGCATAAGGAGTTCCTACGGGTCGGCATGTTAATTTAGGTCGACGTAGGAACAACTTCGGGTCAGATCGTCATTTACTTCGATTCGGATCGGCGTTTACTTCGAGTCGATGTTGGTAATACTTCGGGTCGGTGTTGGTAATACTTCGGGTCGGTAAAGGTTTGGTTGCATCGGGTCGGCAAGGGTTTGGTTTGCTTCGGGTCGGCATAAGGAGTTGCAAGGGGTCGGCATCAGGAGTTGCAAGGGGTAGGCTAAGGATTCACTTCCGATCGGCTATAAGGGTTGCTTCGGGTCGACTATGGAGATGAGCCACTTGGGATCAGCATACATTTTACTTCGGGTCAGGATTAAGTTTACTTCGGGACAGGATTAAGTTTACTTCGGGTTGGCATATCACAGGCTTCAGATCGGCGTATGATGGATGAATTGGGCTCAACGATCGTTATGGTGGATCTATGCAGGTGAGGAGGCCCTGTAGCCGAGATTTCACCTATAAATACAGCGGGCTTGGCTTCAAAAAAGGGACTTTTGATTCGGCTTCTCTTCATCTTCCACCTAGAGGCTACTCTGCCATTTTTTATTCAGGAATTCCTGATTGTAACTTTAATCAAATTTCTGATAATAAAAAGGATTTTTCTGGAGTGGATGTAGACCGGACTTTGCCGAACCACTCAAAATCTTGTCTCTTTTACTTGCTTTAATTTTAATTTTGGTTAATCTTCATATTATATTCTCTACGCATATTCTATCTGTGATCTGTGATTGGATATTGATGCTTTCGCTTATAACTGGGTGTTGATGGCTAATTTTGACGCCAACAAATATAAATTCCAAAAAAATAAGAAATACAATCTAATTAACATTTTTAGTATATTTAGGTATATATTTTAATCAATAAATTTGATTGGAGTTCTGTAATATATTTTTACATATTTAATGATCTAAATTAATTAGAAATTTAATTTAATTCAAAAACAATTATTATCATTTACTTTTGATGTTTTCATTTATGTTAATATGAGCGAGATGTTGTGAATGATTCGTTAGTAGATAAATTACATAATTTCTTTATACGAGAATATGAAGTAATATTCTATTTTAAATCTAGATATTAAATAAATTAATTATAAATCATGTTTAACTTTAGAAAAATATGAAATGAGTGTTACGAGTTATATTTGGTCTTACAAATTATTTTGAGGATATAAAACATAGAAAAGGTAATTTTGGCAGTAATTTATAAATGTTAAGCTTTATTTGATTTATGAAGAATTAGTAATTTCATTTATATAAGTTTATTAAAAACGTTACTAATGATAGTATATTGGATCAGAGTTATTTGCTTATACTTTACATAAATAATTAATTAAAAAATTTCACTTTATATTTATTACATCTTTTTAGAGATTGACTTTGGATGTTATGAGTGATTCACCGCTGATATAGATTTGATTGGAGTTTTGATATGATACGGTGATGGCATCGTTCTATATGATTTTGTCATATAAAATTTTGTGTGATGTGAAATCTGAATAAACAGAGTTATAGTACTTTTTGGGATATGGAATTCAGTAATATTTCTTCAGTTATTCATTGGACTTGTTATATAGAATATTATGGAGTTCGATTGTAGTTTATAAGCAATGAATAAAAATTTATGTACCGAGTATGGGATGTTATAATGATATTTATTCGATTATTTATTTGTAAGTAGATAGCACTCACGTGACAGGAATAGTGATATGAGTGTGAGGTAATACACGTAATGATGAGTATAGCTTCATGCTTATATTCAATGAGTAGCGGAATATGCCTTATGATGAGCATGACTTCTTGTCCTTTATTATTAGTTTTATAATGTGCACGTAAATGTGCATCTTTTACTACCATATTTAATCTAATTAAATTAAATAAATAACCATATTGGGTATTTTTCACATGTTTAAACCAAAATTCAAATTATTTTCAAAACGTCACATATTCATCTTCACAAAGGGGCAAAATGGTCATTTTTTTGCGTATATTAATTTGAGAAAATTTAATTGGAAATTTATATATTATTTTATACGAGAATTGGATGGAAATTACAAGTGGTTTCATGAAGACATGCATACACAAAAGGAAACAAAGCAAATGGAAATAAAAATAATTCAAACTTATGAACATTGAGGACCCCACCTACCCACTTACTTGATTTTCAATTAAAAGCTAATGCACATGCTAAAAGGCCATTAAAGCTTCGTGCACATTTAAGTGGAGAGTTAACATATGCTAATGATTATTTGGTGGCCACACTACCTCAAGGGCAAATTGGGCATTCCCCAAAAATATAAATTGGAGTTTCATACATGTATAAATATCCATTATGCTTCATGTAAACTCCTCCTCTCTTATTTAGTCTCTTCTTTAGGTTTTCTTCCTCTTAGCCTCTACCTTCTTCTTAATTTTTTTTAAATTTATTTTTATTTTATTTCTATGCAAGTTGTAATCTTTAGTGTAGAAATTAAAATGGCTTCTTAGCCTCTTTTCTTTTATGTTTTTTATTTCATGCTTTTCATATTTATGCAAGTAAAATAGCTTTCAATTTACTTTCGTTAGCTTGCATTTTTCTTATCTTCTTGTTTCATGTTGCTTTCTATGTTTGTTGATATTATAACAAATATAAGAGGTTAAACCCCTTCAATTTAGGGGTAATGAAGCTCTTTTGAATCATGTAGATGCAACATAATTTATCGTTTATGTCTCTTTTGTACTTAATGGAAAGTTATATGTTTGTGTGATTTTGTATTTAATATTGAGTTTGATAGCTTATATTGTTCAAAACAAATAGGCTATACTTAGTCATATGAATCACTAATTACCTCTTCATCTACATATGATCATGGTAATGGAAGTGGATTTAGAATCAAAATTTGATGCTTTATGTTTCTAATTCAATAGTTAATAAGTCATGCTTAAAACAGATTCTACTTTTAATTTCATTTCATTTTCATTAAAGTTAGTAAGTGGGTTAGAGGGTGCATTAAAGTTTGATAGTTTAAGTGTGTTAATTAATAACACAATTAGGTCATGCTTATGATAAATGCATCAACTAAACTCACAAAAGAGCAAAAATAGATCATAATTTCATTATGTTGATTTATGTAATCATGAGAGGGGATTTGCCTCTAAATTGCTCTTTAATCTCATATTATTATTCTCCTTAGTTTTAGTTTGTTTTTACTTTTTTTAGTTAGTAAACAATCCCTTTTAGTTAGTAAACAATCCCTCGACTTTGGTTTAATTTCATTAAATAGAATTTCAAAATCTAAATAATTTCCTGTGGAACGACCGCACTCGCATACCTGCTACAATCGTACACCGTGCGCTTGCGGTAAAAAATTTAATTCAAAATTTATTGACGATTTTCTAATCCGATAGAAAATTCGTCGTTAAACAAGTTCTTGGCACTGTTGCCGGAAAATTTGTTTTGATTTCAATTTTCTATTCTTCGGATTATTTTTGTGTGATTTTATTTGTGTGTTTGTTTTGTGTTTTTGTTTGCATTTAAAAAAAAATTGTTGTGTGTTGTTTGATTTTGCCGTTTGCATTTTGTTTGTCGTTATTTTCTAGTGTGTTGTTCATTTGCATTTGCATATATTTAAAAAAAAACATATACACAATTTCTTTTGATAAAGAAATTCTTTTGTTCATTCCAATTACAACTTACATTTACATGTACAATTACAGTTTCAGTTCCTAAAGCTTGTGATTTTCATTTCATTTCATTTCCTACTTGCTTGTACATTCACATTTCTTCCTTGCCTTTGTCTCACAAAACAACTGTTCTTTTATCAGCTTCCACCCTGCTACTAATTACTTCCCTGACCATCCCTCTGCACTTCACAAACTCATCCTCATACAACCAAACCCCGGCCACATCACTATCTTACTGTTCTACCTCACATCACCATCAACATTTCCACGATGACAAACACTATAGGCCATAGTCGAAAAATTACAAAACAAACCAACCACATCAACCCCTCTCTTCTACCTGACATCAAATTCACCCACTGCTGTCCCCTGTGCATCCGTGCACCATCTACATCAAACTGTGCACCTGCACCACCACATTTACAAACACTGACAGTTTACCCTATGACAACTGACCAAACTCCACTACTGCTCCTCCTATCTGACAACCCCACTTCCTCATACTACATACCAGACAACTGCACTGTGCGATAACCAGTTCAACTCATTCACTACTGTCACCATCCCCTTCTCTGACAGCAAACCACCAACATTCAACATTTCCTCACAGAACACTGCATATAAAACTGCTGCACACCATCATTTCCTTCATCTACCTTATTGCTCCTCCTATGCAACCACCCATAGACCACTACCATAAATAGACCACACACCACAACATTTCAACATAACCATTGCTTCCTTCATCTCTGCAGTCACACGTTACCCGCCAACAACTGCAGCATTCATCTACAACTGCTGCTACTGCTCCATCATCCCCTACATTAACCACATCAAACTCCTACACAGTGCCATCGTCATTTAACACTTCACCACAACATGGACCATCATCCTTCACCATTTCTCACTGCATAAACCATCACAAAACCTTCCACTTCAAATTCTACCATCATCATCATAAAGTCACGGTCCAATTCGAAACCAAACAACTGCATAAAAAAACTGCTTACCTTACGACCATCTGCCTGCAATTCCACAACTACAATATAACCTGCTCCCCACCCACTGTCGACCATACTTTACCTCTCCATTATCCTCCAACCACTGCTTCCTGCCTTCACAGCTTCATATTAACTGTCACCACAGTCACGGCCACCATTTCACAGCTTCATACAAACCACATCCTCTTTCAACCGACACACTGCAATTCCTTTATCACATAACCACCTTCATTTCAGCTGCGATCAACTTTAACCGACCCATTCCACTGAACCGATTGCTGCACCTCTACTTCTAACCGCTGCTGGACTATGCACTGCAAACAATACAACTTCATCTCCTAAACTAATAACTGCCACCAAACAAACAACCTCACATATTACTGCAACCAATTACATAACCCTGGTTCTCATATCTACAATCCCGAGTCACTGCCAACATCACACCAAAACCTACTTCAGTTGCCACTTTAAACAATCTTCCATTCAACTTCTACCAAGCTCCAACCGAAATCATCTCCAATCCTTCAACCAGAAAATCGCCCACGGGCTAAAAACATCACCATAACCTCACCTCCCTCTTCCTCAAGCTTCCCAAACATGAAACCAACTTCTATTCCTCCAGAAACACGCAGAACTCGCAATTCATTTTCGATTCAGAGGAAAGACACTCAATTCATTTTCGATTCGCGATTATAATAGAAAAGAGGAAAGATCGCGATGTGTACAGATAGAAAAGAGTTGATTTTAAAATAATGGATTTTAATTTGTACAGATAGGAAAGAAATCGTGATTAGAACAGAGGAAAGCAATCGCGATTCGTGATTCATTTTTGGTTTTGTGTTAGAAGAGTTGTTTTTGTTTTGGAAAATAAGTGGTATTGGGCTTGTGGTGGATCAGATCAGGCTTAACGTTTAACTTAGGTTTATGATAAAAAAAATTCTTTTGGTTTGTTTATATTTGTCTTTTGACTTTGCTAAAGAAACAAAAAAATAAATATACATTTTATTTTGTTTACTTTTTTTTTTGTTTAAATTGTTTTAGTTTTGTTTTGCTTTTAATCCTTTAAAAAAAAATTAAAGTAAATTAAATTTTGTGTTGTTTTGTTGTAATTTGGTTTGTTTTAATCTGTGTAAACCAAAAAACTTGTATATATCATGTTTTTATTTCAGGTTGCCAAAGCAGAATTTCAGAAGGAGAAGAATGGCTTGCAAAAAAAAACTGCTTGCTTGCTTATAAATTTTTTTCTGCTTTTAATCCTTATCTTTTTTTTATTTGCCTTGCATTGTCGTTTGCTTGCATTTTATTTAAAAAATTCAAAAAAAAAACAAAAATCCATTCGTAAATGCATTGTTAATGCACGTTTAATTTCTGTTTTGCACTTCATCCTAGAGTTTGTCCATAATAACGATTAGGCATCAATAACATTAATTGTATATTGACAATTTGTCTTCTTTGAACAATTTAATTTCTTGGTGTCTAGGCTACAGTAGAGCAATAACCTTTATAAATATTACGGTGATTCGTAAATACTATAGTGGTTGTTTCTCTGATGGTACTTAAACCTTCGGCTGCATTGCTACGGTGATTCGTGGTGCACCGATAAATCATGTCTATTACCTGGTCGAGAACTATCTTGTTGATTTAAGACAATGTGTGATTATGCAATTTTGGGTTAGGAGCTACTTAGAATAAATCATTAAAACATTGCATTCATTTAGTTGCATTAGGTCATGCATATTTAAAAAAAACAAAAACAAAAATCAAATCCAAAACTAAAAAAAAATTGTAAATATTCTTCGGCTTAGTTTTTTTTAGATCATTTTCCTTTGAAATATTTCAAAATAAAAAAAATCCAAAAAAAATTGAAAAGTAAAAAAATCATTTTCCATTTTGAAAAAAATAAATTCTATTTGTAAATATTTTTCCTTAATAAAACAAACCAAAAAAGAAAATTCTTGAAAATGTTCGAGTTTCCTTTTCCTTACTCACTTGAATTTAGTTGTGAAAATCAATATAATCCATATAATTTCACTCCAAATTCGTATGGATATTTTAACAACAATTATTGCTCAAACGATTCGGATGTTGTACCACTGAGTTTTCAAAATAACGAGCAACCCTCAAATCTTGAAAATAGCATTTCGTTTTTACTTGAAATCTCTACACAAAAAATCAAATGATAAATGATTTGTGTAATTCGTATTTGTGCGATAACTCGAGTCAAAGTTTTTAAAATAGTCAAAATTTTAATTCACTTCAAAATTCAAATGACTTTGAGTATAGCCCATGCCAATTCAATTTTGAACTCCAAAATGAATTTCAAACTCAAAATGAAAATGGAAACAACTTTTCAAATGAATTTGACAATGGGAATAATCTTAACCACATTACGATTGAAAATCTTTGTTCTCAACAATTTCAAAGTGGAAATCCTTATGTTAATAACTATAAATTGGATTTTGTTGAGTAAATGGATGAAATCTACAATGATCACACAGATTTATTGATTGAAACATATATGAAACAACGTGATAAACAAAATCAAATCCCAATGTTAACGAGTCAAGTGATAATCCATCTTTTACGCAAATCGATGATTTTCAAATAACAGCTTTTGAAATGGAAAATGACAATCTTAATGAAGTTGTTGAAAATTCGGTAATTGAGTTGGATTTCAAATCTTTGAGGGTGTGAAACTTGATTTAAAATTCGTTCTTGCTTTTTTCGATTTCGAAAATTTGGAAACAACTTTGGATCTTGAAAATGATATACGCAATGAAGTTGTTGATAAACCAACAAAGGAAGATGAATTTAATGAACATGAATTTTTGAACTTTTCAAAAACGAGTTGTCGAATTCTAAAGGGGAAGATTTAAATCACCATTTTGATTTTGAAATCGATAATTCTGAAGAAGTTTTCAATGGTAAATTTGAATTTCAATTTGGTGAGAATAAACTTGAACTTCAATAAACCGTTTTATCAACCCCAAAAATTATCGAAAATAAAACAACTTGAATGACTTTAAATAAAACGATATTCATGTTTCCAAATCCACATTCAACTTCGAAATCTTTTACGAGTTGGTTTTTCGAGCTTAAGCAGTGTCTCGCATACTTGACGAGACAAATGAATCGGTATTTGGAAGATCGTTTCATTTACTTTTTGACGATATACTTTATGAACACTTGTAAATAATAATCTATTCGTTTTCACGTAAATATAGGTCATCTTTTTATTTTTGTTTTATTTTTCTCCTTTCATTTGAGTTGACTGTGGGGACACAGTCAAAATCAAGTGTGGGGGAGACTCATCTTCTTTTTGATTTTTTTTATGATTCATTTTTCATTTTTCCTCCAAAACTCAAAAAAAAAAAAGATTTCAAAAACAAATTTTTTATTTTAAGCATTTTGATATAACTTTAAAGAAACGCTATAAGATAAATATATGGTTTTGGTTTATTAAATTGAAATTTTTGAAAATTTATTCGTCTTAACAAAAATAAAAATGAAGTTTGATTACAAATAACAATGGTTTAACTAGTATATAGGAAGATTCCTACGCGTTAATTATGAAATACATCATAATTGAAAATCTGTTTTAAAAAGTGGTGATTTTAAAGTAAAGGATATAACATATCTTTTTGCCTTCTAAGTTAAAGGATGCTAAAATGGTTTTGCGAAACTCTCTCTAAAAAAACAAAAAAAACAAAAAAAAAATATTTCTTGCATATATGTATATTTTTAATAAACACCTAGAGTCATGTGTTCACACTCGTGTGTTCACTTGCCATGCTCTGTACTTTTCTCATGTAAGTCCGAAAGGCGGTGCACGATCGGTATATCTGGCCTCAGTTTATGTAAGTTAGATGTTATCAAAAATCATTTTACTAACAACGCCTACAATCAATAAGTGTTCACACTTATGTGTTCACTCGCCACACTCTGTATTCCCCTCACATCAGTCCACAAGGCAATGCATGGTAATATGTCTGGCCCCAGTTTATCTGAGTTAGGCAGTACGTAAATATTGTTAATATCAATAAAATTTTCAAAAGAAAAAAATGGAGAGAGTAAGCAATGAAATTCAAGCACTATTTTAACTTTTTTTATTTGACTTGTTATTGAAAAGAAATGAAAATACCACTTTGATAAACTTTGATAATCGACTAAGGATCTATTTCATAGCCACACTGTGTTATCAACCGAAAAGACGAGTAAACTATAGCCCATTTGTTATGATAACTTCGTTTTTATTAGAAACTTTGACGAGTAAATGACTTAAATTTTCAAGATAATGACCAAAACCTATATTTAACCTATTTGTGTCAATTTAATAGTAAATCCTTCATCATAAATATTTTCAAAAATTTGCATTCATCACTTTGTAAATAAATCTTGCATCTTATAAATATTTTCATCATGCATTTGGATTTTGTGGGTAGTATCCGCTGAAAACCCTCGTCAGACAAAACTCGTCCTACTGGCGACATCCAAAGGTTTAACGGCTTGTTGCATACGCTCAATGCAATCGTGCTCCCTACGAAAACGGATTTATCTTAGTTTTCTTTATTCCAGGACGAATAAAAAGATAAGTGTGGGGGTATTTGATGTGCACGTAAATGTGCATATTTTTCCTACCATATTTAATATAATTAAATTAATAAACAATCATATTGAGTATTTGCACATATTTGAACGAAAATTCAAATCATTTTCAAAACATCACATATTCGTCTTCATATAGGGCAAAATGATTATTTTTGTGCATATATTAATTTGAGAAAATTTAATTGAAAATTTCTATATTATTTTGTAGGAGAATTGGATGGAAATTGCAAGTGGTTTCATGAAGATATGTATGCAAAAAAGGAAACAAAGCAAATGGAAATGGAAATAATTCAAACTCATGAATATGGAGGACCCTACCTACCCACTTACCATGATTTTTAATTAGGAGATAATGCACATGATAAAAGGCCATTAAAGCTTCATGCATATTTAAGTGGAGAATTAACATATGCTAATGATTACGTGGTGGCCACACTACCTCAAGGGCAATTTGGGCATTCCCCAAAAATATGAATTAGGGTTTCATACATGTATAAATACTCATTATGCTTCATGTAACCTCCTCCTCTCTTCTTTAGTCTCTTCTTTAGGCTTTCTTCCTCTTAGCCTCCACCTTCTTCTTAGTTTGGTTTTAATTTAGCTTTATTTTATTTCTATGCAAGTTATAATCTTTAGTATAGAAATAAAAATGGATTCTTAGCCTCTTTTTATTTATGTCTTTTTATTTCATGCTCTTCATATTTATGCAAGTAAAGTAGCTCTCAATTTACTTTCATTAGCTTGCATTTTTCTTTTCTTCTTGTTTCATGTTGCTTTCTACATTTGTTGATATTATAACAAATATAGGAGGCTAAACCCCTTCAATTTATGGGTAATGAAGCTTTCTTGAATCATGTAGATGCAACATAATTTTTCATTTATGTCTCTTTTGTACTCAATGGAAAGTTAGATGTTTGTGTGATTTTGTATTTAATATTGAGTTTGATAGCTTATGTTGTTGAAAACAAATAGGCTATGCTTAGTCATATGAATCACTAATTACCTCTTCATCTACATATGATCATGGTAACGGAAGTGGATTTAGAATCAAAATTTAATGGTTTATGTTTCTAATTCAATAGTTAATAAGGCATGCTTAAAATAGATTCTACTTTTAATTTCATGTCATTTTCATTAAAGTTAGTAAGTGGGTTAGAGGGTGCATTATAGTTTGATGGTTTAAGTGTGTTAACTAATAACACAATTAGGCCGTGCTTACGATAAATGCATCAACTAAACTCATAAATGACCAAAAAGATATCATAATTTCATTATGTTGATTTATGTGATCATGAGAGGGGATTGGCCTCTAAATTGATCTTTAATCTCATATTTTTATTCTCCTTATTTTTAGTTTGTTTTTACTTTTTTTAGTTAGTTAACAATCCCTCGACTTTGGTTTAATTTGATTGAATAGAATTTCAAAATCTGAACAATTCCCTGTATATCGACTCATACTTGCATACGTGCTATAACCATACACCGTGCGCTTGTAGTATAAATTTTAATTCACAATTTATCGACGATTTCCTAATACGATAGAAAACTCATCGTTAAACATTTTATATGCCACTATATTATGTACTCCTTTTATTGACCTTAGAGAGAACCGGATGAATAGAATCCACCCTAGAGGCTTGATTGTGGGGTCTTGCCCAAGATCTATGACACTTTATACATATAGCTTCGTGCTTTCACTTCATGCATTTGCCCCTGTGTCACATGGTCTAGTAGTATGTTACCTATAGGGGTTAGAGTCAGGTCATGACCATTAACTCCTCGCATTGACGAGCACACCGGTGGATACGTGTCACAATACCATGAAGGTAGCTAAGACTATAGATACTTAGTGACTTTGTAGCTTCCTTCATGCTACCAGTCTCCCTTCTGGTACTAACGGAGTGGTCGATTGACATATACTATTGATACACCTCAAATAAATATATATGGGCTAGGTGACCCACATATTGATGTATTTATGATTCTACTTGGTACTTCGAGTCTATCGTAAAGTCATTTCCTATCACGATATATTTTGATACTTCATATATGAGGAGATGAGATTATACCGGTAATAGATGTCAAGAGCATAGTGGATTCTCGTATCTTTTATTATATTGATAGACGGCCTATCCTATTCTATTTTTCATACTGATGATGATGTTCTATTTATTGATATTGAGAGATATATTTGTGCAATGCTATGGGTTAGCCTAATTATACTTGGTGATATCTCACTTATCGATGTTTTCTAAATTTAGATGATAATTTCTGGATATGTGTGACTCACCCATTTGTATTAATTCTATGGTTTTTGATTTAATGTGCTTTTATATGGTAATGACATCTTTATTCAAGGTTTTGAGTTATTTTTGTGATCTGACGCTTTGATGATTAACTATGGTCTTATATTTATATTCCATAAATACTTTCCATACATACATATACACACACATACATTGATATATTAACTGTTGACTTAAGCTTCTCTAATAATGTTATCATATTATTATTCCTAGTTTATGTTATGTTATCTATATTCATAAATCTTTGATTTATACATAGTCTGACCCGTGTGTTATTTATGTAAAACTTGGGTTAGTCCGAGACATTTCAGGTATAGAGATAATATGACCAGTAGGAGTTTTAGTGTGCTTAGAGGAGACTTATACTAGGATTGTCATATGATATTTTTATGGAATCGATTCATTGGATATATATACTACTAAGTTGTATATTGATTATTCATTGCATTATATTGAGATCGTTGACATTTGAGATGATTTGCATTCATACAGTCTGTTATACATATATGTATACATACGTACATATACATACATACATACATACATACATATATATATATATTATCACTACAATTCCGACTCAGTGTAATATGTTATTTACTGTATATTGTATTATTCTATCCTAGAGGCACACGTGTTTATTGCTTTATGCTGATACTTAAGTCACCTATGTACATATAAGTGACTTATTTATTCAATGTTTTAATACGTACCAGTGTTAGCCTAAAGGAATATTAATGTTTGTACCAGATATAGCTTCATTCTCTATATTATGCGATAATATTACTTAGTAATACGCTGAGATAGTATGGGTATAGAGGCATGGTGTTTTAGAGGACATTAAAGAATGATATACACTTGTCCATGGCCTTTGAGATAAATCGGCTTAATGTGGCTACCTTCCCATTCAGACTATGTACATCCTTTATCGTCTTTGGGACTTCAACATTTCTTAAGGCTTCGATCTTTTCAAGATTGGCTCAATCCCTCTTGAGTTTACAATGAAAACAAAGAACTTCCTTGATGCAACTTTGAATGGGCATTTCAGCGGGTTGAGCTTCATTCCATATCCTCGAAGCACGCCACACATTTTTGACAAGTCTTCCAGATGGTTCATTAATCACCATGACTTTACCAGCATATCGCATATGTAAACTTCCATCAAACATCCAATCTACTCTTCGAATATGGAATTTACCAATCTTTGGTATATGGCTTCGACATTTTTTATGATATTACAATTCTAATTCGATTATGGAGTTGTTATGTTCTTGGTCTAGGATGTGCATTGGAATCTGATTATAGCTGGAATAAGCATTGTCAACAGCATCAGTTCATGGCTGCCAGTCGAATCCACTAGTTGGTGGATATTTGATAGTGGGAAACTATCCTTCAGACATGCTTTATTCAAATCTGAATAGCCAATGCATGTCCTTCATTTTCTATTGGACTTCTTGACGAGGAGTGGATCAGATACCCATTCAAGGTATAAAGTGCCATGGAAGAAGTCATTGGCTTTTAGGTTATCCACTTCTTCTTTCGACGCAACAGATCACTCCAGACCTAGGTTACATCGTTTATGTTTTATGGAAAGACATCGGGGATTCACATTCAATGCATGGCACACTATCTCTGACGATATTCTACACATGTCATAATCCTTCTATGCAAAGACATCCAAGTTCGCCCGGAGGAACCCGATCAATTCCTTCTTCATTCTCATGCCGAGTTGAGATCCAATTTTCAAGACCCAAGTAGGATCATCATAACTCATCGAGATGCTGATCGTCAACTCGGTCAAGGCTGCCCTTGCATCCTTTGGCTCATTCCTTGGATCCATAGCTTTGTGAAACTTGCTATGCCGATCGAGCCAGGGCATAGGTGATGGTTGCTATGGGTCCATTGATTTGACGCAAAGATTCTTCTCTACACCTTTCCTTTCCCACACTGCTTTGCCTCCCTCGGCTTTGCAATGTAGCATTCACACCTAAGTTATGATCACCTTGAAAGACCCCCTGTCCATTTTCTATGGGAAATTTCATCGTTATATACCATGGAGCCAGGGCCGCCTGAAAACTAGCAACGGATGGTCGACCCAAAAAGGCATTATTAGCTGAAAAAATCTCCATCACTATAGAGGTCAAAATCTGCACCCTCTAACGGTCATTTTCATCAAAAAACACCGGTAAGTCTACACAACTCACAGGCTCTATAGCCTCTCCAGTAAATTCTTGAATTCGGGATTTACAAGGCTTTAGATCCTGACCATCCATCATCATCTAGTCATAATCTTTCTTGAATGGTATACTGAGAGAACTTCTACAATTTATAAGAACCTTCTTCAGAGTTACTAGCACAATGTTGGTTGTTATCACCACGAGATCAAGTGTAGGTATTTCGATCCCCTCTACGTCATGACTTCTGAACATAATGTCATCCTTCATAGTCCTCAATTGCTTTACCAGAGCTCCATCTTTGACGGCAAAGAAACTTTCCTATACAACATGTTTCAGAGAGCTTATGTACCTTTTCATCTCATTCTAACTCTTCTTAGCCGGATAAGGTCCATCAGTTATCATGTTGACAACAATTCTTTTCCCAAGCTGCATAGGCTCATCACCACTAGGCCTAGACTGGCCCCGTTGGAGCAGCTTCCCTTAGGATTGAGCATTTCCTTGCCTTCCATCCCGTAAGGCTTTCACATATTGTTGAAGCTTCTTCTTCTAGAGTAGATCCTCAATCACGTCTCACAAATGCCTACATCAATTTGTATTATGAACATGGGTCTTATAAAAGCGACAATACTTTCTAGACCTTTTCTCCTTCTTCGTCGACTCCCTCTGGGTCGACTTCTTATAATGCTCAATATGTTGTGTTGCAAGGTGTATGTTTTCAACCGTATTGTTTAATGGTGTATAATCCTCGTACTTTGGAAGTCTTGGACGTTTCTCGAAATTCGGCTTCCTACTTCTATCACCTTGGTTATTTCTTTTTTGATTATTTCCTTTATTTCCTATATTAACATCGATAATCCTAAAACCTTCATCGAATTGCTTCACAACCACATTACTTCGAATCACTTCAGCCAACGGTCCACCATCGGCTTTTTCGACAGTCGTACTTGCCTCTTCCAAATGTAAGAATTGAGTTGCCATTTTGTAAAGCTCATCCTTGATTGGCGGCAGTTTCGTCTTCAGCCATTTTTCAAAATCTGTGTCAAGTAGTATTCCTCTAATCAAAGTTATCAAAGCAAAATCCCTCTTGGCATTGCTTGCCTCCATTACAACCATGTTAAATCCACTTAAAAATTCTTTAACAATTCTCCAGAATTCAGAAAAAGGTTTATAACGATATTAGTCTTTTCGACAGGTTGCATGTAACCAAAATTTCTCAACAAAACATCCGACCAAATGATTAAATGAAAATATAGATCTCGGCATGAGTCGAGGTAACCATATCATAGCAACACCCTTTAAGATTATTAGGAAGCATCAACATCTCACAACATCATTTGCCCTTGCCATGTCTATATGTCATTCATATTTCACAAGTGCCGCAGTGGATCCGTAGTTTCTCAATAAGACGACATCATATGCATAGTGAACCTTTTGGGATATTCCTCGTACAATATTTCTTTGCTAGCCTCATTTATCATTTTTTCTATGCTTATTTTCCTTCACCAACTTCTTTACCATATCTGCCAAGGATTCCGTTTCTATTTGATCCACTGGATGACGATAATCATGGCTTGCCCTAAGTGTTTGGCCCTATAAATGGTCTTAGTTAGTTCCATGATAACTGGGTTCCCCTATCTCCGGATGAACCATTCGTCCAGTTGATCTGTTTCTATTATTTCTATGCGACGGATCAACAATAGATGTCTGAATCTCAACATTCTAGCTATTAGTAACACGACCATCTCCACCACCAATATCATTATCCAATCAATAACACCTCCAACACCTAAGTCACGATGATATGGATCAGTACCGACCCTTGGGGATGGATTGGTACTGATCCACGCTCTTGCATTCCAAGCACTGTCCAACTTACTTTTCGAAGTTCTGGTTTCCTTTCTCTTCATTTTCTATTTATTATCTCTATGATTTCCACAAGATGACGAAGAACCATCCACTTGTGAATCGGAAGGTGATAAGTTCCTACTGTTCCTTCTACTACTATGAGATAACTGGTTCAGCAAATCCAAACTTTCCCTCATCTATTTCCTCACCTCGTCCCAACTTTCACGTAATGTCATAACTCCATCATATTTTCCATATCAACCCGTGTTGTCATATCTGAGGATCTTTGTATTTCAGCAGTCTTCGATTGAGTGACTTCTTTAAAATGTTGGGAAACAGTGTTCTCAACATTGTTAGCAGGCCTGGAGGCGATAAATTTTTCTCTAGTGTTTTGTGGAGCCATTACTTCGGTTAATCCTATGGTAGATTTGCAACATTATGGATAATCACTGATTATTAGAATAAAACTGAGGATCTACCTCCTAGACTAAAGTAATCCAAAAGTAGAAAATATGTCCAAATAGCGAGAGATCGATACGTTGATAGTGAAAACACCAAAATGTTTATGCTAAATGTTGGCACAAACACCCAAAAGATTTATATAAGAGAATAAAGAGAAGAAATTAAATGAAAAATGAGAGAAAACAATACACAACAATTGTAGTGGTAGGGGTAATCACTAGCCTACATCCACTTGAATGTTTTATATGATTGTGCAAAGATTTTACAAACGTGATCTTATGAATTGGTATTTTCCCAAGTGATTATAACAGAAGTACATAAATTCAGAACGTGAGCAAAAAAGATCCCCAAACAGTGCCTATCACCCACTATTTATAGCTAAAAGTCTATGGATTTCTCCCTACCACGTTCTTCTCCATGTTCCACATGTCTTGAAGGAGCCACTCTCAAAAGATCGTGGCCAACTCAGCAAAGTTCAGGGATTGGTATCGAACCATGCTCAGTACCAAACTATAAGACGGGCCAGCCTTCTTTGATCCTTCGATGTTGCTTGGCTGGCTTGTACCTTCATTTGTGGAGCTTAGCAGCATTAATATGAGCTCAAACTATAGTGGAATCTTTGGATCATTGGCTAATTAAAAGCACTTGGGTTTGCAATCTTAAAACTTAGGTTGGTGCTTAAATGTTTGAGTCATGGAGAGCTTACGAACCATCTCATTTGTAAGATTTAGTCGAATAACACCTTAGTTTTACCTTCCAAGAACCAAAACATGACTTTTGCCAAGTTCCATGGATTGGTACTGATCCAAGAACTTTACAATTTTTTGGATTTTGGTGTAAGCACTACGGGTGATTTGGATGTAGGCTTTATTTGAAGACTTTTAGTGGATTAATGGCTCTATCTACCAATCTTGTTTGATATATTTGTTTAAAAGTGATTGTTCTGGCTCGTTCAAATATGGCTTGGTCATAAAGCAAGATAACATTGTGTATGGAATGAAAAAGTGTCCTCTTTAAGCATTCTCGATCTTAGTAACAACATGGCTAATCAACTAGAATTAACTTATTCGTTCCCCCACAGTTGCCAGAGGCCTCAAAGTCGCGGTTATCCAGAAGGGTGGGGGCAAAAACTCCTCTCTGCAATCGAGGAATGCCCAAAATTACTATGTGAGGATGCACAAGCCACTCAACACTTCTTCCTCATTGGAGGCGTCGATGAGCCGATGGCGTGACCACCCTGCAGTAGTCCCAATTTGTTCGTCTGTAATGCTACCTATCCCACTAGTAGGATGGGGCACTAGGGACCAAGCGGTGCAGTTACCAATGTTGTAACTCCAAACTACGTATCTATAATGCTACTCTATGAGGACGCGCGAGCCACTCAATGCTTCATTCCTTACCAAAATCATCGATGAACCTATGGCGAGACCACCCATGGTGGTCCTGATTCATTTGCTCGTGATTATGCCTATCCCTCTAGTAGGATAAGGTACCGGTGCCCTAGTAGTGTAGTTACCCACTTTGTAACTCCAAATCAAGCATCTGTAATGCTACTATGTGAAGATGCGCAAGCCACTCAACGTTTCCTTTTTAATCAAAGGCATCGACAGATCAATGGCGAGACACCCCTGCAGTGGTCCCGATTCCTTCACCGATGATAATGCATGTCCCTATTGTACGACGGGGCACTGGTGCCCTAGGATCACAAGTACCCACATTGTAACTCCGAACTGGGCATCCGTAATACTGCTCCGTGAAGATGTGCAAGCTACTCAAAGCTTCCTTCCTTACCGTAGGCATTGACAAACCAATGGCGATACCACCTCCATAGTGGTCCTGATTCATTTGCTTGGTGATGTTGTCTGCTCTTTCACTAGGATGAGACACTAGTGCCAAGCGATGTAGTTACTCACATTGTAACACCAAACTTGGCATTCGTAGTGCTGCTCCGCAAGGATGCACAAGCCATTCAATGCTACCTTACTCGCCAGAAGCATGGACAACTACCCAATGGCACCCCTACATCAGCTCATACCCATCGCATAAAGATGCAGGCTGGCTACTCAAATAAAAAGATAAGCTTACGTTGTTTGGGTTCTTTTCTTTATTAACTTCTGTTATCTTGTGCATAAAAAGTTAAGTCTACGTGTTTACTGAAAGGACGTCGGGGGCACCTAATCCGCCCAACTTCGAACCATGAGAAGTAAGCATGGTGGAAAAATAAGTATACATACGTATATGCACAATGTTAGCAAAGAAAAACATGAAAAAGACACACAAAATTCAAATAGATAAACTACTATACTATGACAACTTAGTATAAAATAGAAGATTCAAAGTATTCAGCATTTGCAAAAAGGGGTCATAATCTAACTTGTACATCGTCCAAAAAACAAAAAGAAAAGACGGACTCAACTGCCCACGAGGGCCGAAGGTACCCTACGACTTGGTAGTCATGATCATCTCCTTGTCCACCTCAGTGGTGTCGGTAGTAGCGGACTCACTTGGTCCTCCTTTTAGGGAGGCAATTTACTCAGGGGTCAAAATTTCCAATAGAGCTATCCTGATCGTCGCTATCTTTGCTACAACCTAGGTGCAGACTTCAGTATACTGCTCTAGGGTAAGGAAGGATACCGATAAGGGAAGGTGGCAGTTGGCCGAAAAAATCAGCTTTAACATTTTTGTTAACCATCCCTCCCTTTGGTCATCCAAGGTGTGTCTCTCCCTCGCGAGCTCCTCTCGGGTTATGTAGTCCATACGCTACTGTAGCTTCCCCCTCAACACATATGCCTCTTTGTGGCTTGCCTCTAAGTATAACTTTACCTGCTAGATCTCCTACCTTATCTTCCTCTTCCCCTTGCCCCGCTCATTGATGGTGGTTTCCCTGGCCCTCTAAGACATGTGTTGTGCGCTCTCTGCCTATAGGGCCCTTCTCTCACAAGCCTCGGTATTCCCTTCGGGGTCCATAGCCCACTTCTCCAACCCATCCTTCACCTCTCATTGGTGCGCAGCTTTCACCTCCTCCATTTTCTTTATTATTCTGCTTTACTTATAACATAAATGGTGGAAAGAAAGGAGAATTGTTGAGAATTAGGATTCTTACCAAGTAAATGTCTGTCGGCTGGGCGCTAAGGACTACCTCCAAGAAGTGGGTCCCCTAGCGTGACCTTTCCCGATGTCTGTTGAAGAGGGTCTCCGAAGCCACCTCGGCTAGTGTATACACCATCATCCTCCTCGACCATTCTTAGGATGATTAACCCCACCACCTTATATTGAGCCTTCCCTAGAAGGTGCCTGACCACCTCCCCCTCCTTTGAATATTTGCAAGCATGGGTCCACTCCTACAACCCATCGGTTTAGCAACATGAGGCCTCTTAGATAGCCTCCTCACCTCCGCCTCGGCATCTCGACGGTCCCCCTCGACCGTAGGTTCCTTCTGCAGCGTCAGGACGTGAAGGGGAAAAATGTGACCATCCCTGAAGGGGGCTAGGAACTAGTCAGCGTTTAGGGCAGGATGAAGGGATCTGGTTCTGCAATTGAGAAGTGGGTCCGATGTGGGGTTGTAAGGTAGGACTCCCTGATCGGGTTCCCCTCGTGGCCATGACATTAAGAGTAGCACCCAAATTTAAATGGACTATTGCAAAACACAAGCATAAAAGAGTTGGAAAAGAAAAGGAAGGGAAGTAAAAGAAAAGCAATGCAATGATAAGCTACCCTCGACAGAATGGTCTACATGCTGCCTCCAAGTTAAAGGTGGGTAGGAAGACTCCGTGCTACTACTGTTATAATGTGCCCCTTGAGGATTTGTGTGTAAATGGCCACAGTGTGGGTTACTTGTACTATAAGCTTTGGGCGGAAGGGTTCCAGGAGGAGTCCTCGCTTGTTGGCATAACCAGCTCATGCGCCTAGTTGCTCGTCTTCTCTGCCTCAAGAGTCTCTGACGTGCTAGAATAAGTAGACGACCAATTAATAATAGGTCCGTGATACGTAACCATGACGTTCTCCAAGATGGCTAGGTCATAAGGTTCTCACTCACCCTAATCAACCACTCAACCCCGTTCAAGATCCAACACAGTGATCTCATCATCGTCACCAGTATCACCCCCTCCCTCAACGCTGCCTCTACCGCTTCCTTGATCACAACTCCTGTTGGCTTTGCTGATCACACAATGGGAGCCCTTACTATAGTAGCACCTCCATCTATGATCTATCTCAGTCTTAGGAATCCAATTCGACAAAGGTTCCCTTCATTCAAAATCATTGCCAAGTTCCTAGCATTAGAACCAGTCGCCTTGATCTAGCGAATATAGTCTTCATACAAGTTGTCGCCTATCCTGATCCTAGTAGTGGTCATTGCAATAAAGAAGAAAATAATTACTAAAAATAAATCAACATCGAGGAATTCAAAAATGGAAGTTAAGGAAACTTACCAAGTATGAAAGGCTAGAGGTTCGGGTTGACGGTTGTAGGAACAAAAAAGAACTGGTTTTTGTATGCTGATCGGGCTAGATTTATCCTTCCAACAGAGCATGAAAACTAACCTGATCAAGGTAGGGTCGGGCTCGAGGATGTCCAAATCATGCAGGCAACGAATAGTTTAGCCAGAAGCTTATAATTATTTTGAGGCTCGATGCCCCAATGCCAGCCGGAGTGCATTTAAGAACCTAATGAAGGATGGGTAAAGATCAAGAGTCTCCTCGGCTTTCACATAAGTAAGCGACTAGGAAAGTGGCCCATCAAGGTTAGGTTGGCCCGGTCCGTGATTATGGGGTAAAGTGGAACAATGTTCTTATAGCCAAAATCGCCCAATGAATGGCCTAGATTGATCTAGTCCTCTTGGATCTTAAAAGCCTCAGGTGGGAGAGGCTGTCGTCCACTAGTAGAAGCGACTTCAGCCATTAGCAATCAATAGCAAATCACTTAGATTACTGAACTGCCCCCAACCTATTAAAAAAGAAGTCTACCAAGGCCCGAGGGCAAGCCTGTTCCCCATACTAGTATATGCAATCAACCAACTCCTAGAACGCACGCTCGTACTGCTGCCTATGACAGGATGTGTGGCTCATGTTCATTTCAACCTACAACATGGCTCTATCAATGACTGCAGACTACATTCATTTCCTATTTCTATAAAAATGAGGGCAATTGAGCAATATTGATACTTAAGGCCTTAGGCTATTCTCTACGGTGTTTGATGTCAGACAATCGTTGTTGGTGGCACAACAATGATTCAAATGCCATAGACTATAAGAATTCACTAGAAAAATTCATCAAAGAAACTATTTTTACGATAAGTTTAACTGCTTCTAAAAATGTAATGTCAGAACATGCAAGGCAAGGTGAAAATCAATAGCAAAAAATTGATGATATCATTTCGAAAAAATCTTTGAAAAAGGTAATATTCAACAGCACACGAATCGAAGTCGAGAGAAAATCATTTACTGAATATGATAAGCTTGAGGGTAAAGATCTTATTTCTGATGGAAAATGAAAAGCTTCACTGGTTATTCATAGTGGAAATTCTCAAAAGCTCAGTAAAGATTGAAATGGAGAAGGAGAAAAGATTACATAAGTGGAAGGCAACAATGTGGACTGTTAGATCTGTCATGAATGGAATAACACGAGACATTTAGGTATCATTAATATATAAGTCAAGTCATCATGTCAAAAAGCATTTGGCCTCTGTGGCACCTCGGAAAACTAACTGTTTCCACCAATAACTCGACGAAGCGTGTTACAACATTAAATGCGTGAATAACAAACCCGTCCCCATGCACACGCCTGGACTTGGGGAGCAAAATGTTGCTCGTATTTTTTGCAATAGCAAATCAAATCGGCCCACGTCTGGCTAGGCAGTTATACCCTTATTGACACACATACCATAATGGACCCAGACTTCACCTAACTTGGCTCAAGTGGTAGTGACCAACCTATGCATTATCCCTGTTCAGGACATGCCTAGCCTGCATTGCTTGCTCACCGACCGACCCGAACCATCAAGACTTTTTCAAGGAACACCTCCTATCCCACAGTACGCTTGCTAGACCAACCTCCCAGTAGGCTCCAGACGACAAGGCCAAATCAATTTCCCCTTTTGTAGGACCCATCAAAGGCCGATTCTGTAATTTTCTCTAGCAGTATTCAATCATGTCTACAAGCATCGAACTACCTCTGCCTAAGAGAAGACCCGCTTGTATTGCTCCTTTAAAAAGAATGGCATCAATAGGTAATATTTACATGACGAAAGCGCCATTGTGTAGTAGTCCTCTCATATACTTTACTGCAACCTAAGTACCTCTTCTGCAACCTATCCCACACCATTTTCCATGCTTCAAACACGCCTACTATATGACCCATCGGTTATCTTCTTTGAAACATGTAGGCCATATGGCATCCTAGCTGGCATGCACATCACCTCTATACTACTATCAGTGGTCCAGAGTAGTTCCTAAGCTTATTCAGCATAATCTCAGCCGTCTAGGTATTAACTTCAACACCTATAAATAGATCAAGGCATGCATTCTAACAAGTGTTAAGAACACTAGCTTTCAAGTATCTTTGTATTCACTAGTTCCTATAATATAGGTTGTTGTAATAAAGGTGAAGTAATAAGAAATTTTTCATAGTGGACATAGATCATCTTTGATCGAGCCACTCTAAGCTATTGTTTCTTTACTTGCTATTTTCTATTGCCTCCTCATTTTTTCATTTTTTAACTAAGATATTAGTAACCGATCTTTTGCTAATATCTTCTCATAATCACACTTTCGAGGTTGGCTAAATTCTAGTCAATAATAGTGTTATGCCCAACATATTAAGATACTGACATCAACACTTAGTACAGCGGATCAAAATACCAAATAATATTCCCAAGCCTTCTGATTCATCTTCTGCTCCTTTATTCATCCTAAAAGCATTCTGTTTAAACCCACGAACTCAGCTTACTCGAGCAAATACTCATGAGTTTATGGGAAAAAAATGATTAAACACAAGCCGAACATAATATCCGGTATGAGCCCTCAACATAATAGATAGTGAGATCATGCTGCTAAAGATGGAATGGATTTTCTCCTTGCTATAACATAGCAAAAATTTCAAACACGTTAAAATATCAAGAAAGTCAAGGTTGTCTTAATTAGGCTAAATAGTCATTTCACAAAATCTGCCACTAGTGGTCATCTTCTTTTCTAACCAAAACCTGAAACACTTAATTCTAGACTGCCACCAAGGCGTTCTGCTTCTGCAATAGATGAAAAGTTTAAGTTAAGTCTTACTACACAGCTAGCACTAGCCTTCACTTAAATTTACTATTGGTTTCGACTGCCACTTTAAGCCACATGACTACTTCCCTTACATGATTCTGTTGCCACACCCTGCCTTACACAATGCTTTTGATTGCTACTTCAAGCCTTATACGTATCTCTCTTTTGGTACTTAACGGCATAATTAGGCCTTACATCTCTTACTGAATCTTTAGTTGCCACATCAGGCCTTACACTAATGGCTTTCTTGTCTTGAATGCCACCTTAGGCCTTACACCACACATTTGATTACATCTGCTACTTTAGGCCTTACTCCAACACTTTAGGTTATGGTTCCAACACTAATTCCTTTCTCACTTAAGCTTTCTTTTTGAAATTGGGTACTTATATGGTAGTATATGATTATACTATAAATCTTAGGTAATATGTAACATGCTACAAGTCAACAATGTCCAGTGGTTTAAATCATGTGTTACGCAGGATTCAAACATATGACCTCATGGACTAAAGCCGGGATGCCTAACTATTAGGAAAGTAGTACTAGACTTCTTATTTAAGTCATGTTACTTAGGTTCCAATTCATTACTCTTAGTTCAGCTCAACGGCCTCTCGATGCACATCAGGAACTGTTTTCTACACATCTGACACTAACGTTACACGTGTCAACTCCTGCTGCGGTTAACTAAATCCTATGTTACTGTTATTGTGTACTTTCCTGACAAGATCAACATAATTATTGGATTTGGCCTATTGACCAATAATCAAATACTATATTTAATTATATTACCTTCAGCCCCAATTATTTTAGCCTTCGGCCAAGAATATTTTTTTCGAAAATTACTTATTTTAGTTTCAGAATATCATAAAAAATATTTACACGTATTTTCTTTCATTGAATTTTCTCGGACTCCATATTTCTAATCATTTTCCATAATGCGACTCTTAATAGTTCATATAAATTCATTTACTTACGGGGAAATTCTATAATTAAAACTCATCTCTAATAATGTGTTCCTAACATCATATTAAATTTCCAACTAGACTATAAGAAATATTAGAAACATTCATTAAAAATTCCATTGTGAGTAATTTAGGAAGGAAAACAGAATTAGAGAATATATTACTTGCCTATGTCCCTTAGTTGATGAACGTTTCTAATTTCCTTAGTTTCAATCTTCATCTTTTCCCCTTTTTTCTTGATTAAGCTGTAATTACCGCTTAATATTTAATTATGAGACTAGAAATAAATGAAAAGAGGAAAGCAGTTATCTTTATTCTAACGCATAGTTGGGACGTTGGCCCATTCCCATGTTCTACTTTTAATTCATTTTAGTTAATCTTTATAGAACAATAATCTAGATAGGTAAATATGCACTTATCACGTTTCATTAGTTAATTTCATTATTTAACCACTTAAATCTTTATTCTCATAACTAATTATTTAGTCAATCATTTATTAGTTTATATGGCGTTACAAGCTTCTCCCTTGTAGGAACTTCAACCTCGAAATTCAAATAAGATAAAGTAGTAATTCACAATCATTTTCATGGCCACTCTGGCATAAACACAGAAGTTCCCTACCTATGTGTCTCAAACAAATGTATTTGTGCTTCAATCAACACGTAACAAGATCAACTATAGTATCACGTATACACATAATTTACAACAAAGCAAACATACATGCTAAGCTAAACAAACAACTCAAGGTAAGTCCTCTTGACTTTATCATCTATTTCCCATTTACAATCATCTCGGTCCCAATCTAGAGACTCGAAAAAGCTTCACCTTCGTGTTTCGAAGCTTCTTCACACCTCGGTCTATAATTAGAGTAGGTGTCCTTACACAAATCAAGTTTGGTTCAGTAACCAAGCATACATAGATTTAGGATTCATTACTTCCTTTAGGTCTTGAGACACTTCCTTAGATGTGATATATGAAACACGTTACGAAACCTATAAAAAGCGCCTAGTAATTCAACTCTATAAGCTACTTTAATGATTTTCTCTAGTACTAGAAATGGGCCAACTTATCTTAGCACCGACTTTATGACCATTCCAAACCTCATAGTGCCTCTCGTTAACAATGATTTAACAAAAATATGATCCGCGAGGTCAAATTCCAAGTCCATCCACTTTATATCGGCATAGCTTTTTTGTCTCGATTGGGCATCCTTCATTCTTTCCCAAATCAAATCAACTTTTTCTAAAGCTTCACTTGGAGAGATTAACTCATGGGCATAGCTCTAAGTCGACTTCCATTGGCACTTCAACTCAAGGAGGGAAGTTTCCCCAGATCCTAATACATTGTCCTGCATTAAATGAAGTGAAAATGAAAGCCAACAAAACTTCATCAAATACTTCAAGTCAAAAGCCAAAAGGATTAGGGTAACAAGTTAAGAGGCCTTGCTCATGGTGGACCATGTTGGGATTGAAAATAACACCAATATATGGGATAATAAAGGAAGAAGACCTTATAGGAGCATGAACGCCTTCTATGAGAGGGCTAGTGGATATATCCAAATGGAGGAGGCTAAAGAGGCTAAATGCATCTCATTCAAGAGAGCGGCTCTAATGCAGAATGATAGGAATAATAAGGGTACTACTAGTGCAACATCCCCACTTTGAGACCCAATAATGGAGGCTGATGATACTGGAGTCATCACCAGAATCATTTTGAAGCAGCAAAGTGAGTTCAACATTATTTTACACAACATTAAGTAAACAATGCAGCTAAATAAACTTCCATTACACAAATTTGTGTTACAAGATTCGTTACATCATCATTAACTCTTTTCTTTCCTATGTAGGGGTAAATACAATAAGAAAATAAGAGTAGTGTCATATCCGACATATGAAGATTCCAACACGCCACATAACCAGTTCTAATTTCGAGTTTTACATGATGGAATTTTCAAAACAATTTTTATGAGATAGATAAGCCTCTAGCTTTTCTTTGGAATCTTTATTCGTCCTTCCAAAAGATACATGTCTAATCCATAAAATCATCCTACTCAAATGAGTACATGGGAGTATATGGAAAATATTAGAAACATGAGTCAGACATAAAATATGGTATGAGTAAAATCTTATCCTAAGCAATTATAGTAAGACCACATTGATATAGCATGGAATGGGTCCCCCCCCTCACGTTCTCATCATAGCAATTACACCTAACATGTAAACATTCATCACATCAAAAGCAATCACGTGCATTTCATTCAATCCATAAGTGCACCCTACACTTGTCATGCAGCTATGAACTATCATTCAACCATATGCCCCTCTTAGTCCCAGAACTGTTATTGTTTACGCTGCCGATTTATTTATTTTATTCATAAAACCACCCTAATATTTTGGCACCTTGCCAAATCTCCTCATTAGAGTTTATAAACTCTTTAGGATCGAAACCTATTGTGTTACCCTGCCATATACCATTGGACTTTATACTAATAGTCAAGGTACCCTGCCATCCAATAACTCCATGAGTCAGTATATCTTTACGACTATGGTTCAACCCTTTTCATTCATTCATTTATAGTGTACCCTACACTTCCTTCAAATAAAACATTTTATCTTTGGTTAAATGATACCCTATCATTTATTAGCTTCTCTAAGCTTTCTTCTATTTCAAAAATAAATTAACATAATTTTAACTTATACAATTCTTTCTTTGTTTCATCCCTATGAACTTGGAAACAGTTTTCTAAATTACACTAAGTGTTTCTTATTTTACAAAGAAAATTTTAGCTTCCCAAGCTATCCCAATTTGAACTTAGCTGTCGCATATTGGCTATCCCATAGCCTTCAAAAGTTAAGCCAATCTATCGAGTAATGGCTATCCCATAGCCTTTGCGTATTGATCTCTTAAGCCAAGTTGACCCTCAACTAGCCATCGTTTGTTGATAGTTTATTAGCTATCGTGAGTTGTGCTCTTATGAGATACCGCAGGTTGGTAGCTTCCTAAACTATCGCGTATTGAGCCTCAAATGATATCACACGTTGGTAGCTTCCCAAGCTATCGCGTGTTGAGCTCCAAGTAGCCTTTGCATGTTGACCTCCATCTAGCCTTCGCAAGTTGAAGAACGTTTAGCTATCGTAAATTTATTACTATTGCAGGTTGATCTCTTTAAGAGCTATCGCATCTTGACTTTCCCAAAGCAATCGAAGGTTGATAGCCTTAATGCTATAGCAGGATGATGATTTAAGTAGATATCGCAGGTTGACTACCTATAAGATACCATAAGCTGAAATGGCATACTCGTAATTATTTTGAAAACTATTTTCTTTTCTTATTAAGTAGTTACTTTGCACCAAATCTCATTTGATATCGGAATAATCGAATTCTTATTGGTCGATGGGTCTCTTTTCGATTCAGTTTCCTTTTTAGAGTTGGCTAAGCACATTCTCTATTTATGAATTAATTATCATTAATTAATTACTTCTTTCCTTATCTAAGTAATTTGTATAAAATTGAAAATTAATAGGAAAACTCCCAAAAATTCACGAAAATCCAATTTACCTCATTTTATCGGATGTTAAAATTTCAGGTCAAAATAATTATTTTTATTATTTTTAATAATTAATTTGCTCAAACATTTTCGCAACTTAGAAACTTCATAGATATTACAAATAAAATTTTTAAATCATGAAATCAAAAAACGATCATTGTTTTATCATTATAGACGTCATATACAATTTTCATAGCATTTAAATATGATTGGATCATGTTTTGCCCTAAAAAATGAAATAATTCCTTAAATTTCAAAACCCATTCAAAGCTATATCTAACCATCCAAACATATTTATTATCACCAAAAACATTCATACAAACCCATTGGTTAGAAAATATTTTAGAGAAAGTTTTACTTACCTTGATTTAGAAAACCTTTTTTTAATCCTCTTTCTCTTTAAAGTCGAAAGCATGAATTCTTCTACCTTTAATTTCCTCTTCCTTATCTTGAAAATGATGGTCGACCTTGTATAGTTTTAGGGATTTTTTTGAAAATGAATGAAGTGGAATGAGAGAACGCAGCAAAGGATAATCAGTTAGTGATATTGGCTTGGGCTAATATCCCTTCTAGTCTAGTCTTGCCAATACATCTTCCCTAGCACAATTAGGGATGTTAATTTTGTACAATTTGTTTATTGTCCGACTCGGTTTGAAGTCAAAAATGTTCGTTCGTGTTTGTATGTTTCTCATTTAAGACATGAATTAGGACAAAAAATTCGTACGACATTTCATCCATACGATTCGTTCGATGAATTTTCTATTGTCCGTACGTCTTCCTTCCATTGTCCATCTCTAACGGAGAGTGTCTAAACCAAAGTCTTGTTCGACCCATGTCCGTCCAAAACCCTAATAGGAAAGAACACAAATACACCTATGTCATGTCCATTCTGCCCGATTAACACCCCTAGGCATAGTCCTTCCCATTCTAAAACTTATTTGATTTATCTTTAGTAACAGGGCCAACTTTAATTACTCTAATTACTCTTGGCCCATTCAATTATCTTTTTAAAGCATCCCACACTTAATTAACCAAATCTCCATTGGGCTATTCTTGCAATTAAGTTTATCTTATCCATCTCTTTAATAGTATCTTCTTTTTATTAATTTAATTTAATTTCCCATATCGTTGACCCTCCAGAATATGGGATGCAACAACTAGGTTCTTGGAAGGAAGGGATGAAACTTCTAGATTTAAAACGTAAAAAAACTGATCAGTCCACCTTTAGGTCTTACGAAGGGAACTGGCAAAAGGATATTTCATAGCTTGGATATAATGGAACCCATGACAGCTTTAGGCCCCACTCTTGTGGATAGAGTAAAATAAAACAAGCTTACAATAGGAAGAGAGAGAACCGAGATGTTTAGAATAAACTATGTATGTATTGATCAAAAGGAAATAAAAGATAGGGGTAAGTTGAATAGGAAAAATCCCAATGTTGTCCAGCCACTTCTTGATAAGAGGGTAAAGAGGAAAATACAAATGTCACCTAATGTGCTACGAGGTCAAGGAAATATGACCTTTTAGGGCATACATATGCTCCCAAAAGGGGTTGCATCCTCAAATCACGGTTGGTAATCTTAAAAGTGGGTTAGAATAAACTCGGCTCACTATCATCACAAATAGTTGATATTGAATCATAGAAAGAATGAGGCACTTGGCCAGAAAAATAGGAGGATCATCAATGTCCATAAACAAATAAATAGAAAATGTGAATAGCTCAATTAATTAAGATCGAAAACAACAAAGAAGAGATTTTCTTAAAAGAGATGGAGTGGTCTTTTCCAAGAGATGAGGAAATAACTATGAGAGAATGGTGTTAAGTTGTATATAGGACGATATAGTGTGAAAATAAATTCTAGATTAGCTAAAAGAGGAAGAAAAAAAGGGTTATAAACATATAGGCTTTTAAAGACGATCTTAACCATACGATTCAAATGGCTCAAAAACGGTAACCATTGGATATTAATATTAGGAAAAACGTTCATGAAAAATGAGAGAGTTTCTAAAATATGAAACGATTTATACAACAACGACTAGAAAAAGTATCCAAACCCATCATGCTACGTGTAGAAAAATTAAATGCAAAGATAGTTGATAATACAATTTTAAAAAAAACTAGATGTGATGTGGCAAGTCTACCTGATATACATCAGCGTAGACTTTGATGGCATGTGTTACGCCCATTTTTTTGCTTTTATGATAAGTTAGGTGTAGTTTCAAATGAACAAAATCAATGGATAGTCCAGAACAGCAAAGGAGTCAAACATGCTACTTTCACACTACAAAGGAACTACATAGTCTGCACATCTATACATAATAATCAGCGCTACCAAATTAAAAGCAAAGAAATAGCAAAGATTATACCACCCCGTAAAACAAATTGCACTGTCATCGATAAAGCTCAGCATAACCCAAAACACACTAGCAAAGCCACAAATATCATGAGCAAGATTGTGTAGACATGTTTAAACCAAACAGCGTTGCCATCTTTCACAGAAACTACACCGCCACCTTTTAGATAAAATGCACCGCCGCCTTTTAAGCAAATTGCGCCTCCATAGTCAAACGGCAGCCGGGCATAGCATCTCGTAATTGTGCTTTTACAAAGCATCTTAATCAAAAGTGTTATACGTAGTAAATTAACACAAGTTACATATCATAATGGAAAACTAGCATGACTTTAAACGAACAAGCTCCACCTCACGACTTAGACAGGCTACGCTGACACTATATGTGCAAAAATGTTTTCCGCTATGACTAGGTTAAATGTCACCACATTCATGCCAAGTGTGTCGCTACATACGAGCTGTACCAAAACAATTAAGTCAGGCAGTGCAACATGGAGCAAAATGTATTAACCACACTCCTACAAAACTGTGCATGTGACATAGCAAGGTCAAATGCACATAGAGCAAGTTTATCTCAAGCATATGCATATTGCACTAATGCCACCCATTCAAAGAATAGCTTACCACCACATTTTTTAGCACAATATTTCACAATTCAAAATTTCACCCAAAAGCCAAATCTTCCCGCTTAACTCAAATTTCACTCGCCTAAAGTGTATATTCCCGCCTATATCCATGATAGCAACCCATGCATATTGAATAAGACTCTCGGATGAATGGCACTTGACAAAATCCAGTGGTAAAGGAAGAATACAAGGTTATGATGTCAGCAATCCATGTGATGCCAGATAATCGATGAAAGGAATATATTATAGCAAAGAAGAGGATCACATTTTTTATTCTCTCTAAACTGTACTCTCTGCCATTAAAATCCAAAAAGTTTGTACTGAGAAAAAAAAATTAAAGAAGAAAAGATTTAACCCATGGACGTAGGATCACTTAACATTCGAACCACGTAAATCTTTGCATCTGTTACTTTTTTCACATTTACTTCCTTGTATTTGTGCTAGATGTTGTTTGGATCCCATAGTTAATTTGAAGTTGAGATTTTAACAAACGGTTAAATTGCACATACCTAATTATGTAATCTCAAGCAACACAATTACTCCTTTTAAGAAAACTTAATACTACTTAAATTTGTTAATTCTTAATTACAGAAGCATTCCGCACAGTAGTTACTTCATATATCCAAATCGGTGCTGTGAGAACAAAAAAATCTCATCAACAATACTGACTGGTGGTACTTAGACTTATTTTAACTTTATTTCTTGCACCATCTTGTAGTCGATCATCCATGAGTTTTGTATCTATTTCTTCATCATTTTGAAATCTGACATCATCGAATCATCATAATTTGTAAATAACATAGATTATATATATATATATATATATATATATATATATATATATATAGCAAAGATGAGTTAAACCTCAAATCCTCTTGATTTCAACCACATGTTCTAATTCAAATAATTATAGTTTCTCTCTCAAGTCACTTCATTCTGTTATTTAAATTGGAGCATGTGGTTAAATCAAGGAGGATTTGAGGTGTAACCAATCCTTACATGCACACACGCACATTCAATTTTGCTAAAATTATGTGATGATATTCCTTAGAAGGCCTCTACATTGTTATGGGGTGAAGACTTGTTATATACGCATCGCTAATCTCTATGAGAATCATGAACGTCTAAGTTCGAATCCCACAAAAAGCGCTATTTCGAGGGATGTTATATTAGATGTCGTTGTTAGGTTTGTTAGGCTGAGATGATGAAATTAGGTGTGGTTAGGAGAGTGGTGGTGACCATGATGGACGATGGGAGTGATTACGAAGGGAGGAGCCATTGTGGTGTGGAAGGATGGAAACATGTGTCGGTCCTTGAGTCAAGGGTTACGTGACTTCTGAAATTGAGAAAAATGATGATGAAATTAATCGTGTTCTTAACGCTAATTTCCAAACAAACAGGGTAATCTAGAAACTGAAATTGGACAAAAGTTTATCCATTAAACAAATTATTCCTATTATATTTTTCTGTAATAATTTGAATTTTCTAAACGTTTTTGAGCTATATAGATTTTATATCTTTTGAACTGTTCTATATAAAAAAAATTGGGCTCTTATGCTAATTTTTTGAACATCTCAACCAAATTACAAAAATTTCTACGTAGATTCAAACTTTTCCACAAAAAATTGAACTTTTGAATTATTTAAGCTTATATGCGAAGTTTTAATCTTTTTTCATTTTGTGAAATCTTAAATATTTTTGCACAAGTCTGAATTTCTCTTATATTTTATTTTTTCTAAGAATTGGATTTTTCTTAAAAGTTGGAATTATTGTGAAATTCTTTTTAATTGGAAACTTCTGGATTTTTGCAAGAACTGTTTCTATAAAACAAAATGTTTATTGGGAAAATAGTTTGATTCCTTCAAAATAATTAAACTATTTCCAAATATGTTTAATAGTTTTGAATAATGATTTTTTCAAATAAACTTGTATTCTTTCAGAAAACGTTTGAGTTTTTCGTGAATGTCAGGTTTTCAAAAATCATTAAACTCGTTCAAAGAACTATAGTTTTCCCTAATTTAAAAAAAATTTGTTAGGAAACTAGAGTTTATTCGAGAAATATTGAAACTCTCCGCATAATTTTTTATCCTATCAATTTAAATATTTCAAAAAACTTCAAATTATTTGAAAGTGTTATCTTGATTTTGAAAATACGTTGTATTTATGTAAAAGTTTGATTTTTTTGGAATGTTTGAGTTATTCTATATGATTGCATCTTTTACAGAATCGTTCAATCTCTTTGAATTTTTTTAAAAGTGAATTAGTTTGTATTTTTACTTTCTTGGGTTCTTTATAAAATTATGTTTTTCAAGTTTTTCTAAGAAATTCAAATTCTATTGAAATTAATATAAAAAGGGATTTATTTTTATTTTATTTTTAAAAGTGATTGTCAAGAAATGTTTGTGTCTTCCATGAATTTGAATTATATTTAAACACCATAAGATTTTGAAAATATGAAAGACCTCAATTCTTTTATGAATTTTGAATTTCTTTCAATTTTATGAGATTACTATATTGCTATCATTATTAATTTCATTTTGGAAGTTTCAATTTTTTATTTATTTTATTTTTTCCCTTTTTTGGATTAAAACTGAATTCAATTTTAAAGGTTTTAATGTATGTTTGGATAAATGCAAACAAATTATAAGTATAAACATGCATTAACAGCATTGATTAGTAGTAGTAGTAATAAAAAATATTTTATGCATATTCTTTTTATACAGCTTTAAGATTTTGTTAAGCTATTATTAGCTATAATAAAAGAAGTATTTTTATTGATTGGTTTAGCGAGCCTTATTTTTATGTATATCAAATCTTTTATTCCAAGTAATTAAGAAGCATCATCGGAGAACAAGTTGCCTTGTATTCTGATGTGCTTTACACACACAGAGCAAACCACCACCTTCCCTCTTTTTTCACCGACTGCAGTTGACCCGAAATTGGACGAAATTATTTGATCCCATTTCTATCATCTTCAATTTCATATGGTTATGATTTCAATTTAAACTGTCTACAAAAATGCAGAAAACAAAAGTCAGATTGCTCATATCCACACGACTATTCAACAACATAGAGTTTCGGGCCAATCACAGTAATTTTTAGAGTTACTCAAATCAATTGCACTACAAATAAGCATCAACAAAAAATTAAAAAAAAAATAAGTTCATAAGATCACCACCCAAAACCAGGTGGAGCATCAAGATCATCATCATCATCATGGACAACCTCAGGACTGCACCCATATTGCACAACATTCGTATCGCCATTTTTTGGTAAAATAGGTGATCGATCAACATTGTCATTATTAATTACCGGCATGGCTAAACCAGAAGGGTTCAAGTCCTCATCCTTCTTACCACCATTGTTAGTATTGTCGACTCTTAACTCGTTTGCATCGCTACCCTTATCTGTTTGAGTTGATAACTCGTTTGCATTGCTACCCTTGTCTGTTTGAGTTGATAACTCATTTGCATTACTACTCTTATCTGTTTCAACGTTGCTTTCTTTAGTTGGAGAAGGGCTGCCTTTCTCTGGTTTAGGGTTCACTATTCTTTCGTACACGGACTCTACTGTGCTTCTTATCTCGTTTTTTGTGCTTTCGCTTCTGATTATCTTCCACACTTCGTCTGATATTTGACCCATTATTTTCTTCCTGCCAAGAAAGATTGTCATTCACAATGACCATGATGGTGATAATGGTGATGATGATAATGATTAGGATTCATTTCAATATGGACCCCTTTAAAACTCGTTACACATGCATTCATTTTTCAAAACCTAGTTACAAAGCTTGGAAGAACATGGACCTTTTACACTAACGATTTTAGAAACACTTACGGTTGCATAATTTGAAATCTTGTTAGTGTAGAACTGTGCATTTTTGCAAAACTTGCACCTTTTTCTTTTTTTAACATTCACAAAGAATATATAGTGATGAAAATTCAAATCGTGCCAATATTTAAAGAAAAAAAATTAAAAGCAAAATACACATGCAAAATTTAATATTGCACTACTGTAAAAATTCTATTTTGTACCACGGTAGAAAGTGGCTAATGTGTGCAACTAATTTTGAGAAGTATGTGTAATAAGTTTCTGAAAGTAGTCTACATTTGTTTTTTTTAATGAGACTTTAATTAATATAACCATTATCACAAAAATAGTCATCAATACAAATTATGTTTATCGGGTTTGTTATTACGAAACTTGTATGAAAAAATTAAGCTAATGTTCTACATCATTCAAAACTGATGTAATATAGAACCATGTTATTGTACGTAAAGAACAGAGGAAAATATATTGGTGTCAGTATATTTTCATCCTCCATTTTTATTCAGCTGTAGTTAAATGTAAATGTATCTTTCAAAACCGATCATTGTTAAAAAGAAAAGAAAAAAAATGTGATACAGGATTATTGTTTAGGCAGATCCACTACAAACGAGATTGTTTAAGTGTTAATGGCGGTATTCCTCCAGGCTACAATAAAGAACCTCCTAAGAATGGATTTGTGTTTTATTGAAGCTTTTAGCGGACGAGAATAAAGAAAAGAACAAGTAAAAATTGAACTATCTGCTACGAATTCTGCTGTTTATATAGAGAAAGAAGGGGTACTTTATGTGGCTACTAAACGTGAACAACCGCCTCTGTTATGGTTTAAAAAAACATGACTGTTGTGAAACAATCACAATTTTTGAACTAAAGATCTAGACCCAAATCACGCACACACGTTCACGTGCTCCAAGTGCTCTCAGTGTTCATTTTCTATCACCTGCATTTATAATTAACTTTGAAAAGTATAGGTAATAAGTTTATTAAAGTGGTTTATTCAGCAAAAAAAATCCTAACAATAGTGATTATTATCATCACAATAGTCGTTGCTACAAAATAAATTGCTTCTATTCAGGTTTTGTTACGAAGCTTATATAAAAAGCAAAATTAAGCTAATGTTCTGAATCATTCAAAACTGCTGTAATACATAGAAAATATATCGGTTTCAGTATATTTTCAGCCTCCATTTTAATTTACTTGTTTGAATCTTTCAAAATTTATTTTAAAGTACTGGTATGTGAGACAAATTTATAAGATCCCAACCAAAATTCATTTTAATCATTAACGCTTTTCATTTTTATGACAAAATACTAGTTACTTCATCTATTTACTCCTTGAGAAGCCATATTCCCATGGTTATCAAGAAAAACATTCATAAAGAAATCTGTATCAAAATGTTGACGCAACTCCATTCAATTTCTATCATGTGTATTACATAACAAATCATATGCATCTAGTTAACCTAATATTGTAGGCATGATTTGTCGTGTGGTACACATGATAATAATGGAGCGAAGCTGTACCAGAACATTGAAAAATACGTCTGTATCAAAATATTTTTTCCGGTTACTCTACACCAGCAAGACCTTCACACTGTGGGGAGCAGTTGCACATCCTCTGTTAGTCTATCGGACCAAGTTAGGTATCCTATCCATCAGGTTTCTGGTTCTTCGGTTAGGATTCCTCGGCTTCAAGTTATACAATATCAATATCTGTTTGAATATGCATCAATTCAAATCAGGCTGGCTCAGATATACCTTCATATGGTTTAGTAACAAATTCAGTTATTTTACAGCATACTATGAATCATACATGGTTTCTTCCTTTTGATTATTTTGTATTCACATCTTTCATCTTTTCCCCATTCACATACTAACTTAATTTATTATTTTACGTTGTATACATAAAATACACTTCTATATTAGAAGAATATGATTGAGTACAAAAAATTGCGATGGTTCAATATTTTCATTTTCTATTATCCTTTTTTACAAAAGATTCGATGTTTTGATAATGTAATTCCTCAATTTTGATTTCCTACATCATGTTAGATTAAACGTGCTTGTAGAACATTGATTTTTGTCGTCTGGAATTATACTTTGTGCTGGACATGAGCAAAATTTTGCTTATTGGAGGTTTTCTTTGGTTTTCTATACTCAAGATCTTTTTTTATGGATAAATCGGATTGGGTCATGATTGAGTATAAATGGGTCGGGTCGTGCTTTCGGGTATATTTTTTAAGTCATTGCCAAACCAAAGAACTGACCTAATATGCCAGCTTTAGGTCCATTTTAGACTGTGGGTTGGATCAGTTATGCTGGTTTCACATAAAACTGATAAATTCAGCTCATTAACAATATTTTTGCATTCAATCGATGTAATGAAGAAGATGAACCATCTAAGTGGTGATGGTTAATGGAATCAATAAAGTGAAATGGTTGTGCTTTGACCTTAAACTACTAGGGACTAAGAAACAGGAGGAGAGCATAAATATTACAGAAGTTCAAAGCAGTTAAAAATTAGTACTTTGTAGCCTACCCTTGCTGAATTACAAGAATAAAATAAACCTTACCCAAGTTCTTGGTAAACAGCATCCGTAAGTTGACTTGGTTTTAAGATGTCTGATCCATCTTTATTGAAGATCTCTGATTGTTTCACCTCAGATATAATCTTATTTTTCATCTCTTCCTGCAGAAATCCATAATGGAAAATATGAGTATCCACTTTACAGTAACAATAAAGATATCAAAACAATTACTGATTGAGGTAATAGCAGATTATGTATTTGCATAGTATATAATGCCAGGATCAGGTTGAAACCCTAAACATAAGAAAAGTTTGTCAAAGCCTTTTCTAAAGATTCTGAGTCACACAAGTCATAAGGAGAAAATATGAATAGAAGAACAATTATTATATAGAACGTACATATGACATCATTATGAAAACACCAACCAATTAATATAATTTAAACAAGATATTTTGCTTTGTTTGCAATTAAATTGATTCCAAAAGAAAACAAAATAATATTGAATCAATTATTTATATTAAGATTGGTGCAGTGATTATATTAACTTCTTTTCTGTACAGAGAATAAGTAGTAGCTACTTAAAGATCGAAAAAAGAATATTAGAAAAAGTCGCCTAGATGTTTTCTCACGGTATAAACAATCATTTGAAAGAATATAATATACCAAAGCGTTTGAAGTCCAAGGTTAGGCAAATTAATTTCATAACAAAAAGAATTTGTTGCTTTGCTCAATTTAAAAGTAAAAAATTTCAACATCCAGCTTTTGTTCTACTGATATTTGTATAACAATAACATTCAGCACTTCAGTATTAATATCATTTCACCTCATCCATATTTCAATACTTATTTTCACTTTAAAGTTGAAATGCCTCTACAGCACAAGGCGAACTATGCATAAAAACGCCTGTATAGAGAGATTTAAAAGTTTTTTAACATATCTCTCAGTTGCACCACGGCATGGAGAATACCATAGCCTGCAAGTGATGTATTTTTCAATCAAAAACATCACAACAAGTAATCCCAAAAGCATTTATAATACTACTAAACTCTGCATATGTTTGTTATGAATTTTCGACTTCAACACAACGTCGGCCTAAGCTAACTATACAGACAACATCCACACCATCAACAAACAGCATCAATGCGGAGGCGCAACCGAGAAAATGGTGTTCAACACAATCATCACAATCAGTTGACATACTGGTTTCTTCATTTAATTTGTAGACTATATGGTAATAATTTTGATTATAATTACAATCCATCTCAAAATATTTTTGAATCCCAACATGATTTTATGAAAAAAAAGTCGGTACGAAAATCTATTTCAAGAAAAAGTTTGTCATGGAAAAAAACTTCGGCTATAATATAAATGATTTTTATTCGTACAAATTTTCATTTTATGCTCATTTAAAAAAAATTATTGCACCTTTGGGCTAGGTTTAAAACTATTTGTGACACATTAGCACTGAAGTGGCGAGCACTTTTAGAAACAAATGTATGGATGCAAATGTGAATTGCATCCATTATTTTACACTGGCATAACTGCCTGTTGCGCCAAGAGGGAATGCAAATTAGCGCAGGTGGTAGTTGCGCCACTGTGAAAAGAAATAGGTGCAACTGATAATTGTACCGATGGGCCGATCATTTAAAAACATGACACATTAGTGCTAATGTGGCAGAATTCAACCGCAAATAGTTTTGTAACAAGCTTAAAACCGCAATAAGTTTTAAAAATTAACCTAAATTAAAGGTTTGTCTTTTTCATTACGATTAATATTTTCGAAATAATCATAGTCAATATTGTGAAAATAAGTAAAAATATTGTTTTTCTCTAAGCTTCAATAGTTTGAGAGCCTACTCCATAATAAAATGACTTCGAATACCATAATAGTTTCTATGAAATTAAAAAACGGCGAGAAAATAATTTTGACCATGGAATGACTTGGCATACAATTTTGAAAATAATTTTTATCGTGAAAACCAACAAAAATGTTTGAACCGGAAATCATGACTTCGTGATGAACAAAGACATAGTGAATTTTTATGTACATCGATAATTGAATTGGATAAATTAATTAATATGAAAAACAATTCAACCAAAGGCTTTAGAAAATATGATAAATCTTGAATCAAATGAAGTCTTAGAGCAGCACATAGTTATGAAAGACACGTATGACGCAACGCGTGGTCCTCTAAATTGCACAAAAGCACATGTGGCACACAATGCAAAAAAGGTGCACCTTTTATTTTTTGCTTTTTTTGAAATGTGTTCATTCTTTCTCACGGTCGAAAAAATGCATAAAAATTAGTATTTATCATATGATCATGTTTACAAATTAATTTGTCATTAGATTCTAAATGATGGTTATTTCTTAGTTCTCTTTATTTCAAGACAACCACATGTAGTTATTGATATGAAATAACTACTTTTATGCAATATTCTTAAACAGGTTGTAATATAAGATTGATCATGTACGTATAAACAAATATTGATGCAGGGCCGGAACTTGGGCTATGCAGGTAAAGTCACTGCACTGATCCCGAGTGTTTTACATATTTTTATACCCTAATTTTTGGACTGCATTGAAAACATCCAAATGCCAAATCAGTGATATGCTAATTGCTATAATTGGCTGATGCCTTTGTGTTATGTTAAACAGGCCATGGCTTCAAGTTCCATGTCTATATTGATGTTTTAATTACCAAATATTTATTATAGTGTTAATTGATACGATGATATGATAAATTGACGTAAAACCTAAATTGTGAATTTTTGTAGTTCGATGTGATCAAAATATTGTAACTACCCGAAAATTTTAACGATTTAAATAACGTAATTAACTAAATTTTTCATAAAAATAAACAATTTAACTTTAGCAACGAAAATTTGATATTTTGTATGCGTCTATTTAAACATAGCAAATAACAGATTTTCATTGGTAAATTTGAAAGCTTATTCTGTTGTGAAATTTCAATCTAAATTTAAATCAGTTAAATTGATGGAAGTAAAATATTTTTGAAATCTGGATATTTTTATATAATAAAAATGTAAATCATTTTCTAAGTGAGACGTATTTCATTTCGTCAAATTTGGGTTGCTCTAGTTCCATTTATATTATTTTCGACGTTTTAGCAGCATTTTTGACAGCGAATATCGAGTTTTGATAGATGGTTCGTATCATTCATATTTGTGTACCATTATGTTCCTCTCGTCGTGCTGATCTCCGCAGTATATTCATTTGTGTATTTCGATGTTCGGTACGCGGCGAAATCTGCGTAACGGTTCGTCGTATCGGTATCCGTTTTGAACTTTTTTGGTTTCCCAATGGCTATTCGTTTGTCCACCGTGTAATCCAATAGCCACTAGCCTTTTTATATTTCCATCAATAGTCACTTGGCCTTCACTATTCACTATATTCAATATAATTTCTGTTACGTTCCATTTTCTATTCGTTCATTTCAATATGTTTCTGCTCTGAGGAAAAGAATTTATATAATAAAATTTATATAAAAGCATTCTCTTCTACTGGTTACCGTAGGCTGCTCGTTTTCCTCAACTCATTTCCCTTCTTCTGCTGCAGCTCCCCTCTCTCTCTATTTACCTTCAGCCAGCAACCCAACCACCAACGTCCGGCGCCTTTGGTCCAGAAAAAGAATTTATATAATAAAATTTATATAAAAGCATTCTCTTCTACTGGTTACCGTAGGCTGCTCGTTTTCCTCAACTCATTTCCCTTCTTCTGCTGCAGCTCCCCTCTCTCTCTATTTACCTTCAGCCAGCAACCCAACGACCAACGTCCGGCGCCTTTGGTCCCATCTCAGCCACCTTCACCCCGCCATCTCCAAGTCTCCACCTCGCCTCACCCTCACCACATAACAGCTGGAACCCATCCTTCCCCCTAACCGAACCCTGCATGCAATCACACCAAGCACCGACCCATTTTCCACCAAGCACCCTTGCAGCGCCACCCAAGCAGCAAAGGCCCACAGCCTACCGCCACCCTGATAGCCTCCCTGCCTTCCGCCTGTCCACACGCCCGGCCTCATCACCACCAAACACCGCTTCACCTTCCACCGAAGCCACACAACTCGCAGTCATCCCCACGCCTTCCTCCGGCCATTCCATACAGCAGCCCCACCCGAAGCAGCTCACCACTCGAGCACCTCGACATTCCATTTTCTCTCCGACTACCCAGCTCCTCCACCTGACAGATCTTCCTCCGACCTAGTTTCATCGCCCGCCACACGTGAAAACTCCACTTGTCAGCCTCTGATCCTTCCCTCTCCTCTCTGACAGCACACTTCAGCAATCATCCCACTCACCCACGAAACCTCCTCAGCCTCGCACCATCACTCCACAGATCGCCGCCCATATTCCTCTGCCGCCTTCCACTCTATTTCCAGAAGCCCTCTCTTTTATATGTATGTATGTATATTAAAGCTTGTATATATTTTTGATTCTTGGTTATATATACATACATACATACATATATATATGTGTGTGTGTGTGTGTTTATAATAATAATAATAAAGTAAGTTTATATATACATGTTTTCCAAATTATTTTGCATAATGGCTGCCTTGTTTTATATATTTGTTTATAATAATGATTATATATATATATATATATATATATATATTATTTTAATGTGTGTGTTAAATTAAAAATTGATTTTAAATATAATATATAAAGGTTTATTTTAAATATGTGAGTCAATTTTAGAGTTAAAAAAAAGTTTATATATTTTGTTTTCATCGATCTCGAGTCCACCTTGCTTTGCTTTGGGATTTTCGTTTGGATTGATCGATTGTTGATTCGTGATTTCAAATCGTAGCTTGTTGTGTTGTCTATCTTCTCTAAGCCTCGAAAGGTGGGCGATCACTCACAATTAACATTCATATGCATATTCACTTGAAATGACGATTGAAATATGTTCTTAAATTTGAATTGGTTAGTTATTTGATCGTTGAATATGAGATATTATTTAAATTTGTTAACCTATGTTAATTAACACATGACATTATGACATGTTATATATATTTTAAATTGTTAATTGTGATCATATTTGCCACCGATATATTAAGCTATTTTATGTTATTATTTTATTGTTCTCACACTGCAAGTTCCATGTTAGTTAGAAATCCCTATGGGTTGAAATGATACATACCCGAATGATTTTATAGATTAAGGAAAATCGTTATGGGTTGAAATGATAAACCCAAGCGATTTTATTGATTTTGAATTTTGAAATTGTAGGTTGAAATGATATACACCCGTACATATTAAATTATTGCGGATTGAAATGATAAATATCTATATCACTTGACCATAGGATAGAACTATATACGGACACCGTTGGTCTATTTTTGAAAAATGATTTCTAATATTTGAAAGAAAATATATGGGTTTTATAAATATTGATTTTTAAATATAATATATATATTTTATTTTTATATATGTGTAAAATTTAGATTTTTAAAATTATGTATTTGGGAATTTTAAATTTATAAGTTAGTTTTGAAAATATAATTTTTTTGAATATTTTACTTATATTTTTATTATTTTAAATATATAAAATAAGATTTAAAATAAATTTAATAATAAGATTTAATAGTAATAAAATTTAATAAAATTTAGTTTAATTGGTAAATATAATATGTTTTAAGTATTTATTTAAAATTATATTAATATTTTAAAAATAGATTTTGTAATAACTTTAATAAAATTAAGGTTGGAAAGATAAATTGAGTTGACTTGTAAATTAATAGATTTAAGGATTGAATTTAATAAGTATTGATTTGAAACTTATTGATTTTGAGATTTTTAAGGATATGATTTTATAACTTAATAACATAACTTAGATAAAGGTGTTTAAATCAATAATTTCAAATTAAATATAATTGAAGTTAGATATTTAAATTTTGATTAAAATTTGTAATTTTAGATTTTATTTAAATGTTATTAAAAATGATTAAGTGAATATTTCAAATTTAAATAAAATTAAAGTTAAATCATTAAATATATATGAAATTTATCAAATTGAGCTTTTGTAAATGTTTGAATATTTAAACGTTGAAACCTATTGAATTGGAAGTGGTTTAAATTTGCAGTTCAAACCTGGATTGAAATCGATATAAATTAAAAATAGTTTTAATAAGAATTTGAATTGAATCTTTTTAATTGAAATTGATGAACCAAGATTGATTTAAATTGAATTTTGAAACTAAAGTTGATTTGAATTGATTTGTGAAATCGAAAGAAACAATTCTAACTCGAAACTATTTTTAATATAAACTATTTTAAGAGATAAACTATTTTCAAATATATAAACTATTTTTAATTTATAACTATTTCAATATATATATAAACTACTTTCAATATTCAAACTGTTTAAGTTGGGGTTGCTATGATTTAGATTTAATGGATTTAAATGCAAATATTTTGATGTGATGGTTTAAATTATTTTGTGGTTATGATTTCAAAAGTGAATTTGATTTCGAAAATGATATGATTTGAAAGTGAATATGATTTCGAAAGTGATATGATTTTCAATGAATATGATATTTTGATACCAAGTATGAATTGTTTGAAATATAAATGACCACAGTGTGAAATAAGTGTTTGATTGTTAAAGAGACCGGGATCAGATATTGTCATACTATCTGCCAATACTGAAAACTACTATAACAACTGTGCGCATGGACGAGATTTCAAAACGAAGTAGGATGGTTTGACGACGATTCTGTATGAGGTATTAACGCTGCCCTGACTTCCACGAGTCGGCTTGATGTAACTAAAACATAAGCAATGCTAGGCCAAGTGAGGTCACACCTCCAATCGGACACATTCCTTCGATATCATTCTATTACTTTGTGATTTGATTGGTGCACCTTTGATTTTGGAAGTGTGTCTCGAGGTGGACGGTAGTAGCTGTCATGCGTTACAACCAATTCGGATCCGCAAAACAGTAGTATCCTACCCTGGACATTGTCTCGCGTGTCTTATCGCATGCCTTGTCGAGCCATCTACGAATTTGGTTTGTGTCGTACCTATGAAGTGCTCATTGATAGCCCACCGGTTTGGAGTTTACAGTCTATGGCATTTATACAAAATGTGTTAAGGGATATGGGTAACGCCTTAACGCTATTTTAATAGTTTACTATAGACATTATCTATGTAGTGTATTGTACTATGTATATAAATAGTTTATCGAATTCTTAAAGGATGGAATCCTAAACATCCCTTAAATTATTTGTATTTCACTTGTACATTTCACTTGAGTTGATTTACTTGCATAAGAATGTTAATCCTGACTCGAGTGTTTTGTGTTTGCTTTATACTCGGGTCAGACTGAGTGTCACAGCATTTGAGACTCACCTATGGACCTTGGAGCTTTTCTTGAAGATCTGTCTTATATATATTCAGCTTTCAGTTATTTTCGGTTGTTGTTGTTCAGACTTGTCATTTACTTATGTATTAGAGATTTCTATGTATTGGATTTCTGTTGTATTATGTTTCAGAATTTGTTGTTTATATAGTACCTTCATGAACTATTTAATTATTCCGCTGCTTATTATTTTATTACTTTGTGTCTATGATTCTATGATAAATTTATTTGCTGTATATCCTAAGTTTTGCTAAATATAAATTAACAATCTGTTACTTTGAGCAATTCAAGTCTGACATGAGTGGATGATTGTCGATTTGAATGGTTCGAAATAGCAGGTCGTTACAAGTGGTATCAGAGCTCTGATTTAAGCAAAATCTAACATATGGAGTAAAAACTCATTAGAGATACGGTAGTAATACCTTAAAATGAGTCAAATTAATTACAGAATTATCTTCATTCGAGCTTGAAATTCTTCGTTAGGACCCTCCTGGATTATGATTTCTTTTGAATTCTGAAACTTTCCCTTTTCTCTAAATTCCATTCTTGTCTTTTCCTGTTTGTGTTTTTCTTGATACTGAAGCATCCCATAGCTTCATTTCGGTTGATCTCTGTACTATATTTAAGCACATCTTGCAACCTCAATTGGCAATTTCATCCTTTTGTGTGACTAATCTCATCGGCGGTCAAGCCAACCTTAGTATGATTTGTAAATGAGTGAAACTCTTTTACAACAGGCATCGATTTACCGGAGATTTCTATGTCCTCGACTTGATGCTGTTATTTCTTGCAAAGCTCGAATCGTTTCTTTACTAGACGACTAGGGTAATTCTCTTGTGATCGAACATCGAATGCCTCAGGATTTTGCGAGCAGTTCTATCCATTTGCTTGATTCGCACCCTAGCGATCTTGACTCCGCCCCTACTATCCAACTATTTTCGGATTTCTTTGGTAAAGTCACTTCTCTTCCTTCCAAGTGGGAAATTGAATTCTGCATCAATCTTACTCCTGGAGCTCAACATGTTGTCCTACCTCCCGGACGAATGGTTTCTATGATTGGTTAGTCATGCCATTTGAATTAACCAATGCTTTTGCCCTCTACCTCGATCTCATGAATCGCGTTTTTGCGAAGTTCTCAACTAGTTTGACCTGGTTTTCGTTGATGATATTCTCGTCTTTCCTAAATCTCGGTTGACCCGGTTAAGGTCATCGCGATTAATATAAGTTTATCCACTTTCCTCTTTTGTAATTTAATTATCTTATTCTCCTTTCGAGCCTTCTTCTTAATTAGAATTCGCTTTAATTAGGAGTTCCCCTAAATTTGAATCTCTATCCTGGTTCTAAGATCCATTCTTGAATCATTCTATGAGAGAAGGTATTTGTAATTGATATAAAATATTTTATGTTGTGTTGTTTGAGTTGTTAAGTTTGAATTTTGGATTTCGATCGATTCGTTTGGCCAACGCTATCGATAGGAATTACAAAACACTTAAACGGAGCAAACTGACACAATATTGTTTTTTAAATTGGTAATGAAATAATTTTATGTGTGATTATATTTTATGTTTTCTGAAATTGGATAGTTAAATGAATCGGTTGTTAGAAATGATAATACTGGATTATCATTTATTGTTTGTCAACATTCCTAAAACCATCAATGATAAGGAGATGAAATTTAAACATGGTTTATAAATCTGATTTGCAAATGAAATGAATTTAAAATTAAGGATTTGAGAATTTAATTTTCGGTACTTTTGAAATTTTGGTTTTCAAAGTTTTGAAAAATATATTATTTGAAAGTATTTTCAAATGGAAACTGTTTTCAAAGAATATTAAAAGAAGTATGTCTGTACTCTTCTCTTACGTCGCTGGAAAAAAAAATCTCGGTGATGACTACAGCATAATCGACATTCATTTTCGAGTCTCAAAGTTGGAAAACCACTTAGTAGCTTTGTTACACTTCTGTTTTGGAAAATAGATTTGATTTGAATTTCTTGAGTGTGATTTGATGTGATATATATATATATATATTAAATTGGTTTGAAGTGAAATTGGAAATTTAAGTCTTAAGTTTTATGTTAAGTGATGGTTTTCAATTATTGAAATGAAGCAATTTTTTGAATAATTGGATTGTCTAAGACGAAAAATGAAATTGAAACAACTTGAAATAGTTGAACGAGGATGAATTTATTTGTATAATACTCAATTGCATTCTAAAACATACTTGAATATTCAAAAATTTAAAATGTTATGTGAATATGTAATTGAAAGTTATACAAGGGAAAACTAAAGTAATAAAATGTTTAAACTAAATTTTGCTTAATAAAAATGTTGTAAATATAAAGTAAATTTGTAAGTGCTCAATTGCACTCAGAAACATTAATAAAACTTACCTGAAATAGTTTGAATGTAATGAGAATGTAATTGAATAATATACAATATAAAATGCAAGTAATAAGATGTCCAAAAATGAAAATTATATAGTTTTAAATCAATTATTGTATCTGGTGATATGTATTTCAAATCTAACTTTCTTTCTGGTTGTTTCTATTCTCCTATCTCGTTCCTTTTCGGGAACGAAAAGTTTTGAGTAGAGGGAGTGTAACGATCCGAAAATTATAATGATTTTAATAATGTAATCAACTAAATTTTTCATAAAAATAAACAATTTAATTTTAGCAATGAAAATTTGATATTTGGTATGCGTCTATTTGAACATAGAAAATGATATATTTTCATTGGTAAATTTGAAAGCTTGTTCTATTTTTCAATTTAAATTTAAATCAGTTAAATTGATGGAAATAAAATATTTCTAAAATCTGAATATTTTTATATAATAAAAATGTAAATCATTTTCTGAGTGAGACGTCATATTTTGTTTCGCCAAAATTGGACTGCTTCAGCTCCATTTATATTATTTTCGGCATTTTAGCAGCATTTTTGGCAGCGAATATCGAGTTTTGATAGATGAGTCGTATCACTCATATCTATGTACCATTCTGTTCGTCTCGTCGTGCTGATCTCCGCAGTATATTCATTTGTGTAATTCGATGTCCGGTACGCGGTGAAATATGCGTAATGGTTCGCCATATAGGTATCCGTTTTGAACCTTTTCGGTTTCCCAATGGCTCTTCATTTATCCACCGTGTAATCCAATAGCCACTAGCCTTTTTATATTCCCATCAATAATCACTTAACCTGCACTATTCACTATATTCAATATAATTTCTGTTACGTTCCATTTTCTATTCGTTCATTTCAATACTATATTCAATATAATTGTTTGAAACATAAGTGACCACGGTGTGAAATAAGCATTTGGTTGTTAAAGAGACCGCGATTGGATATTGTCATACTCTCTGCCAATTACCGAAAACCACTTTAACAACTATGCACGTGATGGTGATTCCAGAACGAAGTAGGATGGTTTGACGAGGATTCTATATGAGGTATTAACGCAGCCCTGACTCTCGCGAGTCAGCTTGATGTGACTAAAACAGAAGCCATGCCGGGCCAAGTGAGGACGCACCTCCGATCGGGCATATTTCTTCGATATCATTTTATTACATTGTGATTTGATTGGATGCACCTTTGATTTGTGAGTGTGTCCCGAGGTAGGCGGTAGTAACTGCTATGCTTACCACCAGTCCGGATCTGTAAAACGGTAGTATTCTATTCTGGACATTGCCTCGCGTGCGTTGTCACATGCCTTATCATGCCCTCTATGAGTTTGGTTTGTGGCGTACCTATGGAGTGCTCCCTGATAGTCCACCGGTTTGGTGGAGTTTACAGTACTATATAGACTATGTCATATATATAAAATATGTTAAGGGGATATGTGTAACGCCTTAACGCTATTTTAATAGTTTACTTTATTATAGACATTATCTATGTGGCATATTGTATTGTGTATGTAAATAGTTTAACGGATCATTAAAGAGTGGAATCCTAAACATCCTTTAAGTTATTTGTATTTCACTTGGACATTTCACTTGAGTTGATTTATTTGCATAAGAATGTTAATCCTGACTCGAGTGTTTTGTGTTTGCTTTATGCTCGGTTCAGACTGAGTGTCACAGCATTTGAGACTCACCTGTGGAGCTTGGAGTTTTTCTTGAAGATCTGTCTTAAATTTATTCAGCTTTCAATTATTTCTGATTGCTGTTGTTCAGACTTGTCATTTACTTATGTATTAGAGATTTCTATTTATTGGATTTCTGTTATATTTTGTTTCAGACTATGTTGTTTATGTAGTAGCTTCATGAATTACTATTTATCTATTATGATGCTTATTGTTTTATTGCTCCGTGATTGATTTACTTACTGTATATGCTAAGTTTTGCCAATATAAATTAACAATTTGTTATTTTGAGCAATTCAAGTCTGACATGAGTGGATGATTGTCGATTTGAATGGTTCGAAATAGTAGGTCGTTACAAATATGCTAAATAATTATTCAAAATTAAAAAATATAATAAACAAATGTAACATAAAACAAAATAAATTGACTGGTGTCATTATCTCAATGTTTAGGAGTTTCAACTTTGGTGCGAGAGATCACGGGTTCGAAACTTTCGTAGCGTGATTCAAACATGTATTGACATGTAATATGTTGTATACTACCTACGACATGTGGTACTAACATGTACTACCATCTGAGTACCCAATTTCAAAAAAAAATTGACCAAAATAACACGCCACGAAGCAAAATATAATGAAATATCATATCCATTCATTTTTTCCTCACATAAGAAACAACCTATAAACTTATACTTGAAATTTAATTGTTAAACAATTGCGATAAGCTTTTGATTTTAAATTTAATATTTAAACAAGTGTTTGAACAATGAATGATGTGAAATAATTAAATGATATCCTATGGTTATGAAATTATGTTTAATGATATTTTTCCAAAATGCTTAGGATAATCTTCTTTGGATAACAAAATTTTCTATTAGTAAAAAAAAACAATTGTATTAGTTTTGTTTAGTTACTTATGATATGAAAATAAAAATTTATGCATGTGCAGCAAATGTAAAGGACATCCGCCATTTGTCGCATTGTGTGTGAAGTCCCAAGAAAGTTATGTGCCTTCTTCGATGTGCGTTGTTAATAACTATGGAGCAGCGTAACAACTCGATTTTTGGTATACCATGGTTTATTTAAAATGGATGAATACAGCTAATAAAGTCTGCGAGAATATATACATATGTTATATAATTGAGTTATTGCCCAAATAATTAGAGAGAAGTACAAATTTACATTGATGACTTGAAATATGATCATATATACATATGTGATATATTAATTGGATAAATAATTTTAGGAAATGAATTCAAATGAGTAAATTGTTTTGGAGGAAAATTAGAATTTAATGAGTTTACAAAATGATTATATTGATATAAAAATGAATATATGTGGTGAAAATAACAACTGTAAATATGGTTTTGGTTAGAAGATGGATTAATTGATAAGGAGAAATTTAATTTTTGTGGAAACGGTTTATTTTGCGAAATTGAGTAAATTTATTTTTTAATTTATTTTTAAAAAGTGAAACGGTGATTATTTCTCATTATAAAATATTAAAAATGGAAACTAATTTTATTTTTGGATTAACAAATTTATATTGGTATAAGAAATAAATATAATTTTGGGAAATATTTTTATTTGGTTGGATGATATTTTTTAATGGTTTACCGAGTAAAACAATGTTTTCTTCATGAATAAAATTATTTAAAACAATTGTTTATTTTTGTGAAATATTATTTTTGAAAAGAAGAGAATTAAATGTGATGTTTAACTATATAGTTTTTGGTGAAATTTGTTATGCAGAAAGTTATGATTTGGAATGTTTTTGACAAGAAAAGGTTGTTTTATTGTGTTTAAAGAACGAATGACTTTTTAATAATTTCTCATTCCACCTTACACATACACACACACTCCTTTCTTTCGACCTTCATCTCCACACATTTTATTCTTCTCTACACACGTTCCATTCCTTCAACTTCATAACAGAGAGCTCATTTCCCACTTCTTCCTCCCGCTTTTCTTAGTTTAAAAATTAAAACAAAATCATAAAAATCCCAAAAAATAACCAAACCGCTCAAAGTAATATCAACAAGAAAATCCCACAATCTACTTCGATGAAGATCCAAAACTTTCAAAATCAGAGATGGCTTAATTTGGGGCTAATTGAAGGTTAGTACGATGTGCAGGATTTGCAATCGCCTAAGGAGAAGTAAAAGAGGAAGTTTTGCACAAAATTGGTGAGTGCTTTACCAACAAATCCCCATATTTATGATTAATTTGCATATGCATGTCAATTTCGAACTATTATATAAATATGTTACAAACTGCTTTGGTGATTGAAAGGTCAACCCTGCTTTGAATTGAATTTATATTGAAGCAATTGAGTTGTTTTAGGATTGCATGTTCTGGGATGATAGGTTTAATTAATTTTTGGAGATGGAATTGTAGTTGAATTATTTAATTTTGATATTGTTGAAATGCTAAATGTTAGGGATAGGATGGTAGAAAAATTGACGATGTTAGAGGATTTTGGGTGGTCGAAATCTAGCCACCAAGAAGGAGATACATGAGTACTCATACTAGGTTCCACGTATTGTAATTCCCCTTGCATTAAAAACGCATGGGATGGGAAATGACTACCTCATCGCTCACGCGACGAGGCTTGCTGTGTAATCTACCCAGTTTTTTTGATTGGGTGGCTACAGAACTTACCTTATTAGTTTTCAATGATACAATATTTTCAAAATTAAAGTAGATTTTGAAGATATTTTGAGTCTAACGTGGTATTGTGATTCAGACATATTGCTTCTTTTACGGATTTTGCAGATTTTAGAGGGTGATTAAAGAATATCAATTGCCTCTTTAATTGCAACAAAAAAAATGCAAGTAATTATCTATATGGAAATGAATTATTTTAAGAGATGAAAGTAACCAATCAATTTTTTGTTCGTTAATCAGCTGATTAAAGGAAAAAAATTATCAAGACTATCATAAATGGATTTGTATAGGATTCATTGTGATTTGAGAGAAAAAGATTAATTGTATTTAGGTTTTAATGACTGAGATTTCTTTCCAATTCTAAGATTATTATTTTTTAATCTTTTAAAGGAATTGATAAAGTTTGTTTGGATGAAATTATTTATATATATTTTTGTTCACTTCTTATCTCTTTTCAAATCTAATTGTGCATAGATCCTTGGAATAATCCTAACAGTTGGTACCAAACCTTACTACATAAATTTATATGAAGAGAGCTTGGTTATAGAGAAGATATATGTTAAAAACTTAATGAGAGAAATTAAGGATTATGAAAGATGAAGATGAAGGATTTTTATATATCTCAACGATCTTCATCAATCGTTGAAGAACAATGAAAAGAAACCTAGTGGTATAACTGAAGCAGAGTGGTAAATTTTGGATAAGAATGCTACGGCTGCCATTCTTGAAGAATTCATATTGTTGTGAATGAAACATCTGCTTGTACAATTTGGAAGCAATTTGAAGGAATTTATGCGAAGAACTCTACGACAAACAAGACTCTTCTAATGAGAAGATTGGTAAATCTGAAGCTTAAGGAATGTGAGTCAATTGAAGAGCATCTTAATGATTTTCAAGCAATTGTGAACCAATTACAACCGTGAATTACAAGGTGGATAATTTGTGAACCAATTGACGACCGTAAATTACAAGGTGGATAATGAGACACAAACCTTGATATCGATGAGTTCATTACTGAAAAGGTGGAAAATGCTTGTAATTGTATTAAACAACTCAAATTCGGATGGAGTTGTTTCAATTAGGTAGGTGGTTAGTAGCCTTCTTAATGAGGAGATGCAGAGGATGAACCTAACGGAAGAAATTGTTAATGAAAAAAAGAAGAAAAAAATTCCCACTGAAGAGGTGCATCTTGTAAGGTGTAACCGTCCAAATATGAAAATACGATCAAATAGATTAAACAGAAAAATGGTTTCTGAAAAATCAAATCATCGGCTAGGATTTTACAAGCTAAAATCTGATAAAGAGAAGATGAAAGCATTAGAGAAAGGCAAAGACAAACTTGTGTAATGTAGCGATGATGTGAATTTTGATATTAGCAACGATGTGCTTTGTGTTGATGAAAGAAAAGGAAATGAGTGAACGTTTGATTTGGATGCACGTTTCTATATATGCAACCAAAATGGAGCATTCATTGACTACAAGGAGTAAGAAAGCAAGATGGAATTTGCTAACGGTGGAGACTTGTGTGTTAATGTTAAAGAAATAAATTCTATTAGGCTGCAAATGTATGATGAAAGGGAGGTGAGGCTTACGGAAGTTAGACATGCCTCAAAAATTAAGAAAAATCTTATTTTAGGAGGACAGATGAAAGGAAAAGGCTACAGCTTTTCAACTCGATGTGGAGTCATAGAGGTTTGTAAGGGTAATAAAGAGATGTTCTGCGCAAAACGGGAAAGCAATAACATATACAAATTGCTTGGAAAAAATGTAAAGAATGAAGGAACTACTCAAAGTGATGTTGGAGAGACAAATTTGTCTAAATCAAGGTGGAGGTAGAACAGAAAGTTATAAAGTCCGCATGGAGGCCTTTGCAAATTGCAGTTTACAAGCATTTCTAATTCATTGATGATGAGCATGTTCGATTGGCGGTCATGCATGATTAGATGGTTTGGAGGTTGGTTAAGTTTTTTTTTATGAAGACATTTGCTTCCATAGTGATATTAGAGATTGTTTGAAGTATGAGGATGTAAATGGAGTCGGTAGGCTTGTATGGAAATATAGTGCCAAGGTGGAGATCGTTAAATTTCGATGATATAATATTTCCAAAATTGAAGAAGATTTTGGAGATATTTTAAGTCAGGTAAAATTGTGACTCAATTAATACCTCTTTTATAAATTTTGGAGATTTTAGAGCGTGACTAAAGAATATTAATTGCCTCTTTTATTGTATTAAAAAACGCAAGCAATTATCTACATGGAAATGAATCATTTTGAGAGATGTAAGTAATCAGTCAATTCCTTATTCCTTGAGAGATGGAAGCAATTTATTCATTGGGAATTGAGATTTTTTTCTCAATTTTAAGATTTTTTTTCTTTGCAATCTTTTAAAGAAATTAATAAAGTTTGTTTGGAGGAAATTATTTGTGTTTTTTCTTCGCTTTTTATCTCTTTTCAAGTTTAATTGTATATGAATCCTTGCGATAATCTTAACATACACCACCTGCACAAGGCAGGTGGCAGTAAATTACGTAGGTGGCCAACTTAGCAAAGCTAAGTAGGCTAAGGTTCTAAAAGAACCTTAAAAACAAAATATAATTAAATAATAGTAAATGATATTGAAATGGTTTTGAAAAAGGAAAATACTAATTTTGGATAAAATGGAAAGCTTTTCTGAAATAAAACAAGGAACTTTTAGTCAGTTAAAATCAAGATACCTTTGGAGTGAGTTGCAGGTTCAGAATTCCATTTTGAAATTTAAAGTAACTATATGACAAATTGAAAAATAATTTGAATCAATTACACATAGAAATCAATTATATATTATGGCAAATAATTTGAGCAAATAAATAATTTGAATGAGATGTGTAATCCATGTCTGTCCATTCGTTGTGGCTGCCGGCATTAACAAATACAATTGTGAAAGAAGTATGCCTGCTAGCGTTGGCTACTTGCAGTTACAGATTTGATAAGTTATCCCTATATAATAATAATTAGATTAGACGTGTAAATTTCCAATATATAATAATAGTTTATTTATGATATAAATTGAAAAATAATTTTGAGGTACAAATTAAACTTTTAAAATAACTGTTGTATGAAATAATTTGAAAAATGAAAAATCGTGTTTCCAAATTATAAGAGAGAAAACAATTTGGATATAAAATTACATTTTTGTAATTAAAGGATGATTAACGGAAATAAATTAGACAAGTAAATTAAGGTTGGAAATCAATCGGTGAAATAAGATTGTATAAACTTATTACTTTTGAGAAAGTAATAAGTTGCTAACTAAAGTAATAATTGGTAATTGAATAATCAAATTGGATTTTTAGTATGAATAAACTTCCCAAATTATATTATAAATCAGAAATAATTTGAACGATTAAATTATTTTTATCCATTGAATTATGATGATTAATATTAACTGTTTGGATTAAAATGAGGTAACTGTGCAAAAATAAGTTGTGAATTTAATGTTGCAAGTGTTTGATATAAACAGTATAAATTGAGATATTTTTGGACAAAAAGTTTGTGGTTGAAAAAAGAAAATTGGAAATCGAATAATGGTTTAAATATTTGATTTTAAAATTTAATTGAGATTTTCCAACTGAGTTATGGAAAGTAATATTCGATAAATGTTTTGATTTTTGAAATCACTTTTCGAAATCAAGAATGTGATTTAATGATACTTGGTAATAAATTGTTTGTCTTTTAAATGATAAACTTGAATGGGGTTTGATGATAAAGGTATAAATGCGGAATAAATCTTGATTCTATATGGGCGAGGCAACATTATTAATGTGTAATTAGTATAATTATATATATTGATCATGTTGCCAAAGTGTATTGATTATATGACCGATACATAGTTTATCTTTTAATGATAAACTTAAAATAGATAGTGACGACAATTGAAATAAATATGGAATAAATCTCAATTCCTTGATGGTAAGGCAACTTTGTCATTGTGTGAAACAATATTGTTGCGTATGGAATGTGTGGTTGCCTTTTGATGTATGTTAATTATTATTGTGTTTATGTGATATTATCTTTTATTTTGTTATTATGTATTGTGTACTCACTTATACGTTAATATTGCCCTTAAAAGACGGGTTGGGAACGATGATAATATGGGATTGCTATTATAAGTGAGTATGATGATATAGGTTCTTTTATATATATATATATATATATATATATATATATATATAGATTCGCATTTATAGAGATCTTGTGAGACCTTTTGTGCTAGTTGGTTTACGGTGAAAAATATTTAAATGCAACTCAACATTTTTAATACAATAAAGGATACATCCATCTTAGCTGACCGACCACGGATAGTGTCTCGGGTCTGTGATAAGTTAACTGTACTGTCACTAATCAAATTGTATGTTACTCGGGCTTACGTCTGGATACTAAGTGACCCTACTGATAAAATAATTATGATAAAACAAGTGAAATTGTTGATCTTGTTGTTATTTGAGGTAGCATAGAGATCGTGTGGGGACGCTCACAGCATTAATGTGTAACAACTCGTAAATTTCAATAATTAAAAAAAATTAAATTTAATAAGATTTTAGAATTTAAATATTGTCAGAAAAAAATTGATATGTTAATGAGAAAATAATTAAATATAAATTTAATTTTTGTTGTTTGTATGTCATTGATAACTATTTAAGCAAGTTAATTTATAATCTTATATGTAAACAACAATTCTATAAATGTATTTAAATTACTGTAAAAAAAAGACTTCAATTGTTTTAATTATCTTATGTGTAAACAACAATTCTATAAATGTATTTAAATTACTGTAAAAAGAATCATTGTTTTAAGTATCTTAAATGTAAACAACAATTCTATAAATGTATTTAAGTTACTGTAAAAATATTTCAATTGTTTTAATTATATATCCATTAATTATGTTCCGTTTTAAATTTTAATGTTGAAATTTATTGCCGTTAATTGAGTTGGAATCTTGCAATAAAAGGGAAATAGAATTTAACTGAAATTAATGGCGTTTTAACGAAAGAAATGTACGTTTGTTAGGATCCGCTTTAAAGTGTAATTTTGAATTAATTATAATTATGTCAATTTGAAATCTTTCAATATTAAAGAGGCAAAAAAATACATTAATTGTAATTAATATAATGAAAGAAACGTACGTTATTGTTAAAATAAAAAGAATGTTTTAATGAAAACAAAATGAACGTTATTGTTTTAAAGTAAGTGTAATTTTATAAAAAGGGAAAATTGAATATTGAAGCAACATTTTACAGTCATTATATAGTAGTCTTTGGCTTCATCTCTCTAAAAAAACTTAGTTTGTTCGATTTGCGTTGTCGTGCTTTGCTTTGCTATTGGATTGTTGCTATGGATAGGATTGGTTAGCTTGTCGTGTTTGGATTTCAACTAGAATCTATCTATTTGTGTTGTTAAAAACTCTCTAATCTCGAAAGGTGGGCAATCACTTACGATTAATATTTTTATTGTTAGGTAAATAAACATTGATTGAAATGTTATGAAAAAAGTTTGCTTTAGATAGAAATATGTGATATATGTTGTTATGTTCCCTTGAATTTGTATTACAACATTCACATGCACATGTTGTTTTATATGTCACAAGTAGTATGTTATGTTGATTTGATTAATTGTCACATATGTATGTTAAATATGTCACATATGATATGTAAAAAATGCATTATGTTAGAAAAAAAAGTTTATAAGCCATATTGAAACACGTCACATATGTTATGTTGAAAAAAATGTGTTAGTTAATAAAATCATATGTCACATGTGCTATGTTAATAATGTCACATGTGCTATGTGGAAATAATGTGTTATGTTTGAAAAAAAAATGATATGCCATGTTATTCTATTGTAAATCACCTTGCAAGTTCCTTGTATATATGTCGTGTTATATGTTTATATGTTATGTTAGTGTATGACATGTCCGAATTTGAAATATTAACTTACGTTGTTTACGATATGTGTGATATCTTAGTTATGCATGTGTGTGTATTAAATTGTTAATTATGCACGCATGTTGGTCAGTGATATGTTATGTTACGTATGTTATTATTGTTCTCACACTTCAAGATCCCTAATAGTTAGCAAAATCACTTTGGATTGAAATGAAGTATACCCAATATAAAACCGCTATTGGGTTTAAATAAATTGATTTAGAAATAAAATTGAAATATTGTAAGTTTAAATTTATGTTTGAACTTGAAATAATGAAATTAAAATTTAATTGATTTAATGAATGTTTTAATTGGATTTTTAGATTTAAACTTGTTTGATTATAACTTAATAGCTTTAAGAGAAAAATTGAAATCTGAAGTTGGATTTAATAATGAATTGATTGAAAATGAACATAAAGTCGGTATTTGAACTGAACCGATTTATAGTGTGAAAGATGAGTTTATTTAAACCTAAGCATTTTACTTATTGAATTATTTGTACATTTCACTTGAGTTGACTTACTTACATAAGAATATTAGTCTCGACTCGAGTATTTTTTGTTTTACTTTATGCTCGGGTCAGACCGAGTATTTCAGTTTAGTGAAGACACTTATTTCTTAAGACAAAGACAGAGTCGAGGTACTACTATTATAGCAATTGTTTATTCTGTCTAAAAAATGTAAATTCTGATTGTTGAAAATAGTTTCATGAACTGTTTATGTATTTATTTTGTGTATTATATTTCATCTTTCCACTGCAAGATTTTGTATTTTGTTCTTTTGAATCTTATTTCATTTGAACAATCTCATTAATAATCTGTCTCTTGAATAGCTTGAGTTAGACATGTGTAGTTTATTGTCGACTTAAACTGTCCAAAAAAGTGGGTCGTTACATTTGGATCGGAGCTTTGGTTTAGACATACTTTAGCATGTTGGAGTTAACTCATTAGAGATGGGGTAGAAATATCCTAAAATGAGTTTGTCTGAGTGTATATATACGAGAGCGCGTATTTATTAGTGTTATAAAAAGGGTTTTATATAAGTTTTGAAATGGAATAATTTTACGAGTTTATGGATTGAACGAGATTCAAGCTGGGGAAATGGTTGCATTCGCCAGCGGTGTGAAAGGAAGATCCATCTTGAGAATGAGAATGTAGACTCGTCTCTCCTCCAATATTATATGCTATATATAAGGAATAAAATTTTATAACTATTATAGTTATTCGTAATGTGTTTGTTTTATGAAATGATAATATTTAATTATTATCATTTATTATGGATTGGTTGTATTTAGTCAGTTTATAAGCATTGGATGTTATTGTTGATTGAATTTATGAATTAAACACTAGTTTAATAATGGTGTATTAAAGGAAACAAAGTGAATAATTAGGATATTTGTTTATGAAATTGAAATGTTTTGTTGTGAATTTTATCGTTTGTTGATTGGTCGTTTCAACTGTTAGAAATAAAAGGGAATATCTGGATTTTGGATAGATGAAAACTTCTGAATTAATATACGAGTTGAAACTTAGTAGTTATGTTAAATTATGCAGTCGAAATCGATAACCTTAATTTGAAAGCAAGTGAAATAAGGTTTAATTTGTTATATATATATTTAGTAAATGGATAGAATTGTTGTATTCCTTCTTGACATGTAATGTAATAATATACAAGTGTGAATTTTAAGCCTTGGCATGTTTAAATTGAAATTGTGATTAAGGAAATGTTGTCAATGAGTTTTTAATTGAACAGAAAAGTGTTTATAAACTTAATTAAAATTTATGAAATGTGTCATAAATAAATTTGAAAAGTAAAAGTTGAAAACTAATTGGATAAACAAATATGAACTAAAAGTGAAATGATTATAAATAAAGCGTGACTTGTAAAAAATTTACGAAATAAATGGATGTTGCAATAAATGGTTATAATTAAAATTGTGATAACCTTAAAGTCAAATAATGTCTTATAAGAAACATAAGTTTTTATAAATTGGTTATAAACTAAAGGAAATTTCTTATGAAATGATTCGCAATAAATGTAATATTAAATGAGAAATATTACATGTGAAATTGAATGTAATTTAAAATTGAAGAGAGATATAGCAATGTATGAATATATTAATGTTTTGTGTCAATTAGAGAAATCCTATTAAACTAATATTAAAGTATGAAGTGATATTTGTGTTAACCAATGAGATTTATAATGAAGTTAAATTGAAAATAAAATCATGATGAAACAAGTTGGAATATATATGTAAGTTGTACGTATATTGTTTTATTCGCATAATTAATTTGATTCCGATTTGAGTACACAAGTTCGAGGTGAGTTTCACCATTTCGTGTTAGGATTTTTCATTTGATTCTTGATGGCGAATATTTGATATTGATTTTGGTTCGATTCTAGAATTCTCTATCATAGTATAGGCTATGCGAGGAGAATGATGGTTTCTAGTCAAGAAACCATATCGAAGTCCCCATCAGGAAAGTCGAATGGACAATACTAGTTTGAAAGCAAACTTGTGCGATCGAGCGAGCGATCGAATGTGATTTTGCGAAATGATGACATATGTACATCTTATGTTCTAATATTATTGATATGTTTTGACGCTGAAATTGAAAGTTGTTGGGTTGGATATCTTTATAATTTAAATTGGAAATTTTCTTTTATGCAAAACTACTATTAATTTAAAACCATTTTACAAAACTATTTTCTTTTATTTTTCTTAAACAAATTATTTTATTCTATTTTACATACAAACTATTTTATTTAGAAAACTATCTTACAAACTATTATATTTACAAAACTATTTTACAAACTATTTTATTCTATTTTACGTATAAACAATTTTACAAACTATTATTTACAAAACTGTCTTACAAACTATTCTATTTACAAAACTATTTTACAAACTATTTTATCTACAAACTTCTTCACAAACTATTTTACATACAAAGTTATTTCACAAAACGACTTTTATATACAAAACAATTCTAAATTCAAAACCTTTTATAAAGCAAAGATGTTCAATCTCATATGGCTCTTCATGTAGCGTAATTGATTTTAGAAAAATTTTAATTCTTATATAAGATGGACTTTATGTAAAATGTGATTTTGAAAACTGTTGATTTTGGAAAGTACTCTGTCTGAAAATGAAATCCTATATATAATGGAATATATATAAGTACGATATTTGAAGTTATGATTTTGAAAGGGTAATATGTATAGTATGATATATTTTAAAGTAAATGATATGGGAAGTACCTTCCATCGGACCTCTTGGGTGGGTCATTTATCGGACCCCTTGGGTGGATCATTTATCGAATCCCTTTGGCGGATCATTTATCGGATCCCTTCAGTGGGTCGCTTATTATATTCATTTGATATTGTTGGATAGCGTAAATCGAGGAGCGGGATACCTACAGCTACAAGTGATTCCGCTAGAATAGCGGCGTAACCATTGCGTAGCCGTGATCTATCAACCATGGCGTAATTCGAGAAGCGGAATGCCTACAGTTACAAGTGATTCCGCTGAGATGGCGGCGTAACCATTGTGTAACTGTGATCCATGGAGAAATGTACTTTCCATATCTATTTTTTTAATGTTTTTAAATATTTTCACTGGATGTTGAAACAAGTCTGCTACGTACTTGGAGAATTCTAGCCTTGCACGTGATCAACGCATGACCAGAGTCTGCAAGAACGAGGATAAACTTGTTAAAACATCGAGTTATAAAAGTATTTTGATAAATATAAAGGATATTTTGGTCATTTTTTTCTTTTCCTTTTCTAAATACTTTTGATTGTTTAAAATATTATTTATTTATGTACAACTTGATTTAATAGTTAATTATCAATGTTATAAATATTGTGAGAAATTATTAACTCAATAAAACATATTTAAGTTAATGATTACTGATTTATAAATGATGTTTGGAAAGTATTTTAGATTTAAAACTAATAAAATTGTAAATAATGGATTTAAGGTTTTCAATAAACCCTTTTAAATATAAGTAATGATGTAAATAATTATTTTCAAATGGTTTACATATATTTATAGAAATGTTAGTTATGATTTTAAATGGTATTGATAAATAAAGCAAGAAATTTTACAGATGAATTTTTGTAAAGTATTAAAGTCTAAAGACGATTGATTTGCAAATGAAGTTCTCAAATGAATATTTCAAGTAAAATTTATGTAAGTTTCTTTGAATGTATAATTTTAAAGATATTATATCAATGGACTATATAAATAAGATATTAAATGATTTTGGAAATTTATTTTAGTAATATGCTTGAAAAATAAATTGGAATTGCTATTTTTGAGGTATGCTTTGAAATATTTACTTGATTTCGAAGTACTAATAGTTGTATGTGATATATTTGTTTGATAGTAAGTGAAATTTTATAAATATTGATTGCAAAATAGGATTTATAAATAAAAATGAATTTAATTGGAAATTTGAAAACTCAAATTCTGATATTTTGAAATTGTTTTTCAAGTGATTTTGAAATATAATGCTAGTATTGTTTGGAAGTATTTTGGATAAATATTCTCCAAACGTGATTTGAAAGAGAAATGTTTAAAAAGAATTTTTAAAAGGAAAATAAGTTACGTACTCTCCTCTTTTGTCACTGGAAAATAATTTCGGTGATGAGTGCACGCATCATCGACGTTCACTTTCGAGTTTCAAAGTGGAAAGACCGTTGTAATAGTTTTACTGCACATTAGTTTTGATAAACAAATCCTAATTTTGTATTTCTAAATACGATTTGATATATAAAAACTATGAGTGTGTATGTATGTATGTGTGTATATATATATATGTATGTATGTATGTATGTATGTATTATTTCATATGATTGAAATTAACCTGGCATTTTGTTCCTTAAGTTTCTATAAATTAGAGATTTCAATTATTGTAATGAAGAAAATCTTGACTATGTTAATAATTGGACACTTCTAAATTGAAATTAAGGAATTGGATGTTAAATGGTTAATGAAATATATAAGAAATTGAAAATAACTTGTAAATACGAAAAATTTAAAAGATATAATTATTGAACATTTTGTTAACCAAAATGAATAAGATAAACTTGTGTAATTCAATTACATTCTATAAACATATATATAACTTACCTGAAATGTTTAAAAAGTTGAAATGTTAAATAGGAATATGTAATAGAATTTTTTACAAGTAAAACTTAAGTAATGAAAGTGCTCAATGAAATTATTTCTATAAATAAGTATTTTTATGTACAACAAATCGTATAAACATAAGAATAATGTGAAATAAACTGCAATAAAATGTATGTTATACTTAAATAATGAATTCATTGACTATTTTAGCTAATAAATGTGAAATATTTATGTAAGTACATGAAAGAAAAAGAAAAATTACATTGAATGAATGAATGGAAATAAATAAAAAGGTAAATAATGATGTAAAAAGAAACCAATTGAATAAACTTAAATAATGTGTAGAAAATCTTGGTTGTTTTGACTTATGGGATGTTTGAAAAATGATATTCCTAGTTGTTTAAGGTTGTATGGATAGTCTATTTAGAAATTATCCAAGGCCGTTGAGCGTAGGTACACTTATAGTTTATTCATCATCTTGCACGATTAAAAGTTTCTGAACTAAACAAAACATTGGTTTTGGTTGCATAAATGGTTGTATTGTTTGTTTGACTGTGTTTTATATTGATTTGCTTATGTTGCAAATTGAAACAACAAAAATTTTCTCTTGTACATAATTCTCACTATTTTGGATTATATAAGTGAAATACAGGTTTATGGAAGCAATAGTTACTGCTTTTGCTTTTGTAAATAAAGTTTGTTTGCCCGACAAATAGGTACGTTTCCGAATTACGGTTTTATGGCAATATTATATTGTTTTCCCATGGTTTGTGATATTTTATTTTTAAAATGTGATATATATATATATATATATATTGTAATTATTGATATTATTGTTTTTTCGGACCTCTCCGTACAAAGGAGACTTTTCCGAAATTTTTCGTGTTTTCAAACCATTTATAAACTTGAATATGAAATATTTAATTGTTTACAAGTTGATATATTTTATTTAAAATACCTAATGATGCAAAATTTAAAGTGTTTATAAATTGAATAATTTGAATAAAATTATATCAAGTTTCTTAGTTCCTTCTAGTTTCTTTTCGATGACGAAAAGTTTTGAGTGGGGGAAAGTAACAACTCGTAAATTTTGATAATTAAAAACTATTAAATTTAATAAGATTTTAGAATTTAAATATTGTGAGAGAAAAAATTTGATATATTAATGAGAAAATAATTAAATATAAACTTAATTTTTGTTGTTTGTATGTCATTGATAACTATTTAAGCAAGTTAATTTATAACTCTTATATGTAAACAACAATTTTATAAATGTATTTAAGTTACTGTAAAAAAAAAAGACTCCAAGTCTTTTAATTATCTTATATGTAATCAATAATTCTATAAATGTATTTAAATTACTGTAAAAAGAATCGTTGTTTTAATTATCTTATGTGTAAACAACAATTCTATAAATATATTTAAGTTACTGTAAAAAGATTTCAATGGTTTTAATTATCTATCCATTAATTATGTTCCGTTTTAAATTTTGGTATTAGAAATTTATTGCCGTTAATTTGACTTGGAATCTTTCAATAAAAGGGAAAGAAAATTTAACTGAAATTAATGACGTTTAATGAAAGAAATGTACGTTTGTTAGGATCCGCTTTAAAGTGTAATTTTGAAATTAATTATAATAATGTCAATTTGGAATCTTTCAATATTAAAGAGGCAAAAAATACATTAATTGTAATTAATGGATTTAACGAAAGAAACGTACGTTATTGTTAAAATAAAAATGATGTTTTAATGAAAACAAAATGAATGTTATTGTTTAAAGTAAGTGTAATTTTATAAAAAGGGAAAAAATGAATATTGAAGCAACATTTTACGGTCGTTAAATAGTAGTATTTGGCAGATAGAGGTAATTTTAATGCTAATCGTAAAATTTAGAATAAATTAAATATTTTATGTTCATGATTGTGCGCTGAGAAAAACACCGACTTTGATTTGAATTTGAAATCATGATTCACCTTTTATTTTATGTAGCGGTGGTCCTCGTTAGCTTGGTTGTGTGTCAAAATTTATTTATTGTATGTTAATAAAACTTTTAAATAGGCGTAAATTTGAGTTGATTTGAGGTTAACGAAATTAATTGAATAAAATACATTTCTATATTGGATTAACGTGACATTATATTCATTTTGAAGTATGAAAGGTGATGTTCATCACGAATTCATATTCATGCATGTTTCATATTCTATTGCTTTTTTTCTAACTACTATCTCATTCATATTTTTCTGCCTTGTTCACTTTCACATTTCAACTATTCAAAAAAACGAAACCTCTCTTTATTTCATAAAACTTTCATTTATTCTCTGTATATTCATTTTCCATTCTTATTATTAGCTATACATTCTCTCACTTACTTTTATTCGACCTAATTCTTATATACATCTTGTATTTGTATCTAAGCATTTATTTTTACATGTTACAATTTTTAGTATTCATTTTTTTTCATAACTTATGTCTGCACTAATTCATCCATTAACAATTCATATTTAACGCGCGTGCATCATTCATGCTAGCCTGTTCATGCTCATATTTGTTAAAAACATAACCATATTGTTCCTTTGAAAAGCTTACTGAATTTTTGTATTCTTTCGATACCTTCTCACTTTTTCACCTGTTGACTTTTCAATTTCCCACTGGAGAACAAAACCAAATTACGTACAGATTGTTTCTCATTACTCTATCTGAAACTTTCTGCTCACACTTTCTTCTTCCTCAAAACTACAGAAACTCCAAAATTCCTAAATCCACAAATTCTCAAACTCCAAACTCCATCCCCTCTCTCTTCAAACTCTCTCCCTCCTCTCTTGCTTCATCTCTCTAAAAAACTCAGTTTGTTCGATTTGCATTGTCGTGCTTTACTTTGCTATTGGATTGTTGCTATGGATAGGATTGGTTAGCTTGTCGTGTTTGGATTTCAACTAGAATCTATCTATTTGTGTTGTCAAAAACTCTCCAACCTCGAAAGGAGAGCAATCACTCACGATTAACATTTTTATTATTAGGTATTTGAACTGAACCGATTTATAGTGTGAAAGATGATATTTATTTAAACCTAAGCATTTAACTTATCAAGTTATCTGTACATTTCACCTGGATTGACTTACTTACATAATAATGTTAGGCCAGACTTGAGTGTTTTTGTTTTACTTTACACTCGGGTCAGACCGAGTATTTCAGTTTAGCGAAGACACTTATTTCTGAAGACGAAGACGGAGCCGAGGACTGTATCTACTACTGTTATAACAATTGTTTATTCTGCATAAAAAAATGTAAATTCTGATTTTGTTGAAAATAGTTTCACGAATTGTTTATGTATTTATTTTGTTTATTATATTTCATCATTCCGCTGCGAGATTCTGTATTTTTTTCTTTTGAATCTTATTTCATTTGAACAATCCCATTAATAATCTGTCTTTTGAATAGTTTGAGTTAGACATGTGTGGTTTATTATCGACTTAAACTATCCAAAAAGGTGGATCGTTACAAATGAGTATTTCTCTGTGCATTCATCTCCTAATATTATTGTGTTCTAAACATAGTGATAACTATATATTTTGAAAAATTGACAATTTAAACAATTTATAACAGCATAGCTATGGACATTAGAGATTGACATGTGTGTTATCATTTTATATTAGTATATTATGAATGTGCAACATATATCACATGCACTATGAAGTTGGATGTGCATCATTGGACGTTTAAATCGTTATTGTGCGAAATAGGATAGTACCATATAAGTATGTGTGCAAACTCTATTTTGCAAGTTCAGGTATGATTCCTTATTTATATGTTTTATATGGACGTTATTGTTGTGTACAAACAACGTAGACTCATCTAGAGTCGTTTTGTGTTTGTGGAGTGGACCAACTCTGCCATTGTATTTGTTTGCATTATATATGTACATGCGCACGTACACACACATTGTATGCTAATTATTAGACCTGCATTTAGAGAGAAAAAGAGAAAATGCATGTCTAACAATATAAATATAACAACGTCGCTCATATCAAACATATTTAGACATGCATTTTCTCTATGTATGTATGTGTGTGTATTCTTTTGTGACATCTCTCTGGTACTCTTAGATGGGTAGCCCAAAGAGATTATAGATTCTTGTGTCATGAGATAGTGCGTACATTATGGATTCTTGTGTTATGAGATAGTGCGTACATGGTGGAGTTTGCAAAAGACATCTGTACCACTTATATAATATATTCGTATTTTATGCACTAAGCATTGCAGAAAACATGTATGCTATGATATAGCGTGGATCTTATCCTTGTGTGAAATATTGTAAATCAAATTATGGAAATCCAATGTATAAGATGTATATTATATTTCATCTGTTGCGTTTATAAATATATCTTGTAGTTATTGTTCGTATATTGTTATATCCTAAGAGACTCCTTCGTGTCATTGCTTTGTGCCGAGATGAGATACGTGTATGTAGCTATACATATATTGTTTTAACATGTGTCCATATTGCCTCAAGGGAATGCGTACGATGGAGTAATCATATGGTATTCCATTCCCCGTACTCTAAGATAGTTTTTACTCTCTGGTTGCATGAGTTTAGGGGTCATGCATCACAAGCAGCATGAATATAGGGGTCGTGCGTCACAAGTAGAATGCGCAAGGAAATTAAGTCCAAAGTCCAAACATGTAATTAACCAAAAGACAATCCAACTTCTCCCAAAATTGATAATTTCAAATAGCGACTTTCAAAATTGAAAATAAATTCTAATGAAATTGTTCAAAATTCAGTGATCGGTTTGGATTTAAAAAATTTCATAAATGAGAATTTAAACTTGAACTTTGATCCTCCTTTTTTTTATCATGACAAAATGCAAACAACGTTAGGTTTTGAAAACGAAGAACTTGGTGAACATGTTTTTTTGGAACTATTTGATGATGGGTTGTTACCTCTTGATTAAGTAAATTAATATCACTATTTTTTATTATAAAACCGATAGTTTGAAGAATTTTTGAAAAATGAGCTAAAAACTTTAAATAGTGAATATGAAGATGAATCTCAATCAGTTATTACATTTACCTCATAGTCTTAATAAAGAAAGCCATCATGTGTTCTTTAGAAAATTCTTTTTTAATCCAAATTTGCACTTCATTATAGATATGCGTAAAATGATCTTTTGACCCTAAACATTTTCTCATTTACTCGAGAATGAGATTAACCCATTAATTTATAGTTACCGGATTCACTGGCTTTTTAATGACATAACTTCTAATGTTCTATCAAATAATATTGCATTGCTGTAAATTGTGACATTTTTATTTCATTTTTAAATACTTTATCTATAGTAACAGTGAGGACAATGTTTAACTCTATGAGAAGGTACTTGCATTAATAATTTGCATAATAATTTCGAATTCAGCGTAATTTTTTTTCAAATTTGCATTTGTTCTGCATGTAGAATAATATGCATCATATATCAACATCTTTGCATCAATGACATGATACTATAATTGTTTCTTGCATATTGAAAATGCATAAATTCTTCAAATATCTTTGAAAAATGATTTCACAAATAGGTAGATATTTTGTATATATTCTCTATTTAATTGAAAATTTATGTAGTGTTCATTTGGATCAAAGATAAAATAAAAGGTTCATGTTCATGTTATAATTGATAATAGATAAATTACATACTAATTGATGATAATTGTGTGCTTTATTCTATATTGTATCGTTGTTGTATTAATATTTTTTTCAATCTTTAAAGCTAAAAAAAATACAAAGATGATTTTACATTGCTCGTTGTAACCGAAAAGTAAATTCTCAAAAATTTCCAACACTTCTGAAGAAAATAACATAGATATGCACAACTATTAATTTGTCCCACGTTCATCCAATTGTCCATATTGGTGATGTATAAGTGAAACGTTTTGACCTCATTTAATGAGTTGGATATAATAATTTAAAAGGAATAAGTAATTGACATTTTAGTATTCTTCTTTGTTTTGTAGAATGCAATTTGTTACACGATTTATGTATGAAAATTCAACTTTGCAAACTTTTAACATTCAATATAAAATACAGTTTGTAATTGCACTATGATAACAATCAAAACAACTAATTGATCTAGAGTCAAGAGTAATGTAGACTTGGTTTTTGAAACTTTAATGGTTGAACTTAATTTTCAAATTTTCCCAAAAATACACATACCCTATAATGATGTACTTGTTCGAAGTTTAACTGATAATGTCATAATGCATTTGGATTCTTTTAATCATAGCATAATGCATTTGAATTCTGTGGATAGTACCCATTAAAAATCCTCACGGTGCCATTTGTCCAATTAGACAATTATGAACGGAACAACTCATTGTATCTGTCCGATCAACATGTTTCCTACGAAAATAGGACAAAAAATATATATTAACAAATAAAAGATCTAATGTTGAGAATTTGATAAACATAATATTTTGCGCATTTTATATTGTGTAATGCTTATTTATAGATTTAATGTCTATGATGCATTATTCTAAAATATTATTTTGTGTTTATTTTAAATTACATATTTGTAGCAGCAGCACTTAAAAGATTCAAGATCCATTCAAACTAATAAAAATTTGCTTTATGTTGAGCAGAAAATTCAATCTAAAGTGCCAACATTTTGGAATTGATCGACCAAACAAAGATATTTTCACAGCAATATTACAACAATAATATGGGAATCAACAAGTGCACTTAAGCTGGAGTTAAGAGTACCCACGAAAAGAATGGTTCTGGTGCATTTGGCTTCAAAATGTCCAAACAGTTGACTGATACATGCTAATTTTTGAAAATTGTTGCAAATATCTTCACATTTTGAAATCTGCTATGCTTTCTATAAATATCACCCACTAGTCCTCTGAAAGCTACCTCGGGTAGGAGTTTAATATTTAGTTGAGTTTAATATTTAGTTTATATCTTTGTTTTATTTGTTTTTACCAACTAGACTAACATTGATAAATCTGTTTAATTCAACATTTTTTGCTCTTTGTTATTTAATTTAGTTACAATATAATAGTTTTGTCAAAAGATAAAGTATAGTTTTGTTTGTTTCGTTTTAATGGTGGTTGTCTTCTCTAATTTACATGCATTTTGTTGTAACTTCAATTAAGTTCTCTTGCAATTTTTATTTCTTTCATTAAATTATTCCCAGTTAATTTTGCAGTTGCAGTAATTACTCTGCTTTTGTATAATTAGTTTGAAACCCTAAAAACCCAAGTTTTCACATAACTCGTATGAGGATCTTTAACAAATATTTCCAACTTCTTATGAAACCGATTCATACTCACACACACTACAAAAGTGTGTCTAGTAGCGTATTTATTATAGTTGTGATTTCAAAGATTAATTTGTTGATCGCATTAGAAAAAGAAAAAAGTTTGATTTTTTTAATTATTTTTAAACTACTATGTTAACTTATTTTCTTGACACAACAGAGAAAACAACATATGAAGAATAAAAAAATTTGATTTAACCAAAAATGATGTTTAGAGGTGAATATTTATGATCATGAACCTTTATAACAAGTATTTGGAATGGTCTTGAAAATAAAGTAAAATATTATTTTGTAGAAAATTATTTGTGTAAAGTCCAATACTATAGAGTTGATATTCTAATAAGTCAATGAAAATGATCAGAGAGGTGTGCCAATAAAAATATAGAACTAGAACTTCATATATCGTTATTCTATGAGATTAGAAATAATCAATACATCCTGGGTTCCCGTCCAAAAAAAACATCGTGGCAAACTATGTTTAGACTAAAAGAACCTATACCTTTTGTTTAAACCATCGTATTTAACTACCACATCCAAAGCACGTGTCAAACTACTATGTTTAAAGGTTTCACAAGCATAGATATCACATAACTCGATGAAAATAAGACAAAAAGAGAATCATATGTTCATCAATGTATTACTCAAAGAAAAAGTACTCACAAAATTTTATTATCTTTTTCACTAAAACACATAATATCCAAAATCTTGAACGTTCAAGATAATTAGTATGATATCAACATGACTAACAAAACCTTTTGTTAATGTATTTAAGTCAATCTAAATTTATTGTATGTAATAACAATAAATTAGCTATTCAGTTGGCATAATTTCAAGCTCAAAAAAATATTGTGCGTAGTAGTCATCCATGCATATAAAATGCACGGCTAGCGCTTTGAATATTCAAGGCAAGGTGTATTTAAAAGGAAGTACATATGATGCATGGCTTAAGAGAATATGAAGAAGCGTAGAGCAGACGAAAGACATCTTTCAATTTTGATTGTTAATTTTACTAATATTAACTATTTAAATTTTAGAGTACACCAAAAAAAAATCAACTATTATATCATCCCTAATGAACAATATCATACAAAATCACAAGAAAATAGTAAAAGGAGATACTCGGAAACAATTTGCTCAAACTAAAAGGTAATCTTTATTTATAATAAATTAAATATAATATATACATGTGTGTGTACATATATTTGTATATACATATATATACATATATGTATGCATATCTTATTATGAGTAATATGCTCCATCCATTAATTTAAGCTATTTAAGAATATAGCCTGTTAAAAAAGGCTAAATTGTATGTTAATTATTATTAATTTGCATCAATTTTACCAATAATGTAACAAACATGAATGAAATTACCCACCTGATTACACTCATTTGTAAGATTAGTTCATAATACAAATGTGTAAATAAATCCAACATAATAAGCTTAAATCATAAAAACAACATCAATTTTCTAGTAATTACAGCCTTATTAGAGTTTGATGTAACTAACTGACAACATTATCCATTATAAAAGGAAGAAGAAAACAGCACAACAAAGAAAATTGGTAGCATATAATCACAATAGTTTCGTATTGATGGTTTTATCAATTTATGCTATGAAGATTTTAATAAACCTTTGTCCAAAAATTATGTGGTTATGCTTCAGTTGAATTAATTCCATCTGTTGGGCATAACACAATATTTGTTACTTTTCATAAATTGAGCATAAATTTTAAAGGATATGCATCATATGTAATCCTTTAATGTAATGCCTTTAATGGTTATTGTAACAACCCGGGATTTAGGAGATTACCGAAATATTAAATTATAATGTAAATTATAATTTAATATGGGAATTATGAATTTATACATGGAATAAATTGATAATAATATTGTTTATTTAAAATAAACAATGTTTGTTGATTAAGAGTTGGGTTTTTAGTGTAAACAAATGGGAAATAAAATTTGAAACGTGGTATGGAATGAGAGTAATGATGAAAATAAATTATTGGGTTAAAATTTATAATATTGGAGTTTTGTTCAGATATTAGTTTTTTATTCCGAAACAAAAGGATAAACACGAAGAAAATAAATTTTTGTGCTATAATTAAGTTTGAAATAATGTTTTAAAGCTCTAAAAATGTTAAAAGCATTTTTATACACGTTAATGAACTTAGGAATAAATTTTTATTAGTAAAAAATGATGAAAATGGTGATTTTTCACTATTAATGTGAATATTGGTAAATAATTGATATTAAATTGTGAAAAATAATATTTTTAATTGAAAATTTTAGTTTTTAACATTAATTCCCTTCGTTAAAACGTGAAAAATGCAATTTGTTACATGTGATTGGAGTTTTTATCAAAAAGTTATGAAGGAATTAGTGTTAATAACATATATAAACACAACAAAAATTATTCTAAGTGTTCTTATTGGGTTTGGGTCCAAAGATTAGCCTACTCATTATCCATAAGATGCTTCTAGTAACCAGCGTAGTCTTTCTTCTTTCTCATTCCAGAAGAAAAAAAAATATAGAGCTCTTAAAACAAAATAAAAAAATCAATAATTGCCTCCTTTAAAAATCCAAAATCCGCCTAAAATTGTTAGAATCTAGAGTTAAATTGGATTCTAAGCTATCCTACGGGTAATCTCCAACCTTTTAGGTTCTCTAATCCATCCAAAGTTTGGATTTTTATTTACTGTAATGTTATTTTCATTGATTTTCTTTCTGCATGTTCCTATTTTGCAATCTACAGGCTATTGAAGGCCATTTCCTTGCTAAATCCATCATTTTGTTGTTGAACCATTGCTAAATCAAGTTGTAAGCAAGGTAAGAGTTTTCTTATAGCAAGCTAAAGCAAAATATCAAGTTTTGCTATCAATTTGTTGCTTGCAATGCTCTATATATTGAACCAGTTTTCAGTTTTGTTGCTGAAAAGTTGCTATGTTCAAAAAAAACACAACTTTCTCATCTTGCAGGGAAATGCTGTCAAATTTTAGTATGTTGTTGTCCATGTACTAAAGTTTATTTTTGCAAATTTTATTCAATTTCGGACAATTTTGATATCTAAAACACATCGTCAAGTTGGCAAAAACTAGATTTGCAGCTGAGTTCAGTTTTGTGTTTGAAAAGTACCTTTTGGAAAAAACATAACTTTCTCATCTTGCAGCGAAATGCTGTCAAATTTTAGTATGTTGTTGTCCATGTACTAAAGTTTATTTCTGCAAATTTTTATTCAATTCCGGACATTTTCGATATCTGAAACACATCGTCAAAGTTGGTTAGAAACTAGATTTGCAGTTGAGTTCAGTTTTGTATTTGAAAAGTGCCATTTTAGAAAAAACATAACTTTCTCATCTTGCAGCGAAATGCTGTCAAATTTTAGTATCTTGTTGTCCATGTACTAAAGTTTATTTCTGCAAATGTTTATTCAATTACGGGCAGTTTTGATATTTGAAACACATCGTCAAAGTTGGCTAGAAACTAGATTTGCAGCTGATTGTGTTTGAAAAGTGCCATTTTAAAAAAAAAATTCTCATCTTGCAGCGAAATGCTGTCAACTTTTAATATGTTGTTCTCAATGCGCTAATGTTTATTGCTGCAAATTTTTGTTCAATTCTGGGCAATTTTGATATCTAAAACACATCGTCAAAGTTGGTCAGAAACAAGATTTTCAATTTGCAACATTTTTCGTTAGTTTTCGCTGCTATTTTTGAGTTAATTAATGATTGAATTGAAAAGTTTGATGATGAATTTTGAAGCTATGATATCTGATAACGGATAAGCTTAGTTTTGAAGAAATTTGAAATATAAATTTTATTTAAATTCAAATATCGTTAAATATCGATATTTGGAGAATTTGATGGTTTTAATTATTTTTGCTTTCGAATAAATTTTGGAAAACTTCCTAAAAATCATGGTTTTGAAAGTAAATGTTTTAAGTCATTTTAAAGGTTTTTTAATCAATTATTTAGTATTTTAAAGTATTTTATAAATAGATAATCTATTTAAATAAGGGTTTTTTTTTCTTATAAAGCTTCTATATATAAATTTCTCAAAATCGTTTATAAATCATATTTTCTCTATAAAATTATTTTAAATACTTTTTAGCTTATTCTTGTGAATTTCGACGTATAAGAATGAAAATTAAATGATTTAGTAAAAATACGTGGTATAGGATATGTGTTTTTGCTTTATCGCTCAATATCGGACTTGTAAGATCGAAACCAATTTGAAGTGATATTTGAGATGATTTAGAGGTTGCCTAATATTGACGAAGGTTACTAGTTCAAGAACTACTCTTTTTGAGTATATTCGATGACGAACCAATCTAGACGCGGTTTTCTTATAATTGCCGATGAAACGAGACAAATTTTGATGTTAAAACTTTAATTTGCGATTATCGTTAGAAATGACCATCACGATGTTCTTCATGCCTGCCAAGGAGATGCGGCGAGTTGTTTATTTGATGATGTTTTATGTTGGTTTTCTAATGTGGTATGTGGTATCGACTAACGATTAGTAAACCAATAGGTGCGAACGTATGGTATGGGACGTACGTTCATGCCTATCGGATTTCTATTCGAGAGGTTGAGACACATTCAAGATGTTACTAGTACTATAGACCGAGTACACGATTGGAGTCACTACGATATTTATGATGTTATTACTAGACTCTAATCATCACGATGTTATTACTCGGGTTTTGTGACTGGGTGTCATCACGATATTCCTGACTATAGTCAATCAAGATGATCACGATGTTATGATGTTATGTGACCCCAAGTTATCACGATGAATGATACCAAATAATAGTGGTACTAGTCAAGATGAAAAGCATGTGCAATTTCCTATGAAGTTTTCGATGTTCGATTTCACCTTTCTGTGATGTTCTTTGAATACGGCCTAGAGTACGATATAGGCTACATTTATATTATGCTATATATCGTGATTTCGATTATGATTGCATTTAACTCTTATTAAGTTCTTATGATAGATTATGATGATTTGATGTTTCTTTATGAAGTTATTATATGGTTCTCATCCCTTATCCACTTTACTTATAGATGTCCTTAAGAGAAACCATATGCATATTACTTATTGAAATCCCTTGAAATAGATAGATGGATCACTGATGTCCCCTTTCATATGAATGATATGATGAATAATATGTCGTTCCATTGGCAAGAACGGAGTGATTCTCATCCTTTCGCTTATTACTGTGATCCTTACTACTGATAAACTCTAGCTTGCCTGACCCGTGTGTGCTTTTCGCTCCGGTCAGACCGAGTTGCAGATTAGGTATGAATTGCTGCTTCCCTTGGATCGTTTTGCTGGCTTTTGTTGGACTTTATCATTTTGGCTTGGATATCGTACTTTTTGAGCAGTCGATTCTTATGCTATCATGATGTGTATTTTTTTATGGGATGATTGTATATGTTATTGGTAGTCCGTGCTACTTATGTATGATGTACTATTATTATGACGTATGGTGATGTGTGTGTGTGTATACTCTGATCTGGGTTTACTGTTCTGTGACTAATACATTTACTTGCATATTGCATTTATTCTGAGACAGTCCGAAACCACCATAGTGTGCATTAGTTATAGACTAAGTGTGTCGACCACTGATGAGGTGATAAAAAAATAGAGACGTTTGACATGCTTAGCCCTTAACTAACGTATTACTACGATGGTCGCCCTTAACCAACCCTATTCTTTGCATTAGTAGACAAGATTACTTTGTAATTATCTTTACCAGTGTAGGTCTTGGGGTGGGGCGTCACAGCTTGGTATCAGAGCATTGTTTCAGAATATAATGTAATATATACAGAATAATATGCGAAATACCATACATCAAATATAATACATCTATATACATCATCGCTTAATCGTGATCGGTTTCACCTTGACCTTGCCTTGTCCCTGTCCTTGTTTTGGTTCGTGTCCATTTTTAATTACGTCGGGGTAGATAGAAAGGAATATGTCTAGGAATGTTAATTATAGTTCGTAGTATTTCTTAACTTCTGCACTTGAATTGCTAATATATCTATTTACCCTGCGAATAATCCTATCTTATCTTATCTTTCAGCTATGTCGAGTAGAGGTAAAGGACGCTCTTCGACGGCGGGACCGTCCAGTGGTTCTCATCTTGAAGGCGTATATATATCTACCGATCAGATCCTTGAGCTTATTTGGAGCACTCAGCCTCCCACTCCATCTCACTCCTCCTCCGCACAAATCCGCATTTGCGCGCATGTGTAGCGACTTCACACATCTTGGTGGCAAGATCTTTAAAGGCACTGAGACTGTTTTAGATGCCGAGGCGTGGCTCAGTTCTTGTGAGCGTATCTTTAGTCATATGGAAATCTCTGGTCATTACCAAGTTCTTGTAGCATCTAGCATGTTGCAAGAACGGGCTTTACATTAGTATGATCTACTTGTTGTTGAGGTTGATGAGTCCACTTTAGAGTGGGATCAGTTCCGTGAGAGGTTCGAACTCAAATTTATTTCAGAATCCGAGAAGGCTATTCTTGCTTGCCGTTTCCTTGATTTCAAACAAGGAAAGTCGACAGTTTCTGAGTATGTTGCATCTTTTGAAGCCTTATCTAAATATGGTCTCGAGCATATCTCCACTTCATATAAGAAGAATCTTAAGTTCGTTTCTGGACTTAAGAAATATCTGAAAAAGTCCCTCATGCTTCGTCTTGAGCTCACTTTCGAGAAACTTGTGGATGCGGCCCTTCAGCTTGAAGCGATCGAGAAGGAGAAAGATAGTAATGATGAGGGTAATGTTCGGGGAAACCCGAATAAGATGAAATTTTTCCACAAGTCTAGGCCGTTCCATCCTAGTAAGAAGAAGAAACATAGGGGATCTTTCCAGTCTCCAGCTACTGCTTCAGCTAAGCCTTTTTCATGCTTCAATTGTGGTGCGCCTGACCATCCAGTGAGAAAGTGTCCCAAGCCTAAGCGTTGTCTTTATTGTAAGAAGGAAAGACATTTGGTTTCAGCTTGTCCCAAAAGGGAGAAGGTTTCTCGTCAGGGTCATCTAGTGTGGCTATTACTTCTAGAGATGCTTTTCAGCCTCGAGGTACTTTTTCTTCCGTTCTAGAGGGCTCTATTTATTCCATGACCGTTCTATTCGAGTGCTCTTCGATACAGGTGCTTCTCATTCCTTTGTATCGAAGGAACTCATTGATGCTTTACAGTTAGATGTTTCTTGCATGCTTACTTCCTTACGGATTGCGAATCCTATCGGAAGATCCAAAACCCTTAGCCTATTTTGTGACGATGTTGAGATTTCGGTTTATGGATTTTCTTTTCGTGCAAATCTGCATGTGATTCCTTTCCTTGGTTTTAATATGATATTGGGTATGGACTGGCTAGTTTGATACGATATCAGGATTCTATGTTTGGAGCGAGTCTTATATCTTTGACATCTTGATTCTTCCGATCAGTTATCTCTTTCACTTCGTGATTCCGATTGTGTTTCCATGGCTTCTTTATTTGTTTTTGACTCGAGAGACGATGATGATGATGTATCTCGTATCCTGATCGTTTGTGATTTTTAAGATTTATTCGAGCTTGTTTTTGGTTTACCTCCTAAGAGAGCTATTGAGTTCCGCATCGATTTTATTCCTGGCACGCAGCCAGTTAGTCGTCCTCCCACGAGGATGTCTACACGAGAGAATGAGGAACACAAAAAGCAACTTCTCGAGCTTGAAGCCAAGCATTTTATCTGTTCTAGTTCTTCACCGTAGGGAGCCGCGGTAGTATTCGTGAAAAAGTCCGATGGGACTCTTAGGCTTTGCGTCGACTATCGCAAGCTTAATGAATTAACCATCAATAATCGTTACCCTTTACCGAGGATCGACGACATGTCCGATCAGTTGAGTGGTGCTAAGGTCTTTTCACAATTAGACCTTGTCACTGGTTTTCATCAGCTCCGAGTCACGGAAGATAGTATTCCTCTCACCGCATTCCACACTCGCTGTGGTTCTTATGAATGACTCGTCATGCCGTTCGGATTGATAAACGCACCTGCCTACTTTATTGATTTTATACTTTATCGATTTTATGAATCGAGTATTCCGAGAATATCTCGATAAACTTATGCTTATTTTCATTGATGACATTCTTGTATACTCGAAGTCCGAAGAGGACCATGCTCGACATCTTAGAATTGTTTTGAGTACTCTCCGACAGCATTAACTCAAAGCAAAACTCTCTAAGTGTCACTTCAGGGAAAAGCGAGTGAAGTTCTAAGGCCATGTTGTATCTTCAGAAGGTATTTCCGTTGATCCTTCTAAGATCGAGGCTATTCAGAGTTGGAAGAGGCCTGAGAATGTTCACGAGATTCGTAATTTTCTGGGTTTGGCTGGTTATTACCATTGTTTCATCAAAGACTTTTCCCGTATCGTGCTTCCTTTGACTAGCCTTACGAGAAAAAACATTCGATTTATTTGGTTTGATAAGTGTGAGGCTTCTTTTCAGAGATTGAAGGAGCTTCTCACTAATGCTCACATCCTTATAGTTCTTGAAGGGAACCAAGATCTTATCGTTTATGCTGATACCAATCATGGTGGCCTCGGTGTTGTTTTGATGCAGAGAGATCGGGTAGTTGCATATGCTTCTAGGCAATTGCGTCCGAATGAGATTTGGTACGCTGCCCATGATTTAGAGCTTGCAGCTATTGTCTTCGCTTTGAAGATTTTACGTCATTATCTTTTGGGAGAGCACTTCGTTCTTTTTACCGACCATAAGTCTTTTAAATATCTATTTACTCGGAAGAAGCTTAATATGAGGCAGCAGCGTTGGCTTGAATTTCTCGCGTCATATGATTTTGATATTCAGTATACCCCAAGGGAAGGGTAATCGTGTGGCGGATGCGCTTAGTCGCAAGCATTCGGCTGTTGTTTCTATAATGTTAGCCGAATGGGATGTCCTTGAAACTTTATCTTATTGTGATATTCGTGATCGAGCTTTTTCTTTCGATTCACCTGTCTTATTATTCAGTATGGAAGTTCGACCTTCTCCTTTAGATCGTATTTCCGCGGCTCAGCGGCGTGATTCCAAGACGTTGCGCCTTATTCGTCTTTGTGAATCTGAATCCCGTGATGTTGAGATGAGGGATTTCAGTATTGATTCTCATGGTTGTCTTCGTATGAAGGACCGTATTATTGTGCCTTCTGATTTAGCACTTAGGCGTGACATACTTGATGATTATCATCGCTCTAAGTATACTATTCACCCTTGCAATAGTAAGATGTATGCCGATATGCATCGCATTTATTATTGGGAAGGCATGAAGCGTGATGTCGCAAGTTATGTGGGCAATTGCATAACTTGTCAGCTTATTAAGGCCGAGCATCAGCGGTCATACAATCTTCTTCAGCCTTTAGAGGTTCCGTTGTGGAAATGAGATCAAATTTTGATGGATTTTATTGACGGCCTATCTCGTTCGAGGTCGGGTCATTCTAGCATTTGGGTTGTAGTTGATAGTCTCATGAAGTCTGCTTATTTCATCCCTATTAAGTCTAATAGGAATGCTCATTTTCTACCAAAGTTATATATCAAAGAAATCGTTCGACTTCATGGTGTTCCTTCATTTATTGTCTGTAATCGTGATCCTTTGTTTACTAATTATTTTTGGAGCAGCCTTCAACAAGCTTTAGGAACAAAGCTTAATCTCAGTACCGCTTATCACCCACAGTCTGATGGTCAGACTGAGAGGGTTAATCGTATTCTTGAGGGCCTTCTTCGTGCTTGCATTCTCGATTTCGGTGGTTCATGGAAGGATCATTTACCTCTTGTGGAATTCTCGTATAATAATAGTTTTCAGTCCAGTATCGATATGGCTCCTTTCGAAGCCTTATACGGAAGGCCATGTCGATCACCTTCTTGTTGGTTAAAATCTGAAGAGAAGTTTGTTTTGGGTCCGAATTCAGTTTGAGATTCTTCTGAGAAGATTATTCTTATCAGACAAAGAATGAAAGAATCGCAGAGCCGTCAGAAATCCTACGCAGACATTCGTAGGAAGCCTCTTGAATTCTCTGTGGGCGATCTTGTTTTCATTCGAGTTTCTCCGCTGAAGGAAGTTATGCGATTCAGTACAACTGGAAAATTGGCTCCTCGCTACATAGGACCATTTTCTATTACTGAACGCATTGGTTCAGTTGCATATCGAGTTTCCCTTCCACCTCATCTTTCGGGCATTCACGATGTATTCCATGTATCTCAGCTTCGGAAGTGCCTTAGAGATTCTGATTCCGTTATTGATCTTTCCGATCAGTTAGGGCTTGAGATCTCACCAAACATATCTGTTGTACAGCGTCCTATTTACGTTCTTGACTCGGAGGTAAGGCGCCTTCGAAGCAAGAATGAGCCGCTCGTTAAGATTTAATGGTCCGATAATCCAAATGACTGTACTTGGAAAACCGAAAAATTTATCCAGCGATCGTATCCTGGATTCCTTTCTTCTCATGGTGTTGGTGAGAATCCTTTATCTCAAGCATTTGTTCTTTCTTTATTGTGATGGTTTAATGTGTGATTTACGGACTTCCCTCAAGGAATTGCGATGGCACAATTTTGTTAAGGGGGAAGTCTATAACAACCTGCGATTTAGGAGATTAACGAAATATTAAATTATAATGTAAATTATAACTTGAATTATGAATTTATATATGGAATAAATTGATAATAATATTTCTTATTTAAAATAAACAATGTTTGTTGATTAAGAGTTGGGCTTTTAGTGTAAACAAATGGGAAATAAAGTTTGAAACACTTTATTGGTGGTATGGAATGAGAATAAATGATGAAAATAAATTACTGGGTTAAAATTTATATTATTGAAGTTTTGTTCCGATATTAGTCTTTTATCCCGAAACAAAAGGATAAACACGAAGAAAATAAATTTTGTGGTATAATTAAGTTTGAAATAATGTTTTAAAGCTATAAAAATGTTAAAAGCATTTTTATTACACATTAATGAACTTAGGAATAAATTTTTATTGGTGGAAAATGATGAAAATAGTGATTTTTCACTATTAATGTGAATATTGATATTAAATTGTGAAAAATAATATTTTTAATTGACAATTTTAGTTTTTAACATTAATTTCCTTCGTTAAAACGTGAAAAATGCAATTTGTTTCATGTGATTGGAGTTTTTATCAAAAAGTTACGAAGGAATTAGTGTTAATAACATACATAAACACAACAAAAATTATTCTAAGTGTTCTTATTGGGTTTGGGTCCAAAGATTAGCCTATCCATTATCCATAAGATGCTTCTAGTAACCAGCGTGGTCTTTCTTCTTTCTCATTCCAGAAGAAAAAATATACAGAGCTCTTAAAACAAAATAGGTAAATCAATAATGACCTCCTTTAAAAATCCAAAATCCGCCTAAAATTGTTAGAATCTAGAGTTAAATTGGATTTTAAGCTATCCTGTAGGTAATCTTCATTGCTAAATCAGGTTGTAAGCAAGGTCAGAGTTTTCTTACAGCAAGCTAAAGCAAAATATCAAGTTTTGTTGCTTGCAATGCTCTGTATATTGAACGGGTTTTCACTTTTGTTGCTGAAAAGTTGCTATGTTCAAAAAAACCTAACTTTCTCATCTTGCAGCGAAATGCTGTCAAATTTTAGTATGTTGTTGTCCGTGTATTAAGGTTTATTTCTACAAATTTTTATTCAATTCCGAGCAGTTTTGATATCCGAAACACATCGTCAAAGTTGGCTATAAACTAGATTTGCAGCCGAGTTCGGTTTTGTGTTTGAAAAGTGTCGTTTTAGAAAAAACATAACTTTCTCATCTTGCAGCGAAATGCTATCAAATTTTAGTACATTGTCGTCCATGTACTAAAGTTTATTTCTGCGGATTTTTATTCAATTCCAGGCAGTTTTAATATCTGAAACACATCGTCAAAGTTGGCTAGAAACTAAATTTGCAGCTGAGTTCAGTTTTGTGTTTGAAAAGTGTCGTTTTAGAAAAAACATAACTTTCATCTTGCAGCGAAATGCTGTCAAATTTTAGTATGTTGTTGTCCATGTACTAAAGTTTATTTCTGCAAATTTTTATTCAATTTCGTGCAGTTTTGATATCTGAAACACATCGTCAGAGTTGATTGGAAACTAGATTTGCAGCTGATTGTGTTTGAAAAGTGCCATTTTAGAAAAAAAACATAACTTTCTCATCTTGCAGCGAAATGCTGTCAAATTTTAGGATGTTGTTGTCCATGTGCTAAAGTTTATTGCTGCAAATTTTTGTTCAATTCTAGGCAATTTTGATATCTAAAACACATCGTCAAAGTTGGCCAAAACAAGTTTTCAATTTGCAGCATTCTTCATTAGTTTTCGCTGCTGTTTAGATTTAATTGATGATTGCATTGAAAATTTTGATGATGGATTTTGAAGCTATGATATCCAATAACGAATTAGCTCATTTTGAAGAAATTTGGAATTAAATTTTGTTTAAATTTTATTTAAATTCAAATATTTACCAATATCGATATTTGAAGAATTTGATGGTTTTAATTGTTTTTGCTTTCAAATAAATTTTGAAAAATTTCTTAAAAATCATGGTTTGGAAAGTAAATGTTTTTAAGTCATTTTAAAGGATTTTTAATCAATTATTTAGTATTTTAAAGTATTTTATAAATAGATAATCTATTTAAATATGAGTTTTTTTCTTATAAAGCTTATATATGTATATATATATATTTCTCAAAATCGTTTATAAGTCCTATTTTCTCTATAAAATTATTTTAAATATATTTTAGCTTGTTCTTGGAATTTCGGCGTATAAGAATGAGAATTAAATGATTTAGTAAAAATACGTGGTATGGAACATGTGTTTTTGCTTTATCACTCGATATCGGACTTGTACGATCGAAACCAATTTGAAGTGATATTTGAGATGATTTAGAGGTTGCCTAATTTTGACGAAGGTTACTGGCTCGAGAACTACTCCTTTTGAGTATATTCGATGATGAACCCATCTAGACGCAGTTTTCTTATAATTGTCGATGAAACGAGGCAATTTTTGATGTTAAAACTTTAATTTGCGATTATGGTTGGATATGACCATCATGATGTTCTTCATACTTGCCAAGGAGATGAGGCGAGTTGTTTATTTGATGATGTTTTATGTTGGTTTTCTAATGTGGCATCGACTAACGATTAGTAAACCAATAAGCGTGAACGTATTCATGCTTATCGGGTTCATATTTAAGCGGTTGAGACACATTCAAAATGTTACTAGTACTATAGACCGAGTACACGATTGGAGTCACTACGATGTTTATGATGTTATTACTAGACTCTAATCATCACGATGTTATTACTTGGGTTCTGTGACTGGTGTCATCACGATATTCCCGACTATAGCAATCAAGATGATCATAATGTTATGTGACCTTAAGTCATCACGATGAATGGTACCAAATAATAGTAGTACTAGTCAAGATGAAACGCACGTGCAATTTTCTATGAAGTTTTCGATGTTCGGTTTCACCTTTCTGTGATGTTATTATTTGAATACGGCCTTGAGTATGATACAGACTACATTTATATTAGGTTATATGGTATTTCGATAATGATTGTCTTTAACTCTTATTGAGTTATTATGATAGATTATGATGATTTGATGTTTCTTTATGAAGTTATTATATGGTTCTCATCCCTTATCCACTTTACTTATAGATGTCCTTAAAAGAAAATATATGCATGTTACTTATTGAATTCCCTTGAGATAAATAGATGAATCACTGATGTCCCCTTTCTTATGAATGATATGATGAATAATATGTCGTTCCGTTGGCAACAACAGAGTGATTCTCACCCTTTTGCTTATTACTGAGATCCTTACTGCTGATAAGTTCTACCTTGTCTGACCCGTGTGTGTTTTTCACTCGGGTCAGACCGAGTGGCAGGTTAGGTATGGATTGCTGCTTTTCTTGGATTGTTTTGCTGCCTTTTGTTGGGCTTTATCATTTTGGCTTGGATACCATACTTTTTGAGTAGTCGACTCTTATGTTATCATGATGTGTATTCTTTTGTGGGATGGTTGTATATGTTATTCGGTAGTCCACGCTACTTATGTATGATATACTATTATTATGACATATGATGATGTATATATATGTACTCTGATCTGGGTTTACTGTTCTATGACCGATACGTTTACTTACTTGCATATTACATTTATTCTGAGACAGTCTGAAACCACCATAGTGTGCATTAGTTATAGACTAAGTGTGTCGACCATTGATGAGGTAAAGAAAAAAATAGAGACACATTCGACATGCTTAGCCCTTAACTAACGTAGTACTACGATGGTCGCTCTTTACCGGCCATATTCTCCGCATTAGTAGATAGAATTACTTTGTAATTCCCTTTACTAGTGTATGTCTCAGGGTGGGGTGTCACAGTTACCTACACTCATAATTTGAGTTTTGTTTCTTTCTCCGCGAGATGATTACAATAAATTAAGAAATTTTCCTTCCTTCGATACGATTTCATTTTAACTGCCTCATGCTAGTTTAGGCATGATTGGTTAAAGTAAACATACCTTTAGGTAACTAAAAGCAAATTACCATCCACTTTTATGTGTATTAAAAATGTAGTTGAAGACTAAATAATCACTTCCCGAGGCATAACATTTTTAGCTTAGAACGGATCTAATAACATCCGCACAGATCATAGATCCGAATTATATTATAATATACAAATATGTATACACTTTCAATAGTGATTGGTCCTTAAAATTCAAGTAATTATTTTTAGGATGTATGCAGAGCATAACTGTATGTCATGTAATAAACTGCAGAAATCCTATCAAGATAAAGACAAACAGTAAGAATTAACATTGGCAGCAAAAAGGCTTTGAAATAGCATAACAGAAAAAATAAGCGCTTAAGGATAAGGGGAGAATGGATACATACGTTCTGTTTGACGGTGCGAATAATTTGAAGACGAAGGTTGTCAAAATCTCCGTCGTCTTTCAGTTTTGTAATCACTTCTTCCGCCGTTGGCCGTTTTGACCTCCTCTCCTCCATTTCCTGTCGACTTCAATAGTTTTGAGATCAAGGTGAATTTGATGAAAGCGGTGGATATATCTAGACATTTAATAAAATTACATCATCCACCTAAATAGTTCTCTCGCTGACCTGTTGTATCCTCTCTCCTCCGGGTCCTTTTAATTTGCCGAAGTAATGACTCTTCTCCTCTATGTCTTTTATCAAACGACAAAGTCCATATTTCTCCTTCCATTTTTTCTTTTTTGTTCTTTTTAAGTGTGTTGCTTTGGACACCCAAACAAATACGTCTCCGACTTGAGGCTATCATTAAAATTTTGATTTAATTGCTTCTTAACGTCAGCTATTATTTTATTTTAAACAATCAGCCATCAAAGTATACCAAAACACTACAGTTTTTTCTCTTGATTCATCAACAAATTCAATTATTTTCAAACCATAAAAAAAAATCACATAACATACACAAAAATCAAAAATAAAATAATAAATTTTATTTTCTCAACTGTATTTTGGACGATAAAATTTTAACTAAATACGTGATGGATTAAAAAATAATTTATCAAATTAGCTTACATGTCTTTTGAAGCATTTGATTCATCATCTTCTTCTATAATCTAACTACCAAACACTTTTTCATTCTAAACGACAAGTGCATTATCAATTAATTGTGGCCAGTATCCATCATCTAACAAACAAAAAAATACAGAAAAAATATAAGGAAAAATAAGGCATAAGCTTTGAATGATAAAACAATACAACTCAATTTACATTGAGATTTTCGATTACAACATCATCATACTTCATATTCTCCAAAATTGTTTTGGCAATGAGATAATTTAACTCATCGTAGAATAACAGTAAAAAATACCTTAAATAATAAATCTAAGATTCAGATATAGAAGAAAAATAAACATTAAGAAACAAAATGTAAACTAAGCTCTTTGTGTTCATTAAAACTAGGATCATCCGTTGAATATTCACTTGGTTTCATATATATTAAACAAAAAGAGATTTTTTTGCTTTGGGGTATGAATTTGTCTTCTTCTAATGATGATTTTGATAGTGTACATGAGTTTTTCTAAAGGAGATGAAATGACCGTGGTTGTTTAGGGTTAAATGGGAAAAGAGATTTTAGTGGCCATAAGCATATGAAAAATATTGATAGGTAATAAAATTTAATTGGTAGCCAAAAGCATTTTCTTGGATGCCAATAGCAGCTCACTTTTTTTTATTTAATGCTTCATCGGTACATGTTAATTTTTTTAATAAGGGTAAAATGGGCCCAAGACCCAAACTAAACCGGGTAGAAAAAATCTTACCCGTGTATATGTGACGACCCAGAATTTTTTGAGTATTTGAAATTGGAATATCTAATTGATTTTAGATATTTGAAAGATTAATTTCAACTTGAATTCCAAACATCACTATTTATTTGATAATTAAATTATTGAATTTAATAATTGAAAGTTAGGTGAAATATTGAATCTTTTGTTTTAAGCTTGTTAAAAATAATTTGAAGGCTTGAGGAATTTATATTAATAGAACTGAAGATAGGAAAAGTTTTGAAATTGAATTTGGGAATGTTGTATTAAGTTTTGAAAATATATCGTTTAAATTGAATTTAAAAATAGCCTTCCGAGGCACAGTCTCGGAATTCGACGAATCCAGTTCCGTTTGATCCGTAATATTGAATTATTATCGAATTTCAATTTTCGTAGTGTTTGGAGTGATCGTTTGGCCTACGATAAGCAAACGCGCTGAATTTATATCAAAAATTCAATATAATAACTGGGTTCAAAAAGCTATCTTCTCCATACGATCGAACTAGGACTCGAAACCTTTTCCTTTGCATTCAGAATAGGGGTATAACATTATAAACGCCAAGCGACATGCCTCCATAGGGGTTCAAAATTTCGTGATATGTAATGTAAGATAATTTAATTATAAGATATAAAAAAAATATGGTCAAATCCATCTCCTTACCTTCTGAAATATGCTAACCCTTTACCTTTAAATCACGTTATTCCTTTTTCTCCTCCGTCAGTCGAAATCGAATAAAAAAAAGGGAATCACGAATCAAATTCGTGCTTTTATTATTAATGTCACTCGCAACCCTAGAGCTTGCGCACGAAGTAAGATGGAGCTTGCGAGGCAGCGATAAGGAGGGCGAAGCTTGAATTTGTTGAGGCTACGGTTTGCGTTCACGATGCGAATGAGGCGAGGCGTTCGTTTTCGAACGCGAAGGAGTGGGAGGTCGTGCGAAATCGAGATGCCGGGATGCGCGAGGCGGCGCCGTAGGATATCGAGCCGTGTTCTGCAAGGAGGCGCTCTGGTGGATGGCTCGCTTGGGCACAACGTCGAGGTGGAAGGACTGAGCGTTGTGGCTTCGCGGGGGTCATAGTCAGTGATGCAGCGCCGTTAGTGGGAGGTCGCGACCTGGTAGTCATTTTCAAGAGGTGAGCGTGGAGCGTCGCGAGTGGATCTGGGGACTGAGCATGAGCGGTAAGGTATAGGTGTTCTTATTTTTTATTAAGATTAATAAATATGTATATACATATAGGATTTGGGGAAAAATATTTTGAATTATAAACTGTTTTTAGGAAAGAAAAATTTTAACGGTAAAGAAAATTGTTGTTAGTTATGTACTGTAAAAAAAAGTATAAATAAATATACCCGCATATCTTTTTAGTTTAAAGGTATATAGATAAGCAGAAAAATAATAAATATAGATAGACAAAATTTAGAAAAAAAATAGAAATTTTAATGGTAATATAGATTATTATTTTGGTATATATTTATATAGGTTTTGGTATCTATGGAGACTATTTTTATAAGGATATGTGCTTTCAAAAATAAAATAAATATACACCTATTTATAATTTGCTAGTTTATTTTTTTTAAACAATGGATTTAGTGATTAACCTGTCTTATTAACATATTTAATTATTTTTAGTTACTAGAAGCCTATTAAAGGAAAATTAGCTTGATTAAATTATTAGTTAAGTAAATGTATAAAATGGTAATTAATTGTTCGATTTGTTCAAATATAAATAAATCATCTAATGTTTTTACAAGGACAAAACCGGGAAAACCAAGTCGAGTTGAAGTGGATGGAAATCTAAGGATAAAGGTGAGTTAATCTCACTCATCTTGGTTTTTTTTAATGTAAATGGTTAAATTTAAATAATTGGTTGAATGATTGAATTGATATGATATGCTATATTATATATAGTAGTATATATAGTATATATTGGAGTGATTGATTTCCCGCACTATATAGCGGATGAGACCCTATGCGCCGCATAATAGCGGATGATATTATATTAATCTCATATACCGCGATATTCCACCTCGAAGTGGAATTGGTATTTTATTGTGCTAACATCTGTGGATGCAGGAAAACAGGTTGGAGGGATCCAACTGGATTCCTCAAAATATTTAGATTTATTTAAAAAATTTATGATATGATTATTGGATATTCTGTGATGAATATTATTGATAATTGGAATAATGAATGTTATGGTTTGCTTGAATATATTTCATTACACTGAGTTATCAAAATATATAGAATTGGATTTTTGGAAAGAAAATAAAAGGATGAATTTTTAAGTGAAATAATTATAGAGAATTTGAATAAAAATAAGAATGAATTGGAAATAAATTTGGAAATTGATTTAGGTGTTTGAAATTGAAAATTTAGAGGGAAATTGAGACTTGAAGTTTATAAACTGGGTTTATAAAAGTGAAGTAATATATTAGTGGATATTTGGAAGAATAAATTCACGGTGGGAATTTATTAAAGGAATGGGTAGATTTGTTTAAAATTAAATAGTGATTTATTTTTAAAAGATGTGGAAGGGAAGCGTATTTTCCTGAATAGCCAAGTACGTTTAAAAAAAAATTTAAGTATAAGTAAAAACTTTTAAGTTATTTAAAAAGAAGTATGTTTAGAAAACTTATTATCTCTAAATGTTTAAATTCTAAAATTTTCTTTAATCTATTATAGTAGTAATTATTTAAAGATGGCTTGGTATTATGTTTTAAAAATTAGAAATTTAGTTTTATATTGTACAAAGTAGTTTTATTTTAAGTATTTTTAAAGTATATATTTTGAATAAGTATTAAAGTAATTCTTAATTTAAATGTTTTAAAGGATATTTTAAAATAAAGTGTTTTAAAGTATTGTAAAAATCTAAAGTTTTTGTGCTTGGTATTTTCAGTGAAAATAAATATATGTTCATGAGAAAATCGTGATTTGAAAATTGTTTTCAAAAGGGTTGAAAATAGAAATATATCTTGCGAAGATATTTTGGGGTTATTAAATAATTCAGGAGAAATTATTTATGTTTGATGGTTATTGTGAATGTTAATTGATAGTTAAATAACCGACTATCAATATTGGCCAATGCGCTTTGAATGTGGTTTTCTTATGCTGGTATTCCATACTGACTCGGGTGTTATTTCACCATAATGCTCGGGTCAGACCGAGTATTACAGATTTTCAAGTAAGGACGTTCTGGAGCTCAGGAGGCGAGCTGGATGACAGGAGCGTATGGAGTGTTTCCGTTGTAATGTATTTTTGATTTTCCGAGCCATGTTGTTTTGTATATGTCCAGTGTTTGAGTATGTGTGTAACTCTGATGTATTAAAATGTAATTGATAAATATAATATTCTTTTGTAAACTGTTATTATTTGATATTATATTTTGATCCACTGCGAATGTGAGAATTTGTGTTGTGTTTTCTGTTTCTTCTTCTTCTATCTCTTCCTTCTTCTTCTAACTATCTGGAATTTTTGGGTTCGAAAATTCCGGGCTGTTACAGTGGTATCAGAGCTGAAGTTTAAGCGAGAACCTTGGCTCTGGTGGGAGCACTCATTTAGGGTAGGGTCAGTGTTATCCTAGAATGAGTCGAGTTATATATATATATATATATATATATATATATATATATATATATATATATATGAAAGTGTACTTGTTATTTTATGATATAAAGATTTTAAATGATTTTATATAAGAATATATTTTGATATATATATATATAAAGCAATATTTCTTACTAATAAATGTTAAGGTAATTGGTTGTTAAATTATTGGAATTAAATTAAGAGGTAACAGAAATACAACCAAACCGAAATTGAATGAAGATTAGTTTGAAATGGATTCAAACTGAAATTAAAATCTTAAATTTGGAAAAAGTTTTAAAATAAGATAATAATGAATTGGTTTCCAGATATGATAATCTTGGCCATTATCATAAATAGTTATTGTGTTTAATAATGATATATTTGTTAATAAGTAAGCCAAATGAAGTAAACTTTTAAGATGAGTATAACTTCTAAATAGAAGTGGGTTTTAAATTGTGGAATTTTAAAACCTAAATCTAGAAACATTTGGATAGTTTCAAAATGTTAAGAGAAATTTGTTGTAAATTAAAAACCAAAGGTGGTTTAAAGTTTAAGGATGACTTGGTGTGTAAAGGAAATAATATGTATATATGAGGAATATACATAATATCAAAAATAGTTTGAATAAACTTTAAATGTTGAGTTTTAAATTTGGAATGAGATGTGATACCCAAAGTAATAAGTTTTAGAACTTATAAGTCGGGAGATTATTAATATGAAGTTTAAAATTTGAAATGGAAATTCAAATTGAGTAAGGTTGGCTGGATTAAGTAAATTGAACTTAACTTTGGGAAAGTTAAATAAGTTAACAAGCAACCTGAATTGCAAAATTTCAAGATGAAATTGGGATTTAATTTGGAAAGTTGAATGGTTAATTTGAATTGGATTAATTTAAAAAAAATCGAAAATGAGTTCAAATTCAAATGGGAATTGGGATTAATTCATATAAAAATTGAAATGATTTGAAATTAAAGTGGATTCAGTTTGAAATTAGTCTAAACTAATTTGAATAATTTGGAATTGTAATTAAAGCGAATACGCTTAAAATCAAATGGAATTTGATTTGAATTTGGAAAGAAACTGAGGTTAATTCAACTTAAATTAGGGATAAATCAAGCTCAAGGGAAATTGAAGTTATTCAAATTAGAATTGAGTCAATTTAAATGGAAGTAGAAATTTAAATTGAATTGATGGGGAATTGAACAGTTTGGCTCTGGACTATTTTCAAAATAAATTATTTTAGTATAAATATATTTTCCTAACTATTTACTATACAACTTTTCTTTTTAAATTCCAAAACTATCTTATATTTACTTAACAACTACTTTTGAAACTATTTAACTATTTTACAACTATTTTATAAACTAATTACTATTTTTCCAACTAGTTCATAACTAGTTATGATTTTACCACTATTTTGCAATTATTTTACTGTTTTTCAACTATTTTACAATTACTTAACTATTTTACAACTATTTTACAAACTAATGATTATTCTTCAACTACTTGTGTATTTTTAAAATTTTCAAGCTATTTACTAAATACAAACTGGTCGGAGTTCAAACTGTTATTGATTAAATACCTAACTGAGGTAAGAGTTGAAGTGATAATCTAAATGGGGATTAAGGAAAATGTGAATAAGTGAATAAAATCAAAGTGAGGATGAATAGAAAGGGAATTGATTTGGCTAATAATCAATGAAGTTAGATATATAGGATGAACGTATATTATTCTATTCGCATAATGATTTGATCCAGATTCGAGCACAGAATTTCAAGATAGTTATATCGATCCGAGTTGGGATTTTTCACTCGATTTTCGACGACGAATCTGGATATGGATTGTTGATTGGTTCTGTATATTCTCTATCATAGTTATGGCTATGCAAGGAGGATGACGGTTTCTGATCAAGAAACCAGATCTGAGTCCACACTAGGAAGTCGGGTGGACGATACTAGTTTGGAAGTGAAATTATGTGATTGAGTGAGCGATCAGATTGGTATATCGTACAGATGATATGTGTACATCGTACGGGTTTGAATGAAATTGATACTGGGAATTTGTGAATAGGAAATGTGAAATGGTTTTTGTATTAGAAGGAATATTTTGTGAAATATACAATGAATAATGGTGGAAATTGGATATTTCTATGGTAAAAATTTACTTTATGGAAGCGAGTAAATTTGGTAAGCGACTTTATAAAAGAGTGATCAATTTTGAATATTTGATTTAGAATAAACAAAGTTATATATCTTTGTTATATGAGATAAAACTCCTCTTGTTAAATCTATAGCCAGAAGAAAATGGTTTTTGAAAGTATTTGAAGTATAAAAAGGGTTTCATACAAGTTTGAAATGATCCAAAGATTTTTATCAAGGATTATATATATCTATATAAATAAAGGATCTTATGAGGATTTTGGAAAAAGGTTTTGAGAACCTTTGGATTTGGAAAGGCTTTTGATTTTTGGGTAAAATGAATATTGGAATTTGGAAAGCCTAGTTTGAGAATTATCGATTTTGGGATAATCGATTTTGTGTAAAGGAGCGTTATATGAGAATCATACTAGGTGTATGATTTGGAAGATACTATATGTGTATAGTATAAAGTGTTTTGAAAATGGCTCTGGGAAAAAAGGCGCTCCCTTGAAATGAACTTCTCAGGAGTGCCACAGGATGGTACTGTCTTGAACCCTAAGGGGGGATTCTAAAGTTGATCTTGTGAGAAGTCCGGATAAAACTAGTTCCTAAGGATTATGTGTAGTGTGGAGCGAAAGTCAAGGGCGCTGAGGCCTACAGAGGCATTTGGGTTATGCTGTGACGATAGTGTAACTCGATGTCACTGCGATCTACTGCAGACTATAGCGAAAGTCGTGTGTGCTGCAGAGAGCCAACAGTCCGCGTTTGATTTTATATCCGTAGACTGCGACCTATGGTAACATAGCGAAAGTCGTGTGTGCTGCTGAGAGCCAACAATCTGCATTTGATTTTACATCGGTAGACTGCGACCTATGTGGAAGTGGAGAAGTTTCATTTTTTATAGCGAAAATCGAGGGCGCTGATGCCTATAGTTACATGGACTTTTGTTGCGATAGCAACCTAACCCTGAAATGTAACCGCGATCTGTTGTGGATTCCATGGCGTAATCGAGGGGCGTGGAGTGCCTACAGTTACATGGACTTTTGCTACGATGGCAACGTAACCCAGGATGTAACTGGGACCATGGATGGGGGTGATGATTTACAGAGCATTCTCACCAAAGATATTTCCTCTATTTTCAAAAATTGTTTTCTATATTTTCAATAAAATTATTTTCTCAAGTATTTTCACTGGGTGTTGAAAACGAGTTTACCAAGTACTTATAGATTTTCAGTTTTACGCCTGATCAACATATGATCGAATTTATGTGAGAACAAGGATGGGTTTGTCGAAACATCGATTTATAAAAGTATTTTTATAAAAACCATTTTAGTAATATTATATAGATATTAAAAAGTGTTTAAAAAAATTGAACTCAGGAAAATTTAATGAAGTGATTTTTGTAATAAAATTGAATATTGATTTAAAAGTTGGAAGTAAGCTAATTAGCTAGATAAATTATTTGATAGAGTATGTTAATAAAATATAACTCGGTTAAATAAAATGGATTGTAAGTTAATAATAAAGTTGGAGATAAACTCGAATTATAATAGAATTCGACTTGGATTGATAATGAATTAAAATAAGTGGAGATGTTGTAAAAATAAAATGGAATGGAATTATAATAGAAATGATTTGAGTTACAAATAAAATCCAATTCGAGTATAAATGAGTTAAGTATGTGCTTAGATATTATTTTGATAAATTGAGAAGGTGAATTAAAATAAAATGGATGGGCTGACTGAATTAAATGGAATTTGATTAGATGAGAATTAAATGGAAGTGAACTTAAATTTGAAGTTGGAATAAATTGAATAAATTAACTTAAGTTAAGAATAATGAGAAGCTCGACTTCGAGTAAGAATGGAAGACATTAAATAAAAGCTTGGATTGGATTAATTTGGAAATGGTTAGTAGTATACAAGCATGGAATGTGTCGAGCTAAATAAAATGGTTGTGAATGAATTAAAATGGAAGGAATTAAAATAAATTGAGTCGGAATCAATTTAAATTTGTTATAAAACTTAAATAATTATTTATTCACATGGATATCATCAAATTGCATAGAATGAATTGTTGTTTGACGTAAACGAAGGTAATTAAAATTCTATGAGTTGATAAAGATTAAATAAATTGGTTTTAAGATCAATTGAAGTGAATATGAGTTTGTTTTGCTTAAAAATGAATTGAATGTAAGCAATTGAGTTGTAAACCATTAAAATTGAATGGATTGGCACATAAATTGGTTGAAAGCAATTGAATTAGTTTTGAAATCATGTAAATTGCTCATGGAAAATGTTTGGTGCATATTGCTTATGAAATGCATGTGTTTAGCTATTGAAAGTAAATGAAATGTTAATAAATTTCATATATTTAGTACTTTCATGTTTGAATTGAGTAAGTACAGGTACCGGGAAGCCGTTTCATTGGATTTGGACGCGCTAATTGCTAAAATAATAAGACGCTTGTTTAAAAATGCCGAACAAAGGTACGCCTACGCAATAAAAATAGGAAATATGAACTGTTTTTGTTTTTCCGACCGTGTGGGATATATATATATATATATATATATATATATATATATATATATATATATATATATATATATATATATATATTGTCAAATTGCAAAAGCTCCTCCGTACAAAGGAGACTCTGCCAAAAAAATTCGAAAATTTTAGGAGTTAGAAAATTTTTGTTAGCAACAAAATGATTTCAAATTAGAATTGAAATAAGGATTTTTGGAAATGGAAATTGAAACTAATTGTTTAGTTGGAACTAAAGGATCAGGAAAGTGAATTTGGGATTTTTGATGTCGGAGGATAAATTGAAATTTGCTCGGCAAAGGTATGTATTTGAATTTCTGTATGAAATTTGATGATTTTCTGGTCTAGCCACTTGGCTTTTTGTTTTTTTTAGAATTTGGGAGCTCGTAGAGGCATTTTGTAGTTGTACCGAGCTAGCCGCGCAAAGGAGACGTTGGCAAAAAATTTCGGAAATTTAGGGAGTTAGAAAAATTTTGAGAAAATTTTGAGAATTCAAAATTTGGTTTTAAATTCAAATTTGAATTGTTAAGTATATAATATTATTGGGACTTATGGATAAGTTTGAAAAGCTAGAAAAAGGGTTAGTGTGTCTTTAATAAAAAGATTGTTTTGAGAATTGTTTGGAATTGTTTGGTTTTGGGAAAAAGTAAATGGGTATTGGATCATTCTTCTTAACTAGCAATTTCAGGGACGAAATTCTTTTAAGGGGAGGAATGTGATGACTCGGAATTTTTTGAGCATCTGAAATTGGAATATCTAATTGATTTTAGATATTTGAAAGATTAATTTCAACTTGAATTTCACACATCGCTATTTATTTGATAATTAAATTATTGAATTTAATATTGGAAGTTGGGTGAAATATTGAATCTTCAGTTTTAAGCTTGTTAAAAATAATTTGAAGGCTTGAGGAATTTATATTGATAGAACTGAAGATAGTAAAAGTGTTGAAATTGAATTTGGGAATGTTGTATTAAGTTTTGAAAATATGTCGTTTAAATTGAATTTAAAAATAGCCTTCCGATGCACAGTCTCGGCATTCGACGAAACCAGTTCCATTAGATTGGTAATATTGAATTACTATTGGATTTCAATTTTCGTAGTGTTTGGAGTGATCGTTTGGTCGTACGATAAGCAAACGCGCTGGATTTATATCGAAAATTCAATATAATAACTGGGTTCAAAAAGCTATCTTCTCCATACGATCAAATTAGGACTCGAAACATTTTCCCTTGCGTTCGTAATAGGGTTATAACATTATAAACGCTAAGCGACATGCCTCCATAAGGGTTCAAAATTTTGTGATATGTAATGTAAGATAATTTAATTATAAGATATAAAAAAATACGGTCAAATCCATCTATTTACCTTCTAAAATACGCTAACCCTTTACCTTTAAATCACGTTATTCCTTTTTCTCCTCCGTCAGTTGAAATCGAATAAAAAAAGGGGAATCGCGAATCAAATTCGTGCTTTCATTATTAACGTCGCTCGCAACCCTAGAGCTTGCGCACGAAGTAAGATGGAGCTCGCGAGGCAGCGATAGGGGGGGGGGGGGCGAAGCTCGAATTTGTCGAGGCTAGGGTTTGCATTCGCGATGCGAACGAGGCGAGGCGTTCATTTTCGAACGTGAAGGAGTGGGAGGTCGCGCGAAGTCGAGATGCCGGAATGCGCAAGGCGACGCCGTGGGATATCGAGCCGTGTGCTACAAGGAGGCGCTCTGGTGGATGGCTCGCCTGGGCACGACGTCGAGGTGAAAGGACCGAGCGTTGTGGCTTCGCAGGGGTCATAGTCAGTGACGCAGCGCCGTTAGTGGGAGGTCGCGACCTGGTAGTCATTTTCAAGAGGTGAGCGTGGAGCGTCGCGAGTGGATCTAGGGATTGAGCATGAGCAGTAGGGTATAGGTGTTCTTTTTTATTTATTAAGATTAATAAATATGTATATACATATAGGATTTAGGGAAAAATATTTGGAATTATAAACTGTTTTTAGGAAAGAAAAATTTTAACAGTAAAGAAAATTGTTGTTAGTTATGTACTGTAAAAAAAAGTATAAATAAATATACCCACATATCTTTTTAGTTTAAAGGTATATAGATAAGCAGAAAAATAATATATAGATAGACAAAATTTAGAAAAAAAATAGAAATTTTAATTGTAATATAGATTATTATTTTGGTATATATTTATATAGGTTTTGGTATCTATGGAGACTATTTTTATAAGGATATGTGTTTTCAAAAATAAAATAAATATACACCTATTTAAAATTTGCTAGTTTATTTTTTAAAACAATGGATTTAGTGATTAACCTGTCTTATTAACGTATTTAATTATTTTTAGTTACTAGAAGCCTATTAAAGGAAAATTAGCTTAATTAAATTATTAGTTAAGTAAATATATAAAATGATAATTAATTTTTTGATTTGTTCAAATATAAATAAATCATCTAATGTTTTTACAAGGACAAAACCGGGAAAACCAAGTCGAGTTGAAGTGGATGGAAATCTAAAGACAAATGTGAGTTAATCTCACTCATCTGGTTTTTTTTTTTTAAATTTAAATGGTTAAATTTAAATAATTGGTTGAATGATTTAATTGATATGATGTGCTATATTATATATAGTAGTATATATAATATATACTGTGGTGATTGATTTCCCACATTATATAGCGGATGAGACCTTATGCGCCGCATAATAGCGGATGATATTATATTAATCTTATATACCACGATATTCCACCTCGAAGTGGAATTGTTGTGCTAACATCTGCGGATGCAGGGAAACAGATTGGAGGGATCCAACTGGATTCCTCAAAATATTTAGTTTTGTTTAAAAATTCTGTGATATGATTATTGGATATTCTACGATGAATATTATTGATAATTGGAATAATGAATGGTGTGGTTTGCTTGAATATATTTCAATACACTGAGTTATCAAAATATATAGAATTGGATTTTTGGAAAGAAAATAAAAGGGTAAATTTTTAAGTGAAATAATTATAGAGAATTTGAATAAAAATAAGAATGAATTGGAAATAAATTTGAAAATTGATTTAGGTGTCTGAAATTGGAAATTTAAAGGGAAATTAAGACTTGAAATTTATAAACTGGGTTTATAAAAGTGAAGTAATATATCAGTGGATATTTGGAAGAATAAATTCACGGTGGGAATTTATTAAAGGAATGGGTAAATTTGTTTAAAAATTAGTAGTGAATTATTTTTAAAAGATGTGGAAGGGAAGCTTATTTTCCTGAATAGCCAAGTATGTTTCAAACAAATTTTATGTATAATGAAAAGTTTTGAGTCGTTTAAAAAAAAGTATGTTTAGAAAACTTATTATCTCCAGATGTTTAAATTCTAAAGTAAGAATTTTCTTTAATCTATTATAGTAGTAATTATTTAAAGATGGCTTGGCATTATGTTTTAAAAATTAGAAATTCAGTTTTATATTGTACAAAGTAGTTTTATTTCAATATTTTTAAAGCATATATTTTGAATAAGTATTAAAGTAATTCTTAATTTAAATGTTTTAAAGGATATTTTAAAATAAAGTGTTTTAAAGTATTGTAAAGATCTAAAGTTTTTATGCTTGGTATTTTTAGTGAAAATAAATATATGAAAATTCATTTCATGAGAAAAGCGTGGTTTGAAAACTGTTTTCAAAAGGGTTAAAAATGAAAATATATCTTACGAAGATATTTTGGGGTTAATAAATAATTCAGGAGAAATTATTTATGTTTGATGGTTGTTGTGAATGTTAATTGATAGTGAAATAACCGACTATCAATATTGGCCAATGCGCTTTGAGTGTGGTTTTCTCACGCTGGTATTCCAGACTGACTCGGGTGTTATTTCACTATAATGCTCAGGTCAGACCGAGTATTACAGATTTTTAAGTAAGGACGTTCTGGAGCTCATGAGGCGGGCTGGATGAGAGGAACGTATGGAGTGTTTCCGCTGTAATATATTTTTGATTTTCTGAGACATGTTGTTTTGTATATATCCAGTGTTTGAATATGTGTGTAACTCTGATGTATTAAAATGTAATTGACAGATATAGTATTCTTTTGTAAACTGTTATTATTTGATATTATATTTTGATCCGCTGGGAATGTGAGAATTTGTGTTTTGTTTTCTGTTTCTTCTTCTTTTATCTCTTCCTTCTTCTAACTATTTGGAATTTTCAGGTTCGAAAATTTTGGACCGTTACAATATACAACAAACTTACACCGCTCACTCAAAACACAATTACACTTTTCATTCGAAAACTTCAGAACCCTAAAAAATTAGGATTTCTTCAATTTGAGGCGATATTTCAGTTTTGAATGTTATTGAATGCAGTTGCTTTAGGGGGGTTTACAGATCCTCTCCATGCTATTATTAACAGCAATCGGCTTAGAATTGGAGTTTACGTATCTAAATGTGACAAACGAGATTTTCAACCCTCGAAAATTGACACTAATATGTCCACTGCATTCATATGCTGAATATCCAAGTGTTGGAAAAAACGATCGTTAAGGGTAAAAAGAACAAATAATGAAAGAACAGAATCTTACAGGAATGAAATAACATATATTATTTCAATATAAAATCTTTACAGCAGAAATTTTAAATATATACATCAGAGTCTATCCTAATTACGGCCTGGACAGTTATATATACTATCCCTGCTAGTGCTGAATACAAACAGTAAAAAAATGCAGCGAAATGGAAATGGATAATTATCTACAGAGAAAACTCCTGCTCTTGCACCAAGCTCTTTCAAAATGTTCCAAGCTAGACCTGAACTACTTGGTTTACCGGAAAAATAGGGCACCTAGTGTTTAAGGGGAAAAGAAAATAAACCCCCGATCAGTCATGAGACCGGTACGAGAAAACTCAAAACATGAACGTTTACTAAAACAAAGGGTATATCATAAGACCACGCCGTTCATAAACATGGACGAGCTTTTACTTTATGGTAACCAAAACATTGCTACATAAAATCAGAGATATTATTTCTAATGACATTCTTTGAAAACGCTTAAAGGCTCGTACTGGAGAATGAAATTTCTTACAATGACAATGTAAGGGACTACCTTCCGATAGTACATCTCTAAAGGGATGCACCTGAGGCTCCAACCTCTGCCAACACAAAACTGGCCTACCTTTACCATAGATGGTACCGAATATGCCATCACCACGGCCGTTGCCGGCCTATCCATGACCACAACATACCTATTCAATGTTTTTAAAGCATTTGCAACTTTTGTTCCCAAAAATGCCAAACCACAATGTTTTTAAAAACTTGATTTGGACGTAACTCAAATTCTATTCAACGAAATCTTGATTTTTCTTCTTATTTTGAAAACTATAGTGCGAGCCTTTACGTTTTATTCATGCTTAAAGAGGTTTAACTATTTTGTGGCACTTTTATAATTCATATAGAAAAGTGATTTCCTTTATGCAAATTCGGCGTGTATTTAACATGAATCACGACCAAACAAACATATTTTCACATCCAAAACATGATGATCAAACATAAAAAACAATCATATCAAATATATTATATCATCGCATAATTTATATAAATTAGAAAAGTAATTCTCACCATCATTGGTTTCTAGATTTGCTAAATTTGACTATGGCTTCGCTATCACCACACCAAAGCTTATGAAATCAACCCTACGACCCTTGGAAATGTACGACCAATGCTAGAGAGGGTGGATTCTCAGCCTTAAGTGGTGATGGAGGGTGGCTATGAGTTTTGAAGAGTTGAGAAGGGTTTTGGCACTTGATTTTGAGGTGGTAGCAACATAGCATTTATGTGTGTGTGTGTTTGACATTACTTTGTTATAACTTTGCTAACTTTTTTCAAGGCTTGGAAGCCATTAAAGAAGATCTATTAGAGCTTAAGGAGAAGGAGGAAGAAGAAAAAAAATGGTGTGAGAACAAGTGAGGGGCAGGGTGCTATTTATAGCATTTTGGAAGCTTAAAACTTAAGTAAAAGCGAAAATATCTCCCAACATCATCATGCACCCTCTCATCACCCCTTAGCCATAATTTCCCCCTCCTATGTGCTACCCCATGTATCATTCCATGTGCTTGTAAGTGATGATGAGTTTTGTTTTTATTTGGTTAAGTAAATATCATGATATTTATAACTTTTACCTTGTGTAAATAAATAATGTACATGGTAACTTTTTGTATGTATATTTTTGTGTATATGTGTGTTATGACATGTACGTATGCATATATATGTCATATGTGAGAACCCATGGTGCAACATTCGATTACAACTTCCGTTTGTCAAGTCGCTGCGAATACGAGATCCGATTTCTGGTCATGTTTTTACTTCTCTATTAAATTATGTATATATTTGTAAACAAATCTTGAAAATATATTTCTTATCAATTTAGGATAACGAAAACGTGCTCATTTGAATTAGTAGACCACATAAATCAATATTTAAACAAGTGTTGCAAAATTCCGCCATTGAACTGCCAAAGTGTGACGGATTTTGTACTCTTTTCTAAAACAAGTTTATATATTTATAACACTATCATAATCAATTATTATCTATATATAATAATTAAAATGAATTATTATCATTTTAAAACAGTTATTTGATTATTTAAACTTAACTTAAAATTCCAGAAAATACATAAAAGTAACGATATCCCTAATGATGTCATAAATATATTTAAATAAATAATTTTTATTTCATATTCTTACTTAAATGGATAAATAAGTGTGTGTATCCAGTTCCGTTCACTTTAATATTGAGAAAATACATATTTCCCTAAAATGGATTTTTGTCATTTTTCTGATGGAAACCCCCAAATATCCATATTTGTTAATATACCTTTAAAACAAGTTTACCATCATTATTTATGGTTCAAAATATTATAATTTTTGTTATAAAATCTTGTATTTTAATATTTCAAATATAAATATTGTTTATTAAAGTGATAAATTTGTGGTCGTTGCACTAAATTTGTTCAAGCTTTTGAGGCCACTAGCAGTTTGCATCTTCTGACTTCGAAGTTTGTTGCTTTCTCCCTATTCCATATAGATAAGTGGTAGATTCGGTTGTTAAGCTTAATTCTATAATAGCTTTCACTAGTCCTTGGTTGTTAATTTTGAGTTGTAAAATTCTGTTTTTGTAGTAGAAATTCCATCTCCTTTGGCATAGAATTGGGTGTGCGGTAGCTCCTACCCAAATCAGGTAATATAGCATGAAAATTAGTGTTTATTCCGTAGGTTATTAACCAATAGAAAATATTGATTATTAACAAATGCTTGTCGACTTCCCTTGCAGGAGTTTCTCCTGAATTTGGTATTGGAATGGCCTCCTCCAACAAAGATGCCATCGAGATTGGATCTACTCCAACCTCCAGTCACATTTGACCTATGCATAACACTGTGTTGAAAAGTGTTGCAATAGGAATGTCAGAATTGGCTTTCCAGCTTTGCAAGTATGCCTCCACCCTTTCCTAGTAGTTATCCAAATCATGTATGGTTAAGGATTGGTTCTGTGATTCGGTGTGATCTTTCTCGACTTTATGATTTAGTATTTGACAATTTGTTTCTATGTTTTTCCACACGCGGATGCTTTCTGTTTCCTTATTTATATGTAATGCATTTATCTCTTTTCAGATATGATAAATAGTTGTTGTTAGTATAATGTAGGCTTTGTTATACTCTTTTGATATGAATATGAATCTTTGATAAATATGTTGAATACTTATTCTAATATTGTGCGAATAGGCATATTGATTGAGGCTAAGTTATCTTTTTGCAATATATCAAATATGTCTTGAGTAGATGCAATCAAAGAATATATGTTTTATTTTTTCTGATTCTGTTTTACAAAGGAGACATTTAATTTCTTCAATTTTGCTCAATTTGTTGCATTTGTCTCTTGTAGGTAGTCTATTTAACCAGGCAAAGTAAGAATAATGTGCCATTTTTGGGTAGTTTGCCCAATTTCAAATTGTTTTATATCAATCTACTTCTACTTTTGCACCTTTGACATAATCCCATGTATTTTTAAAAGAAAATTTCTTTTTGAAGCAAATTTCCAACTTCAGTTGTCTTTATTTGTGCTTAAATCTATTTCAATTCTTTCTACGGCTTCTCCAAATATAGAAGCTGTTGGATGTAAATTGGTATTCCATTCGCAATTTTATATGATGCTTTCAACTTTTGCATTTGTTTTTTCAAATTGCAGTAATTAGACCAGCTTGATAAATTTACCAAAGGATTACCTTTGATCCAAGAATCAAACCAGAGGCTGGTTGTTTTTCCATCTTCGAATTTCCTTTCAATCATTTTTATTCTAATTTATCTATAGTTTAAGTATTTTTCCAAGTGTTAGAATAATGCTTTTCCATTGGCATGCTCCAGCATTTTTTGTTTTTCACATACATTTCCTTCATCATTTTTCCCAAGGTGATTCTCCATCTAAAACTTTCAAAAAATAATTTTAGATGATAGACCGAACTTAGATCTTTGAAGCTTCTTAATCCCAATCCCTCTAATTTTCTTGATTTGCAGACAGCTTCCCATGAAACGTTATGATGTTTGCCTTTCCATATGAAATATGCATATATTTTTTTTCAATTTTCAGAATTGTTTTTGCTGGAATATTATGTGTTTGCAGCCAGTACATGATAATAGCTACGACGACAGTGTGAGTTAGTTCTAATCATCCAGCTAGAGAAAGTAATTTGCTAGATCATCCCTCTAATCTGTTTTGTAAAATATCACAAAGCCTTGCACAATCTTTGTCATTGATTTGATTCATAATAAGAGGTAATCCTAGATTTTTTACTGGCAGTAATCCTTCTTGCAGTTTTAGTATTATCCGCATTTTTGACTTTCTGTTGCAAATTTTGCTTTTACCCTCATTGATTTTAAGACCAGCATATTCTTTCAACCTTCCAAAAATATTAGCCATGGTAGTTACACTCTTCTCATTTGCATTTAAGAATAATAATAAGTCATCAGCATAAAATAAATGAGTTATAAATGGTTTTACTCTATTTGTGGTTTTTATATTTCCTTTTATCTGTACCACTTCTATTTGTATTGATAAATATTCCATTACAATGGTGAAAAAGTAAGAAGAAAGACAATCTCCTTACCTTATTCCCCTATTGCTATGTATAAAACCACAGGCAGAACCATTTATAAGTAATGTATAAGTGACATTGCAATACATTCTCTAAACAAATTACAAAATTTATCATTAAACCCCAGCTGTTTCATCATATGCTATATAAAATGCCTATTTATTCTATCAAAAGCTTTGTGCAAGCAAACCTTAATACACATTTTGTTTTTACTACCTTGATTAAGTTTCTACTCATTTCATAAGCAAGGAAAGTGTTTTCTATAATTAATCTCCTTGGAATGAAGGCATTTTGATTTTCAAAAATGATATATTTTAGAAATACTTTAATTCTATTACAAAGAATTATTACAATGATTTTATATATGAAGTTACAATAGGTTATATGTCTATAATCCCCTAAGTCATTAGATATTTTTGTTTTTGGCACGAGTGTGATTAAAGTATGATTAAAGTTCTTCAACAAAAATTCCATTCTCAAAAAACTCATTTACTACATCTAAAATTTTAAATTTAGTTTCATCCAATGGGTTTTATAATACTTAACCCCACAACCATCTGGGCGATGGCTTTTCATCAATATTTGCATTAAAAATAATGCCCTTAATTTCTTCTATGTTTACAGGAGCTAGCATAATCTCTTGACTGTTTGGATGTAATAAATATTTATCATCTATAATAGGAAAAAATTTAAATAAGATTTTGAGTTATATAAAGAATTAAAATAATTAATGGCTTCATACTTTATTTTAGAAGCTTCATTAATTATTACTTCATTATTATATATCAATTTTCCTATGTCATTTTTATGTCATATGTTAGACATTTTGACATCGAAAAATTTGCTAGATTCATCACCATTGGTTAGCAAATCTACCTTAACTCTCTATTTCATATTAATAGTTTGAACAAGAAGAGCTTTAACTAAATTGCTCTAAGATTGAAAAATTTTGTTTATAAAAAGAGGGTTTAAGCTATCATTATCAATACTATTCTGCAAACACTCACACTCTTCTCTTATTTGATTTATTACAGATTTTTGTTTGTTTTTCAATTTTCCTTTGATACTTTGTAATGTTTTGCTAAATTTAAACTGAGCAGGGCCTTGTGTATACTCAATAAAATTGTTTTCAATGGTTTCTTTATATGAATTTTAATGGATCCATTTACTAATAAATCTGAATGCCAATTTTTTTTTATTAGCAGTATTTTTTGAAAGTAAATTTTGCAAAGGAGTATGGTCACTAGAAGCTTGTAGAAGAGTATTACAAATGAAATTTGAAAATTGTTTTAAAAAATTTTGATTTAAAAGAACTCTGTCTAATTTACAATAAATGTTTTTAAATTCACCTGATTTCCAAGTGCATTTATTTCCTAAATTTTGGGCTCAACTAATTCAGTTTTTAAAATAAAATTATTGATTATTTCTAATTTTTTAAAAGGCATAGGAGCACTTCCCTTTTTCTCAAGCATGTAATACTGTATTAAAGACTCCTAATAATATCTACAAATTATTCATTTTATCACTTGATTGTTTTAAATATTCCCAAAGAATATTTCTTTCGTTCTCACTATTTGATGCATAAGTAAAGGTGCCTTCTACAAGTAAACCTCCCTTATTTTCACACACATAGTGAATGAACCGAAGATTAATATGATATTGTTTTATAACCCAGACATTAGTATCCATAAAATCATAGTTCTTCCATTACCACCCATGACATTGTTGTTTATAATTTTCCAATTATTAAGAAAACTGTTTTGGTATAATTCTATTTTGCTATTATCTAATTTATTTTCAAGTATTTCTAAAATACTAGGACTATATACATTTACAAAATGAACTAAATTAGTTTTCTTTCCAGGGAGTTTAGTACCCTAATATTCCAAGCAACAATCTATATTTAGAAAGGATAATTAAAGGATATTGTAAAGGATATCTCTTTATATCTCAAGGAGATTCTGTAGTAATCCTCCTTCACCGATCTATTTCCCTTTTCTTACATGATGCTTTGCCTTGCACTTTGAGTTGTGTCCCAATTGGATTTTTCATGATGTATTTTTTTTTTGTATTCACCCTCTTCAGTTGTATCTTCTTTATTGGAGTATACAGTATCGTCCTCTTTGTTAGAAATTATTTCATTTATATTTTTTAGTCTGCTCTTCTTTCTTTTCCCTGTTTTTGTTGGAGAGAGTAGGGATGAAAGCTTTTTAGCTACATCTAGCAGAAGTTGATCTTGGTCTATTTCCGTCCTCAATAAGGATGCCGCAGCTTTATTTATTTTTTCTGAATAGTATTATCTACAGTCACTTTGCTAATGCTGCTTTCAAGTTCCATGCAATCATTGTCTAGAACTGAGTGATTTTTTTCCATTGAAATAGAATGATCAATAGCTTGTTTCATGGTAGCCACTTCTACTTATAAATATAATTGAACTATTGTTTCTTGAATATTGCCAGTTTGAACAGCATTAAGCTCTGTAGAATCTTGTGATTATTTCTTGATCTGTTACAGCATTCAGCACTTCATTGTTCCGACTTGAAGTATTATTTTATGTATCACCTTTCCCTAATTCTTTGAATTGTTTTTTAAGGATTTCACAATTATTCACTGGAATTTCTTTACCATTCTCCTTGATATTTGAAGAACTTACATTAGTATTTTCTTTTGATGGTTTGCCTTTATTCCCCTCATTAATTTCATTATGCAAACTTTTCATCTGATTCTTCAACAATATCCTGCATACTTTTGTTTGGATTTTGCTTTTCTTTCCACACTTTCTTAGCTGTGCAATTTTCAAGGTCATGCCCAAAACATTTACAAGTTTTACAACTTAGGGAAATCCATTCATATTCAACTTTTTGAATGATGATTTCACCATCATGCCTTGTAATAAATTCCTCTTTGGGTAAATCTGCATCAGCATTAATTTCCACGAGAATTCTTCCATAATTTAAATGGGTTTCCTTTGCTGTTGTTTCATCTAATTTTAATAGCATGCCCACAACACTAGTGATTGAATTAAAAGTTTCCTTATCCCACAATTTCAGATTCAATTTAGCTAGTCTAATCCAAGTTGGGATGATAAACAACAAATCTTTGTCCGTTTTCGCATTATTTGTCCATTTTTTTTTAATATTATCAATTTTCCATTTATAAAATATGGACCTCCATTAAATGCTTTGTCACAATCTAAAGGATTTAAAAACTTGATTACATAGAAACTATTATTTCAAGTGTATATTTCGGAATTTTCTGCCGGGTTCCAAGTTCTTTTTACAAAAGCCTTGAAATGATGGTAGGCTGGTTGGTTTCCTAAAACATAAGCTATAACCGATCTATTCCACTTAATCTCTGTTCTTTTACTAACAGATTCTTTCATCACTATCATCTTTTTCTTATCCGGAATTACTGGAGCAACATACTCCAGGTCGAAATCAGAGTTCAGCCCCTCATTTTTGACTATTTCAGCCCAAGAAGATGCTTTCTTCATGGAGTTAGCCATCAATGATCGAGTAGAATTCACAGCATAAGCAACTTCTTCTTGAAATGTATTTGTATATCTCTGACCATTGTTGTATCTTTGTTGTACGTTTTTGGCATTTCTTGATTTTTCTCAACTAATTTCTGGTTACTGTTAACTGGGGTTGGATTTCTCTAATGATTGTTAACTGGGGCTGAATATGTCTTTCGATTTTTGACTATTTGAAACCCATCCCCGTCAATATTTGCGGGGGTTTCTTTATCAGTAGGTGTGAAAGTAGGTTAGGATTAGGCGAAGAGGGGAGATTATGAGGAGAAAAGTCCATTTGATCTTGTATTTCATTAATGAAAATTGGATTATTGAATATTCTCATGGAAGCTATAAATTTAAAGCAGAATTTTCTTTTCTTTAAATATATAGCTCTAACTAATTTAGTAAAGAATAATGTGTAGCTCATATTAGATGTTATGGTATAACATATTAAAGAACATTCATAATTACTTCGATAAAAAATATCCAACCATTATTGTTTTTGTTGATGTTTGAACGAAAAACAGAAAAGCGAAAGAAACCAATTATAATAGAAAAATATACATGATATAGTCAAATATAATTAATTATGATAATCCATTCATTAGAAAAATAACGGGTTTACAAAATATTATTTTACATGCATATTCTAAGTAGATTTAAATATCTTAACTAATCAACTTCTAATCTGAAATTGATAAAATAAAATTTACTTAGGTCATTCATCTCATTTTCTTCTGTCATCAATGATTAATAGATTTGAAAATAATTATGTTCGAGTACTAGATTTCATTAATTCTATTTGTTCGATTATGAAAAACTATTATCATTCATTTCCAAATCATCTTTTAAGCTAAAAGTGGGTTTTTGAAGTAGATTTCATGATTTTGTTTTATTAATGTTCAGGTGGCATTAGTTAGTGCTTATTTGTGTGTAAATAGTAACACTTTGTTTCAAAATCCTACTTTAAAGTTAAAAAATATATCGAAGTAAACGTGATCGGTTACGCATAACCGAACAATATAGAAATAGAATTGAATATAATCCTCAAACGTTATTTTTTTTTCAATTTTATCAACCATTGATGGCAAAGAAAATGAGATGAACACATAAGGTGAGTAATTTTTTTTTTATCAAACTAAGATTAGGAGCTGATGATTTAAGATATTTAATTATATTTTAAATATGTATGCAAATCAATATTTTTGTAGTCCAGTTATTTTTCTAAGGAAATAATAGTGATAATTAAACATGCTTGATTATATCAATGTTTTCCATTATAATTGGTTTCATCTTTCTTTTTTTGCTTTCATATTAAAGCAACAACAAAAGTAATAGTGATTGGATATTTTCGATTGAACTAGCAATGAAGATTCTTTACTAATGTTCTACTACAACACCAAATTTGATCTGCAAATTATTCTTTACTACTAATTTTTGTTAGTTTTACACAGTTTACAATAATGGAGAACAAACTTACAATTAAAGTTGACGATAGCTTAGTCGCAGCCAAATTAGTTGGATTCATATGTAATAATCAAACATTAAATGAAAAATAAAGATCCATTGTAGAGTAACTAGATAGAAAAAAATTTGATTTAGTTGTTTAACAAGAGAAAGGAGAAGTCGAGCACTATTTTAAGAAAATAAGAATATTATGAAAGGTGGGTATGTCTGGATGAGTGAAGTATTTGATTGGATGAGGGAATGTTTTTAGGTAGTTGTAAATAGTATCATCCTGAAAGAAAGTGGAAATTTGGTTCAGTATCTTACTTTCGAATTTGTTATATTAAAATCTAACTCAAACAAAAAAAATGTTTTAAATTATTCATTTTGATAATAACAATTATTATTTTTTGAAAATTAAATGCTATCTTAGTCGTATCTTTTTATGACCAATTTTTTTATATATTTTCTTTGAAAAAGGCAAATATTTGTAAATGTTTGGCAAATATTAGCAGTTCGAGAAATTGAAAATATCTGCAGCTTTTGAAATTGCAAATATTTGCATTTTGAATGAAACCGAAGATAGATGTATTTTTTTAAACTTGATTTTTAAAGAATGTTCTATATTTTGAAACTTAAAGAAAATCTTTTGCAAAAGTTCCCTAAAATTAAACTTTCCTCAACAGTATTGGGTGGAATTTATTTACTTACCCATCTTATTTTTTATTTTACTCTTTTATTTTTGAAATTTTTATATAATTTACATAAGAAAACTGTTAATTTGTTATATAATACAAAATATAGGTAGAACTTAAATTCTCAAAATAAATTTTCAACCGTGACAAACTAAACCCTAAGTTAACCTCCCCTTCATCAAATTTCACAATTTACACCTTAAATATATGATTCTATCTTTGTTTACATCAAAAATCTTATTCCTCATCTTCATCAATTTCTAGCTTAACCAATAAATTTTTGGTTTTCGAAATTTTCATCAAACTAAAAACTCAATCATATTGTTGAAAATTTACATGAAAATGTTGGAAGCTCTACATAATTAAGTAAGCATAAAACTTTAAGAATGAACACATCGATTAGATGAAGGTAGTCGCAGGGTATGTGTGGTGAATATAATATCTCTGGCATTCCCTTCTCGATTGATAATCACACTATGAGAAGGGAATCATCACATGTTCACATCTGGAATAGTTATTATTTTCAACTCATTTTGAAGTTACATGTTAAATAATTAGTGTAATGAAACAATGTTTATACATAGCTACTAATGAAACATAATGAAATAATGATAGCATGAGGTGTCATGGATCATTTATGTCAATGTTGAAGTGGTGAAAAATGATAAGTACATAACCCATAAATAAAGATCCCATTCTCATAAAATTTTGTCGATTCACGGTCACCGAGGATCAAAATTCAAATGGTCGATGCATCCATGTTATGGTGTATAAATAGTGACCTACAACACATATTTTTATTTCCTTTTGGGAAGATTAATTTTACACCATTATATTTTCATATACGTGTGAGTGTGTGTGTGTATGTGCGTGTGTGTGTATGTATACCTACTGGGCCACAATGGCACCGCGGTTAGTTAGGACATGTAGTGCTCACTGTATGGTCGATAGTTTAATCCTTGCTAACTGCATATCCTTATGGGAAATGAATCAAGTTCCATACATGTGTGTGTGTGTTGGTGTGTATTATAACAACTAGTAGTTTTAACAATTAGATATTTAAATAGTTAATTAAATATTTAATCATTAATTAACGGAATGCCCATTAAACTCATTTTTTAGAGATGGAAAAATTGAGGCTCGAGGCACCCGCCGATGAGACCATAATTCTATCATGGGAAAAATTATTATAAGCCAGCTTCGTTTGGAGTCGACAAGTTTTTGGAGTGAATAGTGTTGGATGAAGTGAATTTTGGAAGTAAAACCCATTGGCTTGACTATAAGTTGGCTCACCTTCATTCACTTTCATTCAATATAACATTTCATTCGCATTCCCTAGTCACCTTCATAATTATCTCCTTAAGCCTACATTTAGATCCGTTAATTCTTGCTTGAATAAATTCCTAAAAATTCTGATAAAATCACTACAATTCCTCACAAAACCCTTCAATAATTTGGCTTGAATCGAAGTTTGGATTGAGATCTCAAATTTCAAGAGAGCATGAATTGGGTCCTTGTGATTTGGAACTTGATTTTGTGAAGAAGAAGTTGAGCGTTATGATTTTCTTACCTTATTTACTTGTTATACTTCATTAATTTATTCATACATGATTATGAAGTATTATGGGGGGAAATAATTTTAAAGGACAAAGTAAAGTAAACAATTGCTCAGCAGGACACGCACAAAAAACTTTTACCATAAGGACAAAGCCCAAGCCCAGATACGAATTAAAACAAAGACAAAGAATTATGTTCGTCTGCTCCTTCTCGCTTTCGCTCAGAAATCGACGAACTTTCTTTTAAAAATAAAATTAAATCAAAACAAATCGATTTCTCGTTCAATTGCTTAGAAGCAAAATCAATTTCCACAGTCTCCCCAAAACCAAAATCACTTTCACAAAATCAAAATTACAATTTTCAATTTTTTTGAGTCTGTGTTTGATGCGGTTGTGGTTGGTGTTTTGCAGGAGGCGGTGAGGAGAAAATTTTGATTAGGTCGCGGTTTGGTCAAGGTTGAGGTCGCAAGTTGTTGGCGATGATTGTGTTAGTCGAGGAAGGTGGATTGGAGTCTGGCCATGGCAGATGAGTTGGGTTTTTGGGCATTGAAGTCAGAGAAACAATTTGTTGTATATGCAGAAAGGTGGAGCAACGTACTTGGAAAAAAAATGATTCATAACAAAATATTGAAAAATATTATCTCTCAATTTCAAAAACAGTTAGTTCAAAAATAAACAGTTACTACAGGAAGAAAATTGATACCTACATAAAAGAAACTGATACCTACAGAAACAAAACTGATACCCACATAAGAGTAACTGATACCTACATAAAAGAAACTGATACCTACAGAAACAAAACTGACACCTATGAAAACAAAAAAGATAACTACATAATAAAAAATAAAACAAAATATTTAGCAAATATGTCTTAAAGTAATAGCTACAAATGCAAAAATTCATACACAAATCGATACTAAGTGTGCTAGTACAAATATTAAATATTTTAATTCAAAGCATACTATATGCTTGGACCATTAAATTTGATGTTTCAGAATTAAATTTGATAGTTGTAAAGTAATGTAATTTTATTGAAATGTGTACTTGTGAAGTAATGATGTTATGTTTTTAAAACAAAGCTGCTCTTACTTGTAAAAACACACACTAGAACTAATACTGTAAAAATATTTAACTGATACTAAAACTGAATACATCCACTTACAATAAACTGAACACAAATTAACAACAAATTCCATTTATAACAAATTCCATTTATAACAAATTCCATTTATAACAAATTCCATGATATACTGAATACAAAGTAATAACAAAAGATTCAATTACAATAAACCACCAAAACAAGTCACACATCCACTTATTAATCTGAACAAATTCAAAATGAAAAATCAAATCATATGCTCTTCGAAGCTTAACAATTCCATTTATTATGATCAAGCTGCTTTGCACTCGCCACATCTGTTATGCTTATTCTGAAAATATGAAAATCCTCCTCCAGACTTGGCTGATGGTCTACCTGTGCCACATTATCACCACTGCAAAAAAAAAAAACATTAGTAAAAACATGTTCAGTTTAGAACATTAGTTTTTCCATTTCAGAAAGCTGATAGCTAAGGTATACAAAACTGATACCTAGTTACTGATGATCAAAAAAAATTTATACTAAGAAAAATAAAAATGATACCAGAAAACTGATCCTAAGATATGATATTTTTCCACTCTATCACAAGTTTATATACAACCCAATCAATAATACTTTTCCAATCATAACAAGCTTATATCTCATTCTTCAAATCATATAAAGAGCAATCAATAGACAATCGACTGCTAAAAGTGTTATAATTCAACACAAACAGACAAAGAAGACTGTTATCCCCACAGCCAAAAAAAATAAAAATAAACATTAGTAAAAATATGTTCAATGTGGAACATTAATTATTCAATTTCACAAAACTGATACCTAGTTACTGATGATAAAAAAATGATAATAAGAAAAAAATAAAAATGAAACCCAAAAATTGAACATAAAATTTGATATTTTTCAACTCTATCACAACTTTATATACAACCCAAACAACTTTATATCAAAACTTTGAAAAAAAACGAGATCACGGTAGAAATATGAAAAGAACGAGGTCAACAAACGCGCATGAGAAAAATATAATAGATGAACTATAATTTTCAGAAGAATGAAATTGAAATGATCAAACAAGATTGATCGATATTTTGATTGCGAGAGTAAATTGGATCGCGACAGAAAAATTTGATCGAAACAAAGAAGAAGAAGAAGAAGCGCGTGAAAGTGGTTGGAAGGAAAATACGTGCGAGTGTCCTTCTGAGAAAATAATTAGCGGGCTGTCCTAAATCTAAAAAAGCCCTAAAAATTGTCTTTGAGGAAAATTTCCTGGTATTATGGAGTGATTTAGAAATTGCTATGTTATGATTTATGTAACACCCCATAATTTTAAAGATAATTAATTAAAAAGTTAACTAATAACAAGTAACGTCTACAATAGATTTTTTTAAAATATCAGAATTTGACTATGAAACTTGCACCGTCGAGTTCGTGGCGATTTTCCAATCAGTTTTCATATATAAAGTTTTCTGATCGAAGTTCAAGCGAAAAAGTTATTAATGTTTGAATTTCAAATCGGAAATAATTATATATGTAATTAAGGAAATAAAATATATTCAAAGAAAATAATTAACGTTAATGCTTGTTTAGGTTTAAGGAAGCTCAAATGAGAAATAAACTCAATCGGTCGAAAAAGTAAACTAATCAACAAAAATAAACATGGCTAATTAATTAACGTAATTGACAGCAACAGGTCGACCCTGTTATCGCTTGATCGACCATTAGCGGTCGACGGGTGGGGGCAGCAGTCGACCGGTTTAGTCTTTAAATGTAAGATTATGATGTGGCTGAATGGTCTGGATTTAAAATAAAGGAATCTAACGGCTGTCATTGACTCAAACCCCTATAAATACGGATATAACTCCTCACTTTTCTTCTCATTTTTCTAAAGCAACAGTAAAGCTCTGCAATTTTCTCTTTCCTACAAATTCTTAAACCTAAACAAATCTATAGTCCATATACATATATACAAGTAGAGAATGATAAATGATATTTGAGAAGAAGAATATGGTCGGATAAAATCGTCACAAACCAAGGCAAATTATAACTGGATCTAAAATTTAAATTAAATTCATATCTCTTCTCTGATCTACATTTCTGATAGATATATGTATGCTTGCGGTATATATATTCAAATAGAGAGAAAAGTGAGTCCAACTGAATAACAATAATTAGATTTGAAGATTTGGAAAGCTAAGAAGGTGTGTGGCAAATTGTATATTTTTATATAATATTGGATTAATATCGTTGAAAATCTATTCCTGTATGCCAAAATGTAAACATGAATTTGTAGGCTAAAATTGTATACATGTAATGAATTTATGAAAACCACCTTCATATTCTATGATTGATAACCTTATTTTAATATTGCAAGTATGAGAATCTACTTAGTATTGGGTAATAGTCCCTAAAATTTATTAATCACGTAGCGATTCCGGATCTGTAGGTTTAAATGTCTTATGCAAGTAAAATGTAAACTAGAGCTATCACATAAATTATAGAATTTAGGTAGTATTTTAATTCATTGGAAAATAAGTGTTGCAATGTAAATTTCCATAGATTATCTAGTTCAATATCATAAATAAAAGTGTATCATTTGAAATAACAAGGAATACACATAAAAAAAGAGATGTATGAAATCGGGATATTTTATCATATTTTGTACTGTCTATTTCAATAACTACAAAATACAATTCCTTGTAATCTCAAACGTAACACAAATTCCCTTTATTGATAAGATATGGAGATTTATAGTATTAACCATTTCTTTTTAGAGAGATGTAATTCCAATGCATTAATATGTAAAAATCCATAAGTGCGAATTAAAGAATTTAAGTTCTGATAATAACAATGGTTGGATTGTATAATTTATTATATATATATATATATATATATATATATATAAATATATGCAATAAAGACAAGATGGAAACCAAATAGTAAACGATAACAAGGCATGCAAGTAATACAATGAATATGCAATGACCCACCTTTTTGGATGGTTTAAATCGACGATAAACCACACAAGTCGGACTAGAACCATTCATAAATGCAGATTGTTATAGGGTAGATAAGAAAAAGCAGAGAGAGAATGAAAACAAACATAGAATCTTATGGCGGAATGATAAAATACGATAATCAAATAAATAGTTCATGAAGCTGTTTTACAAATAATCATTTGATTATACTTTTGAATACAGAATCGGAGTACATACAATAGTAATAATTAAATAATGCAACGGAACAACATGATGCAGGGGTATGAATATATAATAAATAGCAATAATACTAAATCTTTGTCTTCATCCTCCAGAAAGCAGTCTTCGATACACTGAAAAGCTCAGACTGACCTGAGCGAATTGGAAAGACAAAACACTCGAGTCAGAACTAAAAGATCTTATGTAAGTTAAATCAATAGTAAAGAACTAAAAGATCTTATGTAAGTTAAATCAATAGTAAATAAATATGAGTGTAACGGTGTCAGAGATGTTTACAGGGTTTGACATCTCCTATCCAGTGTCTAATGTAAGTGCAATAACTTAAGAGATATTCGGGATCCCCATCTCCTAAAGATCCGTTAAACTATCTACATACATAGTACAATGCGCTATTATAATGTTGTCTACAATAAAGTAATAGCGTTAAGGCGTTAGCCATATCCCCCATAACACATTTTTATATATTCTCATAGTCTATACAGTACCGTAATTCCTCCATAAACTGAAGGGCTATCAAATAGCACTCTATATGTATGGTACAAACCAAACTCGTAGAAGGCACAATAGATCATGTGAACACAACACTTGAGGCAATATCAGGGTAGGACTCATTTGTTTTGCAGAACCGGGCTGGTAGTAACGCATAGCAGCTACTACCGCCCATACTGGAACACACTTCCACATCAAAATCAAGGGGTGGCCACCAAATCATCACAAAGTCATAATATAGGATCGAAGAAGCATCTCCGATCGGAGGAATGACCTCACTTGGCTCCGGTATAGCTCTTATTTTAGTCACATCTAAGCTGACTCATAGGGATCGGGGTCACGTAAATACCTCATATAGAATCGTCCGCCTAACAATCTACTTCATTTCTGGAATCACCACCACTTACATAGTTGTTAAAGTGGTTTCCGGTATTGGCAGAGAGTATGATAATATCTGATCCTGGTCTCTTTAACAACCAAATGCTTATTTCATACCGGATGGTTCTTTTACATTTTCAAAACCGTTTCATATTCTCAAAGCCGTATCATTTTCGAAATCATATTTACTTTCGAAATTATATCACATTTGAAATGTGACGACCCAAACTCGATGTCCAATAAACGACATCAAATTCGCATCGCCGGAGCTTATAACAACAATTAGATGAATATAAAACAACGGAACAGAATCAATATCATAAATATCATCACAGTTACGACATCAACATAATACCCATACTACATCAGAGTATATAATACATACACCACAACTCCAAATACAACATCATGATAATACAACAGTGATCATATATCCAAAAGTCCTCAAATGAGAGAGGTGATAACGAACTCCCAAAAGCTAAACACCTGAAATCTCCAAAAGCTCATAAGATATCTCCAAGATAAGAGCTCAAAAATACTGCTACTCCAAAATACAGAAACCTGCTACTAGGCTGCCCGTGTGGAAATAATGGGCATCCAGAGTTTAGGAAAGAAAACAATAAACTCTGGATCAGTCATGGGACTGGTATGAGTAAACAAAAACAACAGTTACTTTTAAAGAAACTAGATTTATAAAAGAATTTTCGGAATGCTTTTAAAAATGGAATTACCATAAGACCTCCCGCCACACACACAATACAAACGCAGAGTTGGAGGAGATTTCTTCTTATGATAGTTAAATATGCTTGGTACGAGAAAAGAAATTCTTTGATATTATTACTAGTGCATATTGAGGAAAGCATTTTGAAAATAGAATATTAATCTTAGCCAGCATAGACATTCCGACCTATGCCTATTATAGCTACCATGTTTTGTGGCAGGTTACCGCCACGCTGCATGGTAGGTTTTACAACTAAAACCGTACAGGGTTTCGTATTGGGAATTGAATTTCCAACAATGGTCAGGCTAAGGAACTTCCTGGGCCACATGGGTACGCCTCTGGAGGGACGACCCAAGAACCTAATCGGATCTCTGCCAACACAAGGCTGAGTTACCCCTAACTGGGTAACTACTGACACGAGTATGCCATCTCCCGGTTGTAACCAACCTTTAACCGGGGCCCCAGCAACAAATCACAAAGTAATACATATATATATATCTGCGATATCAACATAAGTTAAGTATCTGGGCTCCATACCATGATACCACTTCTATCCAGAAGGAAATGCACATACCCTAAGGGGTGCTACCCCCAATAACCTTTCCGCATCTTTCCTGTTTCGACCATTCCGGGGTGTTAGGCTCGACGAAGTCTCGTCCACAAAGCTACGCTTTTCACAAAGCCATGCTCCGATCAACAAATGATCAGCAACACTCAGCATGCCACATTACCAAATTGGGAATATATCGCTGATAACCTTCAACTACATAACCTCTAAGGGTGTTAAGCTAAGAGAATAAATTCTCCGCCACCAACGGAATATATTTGAAAGAAATCTGCTTTATATCTCAATTTGTAATGTCATACATAGAATCTATACAAGTCTGTTCTAGGTTTGAACAGAACCGAAGGCACTTCCAAAGAAGTCCTTGCAATCCGGATATCCACAATCCCGATCGGATTCCCCATCACATATGGAGAACTCTATACCGGAGCAACTCGGTGTAGAGTCAATCGACAGGTCATCCTATCGCTCTCGCAAATACCTGGTCTTCAACACCGGTCTTCAAATGCTATCCATAATATCGAATCACATATTCGAAATGGGTTATACAACACAAAGGTCCTTTCCCGGCTAATTCGAATAGCGAGTGCCAAATTTTAAAATATGTGGATGTCATTCACAAATATTCACAGGTCTGATGTGGGTTTCCGATAACCAACTGAAATCCGATTCCCTGTCACATCGAAGTTTAAATGCCGTTTTACGGGCAAACAGGGTTTTCAAATCAATACAGAACGAATCACAATCACAGTACAGTGCATGGCAATTTATATCACACAGTATCACAATCAGAACAGAAATATCAATACAGTGCACAACGATAGTTAATCATTTTCCAATGTGGTAAATGAATCGTGTGGTTTAAATTAATTAACCACAACATTATTTTTAAATCAATGATAAGAATTTGAATAAATAATTTAAATCTTGATTAACTCGTTTTATTGTTTCAAAATTTGTTATTTTATTTAACCTCCAAATTTGATTTGTCGACTTAAATTTATCTGAATAAAAAAAATTAATTTACAAATTAATTTGAACACTTAATTGTTTATTAATCAATTTAATTACAATTTGTAAATCATTTTTGGTTTCTTTTCAAAATCATTAATTTACAAAACTTATTCATCTTAATTAACATTTAAAATTTTGTTTAAACTTTAAAAATCAATTTATGACTAACTACGGAGTTTAAATCAAGTTTGCTTGAAATAAATTCTTGCTTAAACTAAACAAGTATTAGTTACTTCCTTAGTACTAAAGTTTGTCACAACACTTGTTGTAACTTTATAAAGCCCGAGAATACCTAGGCTTTGCTCGAGTCAGAACTCGAGTATCCCATCATCTTTCCCCGAAACATCTTCTTCCCCTCCCCGCATCTGTTCCTTCTCCTTCTTTTTTTTTATTTTTTTATTTTAAAGCTTATAAATCAAAACTGGGATAAAAACCTTCTCCACATGCTCGAGTTCGACCCCGAGTTCCAAACCCACATGCTCGAAAACATCACCGAGTCCCCAAACCCATCCTCCCACTGACACAGAGGCCAAGTCGTGCACGTGTACACGACAGCGACGCCTCTCTGGCGATCGAGAAAGCCTCCAACAAGTCATAATTGACCTCGACGTCGATCACGTACCAACGAAAAACTCCATTTCTTCCTCAATCAAAATCGATTGTGGCTCGATCAAATGAAGCCATCAGCTCACCACCGGAAATCGAACTTGCGCCACCTCCTCTGGCCATCAGAGGCCGGAAAACTTGACCCGAGCTCCGCCTATCTTCACTGCCTCGATCGCCACCGATGCGATCAGCTCCGGTGCAGCGCCGACGTTGCAGCGATCTGATTTGTCAACACCGTTCCAGTATGGGTTTAAACCCTAATCTTGATTCGTTCTCCCCATTCATACATTAGAAATTTATTTCAAAAATTTTCCTGGGATCGTAAGGGTTCAACCCAGCTTCCCACAAAATTTTAGCATCTAAAAATTGTTAGATGATCGGAAATCGATCAAAATACTGTTTCCATTTAACAGTGAATTTCGCGTAACATAGGCAACTAAAAATTCCTAATTTCGTCTTAAAAATCATAATTTGAAATGAAGATTCAAGTTATAAACTTGAATTAGTATTTCATGACATTCGAGTTTAACCAAAACATGACATATTTACTATAAAAACCATTTCTTTCAACTGTGTAGCATTTTTCTTCTGAAATCTTATTTTAAAATCATAGTTCATCCCTAAATATACAAGTTTCATTTTGAGATCAAGGTCTGACAATGATTACATGATGAAAGATTCGGGTTTTGAATAGGTTTGGTGCTCTGAAACCAGAGACAGGTGATTTCAACATGACAGACATTCCACTTTCTAATATTTATACACATAGGAAACTATATATGTATATGCATGATAAAGTGACTTTGAACCTCAGATTTTACAGCAATAAACAGTTATACTTAAGCTTCTTTTTTGAGTTGTTACTCACCTAAATTTCCAGGAATGACAAAAGCTTGAATCTGCAAGGTGAAAATCTTCTTTTCTTGAATGGATTTGAGTTTGTAAAGTGTAGTGACGTTTATATTTTTTTCTCTGGTTTACAAAGTTATGTTCGAATGAATTGAAATGAGAAAGTAGATTGATGTATATATAACAGGTTGTGTGTAAATTGAGGCTTACTAAAGCAAGTACAAGATGAATAAACCCATGCTGGAGAGTAACAACATTAAATGCAACCATGTTCTGTTGATTTTTTTTATAAGTACATTTTATATTTTTGTTTGTTGACTAACCCAACTTAATTTCGGCTGAGAAGATTTTTACTTTGAGCTAGAGGTGATGGCATTTAATGCCCATGCTTCCCTCTTTGTTTACATACAATTTTATTTTATTCTTGTAAGTACACATTTTTTTTGTTTTGTTTTAAAAAATACTTTCTTGCATACATTTTGCTTTCTATGCTATCTTCTTGTTTGCATGCAACTCACGGCAAACTACTTACTGGTTTGTATATTCTTTTTGCAAGTACAAGTTTGCTTTACTAAACATAAGGAATTTGTTTTAGTTATTAACATTTTATAACTATATGATTTCCATTACAAAATTTGATTTAGTTCTATTTAAAGGTTTTAACTGAAAACATTTCATTTGTTCATATTTTATTTTATTGTTGTAAACAATTTCTTGTTGATAAGTGTTGTGTTCTTTAATTATTATTGTTATTATTTTTATTATTTATTTAAACTTTATTATCAAAATTTATTTAATTCCATCCAACCTGTAATATCAATCTCAACAATATTAAATTTAGGTTGAATTTTCACTAATTAAATTCCAAAGTTCAAATAATTTATCGAATTTAAATTAACTAAATTCTGGAATGTTATAATATCCCCTTCTTAAGAAAATTTCGTCCTCAAAATTAAAAGAGAGAGAAACGCAAACAAAGAATAGACGAATTTATAAAAACAAGGAAATGACTTACAATTTAAGCCGAAATGTCTATTCTGCATTTGGGATATGATTTCTTCATATTATCTTCAGTCTCCCAAGTACAGTCCCTTGGATCGCCACTCCACTGAACTTTGACCAGCTTCACAATTTTGTTTCTCAATCGCTTCTCATCACGATCTACAATTTTTATTGGTTCCCTCTTTACTGCTAAGTTAGGAGTGATCTCTAGATCCTGCTGAGCAGCTTCTTCAATAATATCATCTGGATCGTGCACATATTTCCAAAGATTAGAAATGTGGAACACATCATGTACGCCAGACAACCAGCTGGGTAACTGCACTCGATATGCTAGAGGACCAATCCTTTCCATAATAAGAAAAGGACCAATATAACGCGGTGTTAGCTTTCTAGTTTTCCCGAATATCAATACACCCCGCATCGGAGATACTTTAAGAAATACAGAATCTCCAACTTGAAATTCCAAATTTCTCCTTCGGCGGTCATAATAGCTCTTTTGACGGCTTTGGGCAGTTAATAACTTCTTTCGAATAAAGTCTACCTTCTCGGTGGCTTCTCTTATCATATCCGGTCCAAGAACAAGTCTATCACCTGATTCGATCCAGCATGTAGGTGATCGACACGGACGACCATATAAAGCTTCGAAAGGAGCCATTTCTATACTGGCCTGATAGCTTTTATTATATGAGAATTCAACCAGATGCAAATGGTCCTCCCAAGAACCACCAAAATCATGAACGCAAGCACGCAGTAGGTCTTCTAAAATTCGGTTTACCCTCTCAGTCTGTCCATCGGATTGTGGGTGATAAGCAGTGCTGAAATTTAATTTCGTTCCCAATGCGTCCTGAAATGCTTCCCAAAATCTACAGTGAAGATAGGGTCACGATCACTCACTATACTGCTGGGAATACCATGGAGGTGAACAATTTCCTTTATATACATACCTGCCAAGCTTGCCGCAGTCCGAGTGGATTTAACTGGAATGAAGTGAGCGGTTTTGGTTAGGCGATCCACAATAACCCAAATCGCTTCATTGACTTTCTTGGTTCGTGGCAATCCGTCGATGAAATCCATCGATACCTGATCCCATTTCCATTTCGGTACATCCAAAGGTTGAAGTAAACCGGCTACTTTCATTTGGTCGCTTTTGATTTGCTGACAAGTAGCACAGCGACTCACGTAAATAGATATGTCTCTCTTCATCGTCTTCCACCAGAATGTTCTTTTGATATCTCGATACATTTTGTTGCCTCCTGGATGGATGCTGAGTTTGGACTTGTGGCATTCGTCCAATACTTCACGTTTCACATCAGGGAAGTCTTGAACACAAATCCTGCCTTTTAATCTTATTACTCCTCTATTATCCATCTCAAAACTAGTGTCTTCTCCTTGGCAAATTCTTTTATAAATTCCTTGAAGAAATTCATCTTCATATTGCTGTTTTGCGATCTTCTCAAAGAGAGTAGGAGTGATAACCAGATATGCAAGAACAACATGTCTCCTACTTAAAGCATCGGCAACCACATTGGCTTTTCCCGACGTATATTGGATATCTAGGTCATATGATGCCAGAAATTCCAACCAACGTTGTTGTCGCAAATTCAAATCTTTCTGGGTAAAGAGATACTTCAAGGATTTATGGTCGGTGAATAATTCAAAATTTTCACCTAAAAAAAGATAATTTATTAAGTATATTTCTTTAGTTAATTTCGTAAATTGTTAAGAAAGCTGAAAAGATTCTTACCCAGAAGATAATGTTGCCAGATTTTTAAGGCGAAAACAACAGCCAAAAGTTCCAAATCGTGCGTCGGGTAGTTCTTCTCGTGCGGACGTAATTGTCTACTCACGTAGGCAACTACCTTTCCATTTTGCATTAATACTGCACCTACCCCATCACCACATGCATCAGTATAGATAGATAAGCCTTGGTTCCCGTTAACTATAGTAAGAACAGGAGCAGTGGTCAATCTCTTTTTCAACTCCTGAAAAACTTCTTCATATTTTGGAGTCCAAATGAACTTTGCATTTTTCATGGTTAGCTTAGTCAATGGGCTAGCCAACTTAGAAAAATCTTGAACGAATTTCCGGTAATAGCCTGCTAAACCCAAAAAGCTTCGAACTTCTTTTGGAGTAGTGGGTCGTTTCCAATCAAGAATAGCGGAAATTTTACTAGGATCTACCGAAATTCCTTCTTCATTAATAATATGGCCAAGGAATTTGACTTCTTTGACCCAGAAGTAGCATTTGGAAAATTTTGCAAATAAAACATTTCTCCTCAATATTTCCAATACGATTTTAAGATGCTCGGCATGCTCCTCTTTAGTCTTAGAATATATCAAAATATCATCAATGAATACAAGCACAAATTTATTCAAAACTTCCCAAAACACACTAGTCATAAGATCTACGAAGTATGCAGGAGCATTGGTTAGCCCGCAAGGCATAACTAACCATTGGTAGAACATATCAGGACCTCTGAAAGCAGTTAAATGGACATAATCTTCGGCAATTCGTAGTTGATGGAATCCTTGGGCAAGATCCATTTTTGAAAAGAAACGAGCGCCCTGAAGTTGGTCGAATAGATCGTCAATTCTTGGTAGAGGGAATTTGTTCTTGAGAGTTTGTTTATTTAAAGCGCGGTAATCTACACACAATCTCAAAGATCCGTCCGATTTAGCAACAAATACGACGGCTGAGCCCCATTCAAAAACATTGGGTCGAATTAATCCTTTTGCTCGTAGTTCATCAGTTTGATGAACCAATTCAATCTTTTCCCTGGGTGCCATCCTGCGACTTGCGTGAACAACAGGATGAGCATTGGGTACAAGGTCAATTCGGAATTCTATTTCTCAGTGAGGAGGTAAAGATTTCACTTCTTCAAATACGTCGGAAAATTTCCGAACAACAGGTATAGACTGCAAAGTGGGTTCAAGATATCCCAAAGTATACATTAATCTATCTCTCCTTGAACTTGGATCCTCACAAGAGATTTCAATAAAATTTCCAAAACTTGTTTTAACTAAAACTGTTCGATTATTACAATCCAATATAGCTTCGTATCTCGATAACCAGTTCATACCGAGTAAGATTTCAAATTCACTAAATTCGAGGACAAAAAGGTTGATAGGAAATCGATAGCTAGCATATGAAATAGGAACTCTCTTACAATATGAACAAAAATTTGCGGGACCTCCAACCGGATTTTTCATGCAAATAGGATCGTCAATAAATTTAGTTTTAAGTCCTAATTCATTTACGGTTTGTTGAGAGATAAAGCTATGTGAAGCTTCTGTGTCAAACAAAACTCTAACAGTTCTATCATAAATAGTAAGGTTACCTTCCAAAGCACTTTTTCCTTTATCAGCTTTGAAGTTGAGGGGTCTTTCTTTATCGTATAAACTTTTGCCACCTGTGCCGGCTTCATCACTGGGCAATCTTTAACAACATGTCCCGGCTTGTGACAATTATAACATTCTTTAGCTTGCTTCTTCGGTTTTGGGCAGCTGTTTGAATAATGACCCTTCTCTTTGTAGTTGTAGCAAATGACATTTTCTGCCGCGCTTCCCTAAACGCTCTTCTTCTTCTCATTGCCTTGCCAAGGTTTCTTGCCTCCAAATTTCCGCTTCTTCCAATTTTGACTACCTGAATTCCCTTTCTCTACCGAGGCTTCTTGCACATCAAGAGTAGCGTATCTGTACCCCTTATCAACTAAATCTGAAAAAGATTCCTCAACGTGGCCCTTCATTCTTTCATGGAATTTCTTATTCATCCCGCGAATGAATCTTTCGTTCATCTTTAAAGGCGTATTCACCAATTCGGGACCAAAACGAGACAATTCATTAAATCCGTTCAGACACTCTTCGAACGATAAACTTCCCTGCTTCAGGTCCATGAATTCCTGATACATTCGAGAAATTCCAGCTGATGGCAGATATTGCTTCTCAAACACTTCTTTGAAATTTTCCCAAGAAAACTCGTCTTCTGGCTTATCTACCGTGATTGTCTCCCACCAGGCTGAAGCTTCATCTTGCAGTTGCCAAGAAGCTATGAGTCGCTTCTGATCGTCTTCCAATTTTAGCCCTCTGAAGATTTTCTCACACAATCTTATCCAGGCTTGAGCCTCAACAATCGACACCTTGCCGTTGAACGGCTTACCACCAGGTCTCGAGAAACTTTTATGCAAGTCAGCCAGATTCGGCTGTTGCTGAGCTGCTGCTATTGCCGTTGGGGGACCTTGATCAGGTGATGTGGCACCTCCTTGACCCCTGACTCTTCCCCTTCGTCCTCTCATTTCTCACTATCTGAAATTAGTAAGAAAATAGATTTAAATACACGAACAAAATATCTTAAGGAATATCAGCAGTAAAAGAAATAGACTGATAAAATTTAGAGTTTCAGTCTTGGTTATACTCATTCTAGGGTATACTTCACCCTATCTCTAATGAGCCATATAATGTGTTATACTCCGTAGCTAAAGTTCTTACTCAACCAACAGCTCTGATACCACTTGTGACGACCCAAACTCGATGTCCGATAAACGACATCAAATTCGCATCGCCGGAGCTTATAACAACAATTAGATGAATATAAAACAGCGGAACAGAATCAATATCATAAATATCATCACAGTTACAACATCAACATAATATCCATACTACATCAGAGTATATAATACATACACTACAACTCCAAATACAACATCATGATAATACAACAGTGATCATATATCCAAAAGTCCTCAAATGAGAGAGGTGATAACGAACTCCCAAAAGCTAAACACCTGAAATCTCCAAAAGCTCCTAAGATATCTCCAAGATAAGAGCTCAAAAATACTGCTGCTCCAAAATACAGAAACCTGCTACTAGGCTGCCCGAGTGGAAATAATGGGCACCCAGAGTTTAGGAAAGAAAACAATAAACTCCGGATCAGTCATGGGACTGGTATGAGTAAACAAAAACAACAGTTACTTTTAAAGAAACTAGATTTATAAAATAATTTTCTGAATGCTTTTAAAAATGGAACTACCATAAGACCTCCCGCCACACACACAATGCAAACGCAGAATTGGAGGAGATTTCTTCTTATGATAGTTAAATATGCTTGGTACGAGAAAAGAAATTCTTTGATATTATTACTAGTGCATAGTGAGGAAAGCATTTTGAAAATAGAATATTAATCTTAGCCAGCATAGACATTCCGAACTATGCCTACTATAGCTACCATGTTTTGTGGCAGGTTACCGTCACGCTGCATGGTAGGTTTTACAACTAAAACCATACAGGGTTTCGTATTGGGAATTGAATTCCAACAATGGTCAGGCTAAGGAACTTCCTGGGCCACGTGGGTACGCCTCTGGAGGGAGGACCCGAGAACCTAACCGGATCTCTGCCAACCAAAGGCCGGTTTACCCCTAATTGGGTAACTACTGACACAAGTATGCCATCTCCCGGTTGTAACCAACCTTTAACCGGGGCCCCAGCAACAAATCACAAAGTAATGCATATATATATCTGCGATATCAACATAAGTTAAGTATCTGGGCTCCATACCATGATACCACTTCTATCCAGAAGGAAATGCACATACCCTAAGGGGTGCTACCCTCAATAACCTTGCCGCATCTTTCCTGTTTCGACCATTCCGGGGTATGAGGCTCGACGAAGTCTCGTCCACAAAGCTACGCTTTTCACAAAGCCATGCTCCGATCAACAAACGATCAGCAACACTCAGCATGCCACATTACCAAATTGGGAATATATCGCTGATAACCTTCAACTACATAACCTCTAAGGGTGTTAAGCTAAGAGAATAAATTCTCCGCCACAAACGGAATATGTTTGAAAGAAATCTGCTTTATATCTCAATTTGTAGTGTCAGACATACAATCCATACAAGTCTGTTCTGGGTTCGAACAGAACCGAAGACACTTCCAAAGAAGTCCTTACAATCCGAATATCCACAATCTCAATCGGATTCCCCATCACATATGGAGAACTCTATACCGGAGCAACTCGGTGCAGAGTCAATCGACAGGTCATCCTATCGCTCTCGTAAATACCCAGTCTTCAACACCGGTCTTCAAATGTTATCCATAACGTCGAATCACATATTCGAAATGGGTTATATGACACAAAGGTCCTTTCCCGGCTAATTCGAATAGTGAGTGTCAAATTTTAAAACATGTGGAAGTCATTCACAAATATTCACAGGTTCAATGTGGGTTTCGGATAACCAACTGAAATCCGATTCCCTGTCGCATCGAAGTTTAAATGCCGTTTTACGGGCAAACAGGGTTTTCACATCAATACAGAACGAATCACAATCACAGTACAGTGCATGGCAATTTATATCACACAGTATCACAATCAGAACAGAAATATCAATATAGTGCACAACGATAGTTAATCATTTTCCAATGTGGTAAATGAATCGTGTGGTTTAAATTAATTAACCACAACATTATTTTTAAATCAATGATAAGAATTTGAATAAATAATTTAAATCTTGATTAACTCGTTTTATTGTTTCAAAATTTGTTATTTTATTTAACCTCCAAATTTGATTTGTCGACTTAAATTTATCTGAATAAAAAAAAATTAATTTACAAATTAATTTGAACACTTAATTGTTTATTAATCAATTTAATTACAATTTGTAAATCATTTTTGGTTTCTTTTCAAAATCATTAATTTACAAAACTTATTCATCTTAATTAACATTTAAAATTTTGTTTAAACTTTAAAAATCAATTTATGACTAACTACAGAGTTTAAATCAAGTTTGCTTGAAATAAATTCTTGCTTAAACTAAACAAGTATTAGTTACTTCCTTAGTACTAAAGTTTGCCACAACACTTGCTGTAACTTTATAAAGCCCGAGAATACCCAGGCTTTGCTCGAGTAAAAACTCGAGTATCCCATCATCTCTCCCCGAAACATCTTCTCCCCCTCCCCGCGTCTGTTCCTTCTCTTTCATTTTTTTATTTTTTTATTTTTTTATTTTAAAGATTATAAATCAAAACTGTGATAAAAACCTTCTCCACATGCTCGAGTTCGACCCCGAGTTCCAAACCCACATGCCCGAAAACATCACCGAGTCCCCAGACCCATCCTCCCACTGACACATAGGCCAAGTCGTGCATGTGTACACGACAGCGACGCCTCTCTAGCGATTGAGAAAGCCTCCAACAAGTCGTAATTGACCTCGACGTCGATCACGTACCAACGAAAAACTCCATTTCTTCCTCAATCAAAATCGAGTGCAGCTTGATCAAATGAACCCATCAGCTCACCACCGGAAATCGAACTCGCGCCACCTCCTCTGGCCATCAAAGCCCGCGAAAACTTGACCCGAGCTCCGCCTATCTTCACTGCCTCGATCGCCACCGATGCGATCAGCTCCGGTGCAGCGCCGATGTTGCAGCGATCTGATTTGTCAACATCGTTCCAGTATGGGTTTAAACCCTAATCTTGATTAGTTCTCCCCATTCATACATTAGAAATTTTTTTCAAAAATATTCCTCGGATCGTAAGGGTTCAACCCAGCTTCCCACAAAATTTTAGCATCTAAAAATTGCTAGATGATCGAAAATCGATCAAAATACTATTTCCATTTAACAGTGAATTTCGCGTAACATAGGCAACTAAAAATTCCCAATTTCGTCCTAAAAATCATAATTTGAAATGAAGATTCAAGTTATAAACTTGAATTAGTATTCCATGACATTCGAGTTTAACCAAAACATGACATATTTACTGTAAAAACCATTTCTTTCAACCGTGTAGCATTTTTCTTCTGAAATCTTATTTTAAAATCATAGTTCATCCCTAAATATACAAGTTTCATTTTGAGATCAAGGTCTGACAATGATTACATGATGAAAGATTCGGGTTTTGAATAGGTTTGGTGCTCTGAAACCAGAGACAGGTGATTTCAACATGACAGACATTCCACTTTCTAATATTTATACACATAGGAAACTATATATGTATATGCATGATAAAGTGACTTTGAACCTCAGATTTTACAGCAATAAACAGTTATACTTAAGCTTCTTTTTTGAGTTGTTACTCACCTAAATTTCCAGGAACGACAAAAGCTTGAATCTGCAAGGTGAAAATCTTCTTTTCTTGAACGGATTTGAGTTTTTAAAGTGTTGTGACGTTTATATTTTTTCTCTGGTTTACAAAGTTATGTTCGAATGAATTGAAATGAGAAAGTAGATTGATGTATATATAACACGTTGTGTGTAAACTGAGGCTTACTAAAGCAAGTACAAGATGAATAAACCCATGCTAGAGAGTAACAACATTAAATGCAACCATGTTCTGTTGATTTGTTTTTTTTATAAGTACATTTTTATATTTTTGTTTGCTGACTAACCCAACTTAATTTCGGCTGAGAAGATTTTTACTTTGAGCTAGAGGTGATGGCATTTAATGCCCATGCTTCCCTCTTTGTTTACATACAATTTTATTTTATTCTTGTAAGTACACATTTTTTTTTGTTTTGTTTTAAAAAATACTTTCTTGCAAAGATTTTGTTTTCTATTCTATCTTCTTGTTTGCATGCAACTCACGGCAAACTACTTACTGGTTTGCATATTCTTTTTGCAAGTACAAGTTTGCTTTACTAAAGGTAAGGAATTTGTTTTAGTTATTAACATTTTATAACTATATGATTTCTATTACAAAATTTGATTTAGTTCTATTTAAAGGTTTTAACTGAAAACATTTCATTTGTTCATATTTTATTTTATTGTTGTAAACAATTTCTTGTTGATAAGTGTTGTTTTCTTTAATTATTATTATTTTTATTTTTATTATTTATTTAAACTTTATTATCAAAATTTATTTAATTCCATCCAACCTGTAATATCAATCTCAACAATATTAAATTTAGGTTGAATTTTCACTAATTAAATTCCAAAGCTCAAATAATTTATCGAATTTAAATTAACTAAATTCTGGAATGTTACAATATCCCCTTCTTAAGAAAATTTCATCCTCGAAATTGAAAGAGAGAGAAACACAAACAAAGAATAGACGAATTTATAAAAACAAGGAAATGACTTAAAATTTAAGCCGAAATGTCTATTCTGCATTTGGGATATGATTTCTTCATATTATCTTCAGTCTCCCAAGTACAGTCCTTTGGATCGCCACTCCATTGAACTTTGACCAGCTTCACAATTTTGTTTCTCAATCGCTTCTCATCACGATCTACAATTTTTTATCGGTTCCCTCTTTACTGCTAAGTTAGGAGTGATCTCTAGATTTTGCTGAGCAGCTTCTTCAATAATATCATCTGGATCGTGCACATATTCCCGAAGATTAGAAATGTGGAACACATCATGTACGCCAGACAACCAACTGGGTAACAGATTAATTTAGTTTAAAAGTTGATATCTTAATAATTAGAATTCTAAAAAACCTTTTATAGTTTATATTAAGATAATAAATTTGAAACTAACATCACATTTAACTATTTCTTCCATTTAAACAAATCTAGATCATATCCAGATTTCAAATCAAAACCCAATTTCGATGAATGTCGTTTGTACTTCAAATTCAACTTTAAAATTTCAACTTAAATCCTTTAAATAATTACTTAAAACTATTCAATTTATATCAGTAAAATTCTATTTCAAAATTTTGTTTAACTGGATTCAAAGATTAAAGATTTAAAATCATTTAATTTAACCAATTCGGTATCCGTATATAATTTTCTATCCTATGGTCAAGTGATGCAGATATTTATCATTTCAATCCGCAAATATTTAAATTTATAGGTATATTACATCATTTCAACCTGCAATACTGGCTTAAAAGAAAATCCATGAAAACGCTCAAGTTTATCATTTTAATCCATAATGATTTTTCCTAATCTGTAGATTGTTCGAGTATGTATCATTTCAACACATAGAGAACTTGTAGTGTTATAACAGAATATAACATCCAATCATCCAACATCAACAATCAAATATCCGTCATAATCATCAACCAAATCAACAAATAAATAGTAATAGTTTACTAATTATCAATAACAAATATTAAATGGAAAATTTAAATTTAAATATTAAATTATACGATTATTAAATGCAATAAAAGTCACATTTAACTGGAACGACAATTTAAATATATCAAACATTAACCAATTAATTTCTAATCACGTCATAAATTTAATTTAACTAACATAAGACAATTTACTAGTTGTGGTTGGGTTAAAACACTCACTTTTGATTTCAAATTGATTTAAAATCCAAAATAGGGTCCAAATTTAGATAATCTTAGAATTCATCCAAACCTATTCCCTAATGTCTAGAATTTCGATATGATCCCGTCAAAACAAACCATGCGCAAATCTGATCATGTATTTAAAAGTTATGATAATTATAAGATTAGATATCAAAATTTGAATAAATATATAAAAAAACATATACGTTTACTATGCCACATCACCACTACGTCAACTACGCTCTATCGCATACGAACCCGAATTCACAAGAGCTCCCTCAGCCATCGGCCTTTGGCTAAATTTCGACGCCACCATGATGACTTCCACCCAGATTCAAGACCATCCTCGTGTCCACCTCCCTGAGCCGCACCCAACCCCATAGGAGAAGTCCCCTCCGATCGTGGCACAAGACACTGCCGCCGCTGCCGTATATTGGCGATTCCAAGTGAACCCACACCCCTTCTGACCATCACGAACCGACCAATGCAAAGCTTTGGTCCTCATCTACGCAACGCAGCCCCCAGTCGCTCATAGGACAAAGATCCACCGTCCAATCCAACAACCACATATGAACGGCCGTGGTTTATTCATCAAATTTTGAAAACATAGAGACCCAAATTGAAAAATAAACTGCAGATCTAGCTTGCACTCGTTGAGAGCTTCGAATCGGTATATAATATGATAGGGTTTGGAGGAGTTTAAATTTTGAAATTGATTTGAAGATTGAATTTAGGGCTTTGAGATTGAATTTGTTTCTGCCATTGAAAAGAAGGAATATATAGAAGTTAATGTATGTACAGAACAAGAAAAATGACTGCTAGGGTTTGGGAAAAATGGCTATTTATATTAAAAAAGCTCAATAATAAAATAAACGCATATCAAATTTGTACGAACGACGAATAGCGACCCAAAAAGCTTGTTTCGCTTTCGAAACGAAAGTGAGTCATCCACTATTAAGATAGTTGTTTTTGATATTTTTAAACTTAATGGAATATGTTTCAAGTCCTAATTCCATCATACGAAGAAGTTAGCTTTAAAATAAGCTTATTTCAAATTGAATTCAATTAAATTGATTTCTACGCGTTTCGAGTCCGTACAATCAAACGACTAGTCCAATTGCTACGAAACTCGAGATCCAACAATAATTCACCGCTACGGATCCGATGAAATTGCTTTCGTTGAAATCCGAGACAGTGGCCAAAATGACTATTTTCACGTTAAATAAATTAATTATTATTAAATTGAATAAATCACCTTTTCAATTTCAAATTTAATAACTAACAATTTTCATCATTTTTGATTGCTTAAACATTTACAATAATTCAAAACAAATTTACATATAAATTTGGTGTTAAATATTACACAATTACAGTGTTCAATTTCAACTATAATTAAGTTCATCAATTATAATTTAATTTCAATTAAATCCATTTATTTTGATGTTAATCTTTTTATTCAATCAATCATCACTCTATAGGTATAATTAACATTGGTTTATATCTTATTACATCAATATTCTTTAATTTCATCTTAATTTACATTAACGTAATATTTAATTAAATTTAATTTCAATTTATTTCTAATTTAGTTTAACCGATTAAATAAATATGTAACATGTAACAATTGTCACCTTTTCTGCATTTAATCACATTTATAAGTCTATTACCTACAAACAAATGTTATAACCACTTATACAATACTAATTTTATCCAATTACAATTAATTACATATTATTTCACCAATTAATATAACATTCAAATTATCAATTATTCTTTTGATCCAATTATCAATTAATACACACCTTATTACAAAAGTTTACAATCTATAACCAATTATAACTTTTTAATCATTTCAATTAATTGCAGTTACATAAAATAGTTAGCAATTACCTTAAATGAATACTATTACATTTTATTCTAGTTATTTCTTATTATTAAATCTTAATTTTTTTCTTTTCACAACAAAACCCCAAAAAATTATTCAATTTAAATATTTTAATTTATCGAAAATTACGGGTCGTTACACTCTTCCCCACTCAAAACTTTTCGTCATTGAAAAGTGAAAAGAAGGGATAAAGAATTGATATATCTTATTTAAAATATTAAATTTATAAACAATCAATTTACATAATAATTAAATAATTTAAATAAAATATCAATTTATAAACAATTAAGTCCTTTTATATTTAAGTTAATAAAAGTTTGAAAAACATTTCACAAAATTTTTTAAGTCCAAAATTTACGAAAAATTTCGACAGAGACTCCTTTGTACGGAGAGGTCTGGGAGAAATAATAATATTAGTAACAACAAATATTAGTAACAACAATATATATTACATATTTCAAAATAATACATCCCAACTATGGGAAAACAATATAATATCTCTATAAAACCGTAATCCGAAAACATACCTATTTATCGGGCAAACAACGCTTATTTGTGAAATCAAAAGCGGTAGCAATTGCTTCCATAAACCTGTATTTCACTTATATGGTCCAAAAGAGTTAATAATTATAAAAAGGTAAATATTTAAGTTGTTTAAACTAATAACAACAAAATAATCACAACATAACAATAACCATTTGCAAACAAAACATACAACCGTCACATGAAATCAAAGTAATCAACCATACATCCGTAGCATCCAAAACAAATGGTTTGTTCGGGTTTAGAACCTTTTAATCTTATAAAATGATAAATAAATTACTAAGTATACCATATACTCAACAATCTTAGATAACTTAATAGATTATTTATACATTCCAAACAATTTAAAGTATCACTTCCCAAACATCCAATAAGCCAACACAAACAATAATTTTCAAATGTCGTTCAGTTTATTCTTACAAATTTCTTTTCATATTATTAACTGCTTGTCTATTTTCATTCATTCATACAAAGCTTATTTAATTAATTTTCATTCACCGCTTAAAAAGATTTCATTTTCATTCATTTATACAATGCCATTTTGCTCTTTTCATTACTTTGCATTCAAGCTTACATAAGTTACTCCCATTTCAATTATTAGATTATCCATTATTATGTAAGCTTCTTTACAATTTAATTCATCATTAGTAGATTATTTCTTTTTCACATTCATTTCTTCCGTATATAGTATTATTTAATATTAAATCCATTTCTAAATCATTTCAACATTTTCCGAAGTTATAATTATTCAAGTAATGTAGTATTCACTTTTACTATTCATTTTAATTACAAATAGCTGCAACGTTAACTTAAGTTCATAATCATTTGCTTACAGTATTCACTCTTTCTATAAATTTAACTAGTAACATTTCAAATTATTAACTTAAGTTTATAACAATTCATAACATTAGAATTCATATTTAAAAGTAATTCTATTGAACACCTTTATTACTTAAGTTTTACTTGTATAATATTCTATCACATATTCTTATTTAACATTTCAACTTTTAATATTTTGGTAAGTTAAATATATATGTGTGTGTGTATGTGTGTGTTTTTACGAATGGAATTGAAAGTTGCACTAGTTTATCTTATTTATTTCAATTAACTAAATGTTCAATAGTTATAATTTCTCATTTTCGTATCCTTTTGATTTACAGTTTACAAAATTTTAATTTCTTATATTTTCATTAATCACTTAAAATCTAGTTTCTAATTACATATATTAAAAGTTTCCAATTGTTAAAATAGTCAAGATTTCATTTCATTGTAATACTTGAAATTTCCAATTTGTAGGAAACTTAAGAACTAAATACTGGGTTCCTTTTTCAGTTATTTTAAAATAATATATATATATATATATACATATATATGAAATCATATCTTTTATATATCAACTCATATTTGGAAATCAAAATTTAGATTTATTTATCAAAATAATTATGTAGTAAACTACTACAACGGTGTTCCCACTTCGAAACTCGAATATGAACGTCGATGATGTGTGCACCCATCACCGAAATTATTTTCCAATGACGGAGAGGGGAGTACATAACTTATTTTCTTTAAAAGTCCCTTTTTAAAACTTTCTTTCAAATCACAATGAAAATATTTATCTAAAAATACTTCCAAATAATACTAATATTATATTCCAAAATCTTTTTGAAAGAAATGTTCAAAATCTCGAAAACTAAGTTCTAAAATTTTCAATTTATATTTACTTTATTTCTAAATTTTATTTTACACCCAAGATTTATAAATTCCCTTTCTTAACAAACAATTATATCACATCTAAGCATGTTATTTATAAAACTATTCCTTTATATACAACATTTAATACTAGGAAAAATTATTTCGTTTACCCATATTTTAAAACAATATCGTGATGTTTTGCTCTATTAAGTGTTTAGAAATTCCTATCGCTGTCGTAGCGTCCCATGTACCGACGAGAATTTTTAAATACCCAACAGAACAAATTAACACAATACAAAAGCCTTTATAACACTAACAAATAACGCTCTCTCATATATACACTCAACGACTCATTCTAGAGTATTATTACCTATCTTTAATGAGTCAGACCCTACAAAGCTAAGATGATTGCTAAACCAAAGCTTCGATACCAATTGTAACGACTGCCTTTTTAGACGGTTTAAATCAACGATAAACCACACATGTCATACTCAAACCATTCAGAAGGGCAGATTGTTATGGCGTAGATAAGAAAAGGAAGAGAAAGAAAAAAAAACAAACACAGAATCTCACAACAGAATGACAAAATATGATAACCAAATAAATAGTTCATAAAGCTATTTTACAAATGAGCATTTGATTGTACTTTTAAAATACAAAATCAGATACAACGGTAATAATTAAATAATGCAGCGGAACAATATAATGCAGTGATATGAATATAATAAATAGCAACAATACTAAATCTTCGTCTTCGTCCTCCAGAAAGCAGTCTTCCATACACTGAAAAGCTCAGACTGACCCGAGCGAATTGGAAAGACAAAACACTCCAGTTAAAACTAAAAGATCTTATGTAAGTCAAATCAAAAGTAAATAAATATGAGTGTAATGGCGTTAGAGATGTTTACGGGGTTTGAAATCTTCAATCCTGTGTCTAACGCGAGTGCAATAACTTAAGAGATGTTGGGGATCTCCATCTTTTAAGGATTCGTTTAACTATCTACATACATAGTACAAAACGCTATTATAATAGTGTCTACAGTAAAGTAAAGTATTTTTTGGCAAGGCCAGCCGGTTTTATAGTGGACCGTCCACTTTTTCTTACGAACGTAATAAAGCTTGAAGTACAGGAGTAAGTTAAAGCACCTTAACTACTAAGAAAAAGACAAATATAGCACAGGAGTGTGATAGACATATCACAACTACTATATGAATGTCGATAACAAACTACTCCTCCGAAGAGGAAGAATCACCATCATCCACAACAACCTGGGAAGACACCAAAGGGACATTTCCCAACAGATTAGCATAGGGCCGAAAATGGAAAGCAAGACAAGGATCATAAGCCACAGAATCAGAAGAGTACATAAAGGAACGATCCCAGGATGAATCAGCAAGCATGATAGAATTCTTACTCGCAAAATGACCGTCCAATTCAAGAACAAATGAGTCACCAGAAGGTCTATAATAAAGGAATCTAAGGTCTAGATGATCATCAGAAACGAATCTAAAGAAAGATACGGCCAAAGGGTTAAATCTCCTATCAGACATGAAATCAACCTAACACCTCTCAGCATCATCCCAAACAATAGAGGGACAAGGAGGACCAGGAACAGGGGCATCAACAGGAATCGCAGAAACATCACCAACGACCAACAAAGCAGATAGGGAGGCAGGGTTAGGAGCAGGCGCAGGAGGCGGACCCGAGCTAGACAATGGAACTGCCAGAGGAGGGTCAATAGGGGAGTCAGTGGATGAAACCTTAGGAACCCATTTCCTAATCAGGGGGCAAGGCAGTGGGATCCTAGGAGCAGTGGTAGAAACATCAGAATGCATGCAGGAAATTGCCAGGTGGCCAAAAGAGTGACAGGTGGAGTAGATATCTGGAACCCAACCGTAGCGAACACAGACCTCCACAACATGCCCAACAGCAAGCTGAACAGGAATAGAAGATGGAAGCGGCTTATCAAGAGAAATCTCAATCGGGGCCTTAGCATACATCAATTGTCCACGTGTAACTGTATTTGAATCAAAACATCTCAATTTTCCTACGTAACAAGCTACCCAGTTCAAACAAAGCAATGGTTGGAGAGCAGAGGGTATTTGCGAAAAATAAGCCCAAACGGGAATAGAAAGAACTTGTTCAAGCGCACTAGCCACAGTAGGGGACCAAGGAGTAATAATAAAGGGTTGCCCATCAAAAAAGGAAGGCTCAGCCTCAAGCACAAGACGGCGTTCCTCGGGGGAGGAAAACTTAAGGAAATACAAGGAGTCAACTAGCTTAACACGTAAATTACCCTGAAGCTTACAGGACCTACGACAAGCAGAAGCCGCATCGTGGAGGCGGTGATTAGGGTCCAAAAAGAAACCAACTAAATAATCTGACTAAAAGTCCAAACCGGCTTGCAACACTATAGGAGGAGGGATCATCACTCCATTCTCTTCAACAATTTCAAACTCACTCGGCTTGTAGACACCCGTATTACGGGGAAGAGATGTGAAAAGAGAGGACCAGGATTTGTTGTCAACAAGGGAAGAGGCAGTAGGTTTATGAGGAGATCCAAGATGCACCGTCTCATGAGACAGTCCAACAGAAACCAAACAGTGCGAACATCTGGAACATGATTTACTGGGATGGGGATCAGAATTAACACAAGCATTATCACAAGCACCTTCAAAGCGACATATAACACAAGACGAGTCAACAGATTCAAAGCGCAATGCACTTCCGTTCAGACCAAGCGCCATATCAATACCATCAGTAACAACACGAACCTCACTCATGTCATTAACTTTCAGTATTGAACACGTATTACCCAAATCACTATTCAAATACCAGAAATACCCGAATCTTCTTGGTACACAACATCCGATAGGGGGGCTGACCGATAGCAATCGAAGGCGAAGCACCATCCTTAGATCGAGGAGCAGCAGTAGGGTTTAACTTCGATACCACAGGAACCAAACTAGAGCGAGGGGGTAGGAATTGAGGCAGGCAAAGGTGGAAAGTGAGAGTCGGAGAGAAGTGGTGGCAAAGGAAGCCGCACAGAAGGCATAGCGCTGAAGAAACGTCCAGATTTAGTCGAAGAACGGGAAGGGGATGGAGTGGAGAGCAGTGGAAAATGAGGAGGAGAAACAGGCATACGAAGGGAATGAGATGGGGAGGAGGGCGGTACAGTACCGTAATTCCTTCGTAAACTAGAGGGCTATCAAAGGGAACTCCATAGGTAAGGTACAAATCAAACTCATAGAAGACACGATAGGGCATGTGAACACGACATACCAAGGTAGAGCTCTACCGTTTTGCAGAACGGGATTGGTGGTAACGCATAGCACCTACTACCCCCCACCTCGAAACACACTCCCATAATCAAAATTAAGGGGTGGTCACCAAATCATCACAAAGTCGTAATATGTTATCGAAGAAGCATGTTCGATTGGAGGAATGACCTCACTTGGCCCAGGTATAGCTCCTATTTTAGTCACATCTAAGCTGACTCACGGGAGTAAGGGTCACGTAAATACCTTATACAGAATCATTTTCCAAACCATCCTACTTCATTTGTGGAATCCCACAACGTACATAGTTGTTAAAGTGGTTTTTTGTATTGGCAGAGAGTATGACAATATCTGAATCCGGTCTTTTTAACAACCAAATGCTTATTTCACACCATATGATTCTTTTATATTTCTAAAACCATTTCGTATATCAAAATATCATATTCTCAAACTGTATCATTTTCGAAATCATATTTACTTTTGAAATTATATCACATTTAAATCATATCACTTTCGGATTCATATTTCCAAAAACATATCAAATCCTCATTTAAAATTGTGTTATTTCTCAAATATGTCACTTAAATCTTTACTTATGTTATGACATCATTTAATCATATTCTACTTAAAAATCAAGGATTTAAATATAAAACTTCCACTTTACAAAACCTGAAATTCAAGAAATAATTTAGATAATTTAAATAGTTTTAACAATAGTTTAAGATAGTTTAAGATAGATTAAAACAGATTAATATAGTTTAAAATAGATTAAAATGGATGTATATAGTTTAAATAGATTAAAATAGATTAATATAATTTAAAATATATTAAAATAATTTAATATGGTTTAAAATAGATTAATATAGTTTAAAAAATAGATTTAAATTAGATTAAATAGAATTAACATAGGTTACATAGATTAAAATAATTTAAATAGATTTAACATAGATTAAAATACTTTAAATAGATTTAAGATTGATTAAAAATAGATTTAAATACTTTAAATCTATTTAAAATAGATTAAAATAAATTAAAATACTTTAAATAAATTTTAAAATAGATTAATATGGTTTAGAATAATTAAAATATATTAATTTATTTTAAAAGTTAAAATCTTAACAATTAGAATTTAAAAGAACCTTTTACAGTTTATATTAAGATAATAAATTTTAAATTAACATCACATTTAACCATTTCTTCCATGTCAACAAATCTGGACCATATCCAGATTTCAAATCAAAAACCCAATTTCGATGAATGTCGTTTATACTTCAATTCAACTTTAAAATTCCAATTTAAATCCTTAAATATTTACTCAAACTATTTAATTTATATTAGTCAAATTTTATTTCAAAATGTCATTTAACTAGATTCAAAGATTAAAGATTTAAAATCATTTAATTTAACTAATCCGGGGTTTGTAATAATTTTCTACTCTATGTCAAGTGATACAGATATTTGTCATTTCAATTCGCTAATATTTAAATTTACTGGTAATATCATTTCAACCCGCAATCTCGACTTAAAATAAAATCCATAAAATTGCTCGAGCCTATCATTTAAACCCTTAACGATTTTCCCTAAACTGTAGATCGTTTGGATATGTATAATTTCAACCCATAGGGAACTTGCAATGTTATAACAGTATAAAATATAACATCCATTCATCCAATATCAACAATCAAACATTCATCACAATCATCATCCAAATCAACCAATAAAATAATAACAATCTACTGGTCAACAATTATAGATATTAACTGGAAATTTTAAATTTAAATATTAAATTATATGACGATTAAATGCAATAAAAGTGACATTTAATTGGAATGACAATTTAAATATATCAAATATCTACCAATTAATTTCTAATTGCATCATAAATTTAATTTAACTAACATAAGACAATTTAGTAGTTGTGAGTGGGTTAAAATACTCACTTTTGATTAAATCGATTTAAAATCCAAAATAGGGCCCAAATTTGAATAATCTTAGAATTTGTCCAAACCAGTTTCATAATGTTCGGAATTTCGATACGATCCCATCAAAACAAACCGCGCATAAATCCGATCATGTATGTAAAAGTTATGATAATTAGAAGATTTGAAATCAAATTTAAATAAAATATAAAAAAAGAAAACGTATACGCTTACCGGGCCACATCACCAGTACGTCGACTACACTCTATCGCGTACAAACCTTAATTTGCATGAGCTTCCTCAACCATCGGCCTTTGGCCAAATTTCGATGCCACCATACTTCCACCCAGATCCAAGACCATCCCCATGCCCACCTCCTTGAGCCGCACCCAACGCCATAGGCGAAGTCTCCTCTAATCGCCCACTAGACACCGCTGCCGCCATCATATATAGGTGATTCTAAGCGAACCCATGCCCCTTCTGACCATCACAAACCCACTGATACAAAGCTCTGGTCCTCCTCTACACAACGCAAACCCCCGATCGCTCATAGGAAAAAGATCCACCGTCCAATCCAATAACCACATATGAACGGTCGAGGTTTATTCATCAACATCTGGATATACAAAGAGCCAAATCGAAAAATAAACTATAGATCTAGCTTGTTCTCATCGATAGCTTCAAATCGGTATATAATATGATAGGGTTTGGAGGCGTTTAAATTTTGAAATTGATTTGAAGATTGAATTTAGGGTTTTGAGATTGAATTTGTTTTTTCCATTTGAAAAGGAGATAAACAGAAGTTGATGTACACGCAGAATAAGAAAAATGACTACTAGAGTTTGGAAAACAAGACTATTTATATTAGCGAAGCCCGATAAGGAAATAAACACATATTGAATTACTACGAACGGTGAATAGCGACCCAAAAAGCCTAAATTCAATTTTCAAATCTATTTATTTTGATGTTAATCTTTTTATTCAATCAATCATTACTCTATTGGCATAGTTGACATTGATTTATATCTTATTACATTAATATTCTCCAATTTCGTCTTAATTTACATTAACATAATATTTAATTACATTAATTTCAAATAATTTCTAATTTAGTTTAATTGACTAAATAAATAGGTAATATATAACAATCATCTCCTTTTCTACATTTAGTCACATTTATAAGTCTATTACCTACAAACAAATGTTATAACCACTTATACAACGCTAATTTTATCCAACTACAATTAATTACATATTGTTTCACCAATTAATATAACATTTAAATTATCAAGTATTCTTTTGATCCAATTATCAATTAATACACATGACCTTATTACAAAAATTTATAATCTATTACCAATTATAAATTTTTAACCATTTCAATTAATTGGAGTTATATTAAAATTGTTAGCAATTACCTCAAATGAATACTATTACATTCTATTCTAGTTATTTCTTATTATTAAATCTTAAATTTTTTCTTTTCACAACAAAAACTCCAAAATTTATTTAATTTAAATATTTTAGTTTATTGAAAACAGGCGTAGCAGAATGAAGCAAGAAGTATATATAAAATATTGGTATGGAAAGTCCACTAAATATGGGAGGGTGGTAAAAGTTTAAGAGAAATAGAAATTGAAATTCAATAATGGGAAAGGAAAGTAAACAAGAAAAGATATTTAGATCTTTCAATGAAAGAGGTAAATGATATTAAATTGATATTAAAAGGATAAGAAGTGAACGCGTAAAAAAGTAAAGAAATATCATGCACCATTTCATATTAGAGGCGTAACAATTAAAAAATATATGGATATACATACATACATACATACATACATACATACATACATATATATAGCCTCAAGTATATGTTTATGACGGGTTTGAATTGTTAAAGTTAGCTAATAACTTAGAAAAATAGAATGATATAGTCACTAAAATGGGTTGGAATGCGAGGTCGGTAATGTTACACAGCAGAAGCCTCCCCACTGCAAAAGGATACCGGCGGTTGTGTGTGTATTATAGTAATGTGGGACATATCCAACTTTAGAACCCATGGAATTATATACGCTCGCGCGTAGGTGAAGTAATACCCAATAGGGTCCTCTTCAACTTTTAGTAAGGGTATTGCCTTGATTGCATTAGGCAATCTAAATGGGACAATGAGCAAGGCTCAGCGTTATGTTAGTGTATTTGGCACTATATTAGGGACTAGCTGTATATAGGATGAGAACATCATCGGTCATGAGCAATCAGCAAAAAGACGATGTTTACACCAAAATGGGGTTCACCACCTACTAATATTGGTCATGCACCACTACAGTTGTTTCTTGGTTTGTTTGTTAGGAGGCAAGGCTAGATAACCCTTAAGCGAGGTCTTCTAAAACGAGTGGGGTAGTCTAAGGAGTTGAATCCATAATAAGAACCAGAAAAGTAAGAATATACCTAAGGCGGGATAAAATATCCTAAACTATTGTGACGCCGTTATTAGGAACTATGGGAGTTCCTTCGTATGCACGACGACGAGGACGTGATACCACGTTGATGATGGATTCTGACGAAGTGCTGGTTACAAATACTAGCGGGGATAGTATCTTGGTCCAAAGGGGAATTGTGTTAATTATACACACACACACATATGTAGTTATGGTCTACTTCGGGTGGATGGGGCGTATAATATGCATAGGGGGAGTCGAGACGACTAAGTAGAATAAAAGGACATAACATGTAATGGAAGACAATTGACATAAATTAGTGTTACGTATAAAGTGTATAATTTACCAGTCACCAAAACTTGTTATAACCCCTCCTCATTACAACCCATGACATAGCTTAAAGGGACGGGTACTGGTGCAAAGTGGGAAATATGGAAGGATATGTTTCCTTATGCATACTCGGCATTAGCAATGATACTAAATATTGGAAATGTCAATCTTGGTCAATAACTATATGATTTATTATACTTTACTATTCCACTATAGGTTATATCAATAGTGCTTTGATATGCATTTATTTATTTATTTGCAGAATACCAAACCAACGATTTGTACTTTGATGGACTTGGTTTTCAAATCAGTTAAAATTCAGACCCACCAGGGTGCGGTTTATTACATTAGATATCAGAGCTTAGGTTAGTTGATCTTCGAAATTAGGAAATATTAAGTGAGAATATTTTTATTTTTACCTATAACTATAAATATATTATACGATAAATTCGATTATTCTGATTAAAGAGTAGTTATAACCATATTCTGGAAAGATGGACAAATTAACTATGAGCCGGGACAATGGATGAAGCTGAAAATATACGACTATCCTATACCGATTACACACATAGAAGGTAGGTTATATTGGAAGGCATGACATAAAGAGGGAATGAATGCAATATATGGAAAGGTCCTTGAAGCTGGGTATTACATGACTCCCTAGTTGGGCCCCCGATAACCCAATGGTTATAGATCCCTGCGGGATTGCCGATTGATAATGTATAGTGGATCCGAAAAAGGGGAAAGTAAGAGTCTATATGTTGTAGATATATAGAAGCAAGAATTAAATAAGTTTCCGAAAGAAGATGTATAGCAGCCACCCCAAGATAATAGCCGGATTTTTAAATTTTGAAAGAAGAATAGGCCAAAAGGGCAAAATAAAAGTCCACTCTAAGCCTGACCCAATAGGAATTTTTTTAATAAAAGTGGAAATAATTTTAATACAAAAAGTTAAAAAACATATAAATAATATATTTGAAATGATTTTCAAAGGAATTATTTGAAAGTAGAAAAACCATATTTTTGAAAAGTAAGTAAATATTAAATTTTCTAAAAAATAAAATATTTATATCTTATTTAAAGAAAAAGTTTTAGTAGATACTAAAATTAGTTAAATCGGAAATTTCAGTAAATGGGGTTTTAGTAAAAGTTATTTCTTTTAAAAAGAATGTATAAAGCGTACGTATAGCTCGTTGATTTTCCAGAAATGAAAAATCAAAAAAATTGTAAATCGTAAAATTATATTTAGGGGTTGACAATAGGAAGTGGTACTAGTTTTAAATGGGGTAAATAGCATGGGACAGAAGATTAAATCAAGTATATAAAGCAGTAGGCGAATGCACTACAATGATTCGATAAAAAAGATAGTAAATTGAGAGGAAAACTATTTAAATAGAAGAATTTAAGTAAGAGCAGTTTAGATAAAAGAAAGTTAAATAGTAGTAATGTTATTGCAAATTTATATAAAATAATTTTAGTAATTAGAAATAAAGTTGGGAGATCATATTAAAAATAATGCTAGTATTTTAATTAGAAGTAACATAGAAAATTAGAGGTAAAACAAAGGAAAATATATATTTTCCGTGGTGGTGCACATTGTCTGCACGTATCTCTTAAAAAGTCCCCTCACATGATACAAGAGACTTCACCAAGGATTGAGAGTGGAGATAGAATAAGCAATAGAAAATAATAAGATAGAAGTGTCCTTGTCTACTCCAGTTTTTATTGTTATAAATTGTAAGAGATGTTTTGAAAACATTGTAAAGTGTATTTGAAAAATTGGTTTAGTACAAGTTGAGTTTCTAAAAGTGAAACTTAATAATTTGTTTGAGTTAAAAATCCTAAAACTAAAAATCCTTATAGTTGAAAAAGGGATTTAGAAGAAAAAATTAATTTGAAGGAGAAGGAAAGGAATTTTTAAAATTAAATTACTAACATTCTCTTTTGGATTGATGAATAAGCTTAATTCAAAACTCATTAATAATAGTTTTAAAAGTTAAGACACCAAGTTATTTTTTAATTTAATAACAAGTTTTTGTAACGACCCGAAAATTTTAACGATTTTAATAACGTAATTAACTAAATTTTTCATGAAAATAAACAACAAAATTTTGCACTGAAACTCGTATATTTGGAGTACATCTATTTAAACATAGCAAGTATTATATTTTCATCAGAAAATATGAAAGTTTGTTGGTTGTGAAATTTTAAATTTTCAATTTAAATTAGTTAAAGATTGATGAAAATAAATTACCTTTGAAATCTAAATATTTTTACATAATTAAAATGTAAATCATTTTTTGAGTGAGACGTCGTATTTCGTTTCCCCAAATCTGAACTGCTTTAGCTTCGTTTATATTATTTTCGGTGTTTTAGTAGCATATTTGGCAGCGAAAAAACGTGTTTTGATAGGAATGTCGTATCGCTGATATTTGTGTATCATTTTGTTCCGTCTCATCGTGCTGATCTCCGTAGTATATTCATTTGTGCATTTCGACATCCGGTGTGCGGTGAAATATACGAAACGGTTAACCGTATCGGTACCCGTTTTGAGCCTTTTGATTTTCTTATGGCCATTCAATTGTCCTGGTTGAAGACTAATAGTCATGAGCTTTTCCAGAAATTAATATCTAACTTTTGCAATTCCCACTGTTCAACATATCTCTCTAATTCGTCTGTTCACTTCTATTCTCTTCCCTGCCCCTCTTCTGCTCGGTTCTCTCATTTGATAAAAGAAGAAAGGAAAAAATAATAAAAAAATATTAAGTTTGCTTTCACTTCCCTTTTGAATCTGCTCATCTATACTCGTCTCTCTCATAAGTTTGCCTTTTTTTGTTCTGCTACTCTGATTCGTGCATTGAAAGAAAATAATATATAAAGTCATATATACTGCTCGTTCCTTTCGACCATTTCACAACCCACCATTGCTCGTCCTCAACCCGCCTCCAACTTCTACATCGCCATCTGCAGCCTGACACCATCGCTGAAGCCCTTCCAGCAGACCATCTCTACATATGTGCACCTCCTTCCCTGGCCGATACCCATTCAGCCTATTCTCCAATCACTCCACCGTTAACTAGCCCCCTCCACCACCTGACGACCGACCCTGCTTCCCTTTCAAACGCTAGTGCACGCAACTCCACCGTACAACTCGATCGCCTTCCACTTCCCATGAATGAGACTGCAACAGCGCCACGTAAAACCCGCTACCTACACTGATAAGCGCCCATAGCAGTCCCCACTGCCTTGTCCTCCGAGCGCAGCCCCCTTCATGTACGTACGCCACAACGAGCCTTTCTGCCTTATACTCCACCAGAACTGTCGAGCACCCCATCATTCAATCCACCCTAATAGCCATCCCCATACCGAGCGGAACCAGACTTCCAGGCAGCCGACCTAGCCCTCCACGCACAGTTGTGCCAGCCTCCCCGCTTCCCGTGCTGAACCTCTCACCTAACTCAGCTTACTTTTCTCTCCTACCTCAGGGCCTAACTACACAACTACCCCGTAGGCTCTATCATTACCTGAGCTTTGTTTGGCTTATCATTTGAGTTTCAACAATGTGTGTGATCTTTTAATGTACGCAAAGGGTCCATTGAATCATTGATACATCCAAAATTGAGAATCAAACGGCCAAAAACCGTCGGCGGCCGTCGGCCGCCGTCGGAATATACTGCGTCGGGGAGCAGTATTTCTGACGGCTTCCGACGGAGGCTGCCGTAAAAGATTCCGACGAAAACCAATAGTTTCCGACGGTTTCCGACGGATCCAGACAAATGTCGGAATCCGTCGGAAATAATGTGCTACAGGCCGCCGGGAGCCGTCGGAAATTTTGACCCGTAAGCCGTCGGTAACCGTCGGAAGCTGTCGGAAATCTGGTGTTTTTTTAAAATTCGCTGCAAATATAGCCTTCCAACCACATTTCTCTTCCAAACACTGTTATATAAATACTGCACAATCCAATATACAACATTCCAACCAAATATCAAAACCCAAACTACATAATATTCAATAAACACACAAATAAATAAAATTACATTGAAATAGAATACATAATATACATAACCGTTCCAACATTAACAATAATCCTAACAATAAGTGTTCTACCATGTTATTAATACACAAATTCATCAACATCCTCATCCACATCCTCATACAACCACAGAACCAAGTGTATCAAACATAATTATACATAAATCAACAATTACATACGCTGTCTACCAAATAATTCTAAACTAAAATAAAACATACCTAAACGAACAAGCAATCAAGCAACGAATCAATCTCCTCCAGATCCAGAGCCAGCCGAGGAAGGGAAGCGACCACCAAACTGCTGCATGTACTCTAACATCTGTGAAGTCTGCATGGCCTGTTTGCGGTTCTACTCCTCCAGCTGGGACACTCTAGTCCGCAATTCTTAGACCGCTCTAAGCTCTACTCCGCCGTCCCCTACTCTGACTACTGGCCTGCAATAATTGAAAAATGAATAAAATCCAAGTTTATTGTTTTGAAAAGGTCAAAATATCATATTTGAAGTATTTTAAGAAAAAGTAAATTATTTACCGCTAGATTGCCAAATCCGTATCATCGACCATGCTCTGCTGGATCCATAACGGACTCAAAAATAGTGTCCTCCTCATCGGTCGTCAGCTGATCTCGACCCGTATCAGCAAGCAGTTTCTGCCGCTGCTCCATAAACTTCTCTTGCATTAACAAATTAATAATATCATATCTTATTTCATTATAGTTTAACAAGCAAAACAATTACTAATACTGAATAAAATGAAATATGCTTACATGGCTTTTGCTGGATTTATCGTCCTGCCATGTATACGAAACAGTCCCATCTGGATTAACATGCTCGATATCATGCGTACGGGTGAGCATGTCCATATAGCTGACAGGACCATGTGCCTCGGCTTCCTGAAGTTGATTATTACATACAATTATTATACATTTAAAATCATATAGCAAAAACTATTTGCATTTATTATTCAGTTAATTTACCAACTCCTGCTGATACTGCTGAACAACTTCGATCCTCCGCAATGAGTGACGGGATTCTTATTTCTATTGGCAGAGTTTCTATCCGACTCTGCTTATACATTCAAAATTTGATACATTAATTTTCGATCACGTCAAATTAATAATTCAAAAAAATTTAGTATACTTGCCTTCGCCTCGTCCGTCTTCCAGTATCTCAACCAAGCCTGCCACACGCTCTCTCCCATCCACCGTGGTTTCTTACCAGATTTCTTAATCTCAGATATCGTGTCCCTGTAGTTCTTGCGCATCTTCTTCATTCAGTATCCTCGTGCTAGCATCATATCGTCTGTCTGGATGTCTATCTCAGCCTGTGTTTCACGATAAAAAGTAAAAAAAAATTTACACTTTGAACGATAAACAGTAGAAAAACGACAAAAACGAATTAAAAATGGAAAACAGAAAAATATACATACTATAACATCCTTCCATATACACTTTATGATGTGAGGAGGGATGCTATCCCACTTCGGCCAGCAAGCACTCATCCTACTGCGATAAGAAGCTCTAGAGACATCCAGCACAACCTTTGAGGGAAGTAGGTCGAACCCCCTGTTTTTAAATACGATATAGATACGTATGTACGTATATCATTAAAAAAATAAGATGCGGAATAAAATTTAATTCTTACCCTTCTGCTCTAGGGACTAATGAAACTACTTGACGCTGTGGCTCTTGCGATGGGCCACTGCCATCGCCTCCTGACGATCGGGAAGAGCTCTGCCTCTATATGGCATAATGATAAACCTGTGACATATACACATCATTATATAAGAGAATAATAACATGCTAATGAAATATATTTCATATGAAAATGACATCAACGGTATAAATTGCTTAGTTAATGACTGAAATGAAAATAGAAATGGAAGTGTGTTATACCTGATTCATAATGGGTGTACTCTTCCGACGATAAGCAGATTTCATTGCATTTTTAATAAAAATTGCTAAATAAATGACAAATGGAAATCACATAAAACATGTAAACAATGGTAAACAGATTTGGTTTCATAGTTACATCAATTTCATAATACATCAAGAATTCAACATAGTTACATCAATTGCAAAAAAAACAGATTCAGATTTATATCAGTCATCATTGTCTTCTGATTCAGATTCGGTCTCGTTTTCGACGATATTTTCCTCTGCACTGTCAAACGCTTCTACCAAAACATTTGATTCATTGATCAAAGGACCAAAATCTGTACGATCGTCTGTAATTATTATTTCGTTATTTTGCTCAAGATCTGCCCGATAAGCTTGTTCGTCCGGAATATTCTTCCATTGAATGTGAATCTGGCCTTTGTTTTAAAACTGCAGACCAATCTGCTTTATCTCTTTTTAGAGATGGATAAGGAGCGTAATAAACTTGCAATGCTTGTTTGGCTAGTACAAAAGGATCATACTTGTGATAGTGCGATGTATGCTTTATTTCGATAAGATTATAATCCTTGTGCACATTAATTCCAGAACCTGGAACATTGCTAAACCAATTTCATCTAAATAGAAACACCTCCTCCGCGGGTCGTGATAAATATGTCAGTTGCAAAACTTGTGTTAGAATGCCATAAAAATCATTTAAGTCATTTTCTGGATCGTCACTACCTTTAATATATACACCAGTATTATTTGTTAATTTTTCTGCACCGTATTCTTTGGTGTTAAATTTATATCCATTGACGAAATATATTGGATATGTCTTGACCACTCTTTTTGGTCCCATCGCAAGATGTTTCAACCCTTCGTCAACAACACAATTTCTTGGCTCATAAACGTAATTTGAAAACCAACCGGAAAATTCTTTACTGAGATCTTCGTTCGGATGTTCACGTTCATATACGCTGTTTATATAAACAAATTATTACATTAGGTTACACACACGCATGCATTATGGAAAAGAATAAAACACAAATTATTATTTCAGATTACCTAACAAACGGTGCAACCTCGGCACAATTTAGAAGAATATTAGTGTGTGCTACATAAAGATATCTATCGTCTAGCCATATTTCTACATATTTTCCAGAAGGCCGACCATGTTGTCTAAAAATAGATAATATCGCTTGAGAGGACTCTTGTTCGTCCCCTTCGTCATTACGAGGAACACTTTGAAATGAAATATTTACATGGTCACAGAAATAGTGAGAGAAAAAGAACGAAGCTTCTTTTTCGATGTAAGATTTATATATCGAACCTTCAACTCGTGCTTTTTGCCTCACTTTTTTCTTCAGATGATTCAAATATCTATGCAAAATTAATTTATATTAACTTCATCTTTCAAATGCAATTAAATTATGTTATAACATATTACATACCTCTCAAATGGATACATCCATCCATATTGGACAGGACCTCGAAGTCATGCTTCAGATGTAAGATGAACAGGTAAATGTTCCATTACATTAAAAAAACCCGGCGGAAATATTTTCTCTAATTTGCAAAGCAATATTGGAATGTCCACTTCAAGTTTACGTAAACGTTGCACTTTTGAAGTAGTCGAACAAAGCTCTTTGTAAAACATACTAAGCTCCGTTACTACCTTCCAAACTTTTAACGGCAGTAGTTCTTTGAACATTACGGGAAATAAATTTTCCATCATTATGTGACAGTCATGACTTTTCGTTCCGCTCAATCTACCATTTTTAAAGTCAACACATCTACGAAGATTTGATGATATCCCATCAGGAAATCTTAACCCTTCCACCCATTTTAACACAACTTTAATTTGATTATTATCTAATTCGTAACATGCTTTGGGTTTTTTACTGTCATTTGGTTTCATACGAAGCTCAGGATGTTTGCATAATTCTTCTATATCACGTCTTGATTTCAAATCATCCTTCGTCTTCCCTTTCACATTCAAAATTGTGTCAAAAACATTATCAAATACATTTTTCTCATTGTGCATCACATCTATGTTATGGCGAAGCAGAAGATGTTTCCAATACGGCAACTCCCAAAAAATAGTTTGTTTGCACCAGTTATGAACAACCGATTTGCCTTCAATTTCTGTTTGCTCGTCAGTTTCATATATCTTTGGATAGTCCTTAATAAGTTCATATATGTCTTCGCTTGACGATATCGTCAGTGGTTGTCTGGTTTCTACTCTATAAGCTAAAAAGTTTTTCTTGTCTCCTCTGAAGGGATGATTTACATGGAGAAAATATCGATGACAGTCAAACCATGAAATTTTCTTACCATGAGGTAAAGAAAACGCTCGTGTTTCATCCATGCAATACGGACATGCTAGACAACCGGCAGTACTCCATCCCGAAAGCATTGCATAGGCAGGGAAATCACTTATAGTCCACAACAAAGAAGCAAACATATGAAAATTTTTCTTTTTGGACACATCGTATGTTTCTACTCCTTCGTTCCATAGTATTTTTAACTCCTCAATCAACGGTTGTAAATATACATCGATTCCTTGTGTCGGATCGTCGAGGCCAGGAACGACAACAGTAAGAAACATATATTGTGTTTTCATACACATTCATGGAGGTAAATTATACGGTGTGACGATAATGGGCCAGGATGAATATTTAGAATCAAATTGAGAAAATGGAGAAAAACCGTCCGTACATAATCCTAATCTAATATTTCGACTTTCCGCTGCAAAATTTGGATACGTTTTATCGAAATGCTTCCATGCTTCTCCATCGGCCGGATATGTCAACGTACCCTCTTCCTTCGTTCTCACGATATGCCATCTCATATTAGATGCAGTTATAGAAGATGCATATAGTATTTGAAGTCTTGGAGTTATGGGTGAGTAATGCATACGCTTGTACGGAACTTCCTTCCCCTTCTTTTTTCTTGGTTTGTATCTCTCATGGTTACAAACTTTACAATTTCTAGGGTTTGTGTCTTCTTTCCAAAAACAACATGCACCCTTTTAAACATGTATCTATTTTCTGATAAGGTAAACCAAAAGTCGACATAAGTTTTTTAACTTCGTAGTGATTTTCACACATTAGATTATCCGGTGGCATATTTCTTTTTGCAGCTTGTACAACAGCCGTAAACCCAGCTTCAGTGATGTTGTATTTTGACTTCATCGCAATGTATTCTGCGATTACTGACAGTTGAGTGCCGCTTTTACAACCATCCCAAATAGGTTTCTTAGCAGCATCTAGTAAATCATAAATTTTTTTGCTTCAATATTTGGTTCTTCAACATTTCCATCATCGTCATCAACTTCAACCATAGGAAACATTGATCGTGCTGCATCTTTGACCATATTTTCTATACGGGTCGTCGAAACTATTTCGTTAACGACACTTTCAGACTCTACAGAAGTATTTGCTACAACTTCATCATGCCGATCCCAAACATAATACTCGGGTGCGAAACCGTGTTGGCACAAATGAACTTTCACAATATCTGGTAACAAATACTTTAAATGTCTACACCTACTACACGGACAATGAATTTCTGGATCGGTTCCGTTATTACTTAAAGCGAACTCAACAAACACGTTTATACCATCATAAAAATCTTCTTTTATTGAGCCCCTCAGTCCTTTTCTTTGGTACATCCATCTCCTTCGATCCATAAAATAATCAATCATTTTTCCTATTTAACAAAATGAGAAGTTCAAAATTTAATATTTATTTTGAAGAATATAAATTCGAAAAAGATTATTTTCATGGTTGTATAATATTTGAATTTAAAGAACAACTTCACAAATTTAAAATTATTTTCAAATAGGGCACATTTTATTTTTTAACGTATCGATATAAAAATTTATATAAATTTTCTTTTTCATTGGTCAGGTATCCTACTTTCTATTACAAACACAGTAAGCATTTACATTTCGTATATTACTTCCTTTCAAACGATTCAACAAAATTTCGGCAGCATTTCCCTTTTGTTCCTTGCATTGTACACAAATGCGTGTCCGCAGAAAACAAAAAAGAAAAGTTAGGCCGAAATTTTATGAACCGTTTGAGACGAAATAGCACACAAAATGTAAATGCTTATTATGTTCATAACTTGTCCAATACAGGGACAAATCCGACAAACGTTGTACCAGATGAATATAAATGGTCGTTTTTCGGAAAAAACGACTATTTATACAACGATCATGTACAACGCTCGTCGGACGGGGCCAAAAACTCTCTAAGGAACATTTGTTAGTTACATACGTGCATTTTATGAAAAAATACAGTTTTACTTATTGTTCACATTTACAAAAATATATATTAATTTAACACATTTATTCGACGTATTACATCAACTTAAGGCTGGTTTAACATTTTTGTCATTTTTCAATACACATAATTATAATTTAAATTAATGCATTTTTTTTGTTTCATAAGTCAATACGTGCACAATATAATCTCCTAGTTCATTCATTCATTTTATCTTATTCCAACTAACGTATACAATCGTAGAATCAAGGCATACACAACAATTTATATATACATGAGCAACCACAAATTATATACGTTTTTCACAATTTCACGATAAAAGATGAAATAGGTATACCATGTGATATTATAAACCGTTATTACGCTATTGGAAACAATTGCAATCAATAATTTGCCCTAATTTATCAATTTACGCAAATCTAGAATTATAGAAAAAAATGATTTTTTTACAAAAATAAGAGATTATACATGAGATTAAGAGTAATGGAGTTTGATGAGGCAGCCGTGGAGGATCCGAAAGCTCGAAATTAGGGATTAGAAGCTTGGAGAAGGGATTTGGGGATTTTTGGGTTTAATTTTCATATCAAATAATGAAGAAGAAGAGGTCTCGGCTGAGGCCTACAATCACAGTTTTCCGACGGCTTCCGACGGCCGCCGACGGCCCGTCGAAAGCCATCGGAAATTTGCCGTCGGAAGCCGTCGGCCCTAGCTGTCGGTATTAAAGCCTTTTCTAGTAGATCCTTTCCACTGCCACCTTATCATTGCCTCTTGGTCAAGTGGTTATATGTTGACTTCTCATTGAGGTCATGGGTTCAATCAATTTTGAAGTTGGTTAGAATTGGATTTTGATAGCGCGATCGATGTCAGTTGAAGCGTTCAATAGTCGGATCTACACCAACAACATATTACAACCAAGCCAACATGAGGTATATATATCATACACACACACACACAGATATATATATATATATATATATATATATATATATATATTATTTTCCATCAACTCATATTTGCTTTGCTTTGCCTTGTATGCTTTTTGTCCAGAAATCACAGTAGCTGGTTTCTTTGCTTTATCGTTGTTCTATTGTCGATCCGTGCTTGCCCTTGTCCGTTTTCATCTTGTTCTCGTTGTTCTCTAGCCTCGAAAGGTGTGCAATCACTCACGATTAGCATTCTTATGTTTAGTAAATTGATTTCACATGAAATGAAATTGAAATATGTTGCTAAGTTGAATTAGTTAGAAATTTTAATTGTTGATTATGATATATTATTATTTAATTTGTTTACTTATGTTAATTGACATATGACGCCGTGACATGTTATATATATATATTATTTAAATTGTTAATTATGATCATATTTGTTGTTGATATGCTATGTCATTTTATGCTATTATTTTATTGTTCTCACTCTGCAAGCTCCCTATTAGTTTAGGAAATCCCTACGGGTTGAAATGATACATTCTCGAACAATATTATAGATTATGGAAAATCGTTATGGGCTGAAATGAAAGACCCAGGCGATTTTATTGATTTTGAAATTTTGGGATTGCGGGTTGAAATGATATATACCCGTAAATTTTAATTATTGCAGATTGAAAAGATAAATATCTGTATCATTTGACTATAGGACAGAAAATTATATACGGATGCCATTAGTCTATTTTTGAAAAATGATTTTTATAGTTTTGAAAGGAAATATACGGGTTTTAATAAATATTGATTTTTAAACATAATATAAAGATTTTATTTTAATATATGTGTAAAATTTAGATTTTTAAATTTATTCTTTTTGAAAATTTAAAAATTATAAGTTAAGTTATGAAAGTGTAAATTTTAAGATTTTACTTATATTTTTATTATTTTTAAAATATATAAAATTAGATTTAATAATAATTTTTAATTTAATTTAATTTAATAAAATTTAATTTAACTAATATATATATATATATATATAATATGTTTAAATATTTATTTAAAATTATATTAATATTTTTTAAAAAACATATAGATTTTGTAATAACTTTAATAAATTAAGGTTGGAAAGATGAATTGAAATTGATTTAGATTTTTATTTGTTTAAGAATTGTATTTAAATAAAAATTGATTTCAAACTTACTGATTTTGAGATTTTAAAGGATATGATTTTACAATTTAATAACTTGATTTTGATTAAAGGTGATTAAATGAATATTTTCAAATTTAAATAAAATTGAATTTGAATATTTAATTTGATTTAAATTTGTAATTTAAGATTTTATTTAAATGTTATTAAAATTAATTAAGTGAATATTTTCAAATTAAAAAAAAGTAAAGTGAATTTTGAAATAGAAATGAAATTTATCAAATTGAGTTATTGTAAATGGTTAGATATTTAAACTATGAAACTTATTAAATTTGAAGTGGTTTAAATTTGAAGTTCAAACCTGGATTTGAAATCGATATGAATTGAAATGGTTTAATGAGAATTTGAATTGAACCTTTAACCTTTTAATTTGAAATTATTGAACTGAGACTGATTTAAATTGAATTTTTGGAACTAATTTTGATTTGAATTGATTAATCAAATTGGAAGAAATATTCTAATTTGAAACTATTTTTAATATACATAAAATCTTTTTAGTATATAAACTATTTTTAATATATAAACTATTTTAATCTATAACCTATTTTTAAACATAAACTATTTTTAATGTATAACTATTCCAAAATATAAACTACTTTTAATATTCAAACTGTTTGAGTTGGAACTGTTATAATTCAGATTTAAAGGATTTAAATGTGAATATTTTAATATGATGGTTTAACCTATTTTGTGGTTATGATTTTGGAAATGAATACGATTTAAAGTGAATAATGATTTTGAAAGTGAATATTTTCAAAATTAAAAAATTGAATATTTAATTTTGATTTAATTTTTTGATTTGAGGTTTTAATTAAATATTTATAGAAGTAACTTTATAAATGACCATGGTGTGAAATAAGCGTTTGGTTGTTGAAGAGACCGAGATTGGATATTGTTATACTCTCTGCCAATACTAAAAAACACTTTGACAACTGTGTACAGGATGGAGAATCTAACACAAAGTAGGATGGTTTGGTGAACATCCGTATAAGGTATAAACGCAGCCCTGACTCCTGCGAGTTAGCTTGATGTGACTAAAATAGGAGCTATACCTGGGCCAAGTGAGGTCGCACCTTTGATCGAGCATGCTTCTTTGATTCCGTTCTATTACTTTGTGATTTTATTGGTGCACCTTTGATTTTGGGAGTGTGTCTCAAGCTGGGCGGTAGTAGCTGCTATGCGTTACCACCAGCTCGGTTCTACAAAACGATAGAATCCTACCCTAGATATTGCTTCGCATGCCTTGTCACATGCCTTATCGTGTCTTCTAGAGTTTTATTTGTGCCATACCTATGGAGTGCTCCTTGATAGCCCAACAGTTTGGTGGATTTTATAGTACTGTATAGACTACGACATTTATATAAAATGTGTTAAGGGGGATATGGATAATGCCTTAATGCTATTTTAATATTTTACTTTACTGTAGACATTATCTATATAGCGTATTGTATTATGCATGTAGATAGTTTAACGGATCCTTAAAGGATGGAATCCCAAACATCCTTTAACTTATTTTGTATTTCACTTGACATTTCACTTGAGTTGATTTACTGGCATAAGAATGTTAATCCTGACTTGAGTATTTTGTGTTTTGCTTTATATTCGGGTCAGATTGAGTGTCACAGCATTTGAGACTCACCTTTGGAGTTTGAAGCTTTGCTTGAAGATCTGTCTCTTATCTATTTTTCCTTTCAGTTGTTTCTAGTTGTTATGTTCGGACTTGTCATTTTCTTATGTATTGAGACTTCTATGTGTTGGATTTCTGTTGTATTTTTTTTAGACTCTGATGTTATGTAGTAGCTTCATGAACTACTATCTATCCATTCCGTTGCTTATTGTTATATTAGTTCCTGTTTATGATTCTATGATTGATTTATTTACTGTATATGCTAAGTTCTGCCAAATATAAAAATTAAAAATTTGTTTTTTTGAGCAATTCAAGTCTGACATATGTGGATAATTGTCGATTTGAACGATTCGAAATGGCAGGTCGTTACAATTTCCAAGTTTGTATTTTTAAAGATAGAAGTTTTGGGAGTAAATACATCAAAATTTTGAAGTTTTAATTTTTAAAGGTGAAAACCAAACCAAAATTTTAATGTGGAGTAGATATGGATTACTGTCTAGGTAAGACGGGCTAAAAAAGGCTATGATGAAAATAGCGGTGGTTGCATATGGTGTAGCAAAAAGGAGTCCCGTAGAGTGTGAGGAATATTGGTGAGAACCTAGGAATGTTTTATTAGACGTGGGTGAAAGCCATAAGAAGAATCCATAAAGAAATGATGAATGGTATCAAAGTACATTTCTACGAGTTCTAGAACAAGCTTACAAGAAAGGTCAAAGATAAAGAAAGTAAATACAAAAAAACTAGAATGCTATCAACAAATTTGAACTAAGAGAATATAGTAACAAGCGGTAATAGGATAGTAAACACACATAGATGGCATTGGTAGACTCAAGGTTAAGGAAGGCAAGATAAATGGTCGAATAGTTATCATGCCAAGTCAATTTTCCAATGAGTTATTTAAAATGCATATAGTTTATATTTCTTACCCATTACAGTGCAGGGATGCACAGTTTATCCCATAATTGGCTGTGATAATGGAATAATGGATGAATTTTAATTAGTAGAAGCCAAAACAAAGTTAAGATACATGGTTAGGCATTTTAGAAAGGTCCATTTAATTTTAGGCCACAACATCATAAAAGTTGATGTTGAAGGGCGGCTTCAAGTAATTGTTTCTTTGAGGTTTGGGTTGTAAGCAATAGTTTTTCTTGTTGTATAAAATGGTAGATATCATGATAAATGTTTCTTTTGAAAATTGGTTTTCTGGATGGACTGCTATATTAATTGAAAAATTGTGTAAGTAAGGAAATTTCATGTAGCCACTTAACTAATGCAAAATAAATAAATAAATAAATAAAAGGCTTGAAGTTTATAAAATAAATTAGGGAATCTATTAAAATTGGCTACTAAAAGAAAAGTAAATCTAAGACCAGAAAAGCAACAAAGGTTTGGGAGATAAATTTTGATGGGTGAAGGATAGGAAAAGGTTGTTGCGATACTACATGTCACCATCCCTATGCCTTAAAAGCCAAAATTTATAAATGGACTCGTGTGCTAGTTGTTGTTACAAAATAAATGAAAACGCTTTGAAATTGATATTTACCATGTAATATAACAGAATAGAGTCCATTAAAGAAATTTAACTATTGGCTAAATCTCAACTGCGTAGGATATGACATGAATTGTTTTGAAAGGAGGGAAATCTTTTGATATTTTTTGTTAAAAATCCTTTGTTTTTTAAAGTAAAATGCTTTTATGGGAAACTTTGAAAAAAAAGATCTTTGAAGATTTTCCAACTATTTCGAAATTTTAATTTAAAAACGGTTTTGAGCAGAAAACTGGAAGACTTCAAATTTTTGAAATGCGATATACCTAGCATAGGGAAAAATTGATAGGTTAGCAAGTATGAATCTTCCTATGCAGCAGAAGTAACCATAAAATAAAAGGTAGTTAGTGATGATGGGAGAAGCCATTTTAGCTACGGAATCTCTTTTTTCCATACTGATGTGCATGTAAATATGCATACTTTTACCACATATTTAATCTATTTAAATTAAAAAAATTGCCATATCGGATATTTTAACATGTTTAAACCGAAATTCAAATTATTCTCAAATCGTCACATGCTAATCTTCATATAAGGAAAAATGATCATTTTTGTGCATATATTAATTTGAGAAAATTTAATTAAAAATTTCTATATTTTTTTTAGGAATTGGCTTCATATTCAAGTGGTTTCATGAAGATATATGCATGCACAAAAGAGGAGATAAATGAATGAAGATGGAAATAATTCAAAGGCATGATAATGGGGGAACCCACCTACCCACCTATCTTAATGTAAAAATTAGAGCTAATCCACATGAAAATGGTCATTAAATCTTCATGCACACTTAATGGATGATTATTTTATGCTAATGATTACTTGGCATCCACACTATCTAAGAAGGTAGTTGGATAGTTCCCAACAACTGAATTAGGGTTTTCAAATATGTATAAATACCTCTTATCTTCATGTAATTAGTCTCCCTTCTTCAGTCTCTTCTTTTAGGATTTCTTCCTCTTAGTTCTTTAGTTTAGGATCAAAAATAAAAGGAAGTTCTCTTTCTCTTTTCATGGCTACTTAGCCATTTTTATTTTATGTAATTTCTTTTTATGCATTTAAGTACATGCTCTTTTCTTTTACATGCTTATTTACTTTCATGTTTGCGGTGTAGTTTACTTTTCATGCAAGTAGATTAGTGTTTATTTCTTGTTAATTAGTTTTTCTTTTCAATCTTTTTTTTTCTTCTTGTTTGTTTCATGTTGCTTTCTACATTTGTTGATTTGATAACAAATATGAGAGGTCAACCCTTTCAATTTAGGGGCAATGAAGTTCTCTAGTATGTAGATGAAACATTTTAATATTTATATTCTCTTTTTGTACTTAGTGGAAACTTTTGAAGTGGTTTGATGTTGTTGTTTAGCTTTAAATTTAATAGCCTATATAGTTGACACCAAATAGGCTATGCTTAAACAAACATAACACAAATTGCCTCTTCATCTAAATATGATTATGGAAAAGAAGTGGATGTTGAAATTTAAATATGATGGCCTGTATTTCTAAACAATGTAGTTAATAGGCCATGCTTAAAATAGATTTTACTTTCAACTTTGTTTTCGTATTTCATGAAAGTTAATTGTGTATTAATAGTTGTGTAATAGTTTGATGGTTTATAATGGGCTAATTAATAGCACAAATATATCATACTTAAGATAAATACATTAACTAATTTTACTAGTGATAAAACGAGAGATCATAACTTCATTTTGTTGGAAATTGCCTCTAAATTGTCTCAACACTCATATTTTTATTAATCTTCTTTTGTCATTTTTCTCATTTTTTAGCTAATCACTCTCAACTTTAATATAATTTGATTGAAAAGAGATTTAAAAATCTAACAATTCCCTGAGGATCGATCTGTATTTCCTACATACTAACTTTTGTACGCCGTGCGCTTGCGGTTATTTTTATAAGTAAGTTTTGACTAATTTTCTAACTCGATAAAATTTGGCTGATGGTCAAGTTTTTGGCGCCGTTGGTAGGGAATTTCTTTGATTTTGATTTTCTATTTTTCGAATTGTTTTCGTTTAATTTTGTGTGTTTTAATATATTTTTTGGTGAATTTAAAAAAAAAATTGTGTGTGATTGTTGATTGCATTTTTTTGTGTGCTTGTTTTCTTTTCATTTTCCATTTGCGTTTTCATTCAAAGAAAAGATCATACAATTTCAAAAAGGAAAAAAAAAATCATTTCGATTTTCCATTTCCTTTACAAGTTTTTATTTTACAACTTCCATTAAAAAAAAGAATTACATTGTGCATTTTTGTGCATTGTTGTGCACTACATTCATTTATGTCTAAACTGTTCACTGTGCCTGTTCACAGTTCCTTCATACCTCCTTTGATCAACAGAGGTCAACTCTTGCTCACCTCTAATCATCTCACAACCCCTTTTTTTTTCTGCTAGCCTGCAGCCATAACTTCTGACATCAGTTGCTTCACCATCCACTTCTGACTACAATCATCAAACTCCTGTGATCAGTCATTTTCACCATACATGTAACCCTCCACATCTCTACAGAAATTAAATTAAATTACTGCAACACTACAGAAGTCCATCACCAAAGTCATCACATACATTTCCGTTACAATCTCCTCATCAAAGTTCCATCACCACAGCACAATCATTTGCTGCCTAACCCCTTGCTGCAGCTAACAAATTGCCTTCCCTCCATCAACAATATTGGAACTGTCAACTCCTTCACCAAAATACACTACTGCAATTCCCCTTCAACACCACATTACACTCCAACCACAACACTTCAAGCAACAACATCCACAAACACTTTTCCTTTACAGCACAACCCTCCTGCATAATATTATTCCAGACAACCATCAACCCTACCACATCATTACAGTTTGCTGCCGCTGCCCGAAACATCGTCTCACCACATCCATCACTACATTCCCACATTTTCCACAAAATCCCATCACCTATGCAACAACATTACCATCTCCAACCCACCTAATCAACCTCACATTCAATACTCCTTATACATTTTGCATTCAAGTCTCTCCTCATAGTCTTGCATTTACACAATCATCACCATCACAACATCCCAAACCCACTTCCTGCTGCTCAAACAACACGTCGAACACCACAACAATCGCCTCAACGACCATCAGAGCATCCACAACCTTGCCTTGAACCACAACATCCTTGCCTCGACCAAAATTTACCTGAACCTGAACACCTTTACCTGAACTTGACATCAGAGCATCAGACCATCGTAGCCTCATCCACCTTTCTATTCGAACCGCCGCAATCACTTCGAACAACATACAACCTTCCTCTACCAAATCGAAAACATCCACTGCCTAATCAAGCCACGACACCAACCACACGCCTCGAAAAACATCAATCAAAAATCCTCCATCGAAAGCCCCAAATTTGATATCATAAAATAGATTTCCATCACCTCAAACCACCTCTCCTCGTAACACAGAACCGACCGCAACCCTGTTCGATTGAACCGAGCATGTGTCGATAATAGGATAATTTGGGAACTAGATTGGATTTGATCTTAGGGAGGTATTAAAATTCTAAATTTGGACTGATTTGAGATAGTGCGATTTTGTTTGCGAAATTGAAAGGTTGAAGTTTTATTTTCTTTGCTCCGTTATCAGTAAGGTAAATTGTGAAATTGAAAGATTTGAACGAGTGTCGACCATAGGACAATTCGTGAGATTTTGAACTAATTCTACGGATTGAAGATATTGGGCTAGAGTTTTAAGTGGGTTGAAAGGTTAAGTAAGTTTGTTTTACTTTAAACCTTTTTTCTCTTTGGTTAGAATATCTTCCTTTGTAAAAAAAAAGAAAAAAAATGTTTTGTTGTCTCTGTTTAAAAAAAAAATTTGAAGTTGTCTTTGTTTAGTTTATTTTATTTCTTAATCAAAAAACAACAACTTGTTTCATTTTAAATTTATTTTTGCTTTTCCTTGTTTTAGTTTTTCCTTGAAAAAAAAACTTTGCAATTTTTAAGAAAAAATGGGGCTGTTTTGAATTTGTTTTGATTTACTTTTTTCTAGTTTTTCATTTATTTTAGTTTTTCTTTTATATATATATATATATATATATATATATATATATATATATATATATATATATCTTGTTTTTATTTCATGTTGCTAAAGCAGATTGGAAGAGTTGCTTGCTTCGCTTAGCTTGCCAAAAAAATAACTGCATGCTTGCTTGAAAACGATTGCTGCTTTTATCCCCTATCTATTGTTTTTATTTGTGTTACATTGTTGTTGCTTACGTTAAAAAATTTCAAAAACAAAAAAATACATTCGTAACTGCATTGTTAATACATGTTTAATTTCTACTTTACATTTCATTCTAGAGTTTTAACTAGTAATAACGGTTAGAAATTGATAAATCTTAATTGTATACTGACAATTTGTCTTCTTTGAATAATTTAATTTCTCGTTATCTAGGCTACGATAGAGTAATAACCATTTATAAATATTACGGTGATTCGTAAATATTATAGTTGTTGTTCCTCTGAAGGTACTTAAGCCTTCGGCTGCATTGCTACGGTGATTCGTGGTGCACCGATAAATCCTGTCCGTTACCCGGCTGAGAACTATCTTGTTGATCTAAGACAAAGCGAGATTATACAATTTTGGGTTAAGATAGATAATCTGTGATTAACTCTTGCATTCAGTTGGTTGCATTAGTTCATGCGTATTTTAAAAAAAAAATTCAAAATTCAAAACTAAAAAAATTGCAAATATTCCTTAACTTTTTTTAAAAAACCCTTTCTTTTGAATTTTTTCAATGAAAAACAAAAATCCAACAACGAATTTTACTTATTTTTTTTTGTTTAGAAAAGCAAAAAAATCCAAAAAAAATATAAAATCTTTTCAAAAACCAAAAAAATGAAAATAAAAAAACAAAACAAAAATCAAATTTTCTTTTTTAAAAATATATTCTTTGTGAATACATTTCCTTTATAAAAATCCAAAAAACAAAAAACATTCTTGAAAATGTCCGAGTTTCTCTACTTACATGAATTTTACAACAGTTGTGAAAATCAATATAATCCATATAATTTTACTCCAAATTCTTATGGATATTTTAACGACAACTATTGTGCAGATAATTCGAATTTCGAACAACAAAATTTTCAAAATGATGAACAACCCTCAACTCTTGAAAATAGCATTTCGTCTTTACTTGAACTTGTTACACTACAAAACAAAGGATGAACAATTTGTGCAATAACTCAAGGCAAAGTTTTCAAAATAATCAAAATTTGAATTCACTTCCAAATTCTAATAATTTTGAGTATAACTCATGCCAATTCAATTTCGATATTCGAACTGAATTTCAAAATCGAAAAGAAAGTGGAAACAACTTTTCAAATAATTTTGGCAATGGTAATAACCTCGACCAAGATGCGAGTGAAAATTTTTGTTCTCAACAGTTTCAAACCAAAAATTCTTAAGTTAATAGTTATAATTTTGATTCTGTTGAACAAATAGACGAAGTTTACGATGATAACACGAATTTGTTGTTTGAAACATATCTGAAACAATGTGAAAAATCAAATCAAATCCTAACGTGTGACGAGTCAAATAATAATCCATCTTTTACCACAATTGACGATCTTCAAATAACAACTTTTGAAATTGAAAACGACAATCTTAATGAAGTTGTTGAAAAAACGGTAATTGAATTGGATTTCAATTTTTTTGAGGGTAAGAAACTCGATTTAAGAGTCGATCTTCCTTTTCCCGATTTTGAATATTTGAACACAACAACTTTAGATTTAGAACTTGACACATGCAATGAAGTTGTTAATAATTCAATAAATAAAGACAAATTCAATGAACACGATTCCTTTGGACTTTTCGAAAATGAGTTGTCGAATTCTGATGGGGAAGATTTAAATCACCATTTTGATTTTGAAATCGATAATTCTGAAGAAGTTATCAATGGTAAGCTTGAAATTTAAATTGGTGAAAATAAACTTGAACTTCAATCAATTGTTTTATCAATCCAAAAAATCATTGAAAATAAAAAACTCATTCGATGTTTGATAAAATGACATTCGTTTTTCCAAATCAACATTTAATTTTGAAAACTTTTACGATTTGGTTTTCCAAGCTTAAACCGTGTCTCACATACTTAGCGAGACAAATGAATCGGTCTTTGGAAGACCCATTCATTTATTTTTTGACGATGTACTTTCTGATCTCGTGTAAATACCGTTCATTGTTATGTAAATATATGTCATCGTTTTATTTTTATTTTATTCTTCTCCTTCCACTTGGGTTGACTGTGGGACATAGTCAAAATCAAGTGTGGAGAGGAATCTCATCTTCATTTTTAATTTTTCATGGTAATTTTTAATTTTTCATGGTTTATTTTTACATTTTCTTTCCAAAACATAGAAAAAAACGAAAAAAAATCTTGAATTTTTTTAAGCATTTTTGATTTAGTTTTAAAGAAACGCTATAGGATAAATATATGGTTTTGGTTTATTAAATTGAAATTTTTGAAAATTTATTTGTCTTAACAAAAATAAAAATAAAGTATGATTACAAATAACAATGGTTTAACTAGCATATAGGAAGATTCATACGTTTTAATTATGAAATACATCCTAATTGAAAATCTTTACTTTAAAAAGTGGTTGACTTAAAGTAAAGATATAACATTTTTTGTCTTCTAAGTTAAATGATGCTAAGATGATAGTGTGAAACTCTCTCTTCTAAAAAACAAAAAAATAAAAAAAAACAAAAATATTTCTTGTATATATGTATATTTTTTAATAAACGCCTAGAGTCATGTGTTCACACTCGTGTGTTCACTCGCAATGCTTTGTACCTTTCTTACGTATAGCCGAAAGGCAGTGCACGATCGGTATATCTGGCCTAAGTTTATCTGAATTAGGTGTATATATAAAAAAAAATCTTTTTAATAACTCCTACAGTCAATAGGTGTTCACACTCATGTGTTCACTCACCATGTTCTGTATTCCCCTTACATATAAGCCCGAAATGTAGTGCATAGGTAATATATATGGCCTCAGTTTTCCTAGCTAGGCATATGTAGATATTGTAAATTTAAATAAAATTTTCAAAAAAAAATAGAGAGAGTAAGCAAATGAAATACAAGCACTATTTTAACTTATTTGATTTGACTTGTTGAAAAGTGATGAAAGTACCACTTTGAAAAACTTTGACAATCAACTAAGGATCCATTTCATAATTTCACTGTGTTATTAACCAAAACAACGAGTTAAACTACAGACTATTTGTTATGATAACTTTATTTTTGTTGGAAATTTTGACAAGTAAAAGGTCTTAAATTTCTTGATACTAACCAAAACTTATATTTAACTTATTTGTGTCTATTTAAAAGTAAATCTTTCATTTTTAAATATTTTCGAAAACTCACGTCCATCTCTTTGTAAATAAATCTTGCATTTTGTAAATATTTTCTATTGCATTTGGATTTTGTGGGTAGTACCCACTGAAACCCTCATGAGTTAACATCATCCTACTGGGAATACCCAGAGGTTCAATGCCTTGTTGCATATGCTCAATGCAATCGTACTCCCTACGAAAACAAATTTATCTTAGTTTTCGGTTTATTCGAGGACAAATAAAAAGATAAGTGTGGGTATTTGATGTGCGCGTAAATGTGCATTTTTTACCACTATATTTAATCTATTTAAATTAAATAAATGATCATACCGGGTATTTTAACATGTTTAAACCAAAATTCAAATTAGTTTCAAATCGTCACATGCTCGTCTTCATATAGGGGCAAAATGGTAATTTTTGCGCATATATTAATTTGAGAAAATTTAATTGAAAATTTCTATATTATTTTGTAGGAATTGGCTTCATATATAAGTGGTTTCATGAAGATACATGCATGCACAAGAGTGAAGATAAATGAATGAAGATGAAAATAATTCAAAGGCATGACAATGGAGGACTCCGCCTACCCACTTACCTTAATGTAAAAATTAGAGCTAATCCACTTGCAAATGGCCATTAAATCTTCATGCAAACTTAATGGACGATTACTTTATGCTAATGATTACTTGGCCCCCACACTTCCTAAGTGGATAGTTTGAGCAGTTTCCACAAAATGAATTAGGGTTTTCAAATATGTATAAATACCCCTTATCTTCGTGTAATTAGTCTCTATTCTTTATTCTCATTTTTAGCTTTCTTCCTCTTAGTTCTTTAGTTTAGGATCAATAATAAAAGAAATCTCTCTTTCTCTTTTTATGGTTACTTAGCCATTTTAATTTTATGTGACTTTTATTTATGCAATCCAATACATGCTCTTTTCTTTTACATGCTTATTTACTTTCATGTTAGTAGTGTAGTTTACTTTTTATGTAAGTAGAATAGTGTTTATTTCTTGTTAATTGGTTTTTCTTTTCATTTTTATCTCTTTTTATTCTTGTTTGTTTCTTATTTCTTTCTACATTTGTTGATTTGATAACAGATATGAGAGGCTAATCCCTTCAGTTTAGGGGCAATGAAGCTCTCTAGTAGTTAGATGCAACATTTATATGTTTATGTTCTCATTTTGCATTAATGGAAACATTTAAAGTGGTTTAATGTTGTTGTTTAGCTTTGAATTTGATAGCCTATATTGTTGACACCAAGTAGGCTATGCATAAACAAACATAACACAAATTTCCTCTTCATCTAAATATGATTATGGCAAAGAAATGAATGTTGAAATTAAAATTTGATGACCTATATTTCTAAACGATATAGTTAATAGGCCATGCTTAGAATAGATTTTGCTTTCAACTTTGTTGTCATATTTCATGAAGGCTAAATGTATATTAGTGTTTGTGTTATAGTTGGATGATTTATATTGGGCTAATTAATAGCACAAATATACCATATTTATGATAAACACATCAACTAATTTCACTAGTGATAAAAAGAGAGATCATAACTTCATTTTGTTGATTCATGTGATCTAGAGAGTGGAAATTACCTCTAAATTGTCTTAACACTCTCATATTTTTATCAATCTTCTTTTGTCATTTTTAGCTAGTCACTCTTAACTTTGGTACAGTTTGATTGAATAGAGATTTAAAAATCTAACAATTCCCTGTAGATCGACCCGTACTCGCCACGTACTAACTTTTGTATGCCGTGCGCTTGCAGTTATTTTTATTATAAATTCATTCGACTAATTTTCTAACTTGATGGAATTTAGCCGATGATCACATACCTTGTCGATAGGTGAACCAAGCTTGTTTTTGAATAACCTTTTTTAATGTATAAAATAAAGTTAAAAGTAAATTTCCTTATATGGACTAGAATAGCCCCTCGTTATCTCCCGGCTCATGCAGATGAGCTTAAAAGAACTACAACCTCTGATACTGCTGACTACCCATCTTTCCTTCAATCTTACGACTAGCTTAGCAACCGCCTGCCTATTACTATTACTATGAGTTTCCTCCCTTGATATGTAGGGTCACCTTAGGTCGAACGCACTAATATACTAGCGGAGTTCATAATGGACCTTAGCTTCGCTACCTTGGCTAACTAATACTCTTTCTGTAGGAAAAGTTAGAAAATAACTGGAGGCAAAAGGGAAGTTCCAAGGTAGAATGGAAAAGGGTACATAAGAAAAGGGTGGAAATATGAAATTCTCACCCTTTTTTCGACATAAGAATATTGTTTTAGAAAACTAGATTTTCTAAATTTTGGATGTTAGAAAATTGTGTATTAGGTATTGGATTGTAGGGATTGGATGGAAAATTGGCCGACCTATATTTTTACTTGTAGAAATATGAGAACATTTGGATGTGAAAACAAAGATTTTGGTTTTCAAAACGTGCATACACATAGAACTACCTGTATATATAGGTTGTTTGCACTATGTTTGCAAAATTATTTTAAAGAATGCAGTCAAACAGAAGGTGTCAATTTAGATTTGTTCAGAATACGTGTCATATATGTTTTGATATAGCATGCATTTGTACACTATTGATTACAGAATTTATTGTATGCTAATTGGATAGATAATAAAATGGTTGTGAGCTATGTTACATGATTCTTTCCTTGAGGAATTTCAGGGACGAAATTCTTTTAAGCGGGAAGATTGTAACACCTCGTAATTTTAACTTCAATTAATTAAAATGACATTAATTAATGATTGTAATGCCAAAAATAGAATTTTACAAATGTAAGAATTTGGCCATGAAACTTGCACCGCTGGTTCATGGCGATTTTCTGGTCAATTCTCATATATTAAGTTTTTCGATTAGGGTTCAAACGAAATGGTTATTATCATTTGAGGATTTTGAATCACAAATAATTATATATGTAATTAAGGAAATATAATGTAACTAATGAAAATAATTTTAGAGTTTAAGTAAGCTCAAATGAAAAAATAAACTATTCAATTAGTTGAAAAAATAAACTAATCAACAAAAATAAATATGGCCAATTAATATTCAGAGCAATCGGTCGACTCCTGATATCGACAGGTTGATCATTAATGATCGACCGATTGAGTCGTCAAATGTAAGATTTTGATGTTGCCGAGCAACTCAGATTTAGAATAAAAGAATCTAATGGATGACATTGGTTCGAACCCCTATAAATATGGGCCTAACCCCTCACTTTTCTGCTCATATTTTCCAAAGCAATGGTGAAATTCTGCAATTTTCTCTTCTCCATAAATTCTTAAACCTAAATAAATATATAGTCTATAGACGTACATACAAGTGGAGAATAGTAAAGGACAATTGAGAAGAAGAATAGCGTCGAATCAAATCATCAAACCCAAGGTAAATTATAGATCTGGATCTAAATTTTAAATTATATCCAAATCTGTTCTCTGATTTGGATTTCTAATAGATATATGTATGCTTGTGGTATATTTATTAAAATAAAGAGAAAAAGTGAGTCCAACTGAATAACAGGGATTAGTTCTAGAGATTTGGAAAGCTAAAGGTGTGTGGGAAATTATATATTTTTATATGATATTAGATTTATATCATTGAAAATTTATTCCTATATGCCTAAATGTAAACTTGAAGTTGTATGCTAAAATAACGAATTCATAATCTACCTACATATTATATGATTGATATTTTAATTTTAATATTGTATGTATAAGAATCTGGGAAATATTAGGCTGTGATAGTCCCAAAAATTTATGAATTATGTAGTAGTTCTAGATCTATATATTTAAATGTCTTATGTAAGTAAAATATAAATTAGAGTTATCACAATAAATTATGGGGATTTAGGTAGTATTTTGATACATTGGGATATGGTGTGTTGCAATGTGAATTTCTATAGATTCTCGAGTTTAGATTCATAAATAAAAGTGTATCATTTGAAATAATAAAGAATATGCTTAAAAGAAAGAGAAGTATAAAATATGGATATCTTATCATATTTTGTACTGTCAATTTCAGCAACTACAAAATATAATTCCTTGTTTCCAAACGTAACGCAAATTCTCATTTTGGATACGATATAGAGATGCACATTGTTAACTTTTTCTTTGAAGGAGATGTAATTCCAATGCATTAAAATACAGTAATCCCTAAGTATGAATTAAAGAAATTAATTTATGATAATAATAACGACTGGATTGTAAAATTTGTTATATATATATATAATAGAGACAAGATGGGAACCAAATAGTAAATGATAACAAGGCATGAAAGTAATAAAGTGAATAAAGGCAAGAAGTATATATAATATATGGGTATGGAATGTCCATTAAACAAGTGAGGGTAGTAAAAGTTAAAGAGAAATAGAAATAAAATTTCAATCATGAGAAAGGTAAGTAAATAGGAAAAGATATTTAGTTCTTTTAATGAAAGCGGTAAATGACATTAAATTTATGTTAAAATGATAAGAAGTAAACATATGAAAAAGCAAAGAAATACTATGCACCGTTGAATATTAGGGACGTAATAATTAAACAAGTGTGAGTAGATATATACGTAGCCTCAAGTATATGTTTATGAAAGGTTAAAATTGTTAAATTTAGCTCATAACTTAGATAGAAAAGAATGACACAGTCAGTAAAATGGGTTGGAATGTAAGGTCGGTAGTGTTACACAGCAAAAGCCTGCCCACTACAAGGGGCTACCAACAGTTGTGTATACATTATACTGATGTGGGATATATGTAACTATAGGACCCGTGGAATTATATACGCTCGTGTATAGGTGAAGGAATACCCTAACGGGGTCTGCTTCAACTTTTTTAAGGATATTACCTTGATTTCATTATGCAATCTAAATGGAACGGTGAGCATGGCTTGGCTCTATGTCAGATGTTTGGTTAAATATTAGGGAGTAGGAGCTGTATATAAATCGAGAACGTCATCGGTCCCGAGCGGTAAGCGGAAAAATGAAGGTTACACCTAAACGAGCTACACCTCCTACTAGTGTATGTCACTTTTAGGTCATGCACCGCCATAGTTGTTTACTAATTTGTTTGTCAGGAGACAAGGCTAAATAACCCTTAAGTGGAATCTTTCAAAACGAGTAGGGTAGTCTGAGGAGGTGAGTCTTCCATAGTTCATGGAGTTGAGTACATAATAAAAAGTAAACAAGTAAATCCCTTAAGTGAGATAGAATGCGTCCAACTATTATGATGCCGTTATTAGGCACTACGGGAGTTCCTTGGTATGCACGACAATGATGACGTGATGCTGAGTTGATGAGACGAGATGATGGGTTATGGATACTAGCGGGAATAATATCTTAGTCCAAATGGGGACTGTGGTACTTATGTACATTTACATATACATACACACACACGTATGTAATTGTGGTCTACTTTGGGTAGATGGGCTGTATCGTACGCGTACGTGGTGAGACGACTGAGTAAAATAAAAGGACATGACATGTGATGGAAGGCAACCGACATAAACTAGTGTTATCTATAAAGCGTATAATTACTTCACCAGAACGTTGTTTAAACTCCATCGTCATTACAACCCATGGGATAGATTTTAAGGACAGGTACTAGTGCAAGGCGGGAACTGTGGAAGGACAAGTTTCCTTATGCATACTCGACATCATGAGCACACTAGATATTGAAAGTGTCAATATTGCTTGGTAACTATATGATTTATTATACTTTACTATTCTGTTGTCAGTAATATTGACAGTGCTCTGATATGCATTTATTTATTTATTTGTAGGATACCAAACTAAGATCCGTATTTTGGTGGACTTGGGTTTTCAATTTAGCAAAAACTCAGGCCTAAATAGGCTGTGGGTTGTTACAATTTAGGCTTGTATTCATGTTATACACGTGATTATATCCCCTCATTATTAATTAAAGACCTTAATTACTACTTTTGAAAAAAATTAGTAAGCTTAGAAATGGATTTTGGGTTAATTAAGTTATGTTATGTGGTGTTATGAATTGATTTGGGACTAATTAGGTGATATTGATGTGAATGTCATTAGTGGGTAACAATTAAGCCATTTGAATTGATTTTGGAAAATTTTGTAGGATAATTAAGTGGAGTTTTTTACTCTACACTTATTATTAAAGTGATTAGAGTCTTAGTGGAATTTAACTATTACTTATAAATACTATTTATGTAAAGAAATAATTTTATAAGTAGATGATACAATTTATAAAATAGTATGGATATTTTACAAAACAGTATAAATGAAATATTTTATATATAGTATGATATTTTATAAAATAGTGTAAATGATATATATTATAAATTAGTATAAGATAGTTTATAAAATAATGTAAATGATATATTTTATAAATTGGCATGAGATATTTTATAAAATAATGTAAATGAAATATTTTACAAATAACATGAGATATTTTATAAAATAATAAAGATATATTTTATAAATTTATGAGATTTTATAAAATTGGTTAAAGTATTTATTTTGTAAAATGATTATAAAGTTTTAAAAAATAATTATCGGGTGAATACCTAATTTTAAGGAAGAAATTAAGGGTTATAACGACTTAAAATGGTTAATAAGCTAGTATTGTATTTTATAATAATGGAATGACTTTATAAAATAGTGGAAAAATAGATTGGACTTTTGTTAAAAAGATTTAGTAAATAAAAGTAAGATTTGATTTAAGTGAAAATTGGCATACTTAATTAAATGTATGTTTATGTATATGTACATGTATACTTATACGTGTATTTGAAGTTATATAACAATAAATACAATCATGTATTATAATTTGAACTGTTGAATGTGGTTGTGTGTGTATATAAATAGTGTGCGTAACTATATATGTGTATAGGAATATCCAGTTGTGTATATAAACATGTTTGCGAGCATTTCATGTAGCTATAGCGACTATTGAGTGCGCTAAATTACATGACAGAATGCGGGGTCGAGTAATCACTCCAATGAAGCCTGAAACATGATTTTCGCGGTATAAGCGTGTTTGTATATAGTGTATACATTTTTGCGTATCCATGCATAAGAAGGTGCATCAACACATGTGCAAGCATCATGAGAGGCTAGAAGGCCGGTTATGTTAATTTTGGCGTGTTAGAGGAAACTGGGTCGAAAGAATTATCCTACGAAACTCTACGTGTAAAAGAGTGGATTTGGTATCAAAATCGGTTTTCAAATACGTAAGGAAACACTTCCAAAATATCAACCAATAGTCTTTGGAAGAGATCTGATGTGTTGGAAGCAGGATAGAGGTGTTAGGCAACTCATTGGATGAAGCGATGGAGGAAACGTGGATCAAATTGGCGATTGACGTGGCACAGAGGGTACTTGCCCAGGATTACTGCCTGGTGAAGGCTACCACTGATTTACCGATGAAGTGCAGGCTTGGGCAGTAAGCCCAGGCAAGGAGCTAGAAGATGTCGATTTTTCCCTGGTTCTAGATGTAGATCGATGTAGGGCTTTGGCGCCACTTCGAGAAGACTTTGGGCCTATATGGGAAAGTGGAATGCAAGGCAAAGCTTGTGATTTAGATGCAATATAAAATGACGTACATGTGATCGATAACGATCGAGGAATGATCAAATGCAATATAAATGTAACGATTGGTTGCACGGTCATATTTGGGATCACGTACGATTGAGCAAAGTTAATTCATGCCTATTGGTTTCAATCTTGGGGTAGATATTCTTTGGTGAATGGTATTGGTCTTATATTAGTGAACGTACATCGTATTGGTCTTATATTAGTGATCATACGTCGAATTGGCCTTATATTAGCGGTCTTATGTATTATTGGTCTTATAATAGTGTCCATCTGTGTAGATGGATGATGATGAGATATCAGTCTTCGTTTGTGATAGGCGTATTTGAATACATGATGTTATTTTTGATTCATATATATCTATATAGCATCGGTGTGCCTTTATGGTCCTGAAATCATATTATACAAGACATGCTCATCGTTCTCCTTTGTAGAGACGTTATGCAAATTTTCTAAGAAATCCATGATGACTCAGGGGAGAAGATGACAATCATCTACGAGTGGGCCATGGATCACTTATACTTAATGGGGGATACGGTGAGATCCACATATGTTTCAAATAGTTAGAGTAGATCATACATCAATTATACTTGATGAGGGATACGGTGAGACCAATACGAGTTCCATCAAGTGGATGTGGCTCGTGGTCTATGGACAATTCGGTACGGACTCTATTTATTTTGGGCCCTCGAAGGGAATCATTGGATTGCATTTAATGTCTATAGTACAATTAGGTGCCAACTCTAATTATTTTGGACACTAGATGGAGATCACTGAATCATGATTGATGTCCGTTACGAACTCCACCATCAGCTATCAATTTATATTCTCTATTTGACGTATATCATTAAGTTGTAGACGTTGCGTTGCATAGAAATTGGTTAATATTATTATTGTGTACTCTAGGCCAGGCTTATATTATGATATTTATATTATCCCTAAATTTGTATATCGTGTTACCTTTATCATGGTATATTGTTACATATCAATCGCATTATATTAGCTGCGTTGACTTGTTGATCATATGAGAAGAGAAAGTTATGGTGTGCTTCCTTATCTTTGAGATGGGTTTACTTTACTTGTTTATGGGCTTTCCGGATTGTTCCTGAGCCACGTTTGTGGAGAGGATTAGTTGGGTTTTAGTAGTTTCCTGTTTTATATGTGTGTATAGTTTTGACATACAGTATTTTGAGATAGTTCCCCTCGCACCAGCCTTTATTTTTAACTCACGTTTTGTCTGTATCTTTTTATGTCATGACAATTCTCGGGTACTTGATCGTGTATTTTTGGAGTTAGGTGCTTTTGAAGATAAGCTATCAAAGTGGCGTAGCTTGAGAATTTTGGAGGCATGATGTTGATATTTTGGATATATATATATATATATATATATATATTTGATAATGTAGTCGTACATGATAGATATATTATATATATACGAGACTTGATGCATCATATATTATTCAGGACTCCATCTATATGGCTTTGATGTATTCTAACTTTCTATATTGATATTATTTATTAGTTGCTTCCACTATTAAAGTCCCTTATATACTGTCATCTAGATCTATTTATGTATATTCAGTGTAATATATTTTATCATCCCACTGTGAGATTCCATCATTATACCTTGGTATAGCGTTTTTTTTATTTTACCCCGATAAAATGTCTCTTGTGGTATTCGTAAGTCAAACATTGTCATTCGACATTGATTTTAGGGTATTACAAAGGATGGATTGATATATATGTATGTATGTACATACATATGTATGTAGGTTTGAACACTCAAAATATACACTACAATGATCGCTAGATTTGTATGTTTTGCCTCAACAATATATATTTCCTTTAAAGTTTCAAACATTCTTGTTGGAAACATAAAGATATCCCGTCTCCATAAATATTCTGAAGAAATAAATGTATTGTAACATTTACATGGGTTTTATTACGGTTGGAGCACTAATTTTCACAATGACCAATGATACTTTAGGATTAGATATTGAAGCTGGTTATTTATTTGGGACTTGCTCATTATGATGGTTGCCATTCAGTTACTTGGATATTTATTCAAAAATTTAGATACATGTTATGTAAAAAGGACATATTATAGGTTTAACCGAGCTATTATAGAGAATAATCATACATGGTCTTTTTTTATGTGCAAACTAAATAAATATTTATGCAGCTAACATATTAATTTGTTTATTTGTAGGACTCGTTATCCGAGTACGTCATCTTTTGTTTATATATTGTTGAAGAAGATGTAAAACACATATTATATCCTCAGCTAAAAGCTCGGAAAAAGAAAAACATAAAGAAGACACACAATGTAACTTCTGATCTATTCTCAAGCATACATCATCACATCAACCATGGGTAAGATCATCATACTAACTGCATTCCTTAGAACAATTCTATAGTGTATGGTGAACCTGAGGTGGTTTTAACCTCATGGGGAGTATATGAGTTATTTTTAAGAGAGAAGTGTTTATAGAAAATAACACGGAAAATAACTATCTCTATGGATCCTCCCCGTTATATGTCACACAGGCTACCTATGTGGAAATGCAAAATAACTGATGGAAATTGAACATTGGTACACGTGATTCGTCATACATAAATTAGATTATTACGTGGATGGTTTAATACCGATAAATGGGATGGGTAATGATTTTGTAAATGTTTATATCATAACCACTAAATCTACAATCTTCAAACAATAAATGAATACTGTTATCTTGTTTATTTATGTAGTTTTTACAAAATACAGAGTTATTAAAGAGTCAACACTTTATTAATGCACAAAATACACAGGTCATTCAAAACTGCGTAAGTAAAGGAAAATAACTCAGCAAACTCAAGTCTATGTTGATGAAAGTGAAGATGATGATGATAGAGTTAAGCCTGCGCTTTGTGGCAATTATGTAATCCGATTATATAACTTAACACTTATAACGAATCTTGTTTGAATAAACTAAGTTATAGCTTTATTTTTTGTTGTATGATTATGATATAAGTAATATACATAAATTATATCATGAAGGTAATTTTAAGAAAAATATTTCGTTTATTGGAGTTACATCCGTAACATGACTACTGGACCATACAAATAAATATATTTTTTCTTAAATATTCATACTTGGGATGTTTCAAGAATGTTATATCTATACATTTGTTGAGACTAGTGTATATAACGCTGCCCATATGATGGATGATGATTTACTCATGACTATTGAAGGACGATAAGGGGTTATGTACTGATGGATGTTTGGAACAATCATATAACGACTTACAAGAGTCTTCTATAGGTTAATTACATCCAAGTCAAATAGAAGATCCCACATCACAATGTAGTAATCTTTTAACTCATGAGTGTCGTGTATAAATTGTCTAAAATGTAATTTGACTATGGTCAACCGCATTACATCAATCATCGAGTTACAACCGTAATTGGATATTGGTTTAACCACTTGAAGTGAAACACTACTTAAAATAGGATTTGTCTCCTTCAATATAGAATGTTAGTATCACCGTAATTGATAATCAACTTAAAGTCAAATTATTTATCCAAGCAAATTAGTTAACACATAATGTTATCAGATTGAGTCAAGAGCTTTAATGTTGTACTTCGCAGCCAAGTACGTTGTTAGTAAGATTCGTCACACTCCAACTGGTGATGAAGCAATTATCATATTAATTACCTCAGTGATTTTGAACTAGCAAAATTAAGTAGTATTACATTTGTCGTTAAGTGGTAATATGTTGCTAGATGCTTACACAATCAGGTAGTTACACTTTAGCTGTTTGTTAAAATGCCAATAACTAGTTTCTAATTCTAGTAAAGATAAGGTAAGATTAGGTACTGAAAACTAGGTGGGAAAATAACAAAACGCAGGAAATAGTAAAGAATACAAGAAATTTATGTGGTCGGATGTTAAAGAATCCTACATCCACAGGGGGAATCTTTCTTCCTTTTATATTTTATGATACCAATTTCAATGGCAGAGAGTATAATAAAACCTTAAGAGTATCGAAAAGTGGAAAAGGTGTCATTATGTTATGGAGATGTACGTGGATCTCTTTGTTTCTTCTCTTATCGTTGCGCCTTCACCCTTGGATCCTGCTAGGTGTCATCTATCCCCTTTGTCTGTTTGATGCACCCGGATTGCTGATGTGTCTTTGGCAGGAAGTTTTAGATGAAGATTGGAACTCTCGAAATTAAAGCGGGAGTATCTGAAATTGGAGCGGGAATATTTGAAGTTGTGGCGGAAGACTTCAAATTTGAATTGTCCTTGCATATGAGTCTTAGGAGGACAGTAAGAATGATTCGTTGATTTTAGGGCACTGCCAAAACATTTGGAGTGAGGCGGTACTGGTTGGTCTACGATACTTGCATGATGCTATAATGTTTTCCTGATACGTATGAAAGTGTTATGTGGTCTAAGCAGACTACAATCCTTTTAAGCTACTTTGGTCTTTAGGATACATGATTTGCTTAACATGGGAGTTAGTTAGACATACGTATGAAAGTGATATGTTGTCTAAGCAGACTACAATCTAAGTTGGCTGTGATCTGAGCTAACCTTGTTACATGAGTTACCGATAAGGGTGATCTACATCTTTTCTATCTACCCATAAGCAAGAGTTTGCGTTGGAGCAAAGTTTGAGTAACCTTGTGCGCAGTCCTTGGAATATTTTCAGACTCTGTGCGATACATCTTAGGTGGCCTTTGATGGTGCAGTTTGATTGTCCTAATATTTTGGTTTGTGCACAACTTTTGGATCAGGATGTGTCGTACTTTGACCTATCCACAGTAGCTCCTAACGTCACCATGCAGTATCTACGCTTTACATTGGTCTTATTTATTATGAACGGGGAATGTTTCTGCTCCTAGCAATTGTGTTAAATTAGGTAATATTAAAGCTGAGGGATGATGTAGATCTGTTATCTTTGTAGCTCATTTTATCAGTGTAATATTTTCTTCTATTGCGACTTCATGGTTTTTGACTGCGGTTCTTTTGGTTGGATTAGGTATCATGGTCGTAGATTGGTTTTTTTGTACAATACCAATTGGGTCGCTTCAACCTCTTTTATTTACATCTTAATTTTTATCGTGAGGGCGGCTTTCTTTGCTTTGTGCCTTGTTTAATTCCCTTTTAACGTAAATTGAGAAATATGGGTGCAATATATGGGTATTATTAGAGTTTTGGCCATCGATCGAGCTCCAAATATCTGAGTGATATAGTGATAAAGAGGAGAAAATGTCCTGATATATCGTTGCTTTAGGGTATAACTTAAATGATTAAAAATAGGATTTCACCTAAATAATCTGCAACAATTTAACCTGTGTCTACTACTGTGCTTCAACAAAGTTTGTACAGACTTTAATATTTAAATTATTTAAGTGTTATTAAGGACCGCATTCATACGTAAGAATCACACAATCATCACTGTTAGTGTTCGTCCAAAGTCAACTAAATAATTTATAATTATTATAAATTTTGAAGAAAATTAATATAAATATTATGTTAATTATTATTATAATTATTATATATATGTATGTTTTATATACACGAGGGTATAAGAATATTTAGTCGGGTATCCAAATTTTATGCATTTGGTTAATTGTTTGATTATGTTAACATAATAATGTGTAAATGGTGATTAATGGATTAAAATAAAGTAAAATATGTATATCAGATGCATATGTGGTCGACCCAAGTAGGAGAGAGAATGTTTAGATTGTGTGTAAAATTAAGATATAATTTCCTTTATATATTCTCTAATTAACTGCACATATTTTTATAATTTTGACCCTAAATTCTAAACCCTCTTCATTCATTTTAAGGAACCATTAGAAAACCCTAGCGTCTATAGCTAAACTCAAAATTAGCTTTGCAACCTAATCTTGGAGATGAAGAAAGCACTTCGAAGAGGAGACACACAGTGCAACGTGTAATTGTTTGACAAACTATCTAAGTATAGTTCTTTTTATATTCATTTAATTTATATAACTTGCTCACTTATTTATTAATTTTTGACCACGAAAAACATTTTTATTGATTATACTTTCAATTTCGGCTTGATTTATGATTAACTTTACGTATTGTAAATATTTTTTTTATATTTTTAAACTCGTGTGTGTGTATGATTTTCATCAAAATTTATTTGGAATTTAAATATTTTTTTTATAAACTATATTATATGTATTTTATTACATTAATTATATTATAATTATTTTATGCATTATGGCCATTGTTTTTAATAAGCTGTTTGTATTACCAAATCAATTATGTATAGCTTGAATTATTTTAGTCTTATTTATTTAATATCTAATTGATTGCTCATATTTAATTTAAACCAAATTATATATATAGGTTAATGCCATAAATTATCTCATAAATTTGTGATATTATACATATGATAATACCACCCATTTGTAATTAACATATTTTTAATATTATATGTACGTGTGTATGTATATAAATGTTAACGTGTATACAATGAATTTAATAAATGTTGACTTGATAGTATGTTTTACCTTAAGTAAAAATTATATGATTAATTAAATTTATGGTATATACGTTATATTTATGTATGTGTATGTATGTGTTTATGTGTTTGTTTGTCTATCAATGTACACATATACCGGATAGACTTTTTTGACTAGTGATATTGTATCCACTTCATAAGGAAAACTCAATTATTCAAAAAACAAATTCTGAACGTTTCCTAACCATAAATAAAGTATACGTATGATATATGTAAGATTTGCTTCAGGTCAATGTGTATATATATGTAGTAAATAATAAATCGTACATTAGATGTTTATTTGGTCGAAAATAATATAGATTTGTTGCTGTACACACACACATAAATGAACATGTGTGTATGTGTGTTTTATTTATATATATGAAGGAATGAGCTAGTCTACAGCGGGTAAATGGGATGATTTCAAAAAAAAGTTACCTATTTGGATCATAGTGGAATTATGAAGTCTAATGGTTTATAATAGATCCAATCTAGTTATTAAATAAAATAATATTTTATTTGAATTTATGTTATGTTTATCAATTAATCATATTAATTAATTCAATTAAATGTTATTTTGGACGTATCATGTACACTTTCAATGATATGACAACATAGCATAATTAAATACGAACATGTGTAGTTATACATATACATACATACATACATACATACATACATACATACATACATACATACATACATACATACATATATATATATTTATTTGAATTTATACCTATTGTAGATACATTACTTACATAAGCATAAGACATTTTTATATGAGTATCGGGAATATAAATGCTTGATGTATGTGTGTGTTTGAATATACTATAATATGTGTATATGGTTTGTATACAGATACATATATTACCATATAAATATATAGTTTAGACATACATACATATGTGTAATATTTTGATGTAACTTGTATATATTTAATATATATACATATATAAAATCACGAAAACAAATCTATATAATAAAATCAAATAACTTCAAAATAAGAGAATACTTCATTGGAAGTGAAGATGGAAATAAAGTTTCACATTAAATTCAGTTCTAATGAAGTCGAAACTAAAAGGAAATGGAATAAGGTTCAATTTAAATTTTCCTCTTTTACGAACATTAATTAATAAAAATTCAATATCATAAACAAAACTCTATGCTTAATCATAAAAAAATATCCAAACTTTAGATTACAAATCCAAAAATATGCATTCAACTTGTAAAAAATTACAAAATAGTATTGTCATAATTAAATAAATAAATGTGTGTATATATATATAATTTCAATGAAACCCTTAATTTTGAACATTGCATGTACATAAATACACAACATGTATACTGTGATTTAAGATTTAATTGCAAACCGTATATTTGACTAAACAACGAACTTGAATGTATTAATTTAAAACAAAACCTAACCAAAGAATTTGACTTGATGTTGGATTACAATCTTAAAAACATGAAACTGAAGAATATTAATATATACATATATGCATACAAATATATATGCTTACATACATACATACATACATATACGCACAATTCAATTAATTAAGTATCATATCCACGTTTATAGGTGAATTAAAACAAAAGTAAAATCTTATTACTATAAATTAGATCTACATTAAAAAATAATCTCGAATCCAACAAACAATATCAGTATACCAAAAGAAATTAAACACAAAATGAATTTAAATTAATTAATTAATTTAGTTATGATAATAAAAATAAATTTTTAAGTAAATTAAATCTATACTAACTAATAAGTTCAAATCAAATAACAATATCAATACCTAAAACAAATCATACATAATATAAATTTTACATTTAAATAACAATACATAAGAGGTCTAAAACAGATTCAATAAGTGGCAATTCAATATACATATATGTGAGTAAATTAAAGGATTAAACATCATGAATGAGTATAAATAAAAAGTAAACAAATATAAAAAGTCTCGCCTTATGTAACACCTTGATTTGAGATTTCTTCCCAGATCTCAAATTAGGTCCACATCTAGCTTTGCAAAGAAAAGGATAAACCACTATGTTTAAGTTTATTTGATGATTTCATTTGATTTGGAGTTTATTTTTTTGGAAGGGATAAAAGAATGTTCGGCCATGGCTATGGAGAGAAGGAAAGAAAAAATAATAATGAAAGAGTTAATTAGAATAAAATTAGTGGATTTGTGTTACTTTAAAGAATGAAACATTTCCTTATCTTTTAAGCAAAACATCCATAATTAATCCTTTAATTTTCTCTCGCTCTACCTCTCTCTCTTTTCAAGATATATTCGGCCGATGATGCCACTACTATATTGGCACGAAAATTTCATAAATCCCTTTATGAAATTATTTTTTATTTTAAACCCGTTTAAAGTTGTACAGATATTGTATATCGGTGTGTGCAAATATAACTTTTATATGCATTCAAATAATTACAACTCCCAAACATCAAATGAATTACATAAGAAGTAATATTTCTTAAATATTAACTAATTTAATTAGTTTGCAATATTTTATAAATTAATTAAACACGTGGTTTGGAGAATTCACAAACACGCTGTGTGATTCAGATCTGTGTAATCAGTCGGCAATTAATATTGAACAGTTCAAAAATTAATGTTCATATATCACCTTAGCTAGTTTTGTGACATTTGGCTGAATTCATTACTTACAAATCTTTTAAGTGAAATCAAATTTTACATTTTCTTAAGTAGCATCTTTCAACAACGATTATTTACATTCTCTTCATTGATACTACATCACTTTATGATTTATGGTTTTTGGTTTTGGTCAAAATTTCAGCATCATTCTTATTCAACTCAATTAGTCCCTAAACAAATTCATTGGTTCAATTATAACATTTGTTATTAATCGTACTACTCTGCCCAGAGATTTTGACTTTGAGTTGACTATAGCTGACCGTGATACTAGCTTCATACAGACGAATTCTCTATTAAATAGTCTTTCGCTTCCAATATTTCAAGTTCGAACCAACTATAATCGCTCGATGAATCACTAAGCCAAGATTTAAAAATAATTAAAGTGGAATATTCATATTAAAATTCCAAAATATTCTCAAGTCGAGGAAACTGTGTAACACTATCATTTTGAGATTTGCTATTTGACCTAGTTGTGATTAACCAATATGAAACTCTTGGACAAACCATTTTGTAGTAATCCAATAACTATCAGTATGTAACCCTTGACGTGCCCAGTAGTCATGAGTAATACACTACTCGATATTTGGAGAGCGCTACGCCTCTGGTCCCAATGGATGTATTGATATCTTTTCTCAAAATATCTTGGCCATAAATACTTAAAATAATATGTTATTTTATATTCTGATATTTCTTCATGTTACAACATTTTCTAATTATCATTACATAACATATCATTTAAGGTGTTTTTATTTTAATGTACTTAAACTAATTACTTAATTAGTATATTATAATATAACAAGTCTATAATAGAAATTAAACACCTTTGTTATGTACAAGATTGGTTACAAAGTTAGATATATGTAATAAATTACATAATCGCTCACGTGGCATACCTTTAACTCTCTAGAGTTCCCACCAGCACTTGGTGTCAATTATGGAATCTCATTCCCATTTATTCAATCAGTTTTCTCAAAACAATCGAGCTAGTTCCTTAGTGAATAGATATGATATATTGTCTTAATTATCTACTATGTCAGTCAACTCTTTCCAATACTTATAAACTGTCTTTATCACATGGAACTTTTTGAAGTCTAGTTTCTCAACTTATAGTGAGATCTAGGTTCTTTCATGATCCTTATCGCTATACTATTTTCACAAAACGAAGTCATAGGATTCTCAACATTTAGAATCACATATAGCTCAGTTATAAATTTGTGCACTATATATAGCTTTTTCTACAGCATTATTCAAGGCGATGTACTTAGCATTTTGGTTGAATCATCCATAACCTTTCGTTTGGAAAAATTCCAACTTAAAACTCCTTAACTAATATTAAGCATGAATTTAGCATTAAAAAATTATACTCGATACTAATTATGGAGTTCGAATTCGAATACCGTTTCATAAGTAGTTTGTTATAAACATTACTCTAATATTTCACGAATACTCGAGAATATTTTTAACTACCATTTAGTGAACTTAATTCAGATTTTATATTCGCTCGATATGGAAATTACATAAGGAAAATATGACATAACATATGTGATAATTCCTCTTGCCACTGCATAAGGAATCCATATCATATGTTCCACATTAAACATTTTAATATGGTGTTTATGTATGTCATATGGGACTATCCCAACATTCTTTTATACTAATTATAAATGTCATTTCCTAACCCATCATCGATAATTAAACAACCAAACTAAAAGGTTTTAACACGAGTACATTATTAATAACCATAAATCTGTTGTTTACTTATAGTTTTAGAAATATTTTAGTACCTTTAATCTTCTTTCTTAGAGACAAAAGCTTCCTCTGTATTTTGACTAAAAACAAAGTATTTTGATTTTTCTCTTAAAATACTTCTTCAACTCCAATGCTTCTCGCATGCCATCATTGTATCACTTTTGGATCATATGACAAAACATACAATTATATTATCGCTCCCACTGACTTTGAGACATTTTAATTGTTATGTACAAACAGTCTCTTCTAAGTTATTGTTTAGAAGTTCCGTTTCAACATCAAAGTGCCAAAACTCAAAATCAAATTGTGCAATACTCGCACGTAGAATCCAAATGGTTTTGAGCACGTCGACTTGCAAAATTACATCCCTAATTTCAACATTTGAAATCGATAAGTAATTTCGCATTGACATGCTTTATACAGTTTCATTTATGTTGATCTTCTTAAAGATCCAATTGTAGTCGATGGATCAAATCCCTATGGGCATAATTATCAAAATCATATTTTGATAATTTACTTAGAACCCATTTCGGATTTAAAGCATTGTTTCGAATGACAAAGTCAATACTCTTTATGCTTATTGACTACTAAGAAAATTATTACTGCTAACAATTCTTTTTTCCACTTTGATGAGAAACTCATGGTTTCTCTTTAATATATGTGAATTATTATTAGACATTTTAATGTGTTGTATGTCCATTTTAGGCTTGGTTAATTTTATTTCATCTTATGTAATCAATTTCTATGTTTGAGTTTCTAGATCATAGCGGAGTCCATTATTTTCCACTAATTTCTAATTGAAATTATTTTGATCATGAAGGTGATGTTTCTTGAAACAACAATTATTTCTCCATATAACAGAATATGCTTCCAAAAATATTTTATGGACTTCCTTCTATATGTGTATAAAACTGATTTAACATTACGTCTATGAAAATTAAGTTCAAAAAATAAATCAAGTAACCATACATCTTACATTATCTAAGTTTGGGGTTACTTATTAATCTATATCTTATATGAATATGAACTTGTAAACTATGCTTTAGATGAAACTAAATTTAACCTATGTACTTATTCTTAAAGACTCGTCCTTATAGAAAGAAGTTAACTTCACTCCATCGTTTATTATACTTTGTCCAACAAAGTTCGGTTACTCCTTATCAATACAATAATATGTGTCATCGGGATGAGTGACTATTGAAATTCAATCTTATTCATTTTTAGGTGCGTTTGGAACTATTTTCCAGCATACTCACTCATTCGATCAAATTGAAGTCTTTTATTTGTTTTCTATGTAATGTTTTATACTTCTGTTTTATATTCGATGAACTTATCATATATACACTGCTTGTGTATCACTTACACATGCACAATTCTTTGATAATTCATTAGTGAATTTTAATGGAGTAAATGGATACATTTAGGTATCATTAGACCTTTGACTGCATACATCTACATGTATCAATTTGAAGAGTTCACCAACTCTTTTGTTGCTCCTACTGAATGGGGGGTTTGCCTCGAATCGGTTGAGATACTAGTACCGTATGAGTCATAATCTTATGATTAAAGAATTAATTATCAAAGATACGGCTTAGTCAATAATTCCATAATAACTTTACAAAGTTTTAGATGCATCTATATTTTCTTTAACTAAGGTATCACTTTTTCTATGAAAAGAAATACGATAGATTTATCTTATGATGAATATTCATAATTTTCATATTAAAATAAAACTATATCTATTTTCAGTCAATACTTGAAAACCACTATTATTGCATAAATAATACACGGTATATACATACAAAGACAACCTTTCGTAATTTGATACATTCGCTAGTAAGTGTTATATGATATGCTCCCATTTATTTCCATCATTACCATGATAGCTCATAGAAGACAATTTTCTTTATAAAATTACATTTGGAAAAGAAATCACATTTCGTATACCATATTAAGTATCTATTGGAATTTTATACAACTCTTGTTCCTTATGTCTCTTCATGAAGCAGATGTGACCATTTACTCTCTTTGTCCCAACCGTGCCCAAGTTATGTCTGATCTCGTGCATTCATTTTCCTTTCTAAATAGTCAAACCATTCAAAAGGAAACTCTTACCAAAAGACCACATCGAATTCTCTACAAATTTTCATTTAGTTATCGTTAGTATTTAAGGATATCGAATATGTTGCAATTTAAGTAAACAGACCAAATTGATACTTCAATGATCGAATTCTTAGGTCCATCCTAGAGCTCTTCGTCTAATGCTGCATCTAACATGACAAGATGCTTATTACAATCAATCGTATTAAGTACATGATCTCAGACTATGGTTTGCTTGCTCATTCGAATGAACCAATTCCATCGAGATTTCTTATAAAGTGATTGTTCACAATATAATTATATATGTTTGAATATGAATCGAATATACATATCGTTGTACTGCTTTGGAGTTCAAAACTCATAAATGACAATACACGGTCTCATGCAAGCAAACACCTAAGTATCCAAGGTATGAATGTTTGAGTAGTGGTATAAGTTGTCTCTTGCATGGGTCTAGAAGTGACAACATGCCAAAAGATCTACTGCTAAGTATATATTATATTTCTATGTCAATCTTAATTCAATTCATTTGTAAATTTTAAATAATAAGCCATTTATACATTTTTATTAGTTTCATATATTCTTACAATATTAGAAAGGTTAAATGCAACCATTTAATTTTTCTAATAAGGCCCCTATTGGATTTTATTTTTCTCAAAACCCTAAGGAAAACATAGAAATCTTTGGCTTCCTTTAGTGGATGTTAGAACTCGCTTGTCTTGAGATTCTAACCTTCAGTTTTCTCAATAAATCATAGGTCGGCAAGTGATGGATAACACTTTATTGGTTGTGTCATACACCACCACTAACCCACCGCTGTGACAATCATCCTACACCACTGGCATCCAATATACCAGTATAGTGTGCTGCAGTGGTGCCCAGTAGATTTAGGATGACCATCAAGGTTGTAAATAAAGTAAAACAATCACATAACCTGTTGTATATTTCACAGCGCATCAAATAAAATATGATAGTAAAGCTCTCATACATAAAATCGGAGAGAGATGAAATAATCGAATGAATTACATAACCAGGGTGCATATATCCATATGGTATGCAACATAAGAAATAGAGCTATACATCAATAATAACTCATAATGACTGTCTCTGGATAATAAAGGCACAACAAGATCCATAGTGATGTGCAGCAGGATAGCAAATAAGTAAGTGTAGTAATACGAGAGTATGACCTTATGACCATCCTCTGTCCAGCTCCAACATGCTCACCTGACTTAATATCCTTAATCTACTTATTTAAGAGTACCCAAAGTAATAGGAAGCAAAGCATAAAAATCCAAGTTAGAAAATAATATTATGTTAGCAGTAGTAAACCTGTAAATACTAATAAATCATTATAATAGGACAAATGAAGAGTCATACTTGACATGTCCCTGCATCCACAGAGTTAGTGCATACATAAAATATATGCTACTTTACATCTTAGTCATCATGGGTGTACTATACATCAAAGTACTAAGGGGTGTCCAAATATATACATCAATAATATCACCATCATGTGACATCCCTAGGGTGATAAACAATCTAAAAAATATAGCATCCATCCTCGCATTCACTCACTTAGTGCGTTGGATATAAAGTCACCTACCGACCCATCATTGTCACAGACAAGACTATCCATCATAATAGCGCGTGTCCTAGTTCCTCGATAACTGTATCTATGCCACTCAATCGAAAAGGAACTAGACTAACCATCACGTCAGTCCGGGGTAAACAAATGTCATATCTAGAATCAAGAGCTATCACACTCCAGGAACCATCACATCCCCATTATATACCCCCGTCTCATGATTACCCTATGAACCCTAAAGTCCCAATCATCTCTTTGCATACGTCATCTATAACAGAGTACATCCTGAAACTGATCTCATGAGTAACTACAGTAGGGTTGTTCTCTATAGTCATTATCAGTAGCAAAATGCAATCATGTGTCCCATGGCCTTCCTCCAACAGTTCTCTCAATCCGACTAATATATTCTACTTTACATCTCCAAGTACAACTATCATACAATCTCCCCCTTTAGGAGTTTCGCCCTCGAAATCCCAAACAGAAATCAACAAGGTCATCCCGCATGCCTAACAACCATATATAAGCATATGCAACCATCACACATCAAATGTGCACGCACAACAACAAATGGAAATGAAACACCTAAACCTATCCTATATATAGGATACTATACTACGGTATATACTTCATGGTATCATAAGTGAAAGTGAAAGTGATAAATAGAAAGTTTCACCAAGTAAAGCGCTCTGGATAAGTTACCCTCATGCTTTGCTCAGTCTCCTAAGTGGAACTGCCTTCACTTTTGCTCAATGAACCTTCACTAACTTCACCGCCTTCCTCTTAAGCTGCTTCGTATCATATCAATTGATAAGAATAGGTCCACGAGGTCCTGAAGCCTCTGTTTCAAACTCGATACCTTCTAGTTGATCTAGTGCAATAGTTACACCTAAGTCGTGCATAAATTTCTGCAAGTAGAAAAGTGGAACACATTGGAGACTCCCACCGTTCTTTGTGGTAAGTGTAACGACCCAAATTCAGTCAAATTTTAAGGGAAATTTTCATGGAAATTTTGAATTAAATATTTTAAAATTTAAATAAATTTGAATTTCAATATCGATTTTTGGGATATTGAGTAATATATTTTTTTCAAATTTAATAGAATAGAAAATTTTCTAAAATTTCAAATTTTGGTCAAACTTGGTCAAAATTTGAATTTTGGTTGAAAATTTTAAATTTGAAATTTTATTCTTTTTTATGAAACTAGACTGAATTCTAATCTGCTCTCTACTTTTCGAATTTGATTCCTACATCTTTAAATCTGCAATTTTCTGCGTAAAAACGCGAGTTTTTATTTGTGTGTATTATCTTGTTTTCTTTTAATTGTGTTTTGGGTTTGGGCTTGATTTATTGGGCTTAGTCTAGTGAGCTTGAATACTAGGAGACTTCTGAAGAGCCACATATCTTTCCCAATGGACATATCCATTGAGAAACTTATGTATGTATTTTGTTTCACGCTTCTTTCTCTTTCTCATTCTTTCTTTAGAAACCTGAAAAATTATTGAACTCCATCCTTCTCCATCTCCAAAGCCTAATCTACCCTAAAACCTATCTCCTCCTTTCCTAGCCTTCCCCTCTCTCTCCCTTTACCATTGCCGCCTACCCTCCTCATCCTTGCCGCCGACCACCATCCCTACCCTCCTCATCATGGCCTCCACCCTACACGGCCACACACCCACCATCCCCTACCCACCCCTCTCGGCCTACACAAACCTACACCACACTACACCCACTTCGGCTGCCCAACCCTTAGCCGTGTACACCCACTTGGCCAAACCTATCTAGCATAGGGTCGAACCCCTCCTCTTCATTTTATAAAAAAAGTTTGCTTCAAAGTTCATAGCTTGATTCGGGTTTGGTTTTGCTAGCTTGGATCCGATTTCCGTTTGTGTTCGTCATGCCCATTCTTTGTGTTTCATTATGTATGTTCGCCGTTCTTGTCAATTTCTCTAGCCATGAAATGTGAGCAATCGGTCATGACTGATATGCTTATTTTAAGTGAATCCACACCATTTGAATTGACAGTAAAATGTTAGGATTGTTCTAGTTAACATGATATATATTGTTATGCTCATTGATATGTTATATGCTATGTTATGCTATGCTATGTTATGTTTATTTTATTTCACACTGCAAGTTTCCTAACTATGGGTTGAAATGATACATACCCGAACTATCTTTTAGATTAGGAAAAATCGTTATGGGTCAAAATGATAGAACCAAGTGATTTTATTGATTTGAATTTGGGACACAGGTTGAAATGATATATACCTGGAAATTTAATTAAAATTTTGGGTTGAAATGATATATATCCAATCACTTGACTATAGGATAGAAAATTATATACAGACACCGTTGGTCAGTTTTTAATTTGTCTTAAACTATTTGAAATTATTTTCTAAATTTTAAAGTATTATGATTTAATAAATTTGATTTATGTTTTGATTTAATGAATTTGATTTTTAAAATTCAATTTAATGCTTTTATTTAAAAATAATATTTGGAAAATAGTAATATTTTATATGTTTTAAGATTTAAATTATAAGCTAAATATGATTTAAAGGAAATTTTAAGATTTTTAACTTATAATTTTAAGTGGTTTAAATATATAATTTAATTAAAAGTGAATTTAATATAATAAATATGGTTTTAATTTTATATAATAAAAATATTTTTAATCTAATTTAATATAATAAATATATTTTGATTTAATTTAATATAATAAATATAGTTTTAATATAATGTGATTAATATAGTTATAATTAAATATAATAAATGTGGATTTTATATAATAGCTTTAATAAATAAATTTAAGAAAGTCAAGTGGAGAATAATTTGTATTAATTTTTTAAAAGGATTTAAAATTTAAATAAGAATTAATTCGAGTTTTAAAGGTATGATTTTGGAATGTAATATTTGGTTTAATATGAATTTTAAAATAAATGTTTTAAATCCAAGATATAATTGAAGTTAAATATTTTAGTACTGATTCAAATTATAATTCAAGATTTATATTTTTAAATGTTTTATAAAATGACAACGGTGTGGAAAATTTTAACAATTGGTTTTTAAAGAGACCGGGGTCGGATATTTTCATACTCTCCGCCAATTACGAAAGCACTTTAACAACTGTACGTGCAGTGGAGGATCCAGAACGAAGTAGGATGGTTTGGCGAACGCTTCTAATATGCGGTAAGAAACGCAGCCCCGACCCACTAGTAAGCTTGGATGACAAAAACAGGAGCCATCGCCAGGCCAGGTGAGGTCGCTCCTCCTATCGGACACGCTTCTTCGATACCATATCTTTTACTTTGTGATTGATTTTGGGGCCCTTTGATTATGAGAGTGTTGTTCCAAGGTGGGCGGTAGTAGCTATTATGCGTTACCACCAGCCTGCTGCCACAAAATGGTAGAATCCTACCCGAGGTATAGCATCGCTTGCCTTGCCATCTTCCCTAGCGAGCCCACTACGATTTTGTTTTGTGTCGTACCTTTGGAGTCCTCCCTGATAGCCCACCAGTTTGGTGGAGTTTACAGTACTGTATATAGATTACGACATTTATAAAAAGTGTTAAGGGGGATATGGGTAATGCCTTAACGCTATTTTCAGTATATCATGCTTTACTGCTAGAATTACATATATAGCATATATTACTACATAGCAAATAGTTTAACGGATCCTTAAAGGATGGTAATCCCAAACTTCCATTAAGTTACCGATGCATTTTATTGTACAGTTCACTTGAGTTGGTTTACTTATATAAGTATGTTAGTCCTGACTCCAGTGTTTTGTTTTTACTTTATGCTCGGGTCAATATGAGTATCACAGCCTTGGATTCACCTTTAGGAGCTAGAGATCTACTAAAGCTTAGCTATCTATCTATTTTTCCTACTTCAGTTATTTCCTTTTTGGTCAGTTGCTTATATATTAGTGCACTTATGTATTTGGACTTTCAGTTGTATTTGCTTTGAGACTCTGATATTATGTATCTATTTGAAACTATGTATTTAGTAGCTTCATGAACTACTATATTTTATTTATTCCGCTGTGAGATATTTTGCTTGTTCTGCATCTGTGATTGATTATATTTACCCTAAAATAATTAACAATCTGTTGTTTTGAACACTTCAAGTCTAACATGTGTGGTTTTATTGTCAATTTGAATGGTTCAAATTAGCGGATCATTACAATTGGTATAAGAGCTTTGGTTTTAGGCAAACCTTAGCCATTGGGGTAAAAAGTCATTAGAGATAGGGTAGCGATACCCTAGAATGAGTAAAATTGGTCCTTGAGTCATCTTGTAACAACCACATATATTTAATATAATTTTAAATTTGAATTTATTTTATTTTGAAATTATTTTAAATTTGTTTTTATTGCAAGATTTTGTTTTTAAATATTTTTAAAGCAATGATAAAAAAATTTCCAAAATTTATTGAATTTATTTTCTAATTTTTAAGCCTAGTTTCCAATTTTTTGCTATTTTCTTAATTTAATTATATTTAATTAAAATTTATTTATTTATTTTTGTGCATTCATCATATTTTTGTGTTTTTATCTACATTTATATGTATTTTTCATGTATTTAAAATTTCAAAAGAAATTAAGGAAATTTGAAAAGTTTGTGACCTTTTGTGTACATTGTCTTTTCATATTCTAGTCACCTCTTCGCCAATCAATGCATCGATTCAATTTGCTGCCTTATACTCTTTTCTTCAGCCAACCATTTCACTCCTTCTCATGTGGAAATTTTATCTCAAACCTTAGAAAAAAATTCGGCCATCATCCAAGAGGAAATTTTGGTAAAAACATTCATTCTTTTCCATTTTTCTACTTGATTTATTTGATTTTTGCACTTGCATTCATCTTATGTAGTTCGGCCCCTCCATCTCCAGCACCTTGGCCGCCTCCACCACCACCTACTCCATCCGCCATCCCCTCCACTCCACTAACCTTCCATGGCCGAGACCATTTATGTGAAGATCCACCAAAATTTTGACACAAACTCCACTTTATCCATGCTAGCCGAACTCCCCTTGTCTCCACCACTCCAACCACCACTTTGGCCGACCATCCACCACCAACACCACCAGCCACTTCCTGGACCTGAGACCCCAGCCTCACCTGTAGATGATCTTCCTAGACCTGGCCGTGCCCAATCATCCCTTGGCTAAAGCCATTGTTGCATAGGAATCCATGTAGTTGCCTTGTAGTTGTGTGTTCATGCACACATATCTCTCTCTTCTCCTTTATATATTGTTATGGCCGACCAATATGACTTGAAACTGATCCAAACCTGATCCAAATCCATCCTATAACATTGCTTTTCCAACCTATGGCTAAAGCATATGATGTTGAATGAAGTGCAAAAGCTCTAGCTTTGAGTTGTGTATTTTCCTAGCATTGTTATAAATATTTTTGGGTTGTAATTCATATTGTACTTTGTTTTGTTTGAAATTTGACAAGGCAATTAGCTTTGGCTCTCCCACTCTCAAATCACTGTCATGTTATAATACCTTTGAAGTTCCTTGTTTGTGCATTTGGTTGTTATCTCCAACTTATACAAGTGAGTAATTCTCACCAGACAGGATTTATACTTATATGACTAGTAAACTGATCACAATTGAATCTGTAAAACATATCATTATGTTATATCTGCTATGCTATGATCATATGATGTTCACCCATGCTTAGTTACCTATTATACCATCTGTTACTGTTATATAATGCTATTCTGTTATTTATATCAGTTTATCACACTGCAAGTTCCCTTTAGATTAGAATTACTATGGGTTGAAATGATACATACCCGAACGGACTTTAGAATAGGGAAAAATTGTTATGGGTTGAAATGATAGGCCTGAGCGATTTTTAATTATTTCATTTTACTTGGGACTACGGGTTTGAAATGATAAAACCCGGATTTTCTTTGTAAATTACGGATTGAAATGATATATTATACGTATTACTTTACCTAGGCTAGAAAATGATATACAGACCCGTGGTTAAAATATATTTTTCTAAAATTTTAAAGTATTTTAGAAATGTAAATATTATAATATTTTGATTTAAACTTAATTAAAAATGATTTTATAAAGTATTATTGATTTTCTAAAAATTTATAAGTGAAATAAATTAATGGTAAAGTTATAAATTTGAAATATAAGGTATTTTGGAAATTTTGATATGGTTATAAATGTAATTTAAATTAAGTAGGAAAATATGATAAATAAATTTAAAAATTGATTTAAAATGAATTTAAAATGATTTTATAAAGTTTTAATGTTTTTTGAATAAATTAAAAGGTTAAATAAATGAATATTAAGTCGAATTTTGAAATATAACTTAAATTGGAAATTTGTGAATTTTGTTTAAAAGTGAATTTTAAGTTAAATAAATAAAATGAAAAATAAGTTATATTTGAAAATTTAAACTTAAGTGTTAAGTTAAAAAGTTAATTATAAATAATTGAAATTGAATATGTGAATTATTATTAAATATTGATTTTGAATGGAAAATGTAACTTTATAAAATCATGAATATAAAGGTATTTAAATGATTGTTTTAAAAGTGAAAATATGATTTTATAAGTTAAAATGGTTTAAATTAAAATTAATTGTTTGTGAAATTATATTGAATATTTGGAATTTAATTAACAGCTTTTTGAAATGCTATTATTCTAATGTAAAGGATATTACAGCATTTGTAAATGCTGTAGTTGATAGAAATGAACTAAATGGCTAAATTGAATTAAAGGCTATTATAGCACTTTGTAAGTGCTGTAATTGCTAAATTTAACTAAGATTCCATTTGAACTAAAGTAACCATATTATAGCATTTTTTTATGCTATCTTTTGTTAAATTGAACTGTTTCAAGGTAACTTTCTGTAGCATTTTCTAAATGCCGCGAAGGGTGAATTTTCACTGTTTTGATAAATTTAAGTGAATAAATGAACTTTGAAAAGATTAAAATTTTGGAAATTTAATATTTAATTATTAAATATAATAACTTCATTTTTATGATTTAAATGAAGTAATTTATTTTGGAATATAAACTATTTTGAAATGTGAGTTGAATGGTATTTTAAATTAAATAAAATGAATATGGTTTTGAATAAGATATGATATATTGATATTTTGAAATGGATTTGAAATGATATTGAATTTTTGAAATGATATTTGATTTTTTGAAATATAAATACAATTTTTAAATTATAACCACGGGTTATAATATCGATTGGTTGTTAAAGATACCGGGATCGGATATGGACACACTCTCTGTCGATATCGAAAACCACTTTAACAACTGTGTACATGGTGGAGATTCTAGAATAAAGGATGGTGGCGACGTTCCTGAGTTACATTACATGGACTTGACTCCCGTGAGTTAGCTTAAGGTGGCTAAAACATGAGCGATCTTGGGCCAAAAGGGGTAGCTCCTCTGGCCGGACACACTTCTTTGATACCATTCTATTACTGTTGTGATTGATTTGGGTGCACCCTTGATTTTGGAGTGTTGTTCGGGGTGGACGTAGTGGCTGCTACGTTACCGCCAGCCCGTGTGTGCAAATTGATATATCTACCATGGCATTGCCTTGTGTGCCGTGCCACCTACCATACTGAGCCTTTACTACGAGTTTGTTTTTCTCCCATAGCCCATAGAGTATTTAGGGTAGTCTTTCGATCTGGAGATACACTGATACTGGATGGACTACTGGGACTATTATGTGTTAAGGGAAATATTGGGTCACTCCTTAACGCTATTTTAAAGCAAGTATATTTTACTGTAGATATTGTTATAATAGCGAAATATTACTATATAGTAAATAGTTTAACGGATCCTTAGAGGATGGATGGTCGCAGGCATCCTTTAAGTTACTTGTATCTCTATTACAGTTCACTTGAGTTGGTTTACGTTATATAAGTATATATATGTCCTGACTCGAGAGTTTTGTGTTTTGCTTTACGCTTGGGTCAGCCTGAGTATCCATAGCTTTGAATTCTCTTTCTGGAGCTAGTCTTTACTGGAGATTCTGCCTATCTATATTTATATTTATTTCAGTTCAGCTATTCTAGTTTATCTCATGTATTAGTGAACTTCTATGTATTTGGGATTTCTATTATGTTGTTTTCAGACTGATATTATGTATTTGTTTTGAGACTTTGTTGTAGTAGCTTCATGAACTACTATGTTACTTTATATTCTGCTGCGAGTTATTCTGATGTTCTGTGTCTGTGATTCTGTATATTTGATTTCATTTGCTCCAAATTTATTTACATTATGTTATTTTGCATCATTCAAGTCCGACATGTGTGGATTATTGTCGATTTGAATGGTAAGAAATGGCCGATCGTCACATTTGGTATCAGAGCTTTGGTTTTTGGCAAACCATCGCCTCTACAGAGCAAAAACTCATTAGAGATAGGGTAGAAATACCCTATAATAACTGAAATCAATCTCAGAATCATATCTTTGTGAGAGACGTATTTTCAAAGTATAAAATGATTTTTTTTTAAAATGTTTTCAAAAGATTTTTCAAAGATTATTTTGATAATTTTTTTCTTGTTTTAAAGGATTTTCAAATGTTTTCTAACTTCCTTTCTTTCGTATCTACCTTGTTAGATTTTTCTTTCTTTAGGATATTCATCCAAGTGAATTCTCTTGTCTTATCTCAATTTATCTTTGGCTTGTCTTTATCTTATCCTATATTCATTCTTGACATTTTTCAGGATGAATCGAGGAAATGCCAGAGGTAGGAGTCAAGGTATTGCCCCAGCTCCTCAGCCTGTTGCTCTTGTTAGATTCACTGTTCTCTGTAAGGAATTCTCTCGGCTTGGTGGAACCCCATTCACCGGTTCAGAGAGCATCATTGAGGCTCAGTAGTAGTTTCTGAGTCTAGAGAGGATATTTACTGGTCTTGAGATTACTGATGCCCAGAAGCGTCAATTAGCAGCTTGGCAGTTGCAGGATTCTGCTTTAGATTGATGGAAGTCTGTTACGGCTAACACCGTCGAAGCTGATATTACTTGGGAGCAGTTTAGGTATCCTTTGTGTTATCTTGAATTTTGTTCCTATTTTTTTCCTTTTCTTTTGGATGTATCTTAAGCTTGTTCTATATCACTTTCCAGGGAGGCTTTTGTGGAAAAATGGATGCCAGAAGCCGAGAAATCTCAGCTTTATCGTGAATTTATGGATCTTAAGCAGGGTAGCATGTCTTTTGCTGAGTATGAGAGGAAGTTCAATGAACTTTCCAAGTTAGGTCCAAGCCTGATTGACACTCCTCTCAAGAAGAATGAGAAATTCATTGCTGGTGCTCGTTCAGAGTATTATAGTCGCCTCATTTCTCATGTCAATGGCACTTTCACCCAGCTTATGGATATGGCTATTCGCTATGAGAACCCTACATCTATGAGTCCTGCTGCTTCTGGTGCTCCTCCATCTCAGTCTTCCTCTACTAATTCCGAGAAGCGTAAACCTAATTTCCATCAGCAGATTTTTTTTTGGCAAAAGCGTCCTGGTTTGGGATCTTCATCATCTGCTCCTGCTCAGAGGAAACCAGTTGATCTTTCCTCTATCACTTGCTTTAGGTGTGATCAAAAGAGACACTACGTCAATAGCTATCCTACATTAGATGATGCTGTTGTTCTTCCACCTGCTCAGTTGGCTAGGCGTGATATCTGCCATATCTGTCTCCAGCCTGGTCATTTTATGAAAGATTTCCCTACTCAGTAGAAGGGTACGCCTTCTGGTATATTTGCTGTCACTTCTACCTCATCTCCAGTTCCTCCACCAGCTCCTGCTCCTAGTGATGACCAAGGTACTCTTCAGGGTTCATTTACTTTATTTCATCATCCTGTTCGTGTGTTGTTTGATACTGGAGCTTCGCACAGTTTTATTTCTGTTGATTTGTGTGATAAGTTTGAGCATCTCCTTTCTCCTGAGTATGCTTCTGTTCCATTATGTGTTTCAAATCCTATTGGGGGCCCTGCTAACCTTAGTCGGATTTGTAAGCAAGTGAAACTTCTCCATTCTGATCATCACTTTAGTGGTGATTTTTATGTTCCGGGCTTCGATGCTTTTGATTTATTGCTTGGTCAGGATTGGTTAGGGAATCATGATGCTCATATCTCTTGTAAAGCCTAGTCTGTTCATCTTGTTGATGATCAAGGAAATTCCTTGATTATTTAGTGCCACATGCCTCAGGATTTTGCTGGCAACTTTATTTATTTTCTGGATTCTTCTCCCAGTGACCTTGATTCAACTCATGTGGTTAGAGTATATCCTGATGTATTTGGTGAAGTCACTTCTTTACCTCCGAAGCGGGAAATTGATTTTCAGATTGATCTTATTCCTAGTGCTCGACCTGTTGTTCTTCCTCCTAGAAGAATGGCACCTCGTGAGAAGGTTGAGATGAGAAAGAAAATTGAGGACTTAGCTTCCAAAGGTCTGATTAGGCCTATTTTTTCTGAATGAGGAGCCACGGTGGTTTTTGTCACCAAGTCTGATGGTTCTCTGAGGATGCGTGTTGATTATAGGGAGCTGAACAAGCTCAATATGAAAAACATATATCCAATGCCTCGTATCTATGATATGTTTGATCAGCTTTATGGTGCCACCATTTTCTCTCGGCATGATCTTGCCACAGGTTTTCATCAGCTCAGGGTTGCTGAGGATAGCATTCCCAAGACTGCTTTCCGTACTGAGAATGGTTTTTATGAATGGTTAGTCATGCCTTCCGGTTTGACTAATGCTCCTTTTTTCTTTATTGATTTGATGAATCGTGTTTTTCGGGATATGCTTAATAAATTTGTTCTAGCCTTTGTTGATGACATCTTTGTCTTCTCTAAGACCAAGGAAGAGCATGAGTCGCATTTGAAATCTGTTTTGGAGACTCTCAGAAATCATCAGTTGAAGGCTGAATTTTCTAAATGCCATTTATGGAAGGATGAAGTCTGATATCTCGGGCATATTGTTTCTAGTAATGGAGTTTTTGTTGATCCAGTCAAGATTACTGCGATCAATGTAAGTCTTTCTTCCTTCTCTTTTCTTTATCATTTAATAATTCTATTTTTGGGTTGTCCTTATTTTCTCCCTATTCTGTTTCAGGATTGGGAAACTCCAAAGACTCCATCTGATATTCGTAGTTTTCTAGGCCTTGCCGGTTACTAACGGAGATTCATTGAGAATTTTGCTCGGATTGCTGCACCTCTCACTGCTTTGACTCGTAAGAATGCCAAGTTTGTCTGGAGTGATCAGTGTAAGGCTGCATTCAGTGAGTTGAAGGGCAAGCTAACTTCCGCACCAGTTCTTACCGTTCCGAACGGAAGTGATGGATTGACGATATATACTGATGCTAGTCGTGAGGGTTTGGTTGCTGTTCTCATGCAGGATGGTAAGGTCATTGCCTATGCCAGCCGTCAGTTGAAAACCTACAAGGCAAATTATGCTGCTCATGATTTAGAGTTGCTTTCTATTGTCTTTGCTTTGAAGCTTTGGAGGCATCATCTTCTTGGAACCAAGTTTGAGCTTTTCACCAATCATCAGTCTCTGAGGTATATCTTCTCCCAAAAGGATTTGAATTAGAGGCAAGTTTGTTGGCTTGAGTTTCTGGCTTCTTACGACCTCGATATTAGCTATACTCCCAGTAAAGCTAATGTTGTGGCTGATGCTCTGAGATGGAAGAAGGCTTTGTTGTGTCAGCTTGTTGTTTATTCTCCTCCTCTTCTGTATCGTATCATGGCTAAGCAGGATGAGGATGAGATGCTTAGATTGATGAAAAATAAGTTATATTTGAAAATTTAAACTTAATTGTTAAGTTAAAAAGTTAATTATATAGAATTGAAATTGAATGTGTGAATTTAATATGTGAATTATTATTAAATATTGATTTTGAATGAAAAATGTAACTTTATAAAATTATAAATATAAGGGTATTTAAATGATTGTTTTAAAAGTGAAAACATATGATTTTATAAGTTAAAATGGTTTAAATAAAAATTTAAACGTTTGTGAAATTATATTGAATATTTGGAATTTAAGTAACGACATTTTTGAAATGCTATTATTTCTAATGTAAATGATATTACAGCATTTGTAAATGCTGTAGTTGATAGAAATGAACTAAATGGCTAAATTGAATAAAGGCTATTATAGCACTTTGTGAGTGCTGTAATTGCTAAATTTAACTAAGATTTTATTTGAACTAAAGTAACCTTATTACAACATTTTTTATGCCATCTTTTGTTAAATTGAACTGTTTTAAGGTTACTTTCTGTAGCATTTTCTAAATGCTGCGAACAGTGAATTTTCACTGTTTTGATAAATTTAAGTGAATAAATGAACTTTGAAAAGATTAAAATTTTGGATATTTAATTTTTAATTATTAAATATAATAACTTCATTTTTATGATTTAAATGAAGTAATTTGTTTTGAAATATAAACTATTTTGAAATGTGAGTTGAATGGTATTTTAAATTTAAATAAAATGAATATGGTTTTGAATAAGATATGATATACTGATATTTTGAAATGGATTTGAAATGATATTGAATTTTTGAAATGATATTTGATTGTTTGAAATATAAATACAAATTATAACCACGGGTTATAGTAACGATTGGTTGTTAAAGAGACCGGGATTGGATGTGGACATACTCTCTGTCGATACCGAAAACCACTTTAACAACTGTGTATGCGGTGGAGATTCCAGAATGAAGTAGGATGGTGGCGGCGTTCCTGAGGTAAATTACGTGGACCTGACTCCCAAGAGTTAGCTTAAAGTAGCTAAAACAGGAGCAATCTCGTGCCAAAAGGGGTAGCTCCTCTGGCCAGACATACTTCTTCGATACCATTCTATTACCGTTGTGATTGATTTGGGTGCACCCCTTGATTTTGGAGTGTTGTTCAGGGTGGGCGTAGTGGCTGCTACGTTATCGCCAGCCCGTGCTCGTAAATTGGTATATCTACCCTAGCATTGCCTTGTGTGCCGTGTCACCCACCATACCGAGCCTTTACTACAAGTTTGTTTTTCTCCCGTAGCCCATGGAGTATTTAGGGTAGTCTCCGAATATGGAGATACACTGATACTGGATGGACTACTGGGACTATTATGTGTTAAGGGGAATATTGGGTCACTCCTTAACGCTATTTTAAAGTAAGTTTATTTTACTGTAGACATTATTATAGTAGCGAAATATTACTATATAGTAAATAGTTTAACAGATCCTTAAAGGATGGGCGGTCCCAGGCATCCTTTAAGTTACTTGTATCTTTATTATAGTTCACTTGAGTTGGTTTACATTATATAAGTATATATATATCCTGACTCGAGTGTTTTGTGTTTTGGTTTACGCTCGGGTCAGCCTAAGTATTCACAGCTTTGGATTCTCTTTCTAGAGCTGGTCTTTGCTGGAGATTCTGCCTATCTATATTTATATCTATTTCAGTTCAATATTCTAGTTTATCTCATGTATTAGTGAGCTTCTATGTATTTAGGATTTCTATTATGTTGTTTTCAGATTGATATTATGTATTTGTTTTGAGACTGTTATAGTAGGTTCATGAACTACTATGTTATTTTATATTCCGCTGCGAGTTATTCTGATTTTTCTGTGTCTGTGATTCTGTGTGTTTGATTTCTTTAGCTCCAAATTTATTTACAATATGTTATTTTGCATCATTCAAGTCCGACGTGTGTGGATTATTGTCGATTTGAATCGTACAAAATGCCCGATCGTCACATATCTCTTGCGAGAGATATTTTGAAAAGTATGAAATTATTTTTAAAATTTTTTAAAGTATTTTTGGATATAAAAATTTGTTTTAAAATCTAATCTGTTTCCTTGAGATTCCTTCCTTCGATCTACCTTATCAGTTAGAATTCTTTGATTAGGATTTCTTAAGTCTGAATCCTTATGTGTGTCTACTCCTATTGGTGGTCCCGCAAACCTTTGTAGGATTTGTAAAGGGGTGGCCCTCCTTCACACGAGGCATCGCTTTATTTGAAATTTCTATGTTCTTGGTTTTGAGCTTTTGACATTTTGCTTGGAGGTGACTGGCTGAAGAAATATGAAGCTATTACCTTTTGCAAATCCCGAACTGTTTCTTTTGTTGGTAATAAGGAAAATCCTTTGGTGATCGGATGTCGTATACCTTAGGATTATGTTGACGGTTTTATCCTTTCTCTTGATTCTCATCCTAGTGACATTGACTCCACTCTTGTTGTCATACTCTTTCCTTATGTTTTTGGTGAAGTCTCTTCTCTTCCTACTAAGTGGGAAATTGAATTCCGCATTGATCTTATTTCTGAAGCTTGACCAGTTGTTTTTCCTCCCAGAAGGATGGCACTTAGAGAGAAATTCGAGTTAAGGAAGCAGATAGAAGATCTAATTCATAAGGGTTTGATTAGGCCGAGTCATTCAAAATGGGGAGTAGTTGTGGTATTCGTCGCTAAATCCGATGGTTCTTTGAGGATGTGCGTTGATTATAGGGAGTTGAATAAGCTTATATGAAAAATAGATATCCTATGCCTCGTATCAATGACATGTTCGATCTGCTCTATGGAGCTAAAGTTTTCTCTCAGCTTGATCTTGCCACCGGTTTTCACCAGCTCAGAGTTGCTGAGGAAAGCATTCCTAAAATGGCTTTCTTACTGAGAATGGTTTCTATAAATGGTTAGTTATGCCTTTGGTTTCTATGAATGGTTAGTTATGCCATTTGGTTTGATTAACGTCTAGCCTTCTTCATTGATCTTATGAATCGTGTTTTTCGTGATGTTCTCGACAAGCTTTTCTTGTCTTCGTCGATGATATTCTTCTCTTTTCTAAGTCAGAGGCAGAGCATGAAACACACTTGAGTTTTATTGTTGAGACCCTTAGGGGTCATCAGCTGAAAGCTAAATTCTCGAAATGCCCTTTTCGGAAGAATGAAGTCTGATTTCTTTGACATATTGTTTTTGAAAATAGAGTTTCGGTTGGTCTAGTTAAGATTGCTGCGATCATTTTAAGTCTATCCACCCTTCTTCCTTTATAATTTGATTATCTTATCTTTCTTGGAATTCAAATTCCCAATTCTATTTTAGGATTGGGAAAGACCAAAGACTCCTTCGGATATTCATGCTTTTTGGGCCTTGCTGGTTATTATCGGAGATTTATTGAGAATTTTTCTCAGATTGCTGCACCTCTCACTTCTTTGACTCATAAGAATGATAAGTTTATATGGAATGATAAGTGTGAAACTGCATTCAATGAGTTAAAGCGCAAACTAACTTCAGCACCAGTTCTAACCGTTCCAACTGGAAATGATGGATCAATGATATACACTGATGCTAGTCCAGAAGGTTTAGGAGCTGTCTTAATGAAAAATGGCAAGGTTGTTGCTTATGCCAGTCGTCAGTTGAAGACCCATGAAGCCAATTATGCAGCTCATGATTTTGAATTGCTTGCTGTAGTGTTTGCATTGAATTTATGGAGGCACCGTCTTTTGGGAACTAAGTTTGAGCTCTTTACGGATCACCATTCATTGAATTATATTTACTCCCAGAAGGAATTAAACTGGAAGCAAGTTAGATGACTCGAGTTTCTAGCTGATTATGACCTCGACATCAACTACATTCCTGGGAAAGCTAATGTAGTAGCCGATGTCTTGAGTTAGAAGTAGGCGATGTTGTGTCAGCTTGTTGTTTTTTCCTCCCTTATGGATCATTTTGTTGCTAAGAAGGAGGAAGATGAGATGTTAAGGCTTACTAAGGAGAATGTTCGTAAAAGGAAAGGTGGTAACCAAGATGGAAAGGGAGCACGGGTTGATGATAAAGGGATTTCGAGGATTAATAATCGGATTTGTGTCCAAATGTCGATGGATTGAGGCAAGGGTTACTTCGAAAAAATCATCGGTCTAGACTTTCTATTCATCCAGGAGTTATGAAGATGTACTAGAATATAAAGAAGTTGTATTGGTGGAGTGGTATGAAGCGAAATATCTCCCTTTATGTTAGTAGATGTGCCACTTGCCAGTAGGTTAAGGCTGATCATCAGAAGATCGTGGATCATTGCAACCTCTTGAGATTCCTAATTGGTAATGGGAACATGTTTCTATGGATTTTATTGATTGATTACCGAGAATGAGAAGAGGTAATGAGAGTATATGGGTAGTTGGTTATAGACTGACCAAGTCAACTCATTTCATTCTGATCAGATCAAATCGCATAGCTTCGAGTTTAGTTGAGATTTATACGAGAGAGATTATTAGGTTTCATGGTGTTCCATCCAGTATTGTTTGTGATCGAGATCCGATCATTATCAGTCAGTTTTGGAAAGAATTTCAGGAAGCTTTGGGTACTCGTTTGAATCCGAATACATCTTATCATTCGCAGACCGATGGTCAAATGGAATGAGTTAATCAGATTCTGGAAGACCTTCTTCGTGCATGTGTTCTCGATTATGGAGGATCTTAGAAAGATCATATCCATCTCGTTGAATTCACTTATAATAACAACCATCAAGTATAATCTTAATTTTTAAATTAAGGTTATTGTAAGCATCAATCTATTTAATCTCATCCTTTGAATTCACGCTAGTATCGTAATGTCTCCATTTGCCGCTCTTTACGGTCGACCTTGCAAATCTCCATCTTGCTGGATTGAATCCGATGATCGTTTGGTTCTTGGACCCGATATGATTCTATAAGCATTTGAGAAAGTTGAGGGGATCAAGAGGAAGATGAGGATTGCTCAGGATAGGTAGAAGAAGTATGCTGATAGGAGGAGAAGAGATTTGGAAGTTTCAGTGGGTGATCAGGTTTTTTGAAGATCTCGCCACTGAAGAATGTGATTCACTTTGGTAGAAGAGGAAGCTTGCTCCTAGATTCATTGGTCCTTTCTGCATCTTAGAGAGAGTTGGTCCTTTAGCTTATCAAGTGGATTTCCCAGAGAAGCTGTCTGGAGTACATAATGTGTTCCATGTCTCTCATCTTCACAAGTATCTTCATGATCCATCTTTGATTGTTCAGTCTGCTTTACTAGAGAGTTTGGATGTTGAGCTAAACCTTTCTGTTGAGAGGAAGCCACTTCATATTGTCCATAGAAGTAGCTAGGGAGGAAATTTGTCAACTTGGTCAAGATGTAATGGAGCACTGATGATCGGGATTGTACCCAAGAGATGAAGGAGAGCATGCGTGCTTTTATTCCATAATTGTTTGTTCCAAGTATATTCGTTAATCTATCTTATCTTTTCTCCTTGTTTCTATTCTCCTTTTTCGTTCCTTTTCGGGGACAAAAAGTTTTGAGTGTGGGAGAGTGTAACGACTCAAATTCGGCCAAATTTTAAAAGAAAATTTTATTAAAATTTTGAATTAAATATTTTAAAATTTAAATAAATTTGAGTTTAAATATCGATTTTTGGGATATTGAGTAATATATTTTTCCAAATTCAATAAAATAGAAAATTTCTAAAATTTCAACTTTTGGTTGAAATTTTTTAATTTGAAATTTGAAGTTTTATTCTTTTTTTTATAAAACTAGATTGAATTCTAATCTTATCCCCACTTTTCGTTTCGTTAAAATCTTATTCCTGCATATTCAAATCTGGAATTTTCTATATAAAAACGTGCGTTTTTATTTATGTGTATTATCTTGTTTTCTTTTAATTGGCTTTGGGTTTGGGCTAGATCTATTGGACTTGGTCTAGTGGGCTTGAATACAAGAAGACATCTGAAGGGCCACATATCTTTTTTCCAATGGACATGTTCGCTGAAAAATTCCTATTCGTATTTTGTTTCCTGCTTCTTCCTCTTTCTCCGAAAACCTGAAAAATTACAGAACTCCATCCTTCTTTCTTCTCCGTCTTCACAGCCTAACCTAGCCTAAACCTTAGCCTTCCTTCCCTAGCCTCCTTCTCTCTCTCCCATTGCCTTTGCTTCCTACCCCCCTCCTCCTTGCCGCTGACCACCATCCCTACCCTCCACCTCACGGCCTCCACCCTACATGGCCACACACCCACCATCCCCTACCCACCCTTCTTGGCCTACCGTGTGGAAAAATATAATGATTGGTTTTTAAAGAGACCGGAGTTGGATATTATCATACTCTCTACAAATTCCGAAACAACTTTAACAACTGTACACATAGTGGAGAATCTAGAACGAAGTAGGATGGTTTGGCGAACGCTTTTGGTATGAGGTAAGAAACGCAGCTCTAACCCCCTAATCAGCTTGGATGACTAAAACAGGAGCCATTATCAGACTAAGTGAGGTCGCTTCTCCTATCAATCATGCTTCTTCGATACCGTATCTTTTACTTTGTAATTGGTTTGGGTCCCCTTTGATTATGGGAGTGTTGTTTCCAGGAGGACGGTTGTATCTGCTATGCGTTACCACCAGCCTGGTGCCTCAAAATGATAGAATCCTACCCAGGGTATAGCTTCATGTGCTTTATCGTCTTCTCTATCTAAACTACTACGATTTTGTTTTGTGCCATACCTATGGAGTGCTCCCTGATAGCCCACCGGTATGGTGGAGTTTACAGTACCGTGTAGACTACGTCATTTATAAAATGTGTTAAGGGGGATATGGGTAACGCTTTAATGCTGTTTTCAATATATTATACTTTATTGCTAGATATTACATATATAGTGTATATTACAACATACAAATATTTTAATGGAACCTTAAAGGACGGCAATCCCAAACATCCTTTAAGTTACTGATGCACTTTATTGTACAGTTCACTTGAGTTGGTTTACTTATATAAGTATGTTAGTCCTGACTCGAGTGTTTGTTTTTACTTTATGCTCGTGTCAGTTTGAGTATTACAGCCTTGGATTCACCTTTTAGAGCCAGAGATCCACTGGAGCTTATTTATCTATCTGTTTTTCCTATTTTAGTTATTTCCTTTCTGGTCAATTGCTTATGTATTAGTGGACTTATGTATTTGGGCTTTCAGTTGTATTTGCTTTGAGACTCTAATCTTATGTATATGTTTAAGACTATCTATTTAGTAACTTCATGAAGTACTATGTTTTACTTATTCCGTTGCAAAATATTCTGCTTGTTCTGTGTCTGTGATTATGTGATTGATTTTATCTACCCCAAAATAATTAACAATCTGTTGTTTTCAACACTTCAAGTATGAGATGATTGGTTTTATTGTCGATTTGAATGGTTCAAAATAGCGGGTCATTACAGTAATTCCCAATCCTCTTTAGTATAGGGAAATGACCTACAAATCTTGGTGCCAACTTCCCTTTACTACTGAACCGAAGTGCAGTCTTCGATGAAGAGATCTTAACAAATACCATATCATCGACAGCTGTAGATCTCTATATCTCTTATCAACGTAGCTCTTTTGTTTATCTTGAGCAGTTTTCATTCGTTGCTGAATGATCTTGATCTTCTTTGAAGTTTCTTTAATCATACCTGGCCTAATTATTAGTTTATCACCTGGTTCCCACCAACACGAAGGAACATGCACGGTCGACCATATAATGCCTCAAATGGTTCCATTCCAATGTTAGACTGTAATTGTTATTGTGTGTGAATTAAACAAGATGTAAGTGATCATCCTACAAGCCTTCAAAGTCTATAGCCACAAAAGATCCTCTAAGATATGATTCACTCTCTTAGTTTGGTCGTCAGTTCGAGGGTGATTACGTGTGCTAAGATGCAGCACTGTGCCCAACGTCTCTTGTAAGCTCTTCCAACACTCACTGGTCAAAAATGGGTCTTGTTCACTCACAATGCTCTTCGACGCACCATGGAATCATACTATCCACTTTATATACAACTCGGCCAGTTTGGTTGTCGTTCTATTTGACTTGACGGGTATGAATCTAGCACTCTTGGTCAATCGATCGACTATGACCAAAATGCTATCGTACCCTGCTCTAGTCCTCGGTAGTCTATCAATGAAATCCATCAAAACCTGTTCCCATTTCTACTCATGAACTTCTAGCGGTCGCATCAAACCACTAGGCTTCTTCGACTCTGCCTTAATCAACTAGCGGTTCATATACTTCGAGATGAATTTTCCAATGTCTTTCTTTGTTTCTTCCCAGCAGAAGGTCTGCCTCATATCACGGTATGTCTTATTATCGCCGGGATGAATGGTTAATCTTGAGCGATGGCACTCTCGTAGCACCTCATCCTTTAACCCAATGACATCAAGAACAAACAATCTCCCTTCCTTATGGAGTCAACCATCTCATCTCTTCAAACTCCACTCTAGCTTCAATCTTAGAAATAACCTCAGCTAATCTAACATCACGCCTCTGATTAGTGCTGATCCACTTAATCAAAGTAGGTCTAATAGACAAGATCACCAATGTCTCTGGTTCTAGCTCACATCTTGGTTGAAAATCATAACAAGAAATATACTCCAACTATATCCACTTTAGGAATATAGATCCCAAGATGGCATGTCTCATGCTCAATTCATCAATATCAAAGTCATAGAAGGCTAGGAACTTTAACCATCACTACTGACAAAGGTTAAGATCCCTCTATGAAAAGAGGTACTTCAATGATTTATAGTTGGTGAATAGCTTGAGCCACTCTTCTAAAAGATAGTGCCTCCAAACCTTCAATGCAAACACAATAACTACTAATTCTAAATCATGGATAGGGTATTTATTCTCATGTGGCTTTAGTTGTCGACTAGCATATGCAACAAATTTTCCTCTTTACATCAATACTGCAGCCAATCCGGTACTACAAGCATCGGTATATACCGTCGTCGCTTCATTCCCGCTCGGAATGGTAAATACTGGTACACTCATCAACTTTTCCTCTAAACTCACGATTTCTTGCTCCCATCTCGCATCCCAAATAAAATTCTGCTTCTTTTTCGTCAAGTGAGTTAATGATGTGGCTACTTTGGAGAAGTCCTAGATGAATCGTCTATAATATCCAAACTGTTGTAACTTTTGCAGGATCTACAGCAATGCCATGCTCAGAAACAACGTGACCCAAAAATCTCACTTTCCTCCTCTAGAAATAATACTTCGAAAACTTTACTTTCAGTTAATGCTTTCTCAACACCTTAAGCACGATCCACAAATGCGTCGTGTGTTCTTTCTCTGTCCGTGAGTAGACAATAATATCATCGACAAATACAAGCACAAACTTATTTGACTAACCTCTAAAAACCCGGTTCATGAGATCAATAAAGTATGTCGACACATTGGTTAGACGAATGGCATATCCAAACACTCATAAAATCCGAACGATATACGAAATTCTATAATTGGCACACTCTCCTTTGCCACTCTCAACTGGTGAAATCCAGTCGCAAGATCCAACTGAGAAAATACTCTAGCACCATAAAGTTGATCAAATAAGTCATCAATGCGTGGGAGTGGATACTTCTTCTTCCTCGTCACTTTATTCAGCCTATGGTAATCAACACACAATCTAAGGGAACCATCCACCTTCTTGGAAAATACTACGAGTGCTCCCCACTCAGAATTACTCCTGCGAATGAACCCTCATCGCAGTAGGTCATTCGTGTGATGACCGTCCTATACCACCAACACAAACATAACTAAATAGTGTACCATAGTCATGCCTGATCGATATAGGACGATCATCAGGGTTGAAATAACAAACATAGCATATAATATACCATATCTCACTGTGCGTGGATAAAATATAATAACACTGATATAATAGAAGAGACAGTAATAACTATATGAACAAATCATCATAGTACAGATCCACACAGTTATACATCAAATGTCATAGAGTTTATGTAATGGAAAAAACTCAGTAACCGTCTCAAACAAAAGTATAAGAAATCATTGCTAAGGCTCGCCAGTGCTGCATAACAGAATTAGTGTAGGATCCATATAAGTATATAAGATGAGATAGCTCCATCCAGCACATCCTTCGAATAGCTACTGCATCACCTAGACCCGTAATCTAGTCTACTAATTTAAGAGTATCCAAGATAATAAGAAGCAAAGCATAAAACCTTGGATCAGACAATAGTCTAGTGTGAGCGGTAAGTAAATTTAAAAATACTATACAGATATATATGGTAAGGAACAAGAGTTCACGAACCACGTCCTTACGACCAAAGAATTAGCACATAACAGTGTAATATTCTACTCTACAATATCATAAAGTTGCAATACAGACTACCATAGTGGATATCCAAATACCCCTATCTCCAATACCTACTCCTAATGATATCCTCGAGTGATACCCCGCTAATGAAAAGCAACCAAAGCAACCATACCATCCATCAAACAAGACTCATTATCACTCATCTATGTTCTCTGAATATATGAAAACTTATATGGCATGCTTACTACTAGGGACTAATGGAAATCTCGATTCACCTTTGTAATTTTGTATCTCACAGCCCAAAGCTGAATACTAGACCTAAAGCCACATGTCTAGGGTATACGGATCTGAGTCTTGCCATCAACTCCAAATGAGGTATGGCTTATCCCATAGCTTCCCACCATGCTCCAAAGCTCATCCACCAAGTTTCATCCAATTCTGACCAACTTAGCCTTCGATTCACTCAATTCTCCAACCTATCTTTCTATACATGCACAACACTAACAGACACTATCAAAGCATAACATCCAAACATGTCATAATAAGAAATTTTATTAATTCAAACACGCAATTCATAGAGATAAGAAAAACAAGTCAATTTCTAACATAAGTCTACATATAGCATGAATATATGAATATAAATCAAGGTGATTTCTAATCAATCTATATCATATGCATGGATTAACATGTCATTAAACTTAGAAAATGTTTTGATGGTTGAAAATCAATTTAAATAAAGTTATATCCTATAATTCTATCATGTAAACATGCATACCACAGTGAGAAGACATAAACCACTCATCAATTACCAAATTCGACCAATTTGTATGTAGATCTAATCCGGACAATGAAAAAGCACTTCAAATTAAGAAAATCGACGATCTTTATATTTTAATTGAGGATTTAATCTCTAATCCACAATCTAGTTTGGTTTAGAGAGCAATTTGGATGAATTGGGATGAATTTAGGGCTAGTTAGGGTTTAGAACTGATTTGGAATGAGAGAAAAAGGTACTAATTTGACTCATACAACCCCTATTTATAGTAATCTCTAATTAGACTAATGGGTCAACTAATTGTCTTGATTAATTACACACAAATTCTGGCCAGCAATTGTTAAAACTCAAAACAGCCATTACTTCCTAATCGTATATCCTTTTTCTGTTACGATCACTTTACGAAATGGAAAACCATCATCCTGAAGCAGTGGAACTAGTTTGAGACCCTAATTCAACAACTATCGAAAGTTATAATCCAAACAAGGTTTTTAGGGTCAAAACGGTCACGTAGAAATTTGGAAAAAATCGTAGTTTGTAAGATGTCCTTAAGAGTCATCTTCCAAAATTATAGGATCGTACGACGTTATATGAATAATATAAAAACATTTTATGATCCTCCGATACATAAAATATAGGTCGTTATATTCTCACTTCCTTTAGGAATTTCACCCTCGAAATCTCCAAACAAGTCAAAGTATAAGCAATAATGGTCATCCCATATGCTTACCAGTCATAACCAATCATCACACGTATCAAAAAAGCTGTCATGCAATCAATTGTATATATGACCTATCCTAGTATGCGGAATACTAACCTATCAAATATAACATACAATGCTGAAAGTAGATACGATAAACAATGGACCTTACCATTCAAAGAGGTCTAAACACATAGTCCTCATGCCCTCCTCCATCTCCCGCGTATAATCGCCATCACTTCCGCTCCATTGTACCTTCACTAACTTCATCGTCTTTCTCCTAAGTTATTTCATATCGTACCCAACAATACAAAGCGGCCTACAAGGTACAGAAACTTTTGGTTCTACCTCAACATCTTCTAGCTGAGCCGGCTTGATCATCACACCTGAGTCATGCACAAACTTCCAAAGATAAGAGATATGAAAAATGTTGTGCATGCCCGCCATCTTCTCGGTAAGTTAACCCTATATGCTAGCTTCTCGATTCTCTCGACTATTGGAGAAGGACCTGCGAACCTCGTTGAAGACTTCCCTTTTATACCAAATAAAACTACATTTTTTAGAGGATTAATCTTTAAAAATACCATATCTCCGACAAAAACCTCCAAATCTTTTCGTCTTTTATCTGCATGGCTTTCTATCAATCCTAAGCAGCTTCCATTCGTTGCCGATTGACCGTAATTTTCTCTAATGTCTCTTTAATCATATCCGGTTCAAGTATCGATTTCTCTCCTGCTTCCAACCAACATGAAGGAGCATTTTGCGGTTTTTGTAACAACCCTGGTTTGGAGATTACATGTAAATATTAAGTTATAATGGTAGTTATGATTTAATATTTTGAATTAAAATAAAATTGAAGATTTTAAAATTGTTTATTTGGAATAAACAATGAATTTTGAAATTAAAATAAGAAATAAATTTTAAAGGCTTTATTTATGTTTTTGGGTTAATATTGGATGGAAAATGAGTTTTATTTAGAGAAAATGCAATAATTGTATTAATTATTGCTAGTTACTTCTTTTAATAATTTTTAAAGATGTATGTGATTTTTAAAGAGTGTTTAATTAAATATAAAGATAGAATTTGGTTTATAAATAAGTTTTAATTATAAATTTGAGTTTAGAATCGGTTTTACTATTTTTCTATGTAGGAAAATAATTTTTGCTGAATTTTAGAAGTTAAAAATGTAGACTTTTGCATTTAATTGTGAAAATTGTGTATTATCGTAAAATAAAGGATTTTAATAATAAAAATATTTTAAAAATAATAATCTTTTTAGATGATGAAAAACACTTTATTTTATATGTGTGTAAATTTATATCTGTGTGAAAATAGGAAGAAATGGCATTTGTTTATAACATAATGTGAGATAGATATACATGAATTAATTTCTTAGGCTAAATGGTTTTCTTTTAAATTAATTGGGTCCATGGCCCATTAGTAGACTTACAAGTTAATATTGAGAAAGAGAAAAAAGAATAACCAATATGTTCATTTACTACTTCTTCTTCCTCTTTTCTGAAAATAGAAAGAACAGTGAACCCACCTCTCAAATTACCAATTCTAAGCCAATTTCTTCAATTTAATTCAAGCTAACTGAAAATTCTTCAATCTAGAGCAAAAATCTAAAGATAATCAATATCCAAACTCAATAATTTCATTTAACTCCTGATTTGAGAAATAGGTTTCTAATTTACAGTAGTCTTCTTCTTATATGCACAGTTTTTGAGTTCTATAGGTTGTTGAAGGCCATTGTCTCCTCAAAGCTTCAACCTTTTAGCATAAATTCAAGGTTTGATCATCCCTAACAGCAAGACGAGTGATAAACTCACAATTTCTAGCTGAAGAAAAGCTTCAAAAATCAAAATTGAGCATTTGCAGTCGTTTTTTTGTTGATAGTTTTCATTTCTGTGAATCTAGTTTGGGTTGCTTCTTTGCATGCTTATATCTTTTGATTCTGACAACGAAACACTGTAGAATTTCTTGCATTTGATAGCTTCATGTTGAGCTTCATTTATGAAAATTTTGGTTGAATAATTGTTGTCATTTGGATGTTTAAAAAAGTGGTAGAAAATTAACTCAAACACAGATTTTTGCCTGTAGAAATTGTTTTCTGAGTTGCTGCAAACATGGCCTGAGTCTATGTTTGAGATAGCGTAACTCTTTAATTTCTTATTGAAATTCATCAATTATTTTTTTGTTTGAAAGAAAAAGTTTTCTATTATGTATATACCACTTTTCAGCACAATCTGAGGTCATATGACCCTCTGTTTCATGCGTGAAAGTTGAATCTGAGAAGGTTTCAGGCCTGTACATATGGTTTTTTGAACCGTTGCAAACATGGCCTGAGTCCATATTTGAGACAGTGTAAAGTTTTCATTTCTAGTCGGAATTCCTTTATCCTTTTTGTGTTTGAAAGGTGAAGTTTTCTAGTATGTTCTACCAATTTTCAGCACAATATGAAGTCGTATGACCCTCTATTTCATGCTTGAAAGTTGAACCCAAGAAATTTTCAGGCCTGTACATTTCTGGTTTTTTTTGAACTGTTGCAAACATCGCTTGAGTTCATGTTTGAGACAGTGTAACTTCTTCATTTCCTATCGGAATTCATTGATTCTCTTTTTATTTGAAATGTGAAATTTTCTAGTATGAGCGGACCAATTTTCAGCTCAATATGAGGTCGTTTAATCCTTTGTTTCAGGTCTGTATGTTGGATCTAAGATGGTTTTCAAGCCTGGGCACATTTTTTTCTTCGAACGGTTGCAAACATGGTCTGAGTCCATGTTTGAGATAGTTTAACCTTTTCATTTCTAGTCAGAATTCATTGATTCTTTTTTGTTTGAAAGATGAAGTTTTCTACTATGTGCACATCAGTTTCTAGTTCAATCAAAGGTGGTTTGGTTACCTATTTCATCTTCGAAATTTGAACCCGGAAAAGATTTCAGACCTTAGTATTATTTTGCCTATGCATTTTTATATTTGTTTTTCGTCTGACTTTTGGCTTTACTTCATGTTTTTGTGATATTTCTAAAATGTTTTAAGGGATATGATGCCTATCAATAGGGTAGCCAAGTTTAGATGAATTTGAAATTCAAATTTGAATTGAATTTGAATGACGGTTTTGAGTGACTTCTTTGATTTCGAGCACAGATTTTTTCCAAACAGTTTTGAAATAATTTTTTTTAAAATTTATGGGCATTCCAAACTAGTATTATAGAATATTTTAAAGTATTTTCAAGTGTAAAATCTACTTATTCTCTATAATAATGGAAATTTTCCAATAAGGTTTTCAAATTGATTTCGAAAATTAGTTTTCAAAGCTTGTTTTCCAAAGTAAACTATTATATATATAAATTACACGTTTTTGCACATTTTGAGAAAATGAGAAGAAGAATTAAATGGTTTGGTAAAACACGTGGTATGGGACACGTGTGTTTATCTTATCGGTTATTTCCCGACTCTTCTATTTGATCGTTTTGACCTTCGAGTCGAGTTTACCGATGAGATGAGGTAAATTTTTACTTCTTTGAGTGTGAAATTTACTAGCGGTTAGTAAACCGTTTAGTGCGAACGTGTGGTATGGGACACACATTAACACTATTTGGGTTCCTATCTGAGAGTTTATAACACATTTGCCATTGCGGCATATTGCCAGTACTGGACCTTCGGGTCATTGCCATTGTGGCTATTTTCCCACGAGGCGTTTTCCATTACGGCATTTTACATTGCAATGTATTTTCCACCATGGCATATTTTCCATTGCGTCGTATTTGTCATTGTGACTAATTTGGCTTCGGGCATGGTACCATATTTGAGATTAATACTTGCAGGCTTCGGCCAAAAGCACGTGCAAATTTTGAGACGTTTTCATTGATTCCCCGAGTGTATCGCCTTTTTCACGGTTGGCCATGTATATATATGGCGAGTACCTTATGGGAATTTGAGTTGCATACACTGGCGTTATTTGAGATTTGCTTTTTGGCGTTATTATTGAGATTTGCCTATTGGCATTATTACATGAGATTTTCTTTTGGTGTTTATTTGAGATTATATTCTCCTATGTTGGAGTGTTATATTTGATTGCCTTGTGGCATATTTTTGAGATGGTGATTTCTTTGAGATTTCTTTGAGTTTGTCGATATGGCGGGTTGTGGGATTTCTCCTTTTTATGAGTTATATTTTCCCTAAACCACTATTGATGTTTTGTGATATGCTGATGATAAGAGGCTTGCTGTATTTATCATTTTGTGGATTGTTTTATCTCTTTTGAGATCATATGTTTCTGTAAGTTATATCATCTTATCACTTAAAGTAACCATACCATACTTATACTCATGTTAATACTGTATTGTTCCTTCTTGTTTAAGAAGTACATTACCCTTATTCTTATGCATTTATTACTGCTTATCCTCTTAAATGATATGTTTGGCTAGACTGACCCATGTATATTTTATACTCGGGTCGGACCGAGGTGTTTCAGGTTAGGTACCCTTATGGACTTAGCCTATTGTGCTTCTACATGGACTTTTTTGCTTCTCTTTTTGTTGTAGTCCTTTTTGTTGCCACTTTGATATGTATATTGTTTTGATTCATGTATATTGTGGTCGTCATACCATATATGTGATATATCATTTTGTATACTTTATGATGTATCTGTATGTGTATATATCTGATTATCTGTTGTTCGGTGATGTGTTTTGCATTAGAGTTGTTGTATTTTGTTCTGATATATCCTATAGCCACTTATGGCTTTTTATTAAGTATTTATTGGATATGTCGATCCACTTTAATTAGGAAAAAATATATATAGAGCATTTATTGATGTATTCAATAAATATTTAAGACAAAGCTATAGATGGTCGCTCCTAATTAGCCATATTCTCCGCGTTAGTATATGGTATTACTTAGTAATAATCTTTGTTAATGTGGGTCTTGAGGTGGCGCATCACAGCTTTCCATACAATGCTTTACATGGAGCCATCCCAATACTCGATTGATACCTGTTGTTGTATGCAAACTCCATCGAATGCAAATGATCATCTCAAGATCCACCAAAGTATATAATACATGCTTGTAAGAGATCCTCTAACATATGATTTACCAATTTGGTCTGCCTAGCGTTTGCAGGTGATAAGCTGTACTAAGGTACAGTTCCATCCATGAAATCTCTTGTAAACTCTTCCAAAACCCAATGTGAACAACGAGTTTTGATCACTCACAATGCCTTTTAGCACACCATGAAATCGTACCATCCACTTTACATACAACTCGGCCAGCTTGGATGCCATTCTACTTGACTTAATAGGTATAAACTGTGGAATATGCTAGTATATGAATTTTGTTTGATGATAATAAACATATATACATATTCATTTAAGTGTATACTTTTAAAGTACTATTTTATTTTCCACATAATTAAATAAATATTTACTGAATAAAATAAATAACATAAAATTTAATTTCAAACAAAAATTTATTAAAACAAAAAATTTATTACAATTTTGAATAGTACAAATTTGAGCTCTTACTATATATATACAATTTCAATTACAATACAAATTTGATTACATCATAATTTTGCATTTACATTTGCATCTCACAACATTTCACTCATTCATTCGTATTATTCTTCAACTCTATTCCAAATTGAATCCAACATCTGAGCTATCTGCAAAATACACACTGACGCAGTAAAATTGAAAAGAAAATATTTTTGCACTGTAAAATAAAATGTGTTTTGAAAAAATTATATGCCTCGGTTATTGGGCTGTTCATCATCATTTAATTTTGAATTCATCAAATACGAATAACTTATGACATGCACAGTGTATCACTGTACATGCCACAAGGTCGTGCACACCGATGTACACTTGATAAAATTAAAGGGACAGATGAGCACAAGGTTAAACCCAATCAAAAGCCCAAATAAAGTCACGACACGAGCACAAGGTCAAACCCGAGCTATAAGCTGGATTCAACACAGTGAGTACACATAAATACAAGTTCTCAAGCAACACAGCCTCGACATTCAAATGAGTCAACTCAAATGGCAAATAAATAATACACATAACTCAAACTAGAACCAAGGCCGATGAACCAATGCATACTACAACATTTTTGACCGAATAACAAATTTCAACTAGATCAATAAGCATGCATATCACAGACAAAGACCTCACAATTGAACCAGAACTCTAACCAGATTCAGGAATACAGTTTAAGCTTCAATTAAAAATAGAGCAACCCGGACTAACTTCACACAACAAACACATGTGATCAAGAAACTCGAGCTACCATATCATATATACGACAAGCTCCAAATGGTACACAAGTGAATGGCAACAAAATCAAAATTCAGTGGCAACCAAATTACTTCAGACTACAACTCAAAAGGAGCGACAATAACTAGACTCAAAGCAACTCGAAGCTAGAGCAGTATAACATGAATATATACATGCATGAACAAACATGCAAGTATACAACAAGTTTACATGACTCGAAGCAAGAAGGTCAAGTGCACTAAAATATATGTACAAAAGTGACAACTGACAAGTTTTTCAACATCAACTAATGATCAAACAGTGATGAACCAACATACTCAAAGCCATATGCAATGACTAGAGGCAGTAGACAGTGAAGTGCACACCACACATATATATGCTCAAGAGCAAAATACATATGACTTCAAGAACAATAAAAAAAGAGATGTGTGTGTACAGGAAAACCAGACATGCATACATCGATGAAGTAGCATGAATGATCAAGAAAGTTCGGTTTCAACCAACACAGTGTGGACAGAGCATCACATACATATATACATGCGCAAACATACAAGTACACATGTATTGATATGCAGTGACAGGATGAACAACTACAAGCATCAGGTTGAAAATACAAAAGAGAAATAAATTCAAATCAAAGTTGCCAAAGTCCATATTATCAAAAATTTAGAAATGGACGAGTTCAACTTACAAATAAATAATTCGAACAAGTCAAAATGCCAGCAGAATCGAAACCGTGGTGAACAAGGAAAACATCGTCAAAGCGATTCAAAGCCGTGAGAATCAAGCAAGGAAATATACGAATTTGAATAAGTCTAAACAAATCGTATACACTCAAGCAAATTCTAACGGCCAAGCAACAATATTGACGAATTCAAATAAATATATACGAACGAAATTTTAGAATTTCGAATCCTATTTAAACCCATCTCATCATCGGCTACAGCATCATCGATTTCAAGCAAAAGCTAACCAAAAAAGCAAAAAGGATAAACCACGTACGATTTTAATCGAACTTGAAAAATTGAAGTTGCCGAAGCAAATCAAGGAGACAATCAATCAACAAAGCAATCAACGCGATGACATTAATTTGATCGATCTATTGAAATCGACGAAGCCCTAATTTTCTCAAGAGGATCGAAGCAGCTAATTTTCAAAGCAACAAGGAACAGGTCGAAGAAGTAAAAGATTAAAGGGGAAACCGTTTTTATCACTTATTTTTTATTGGGCCAACCTTTATGTTCAGGCTTTAATATATTTAAATTAGGGTTTTTTTATTTTTAATTTGTAATTTTCTTTTTAAACTTTTGTAATTTAGTAGGCGTGTGACTAGGGGACGAACTACGGTGGTGTAGTTCAAGAATTTGTAACTCAGTGGCTGAGTTGTGGCCGGGTTTGTAATGTAGAGTTAGGTAAGTCGATAGGGGTGTCGTGAGTTTACGTGTGTAAGCGTCTGACTACTTAATTTCTGATAGGAACCTTGAGGGTAGCATGTAGGTAGGGTTTTGCCGAAGTTGGGTAAATCTGTGTCATTCTATTCTGCATTTATTATTTATCTTTGCTGCTACTATTCTGCTATACCTGTTTTGAAATTATTTTGTATACTTCTACATTAAATTTTTATAATTAGTAGTAACACCCTATTCACCCCCTCTAGGGTGAAATTGATCCTACAAGTGGTATCAGAGCTAGGAACAGAAGTTCATTTTTGTTTCAAAAATTCGATTTTTCAAAAACCAATTTTTGTTTTAAAAATTAGAATTTTTAAAAATGGCTTCTTTTAATAATGCTTTTGTTGAGAGTCAGTCCATAGTTAGACCACCAACGTTCAGTGGTGAATATGCTTACTGGAAAAGTAGAATGAAAATTTTTCTGAAAACCATTGATGCTTAGAATATTGTTGAGACAGTTTATAGAGCACCAACTATAGTGGTAGATAATCAGGAAATAGATAAGCCGATGGGTCAATGGACAGATCTAGAAAATAGACTATAAAATGCTAATGCTAATGCTAAAGCTACGAATTCTATTATTTGTTCATTGGATCAAATCGAATTTAGTCGTGTCTCACATTGTCTAACTGCGTAGGAACACACTCGAAGTAACTCATGAAGGAACATCTCAAGTCAAAGAATCTAGCCTTGCCATGCTGAGTAGTGAATACGAGAATTTCACAATGGCCAAGGAAGAAAATGTCAAAGAGATGTCCTGACGACTTTCCAATATCATATATAAATCAAAAGCTCTCGGAAAACCATACTCAAAATTGAAAATAATCTGAAAAATCTTCAGAGTCCTTCCATGAAGTTTTGAAGCAAAAGTTACGGCCACTCAAGAATCAAAGGATTTGAAACAAATCAAAGTTGAAGAACTCATCGTAAATCTCCCCACTTATGAGGTAGAAATGAAATTCAAGGAAGAGCATGAAGGAGGAGATACTCGAAAGAAATCGATAGCTCTCAAAGGAACAACAGAAAGTGATGACGATAATGATAACGGTGAACCTGAACTGGCACTATTAATAAAGAGATTCAAAAGTAGAACTGCAAATATGGAAATCCGGCCAAAAATCATCAACTTAAGAGCAGAATCAACAAAGTTCTGGACATCTTAGAAAAACAAGAAATCATCTGCCACAAGTGTAATAAATCAGGCCATATCAAGCCAAATTGTCCTAAAAATCGACTTAGCCAAGGGAGGAAACAGAAAAGGAGAAGTTTTGCAGCCACTTGGGATGAAAGTGATGAAGAAGAAAATGATGGCACTGGCAGTGAGAGTGAAAAAGAAAATCTGTGTCTTCATGAAGAAATAACTGACAGTGATGATGACGAGCCAAGCGAGGTATCAAAACTTACTCATTCAAAATTACTTATATATTTTCACGAAGTAAATGGCTTTTTTAAATGACTTAGGGAGAAATACGCTAAACTTGAATTACAAAGAGATACTTTGATAGATTTAAATAAACAGCTTGATCAATTAGTTAAAAACTATCAAAGCGAGAGCCCTAAGTGTGATAAGTGTACAACGTTCGAAGAAGAAATTAAAAAAATCATAAATTTAATTAAAACACTTGAAAATGAAGTTCTAATTTTAAAAAAAAAGTGAAAATACTAGGAGAGAAAAATCTATTAAAAAGTGCACTCAATTGTTGAACGAAAATGAATCTCTCAAATCGCAAGTCAAAAAACTATCTACAATCTTAAGAAAATTTTCCAAAGGAGAAAGATCATGAAATATGTTATTAGGGAAACAAAACTTTAATATAGATAGACATGGACTTGGATATAATCAACCTGAACTTGTTAGAAAAAAAATTAATCAAGTCAAATCTGAGTGCACAATTTGTAGAAAAATTGGATGCAATCAAACATGGTATAGACCAAAAAACGTAAAAACCATACCAATTTGGATTACAAAAGGCACAAATACAAAATCCCTTAAAGTTAAACAAATCTGGGTGTCAAAAGGAACAAATATAAATAGTTTGGATCTACACAAACTTATTTTATAAAACCTTTTATCACTAACAATCATGGACCAATAAAAAAAAGGTCGCTAAATTCTCTTCTTGTGTAGGTATGCTGGCAGGCTAAGGAACAACAACAATGGCATCTGGATTTTGGCTGTTCCAGGCACATGACATGCGACAAATCATAGTTCCTTAGCCTAGAGAAGTACAAAGGTGGCAGAGCCACAATCGATAACAATGAAAAATGTAGAATTATCGGTAAAGGTAAAGTAGGTAATAGTACATTCACCTTAAATGACGTATTATATGTTGCAAATCTGCACCACAATTTGATATCAATTAGCCAGCTATGCAATAAAAGAATGAATGTTATATTTGACTCTGACTTGTGCAAAATTGTTGACCAATCATCAAAGGAAATATTGTTTTCAAGAAAAAGGAAAGGTAATATACATTCTTTGACTTTTGATGATCTTTCTCTTTCAAAATGCCTAATAGCTAAGGATGTAGAAGTAAACATATGGCAGAGACGATTAAGACATGCTAATTAAAATGAAAAGACTTGGTAAGAGGTTTACCATCTCATGATTTTAAAACAGATAATCTATGTAAAGCATGCACTATGCGAAAACTAAAGAAATCATCTTTTTATGTCGAAAATACTGTAAGCACTTCTAGAATTTTTTGAACTAATTCATATGAATTTATTTGGACCCAACGACATTGCTAGAGAAATATTGTTTTGTGTTGGTTGATGATTACTCAAGATATACATTGGTGTACTTCTTAGCTAAAAAATCAGAAACCTTTTCATATTTCACTAAATCCACAAAATTAGTTCAAAATGAAAAAGGGGTTTCTATCATTTCACTAAGAAGTGATCATGGTGGAAAATTTGAAAATTATGAACTTGAAAATTTCTATGATGAAAAAGGATTTAAACATGAATTTTCTGCTCCACGCACTCCACAGCAAAATAAGGTAGTCGAGAGAAAGAACCGAACGTTGCAAGAATTGGCTAGGTCTATGATAAATGAGTATGAACTACCTTTGTTCATTTGGGCAAAGGCGGTAAATACAGATTGTAATGTAATGAATAGAGTTATGATTAGACCGATCCTGAAGAAAACACCCTATGAGCTATGGTTCAAAAATAAACCAAACATTGCATGCTTCAAAGTTTTTGGGTGTCCATGCTATATTCTCAATACAGGTGATCAATTAGGAAAATCTAAAGCAAAAGCTGATGAGGGCATGTTCATTGGATATTCTTCTAGAAGCAAAGCTTGTAGAGTCTATAACAAAATGACTAAAATAATTGTGGAGTAAGTCAATGTGAAATTTGGTGAAGGCATTGATGATCAAAACAAGGAAACAATCAAAAGCAATATTGAAGAGGAGAACGAAAAAGATGAAAATGAAAAACCAAAAGAAATTACAACCACAAAAGAAGTCCGAAGGACTCTGGATCAAGAGAGATTGAAATTCAAGGCAGATCATCCTCCAGAATTGGTAATAGGAAATCCTATCACAGGTGTTCAAACTCGTTCCTCCTTTAGAAGTTTGTGTGATTTGTGTCTATGTAACAGACTTAATTCAGAAATTGAACCCAAAGACATAGATACAGCTCTTAATGATGAAAATTGGTTTATAACTATGCAAAAAGAGTTAAATCAATTTGAGCGAAATGATGTTTAGATCCAACACCTAGACCTAATGATTATCCAGTCGTAGGAACAGAATTGATTTTTTAAAAATAAATATGATTAATTTGGAAACGTGATTAGGAATAAAGCTAGGTTAGTTGCTAAAGGATATAATCAAATTGAAGGAATTGATTTGATGAAACTTTTGCACCAAAAGCTAGACTAGAATCCATTAGGATATTGTTAGCTTTTGGTTGCTATAAAGAATTTAAACTAAGGCAAATGGATATTAAAAGTGCTTTTCTTAATGGAATTTTGAAAGAAGGTGTATTTGTTGAACAACTAGAAGGTTTTGGAAGTCATGAATATCCTAAGCATGTATATAAATTTAAAAAGGCATTATATGGATTAAAACAAGCCCCTAGAGCTTAGTATGAATGCCTTAGTACTTATCTCCTTGAAAATGGTTTCAAAAAGGACTGTGTAGACACCACACTATTTCTATTTTATGAAAATGATGGTCTTTTGATTGTTCAAATATATGTTGATGACATTGTTTATGGTGCCGCTAACAATTTGTTGTACGATAAATTTGAAAAAGTTATGCAGGAAAAGTTTGAAATGAGCTTGGTTAGAGAGTCAAAATTCTTTTTAGGATTTCAAATCAAACAAAGCGATAAATGTACATTTATTTCTCAAACAAAATATATTAGGGAACTCGTCAACAAATTTGGATTGAAAGATTCTAAACCAGTAAGATCCCCCATGAGCACAACAATTAAACTTGACAAAGATGAAAAAGGTAAGGCAGTTGATCAAAAATAATATCGAGGTATGATTGGATCACTTCTTTATCTTACCACTTCTAGACCTTCATCATGTTTTCCGTCTGCTTGTGTGCATGATTTCAATCTAATCCAAAAGAATCTCATTTAAAAGCTGTTAAAAGAATTATAAGATATTTGTTGCACACCCCACGTTTTGGTCTTTGGTATCCAACTAATGATAACTTTGACTTAAAAAGATATTCAGATGCAGATTATGCTAGAAGTCTTGTTGATAGAAAAAGTACTAGTGGAACGTGTTTTATGTTAGGACATTCGTTAGTTGCATGGTCAAGAAGAAAACAAAATTGTATTGCATTGTCCACCATAGAGGCAGAGTATATTGCTCTAGTGGTTGCTCTTCTTAAATTTTACGGATGATACAAACTTTGCAAGACTATGGTCTAAATTTAAATGTGTACCACTATTGTGTGATAGCAAAAGTGCAAGTGATCTCACAAATAATCCTGTACATCACTCACGAACAAAACATACAGATATTAGACATCATTTTATTAGAGATCATATTTTCAAAGAAAATATCTACATAAATTTCATTTCAACCGATTCTCAGTTGGCAGTCATTTTTACAAATCCCCTTCCAGGAAATAGTTTCTGTAAACTTCATCTCAGTTTAAGTGTTTTAGAAATTTGATTTTTGCCTATATTAACAAATCAGACTCCCTATATATTATCGAAAAGATAAATAGTGACTGAAAAAAGAAATGAGTGTTGATATTAATCATATATTATAACTTGAGGTGTATATTTAGTAAATTTCCTTAAAAACATTAAACAAGAGTTATAAAAACTTTTTATTGGTAAAAATTCCATAACTATTTCTATTTCTATCATATTTCTACCGACCATCACTCATCAAAATCCAATATAATATGTCAATATGTGGTATTTTAAATGGGAAATCATTCATTTTTTTTCATTTTATTATGTTTTTAGAAAATAAAAACATCCAAAGTATTCACTCTCATTTAAAAGTGCTCACGGTTATGCATAGGTGAATTACTTGGAATTTTTGATTATGTGCTTCCATGCTCATTTAAAGGTCCTCACTGTTACGCACGTATGGAACGCATAGCAAAATTGATTAATTAAATAGGCAAGTTGATTCCAATCCCATTTAAAAGTCCTCACAGTTATGCATGGTTAGAAGATACTTGAATTCATTTATTTTTTTAAAAAAGTTTGGAATGCTACTAATCTCATTTAAAAGTCCTAACGGTTATGCATGGTTAGTAGATATTCAAATTCTTGATATAAATATACCACAAATAAATTATACGGTTTTGCATCGTCCCTATCATTATAAAGTGGAATATGCGCCTAATAGAGTATTTATGATTTTTGTTTGGTTTTTTTACTGAAATTTAATATTTATACTCGATTGGGTATTAATATTGTATTAATGTCTATTACTTTATCTCTTATTTTTCTACCACTATTACTCTTTTTCTGATAACAAAAGGGGGAGAGAAAGGTTAAGATTTTGGAAAATAAAGGTCAAATATTTTTTATTTGCATCTAGGTTCATTTGCATATGTTTATTTATTCTCATGCATATATGAAGGGGGAGTTTTATTGTAGAGAGGGAGCATTCAAATAGGGGGAGCAAATTGAATCATCAAATACATTTAATAAATTCAAAATCTTACCTATATGTTTGTTATCATAAAAAGGGGGAGATTGTTGAATATGCTAGTATATGATTTTTGTTTGATGATAATAAACATATATGTATTCATTTAAATGTATTTGTTAATGTACTATTTTATTTTTCACATAATTAAATAAATATTTGCTGAATAAAATAAATAACACAAAATTTAATTTCAAACAAATATTTATTACAATTTTGAATAGTACAAATTTGAGCTCTCACTATATATATACAATTTCAATTACAATAAAATTTTGATTACATCACAATTTTCCATTTACATTTGCACCTCACTACATTTCACTGAATCACTCGTATTATTCTGCAACTCTATTACAGATTGAATCCAATATTTGAGTTGTCTGCAAAATACACACTGATGCAGTAAAATTGAAAAGGAAATATATTTGCACTGTAAAATGAAATGTGTTTTGAAAAAATAATATGCCTCAGTTATTTCGGTTTTTTGTCATCATTTGATTTTGATCATCAAACACGAACAACTTGTGACATGCACTGTGTATCACTATACATGCCACAAGGCCATGCACACTGATATACACTTGATAGAATTATAGGGATAGGTAAGCACAAGGTCAAACCCAATCAAAAGTCGAGTTCAACTCAAGTGCAATTCAAATAAAGTCATGACACGAGCACAAGGTCAAACCCAAGCTATAAGCTGGATTCAACACATTGAGTACACATGAATACAAGTTCTCAAGCAACACAGCCTCGACATTCAAATGGGTCGACTCAAAAGGTAAGCAAATAGTAGACATGACTAAAACCAGAACCAAGGCCGATGAATCAATGTGTACTACAACAGTTCTGATCAAATAACAAATTTGAGCTAGATCAATGAGCATGCACATCACAAGTAAACACCTTACAATTAAACCAGAACTCCAACCAGATTCAAGAATACCGTTCAAGCTTCAATTGAAAATAGAGCAACCTAGACTACTTTCACACGATAAACACATGTGATCAAGCAACTCGAGCTAGCATATCATATATACAACAAGCCCCAAAAGGTACACGTGGCAACAACATCAAAATTCAGTGGCAACTAAATTACTTCAGACTGCAACTCAAAAGGAGCGACAACAACCAGACTCAAAGCGACTCAAAGCCAGAGCGGTATAACATGAACATATACATACATGAACAAATATGCAAGTATACACCAAATTTAGATGACTCGAAGCAAGAAGGTCAAGTGCACTAAAATATATAGTACAAAAGTGACAACTAACCAATTTTTCAACATCAACTAATGATCAAACAGTGATGAACCAACAGACTCAAAACCATATGCAATGACCAGAGGCAGTAGACAGTGAAGTGCAGACCATACATATATACTGCTCAAGACCAAAACACACATGACTTCAAGAATAACAAAAACAGAGATGTGTGCGTACAGGAAAACCGGACATGCACATATCGATGAAGCAGCGTTAGTGATCAAGCATGTTCGGTTTCAATCAACACAATGTGGACAGAGCATCACACACATATATACATGCGCAAACACACAAGTATACATGTATTGATATGCAGCGACATGATGAACAACTACAAGCATCAGGTTGAAAATACAAATGAGAAATAAATTCAAATCAAAGTTGCCGAAGTCCATATTATCAAAAATTCAGAAATGGCCAAATTCGACTTACAGATAAATAATTCGAATAAGTCAAAATGCCAGCAGAATCAAAATCATGGTGAACAAGGAAAACATCGTTAAAGCGATTCAAAGTCGTGATAATCAAACAAGGAAATATACGAATTTGAAGAAGTCTAAACAAATCGTATACACTCAAGAAAAATCGAACGGCCAAGCTACAATATTGACGAATTCAAATAAATATATACGAACGAAATTGTAGGATTTCGAATCCTATTCAAACCCATCTCATCATCAGCAATAGCATCATCGAGTTCAAGCAAAAGCTAACTAGGAAAGAAAAAAGTATAAATCACGTAACATTATAATCGAACTCGAAAAATTTAAGTAGCCGAAGCAAATCAAAAAGACAATCAATCAACAAAGCAATCAACGTGATGACATCAATTTGATCGATCTATTTCTGCATTTATTATTAATCTTTGCTGCTACTATTCTGCTATATCTATGTTGAAATTAATTTATATACTTCCGCATTAAATTTTTATAATTAACAGTATCACCATATTCACCCCTCTAGGGTGAAATTGATCCTACATAAACCTCGCACTCTTGGTCAACCAATATACTATAACCTAAATGTCATCATACCCTATTCGTGTCCTCGACACTCTGTCTACAAAATCCATCGATACTTGATCCTATTTCCACTTAGTAATCTCTAATGGTTGCAACAATGCACTGGGTTTTTTCTACTCTGCCTTTACCAACTGATAGTTTATACATTTTGAGATGAATGCCCCTACATCCCTCTTCATATCTTCCCAATAATAGGTTTGCTTCATATCTTGGTACATCTTTTTACTATCTAGATGAATGGTCAACCTCGAATGGTGACACTCTCTTAGCACTTCATCTCACAATCCATCAACATCGGGAAGAAACAACTTCCCGACCTTACGAAGCCAACCTTCCCGGTCGTGTTCATATTGCTTCATATCTTTAGATTCTACTCCTTCCTCCATCTTCATTATGATCTCGGCTAGCCTAGCATCTCGCTTTTGACTAGTACCGCTCCTTTGAATCGGAGTAGGTCTAATTGATAAGCTTGCAACATTTCAGGTTCTAGCTCTCATGATGCTTGAAATCAAACCAACAATATACTCTATATGCTTCCATTCCAAGAACATTACTCCCAACCCAACTTGTCTTCTACTCAGTATCTATGACTACCTTCCCTTTCCCAGAGTATATAGGAAATATCAAAATCATAAGAGGCTAAGAACTGTAACCACCGTTGCCGATGAAGATTAAGATCCTTCTAAGAGAAAAGGTACTTCAAGTATTTATGGTCTGCAATTAGCTCAAACTTTTCTCCCCACAAATAGTGCTTCCACATCTTCAAAGCAAAAACAGTTGCCGCCAATTCCAAATAATGAGTTGAGTAATTCCTTTCATATGACTTTAGCCATCAACTCGCGTAAACAATAACCCTTCCCTTCTGCATTAACACTACGCCCAATCCAATACTACAGCATCAATGTATACCATTAACTCTTTATTTACACTTGGAATAGTCAACACTAGTGCACTTGTCAACCTCTCTTTTAGATTCACAAATGCATGCTCACACTTTGCGTCCTAAACAAAAAATCTGATTCTTCTTTGTCAAATTGGTCGATGGTGCTGTTATCTTTAAGAAGTCCTTGATGAAAAATCTATAATATCCTGCCATCCTAAGAAATTCCTCACATCAGTAGCATTCTTGGGTTGGTTCCAATCTTGGACCGCTGTCACCTTCGTAGGATCTACCATTATGCCCTGTCTCAAAAAACATGACCTACAAGTGACACTTAGAGAACTTCGCTCTTAACTTATGCTTTCTCAATATCTCTTACGCAATCCTCAAGTGTGTCTTGTACTCCTCTTCAGCTCTGGAGTAGATTAGAATATCATCCACGAACGTAAGCACAAAATTTTTCAGCTGGTCTCTGAAAACTCGATTCATGAGATCCACAAGTATGCCAGAGCGTTGGTTAACCCGAATAGCATCACCAACCACTCATCAATTCCTAACTACGTACGAAACGCAGTAATAGGCACATTCTCCTTCGTTACTCTAAGTTGGCGGAATCCCATCGCCAAATCCATTTGAGAGAACATCTTCGCACCATGCAGCTGATCGAACAAGTCATCAATTTCGGGGAGTGGATACTTGTTCTTCTTCGTTACTTTATTTAGCTTACGATAATCCATACACAACCTCAAAGAGCCATCTTTTTTAGTCATGAATACAATAGGTGCACCCCACTAAGTTATGCTTTTTCGAATGAACCCTTTTCTCAATAAGTCATTCACTTGCACCTCCAATTCCTTCTGCACTTTGGGTGCCATGCACCTCAAAGGCATAACTATAGGTTTGGGTTCCTTCACTAAGTCAATCCGAAACTCGATTTCTATATGCGATGGCAACCCCGTCATTTCCTCAAAGACATCCGGATACTCTCTAGCGATCAGCATAGATGACAACCCCTCATATGGAACCTCTAGCAAATATAGAAAGTTAACCATCACCTCATCCTTTGGTAGGCAGCCAATCACTACCATTCGCTATTCCACATATCCGATTGTCACCAGTAGCTTCTTGTAATCCACTATCGCCACATACTTCTTAAGCCAATCATTCCCAAGATAGCCCCAAACCCAACGAAATTCAAAACCAAACAATCAAAAACAAAAGAAGATCCATAATCGATAAACTAAACCGTTACAAACCATGCACAGGCTGTTAGAGCTTCCAATAGGGTTTGTCACTATCAAGGGTCGGTTTACTATTTTGAGACTCAATTCCAATCTGTTAACTAGGCCACTTAAATAATGACTCCCTATCCCTTATGGGATGTCGAGGGAGTACTCGACAAAGTGGGGACTACACTCAAAGCATATGCTTTCACAACCTGCTTATCCTTTATTGGTTCCAAGCAATCCTTCTTCAAACCTTGCCTTTAACTATTCCCAACTGAAGTGATCTTCAAACGTAGCAGTAGTCACGATGTTCCGCCAATTCATGGCCCGCCCCTGAAGTTTTCTAGAAGCGTAACATCATCCACTTCCATATCACTGAAAGTGCGCTCACAAGTATCAATCCAATCTTGCACTTCTATGGCTGATTTCGATCTATAAAATGGATTTCCTCTCAAAGTATATTAATCATTTCTTAACTTAGCAATATTATTCCAAGGCGCTTGCACTGGAGTGCCTCCTCTAACCATCCCACCAGGAGCATTCCACATCATCGTTTCCATCACAGCATTGAACATAGCTTTGAAATTAGGCATATTAGCTCTTGTTCCTACTCCTTCAACTCTTGAAGCAGATCTCATTGTATTCCTTATATGTCGGCTCATTCTCATATGTAACAAGAATGGTCAGTCCCTCATAAAGAAAACTGGGTCTATGGTGCTCACGTGCATGTGATTTATACTATATATCATATAACTATATAGTTTTGAAAACCAAACTTTTAACAAGTATGCACTATTTCGTGTGTGTGTGTACAATTTCGACCTATTGTAAGGCAATAACTCCTTACTCCTCTCTACTGGATCGCAATATCAACTCAGGTTAATCGCGTAACCAAAGCTCTGATACCAAATATGATGGCCGCCTTATACCACCGATACAAGTATAACTAAATATTGCGCTGCAGTCATGCCATAGCGATATAGGATGATCGTCGAGGTGGAAATAACAAGCATAGCATATAACCTGTCATATATCACAGTGCGTGGATAAAATATAATATCACAACTATAAAAAAAGAGACAGTGATGACTATAATGAACAAATAATCAAAGTACAGATCCACATAATTATACATCAAATGTCATAGAGTTTATATAATGGAAACGAACTCAGTAACTATCTCAAATACAAATATAAGCAGTCACTGCTAATTCTCCCTAGTGTCGCACAGCGGAATAAGCGTAGGATCCATATAAATATATAGTATGAGATAGCTCCATCCAGCTCGTCCTTCGAACCATTACTGCATTACCTAGACCTCTCATCTAGTCTACTCATTTAAGAGTACCTAAGATAATAAGAAGAAAAACATAAAACCTTGGGTCAAACAACAATCTGGTGTGAGCGGTAAATCAATTTCAAAATACCATATAGGTCAATATGGTAAGGAATAAGAGTACACGAATCATACCTGGCATTTCCCAGCATCCAAAGAGTTAGCACATAATTGTATATTATGCTACTCTATAGAATCATAAAGGCACAATATAGAATACCACAGTGGATATCCACATATACCTATCTACAGTACTTACCTCCAATGATATACTCGAGCGATAGCATACTAATGGAAAGCAACCAAAGCAAGCATGGTATCCATCAAACAAGACTCGCTATTACTTATCCCTATGCTATGAATATATGATAACTTGTATGGCCTCCTTACTGCAAGGGACTAATGGAAATCTCGGTTCTCCGTTATACTCTCATATCTCGTAGCCCAAAGCTAGATATGTGTCTTGTTGCCCAAAGCTGGACACTAGACCCAAAGCCACATGTCTAAGGTATATGGATCCTCGCTAGTAATCCATGGACGACCCCACTTACAATACCCCTGCTTTGACTATGGTAGAAAACACTCCATGCATCAATGATTCCTTTGCACGTACTTCCGAGCCCACCTTTGCTCCTTTTGGTTACCATGCTTTTCTTGCTCAGTGCAGTTTTTGTGATATCCCAGAATTTCGGAGAATTTAAAAGGAGATAATCTCTTAAACAAATCATTTAAAATTGATAAAACCGTATCTTCAAATATAAATAACCAAAATAGAATTTATGTGATGTTTTTAAATTTAGTAATCAATTGATTTTAAATGGAATAATTATTTAAATTGTGTTATTTTATAAATTTGATTTTTGATAAGTTTGACATTTTAATTTAATAAGTATTGTTTAAATATATGTTTATTTAAAAATTAACTTTAAAATTAGAATTCAATATTTCTTAATTTAAAAGTGTGTTTGTTTAATTTAATAAAACATATTTGATTTGAAATTTAAGTTTAAATTGAATTTGAATTTTTAAATTTGAAGTTTGAATGGGAATTTGTAATTTAAAAAGAATGTATATTTTGAAATACATTTGTATATAAAAGATTTATGAATTAAGTTTTATTTTGAAAATAAGACTTGTTTTTGTGTTAATTTAAAACAAAAGAATTTTATTTTTATAATTTGGAAAATATTTATTTAATAGTAGATAAATATAAAAGCATTTAAATTAACTTGTAAGAATGGATTTAATAATTTTATATTATTTTATTTGGAATCTAATTAGTTTATAACTTATTTTTATTTTGGAACTTTTATTTTTATATGAAAAGAAAATGGATTTATAAATTTATAAAAAGCATTCATAAATTAGTAAAATATCTACATATTAAGAAAATTGATAATAAAGGGTTTTAAAAATCATTTTTAAAATAATTTAAAATATATGAGTGACATGTGTTCAATTTTAAGACATCGTAGGATACATGTGTTAAGAGATTAAGCTTGGGTTATGACAAATGTAATCAAAGATAACAAGTGTCTTCTTTTTCTTAATTTTCTTTTTCCTTTCTTTAAATTTTATTTAACCTTAAAATTCATTTTACAAAATCCTATTCCTTCATTTTCTTTGAGTTCAAACAAGAATCCATGGCCACAAAGTTCAATCTAAAACCTGAAATCTCATGCTCAAAAACTGAAAACAATTTCACAATTCTGTAACCTCAAACATTATCAATCCTGTAAACCATTCATTTCCAAAACCCTGCATGTTGTTTTTATCAAAAATCTCTGAAACCAGAAATAATCAGATCTGTAGCAAACTTCACCCAAGCCTTCAATATCATCTTCAAAGTAAAATCTGCAGCTTTTTCTATCATGCATGTAGCAAGCTTTAATTGCATGCCTGAGATAAAGCTTCAATACAAGTCATTTTCAAAAACTTTGAGCATCACCATGGTTCCAGCTTTAAAGAAACCAAAGTTTCAGGAGTCATCAACATCAGTTTTCAAATTTTAAAAAGGGGTTTTCATTCCTGTTCCATATTTTCGTGTATAGTCAAAATGAGGTGAGTAAAAAACTAACTTAAGATTTTAAGTAGGATAAATAAATTGTTGTTTTAAATAATTTCTGTGATAATAAAGTTTGTTTGTGATGATGTTGCATATAGTTAGGAATGTGTTATTGAATGTGCATGTTAATTTCTTTCTGTTTTTGAAAACTGCAGTGTGTAAATAAATACAAATCCAGTTGTACTTCTCTAGTTCGATTTCTTGATTGAGATGTGCAAGCATAGGTTGTTCAACAGCACGATTTAAATTGTAAAATATGAAAATAAAAGTTTCATTTGATGATGCCTGCATCTGGAAGAAGGAATGCAATAGGATCTGCATTTTTGAAATTAAGTTCTCTGTTCATACTTGGTCACAGAGTTTTTTATAAATAAACAAATTCAAGTTTTTTATATATATATATATAAAAGTTTGAAACTTTGGATTTAAAATAATTTAGTTAAGTGTAAAATTCATCTAGCTTAGGGAATTATGTTTAAACAAGTTAAGTTTTAAAAAATCTACCTGTAGGCTTAAGTTTGCAGTGGAAACTTATATCATGAAACAAATAAAATTTTGAATTTCATTGATTCATGTATATATATTGAATCAACAATCAAAATTATGATTTTTAGCATAAAAATCCAGATTTTTAAAATAGGATTGAGTTTGGGATATTGGGTTTTCTGGAAACTTGTTATTTGGGTGAATTCTGGATGATGGAGCAATTAGGTGGATTGGGGTTGGTACTGTAGATGGAGGACGTCATGGAGTTTTAAGGAAAAAATGGTAATCGTGGCTGTAAGGGGCGGTGGCGATGGCCGGAGTTGGGTATTATCCCCTAGTTTTTTTTACTGGGTTGGATTTTGATTTTTCGCCGTAAGCACCATTGATCGAGTGCTCTGAAATTTTGTTTGGAGGTAGCAAATGGGCTTGGCAAGAGATGGTCGGCGTCGTGAATTTTCTGGTGACCGGGGCTTGGCGGTCGGAGGGGGTTTGTGTGGGTCTGTTTGGGTTTGGGTTCTGCAGTTTAACCCAATTTTGATTCATGCGGAGTTTGTGTGTTTTAGTGATCATTTTTGGTTGCGAAGGTGACGAGAAAGTTGCTGGAGGCGGTGGCGTTGGTCGCTGGTGACCCACGGTGGCGTGCATGTGCACGAGGCGGTGGTTGGGTGTTTGTTTGTTTGGCATTGGGAAATCTCGAAGTGGCATTCGAGTTTGGCAAGGGGAAACTCGAAATGTTTCTCGAGTATGTTAGTTGGATTAGCCTGTAGGTTTTGCAAACTGTAACTAAATCAAAGTTTTTTTTAAAAAAAGAAGATGGAAGAAGGGACTCGGGTTTTGACCCGAGTAAATAACGTTTTGACCTGAAGCTATAAAATGAAACAGTTTTTAAAAGATTTTAAAAAAGGGTTTAAACTTGTTTAAAAGTTTAGAAATTTTAAATTAGTTAAAACTTTATATAAATTACTTGATGTATTTAACAAATGTTTTATTTAACATATTTTAAAATGTTTTGAAGTTTTGTTGAATTTAAACATTTTTAGAAATTTTGAATGATTTGAAAACGAGTTTTGAAAGTTAACTTTAATGATTTTATAAAGACAAGTTTTAAATACAAGTTGAAAATTAGTTTAAAGTATAAATTGATAAATATTTAAGTTATTTAAAGTTGTATTTAATAATTATAATTTTAATTTATCAAGCTAAAAGATTTTTTAGTTTAAACTTAATTTAAAATTTAATTAAGTAGGAATAGTTGTATAGTAAAGAATGTAAATGTGTTAAGTCAATTAAAGCATTTTATAAGGCAAATGTTTATCTTAATTAAGGTTTTAATATCTTAAGTTTTGATTGAGTTAATTTAAAGAAGTAAGTTTAATTAATTAGTTAAAAGTATTAATTAGGAAACTAATTAAGGAAAAGTGATTTACTTGGTTAGTAAATGGTTAAGAATTAAAGGTCAATTAATTTAAGATTAATTAAATGGTTATTTAAAGATCATTAACTAGATTTTAATTTATGATTAAGGATTCATTAATCAAGTAATTAAGTGAAATTAAAATTAATTAATTATGTGGTTAAGATTTATTAACTAAGTAATTAATAAGTTGTTAATTAAGTAATAAGGGTTACTTAATTAGTGTTTAAGAAATGTTCAACTTGTAATTAAATTTTATTAATTTCTTATTGATTAATAATTAGATAATAATTAATCCGTAATTAAGGATTAATTAATAAGTTGTTAAGTGGTAATTAATTGATTAATCAATTGTAATTAAGATTAATCAAAAGATAATTAAGGATTTATTATTTGTTAATTAAGGATGGGTTAACAGATAATTAAAGGTTAATTAAATGATTAATTAAATGGTGATTAAGGAGTGAGTAATCTGTAATTAAGTTCTTAATTAATAATTGATAATTAGGTTTATTAACTAAAAATTAAGATATAATTAATTGGTTAATTAATAATTAATTAATTAATTATAAAAGTAATTATGGATTAATTAATTTGTATTAAGAGATATTGATTAATAATTAAGGTTATTAATCGATAGTTGATGGATAATTAATCAGTTAATTAAAAGTTAATTAATTGATTATGAAAGTAATTAAGGATTAATTACTATGTATTAAAGGAAATTAATTGATAATTAAGGTTTATTAATTGATGATTAAAGGATAATTATTTTGGGATTGAGGATTAATTATTTGATTAAGTAAGTTAATCAAGGAGTGATTAATTAATTAAGGTTAGTGATTAATTAATGATTGTATAAGCAAGATTTACGGGTTGATTCTTAAGGGATTAATTTAAGAAATTAAAATAATTATGATATGAATTGATAATGCTTTCTTATGGATGATTGGTTGTTGAATGTCTGAATTGGATGATATCTATTGGATTGATATCTATTGATGATATGTGTTGTGACATTCCATGATATGATATTGGTTATATCAATGATAAATGTGTGATATTTATCTATGTTAATGCTGTGTGATTTCAAAGCATTGAATTGTATTGAATTGAATTGTTTAAACCTTTAAACAATTTGGCCTTTAAGACATGTTTGGTTCGATGAGACCGAGATCGGGTATCAAATTTGATTATCCGAAAACCACATCGATCCAAGTTAAAACATTAGGTCGTGATTTCAAGTGAAGATCGAGTTGAAGACTCGAAGTGTAAGAACTATATGTCATTAAAAACTCTAAGGGTGATTCCAATACGAGTATAACGGAGATAGTACTTTCAGGTTCGAGATGGAGTTTAGAGTGCAAGGGTTATTGTCGTTAACTCTGAGGGTGATTCCAAAATGAGTGTAACGAGATAATGCCTTCGGTTTCGTTCGAACCCGGAACGAACTTGTATGGATTGCATGCTTTCAAAACATCGTCAGGAGGACGATGAGCATTCCAAGATAAATGTGTTTTATAAAGGTAATCGCAGCCTCAAGCCTCATCAACCGGGAATGGCTAAAACAGGGAAGGTGCAGCAAGGCTTCGTGGGTAGCCCCCACTTGAGAGCAAGATTTACCCCTGTCTAGATGTCCCTTTTTATTTCGGCTGTGTGGGGCGATTGCTAGCTAGAATCGCCGGGGTGGTCTTGTTCGGGACTGTTCAGTAAGGAATGGTCCCGGCTTTGTGTTGCAGGGGAGTTAGGGTCGCTCCTCGGTACGGTGATCTAGGCCACGTACTGTGACGGGCAGTACCCCAGTAGCTCTGCCATTGATGGAAATCCATTCTTCCTACGAGCCCCTACGGTTTTGATTGTATTACCCACTTTTGTGGCTAGTCGCTCGAATTTAATGAATGTAACAATTTCGGCTATTTTCTATTTACTTGAAAACCCTAAACACTATTATAATATCATCAGATTTCCTATCAAATGTTTGGTTAGCGTAAGGTAAAAACTTTTCCATGTTTATGTGTGGGAAGTATTACGTGATACCTTTCTTTCAAAAGGTTTTTAAAAATTAAGCAACTTTAACCCGTTTACTCACACCAGACCCATGTCTGACCCGGAGTTTATTCTGTTTTTCTTAAACTCTTGGGTACTCAAATTTTTACGAGTAGCCAAGGGATTCAGGTTAGCTTTGACGAATACTGGAGGAGTTATGGAGCAGGAGGCTTCAGCGCTTGTAGTTATATGGTATTTTTCCGCTGTGTCGTATCTCTGTGATATATGTGTTGTATTTGAGTTGTATAATAGACAGACTTGTATAACTGTCTATCCTATGTTGTTGTATCTGAGTAACTCTGATATGTAATAGACTATGTAATAGTTATGTTATATATTATATTTTGTTTTGTTCCGCTGTGAGATTCTGATTTTGTTGAGTTCTTTTCTTCTATCTATTCTATTTCTACCTCTTTCTTTCTTTTAAATGATGCGTCTTTCTGTGGAATGGAAGGCAGGTTGTTTTACTTGGTATCAGAGCATAGGTTGAGATAATACCTAGGCTCTGGTGTGGTGTCTATCTTGAGAGCGCGTATTTGTAATTTTTATATAACTATATACTTACATAAATTTGTTGGGTATCTGTTCGGATTTCCAACATGAGTTCTAAAGGAATTTTATCTCTCTATCTTTGATTGTTTAACCCTCCTACCTTTGTATCTAGTCCTATTAATGAATAACCGAGATGGATCAAATCTGTAGAAGCTTAAGATTTTCTTATCTTCCCCATAGTTTTCTAGAGACCTTTAGTTTGATCTTGTTTGGATATTGTTTGGTTGGATGGTATTGAGCTGTTTGATGTAAGAAGCAAGGATTGTATCTTTGGAAGTTGAGTTGAGAAGAATCGCAAAAGTTATTTGCAATGATGCTGGAATTCTTTTGAGTTATATTCTACATGGAGTGAGGTATCTCCAGGAGGTGTAGAGTCCATCGAGGTGGTCAGTGATTTTCCGGATGTTCCGAAGAGCGAAGATTTTTCCTCATCGGGAGATAGAGATTGGAATCGTCTTTATTTTCAGAAGCAGTGTCTGTTGTGCAACCTAGTTTTTCCAGTGGGAGTTCAGCTGTTGTTTTGTGGCCTAGACAGATGAATCTTTTTAGATTCTGTGTGGATTTGATGAATCGAGCTTTTGTGATGTGTGGTATAAGTTGTTCTTGTTTTCATCAATGTTTTTCTTGTCTACTCGAAGTCCGAAGAGGAGAGTTAGCGACATTTGGAGTTAGTGTTAGAGGCTTTAAGGAAGCATTTTGTTTTGGTGATGATATTTCTGTAGATCCAGACTAGATAGTTACTATTCAGGAGTGGAAACAACCACAGTTTTCTGGTTAGGCAGAGTTCTACAGGAGTAAAAGTGGACCCGAGTGTGAAGAGATTTTCTCGGATTCGAAGGCAAGGCTGACTAGTGTGCCTGTTCTAGCTATCTCTGATCGCAAGAATAAATTTGAGATCTACTCGGACGTTTGTGTGAGTCCGAGATGGATGATGAAGTGAGTCAATGATGGTCAGTGTTCCAAATGTTGAAATGGATTGGTCTAGAGAACATTGAGGATCATCGAAAGAATTTGTGTTCCAAATTCTTGGATTTTGAAGCAAGAAGTTTTGGCAGGGTGTCATCGTTCCGATTTGAGTGTCCAGCCAGGGTGTTCAGAGATATATGGATATGAAGAGAATCTTCTAGTAGCCAAGTATGAAGTAGGATGTTGCTATTTCATTTTTGGATGTGCAATCTGTTAGCAGGTGTTGGTGATCAACAGAAGACCGCCAGATTGTTGTAGTCTTTGGAGGTTCCAAAGTGGAAGTTCCAGTGGGAAGTCATTTCTTTGGATTTCTTCGAAGGTTTGCCAAGGTTTAAAGAGGGAATTATAGGAATATGGGTAATTGTGAATTGGTTAACAAAGAACGCCCATTTTATTCTGGTTGAGGCAATCCATTCTGTAGCATCTTTGGTTGAGTTTTTCTTGAGAGTTTGTCTGACTGCTTGGTGTTTCAGTCAGCATAGTTAGCAATTATGATCTTATCTTCTCCAGCTAGTTTTGGAAGGTTTTGTGATCAGCTTGGGGTTTGAGATTAAATTTGGATACAGCCTATCATTACCAAACCAACGGAAAGGCTAAATCAAATTTTAGAGATTTGAGAGAGTTTGTGTTTTGGATTTTTGTGGATGTTAGGAGGATCATCTGCATTTATTGGAATTCTCATATAAGTTATTAGGCAAGTATCTGGATGTCGTTCTGTGAAGTTTTGTTTAGTATGCCTTGTAGATTTCCATTCTGTGGAGTAGAATCGGAAGATCGTCTGGTTTTTGGTTCAAGTTTTGGTCGGTGAGGTGTCTGCGATGGTGGAGCTTATCAGGAGAAGTTTAGTGTTGTAGTCTTGAGGATTAATTGCCAGTTTGGATGACTAGAATTCACATTGTTTTTCATGTATCTCTTATGAGGAAATACGTGAACGATCTATCTTTTGTTGTGGAGTTAGGATTTCAGAGTTTGTCTTGGGAAACTCTGAATAGTTTTAGGAAGACTTATCTGGAACTATGTCCGGATAGCTAGGACTGTTTGAATGAATTGGTTGTTTGAGTAAACTGTTTGTTTGGATAAATTATTGTTGGTTGATAGGAATACTTGAATGGTTAAATGAAATAAAAGATTTTGGATTATCTTTATTTTAAATTTCGAGGACGAAATTCTTTTAAGGGGGAGGAATGTGATATCCCAGAATTTCGGAGAATTTAAAAGGAGATAATCTCTTAAATAAATCATTTAAAATTGATAAAACATATTTGATAAAAAATATTTGATAAATCCCAGAAAATTTTCTTATTTAAAAATTAACTTTAAAATTAGAATTCAATATTTCTTAATTTAAAAGTGTGTTTGTTTAATTTAATAAAACATATTTGATTTGAAATTTAAGTTTAAATTGTATTTGAATTTTTAAATTTAAAGTTTGAATGGGAATTTGTAATTTAAAAAGAATGTATATTTTGAAATACATTTGTATATAAAAGATTTATGAATTAAGTTTTATTTTGAAAATAAGACTTGTTAAAACAAAAGAATTTTATTTATATAAATTTCGAAAATATTTATTTAATAGTAGATAAATATAAAAGCATTTAAATTAACTTGTAAGAATGGATTTAATAATTTTATATTATTTTATTTGGAATCTAATTAGTTTATAACTTATTTTTCTTTTGGTAGTTTTATTTTTATAAGAAAAGAAAATGGATTTATAAATTTCTAAAAAGCATTCAATAATTAGTAAAATATCTACATATTAAGAAAATTGATAATAAAGGGTTTTAAAATCATTTTTAAAATAATTTAAAATATATGAGTGACATGTGTTCAATTTTAAAACATCATAGGATACATGTGTTAAGAGATTAAGCTTGGGTTATGAAAAATGTAATCAAAGATAACAAGTGTCTTCTTTTTCTTAATTTTCTTTTTCCTTTCTTTAAATTTTATTTAACCTTAAAATTCATTTTACAAAATCCTATTCCTTCATTTTCTTTGAGTTCAAACAAGAATCCATGGCCACAAAGTTCAATCTAAAACCTGAAATCTCATGCTCAAAAATTGAAAACAATTTTACAATTCTGTAACCTCAAACATTATCAATCCTGTAAACCATTCATTTCCAAAACCCTGCATGTTGTTTTTATCAAAAATCTCTGAAACCAGAAATAATCAGATCTGTAGCAAACTTCACCCAAGCCTTCAAGATAATCTTCAAAGTAAAATCTGCAGCTTTTTCTATCATGCATGTAGCAAGCTTCAATTGCATGCCTGAGATAAAGCTTCAATACAACTGATTTTCAAAAACTTTGAGCATCACCATGGTTCCAGCTTTAAAGAAACCAAAGTTTCAGGAGTCATCAACATCAGTTTTCAAATTTTAAAAAGGGGTTTTCATTCCTGTTCCAGATTTCCGTGCATAGTCAAAATGAGGTGAGTAAACAACTAACTTAAGATTTTAAGTAGGATAAATAAATTGTTGTTTTAAATAATTTCTATGATAATAAAGTTTGTTTGTGATGATGCTGCATATAGTTAGGAATGTGTTATTGAATGTGCATGTTAATTTCTTTCTGTTTTTGAAAACTGCAGTGTGTAAATAAATACAAATCCAGTTGTACTTCTCTAGTTAGATTTCTTGATTGAGATGTGTAAGCATAGGTTGTTCAACAGCAAGATTTAAATTGTAAAATATGAAAAAAAAAAGTTTCATTTGATGATGCCTGCATCTGGAAGAAGGAATGCAATAGGATCTGCATTTTTGAAATTAAGTTCTCTGTTCATACTTGGTCATAGAGTTTTTAATAAATAAACAAATTCAAGTTTTTTTATGTATATAAAACTTTGAAACTTTGGATTTAAAATAATTTAGTTAAGTGTAAAATTCATCTAACTTAGGGAATTATGTTTAAACAAGTTAAGTTTTAAAAAATCTACCTGTAGGCTTAAGTTTGCAGTGGAAACTTATATCATGAAACAAATAAAATTTTGAATTTCATTGATTCATGTATATATATTGAATCAACAATCAAAATTATGATTTTTAGCATAAAAATACAGATTTTTAAAATAGGATTGAGTTTGGGATATTGTGTTTTCTAGAAACTTGATATTTGGGTGAATTCTGGATAGCAATTAGGTAGATCAGGGCTGTACTGTAGATGGAGGACGTCATGGAGTTTTAGGGGAAAATGGTAATCGTGGCTGTAAGGGGTGGTGGCGATGGCCGGAATTGGGTATTATGCCCTAGTTTTTTTTACTGGGTTGGATTTTGATTTTTCGCCGTAAGCACCATTGATCGAGTGCTCTGAAATTTTGTCTGGAGGTAGCAAATGGGCTTGGCAAGAGATGGTCGGCGTCGTGAATTTTCTGTTGACCGGAGCTTGGCGGTCGAGGGGGTTTGTGTGGGTCTGTTTGGGTTTGGGTTCTGCAGTTTAACCCAATTTTGATTCATGAGGAGTTTGTGTGTTTTAGTGATCATTTTTGGTGGCGAAGGTGACGAGAAAGTTGATGGAGGCGGTAGCGTTGGTCGGTGGTGACCCACGGTGGCGTGTATGTGCACGAGGCGGTGGTTGGGTGTCTGTTTGTTTGGCATTGGGAATCTCGAAGTGGCATTCGAGTTTGGCAAGGGGAAACTCGAAGTGTTTCTCGAGTATGTTAGTTGGGTTAGCCTGTAGGTTTTGCATACTGTAATTAAATCAAAGTTTTTAAAAAAAAAGATGGAAGAAGGGACTCGGGTTTTGACCCGAGTAAATAACGTTTTGACCTGAAGCTGTAAAATAAAACAGTTTTAAAAGATTTTAAAAAAGGGTTTAAACTTGTTTAAAAGTTTAGAAATTTTAAATTAGTTAAAACTTTATATAAATTACTTGATGTATTTAACAAATGTTTTATTTAACATATTTTAAAATGTTTTGAAGTTTTGTTGAATTTAAACATTTTTAGAAATTTTGAATGATTTTGAAAACGAGTTTTGAAAGAAAATTTTAATGGTTTATATAAAGACAAGTTTTAGATACAAGTTGAAAATTAGTTTAAATTATAAATTGATAAATATTTAAGTTATTTAAAGTTGTATTTGATAATTTTAATTTTAATTTATCAAGCTAAAAGATTTTTTAGTTTAAACTTAATTTAAAATTTAATTAAGTAGGAATAGTTGTATAGTAAAGATTGTAAATGTGTTAAGTCAATTAAAGCATTTTATAAGGCAAATGTTTATCTTAATTAAGGTTTTAATATCTTAAGTTTTGATTGAGTTAATTTGAAGAAGTAAGTTTAATTAATTAGTTAAAAGCATTAATTAGGAAACTAATTAAGGAAAAGTGATTTACCTGGTTAATAAATGGTTAAGAAATAAAGGTCAATTAATTTAAGATTAATTAAATTGTTATTTAAAGATCATTAACTAGATTTTTAATTTACGATTAAGGATTCATTAATCAAGTAATTAAGTGAAATTAAACTTAATTAATTATGTGGTTAAGATTTATTAACTAAGTAATTAATAAGTTGTTAATTAAGTAATAAGGGTTACTTAATTAGTATTTAAGAAATGTTCAACTTGTAATTAAATTTTATTAATTTCTTATTGATTAATAATTAGATAATAATTAATCCGTAATTAAGGATTAATTAAGAAGTTGTTAAGTGGTAATTAATTGATTAATCAATTGTAATTAAGATTAATCAAATGATAGTTAAGGATTGATTATCTGTTAATTAAAGATGGGTTAACAGATAATTAAGGGTTAATTAAATGATTAATTAAATGGTGATTAAGGAGTGAGCAATCTGTAATTAAGTTCTTAATTAATAATTGATGATTAGGTTTATTAATTAATAATTAAGAGATAATTAATTGGTTAATTAATAATTAATTAATTAATTAATTATAAAGTAATTATGGATTAATTAATTTGTATTAAGAGATATTGATTAATAATTAAGGTTATTAATCGTTAGTTGATGGATAATTAATCAGTTAATTAAAAGTTAATTAATTGATTATGAAAGTAATTAAGGATTAATTACTTTGTATTAAAGGAAATTAATTAATAATTAAGGTTTATTAATTGATGATTAAAGGATAATTATTCTGGGATTGAGGATTAATTATTTGATTAAGTAAGTTAATCAAGGAGTGATTAATTAATTAAGATTAGTGATTAATTAATGATTGTATAAGCAAGATTTAGGGGTTGATTCTTAAGGGATTAATTTAAGAAATTAAAATAATTATGATATGAATTGATAATGCTTGCTTATGGATGATTGGTTGTTGAATGTCTGAATTGGATAATATCTATTGGATTGATATCTATTGATGATATGTGTTGTGACATTCCGTGATATGATATTGGTTATATCAATGATAAATGTGTGATATTTATCATGTTAATGCTGTGTGATTTCAAAGCATTGAATTGTATTGAATTGAATTGTTTAAACCTTTAAACAACTTGGCCTTTAAGACACGTTTGGTTCGATGAGACCGGGATCGGGTATCAAATTTGATTATCCGAAAACCATATCGATCCAAGTTAAAACGTTAGGTCATGATTTCAAGTGAAGATCGAGTTGAAGGCTCGAAGTGTAAGAACTATCCATCGTTAAAAACTCTGAGGGTGATTCCAATACGAGTATAACGGATATAGTACTTTCAGGTTCAAGATGGAGTTTAGAGTGCAAGGGTTATGGTCGTTAACTCTGAGGGTGATTCCAAAATGAGTGTAACGAGATAATGCCTTCGGTTTCGTTCGAACCTAGAACGAACTTGTATGGATTGAATGCTTTCAAAACATCGTCAGGAGGACGATGAGCATTCCAAGATAAATGTGTTCTATAAAGGTAATCGCAGCCTCAAGCCTCATCAACCGTGAATGGCTAAAACAGGGCAGGTGCAGATAGGCTTCGTGGGTAGCCCCCACTTGAGAGCAAGATTTACCCCTGTCTAGATGTCCCTTTTTTATTTCGGCTGTGTGGGGCGAATGCTAGCTAGAATCGCCGGGGTGGTCTTGTTCGGGACTGTTCAGTAAGGAATGGTCCCGGCTTTGTGTTGCAGGGGAGTTAGGTTGGCTCCTCGGTACGGTGATCTAGGCCACGTACTGTGACGGGCGGTACCCCAGTAGCCATGCCATTGATGGAAATCCATTCTTCCTACGAGCCCCTACGGTTTTGATTGTATTACCCACTTTTGTGGCTAGTAGCTGGAATTTAATGAATGTAACAATTTCGGCTATTTTCTATTTACTTGAAAACCCTAGACGCTATTATAATATCATCAGATTTCCTATCAAATGTTTGGTTAGCGTAAGGTAAAAACTTTCCCATGTTTATGTGTGGGAAGTCTTACGTGATACCTTTCTTTCAAAAGGTTTTTAAAAGTTAAGCAACTTTAACCCATTTACTCACACCGGACCCATGTCTGACTTGGAGTTTATTCTGTTTTTCTTAAACTCTTGGGTACTCAAATTTTTACGAGTAGCCAAGGGATTCAGGTTAGCTTTGACGAATACTGGAGGAGTTATGGAGCAGGAGGCTTCAGCGCTTGTAGTTATATGTATTTTTCCGCTGTGTCGTATCTCTGTGATATATGTGTTGTATTTGAGTTGTATAATAGAAAGACTTGTATAACTGTCTATCCTATGTTGTTGTATCTGAGTAACTCTGATATGTAATAAACTATGTAATAGTTATGTTATATATTATATTTTGTTTCGTTCCGCTGTGAGATTCTGATTTTGTTGAGTTCTTTTCTTCTATCTATTCTATTTCTACCTCTTTCTTTCTTTTAAATGATGCGTCTTTATGTAGAATGGAAGGCGGGTCATTTTAAGTTTCCATTATTCATGAGGAATCCATCCATATTGCTCGGTCGAATGGCTCACTCCTTTACGGGCCGCCATTTTTGGATCTACTCCCAACATGAGCCAACAATAGAAGATTCTAGCTTTTTATCATGTTGTTACATCGAACCTGATACTAATGAGCCAACACCTCCAACACAACATATAGAGCATCCTCTACCTGCCTTGAAATTTTCACATCCATCCCATGTAGTGTGATAACTTGGTGCTGAGTTATAGATATAACTTGGTGCCGAGTTATGCACTTAACCAATTATTAGCTACCTTCCTTTCCATGCCTCTAGTACTATTTTCCAGGTGCTTTAGACCCCGACTCATCGCTCCTTGATAAATGGCCCCCATATTCTAGTTCTAGAGATAACTCAGAGCCTAATCTAAAGTCCCATCTTCTAGTTCTAGAGATAACTCGGCCCTTAATACAACATTTAGCCAAAATTTCCTGCATCTCGCTATAAAACAACTCCTTGGACCAAGATCTATCCAAAATGCAAGAGACCGACTCGTAGATCTTTCCCCTATAGCTCGGTGCTGACTCATCGTGATAACTCGGTGCTGAGTCTTTCCTTCCACTCCAAATGAGGTGTGACTTATCCCACAACTTCCCACCATGCTCTAGAGCTCATCCACCAAGTTTCGTCCAATTCTGACCAACTTAGCCTTCGATCCACTCAATTCTCCAACCTATCTTTCAATACATGCACAACACTAACAAACATTATCAAAGCATAACATCCTAACATGTCATAACAAGCTATTTCATACATTCAAACATGCAACTCATAGAGATAAGATACACAACTTAATTTCTAACATAGACCTGCATATAGCATGAATATATAAACATAAATTAAGGTGATTTCTAATCAATCTATATCATATGCATGAATTAGCGTGTCATTAAAGTTAGAAAAGGTTTTTATGGCCGAAAATTAATTTAAAACATGTTAAATCCTATAATTCTACTATATAAACATGCATGGCATAGTTAGAAGGCATAAACCACTCACCAATTATCCAATTCAACCAATTTGTGTGCATGTGTAATTCGAACAGCAAGAAAAGCACTCCAAATCAAGAAAATCGATGATCTCTATCATCTTGTTGAGGATTTAATTTCTAATCCATAATCAAGTTTGATTTAAAGAGAAATTTGGATGAATTGGGATGAACCTAAGGCTAATTAGGGTTTAGACCTGATTTGAAATGAGAAGGAAAAGTTCTATTATGACTCCTACTGTTCCTTTTTAGAATAATATATAGTTAGACTAATGAGCCAACTATTGGGCTTCATTAATTACATACTAATTCTGACCAATAGCTATTAAAATTTAAATTATCCATAACTGTAAGCACGTTTTTCTATTATGACCACTCTACAAAATGGGAAACCATCATCATGAAGTAATGGAACTAGTTTGAGACACTAATTCGACCCATATCAAAAGTTATTGCCCAAATGAGGTTTTTAGGGTCAAAATGGTCACATAGAAATTAAGAAAAAGTTATAGGCATGAAAAATCTCCCTAGGAGTCATATTCCAAGATTATCATATGACCCTATATGAATAAAACAAAAATATGTTACGATCGTCCAATACGTAAAATACGGGTCGTTCCAGTTCACTTGCACCTCGAGCTCTCTCTACTCTCTAGATGCTAACCTCCTTAATGGCATCACTATCGGTTTGGAATCTTTAACTAAATCAATACGGAACTCAATCTCCTTATGCTGCGTAAGTATGGTCACCTCCTTAAATACGTCTAGGTGCTCCCTAGTAATAGACATTGATGATAACTCATCGTGTGGGATATCGAGCGAATATATAAAACTGACCATCATGTCATCATCCGGTAGACAGTCTACACTACCGTCCACTCACCATCTACCACTGTTGTCACCAATGACTTCTCATAATCCACCATTACTCCATATCTATGAAGCCATTCCATCCTTAAAACAATGTCAAACCTAATAAAACCCAAAACAAAGCAATCACAATCAAAAGAACATCCATGACTCGATAAGAACAAACCACAACAAACCATACACAGGCTAGTAGAGCCTCCAACATGGTTCGTCTAAATCAAAGGTCTGCCAACAATTTTAGGTTTCAATCATAATCTATCTACCAAGTCACTATGTACGAAGTAACATGAAGCCCCGATATCAAATAAAATTCATACAGAAACATCATAAATGGAAAGCATACATTGGATAACGATGCCTTTCCCTTCCTCTTTCATCGATGGAATATTCGATGAAGTCGGAACAACATTTATACCATTTTCTTTCACCACCTATTTTTGCCTCATTGGCTCTAGAAAGTCCTTCTGAATATGCCTAATGTAGGATCGATTTCACCCTAGAGGGGGGTGAATAGGGTGATAGTGTTAATTATAAAAATTAATTGCGGAAGCTTATAAACTAATATTAACACAGATCACAGAATATTACCAGCACAGAAATAAATAGCAGAATAATAAAATGCAGAACAGAACAACATAGAATTTACCCAGCTTTGGCAAAACCCTGCCTACGTGTTGCCCCCAAGGTTTCTACTAGAAATTAGAAAGTCCCTCGCTTACACACGTAAACTCGCTATACCCGCTATTGACTATCCTAACTCTACGCTCAAAACCCTGGCCATAACTCAACCACCGAGTTGCGAATTTCCAAACTACGACACGTAGTTTGTACCCTAGTCACACGACTAGAAAATTAAACGGTTTAAAAAAAACAAATTAAAAAACAATTAAAATTAAACCCTAATTAAAAATTTAAAGCCCTTAATAAAAACTCTTTTAGAAAATAGGCCGGCCCCCTTTGTAATTCGACCCGTCTCTTTTATTTCTTCGTTCGTAATGGCGGTCGTTCCTCTTGCAAATTTAGGGCTTCGTCCCTGATCCAAATTAGGGCTTTCGAAGTGCCGACAATATGTTGATTGATTCGATGATTATTCACGTGTTGCCTTGATCGATTGTTGCTCACTTCGGCTGCTTCGTTGATCGAATTCTTTCCTTGATTCGGTATGTAATTATTTGCTTTTGCTTTATTGATTTTATGCTTTTTGGAATTCGATACTTTGCCGATGATGATCTTAGGGTTTATATAGGATTCGAAATCCTATTTTTGCGTTCGTATAAAATTGTTTGAATTCGTCTTCGGCCGTTTGATTTCACTTTGATGTTTGAGATGTATCTGACTTGTTCAATATGAATATGCTTTCGTTGCTTGATGGTCATGTTGTTGATTCGTGACTTGGTCAATTACATTTGCTACCACGGTTTTGATTTTGTGACTTCTGTATACTACGGCTCTGACCATTTTTTGTGTTCATCTCTGATAGCACTTTCCAGTTGAGTTCGAGTTGTTTTAATGTGATGTTTACACTTGTCTTCATATGCCCTTGACTTTGTTATACCTTGCTGTGCATTGCATTGATGATTTTGTTTATGCTATAATCTTGTTCATCCCTCTTGTATACCTGGTGTATCACGGTCCACATGACACTGGTCTTGATACTGTTGAACACAGCACTCCTATGCTGTTGGCCACTGACCTCTGGTCAGTTTTTGTATTCGTCCCTGAGCATTTCTGATCTGCAGCTTTGTTCGTATGTTCATACATTACTCTATGTAGCTCATTGTGTAGTGTGCTTCGAGTTGTGTACTCGAGTGTGGTCTGTGCATTTCTTTTTCATGCTGTAGCTTGATTCATGTATACATTCATGAATTCTCTAGTTGACTTCCTACAGTTGCATACACTTTGTCATTCTGGCCTTGAACCTGTACTTGTAGTTGTTCAACCTGGTTTTGATACTTGCAGTTGTATCACTTGATATTCATTCCTGTAGTTTGCATTCATGTACTTGCTGTCGTAGATGTTGCACTGCTTCACCACTGTTCTTTGCATTTGTACATATGAATGAGCTCACTGTTGTTTGTACCTGTGCATATATGTTTACTGTGGTCCATGTTGTTGCTTGAGTCCCTGTTGCCTTGCTTCTGACCATGTTGCACAATTTCTGGCCATTCTTGTTGCCTTGAGTCTGTGCACTGGTGGTCTTCATATTTATCTGGGTCGTCACTTATGTTTGCACTGCTTTACATCTTGTAGTTTGCTTTGGTCTTGAGCATTGTCGTGTCATTGAGCATTGTTTTTTTATTGGTTCATTTGATATGTTGTCCACCTGAGTTTGAGCATTTGCACATTTGTTCACCTGCACTTGTTACTTCTGTTCACCTGTATCATGCTTGGCTTTGCGGTTAATCCTGTTGCACTTTGGTCTGCTGTCATGTTTGCTGTCCACTGCAGTTTGTGTTGCTCACCATGTTGCTCATACATGTTTTCATTCACTTGAGTCTTGTGATTTACATATATGTGCATATATACAGTTGCTCGGTTCTTGATTGTTTCAGTATTCATGTTGTTGTGCAGTAGCTGTGGTCTTTGTTGTTGTAGCATGCACTCGTTGTTGTTTCCAGTTGTACTTGAATCTCTTGGCACTGCTGTTAGCTTTGGTGTATGTAGCTTGGTTCATGTGTTGCATTGCAGTTGATTCATTTGCATGCTACTGATTGGTCTGACCTGAACTTGGTTCACTTCATGTTGATTTTTGAAATTTCACTTGAGTTGAATCCAGTTTCAAAAACTCGGGTTTGACCTTGTGCTTGAGTCGTGATTTTGAATATATTGCACGTGAGTTGAACCCGGCTTTTCATTTGGGTTTGACCTGTGCTCACCTGTCCCTGTAGCATTATCAAGTGTATATATCGGTGTGCACGGCCTTGTGGCATATACGGTGATACACTGTGTATGTCACAAGTTGTTCGTGTATGATGAATTCAAATTTAATGATGACGAACAACCCAAATAACTGAGGCAAATATTATTTTCAAAATTCATCTTTTATTTTATATTGCAAAAATATTTTATTTTCAATTTTACTGCATTAGTGAATATTTTTGCAGATTGCTCAGATGCTGGATTCAAACCGGAATGAAGTTAAAGATAAAAATAAGAGTGTGAGTGATATGTAGTGAGGTTAAATGTAAATGTAAAATAGTGCTGTAATTGAATTTGTATCAAAGTTGTATAGTGAATAGTGAGAGCTTGAATTTGTACAATTCGAAATTGTAATAAATATTTATTTGAATAAAATATTCGTTTGAATTCAAATTCCGTGTTATTTATTTTATTCAGCAAATATTTATTTAATCTGTGAAAAATAAAATAGTATATTATCAAATACATTTAAACGAATGTATATATGTTTATTATCATCAAACAAAAATCATATAAGCGCATATTCAACAATCTCCCCCTTTTGATGATAACAAACATATATTTAAGATTTTGAATATATTAAATGTATTTTATCATTGATATGCTCTAATTGCTCCCCCTATTTAAATGCTTCCTCTCTACACAAAGCTCCCCCTACAAATATGCATACAATTAAATAATATGCAAATGAGCCTAGATGCAAATGGAAAATATTTGACCTTTGCTTGATTTTATTTGACAAAATCTTAACTTTTCTCTCCCCCTTTTGTTATCAGCAAAAGAATAATAGTGCTAGAGAAAATAGAGATAAAGTGATCGATATTAATCCAACATTAAAACTCAATTGAATATACATATTAAATTTCAATAAAAAATCAAACAAAAATCATAAATATTTTGTTAGGCGCATATTCCACTTTTAGAATGATGGAAATGATGTCATCATATAAAACCATATAGTTGTGTCTATTTGTGGTATATTTATATCAGGAATTTGAATATCTACTAACCATGCATAACCGTTAGGACTTTTAAATGAGATTAGTAGTATTCCAATTTTATTTTTAAAAAAATGAATTCAAGTATCTTCTAACCACGCATAACCGTGAGGACTTTTAAATGGGATTAGAATCAACTTGTTTATTTTAAAAATCAACTTTTGATATGCGTTCCATACATGCATAACCGTGAGGACTTTTAAATGAGCATGGAAGCACATAACAAATTCCAAGTAATTCACCCATGCATAACCGTGAGGACTTTTAAATGAGAGTGAATACTTTGGTATTTATTATCATGATTATTATTATTATTATTTAAAAAAAATGTAAAAATGAAAAACGAACGATTCCTGTTTAAAGTACCACATATTGACAAACTATATAGAATTTTGATGAGTGATGGTTGTTAGAAATATGATAGATATAGAGATGGTCATGGAATTTCTTTTACCAACAAAAAGTTTTATAACTCTTATTTAAATTTCTAAAGAAATTTATTAATTATACCATCTCAAGTCATAATATTTGATCAATATTAACACTCATCACTTTTTCAATCACTATTTTTCTTTTCGATAAACATTAGGGAGTCAGATTAGTCAAAATAGTCATTTAAAATCAAATTCAAAAATAATTATGAAATTAATTTTTCAAAAATGACTAATCTGAAAATATGGTCTAAAATGATTTTCTCCAGGGGGTTTTAAAAGAAAATTTTCTGCTATTTGAAAATTATTTGAAATGAAGAATATGCAGATATTTTCTTTGAAAAATGATGCAGTTACTAAATGTCTCAAAAATCACGTTCAACTAGTAATTTTTCTATCAACTAGATTACCAGTGTAATCTGCATCTGAATTTCTCTTTCATTCAAAATCATCATTAATTGAATTTGATTGACCAACCCATGAAGTGTGCACCAAAAATTTCAAACTCAATTTTAACCAGCATTTCAAATGACATTCTTTTGAAATTGAATTGAAGCCGTGTAAATAATCAAAAACCGTGAATATAGAGTTAGCCATATTATAACCAAATATATTATCATCTAACAAAACGCTATTATTAATCCAAATTAATATATATGAAGTAATTCAAAGAATCTAGAGAATTTTATAGTGTTTTTGGCATAAGAATATAATTGGCCAACTATTTTGAATAAATCAGAATCATCATCTTTTCATCATCTCAATATTGGCTGATTTTAATTCAGAGTATGGTGCAGATTATCACATTTAATATATCGTTCAAATAAATATACCTTTACCTGTTTTACCTTTACGATATTTTTTGTTGTTGTCCGTTGTGATTCTGTCACCTTTAAACTAGGCTAAGGAACTTTGCTTCGTCGTCCGTTGTGTTTCTGGAACAGCCAAAAATTCAGAGAACACTATTGTTGTTCCTTAGCCTGCCACCACACCTACACGATGAAAGATTTATGTGACCTATTTGTTTTTATAGGTCCATGATTGTTAGTGGCAGAAAATTTTGAAATTTTTTTTTGTAAAGACCCAAAACTATTTATAATTGTTCCCTTCGGCACCCAAATTTGTTTAACTTTGAGAGATTTTATATTTGTGCCTTTTGGAACCCAAATCTGTATAGTTTTCACATGTTTGGGTCTATACCAACAATTATTGTGATCGTGTCCAAATTTTCTACAAATTGTGCACATAGAATTAACTTGATTAATATTGTTTTCAACAATTTTCGAATTATTATATCCAAGTCCTTGTCTAACCGTATTAACAGTTTGCTTTCCTAATAGCATATTCAACGATTTTTCACTTTTTGAAAATTTATCTAAAGTCGTTGACAATTATTGAACTTGTGTTTTGAGAGATTCATTTTCGTTTAACAATTGTGTGCACTTTTTAATAGAATTCTCTCTCCTAGTATTTTCATTTCCTTTAAAATCAGAATTTCATTTTCAAGTGATTTTATATTGATTTCTAATTTTTTAATTTCCTCTTCGAATGTTGGACACTTATCACACTTAGGGATTCTACGTTGATAGTTCTTAACTAATTGATCAAATTGTTCATTGCATTCTATCAAAATATCCTTTTGAGATTCAAGTTTGGCATATTTTTTCCTAAGTCGTTCAAAACAGCCATTTACTTCGTGGAAATAAATAAGTAATTCAGAGTGAGTAAGTTTTGATACCTCGCTTGGCTCGTCATTGTCGCTATCAGTTATATTCCCTTGAAGGCACATATCTGCTTTCTCACTTTCACTGCTAGAACTTTGATTATCTTCATCACTTGTATTCCACGTGGCTGCAAAACTTTTCCGTTTTGATTTCTTTTTAAAGTCGCGTCGATTTCGAGGACAATTGGGCTTGATGTGTCCGGGTTGGTTGCACTTATGACAGATGATCTCCTGTTCTTCTGTGTAGTCAAGTGCTTTGCCTATTCTGCTTTTCAATTCATGATTTCGAGCTGGATTTCCGTAATTGCGATTCCACCTTTTGAATTTCTTTATTAATAGCGCCAGCTCTGCTGCTCCATCATCATCATCATCGTTATCATCATCACTTTCTGTTGTTCCTTTGAGCGCTATTGATTTCTTTCGAGTATCTCCTCCTTCACGTTCTTCCTTGAATTTCATTTCTAGATCATAAGTGGTGAGATTTCCGATGAGTTCTTCGACTTTCATTTGTTTCAAATCTTTTGATTCTTGGATGGCAGTCACTTTTGCTTCAAATTTTCGTGGAAGGACTCTAAGGATTTTTCGGACTATCTCCAACTCTGTGTATGATTTTCCAAGAGCTTTCGATTTGTAAACGATATTGGAAAGTCGTCCATGCATCGCTTTGACATTTTCTTCCTTCGCCATTGTGAAGTTCTCGTATTCGCTGCTTAGCATGGCAAGGCGAGATTCTTTGACTTGAGATGTTCCTTCGTGAGTCACTTCTAGTGTGCCATATTTCCTGTGCAGTTAGACAATGTGAGACACGATTAAATTCAAATTGATCCAATGAACAGATAATAGAATTCATAGCTTTAGCATTGGTATTTTGTAATTTATTTTTTAGTTCTGTCCATTGTTCCTTTGGTTTCTCTATTTACTGATTATCTACAGTTATAGTTGGTATTCTATAACCTGTCTCAACAATATTCCAAGCGTCAATGGTTTTCAGAAAGATTTCCATCCTATTTTTCCAATAAGCATATTCACCATTGGACATTGGTGATCTAACTATGGATTGACCCTCTGCAAAAGCATTATTAAAAGAAGCCATTTTAAAAATTCAAATTTTTAAAACAAAAACTGATTTTTTGAAAAAAACGAATTTTTAAAAAACAAATGATGACTTCTATTCCTAGCTCCGATACCACTTGTAGGATCGATTTCACCCTAGAGGGGGTGAATAGGGTGATAGTGTTAATTATAAAAATTAATTGCGGAAGCTTAGAAACTAATATTAACACAGATCACAGAATATTACCAGCACAGAAATAAATAGCAGAATAATAAAATGCAGAACAGAACAACACAGAATTTACCCAGCTTCGGCAAAACCCTGCCTACGTGCTGCCCCCAAGGTTTCTACTAGAAATTAGAAAGTCCCTCGCTTACACACGTAAACTCGCTATACCCGCTATTGACTATCCTAACTCTACGCTCAAAACCCTGGCCACAACTCAACCACCAAGTTGCGAATTCCCAAACTACGACACGTAGTTTGTACCCTAGTCACACGACTAGAAAATTAAATGGTTTAAAAAATACAAATTAAAAAACAATTAAAATTAAACCCTAATTAAAAATTTAAAGCCCTTAATAAAAACTCTTTTAGAAAATAGGCCGGCCCCCTTTGTAATTCGACCCGTCTCTTTTATTTCTTCGTTCGTAATGGCGGCCGTTCCTCTTGCAAATTTAGGGCTTCGTCCCTGATCCAAATTAGGGCTTTCGAAGTGCCGACAATATGTTGATTGATTCGATGATTATTCACGTGTAGCCTTGATCGATTGTTGCTCACTTCGGCTCCTTCGTTGATCGAATTCTTTCCTTGATTCGGTATGTAATTATTTGCTTTTGCTTTATTGATTTTATGCTTTCTGGAATTCGATACTTTGCCGATGATGATCTTAGGGTTTATATAGGATTCGAAATCCTATTTTTGCGTTCGTATAAAATTGTTTGAATTCGTCTTCGGCCGTTTGATTTCACTTTGATGTTTGAGATGTATCTGACTTGTTCAATATGAATATGCTTCCGTTGCTTGATGGTCACGTTGTTGATTCGTGACTTGGTCAATTACATTTGCTACCACGGTTTTGATTTTGTGACTTCTGTATACTACGGCTCTGACCATTTTTTGTGTTCATCCAGTTGAGTTCGAGTTGTTTTATGTGATGTTTACACTTGTCTTCATATGCCCTTGACTTTGTTATACCTTGCTGTGCATTGCATTGATGATTTTGTTTATGCTATAATCTTGTTCATCCCTCTTGTATACCTGGTGTATCACGGTCCACATGACACTGGTCTTGATACTGTTGAACACAGCACTCCTATGCTGTTGGCCACTGACCTCTGGTCAGTTTTTGTATTCGTCCCTGAGCATTTCTGATCTGCAGCTTTGTTCGTATGTTCATACATTACTCTATGTAGCTCATTGTGTAGTGTGCTTCGAGTTGTGTACTCGAGTGTGGTCTGTGCATTTCTTTTTCATGCTGTAGCTTGATTCATGTATACATTCATGAATTCTCTAGTTGACTTCCTGCAGTTGCATACACTTTGTCATTCTGGCCTTGAACCTGTACTTGTAGTTGTTCAACCTGGTTTTGATACTTGCAGTTGTATCACTTGATATTCATTCCTGTAGTTTGCATTCATGTACTTGCTGTCGTAGATGTTGCACTGCTTCACCACTGTTCTTTGCATTTGTACATATGAATGAGCTCACTGTTGTTTGTACCTGTGCATATATGTTTACTGTGGTCCATGTTGTTGCTTGAGTCCCTGTTGCCTTGCTTCTGACCATGTTGCACAATTTCTGGCCATTCTTGTTGCCTTGAGTCTGTGCACTGGTGGTCTTCATATTTATCTGGGTCGTCACTTATGTTTGCACTGCTTTACATCTTGTAGTTTGCTTTGGTCTTGAGCATTGCCGTGTCATTGAGCATTGTTGTTTTATTGGTTCATTTGATATGTTGTCCACCTGAGTTTGAGCATTTGCACATTTGTTCACCTGCACTTGTTACTTCTGTTCACCTGTATCATGCTTGGCTTTGCGGTTCATCCTGTTGCACTTTGGTCTGCTGTCATGTTTGCTGTCCACTGCAGTTTGTGTTGCTCACCATGTTGCTCATACATGTTTTCATTCACTTGAGTCTTGTGATTTACATATATGTGCATATATACAGTTGCTCGGTCCTTAATTGTTTCAGTATTCATGTTGTTGTGCAGTAGCCGTGGTCTTTGTTGTTGTAGCATGCACTCGTTGTTGTTTCCTGTTGTACTTGAATCTCTTGGCACTGCTGTTAGCTTTGGTGTATGTAGCTTGGTTCATGTGTTGCATTGCAGTTGATTCGTTTGCATGCTACTGATTGGTCTGACCTGAACTTGGTTCACTTCATGTTGATTTTTGAAATTTCACTTGAGTTGAATCCAGTTTCAAAAACTCAGGTTTGACCTTGTGCTTGAGTCGTGATTTTGAATATATTGCACGTGAGTTGAACCCGGCTTTTCATTTGGGTTTGACATGTGCTCACCTGTCCCTGTAGCATTATCAAGTGTATATATCGGTGTGCACGGCCTTGTGGCATATACAGTGATACACTGTGTATGTCACAAGTTGTTCGTGTATGATGAATTCAAATTTAAATGATGACGAACAACCCAAATAACTGAGGCAAATATTATTTTCAAAATTCATCTTTTATTTTATATTGCAAAAATATTTTATTTTCAATTTTACTGCGTTGGTGAATATTTTTGCAGATTGCTCAGATGCTGGATTCAAACCGGATTAAAGATAAAAATACGAGTGTGAGTGATATGTAGTGAGGTTAAATGTAAATGTAAAATAGTGATGTAATTGAATTTGTATCAAAGTTGTATAGTGAATAGTGAGAGCTTGAATTTGTACAATTCAAAATTGTAATAAATATTTGTTTGAATAAAATATTCGTTTGAATTCAAATTCCGTGTTATTTATTTTATTCAGCAAATATTTATTTAATCTGTGAAAAATAAAATAGTATATTATCAAATACATTTAAACGAATGTATATATGTTTATTATCATCAAACAAAAATCATATAAGCGCATATTCAACACCTAAGCCTGTTGTAGTTGCAACATTTCTTCCCCTTAGCCTTGTAGTCTCTTCTGTAGTGGCCCTAGTCACCATAGTTGTAACCAGTGAGTAAGGTATTACTCATTTTCTAGCCACCTTTATTCTAAATTTGCTTCCTCTTATTGTTCCACTTCTTCTTGTCTCCCCCGCTCAATTGCATCTTTGTGCTCTCCTTTGGGAACAATATGCCTCAACTGTAGGTAAAAACTCTCATGCGTTAGATCCTTCTAAACAAACATCTCAAAAGTCTTGTCAATATGACTCACGAGTTTCTCCCATGTAGTCATTCAAGCCAATAAGCAACTTCTCATTCTTCTTCAATGGAGTGTCGATAAAGGACATCCCATATTTCAACAAGGCATCGAACTTTGCAACATACTCGGAGATGGTTATATCTCCTTGCTTCCAATCAATGAAGAACAAAATCGACTACTGAGCTACCGGTATAAACTTCTCCTCGAATCTGGCTTTGAATAAATCCCATGTGAATTGGTCCTCAGGAGCGACCATCAGAGCATTCCATCAGTTCATGGCTTGACCTTGAAGTTGTTGGGAAGCCAATCGCATTTTCATAGCATTATCCCGCTCTAAATCATCGAAGAACCTCTCATAGGTGTCAAGCCAATCCTGCACCTCCATTGCCAACTCTATTCCTTAGAATGGTAACCACCAAGACTAGCAAAGTTCTTATTTAGCTTAGCAAAATCGGCTCTAGTATCCCGCATTAGAGCACCACCATTAATAGCAGCATTTGGAGTGGCTACTTAAGCATTTTGTAGCATGCTCCAGATCATGGTATTAAACATGGTTTGTGAATCATGATTAACATCTCCTGAGCCAACTCCTTCTATGACTCTAGAGATGGAGATCCTAGCGGCATTCCTTGTTAGATGACTAATTCTTCAATATGTGATAAGGATAAAATCAGTCTCTTTATAAGGAATCCCACTTAAGTAGTACTCGTGTGTACAGTGCGACTTACATACTATATACTCCTACATAGTTTTGAAAACCAAAATATATAATAAGTATGTTCTCTAGTATATATAAGCACACAGTCTCGATTCGGTATAGGATAAGAACTCTTATCTTATCTCTATTGGATCACGGTATCCCTTAGGTTAAACTATGCAACCTAAGCTCTGATACCAAATGTAACGACTGCCCTACACCACAGATACCCAATATACATGTATATTGTGCTGTAGTGGTGCCCGATCGATGCAAGACAACCGATAAGGTTGTAAATAAAGTAAAACAATCATAGAATGTGTTGGATATCTCATTTCATTAAATAAAATATAATATTCAACATCTTAGATATAAAACATGCAAGACAATAAATAAGTGAATGAATCGCAGAATCAGTGTGCACAAATCCACTTGGTATATTGCATAAGAAACAAAGGTATACATCAAATAATAACTTGTAAATAATTATCTCTATATAATAAAGGCACTAGCAAACTCCATAGTGATATGCAGTTCAATAGCAAATAAGTGTAGTAATACGAGAGTGTGACCTCCTGTCTATCCTCATTCTAGCTCCACGTGCTCATCAGACCTGATGTCCTTAATTTACTCATTTAAGAGCACCCAGAGTAATAGGAAGCAAAGTATAAAACTTCAAGTTAAACAATAGTCTGGTGTAAGCAGTAGTAAACCTCTAAATACTAATAAATCACTATAATACGACAAATGGTATAAAGAGTCATACCTGACCTGTCCCTGTATCCACAGAGCTAGCACATACACAAGATATATGCTACCCTACATCATAGTCATCATGGGTATACTGTACATCAAAGTACTAAGGGATGTCTAAATATATACATCAATAATATCGGCATCATGTGACATCCCTAAGGTGATAAACAATCAAACAAACACAACGTCCATCATCAATTCTTGTGTTCACTCACTCAATGTGTTGGATATAAAGTCATTCACCAACCCATCATTGTTAAAGACTAGACTATCCATCATGATAGTGCATCCTAGTTCCTCGGTACTCGAATCCATGCCACTCAATCGGCTATGAACTAAACCAACCATCATGTCAGTCTGAGATAAATAAACATCATATCTAGAATAAAGGGCAATCGCACTCTAGAAACCATCAAATCCCCATTATACACCCCATCTCATGAATACCTTACGAACCTTCGAGTTTCAACTATCCCTTTGCACATGTCATCTATAGAAGAGTACATTCTGGAACAGATCTCACGACTTCCATCATGAATTCATCGTGGTAGGGACGATTCTCAACAGTCATCATCAATCATAGAATACCATCAAGTGTCATGTAGCCTTCCTCTTATAGTTCTCTTAATCTAAACTCATAGTATTCTATGTGCATCTCCAAGCATAACTATCCATCATCGAAATCGTCACTTCCCTTCACGGAATCATCATTATTGAATCACAGGCCATCGTCGTCAAAAATTTCCAATAAACCTATGGTTTGGTACCAACCTCTATTCTTAGCCATATTTGGCTTTCATGAGTTTGAGTATCACACATCTAAGACTCGAACCAAACTCCATCACGTCTCGAAGCATGCGTATGGAGACTCGAAACAAACGAATGAAGACTCGAAGTGCAACTCCCCTATGCCAAACCATCACTACCGACCCATGCCTACCCCAATCCTTCACTTCGCCAACTAGGATATATGTCTTCATGCCCTTATAAAAGTTCAACCTCAACACCAATTGATGACCATGGATCGATACGGATCCATGGGCATCGACCCTGACTTAGAAAAAATTCAACTTCCTCTACTCCACTAGCCCATACCTCAAAGTAATCCTTTTCACATCTTAAAGCACCCTTACCAAAACTCGTAGCATGCTCTCTAAAACTTGAAGCAATCAACTACTGATCCAATACATAAAGCGATCCCACCCACTCCATTAGCCCATACCTCTAAGTGATCCTTCTCATGGCTCACCAAAACTCAAAGCATACTCCCTAAAACTTGAAGCAAGCAACCACTAACCCAATACTTAGAGTGATCCATCCATCCTCTTCGCAACTCCAAGTACTTCCTCTAAACTCAAAGCAAACCATCCCTTCATTCGAACATGCCTTGAAGCAACCTAATACCAATCCATAGCCTTCAAAATCACCACTGACCCATTATTAAACAACCATGACTCGAGCACACGAACTCCAAATGACTTGCAATTTGAAATGTAGCCTTTTAAGGCCGTCTTTGTTGCCCCATATCGATCGCACCTCATTTGGACCAATAATCATTGATATCGATCCTTCTATACCGATCCTTAAGTTATTCCTAAAACTAAATTGCCATTCAAGTAGTGTTTCAATCATTCAACCAATATGTATTTAAACAATCATCATATATAGCATATCCTAACAAGCATACATCCATACATATTAAAGAAAAGCCTAAAACTATGGTAGTATCCATAAGAACAAAGGATCCATAAGAACACTAATTTATTAATGTAACGACCGGTAGAACCGACCTGTTCAAAGCTAATAATAAACTACAAATGTCCAATCCAAAACCAAACGAAAAGACAGATAGTCATGAGAAAGAAAGAAGAGAGAAGAAGTAAAGAGACCAAGAAGAGAGAAAGAAACTAAAATAATCATAGAATCCCACAATCGTAGCGGAACAACATATAATGTAATATCAGTGATCTTTACAAAACAGAAACTGCAATGTACATATATCCATCAGAGTACAACAATCAAACATTAATCATCGGCCTAGACAATTATAGTGACCTGTACTTACAAATGCTTATAATATAAATAATAATGCAGCGGAAAATTGAACATATATGTGAATACGACCTGAAGACCTCCAGCTCATCTGCTGAAGTCCAAAGCATCCAATTCTAAATCTGTAAATATACTCGGTCTGACCCGAGCATTGAAAGGAAAGAACGCTCAGATCAGTCTGCTAAACCAGCATGAGAAAACACATCTCAACTAAAATTTTAAAGTTAAAAAACTTTTCTTTATCAAAATAAAGATATCTCGTAAGACCATGTCCATACATAAACACAGACGGATTTTTATCTTACGATAACCAAAACATTTTATATCAAATCCTGTAATATTATACTAGTGTCTAGTATACGAATAATATCAATCATAGCCGAAATTGTTACATTGATTAAATTCCAGCATACTAGCACAATTGTGGGTTCTACAAACAAAATGGCAGGCACGTAGTGGAGAATGGATTTCCATACAAATAACCAGGTGAAGGGACTACCATTCAACAGTACAACTCTAGAGGAATGTACCGAGGCCCAACTGATGGTCGTCTACCTACACAAGACTGGCCTACCTCTAACTAGATAGTACCGAATATGTCATCACCTCAGTCGTTACCAACCTATCTGACGGCTCTCATAGCATACATCCACAATAATTTAAAACCCGAACGTCATAGTGGGAATAAATATATCTAGAAGGGGATGATCATATCCTAATGGTTGCGAATCACATAGCCTTGCCACATCTGTCATGTTTCGGTCATTTTCGAGTATAAGTCCTGAGGTCACGTTTACCTTTCACATAGCACATATCCTTTCCTTTTTGAATGCCACATTGTCATTCCTTCGATCATTATTGATTTTCACAAATATACAACCTCTAAGCTTGTACGTCTCAGAGAAGGGTGTTAATATAAAAGAAGTTGTCTTCTCAACAACCAAACAGAATTATATTTATAAAAGTCAACTATGTAATCTCAAAATGCAAGGTCAAACATCCATCTATACAAGTTGTCCATGAACATGACAAACCAAAGACACTCTCCTACCATATCCTGTCAGAAATCACACCTAGAATTATTAGCGATTAGTCCTTGCATTGGATATTTCACAACGGCGAGACCACTACTACTATATGTATATTGGGAGTTTATCCCCAAATGATCAACAAGAAGCCCTTCATTATGAAGATCCCAACTATCAATGTCTTCCAAACCTATACATTCGAGTGCATATACGTTGGTCCGAAGTGGTTTTCGGATAAATCTGACCTCGATCTCTCCAAATCAACAACGATAAAGTGGCCAAATATTTGATAGTCTGTTATTTAACTATCAAAGCAACAACAATATCTAGCACCAAGCAATCACTAGGCCCATTTAGTAAATCTTTTCTTAATCAAATCACTTTCCAAATATTTACTTCAAATTATCTTTGAAAAAGATATATTCCCAAAACCATTTCAATGTTTCAATATTGGAAAACATTTCCATATACTTATATTAATGATATAAGAATATTCACAAATCATTTCATTTTCAACACTTAGAAAACATCTCCATACACTTAAAAAAGAGCACATATAACAAATCTTAAGGAAAGTATACTTCAAAACTCAGTTTATTTGGGTTAAAATGAATGTCGTATAAAACATCGTTACGACAACCCAAAATACTAGTATAGAGATTTGATAAATTATATATATAAAAATACCATGTACTACATAGAATATTTTCTTTCGGATACGACAGCATTATATTCCATGCCTTCCTTACTTTCCTCGAAAACATCTATTACAATAATAGATGTTGAAATCTATGTTTTCGATACATATCACATTTTTAAAACATTTTAAAAACCATTAAATTCCATTTGAAATTATTACTTTCAAAACCTTTACTTTAAAAAGATAAATTACTTTTTAAAAACATTAACTCCATAAAAATATTTCTTTCAACATTTCTTCAAATAAAGATCCATATTTAAACATCAACATAAGTCATTTCCATATTTATAAACTATTTTTACAAAACTTCTTTCGAATTTATAAAACTTCTATTTTATAAAATTCCTTTATTTACAAAATTATATTTATAAATCCATTCTTTTATCAAAACTAATTTTACTATCAAAATCCAATTCTTTATAAACCAAATTTATTTATAAAATCCATTTACCAAAATAAATTTCAAATCCATTTACTAAACATTTATAAATTTTGGTTATAAATTTATTTCTTTATTTATAAAATATTACTTCTATAAATCTTTTATAAACTTATTCAAAAATCTCAATCAAGTATTTCTCAAAACTATAATTTTATCACACCAAAAACCATAATTATTATTTGTTTAAACAAATTCCTTCCTTTTAATAATTCAACGATTATTAAACATATATTCTTTCAAAATACTTCGAAGTTCTTTTCAAATCAAAAACATCATTTTTAGTATTTTAAAATACCAAAAATAAGGCCTAGTGCTACTAAAGCACTAAATAAGTCAAATCATATCAAAGACATCAACATCACATCCAATACATCATATATAAGCATATATATATATATATGTATGTATGTATGTATGTATGTATATATGAAAATAAAATCAACAGTGGTGAGGAATCTGGTTGGATCCCTCTAACTCGTCTCCCTACATCACATATTACATATAATCATAAAAATATAAATCAACTACTTCGAGATGAGATTCGTAGACTAAAAGTCATCAGCTCATATACGAGAACGTAACAGTCTGCTCTAATAGGTGGGAATACATCCAAACCAACTAATATACATAGTATAGCATCCAAACAAACAACAAACATCATATATAAAATTAATCCCACTTATATAAAAATATAAGCAAGTTATAGATGTGAGTTTACTCATAAAAATGCCAGAAATCGCCAAAGCGCTCCAGTATGAATTAAATTGAATGGTCGTCCAATTTAACTCAAAATTCCAACTAGCTCTAAATTTATCCAATCCCACTCCATAGCGTTGCACTCGCTGATACGAACGCAACACCACTTGTTGCGCTTGAAACGGACCTCGTACGAATAAGTTATGAATCCATTAACATTTGAATATCATTAAAATTTAATTAACTTAAATAATTAACATTCAAAACTTTACCCTTTTATCTATTTCCTTTCCCATGCTCGCGCACACGCACCCTCTTTTTTTGAACAAACGCACCAACAAAACGCCACACCGCTTGCCTCGCCTCGCCCCATAGTGCCGACGCGCCCTCCTCCGCGCGCGCATACTTGCAACAAAACCCACGTCTGTAGCTCGAGCACAAGCAATTTTCAGTCGTCTCAGTCGATGATAGCTTGATCCAACCGTTGGTTAAGCTTGTATGGTCATGCTCTACATTTCTCTAGTTGAAGTCGAAGGTTAATTCAGCCTCTAGAGGCTCCGATCATTGTCGATCGTTAGTTGATGAAGTGTTAATGGCGGTTGAAATTTTATTTAGGGTTATGGTTTGCAAATGGAGGAAATCTGAGGGCTATTTATACAAAATAAACTCGATACTATTCATCCATGAAAATTTCGAACTCCAAACGAAGCGTGCCGCCTGGTATTCTATATGTTATACCCCTATTTCGAACACAATGGAATGCATCGGGTGCAATTCCATCATATATAGAAGATAGCTTTTTAAAATCACATTATATTAATTAAAATTCTTTTAATTAATTTCTAAGCGTTTCGAACTCGCACGATCAAATGATATGCCCAATCGCCGTAAAACTCGACAGCATAAAATAATTCACTATTATGGATTCGATGAAACTAGTTTCATCGAAATCTGAGATAGTGACCAAAAAGGCTATTTTTACACATTAATTTAAAACGAGTAATTTCGGATTCTAGTTTGTTCACTTTTAAATTCAAATTAAAAGTTTACTAACTTCATTCTTATTCAAATAGATTTTAAATCGACTTAGAAATCATTTTTCATCCATATTAAACTCAAGATTCAATTATTCAAGCAATTTCAAATATTAAATTAAACAATTTATTATCCAACAAATCATTATACTTGAAATATAAGTTATTTAACTTACAAAATTAACTTTTCAAAATTTAAAATCAATTAAATATTCCAAATTTGAATGACTACAATTCTGGATTGTTACAATAAAACTTTTCCAAATCATTTGCAATTTACGTATGTTATTAAAGAGGGTTTAAAACGTATTTTAAATTTGAAAATCGTTAAAAAAATTCCATTCAACATCGTATAGTAGCTAATTAGTGAGTTGGGGCTTAATCTGTAGGATCGTTTTCACCCTAGAGGGAGGGTGAATAGGGTCTAAATATTGATGCGGAAATAAAAATAAACACAGAAAGTAATGCAGTAAAGATCACATACAATTTTACCCAGCTTCGGCAATAACCCGCCCATGTACTGCCCCTAAGGTTTCTACTAGAAATCAAGTAACCAGACGCTTACAAAACACGTAAACTCACGACATATGCTATCTTGATTAACCTAACTCTAAGCTCAAAATCCTGCCACAACTCCGCCATTGAGTTGCAAATTCTCAAACTACGCCATGTAGTTTGTACCTAGTCACACAACTAGAAATTTACAAAATTTTAAAATTGAAAGTTACAAATAAAAATAAAACTAAAAATCAAAACCCTATTTTTATAATTAAACCCAATACATAAAGAAAACACGGCCCAAGTAATAATTTGAGTAGAGACTATCTTCCCCTTATTATTATTTTTTGTTCGAATACTTTCTCCAGTCGTTCCTTTTGTTGCTCTTCAAAAAATTGAGTTTTGATGATTGAAGCCGCCGCTTGGAATTAGAAGTTCGAATTGATTGCTGGTATGCTCTTATTCTTCAATTAGCTTCGATGCTTCTTCGATTGTGTATGGTTGCTTCAATGTCGAGTTTGAATGGTATAAATTGGTATGTGTTTTTTACTTTATTTGCTCCGTTGATTTGCTTGAATTCGAACTCGATGATTATTTTGCCGATGATGATTTTGGTATTTATAGTGATTGAAACCCCTATAATTTGTTTCATATATTTTGGTTTGAATTCTTCAATTTCTTTGCTCGGCCATTCGATTCTTGCTTAAACTATTATGATGATCCGACTTGTTCATCTTTGATATATTTGAATCTTATTCCATTCTTTTGCTCCTATGACCTATTCATCGTTCACTGACTTGTTGGCATTTGAATTAGAGAAAATCTTGGCTTCTTGATTTAATTCACTTGATTTTGTTAAAAAAGCAACAGATAATGTTTGATTTTTAAACACTTTAACAGTGTTTTTCGTTTGACCATTTCATGATCCACGGCTTCACAATTTTTTCTATATTATGAAAATGTAAATTGCTGACCATTGACTAAATGCGCGAACTCTTGCATGCCTTATACTAGTTGAACATTGTGATTTTTCTTCGAGTTAAATTGTGATCTCCATGTATATACATATAAACATACATATATGAATGTATATATGTGTGTGATTGCTTTAGTACCTTGCCGACACCTCTGTTGCATACGCATACTGTGCTAGTTTTGTTTGGTGCACTTCAGTTATCTATGGCATCAATTATCGTTGTCACTATATATATATATATACATATATATCTGTGTGTGTGTGTGTGTGTACAAATGTGTATAGACATGTATATATGTATGCTGGTCGACTTTCATATTTCATTTCCTTGTATTTGAAACTGCTTCTTTTAAACTCCTATGCGCTTCGGTGTACTGACCATTGTCTTGTATTTATGCATGTAGTCCTTGTGCCAATTGAAATTTGGATGCATTGAAGTTTGATTGCATTTGTGTCTGGTCTGGTTTTGAACTTGTTTCTCTGGCTTGTTGTTTTGAGCATTCAGGTTAACTTTTGTTTATTGTTTTGCACTGTACATCCACACTGGTTTAGTTTCATGTTGATTGAGTCTCATGTGTGTATGTTGAATGCATGTACACATGTTATGTCTGAAGCTTTTACCTAAATGCATGTTGTATGTTGGTTTGTATATTTCTGATCTGGGTTCCTATTGAAGTCTTGTGCACTTTCTTTGATCTATTCACTCGAGTCTGGTTGTATGTTGTTTCTTGGTTGCATATACACATGTCTAAAGCATGTTAGCCCATTTGCATTCATGTTGTCGTGTTGTATGTTGCTTTGATCTTCATGTGTACATTTTGTGGTCCGCACTGTTTTGGTTGAGGTTATTGTCCTATTCATCTGCTTGCATATGTATCGGTGCATGTATGGTACACTTTGAAGTCTGGTGTGTATTCATGCCTCTGAATTATAATATGGTTTTGGTTAAGCTGCTATTTTGTTTTGTTTTTGCATTTCACCTATGTTAAATCCAGTCTCGAACTTGGGTTTGACCTTGTGCTCACATGTCTCTGCAATTTTAACAAGCAAGTGTATATCGGTATGCATGACCTTGTGGCATGTATAGTGATAACTGTGCATGTCACAAGTTGTTCATGTAAGATGAATTAAAAGAAATGATGACGAACAACCCAGATAACTGAGGCAAATAATATTTTCGTACACACTTCATTGTGTACTACAAAATATTTCTTTTTCAATTTTACTACGTCAGTGTTTATTTTGTAGATAGTTCAGATGTTGGATATAGTTTGGAACAAAGTTGAAAATAAAATACGAATGATGAATGAATTATGAAGTGAGGTGAAACATGTATGTAAAAATTGTATAGTGTTGTAATTGAAACTTGTATAGTGAGAGCTTAAAGTTGTACTATTCGAATTTGTAATAAAATATTTGTTTGAATAGAATATTTATATAAAGATGAATTTCGAGTTATCAATTTTCTTCAACAAATATTTATTTAATTGTGTGGAAAAATAAAATAGTACAATAACAAACACGTTTAAACAAATATATATATGTGTGTGTGTGTGTGTATGTTTATTATCATCAAACAAAAATCATATGTATTCTACATAAACCACCCACCTAAATCCAAAGTAATCAATCCAAGCCCAAAGACGCATGAACCTCGAGGTGAACAGCGGCACCAAGATAATTTCCAGCAACAAATCTTCAATCCAATGTGCTAATCTCACTAATGTTTCTCTAATGACACGTTTTGGCTAATTAAAGTAGGGATTAGTGTAACTTTTTAACTAAAAGATGGTTAATAGGGGAATTCTCTCTATTTTTAGGAAGTGCGAAATGAATGTAAAGAAGTTCCATCAACCCAACTAAATGCTAATCCTGAAATGGGCTTTGGTCCTGTCCACTGAGCCATAAATTACCCATTAAGCTATTTAAGATCAAGTGAAACTTCAAACAATAGTATCTCTATAATGGTAAGTCTGTTTTCCTGTTAAAACTACTCTATGGAAAGAGAAACCATAATCCCTATCTAATAAAAGTGGTTTCAGACCCTAATTCGGCTCCTATCAAAAGTTATAGGACATATAAGGTTTTTAGGGTCAAAATTGTCTGATAAAAATTTTAAGGATGGAAAATGGCCCCAGTAGTCATTTTCCAAAATCATAGAATTGTACGAGCATGTATAAAAATAATTCTAATGTTCTACGATCCCCTGATATGTAGAATATTGGTCGTTACAACGGCCTTTGTCCTAATCTCAATTTCAAAATTGAGTTTGCTCAACAAATTGAGAGAGATTACTCACTCATACCTCCATTTCACCATGGCCTAAGTATAATATACATACCTTGAGTTTTTTCAACAAATACCAGCATGTAACTTACCACTTCTAGTCAATATGTTAAGTATACTACACGTAACATCCTTAGCTTAAGTTTGATCAACAACTAAAATGTACGTAAGTAATATATAAATTGTAGAGGCAACTAATATATTAGAGATGCATAATATTAAATGCATATATATATATATTATGTGGTATTTTGCAAGGAATAACGTGTTTCTCGTGAAATACCTCGTGATTCAAGTGTCAAACATATCTAAAATCATGGTGCACATACCATATATATATTGATTCCAAAAATCAGTTTTGTGTTTACATCAGTTCTTCTTATGTTTATACCTATATAGTTATATAAGTTTTAATTTATTTCGAACTAATTATAACTTAATTAACTTATATAATATTTATATGTATATTATTAATTAAATTTAACTTTATTAATTAAATCATTTTTAATTATTTTAATTCTTTTAGTTAATCGACTAATTTAATTAAATTTTATTGGAAATCTCATAAGTTTTATTTTATTCATTTTAAACTCTTTAATAAGAATATTCAATTATAACGATTATGGTTATACATACACACATACATACATATATATATATATATATATATATGTTAATTAATTAACTAATGAAATAGTTAATTAAATTTTTTAATTAAGTGTTCAGTAAATTTCAAAAGTTTATTCAATCTAGTTTCTAAAACAATTTTGAGAAAATCATAATATTTTAAGTTATTGAACTATAACCTTTATAATTTTGTTTTACATATATATCAACACATATAATTTAATTAATTAATATTTTTAATTATTTATCAAATAAATCATTTATTTAATTAAACATTTTAACTAGATAATTTGATAAAATTTTAATTTTTTTAATTTAATTCACCTTAAAAAATTTAAGTTAAATTTTCGACATAACCTCTATAATTACATATACATATATGTATATTTCAATCAATTACTTATTTAATTATTAATTCAATATTTATAAAATTTTGGAAAACAATAAATTAATTTCTCAAATCAACTTTGAAACATTGTAGATTTATTTTATAACATTTATAAAATTCCTTTTATATTTTAAACTTGACGTTTAAATTTAAAATATCTTTTAAATTTTTAAATCTTAATTTTAAAATTAGCCAAGAGCTAAATCAATTTTGGTCTTTACAACTAGGCTAACTCTTTGGACTCACGCCACTCATTGGGCCATAATTATAGCGACCTAGCTTTTGGACGGTTCAAATCGACAATAAACCACACATGTTAGACTCAAACCATTCAAAAGGGAGGATTTTTAATGGCTTAAGTAAGAAAAAAAAGAAAAAAGGAAAGAAAAATAAACAAAATGCAGAATCTCGCAACGGAATGACAAAATATAATAATCAGATAAACAATTCATGAAGCTGTTTTACAAATAACATTTGATTACCCTTTTACAAATTCAAATCAGAGTCATATATACATCATAAATAAAAGAACACAGAATGTGGTGTAATAATAAATAGTAATTCAAGAAATAATCCAAATTAAAGAAATTATATGTGTATATATCATTTCAACCCATAATTTAAATGTCTTAATTATCCAATTCTAAAATGATTCATAGGACCATTTAAATAATGTGAATAATATACAAGCGATAATGGGGACATGTTAAAAAAATGAACAAACATCCATACATCCAATATATCAATCAATAAGCATCCATTTCAAACAACATCCAAATCAACCAATATATTTCAATATATAATAGTTATAAATATCGGGGTTTAACTCTCAATTAAATTCCAATATAAAATTAAATGTCAATTCAAAGTCAATATCAATTCAAATGTTAATTTAAATCAACAAACAACAAAAAAAATATTATACATCACATCATATATTTTATTTAACTTGCAATAGAATTTTTAGTATTGCGTGACTGGGTTTAATCACTCACCTTTGATTTATAGCCAATTGAGAATCCAATAAAAGCTTAAAATTTCAACGGTCTCCAAATTCAACCGTACTAGTTTCATGTTTTCCGGAATTTTGATATGAACCCAAAGGAAGAAATCGCGCATTAATCGGAGTTCATATGTGGAAGATATTCAAGTTATAAGAATGTTATGGAAATGAAATAGAAAACCATGTACACACATTTTAAGAACAAAACAAAACAAGTTAGTTACTCACATTAAGAATTTTTAAGTCTTCTCATGTTTCTAAATTCTCGAGAATCAACGAAAAAAAATGACACGATGGCTCACACATGGAGGAAGAAGGATTTAGGAAATGGATTTGTAAACAAATGAAAAATATTGGCTTCATGAAAATAAGTTGCTCATATTTGTTTTTTTTTTTTTAAGAATAGAAAGAAATCTTTAGGCAAAATAAATAATGGAAGCATGTTTTGGAAATGAAAAGTTAGAGGAAGAGATTTATTAAATAGGAAATGAATAGAGTAAAGCACGTTTGGAAATCAGAATATGAAAGGAAAGGATACAAGAAGATGTAAATTTGCAAAATAAAAAGAGCCTAACATGTAGGTAATTAACAAAAGATGAAAGACACGCGTTGGAATTTGATAAGACATGTTTACATGGCAAACAAATCTTTTGGTATAAAATTCCAAAACATGTGCTACATCAATTAATTTCATCAACAAACATGAAATATTTCAAGGCAAGGCTGGCGTGTAAATAAATAAAACTTACTGAAAAATCAAAAGAGGTATGCATTGAGTAAAAGAAAGTAATAATAAAATAAGATAAATGAAAGCAACGATTTAAATTTGAGAATGTAGACCGTACATAGAAATCACAAATCTAATATACAAAAAGAACAGTTCATTTTAACATATTTTATAACCCTAATACGCTCAAATTTACATACATATATGTATTTTTATTTAGTATACAGTTAATAAAATTAAACACTACAATTAACATAATGAGGACCGCCACCCCTACACATTAAAAGATGAACCGAGACTCCAAAGTCAAATTTGAAACGGAATAAATTTCCTATGTAAATATGCTAACTATTCCAAATCAAAAATTTAACCAAACCTTCAAGTTGTTTTCTTATCATTTTATTATTGTTATTTTTTTATAAATTAAATTCAAATCAAGTTTGAATATTTAAATAAATCAAATATTCCAACTAGAGATATACAACAAAATTCAATTCTTTGTTTTAATGAAATTAAATTTATGTTCACAAATGAAATATTCATTTTATTTGATAAAAATATTCTTTTCAAGAAAGCAATCATTTTCTTTTATTTCTGTTGAAACATATTTCATTTTATTGCACATTAATTTACAATTAACACCTCACCCTTTAAAATCAACTTATATTTAAAGATTATCCCACTAAAGAGTCACAAAAATAATACTTTGTACAACAACGTCGTTTATTTATCAATTGATTTCCTATTATCATTATATTTGTAACAAATTTAAGTACTCACAATTTGAACGTAATATTTCTCATTGAAATTCTAATTATATATTTAACACAAAATGTAAGTTGCACATATCATTAATTAATTAATTACCATTTACTTCTATTTCTTATTAATGGCAAGATATAATTACTATCAATTACAATAATTAAATCTCAAAACATACCCTAATACAGGAAAGATAATTAATCCAATTTTTTCCTTTGAAATCCAATTTTTCATGTTAAACCTAATATCTATATACTAAATTAATTCCAACATTTACTTACAATTATAATAAAACTCGTTCACTATATATTTAAATTCCAAACAAATCATTTTATTTTGATTAACATTCTTATTATCAAATCAACTGTTTTCCTTATGAAATTGATTAACATAAGTTTTCATTTTATTACACTCATCGAACCCACGACAATGGACAACCGCCACCATCTCAACCCTAAACGCCCACACTTACGACCGCCGTCATCGGATCCGAGACTTACCACCATCATCTCGCCTTAAGCCATGCCTATGGTGGTCGTATGCGACCCCTCAGTGCACCAGAGGCACTCGCCGCCTCCGCCGTTATAAATTCCAATCGCGGCGATTTTATGCACTTTCAACCTCAACTAACCCTATAGATCAACTCTGCAAGTCATCCTCTATGTGCTGCAACCTCCTGACGTCGATCGGACGACGATCCAGCATCGAAAAGCAAACCCTAGGAATGGACGGTCGAGGCTTCTTCATCACTTTCTGTCCAAACAGTGCATCAAATCAAAAAACAATTTGCTGCAGTAGATTGCGCTCGTTGAATGCTTTCCAATGATATATAATTTGCTAGGGTTTGGAGAGTTCGAATTTTGAAATTGATTTTGAAATCGAATTTAGGGCTTTGGAATTGAAATTATCTGACATTTGAGAAGGAGGAACAAATAAGAAGTTGATATATGTATAGACTAAAAAAACCTACTAAGGTTGGAAAAATCTATATATATATATATATATATATATATATATATATATCCAAAGATAAATAGGAACGAATGGACAGAATCGATTTGATCGAAACGATTACACAGACCCGAAAACCCGTTTCTTTCCCGAAACGAAAGTAGGTCATCCAATATATCAAAATATAGGTTTTCGATATTTTTTAACTCAATGGAATGGAGTTCAAACCCTAATTCAAAGGTGTACATAAATTAGTTTTTAAAATCAACTTATTTTAATTGAATTCATTAAATTGATTTCTACTTGTTTTGAGTATGCGCGATGAAAAGACAAGTCTGATCGCTACGAAACTTGAAATCCTATTATAATTTACTGTTATGGATATAAAAAACTGGTTTCATCAAATCCAATACAGTAGCTAAAATGACTATTTTCATATTAATTAAATAAATTATTATTAAATCGGTTTGTTCACTTTTAACTTCAAATAATATAGTTAACAATTTTCATCATTTTTTGATTACCTAGAAATTTAAAATCTTTTAAAACAAATTTTGCATGTCAAATTCAATATGAATATTGCACAAATTATAGTGTTCAATTTCAATTGCAATAAATTCATTAATTATAATTTAAATTCATTTAACTTGATTTACATTCTTATTATCCAATCAACATTATCATATGAATTTGATTAACGATAGTTTACATTTTATTACATCAGTATTCTGCGGTTTTCATCTTAACTTATATTAGCAATAATATTTAATTACACTAAATTTTGTTAATTTCAAAATTAATTTCAACGGATTAAATAAGACGATAAGTAAGCGATAGTTACTCTTACGTAATCTAATCTCCTTTATAAATTTATTGTTTAGACCAAGATTATAAATTTATGTACAAATAATTGATTTCAAATTATATATTAAAACCAATTAAACAAAATAACATACAATTTCTCTATTAATATGACATTGAATTGTTTCCTTATTTATAATTTCTAACCAAATTAACTTTACAATTATTTCAATGGATTGAAATTACATTAAAAGAGTTATTAATTACATTAAACCACATTATTAAATCATATTCTAATTATTTTTCTTATTAATAAATCATAAATTTTATTTTCTCACCGTATTAATAATTCAAAATCTTATTACGTTTAATATTTTTAACTATCGAAAATTACGGGTTGTTACACTTTCCCCCACTCAAAACTTTTTGTCCTCGAAAAGGAAAAGTTAAGAATTCAGAAACTAATATATTTTATTCCAATAATTAATTTATAAACACGTTAAATTTGCATAACTAAATATTTTAAATAAAATATATAAATATATCAACAATTAAATCTTCATATCCAAGTATAATAAAAGTTTGAAAATATTTCACTTTTACAAAATTTTATAAGTCCTAAATTTACAGAAAATTTCGACAGAGTCTCCTTTGTACAGAGAGGTAAATAATAATATCAATAATTACAATATATATCATATTTCAAAAATAAAACATCCCAAACCACGCGAAAACAATATAATATTGCTATAAAACCGTAATTCGAAAACGTATCTATTTATTAGGAAAACAAACTTTATTTATGAACCAAAAGCAGAGTAGCTATTGCTTCCATAAACCTGTATTTCACTTATATAATTTAAAATAATGAGAATTAAGTAAAAGATAAATATTTAGTTGTTTGAAAAAGAAGCAAAGCAACACAAACATATACCAACAAAGCAATATGACCTTCATATGCAACAAACAAATCCATCACATATCCATAGCAACCGAAACTAATAGTATGTTCAGTTTCAGAAAATTTTCATCATACAAGGATGATAAATAAACCACTAACTGCACCATACGCTCAACAACCTTAGATAATAACTTAACAGATTATTTATACAACTCAAACAATTTGAAGTATCATTTCCCAAACATCCCATTAGCCAAACAATAAATAAGTTTATATTTTATTTATATTTATTCTATGGGTTTCTTCTCACATATTTACTTTTCATTTATTTTAAATTCTCTTTCATTCATACAGAATCATCTTTTATTTATTTACATTATTTACTTACATAAATTATTTTCGTTCAATTACTTAGATCATCCATCAATCAATTCTTAAAATATTATATAATATTCTTTGCAAATTAGTTCACTATTATTATTTACTTTGATTTTCTTTTTATATCAATATTCATATGTGAATCAACTCATACTTATATTTTTAACTCTTTTTCTTTTTCACATTTATTTCTTTCATGTATTGTATTATTGAATATTAAATCTGTTTCTAAATCATTTCAACAAGTTCTGAAGTTATACTCATTTACTCAATATAGTATTCACCTTTCTATTAAATTTAATTACTATGATTTCAAATTATTAACTTAAGTTTATAACACTTTTACAACATCTTAATTCTAATTTAAAGACATAACTCCATTACCAAAATTTTACTTGTATAAAATTCTATTATATATTCATATTAACATTTCAACCTTTAACATTTCGGTAAGTTATATATATGTTTCATGGAATGTAATTGAACGTTACATAAGTTTATCTTATCTATTTTAGTTAATAAAATGTTTAATAAATACATTTTATAAATTTTCATATCATTTGAATTGCAAGTTACAAATTTCCAATTTCTTTACAGTTTCATTAATCACTTAGCATCTAATTTCTCATTTTTCATTTTGGAAGTTTCCAACTATTAGTTATCCCCAATTTATAGAAACTTAAGAACTAAATGCTGGGTTCATTTCAAATCATTTTGAAATTATATATATATATATATATATATATATATATATATATATATATATATAGCTTCTATATATCCAATCATATTTAGAAATTAAAATTAAGGTTTTTTTATCAAAACAAATGTGTAGTAAAACTACTACAACGGTCTTTCCACTTGAAACTCAAAAAATGAATTTCGATGATGCGTGCACTCATCACCGAAATTATTTTCCAACGATAGAAAAAGGGAATACAGTACCTATTTCCTATAAAATTATTTTAAATATTTCTTTTAAATCACCTTGAAAATACTTATATTTGAAAATACTTCCAAATAATACTAGTATTATATTATATAGTATTTTGAAAACCAATTTCAAAATCTCGAAACTTAAGTTCTCAAATTTCCAATTTATATTTACTTATTTGTAAATTCTGTTTTGCAACTAACATTTATAAAATTTCACTACTAACAAACAATCATATCACATATAATTATATCTATTTATAATAATTATTCTTTTATATACAAAATAAAAAACAAGGTAAAATTATTTCATTTACTTATATTTCAAAAACAATATCATGTCGGTCTGCCCTATTAAGTGTTTAGAAGTTCCTATCGATGACATATGTACCGACCAGAATTTATAAATACTAAACGGAACAAATTAACATAATATGAAAACTTTTTATAACACTAACAAGTATGCACACTAACAAGTATGCACTATCATACACACACACACACACACACACACACTCAGACAAACTCATTCTAGGGTATTACTACCCTATCTCTAATGAGTCAGACCCCACAAAGGTAAGGTTATCATTAAACCAATGCTCTGATACCATTTGTAATGACCCATCTTTTTGGACGGTTTAAATCGACAATAAACCACGCATGTCAACTCTAACCATTCAAAAGGGAGGATTGTTAATAGGATGAATAAGAAAATAAGAGAAAAGAAAGAAAAACAAAATACATAATCTCACAGTGAAATGATAAAATATAATAATCAAATAAACGGTTCATGAAGTTGTTTTACAAATAATATTTGATTATATTTTTACAATACGGATCAAAGTAATACATACAGCAGGAATAAACAAATAAAGCATCGAAACAGCATGATCCAATGAAACAAATATAATAAATAGACCAATCTCCGTCTTCATCCTTCGAAATAAAATGGCCTTCAATACGCTAAAAAGCTCAGACTGACCCGAGCGTAATGAAAAGACAAAACACTCGAGACAGAACTAAAACATCTAACGTAAGTTAAATCAACAGTAAATGAATATAAGTGCAATGGCTTTAGAGATGTTTACGGAATTTTACATCTCATATCCAGTATATAACTTGCGTGCAATAACTTAAGAGATGTTCGTGATTCAATCTCCTAAGGATTCGTTAAACTATCTACATACATAGTACAATACGCTATTATAATATGTCTACAGTAAAGTAAAATATTAAAATAGCGTTAAGGCATTACCTATATCCCCCTTAACACATTTTATACAAATGTCGTAGTCTATACAGTACAGTAAACTCCACCAAACCGGTGGGTAATCAAGGAGCACTCTATAGGTATGACACAAACCAAATTCGTAATGAGCTCCATAAGGCATATGACATGACACGCGAGGCAATGGCAGGGTAGGATTCTACCGTTTGCACTCCTGGATTGGTAGTAACGCATAACAGCTACTACCGCCCACTCCGGAACACACTGCCATAATCAAATCGAGAGGTGGCCACCAAATCAATCACAAAGTAATAAATATGGTATCAAATAAATGTACACAATCAGAGGAACGACCTCACTTGACCCGGTATAGCTCATGTTTTAGTCATATCAAGCTTACTCGAGGGAGTCAGGGTTGCATTCATATGTCATACAGAATCGTTCGCCAAACCATCCTACTTCGTTGTATAATCTCCACAACGTGCACAGTTGTTAAATGTATTGGCAGAGAGTATGACAATATCTGATCCTGGTCTCTATAACAACCAAACGCTTATTTCACATCGGTTGGTTCTTTTACATTTCCAAAAACCAATTCATAATTAATATCAAAATATCGTATTTACTTCAAAATCATATCACTTCCAAAATTATATCACTTTCGAAATCATATCCACAAAATAGGTTAAATCCTCATTTCAAAATCATCATATTTACGCAAAATATGTCATTCCACTAGAAAATGTCATTTCAAATTCCAATGTAGGTTATAACATCATTTAACCATATTCACTTTTAAATAAAGGATTTAAATATTAACAATTCAACCTTGCACTGTTTGATTTTTTTTTAAACTTGTTTTGAAAGGAATAAATAGTTTAAATAGTTTAAAATAGTTTAAAAATAGTTTAATAGTTTATAGTAGTTTTAATAATTTAAAATAGTTTAATAGTTTAAAATAGTTTAATAGTTTAAAGTAGCTTTAATAGTTTAAAATAGTTTTAATAGTGTAAAAATAGTTTGAAAATAGTTTGAAATAGTTTTACTAGTTTAATTAATAGTTTTAATAGTTTAATAATAGTTTTACAAGTTTAACATAGTTTTAATAGTTAAAATAGTTTTAATAGTTAAAATAGTTTTAATAGTAAATTAGTTTTTAATAGTTAAATAGTTTAAGGATTCAAAACAGTTAAAGTAGTTTAATATAAAATGGTTTGATTATTGGAATGGTTTATATAGTAAATAGTTTTGAAATTTTAAATAATCTAAAATTTGAAATAATAGATATTTAAATAGTTTATATTAAATAGTTTATTTTGAAAATAGTATCAAATCAAACTGTTTCTTTCATTTTAGAAAATCTAGACCACACCCAGATTTCAAAACAAGAAAACTCAATTTTAAATTTTCAGTTCAAATTCTCATTTAAACCATTTCAATTTATATCGATTTCAAATCCATGCTCGAACTACTATTTAAACCACTTCAAATTCAATAGGTTTCAAAGTTTAAATATTCAAACGTTTACAATAACTCAATTTCAATAAATTTCATTTATATTTCAAAAATTCAACTTTAAAATTTCAATTTAAATTCTTTAAACATTTCGTTTAAACCAATTTCAAATTCAACATTTAAAGCTTGAATTTTGAAAATAATTCAGTTTATATGAATCTAATTCTACTTCAAAATATCATTTAATTGTATTCAAAAATTAAGAATTTAAAATCATTAAATTCAACCAATCCCGTGTCCGTATATAATTTTCTATCCTATAGTCAAGTGATACGGATAAATATCATTTCAATCTACAATAAATTTAAATTTACGGGTATACATTATATCAACCCGCAATCCTAAGTTAAAATTCAAAATCCATAAAATCGCTCGAGTCTATCATTTCAACCCAAAATGATTTTTTTTCCTAATCTATAAAACCATCCGGGTGTGTATCATTTCAACCCATAGTGATTTTTCTTACAATAACTAAGGGAACTTGCAGTGTGATAATAATATATAAAATAAACATAACATCAACTCATCCAAAATGTCAATAATTAAACATCTATAACAATCATCATCCAGATCCACCAATAAGCCATAATAATTAACTGGTTATCATTATCAGGTAATTAATTAACAATTCAATTTAATATAATTTTAAATGAATATTTAATTCAATATAAATTCAAATTAAATTTAAAGGACAATTTAAAATACCAAACAGCAACCAATAAACTTCTAATCACATCATAAATTTAATCTAACCATCGTAAGATGGTTTAGCTTTGTGAGTGGGTTAAAACATTCACCTTTGATTTATCATTGATTTAAAATCCAATTATAGCCCTAAATTATAACATGCTCAAAATGCAGCCAAACTATTTCCATAATGTTTGGAATTTTGATTCGATCGTAACGGAGAAAACCGCACATGAACACGAGCTTGTACGAAAAAGCTATTGATATTAGAACATTAAAATTTTAAAATTAGATTAAAAATAAACAAAGCAATAGATTTACCACGTTGCCTCAACTCTAGGAAGTGAAACCCTAGCCGCATGCGAACAGGAACTCACGAACCCACGACAAAGCATAACCGCCACCATCTCAGCCCTAAACGCCCACGCTTACGACCCCCATCACCAGATCTGAGACCAACCACCATCATCTTTCCCTGAGCCGTGCCTATGGTGGCTGGGTGCGACCCCCCAGTGCGCTACAGGCACTCGCCGCCTCCGCCATTATAAATGCCAATCGTGGTGATTTCATGCACCTTCGACTCCAACTAACCCCACAGGTCCGCAATTCCAAAAGCAAACCCTAGCAAATGGCGGTTGAGGCTTCTTCATCACATTCCGGACAAATGGTGCATCAAATCAAAAATAAATTGCTGCAGTAGATTGCGCTCATCGATATCTTTCCAACGATATATAACTTGCTAGGGTTTGAAGAGTTTGAATTTTGAAACTGATTTTGAAATCGAATTTAGGGCTTTGGAATTAAAATTATCTGACATTTGAGAAGGAGGAAGAGGTAAGAAGTTATGTATGTAAAGACTAACAAAAAGCTGCCAGGGTTAGAAAAATCTATATATATCCAAAGATAGATACGAATGAATGGACAAAATCGATGTGATCGAAACGATTACATGAACACGAAAAGCCCGTTTCTTCCTAAAAATGAAAGCAGGTCATCCAATATATCGAAATATAGGTTTTCGATATTTTTAAAGTCACTGATTCAAACCCTAATTCAAAAGCATATAGAAGTTAGCTTTTAAAACCGGCTTATTTTAATTGAATTCATTAAATTAATTTCTACGCGTTTCAAGCCCGCGCGATCAAACGACTAGTTCGACCGCTATGAAACTTAAAATCCTACAATAATTCACTGTTACGGATCCGATAAAATTGGTTTCATCAAAATACGAGACAATGGCCAAAATGGCTACTTTCACGTTAATTAAATAAATTATTATTGTAACATCCTGATATTTTCAACTATTCGCATCCACACAAGCCGGAATTGAATTGCTCAAAATACTAGATTGTTAATTTATATTTGGCAAAACTCAAGTGAAGTAACAACTGAAATATAAGTAACTCAAAAGATGTTTGGGATAAGCATCCTCTAAGGATCCGTTAAACTATCTACTATGTAGTAATATAGGCTATTATAATAATGTCTAAAGTAAATTAAACTATTAAAATAGCATTAAGGTGTTACCTATATCCCCCTTAACACATTTCACACGTTCCCATTGTCTATACAGTACCGTAATCCCACCCGCATTGTGTGTCATCAGAGGGCACTCCATGGGTATGGTACAAAACAAAATCGTATAAGGCACGCTAGGATAGGTGACACGGCACAGCTAGATAATGCTAGGGTAGATATACCAATTACACTTCCAGACCGGTGGTAACGCAAAGCCACAGCTGCCGCCCACTTCGAGCCACACTCCTAAAAATCAAAGGCGCACCCAATCAATCACAAATTAATAGAATGGCATCGAAGGAGTGTGTCCGATCAGAGGAGCTATCTCATTAGCCCGTCAATTGCTCCTGTTTTCGCCACCTTATGCCAATTCACGGGAGTCGGGTCCACGTATATATTCCTCAATAGAATGTCGCCACCATCCTACTTCATTTTGGAATATCCACCACGTACACGGTTGTTAAAGTGGTTTTCGAAGTTGGCAGAGAGTATGAAAACTTCCAATCTCGGTCTCTTTAACAACCAACCGTTATTATAACACCGCGGTCATTTCAAAATAGTTTACTTCAAAACCAAAATATCATTACCATTTCAAAATCATATCAATATGATATCATTTCCATTTCAAAACCAAATACGATATCATTTCCATTTCAAATATAACCATTTTCAGAATCATAGCATTTTCAAGTTATAACACTTTCGAAACCAAAACACTTGAAATTAAAACACTTTTGAAACATAATACTTTGAACAAATACATCCCGCTTAACCGATTTAAATATTAAAATAGCATATATAATGAAATTGTCTTCCTCAAATTTCACAAACTAATTCCAAATCAACTCGAATTTCGAAATTCAAATTTAATCAAATCTCAAATCATTCCAATTTAGCTTCTAAATAAACCATTCAAAATTATATCGATTTCAAATACAGATTTGAACCACAAATAAACCATTTCAAAATATATATTTCAATGCTTTAAATATTCTATAATTTCAAAACTAAACGTGATAATTTTATATATATCTTAATTCAATTTACTATTATTTAGTTTTGAAATATTTACTTAATAAATTCAATATCATTTAAATAAAACTCAAACTCGAAATATTTATTAATCACTTTAAACCAACATCAAGTTATAAAATCATATCCTTTAAAATCTCAAATTCAATAAGTTCCAAATTGATTTTAATTAAATATAATTCTTAATTAAATAAAATTTCAAACCCATCTTCTCAAACTTAATTTATTAAAATCATTATAAACTCTATATATATATAATTTAAATACTTAACCATAATTATATTTAAGAAAATTAAACTTTATTATTAACTTATTTATATTAAAACAAATTTATACAAAGCTTAAAATCAAGAATTTACCTATATATAGAACAATATTTATATAATATCTGAAATCAATATTTATATAAACCTATATATTTCTTTCCAAAACCATAGAAATCATTTTCAAAATATTATATATATAGACCAGCGGCGTATGTATATAATTTTCTATCTTATGGTCAGGTGATATGGATATTTATTATTTTGATCCGTAATTTAAATATATACGGGTATGTATCATTTCAACACGTAATCACAAATTCAATTCAATGAAAATCGCTTGGGTCTATCATTTCAACCCATAACGATTTTCTTCTATTCTACAGATCGTTCGGGTATGTATTATTTCAACCCATAGTGAATTCAAAACTAACAGGGAACTTGCAGAGTGATAACGGATATAATAATAATATAACAGGTATATATTATCAATATAAATAATAGATAACGGTGTTAGATATCACGGGTGAACAGATACAGATAACAACCTATATATGGCAATGTAAATAACTAAAAGCAGCATATTTCCATTGTCGTTTCAATTGAAATAAAATTTAATAAATGTAAGAACGTTAATCATGAGGGATTGCTCACCTTTCGATGTTAGAGAGAATAGACAATGAAATGAGCTACGAATCCAAGAACGATTTCCAAAACAAAGCTAAATTGGCATGAATTCGATGACCATAGAGCTGATAACAAGAATTGATGAAGACGGATCCGGCCAACTTAATATAAATGGAAGATACACACACACACAAACTATATTTTAAAATCAATAATTATAAAAGAAATTAAATATAACTTAATATATATATATGAACCCAACCAATCACTTATAAGCTATATATTATTATTAAAAAACTTTGTTTAATCAAAACACATATCAAAAATAAAAATCTTAATAAATATATATATAGAAATCAATATTATATTTAAACAAACATGTAACAAAATAAAATCTATATATATCCCAAGATCACTTTATTAAGTTAAACATATATTTAAAATATATACACATTTTGGAGAGTAATACAGATATAGTTTATAAAAGCTTTAATGTGTGTATATATATATTTTCCCAAACAGAAAATACAATTTACATACAACAACTAAGTTTCAACGTTTATAAACTTGTATAACACGGCTGGGGCTAAAATATATATAGAGTTGTAAGCAAACTACTGAAAATACTATATATATACAACAATACGAATCGGGCTACTAAAAATAGTTGTGGATAATGGTATAATATGAATTAAACACTCATGACAAATTTTAAAATATATCTATATAAAACATATACATACATTTCAAACTGAACCCATATATATATAAAAAATTAAAGTCGGTCTTTAAACTAACCTAGAAACAAAAATCTATATACTGTTCTTTCAAATTTAATATATAGAGACTTACAATATATAAACGTACACATTCCTTTCAAGATATATATATATATATATATATATATATATATGTTAAATTTCCACAGCACCTTATAAACTCTTATACATATAACAGACCCAAAATATAAACAAAACTAGTTCCCCAAACAGCATATGAAATATATAAACAATAACACATGTAAACTTTATATGTATATAAAATAGATCTGGAAAATATACATATCGACTTCAACTCGTACAACACTTCTTCAAACTAGTATACTGGAATCTACAAGATCTGCAACATAGACTTAAATATACATATCTGTAAACCATGCATATATATATACGAACCGATACTATATATAAAAGATACTAATATATTATAAAACTATTATAAACTTACATACATTTCAAAGTTTACTGTAAACTGTAATCATTGGAAACACATATATATTTAACTAGAGTATAAATACACTTGCAACACACACACACACATACATACATACATATATAAACAAACATATATACATACTACATATATACAGACCAAATATGTATAAATATATATAAACCACGTTTTGTAAACTTATACAAACCATATATTATATTTAAAACAATGACTGACATATATAACTAATATATTGCAAAGTATAGTATAAATATATACCTTAAAGAAGGGCCGCACTCGGCCAGGAAGAAGGCAGAGCGGAGATCGACGCAGGCAGCACTGGCCGAAGAAAGGAGGTTAGGCGGCGGGAGTGGCCTGTGTTGGCGGCGTGGGCATGTAGGCGAGGAGAGAGGAACAGTAAGCAAGTAAGGGCAGGCTGGTAATATCGAAGTGACTGAGGCTGGGCTTGGAAAATGAATGGATGAGCTGACGCGAGAGGGGAAGGTGATGCGTGAGAGCTAGGTAGAGGGGAGGAAATTGAGGCGTTTGTGGTGGTGATGCAGGCGGAAAATCAGCTACGCATGGTTGGAGCAACTTACGTTGCACAACACGGAGGACAAGAAAGCCGTAGGACAATTGAGCAATTCATATTTTTGAAGTCTCGTATTATATAAAAAAAATCTAACTGGAGAAGACCGAAAGTAAGAGAGAAGATGAGAAGGGTTTGCAAGAAAAAGAGAAAAATGGTGGAGCAGGTTTCTAGGCAAACAATTAATATATTAGAGTAACAGTCAATTGAAAGAGCAAGGGACGTTGAAGTGAACCAATGAAATTTTTAATAGATGGGAATTGTGTAGCACGATAATTTATGAAGTGATAAAGGCAAATGATCATTGGTTTTCAAACGTTTGAAAATTGAAAGGTCACAAACGTTATAGAACTCAAAAATGGTATCGATACCGATCACCATTTCGCCGATTCTGTCGTGCACCGGACATCAAAACATAGAAACGAATATGCTGCGGAGATCAACATGACGAGACGATCAAAGCGGTATACAGAATTCAGTGGTACGATCATCCTATCAAAGTCGATAATCGGTACCGAAAATGTTGCTAATTTGATTGAAATAAGATAAACGGACAATAATAGTCAAAATTTGACGAAATGAAGGATGACGTCTCACTCAGAAGATGAATTACATATTTATTGTATAGAAATATTCAGGTTTGAAAAAAATATTTTATTATCATCCATTTAACTGATTTAAATTGAAATAGAATTGCACAAGAAAATAAACCTCCGTATTATCAAATGAAAATTTACCGGTTGCTATGTTTAAGAAGACGTATTCCAAGTATCAAATTTATATTTTAAAATTTTGTTATTTAAAATTTCACAAATTTCAATTAAATATACTAATAAAATAAAATAAAAATTATTAAAACTTACGGGTCCTTACACTCTCACCCACTCAAAACTTTTCGTCCCCGAAAAGGAAGGAGGTAGGAGAATAGAATAACCAGAAAGAAAATAGATTAAAATGCAAAATAAAACAATTAATTTAAACATATAAATTTCAACTTAAATTAATTAATATTCAACGATTGATTTTAAACTCAAGGTATTTCATTAAGTTGATTTTATTTCAATTTATAAAATTTGATACAAGAGGTTTCTTTCAATCAGAATTTTACTTAATTTGTCTTATTTATTATCCAATCAACTTAGTATTCTATTTATTTTTATTAACATTTTATAACTAAAATCTAAGTATATAACATTTGTCATAACCACTCAAATTTTATTTATAAAATTATTAATCATCATTTTACATTGTAAATTAATCAACTACATATTCAACTTCTGAATGTTTAGGTAAGTTATATTGGAATGTAATTGAATATTTTACAAATAAAGATTTCTAATTCACTTATTCAATTTTAAATATTCACTCAAATTTTTTGCTTCATTTTATAATTGAAATCATTCTTTAATCATAAGATTTAAGAATTAAATTCCCAATTACCTTCAAACAATTTATATATATATATATATAAAATCTATAATCATATACTTATATGTAATACATACATACATATATATATATATATATATTATAAATCAATTCACACTTCAGAAATTCAAATAAAATCCATTTTCCAAAACAAATTGTAGCTAAGCTACTAATGATCTCTCCACTATGAACCTCAAAAATGAATGTTGATGATGCTGCAATCATCACCGAGATTATTTTCCAGTGACAAAGAGGAGAGCACTGATATAAACATTTAAAAATTCTTTGAAAACTATTTCTATTCGAAAATATTTCTATAATATACATTTTAAAACTTTAAAAACCAATGTTTGGAATACCGAAAATTAAATTATCAAATTCAAAATTTTAATTCAATTAAATTTCCAAAACAGTTTCTAAACCATGTTTTTATAATTCCATTTATTTATACTGTTGAAATAGTCAATGGTTTACAAAACAATAAATGAAAATAAAATATTACCATTTTTTACAACCAATTCCTTTAACAATTCAAATTTCTTAAAATTATACTTATATATATATAATATAATCGTACAAAAAAAATTATTTCATTTACCAAATTTGAAGAACAATATTGTGTTAGTTTGCTCTGTTCAAGTGTTTTGAAAATTTTATTGATAGCGTTGATTAGACGAATTGATCAGAAACCCAAATCAACATCAACAACTCAAACAACACAATATATGTATAAAACATTTTTAATATTAATTTACAAATACACTTTCTCGCTCGACGATACAAGAATGGATTACAAACCAAGGATACAGATTCAAATTTGATGGACTCAAATCAAGGATAATTTTGATTCGAAGATAGGTTTGAAACAAAGATAAGATGATTACATAACAAAATAGAAAGATGGATAAGCTATATAAATCGCAGGCAACCTCAATCGGATCGATCGTGACTTTAAGAATAAGATCGATATAAAATTTCGAGGCAAATCGGCATTCGATCGCAAAAGATAGAATTTAGGCATAGCAGGAGATAGATAGCATCATAAACCGAGGATACAAAAATCTCTAGTAAATCAATGCCTATTGTAAAGGAGTTTCATTCCTTTACAAATCGTTCGAAGATTGGCCAGACCGCCGTTTTATTATAGAGATTGTTTGAAGTGGAGTTATGGGACTCTAGAATACGAATAAGGAGAGCTATGGATGATTTTGGAACCGAAGGGAACGTTCCAAAAGTCAAAGGAAAACTGAATCAAAAGAAAGAAATTCAAGCTCTAACAAAAGTAATTATGTAACTGCATTTACTTTATAGGCTAAATTTTGTCGAAAAACCAAAGCTCTGATTCCAAATGTAACATCCCGATATTTTCAACTATTCGCATCCATACATGCCCGAATTGAATTGCTCAAAATACCATATTGTTAATTTATATTTGGCAAAACTCAAGTGAAATAACAACTGAAATACAAGTAACTCAAATGATATTTGGGATAACCATCCTCTAAGGATCCGTTAAACTATCTACTATATAGTAATATATGCTATATAATAATGTGCAAAGTAAAGTAAACTATTAAAATAGCGTTAAGGCGTTACCCATATCCCCCTTAATACATTTTATACATTCCCATAGTCTATAAAGTACCGTAATTCCACCCGTACTGGGTGTCGTCAAAGGGCACTCATAGGTATGGTACAAAACAAAATCGTATAAGGCACGCTAGGGTAGGTGACACGACACAACTAGGCAATGCCAGGGTAGATATACCAATTACACTTCCGGACTGGTGGTAATGCGTAGCCGCAGTGTTAGCACCAAAATTGATCACTTACACCCTTGAGAAAGATTGTGTAGAGAGATTAATGAAGAAGGTAAATTAAAATAGATAATTGTATGCTAAATTAAATGCAAAGGCAAGACACCAGATTTATAGTGGTTCAGCGTAATTTCCTACGTCCACTTTAGGTTTCGATCTTTATTTCTTTCACAAGTGTCTGAATACAGATATAATCCATACTATAAAGATTTGAACACAAATGCTAAGTAAATTAGAATGGGTCTTAAAAGCGGCAGAGTCTCCCCAGTGTTCTCGAAAAAGGGTCCCCTTCACTGTGCCCCTGCCTCTCTGTTTATAGACAAAGATGGGTTGGACTTCCTTTATGGGACGAGGAGTGAGATACCTCAGCCCGTAGTAAGTGACTTCTGTACGCCAAGCCACAAATGCCAAACGGCAATTGCCGATCCACGTATATATAAAAACTGCATTTTATAAACTATACAAACCATATATTATATTTAAAACAATGACATACATGTATAACTAATACATTGCAACATATAGTATAAATATATACCTTAAAGAAGAGCCGCACTCGACCAGGGAAGAAGGCAGAGCGGAGATCGATGGAGGCAGCACTGGCCGAAGAAAGGAGGTCGGGCGGCGGGAGAGGCTTATGTTGGCGGCGTGGGCATGTAGGCGGGAAGAGAGGAACAGTAAGCAAGTAAGGACAAGCTGGTAATGTCAAAGTGATTGAGGTTGGGCTCGTCAAATGAATGGGTGAGCTGACACGAGAGGGGATGGTGATGCGTGAGAGCTAATGGAGAGGAGGCAATTGAGGCTATTGTGGTGGAGATGCGGGTGGAAAATCGGCTGTGCATGGTTGGAGCAGCTTGCGTTGCACAACACGGAGGACAAGCAAGCCTCAGGACAATTGAGGAATTCATATTTTTGAAGTCTCGTATTATGTAAAAAAATCCAACTAGAGAAGACCGAAAGTAAGAGAGAAGATGTGAAGGGTTTGCGGGCAAAGAGAGCAATGGTGGAGCAAGTTTCCAGGCAAACAATAAATATATACTTTATATTAGAGAAACAGTCAATTGAAAGAGCAAGGGATGCTGAAGTGAACCAATGAAAGTTTTAACAGATGGGAATTGTGCAGCATGATAATTTATGAAGTAATAAAGGCAAATGGCCGATGGTTTTCAAACAGTTGAAAATTGAAAGGTCACAAACATTATAGAACTCAAAAATGGTACCGATGTCGATCACCATTTCACAGATTCTATCGTGCACCAGACATCAAAACACAGAAACGAATATGTTGTGGAGATCAGCACGACGAGACGATCAAAGTGGTATACAAAATTCAATGGTACGATCATCCTATCAAAGATCGATAATCGGTACCGAAAATGCTGCTAATTTGACTGAAATAAGATAAACGGGACAATAACAGTCAAAATTTGATGAAACGAAGGATGACGTCTCACTCAGAAAATGATTTACATATTTATTGTATAGAAATATTCAGGGTTGAAAAATATATTTTATCATCATATAATTTAACTTATTTAAATTGAAATAGAATTGCACGAGAAAATAAACTTCAGTATTATCAGATGAAAATTTACCGGTTGCTATTTTTAAGAAGACGTATTCCAAATATCAAATCTATATTTCAAAATTTTGCTATTTAACATTTCACAAAATTTCAATTAAATACACAAATAAAATAAAATAAAACTTATTAAAATTTACGGGTCGTTACAATTATTAAATCGGTTTATTCACTTTTCAAATTCAAATTAAATAGTTAATAATTTTCATCATTTTTTGATTACCTAGAAATTTAAAATCTTTCAAAACAAATTTTCCATGTCAATTCAATATTAAATATTGCACAAATTACAATGTTCAATTTCAGTTGCAATAAATTCATTAATTATACTTTAAATTCAAATAAATTCATTTAACTTGATTTACATTCTTATTATCCAACAATACCCTATGAATTTGACTAATAATAGTTTACATTTTATTACATCAATATTCTACAGTTTTCGTCTTAACTTATATTAATAGCAATATGTAATTACACTAAATTTTATTAATTTCTAAATTAATTTCAATGGATTAAACAAGACGATAAATAAGCAATAGTTACTCTTACGTAATTTAATCACCTTTACAAGTTTATTGTTTACAACAAGATCATAAATTTACGTACAAATAATTGATTTCACATTATATACTAAAACCAATTAAATAAACTAACAAATAATTTCATTGTTAATACAACATTGAATTGTTTTCTTATTTACAATTTCTAACCAAAATTAACTTTACAATTATTTCAATGGATTGAAATTACATTAAAATAGTAATCACTTACATTAAATCACATTATTAAATCATATTCTAATTATTTTTCTTATTAATAAATCATAAATTTAATTTTCTCACCATACTAATAATTCAAAATCTTATTAAATTTAATATTTTCAATTATTGAAAATTATGGGTCGTTACACTTTATATGGCAACGGTAACTGTGGAGGCGCAATTATGAGTTATGCCTACATGTAACTGAAAGTCTTTAAATCGTATACTATCTAACTTGTGTATAAATTAATTCAATAGTAGGCAATAAATAGTAAAGTATAAAAAGCATGAAAATCAGAGTTTTTATAATGGTTCGGACCTTCTGTCCAACGTCCAGTCCCGAAGCTCCTTTTCAGTAGTTCCTTTAACCAATTAACCCTCGCTTCGTCCATAGGAATAGGCTAATACAAAGGTATATCCCTGACAATCTTTGTTTCAAATAACACGATTTTTGACTGATAGTACAAATCTTCTTATAATCTCCTTTGAGTATGTGAATGTGAGTATTTTGAGTTTTAGAAAGTGGTTTAACCAAAATTATATTTTGGTTATAATAGATTGAGAGTAAGTAAGAAATGTAAGCACAAGAGGGTGATAAGAAATCAAGAGAGAAAAGATTCAATTAATTCAAGTTAGTTTCCTTGATTCTTCAATCTCAACCATTGTAGTATTTATAGATTTAAATAAATGCAGATGAAGAGTAGTTACTGTTAGATAAGGTCTATTCATTTAAATAGTCGCAACCTTTCAATTAAGAGTTGATTGCTATTATTTCAGCAGAAGTGTCTATCCGAGTTGAGCAGTTTTTCAAATGACGAACGTTTGTGGATTTTCCATAGACATCTGTGACTCCAGGGAAGAATTTCTCGAAATCATTCACAAACGTCTGTGAATTTTCCACAGACGTCTGTGGTTGGCATTTTCAGACTACAAATTGTTAATGTCACTTTTGAATGTTTTTTAATGCCAATTTTGTGTGTTTGAATTCGTGTGTGCATATATACTCAAGGAGACCTTACAATATTTATTTAAGACTCTCAATGCACTAATGTATCCTTACTAATCATAGCATGGTCCATAAATCTCTGTTTGTCTTCGAGTCCTGATATATTTGAGCATGATGATCTCTTGTAGTATATACCTATAATCTAGATACGATATATGAGATATGTGATTGTATAGTTGTTGTCATTGAAACCATAGAATGAAGGTTCTAATATTCTCCCCCTTTTTAATGATGAAAACTATACAATCGTTAGTCATGATAAAATAACTCCCCTTAATTTAATCTCCCCCTGTGTATATTCCTATATTTCTCCTCTGTCGTTATAAAAAATAAAATAAGATAAACATTAACATATAGACACAGCAAATGAGATAGATAGATATTAATAACACGTAAGTTTTTTTTTAAATTAATCTATATGCAGTTGGTTCTCAACCTAAGTTAATACTCTCCCTGTCGATATGGTCATATAGTTATTTTCCCTCTTTGTCATCGACAAAAAGGAAATAGATACAAATACTAGTAATATGAATGATTATACGGTTAGAAGTCTCCAATATAAATTCGTAGGTGTACAAATATTAAAAATATTGTGTTTAAAATTTTAAAGAACATACCACTTACAATAATCACAATTTTAACCATCACAATACCACATATCATACTTACATTGAAAATTTGAACATCACATTTCTGGCTTCATTTCCATAAGTACTAGAAAATTTGGAATATATCTCCCCCTTTATAGGTAGTGTACCTGCAAAAAAATGTTCTGGTACTCACTTCCTATGTTTGGATCCGGGGTTAGGTCTTGGGAAACCATACACATTTGGGTGTGGTTGAACCTTTATGAATATAGTTTTCATTATAAATCACATTCTTATAATAGTTACTAATATAAAGTTGTTTGTTATGATCCTCGTATTAGTAGGAATCCATATTTTAATATTATTTGTCATTAGCTTGGTATTTGAGAAATATTTTCTATCATTTCTAAACAAATTACTTTTATTAATGTAAGTAGTTTTAATAGTATCATGTTTACTGGTACTAGCACTAAAATTAGTATACATAAATGCATATCTAGTACTATATTTACTTTTAGCCTGTTTATAGCCTAAATTGCAGGAAGATAAGATATCTTTACCTTTGTTAAAACTTACATTTTTTCATTTAATCTTTCAAAATTTGCTTTAGAATCAAAAATTCCTTTTTGAAAAATATTACTATAATCTTTTAAAATCATACGTTCTTTAGATTATTCTAAATTCTTGTTAATTAAAGCTTTATTTCCTTTTCAAGAAAAAAAAAAGTAAAGAGCTAGAATTATCTAAAAAAAATTCAAAAATATATTTTTATTTTGCAAAACATCGATTTCCTTTAAAACCCCATTATTTTTAGCTTCTAATTGCTCATTTTCTTTTTGTAGGAAATCTTTTTGAAAAACAAGTTCTTCTACAGCATTGTCAAAAAATTTAGTTTGTTTTTTCAAAAATTTATTTTACTCTTTTAAATTAGAAATTTCTTGCTCATAATTTTTTAACTTAGCTAATGCAATTCTATTAACTTTATTCAAAGTTTTACAATCTTTTAATAATTCATCATGTGCTAATAAAAGATCTTTATATAAATAATCTAAGCATACCGATTATGATTTAAGTTTAGCCATGAAACGTTTGCTTGTTTGCTCCTTTTGTTTTTCTTTATTGCTCTTCCTCTTTCTATTGCTTGACTAGATCTCTTTATGACCATTTATTCTCGGATGTTGCTACAATCTCTAGAATCTCAGGCCCTGATACCAATTGAAAGTCTTGTGGATCGTATACTATATAATTTGTGTATAATATGCAAGTGTATACGTTAATGCAATAGTTGGCAATAAATAGTAAAGTATAAAATGCGTGCAACCAGAGGTTTTATACTGGTTCGGACCTCCCGTCCTATGTCCAGTCCCAAGCTTCCCTTTGGTATTTCCTTTAACCAACTTACACTCGCTTCATCCGAAGGAATAGGCTAATAGAAAAGTATATCTCTGACAATCTTATGTTCCAAATAACACGGTTTTTGACTGATAGTATAAATCTTCCTATGATCTCCTTTAAGTATGTGAATGTGAGTGTTTTGAGTTGTAGGAAGTGTTTTAACCAAAATTATATTTTGGTTATAATAGATTAAGAGTATGTAAGCAATGCAAGAACAAGAGAGTGGCAAGAAATCAAGAGAGAAAAGATTTAACTAATTCAAGTTAGTTTCCTTGATTTTTCAATCTCAATCATTGTAATTTATAGATTTAAAAAGATGCAGATGAAGAGTTGTTACTGTTAGATAAGGTCTATTCATTTAAATGACTGAACCCTTTCAATGAAGAGTTGATTTCTATTCGTTCAACAGAAGTGTCTATTCGGAGTCGAGCAGTTTTTCAGATGCCAGACGTCTATGGATTTTCCATAGACGTCTGTAGCTTCAGGGAAGAATCTTTCAAAATTATTCACAGACGTTCGCAGATTTTCCACAGACATATGTAGTTGTTATTTTCAGGCTATAAATTGTTAATGTCACTTTTGAATGTTTTTTAATGCCGATTTTGTGTATATGAATTCGTGTGTGCATATATACTCAAGGAGACCTTACAATATTTATCTAAGACTCTCAATGCACTAGTATATCCTTATTAATCATAACATGGTCCATAAATCTTTGTTTGTCTTCGAGTCCTGGTATCTTTGAGCATGATGATCTCTTGCAGTATATACCTGTAATCTAGATACGATATATAATATATGTGATTGTATACTTGTTGTTATCGAAACCATAGAATGAATGTTTTAACATTCTCTCCTTTTTTGATGATGACAACTATACAATCGTTAGTCATGATAAAATAACTCCCCCTTAATTTAATCTCCCCTATGCATATTCCTGTATTTCTCCCCCTTTATCATTATCAAAAATAAAATAAGAAAAACATAAACATATAGACACAGCAAAATAACATAGATCGATATTAATAATAGATAAGTTTATTTTTAAAATTAATCGATATGTATTTAGTTCTCACCCTAAGTTAATACTCCCCCCTATTGATATGGTCTCTCCCCTTTGTCATCGATAAAAAGGAAATAGATATTAAAAGGAGTAATATGAACGATTTTACGGGTAGAACTCTCGAATACAAATTCATAGGTGTACAAAATATTAAAAAAGTTGTGTTTAGATTTTAAAGAACATACCACTTACAATAATCACAATTTTAACCATCACAACATCACATATCATACTCACATTGAAAATTTGAACATCACATTTGTGGCTTCATTTCCATATGTACCGGAAAATTTAAAATATATCTCCTCCTTTATATGTGATGTACCAGCAAAAAAAATGTTCTCGTATCCACTTCCTATGTTTGGATCCGGGGGTTAGGTCTTGGAAAACCATACACATTTGGGTGTGGTTGAACCTTTATAAATATAATTTTCATTATAAATCACATTTTTATAATAGTTGCTAATATAAAGTTGTTTATTATGATCCATCATATTAGCAGGAATCCATATTTTAATACTATTTATGATTAGCTTGGTACTTGAGAAATATTTTCTATCATTTCTAAACAAAGCACTTTTATTACTATAAGTAGTTTTAGGACTATCATGTTACCAGTAGTAGCACTAAAATTAGTATATATGAATGCATATCTAGTACTATATTTACTTTTAGCTTGTTTATAGCCTAAACCGTAGGAAGATAAGATATCTTTACCTTTGTTAAAACTTATGATTTTTTCATTTAATCTTTCAAAATTTGCTTTAGAATCAAAAACTTCTTTTTGGAAAATATTATTACTATCTTTTAAATTCATAGTCTTTAGATATTTCCAAATTCTTTTTAATTAAAGCTTTATTCTCCTTTTCAAGAGACAAAATTAAAGAGCTGGAATTATTTAAACAATTTTTCAAAAATATATTTTTATTTGCAAAACATTGATTTCTTTCAAAAGATCATTATTTTTAGCTTCTAATTGCTCATTTTCTTTTTATATGAAGTCGTTTTGTAAAACAAGTTCTTCTACTGTATTTTCAAAATATTTAGTTTGTTTTACCAAAAATTTATTTTACTCTTTTAAATTAGAAATTTTTTGCTCACAATTTTTTAACTTAGCTAATGCAATTCTATTAACTTTATTCAAAGTTTTACAATTTTTTAATAATTCATCATGTGCTAACAAAAGATCTTTATATAAAGAATCTAAGCATACCAATTGTGATCTGAGTTTAGCCATGAAGCATTTGCTTGTTAGCTTCTTTGTTTTTTCTTTATTGCTCTTCCTCTTTCCATTGCCTTGACTAGATCTCTTTATGGCCATTTATTCTAGGATGTTGCTACGATCTCTAGTATCCCAGGCTCTAATACCAATTGAAAATCTTGTGGATCGTATACTATATAACTTGTGTATAATACGCAAGTGTATAAGTTAATGCACTAGTGGGCAATAAATAGTAGAGTATAAAAAGCGTGCAAACCAGAGTTTTATACTGGTTTGGACCTCCAGTCCTACGTCCAGTCCCGAAGTTTCCCTTTGGTATTTTCTTTAACCAACTAACTCTCGCTTCGCCAGGAGGAACAGGCTAATACAAAAGTATATCTCTGACAATCTTGTGTTACAAATAACACGGTTTTTGATTGATAACACAAATCTTCCTATGATCTCCTTTGAGTATGTGAATGTGAGTGATTTGAGTTGTAGAAAGTAGTTTAACCAAAATTATATTTTTGTTATAATAGATTGAGAGTATGTAAACAATTTAAGCATAAGAGAGTGATGAGAAATCAAGAGAGAAAATATTCAATTAATTCAAGTTAGTTTCCTTGATTTTTCAAACTCAACCATTCTAGTATTTATAGATTTAAAAGAGATGCAGATAAAGAGTTATTACTGTTAGATAAGATTTATTCATTTAGATGGCTGCAACCTTTCAATGAAAAGTTGATTTCTATTTGTTCAACAGAAGTGTCTATTCGAAGTTGAGCAGTTTTTCAGATGACAGACCTCTGTAGATTTTCCACAAATGTCTGTGACTTCAGGGAAGAATTTCCCGAAATTATATACAGACGTCTGTGGATTTTCCACATACGTCTGTGGCTGGCATTTTCAGAATATAAATTGTTAGTGTCACTTTTAATTGTTTTTTAATGTCGATTTTTTTGTATATGAGTTCGTGTGTGCATATATATACTCAAGAAGAGCTTACAATATTTATCTAAGACTCAATACAGTACTATATCCCTACTAATCATAGCATGATCCATAATTCTTTATTTGTCTTCGAGTCATGATATCTTTGAGCACGATGATCTTTTGTAATATATAACTGTAATCTAGATGTGATGTATAATATATGTTATTATATAGTTGTCATTGAAACCATAGAATGAATGTCCTAATAGTAACTCGTACCTGTGCAATTCATTATTGTGCATTGTCATTTTTTAAATATTTTTGAATATGCGCAACTATGATTTTCACTTATATTAATTTACCACATGTGCAACTCATAATTACGTATAAACGTTAACAGATAGAATATTGCTGATGTGGATGCTGATTTGGCTAAAACCAACCATATTTGGTAATAAGTTTTCAAACTAGCTCTAAACGCGAAATGGTTTCGAAAATTAACTCACTTTAAAATGTTGTCCGTTATTTTATTACAAGGAAAAAAAAATCGACCGTGAATGTTAAGTTGTCAATTTGCTTGGAGTGTTAGGCCTCAATCTGCAAGTCATACAACTTATACCCTCCACACATCGTCAACTCTTTACTATATCAATTCAGAAACATCTGTCAACATGTTTGGCTCAGTTGGTTGATAGTTCAGACTACGAAATTAAATGTTACGAGTTCGATTCTCGAAATTGACCTTAATTGACATTAATAAACCATGTTGGAAAAAAAAAATCAATTTAGGCACATATTGTTAGGTTATATTCATGTATATTTACTAACTTTACTAGAGCAGGACACTAGAATATTACAAAGGAAGAACAAAACCTATGTGAAAATCATCATAAATGAAACATAAATGCCAATTGGATGCATATTTAACCCAATGTATTTGAACCAAAATATGCCCAAAGAATAGTGAAAACTATCTCTTGAAATTGCACCTCAAACAAGTTTAGGACTAAAATCCCTTTAATTGGATTGCGGGAATAGTAGAAGTTTCCATGATGTCTGTCTATTCTAGAGCATCTTTTATGAGCTTTTCTGTTAAAGCCTTAGGAAGACCCATTACACTGTCTATTGTTCCAACCTACAAAAACATTGAATATCTCGATCAGCCGCTTGGTTAAAGTAAATATGCATGATAGAACAACAAACTTGTAGTCTGAAAATTGTAACTGAATATAACATTCTTTGAAGCATACAAGAATGAATGAAGACATAAGTGTCAGGACAATATATGTTTCTCTAAGTACCGTTTACATTTTACACCTATGTAAAACCTCATTTGTGTACTGTTAAAGTCCAGTGTCACTGCAAAAAAGTATATAATAGGGGATGCAATATAAGAAAGGTCTATTTGACCAAATTTCTATTAACTGACTTCAATGAAGGAATATGGGTGGCAGTCGTAGATTTTACAAAATAGTTTTTACTATTATAGAATTAAAGGGAGTATGTATCTCCTCTAGTGCCAATAGACATCTATCTTATATGGTGATTTAGTGATAAAGAAGTTTGTACTGTTTAGGATGAAACCTTGATGAAGTATTAAATAACAGTAGGTAGGTAGGATCAAACTGTTTCTATACTTCATAGATGTTACTATTGACATAAGAAGAATATATGGGGAAACATAGGCAAATCGCAGTAGCAAAATTAGTGTTTGAAGGGCAACAATGAAACTATGTGTATTTTGCAGTGATGATCACGGGACAAAAATACACTCTAAACTATCGAGGTATTTAAACATAATCTCTTATACTGGTTAAGATGTTAGATTATCTTTGTAAGACCCAGAAAACCAAATTTGTTTGTAAACTTTGAGGAAATTATATACTGAACCCACAACTCATACTCTGTTAGAACCTCGATTTCAATGACAACAACTATACAAACACTTGCATTCAATATGATAGGTACATATATCATCCACCAAGACTTGAAGACCGACACAAGGATTATTATATTGAAAAATATTAGTATATTATGCTAATGTTGTAAATAGATGATATGTACAATCTTCTTGAGTAATCTTAACAAGTATTTGCACACAAATCACTTAAAAGGAAGATAACAGAATATACATGTGTCAGACGTCTGGCCTATGTGCTCAGACGTCTGGTAACACTTTCTGATTTTTAATCTTTTTACAAAACTAGATGTCTGGCTTATGTGCTCAGACGTCTGGCGGAATGATCTGTTTTTAAGTTTTTACTTCTCAAACAAACCTTCGCCGACTATAAATAAACATGAAATTGAAAGTTATTTTTAACTTGCTATTCTGAACTTTCTTGCTTTATCTTCTAACATTCTGAGATTTCCAAAAAGCACTCAAAAACACACTTTGATTTCTTCCTAATAACAAAAGCTTAAACTACATACTACTCAAGGAGATTATAGAAAGAAGTTGTACTTATAGTCCAAATTAGTGTTGCATAAAACACACATTTGTTAAAAAATACTCTTGTATAAAAGCATATTCCTTCGGACGAAGCGAGGGCAGTTGGTTAGTGTATTTCCGAAGGAGAGCTTGGGACTCGACGTAGGACGGGAGGTCCGAACCAGTATAAAAAAAATCTGGTGTGATTACTTTTAATTTTACCTGCATTATTACTCTGTGCAATTCATATTATCATACACATCTGTCATATACTTCATACATATACGATCCTCATAAACTTTCATACTCTAGATATATACATGATGTTATACTATATACTCGCCGTATGCACCAAGACTCGAACTTGTGACATTAATCACCCACTAGTTCCTTTTTAACTAGACCACCCCCTACGGTTTTAAGATATTAGACTTAACATCAATGTTAATTTAATTAAGGCTGTTAGGTATGGCTCGCACTGTATTAGAGTGGATGCGTAGATTGAATTCTGATAAGTTCCACATTGCAAGATCCTAAAGGAGATGAGCATATATATGAGATTGGTAGCATGTAACAACAAGAGATTCCTTTTGTTATAATAAATGTTGCCATGAAAATATACGTGTTTTAAAGAGATGTAGGAATATCCAATCATGATGTTGACACCAAAAGAGCTTCGCTCAGTAGTGTTGGTATATATATGGGAATGGTGGCACATAACATTGATCATCCCTTTTGTTACAAGCAAGTGTTACCAGGACCATGTATGTGCTCGTTTCGAGAAATGATGAAAGAGATGTTCAATCAGGACGCTGACATTCATTAAGGTGGCGTCATTTAAGAACAATGATGCATGCGTTTATACGGACGCATTGGAGCGCCAAAACACAACAAAGACTAACCTCCTTATGCCCAAATTAACATTATTAAATCAAATCGATCGGATATTATTTTGTAAATTTAAAGGTAAAGCTTAATTTCTCAAATTTTTTGTTGTAAAATTATACCAAATTCTCTTCAATTTCATGTCTATTAAATTTTTTTAATTGAAAATGCACTTTTCGGTATCTTGGAAAATTCAAACATCTGGAAAATTTTCTTAATTTATATTTCACTTTTGTTCGATAAAGTTAGGCTCAAAGAAAATGATAAGATATAAAACATTGAAAATTTGTTAGAGAAAATTATATTCCATTAGTTTCTGTACAATTTCTGGTTAGGAAAAAAATTAGTAAATTTATAATGGCTCATAATCATTATCGTTGTATCATGTGTAATACCTTACTATATAATGTTTTTATCTGATAATATATGATGATTAGAATTTGTGATATGGATAAATTGTCTAACTTTTAGACGATTAAAAAAGGGTAGAAGAAAGTAATATAAACATAATAGAAGATACTTTCTGTTTTTGATGTGTTTGGCAAACATGATGAACGCTTTACTGGTTGGTGTGTTCGACGAATACATGGTACCATATAAAAAAGGTATAAATATCAGATGACAAATATGCTTAGTGCTTTCTCGATCCAATTAAATCCATAAAGCTATTGATTAATGCAATATTTACTATAAAATCTGTGATATAGGGGATTTGATTCAATTAAAAGTCGTAACTTCTTGGCAATGAACACAAAAATCCTACAATCTTATCGTATGAATCTTGTTAAATTGAAACTATCCAATTATGATCTGATTCACAAAATTTCTGTACAAATTTTAAATTCCAATTCAGCTCTGGAAAGTCCAGTTTAAAATTTTATTACAATAGCTGTTGATCAAAATCATTCAATCCATGATGAAATAAAAATAACCAACATATTTATTTGAATCTACAATTCAACTTTTATTGTTTTCAAAACAAAATAAAGATGGAACAAGAGGGAAATTTTAAATCTTAGGTTTATATGTTTTCAACTATGTTTAATAATAAAAAATAATAATATAAACTAATATTATTTCAAAATGTAAACTTAGTGGCTTGTTTGAATATAAATCAAAAATGTAAACTAATATTATTGAGAGAACCTACATAAAGAAAATTTTCTAATATACAACCATAAATTTCTAACAAAATAAAAATATATAATGTTTGAATACGTGGTTTACTACTAGAAACCGTTTTTGGTTTAAAATTTTTGAAGTTTACTATTTGAATCTCGTTTTGACAGCTATTTTCACAGGACAATGACTCAGAATCTCATTTATCACATCCAACAACCCCAAAGCATAGCATTCCTTATACAGTCATTTTCATCATCTTGCATTAAAAGAAATTGAAGCACTGAAAATTCCTCCGGTCACTGCTGGGAATCTGGACCATTCTTTCAAGTGCATCATGGACAGTCTCAGTCTATTTGTGCTATTTCTACTTCTGATACTAAGTTCAAGCGGGAAGACCTCCTACTTCTTCAATAGTATTATCTAGATCGTAGGTGTGTATCGTTTCTACGCAGTGTGGTATCGTAGGGGTGTGTTGTTTCTATGCAGTGTGGTATCATTCTTTATAAAGTTAAAAGATCATAGCATTGAAAATGTTTTTTGTCTTGCAAATTTTTTATTTGTAAAACTTAAATAAATAACAAGTTTTAGGAACATTTATAGGATTAAAGAGTAATACGAGTAAACCAAGAAGAAAATCGTTTCTGATAAAAAAAAAAAAAAAAAATACGAGTTAAAATGAACTCACAATTGCTTCAACAAAAGGGGAGGTCAAGGGGTGTTCGACCATTAGGCCACCAGCAACATATAGCACATCCCCTTCTTTTATCTGCAATAAACAAATATGAAATTGACTCGTAAAAATTTGAAAACAAATCGAGTAAGTCTCGTACATCAAAAAAGGATATAGGAGAATACCAAATTTTCGATAATCTCATCAGGTATTTTGTGAAAATAAATCTGTAAGAGAAAATAAGCAATTAATTAAAATATTGATTCGCCAATAAGTATCAAAATATAAATATCTACCGTTGCCTTCAGTTAGACATCTTTTATCTTCTACTGAATGTTCAGTGACAACTCAATTGCAATAAAATAAAAAAGAAAGAAGGAAAAAAGAATATTCAAAACGGTCGACAACGGTTTCCTAAAACCCCAATATGAACACAACATCTAATGAAATCTTATTGGATATGGGAAATGAATTCAAAAAATTAAAGATCCAAAAGCACTCACTATATCACCTAACACATTATTTCTTCTTACTATCTACCATTCATTTCGTATCACTATAACAAATGGTTTGAATATCCTTTTACTACCCATTTGATGTACATTTCATATTTTGATTACAAGCATTGTAGTAAGCATGGAAGTTTAACACGATATTTTTCGTTTATTTTACGTATATAAAGTGGATATCATTGGATATTATTCGATGTTTCACTGATGGAAATAAATCTTCAATTTGCCTTTGATTGAGAGATAACGCATTACAAGAAACAATTTTAGCTTTCAAAAAATTGTCGTTTCGCTTTAATTTTTTTCATGTATAGTACACAAAAGCGTGGATTTAAATATTAAATAAATTAAAAGAAATATACCCTTCATCAATTTACTGATGATCGTCTGATTAATGTATGAAAATGTTCGCAAACGACATTAAATTAATTTTTAACCCTTCCATTATGAGTATAGATAATATACTGATATATTTTTATATATTTTTTGTTTATATGTCTCATACATCTTGTTTTGTTATTCAAATTAAACCTTAAAAGATTCGCTTGTATTGTTTCCTACACTCTCTTTAATGTTCATGAAAGGGATTACAAGTTTTAGATCGCTATTCTTGTTATACATCTTTACAAAGCTCCTGTCTTACTGTATATTTGCCAGATCCTTAGTTTGAAAAAGAAAATGCAACTACATTTTAAGAAGTCATTGAAAAACTCTAAAATCCAGCGATGAGGAAAAATGAAACCAATTTAATACTGAAAATAACACACTAACGGAAATCACAAACGAGTTTGCATATTAAAAAAAAAAGGTAATTTAGATGAGAAACACTCATAAAGAAGTTCTAAGATTCGAATATATGAAAGAAAACAAGCTAATTTTATCCACACAAATTTTTTTTTATAGAAAACAGACATAGGTTTAAGCTTTGAGAAAAAAAAATGCAAGCTGTGCAAAAATGATATGAAATATCTATATGACGATAAGGAAAAATGATACTGATTTAACCAAAAAAATTGCTAAGTTAGACTAAAAAAAATCATTGAGAATGTCAAAAATTAGATGATGAGGAAAACTGTGATAGATTTGAAAAAATATATCTATGGTGTGAAAAAATTCATAAGACAGAAAATACTAAAAACGAATAAAATCAATTAACCATGTAACCATGTCCGACAAAAATCATTAATAACGGACGTCCCCTATGGGACAGTGATTTATCTCTATAGTCTATTTAGAGGTCTTAGATCGAACTAATTAGCATCAATTATCCGTGTTATAAAAAAATACTGATAATGAATAAAATCTGATGAAGAGAATAAAAAGTGAATTCGCCTAAAAATGTTTATGGACAGCGAAGACTGGTTTGTGATTACAGAAAGCTAGATAGACAAATGTTCAATAAATATGGTATCCATAATTCAATGTAAACAAACTGTAAAATTGTCATAAAATATTTACAAATGTGTGTCTATATGGAAGACATAAAAACACACACTATATTTACAAATGTGTGTGTGCACGCGCACATGTGCATACGTACCTGTGAAAGACGTAAACCGGTTTGCTTTTTTAGAAATGCGAATAGAAAAACAATTTATTATAAAATTCTACGATGAGTGAAAATGACATTGATATCGATAAAAAAGGTATCCTGAAATAAAGGTTGAAGATTCTCGTCTTTGTTTCTATTCGACCATTTAGGTTTTTGAATTTCCGATCTAATTCGTAAATTTTAGTTAATATTTTGGTACTTTTCGATAAAAATGCATTAACGAGCATCTAAAATTTTTAATTCAAATGCATGTTTTTTTTCCCCATCTTATATCAAAATGACTAGAATTAAAATAGGTTATTAGTAGATTTAGTTTATTATTATTATTATTATTTCTTCACTTCTCAGGTTTTTTTTTTGTGTTTTTTTTCCTTTTACTCGATTGTAATTTGTAAGTATATTCTCTTTTAGAAAACGAGTATATAAGAACGTACAAGTGGGCCTGCATCTAATCACAATATGCATGTATTAATTCGATCGACAATGCACTTTGTAGCATTTTTTGAAGCATGTATAAAGTTTTATTTATAGATATAGTAGACACTTCCTTAACGAATATGTACCCAAATTCATAATTAATTAGATATATTACATTCAATAAATGAAATATTACTGTCGGTTGGAAATAGGAAGGATTATGGATATAGCAACTCCATGAAATTACTATCATACAGTTAGCAAAGAGTAACACTGATGCTAAAAGCGATTTCAATGTTTTTTTCTTTTTGCATGTATTTTATTACATAAGACAGTTTCTTTCTTTGCATAATCTCAATTTCGCATGTCCTTCGGCTAAGCCCTACGCAATGGAATAGCGGATCTGACCAACCATGGACTAAGCAATTAGAGGATATGGTGCAATCCTACCCGAGTCTCCACCCTTAAATCTTAAATTTGGTTTTTAAAATGTCAATGAGCCATGTTTTTAATCAGTTCGGGCATCTTAACACTATTTCAATTTTCACGATCTTCTGGATGCAATTATACTCACTCAGGAGTTTAAGTCTGGTCATACTCACTACTAAAAATCATCTTTTTGTTTAAGCAAAATTTAATCCCAAAATAAAGTAAAATCTTCCAAGTATTAATGTATTATAAAAAAAGTCATCCCTCACTTTTTAAAAGCATAGACTACATTCCTTAAAATTTTACTTATTTTTCACTCGTTAAAATATAGGTCATCGCGCGTTAAAAATTAACTCAATTATCGCACGTTAAAATATAAGTCGTCGCGTGTTAAAAGTTTACAAAGTCGTCGCTCGTTAAAAATATAAGTCGTCGCCCTTTTTTAAAATCGTCGCCTTTAAAAAAGGGCGAGAGCCTTCATGTTAAATTTAGAGGGGTTGCGTGATGATTTCCTAAACTCTATCTATATCATTTAGATAAATATTAAGAAGCCTATGCAGTAACACTTTTTCCTTGTCTATACTTCTGAGTTCTTTTAAGATTGTCCAACTTATTATATATCTTGTTGAATTCTTTGTATGAGTATAAACTGAATACATATTTATAAATGTTTTAATTTACTAAATATCATACAAAATTTCAGTTTTCTTAATAATACTATATTATCATTTACATATTGTTTCAAACTTAATTCAGATATAATACAATAATTAAACAATTAAATATATCAAATACATAAAAATAATTGCCACAAAAAAAGTAAAAGAGAAATTAATTCACATATGTCTGTTTTTCCAAAAGTATGAGAAATTTCAATCAGTCTCTCTATGATTTACATGTTTTATAATATTCTAAACTCAAACTCTTTCATTTTATTGGCGACTTTTCTTGGAAAAAAAGCCGAAGAAATAAAAATTCTTACTGAAACTTTTCAAAATCATATCAAAAGGCTATGGTATACAGGTAATTGAATATGAACTTGAGTTAGATCGTATATTTTTGGCTCATCCTGTTTAACATGATTAAATCTTAAACAATGAAGTAATCATTTTAAATCATGATTGAATAAATCAGGTAAAATAGTCAAAGAAAAACGAAAGTGAGAAAAGCTGTTACTTCAGCTTTGTCGCACTCTCCTTTTCTAGTGGATGTCTTCAAGTTAGTGACAAGCACTGAGCCAACCGTAGATGCATGACCATCAGAATAACCTGCAGATAACTTGTAAAACATTGTAAGCTATCAAATTAAGTAAAATTTAACAGTCCCAAATATTTCAGCCTTCAAAATAATCAGTTTAAGCACACCGAGTAGACTATAGATTTCAGCATTTTCTCTAGTATCCAAAAGTGAATCAACTCGGAGTGTAACTTATTAAAACTGCTGTTTAACTAACCTTTGATAAATTTTCTTGCCTCTTCTGCATCAGATGGTTTCTCCCTTATCGTTCCACCATGGACAACAACCTTGAACATGAAATTTGCTTAAAATTACAATACAATGTTAAATGTAATACTTAATAGTAAGAAAAACTAAATACCAATTCACTGATTTACAAATCTCCAGACATTTGTGAACATCAGAAGATCGAAGTAGTAGATCACATAACTAATAGAGTATGAGCGTTTAGCTTAGCTTATATTCAACAATTAAGATGGGTATACATGGAGTCAATAAACTCATATCTTCAAAATTTTAAAAAACAGTTACAGCCATATTTTCTGCATCCATTATTTTCACCTCCCCGTTATATTCTAAAAGGACAAATTTATCCTCCGGACCACCCAAAAAAAAAAAAAAAAAAAAAAAAACTTATTTCAAGTTTAAGCGAAGATGCTGAATAGTGAAAACCAGGCCTATTTTCATATTAAGTTTCTATAAGGCCTAAACTTGAAATTATTATTTTTTCTTAAGCCTAGAATGAAAATTTTCCATTCTAAAATTAATCAAAAAATCACACCAAATATCCTTTAATACGATAAGTAATGTACAACTTACTAAAATTTAAAGTTTTGATACTATACCTGTTGAATACTACAAATGTTTACAAGCACAAAGTGTACAGAATTAACATTAAAAAATGAAAAATAAAGCTTATGTTGAACTTTCTAGTATCTAAAATTGGCAAGCACAAAGTGCACAGAATTAACATTTAAAAATGAAAAATGAAAAGGTGACATTGTCTTCTATTTGAATATTACAACTATTGTTTTAATCGGCTCATCCAATAATCTTAAAAGACAAACATATTTAGAATTCAGGGTAAGTGCAAATATGGGAGACAGTCAAATTGACCGTAAAAGATTTGGTACCTAACACAAGCTCCTGAATTGTAACGCTGCATCCAAATTCTGATTCTGAATAATACCATGTGGATATCTCTACTACTAATAAAGAAAATTCGTTGAACTAATTTACTCGGTGTCTTTTTGAAATTCCGAAAATATCCTTGCTTTCCGTTCACAATAATAAAAACAGCCTGTGTACGAAGCACGGACTCATACTAGTATGAATAAAAGAGTATTACTGACTGATTACAATTGTACTTCTAATCCTACTAGAATGTCTTATTAGAGTGCGTATCAAATTGTGAACATTAAACTTTCTAATAGGTGAGGCAATAGCCACTTAAACTGTATATTTTCATGTTCATCTTAGCAATTTTCCCCAAGTTCTACAAATTTTGAGTTTGATAAAACAAGATTTGTGATTGTGGCATTTATCAATAGAAAGGGTTAGATTTTCAAAGACTCCAAGAAAAGATCAAAGCTATGATTACGATGACCATTCAAGTCAAAATCTAATAATTAGCAAACTTCGTGTGATTTCGTAATTTCCATTTAATGTATGATTTCAAACATTTTGTAAGTGTTGAAATTCGTCTCCACGCTTTGAAATATACGAAGATCTATATTATTCAAACTTATTAATTTGACTTAGATGAATGAATTATTTAATATATGGATATCTAAACATAAAAACAATTATATATACACGAGCCTGGGCATGCACACAAACATATATTTGAATGACATATGAAGGAGTCATTTGTACGATTCTTTACACTGCAAAAGGATGTGACCTTATGGGATAGATACATAGGAGAGTTTACGATGTGTCCATGTATCCATGTGTCGACATCCATGTTGTGTTTTATTTATTTCGAATTTTTTGTAGTTTTTATATTGTTTCATCATTGTATAAAGACTGGTTGGAAGGATCTATGAAACCTCTACACTCCTTCAATATTTTGAGCCATATTATCGCAAATGCAACAAAATTTTGAATTAGTGCAAAATGCAAAGTAAAAATTGATGATACATACATAACAAGGTTCGAGATCTTGGTTTCGGTCTTTTGTAATTTTAGGAATTTCGATATAATTCGTAAATTTCGAGAATTCTGGTTCAAGTTTCGGTTTTGGATTTCATAATTTATTTTCATATAATTGTTTAGTTAATTGAAACAAGATGTATAATTTATCTTTAATTGAAATTGAAAGATAAGATATAAATGAATAATATCGATTAGTTATAAATATGTACAATGCTAACAATACTATTATTTCGTATTTAACATTTTTAATTACACTACTCGCATATTTTGTGATTTTGCATGTTTTCAAAGTTAAGATTTTGAATTTTGAATATGCTATATATTTAAAACTCAAAATAATTCCTTTTCTTTATTTTCTCCTACAAAATTTGAATTTCAATAGTTTTCTTTTATTGAACCGGAGTTTCGGTATTTGATTTTGTTTCGGTCCCTACTGATACTGGAACGAAACAACCGAAATCTCGATGTGGTCGCAACCTCAAGCCTTGATACATACACATGTATTTATAGTATATGCATGCATACATATAGACATACACACATATGTATGTATATACATATGTATGTATTTAGAGATGCATAGGAAAGTGAATAGTACAATTCTTTACACAATAAAGGATGTAATAATGCAGACACGCTAGAGCATTTATGACGTGTCTACACATCCATGCTGTGTTTCTTTTCTTGCAAAATTCTACTATTTTTTGAATTGTTTTCTTCACTTTCTCATTCATATATAAAGATGTTATACAGATCTTTCGAGAAGACAAGAGGTCAAATAAAAAATTTGCTACATTCAAATTTATAACTGTTTTGCATTTAATTTTCTTCTTGATTTCAATATTTTGATCAAATTACTTTTATGTCTTTAACATGTTTTCTTGTTGGAGAAGTGCCTAAAACTCAACAGTAAACACAGTTCACATCAATTCATTGTGATGTTTCTAAGAGTTTTTATATTTTCATATAATTAATATTTTGTAACTGGATGTTACTAATCTTGTTTGACATTAAAGAACTTGTGTGTAGAATAAAATTAGCCATAGCATTTTTGCATTTGGCAAATTGGAAATACAATTTTGTTAATATCGGTGTTAAAAGAGCACCGATGGACTTCTCAAATCAACCAATTAATTGGTTGATTTTAAAATAGACTCCATGGACCCTTTGAAATCCACCAATACAATTTATAGTTATTTCAACGCCTTCACAAGATGGTGTTAACAAAATTGAACTTAGCAAATTGGTATAATAGAACTTCAAAAGGCATTGCTTGAGGCTCACGTTGGGTATTTCAAGAACACAAAAGCAGCTATATAGGATTGTGAAATCTCTATTATTGAATTTGCATTGTTTGTTTGTTTTATTTTCTACTTGTAGATATTTTTGATTGCATATGAAATTGTGATGGTTGTGATATATAGTAAAAAAAAATAGTTACACACACACATAGGTGATCATGATATAATTTGATATAATCAATTTGTGAGAATGTTGAGTCTAAATTCACATAAAGCATTTTAAAACATAATATAGGACAAATAATCCACTTTAAGTAGCATTCACATTACCCCATCTCTAGTAAAAACATCATATTTACCGATTCTATTATTATATTGTTTCATTGAAGAAAATTTACACAGTTATAACTTAAAGTGTTTCAAATAATTTCATAAGTTGATTGGTCATCCACAAAATGAGGAACTACAATGTCTAATATGGCAAAGATAACCCTTTTTCAATTGTTTAATTATGGTTTGTTAAATGTACATCCGTACATTTAAAAAATAATTTTTTATTATATTGTTGGAACTAGTATGTAATTCAGAAACTCATGTTGGGGACCTAATATGAGAGAGCAAAACTAAAAATTAGAACATTTCTAAAGAAATGTATGATAAAACCTAAAAACATGAAAGTAATTTACCACCTGGGTAGTATGTAGCTTCCATGTCCAAATTCAGTTCATAGCAGGATTAACATCTTGATTTATAATAATGATGATGATAATGATGAAAACTCCTAACAATTAATCAATGAGGACTAATATAATCCAGCACACTCTTAATCCAAATATATGAGCGAATATAACATGCATGAAAGAACGTCATGGAAATCAACTTATATACCACACTTACTCCAAAGCTTTTATCAGTCCTCAATTTATTTTCAAAACAAGCTAGCTTTTATCAACTTATATACCACACTTACTCCAAAGCTTTTATTAGTCCTCATTTATTTCCAAAACAAGCTAGCTTTTATCAACTTACATACAATGCTTGCTCCAAAGCTTTTATTAGTCATCAATTTATTTTTCAACCAAACTAGCTTTCTTGGGTGAAACTCGCTACAATTCTTGCCTCTCTCAATTTTATCTAGTGTTGATATGTCTTGAATATCAAACTAAGAAATACATTGACAGATTTTGTAATGTGGTAGTACTTGTAAGATATAGGTGAATCGTGACACGATAAATCATACAGCATGGAAGTTATCACATTTTTATTTATGCAACATATATGAATCTTTTCTTACTGTTCTACATTGCATTGCATTTTTTTGGTCAACATATAGTAAATTTTATTTTTTGACATCACATCTCCACGAATAAATATGCAACAAAAAATAACTCTTAGACAACTCATTATTCCCTATAAATTCTCCTTTGTTGAGAAGTTTGAGAAAATAAACACATTAATAAATGGTTTCAAAACATATTAATGGAGAAATTCAATAAATATGATATGTAACCATCATAGAAATATTGATAATCACAAAAGAAAAACAACTCAAATAATTTTATGCACTAGGGCACGACAGGTTAACTGCAACCCACTTAATAGAATTAGAATTATCCATCATGATTGGCATGATACTAAACATAATTGTCAAGTTCTTTATGATTTTGAAGTTTTTTGCTAGTATGAAACGTCATATGAGAAATATATCTATCAAATTATCTGAATAAGTGGACCAAGATAAAGTTTAACTGAGAATATGACATTTATAAATGCGTCCGATTTGAACTAGGAAAGATAGAATGAAAATTTAAGTTTATTGAATCAATGGGCTACTAGTCTATCATATATCACATCATATTACTTTTCCTTATGAAAAATTACTTTGAATTGCTACTTCCATGTAATGTCAAATGTAACCTCGTGTATGTGATGTACTTTTTAAGTTGGTTATCATTTATCATTTAAAGTTACCATGTACATAAAATGTTTTAAATATTGCGTCGTATACATTCTGGAAGCAGACTGAAAACTGTCTGAAAACTTATCTAAAAACTTATCATGTAGGATACAACGTTAAAGAAACAAAACCAATTATCATTCTGGAAGCAGTTGCGTCGTATGATTTGTGAATTTCCATGCATTCTTCGAAACACCTGACTCTAATAACAATCTAAATGTCATTGAACGATCACATTTGTTCAATGATTTGACGCTTGGTAAATCAACTTCTGTATCATTTTCACTTGATCAAAACACAAATGATCATGGATACTTTTTAGATGATGGAATTTATTCTAAATGAAGCACGGTTATTAAAAAAAATTGAATTCGTTAACATCAAAACAGATAAAGTTTGTTGTAATGCAAAAATGACAGAGCAAAGACGTTGAAAGAGCTTTTAGGATACTTCAAGCAAGATTTGCGATGATTGGTAATCCATATAGCCTATGGAAGCGATCAAAAATATCTACAATTATGTTTACTTGTATAATTCTTCATAACATTATAATTGAAGGTAAAAGGAGTATAGACTATCTCACTTATCAGTATGAGGAGGCAAACCAAACGCTTGAATTATTCCGAGCAGACAGACTATGAACCGAAGGAGATTGCAAAATTCATGTAGATCATCAGCTCGCTTATCGAAACGCACCACTTCATAATAGGCTCCAAAAGAAACTAATGGATCATATTTGAAATTTTTATGGAAGACCGCAGTTAGCTTTCGAATTACCAAATTTGTTTATACGTATTCGTACTATGTAATACAATCTAGCATGTTATAACTTTACTATTTGTAATCATATTTGACTTTATTTAAATAAAGGTATTGTGTAAAATTATGAATTTACTGAACAAAACGATAAGTCGATTAACATTTCAAACATACATAATAGTGCACAATACGAAACAACTATTAAAAATACAGTATGTTATGCGTCGTCTATATATGTTTTGTTCTAGACCTACTCTCAACAATGCATTGTTCATATTTCAACTGTTAAAAATCCTTTTTCATGACAAATGTCTCTTGACGTTACGCTTTATCTAGATCCTCCCTTTTTGAATTGAAGTCGGTTCCTTTAGCACGGCTAACTTCTCCACATGACCATGTTGACGTTTAGCCTTTTTTTCCGCATGTTTTTTTGCGTTGAATTGATTCGAGAATCAACCTAAGGCTGAACAACATTTTTCTTTCTGGATACACGTTGCCTACATTGGTCTAGCATCTTCATCCATTCTGGTACCCAATTTAACTTCTATTTCGAGGCTAAAGTTAGAATCCATGCCAGAAGAGTTTCTCGAACTGGAATTATAAGTTGATTTTGACGTCTTTTCCTTACTCTTCTGTTTTGATTGGATATCTCTTAAGGACTCTGCGTTATTAAAGCTTCATTTTTATGACTAGTAAGCAAGTCATAACAGTTTGCAAATTGGTAATGGTGAGGTTTTATACGATCATTTCCCCTTGGGAATAACTTCAAGAATTAATCATCCGTCGTTCTCTTATGTATTCAATAATTAAAGAATAAATACGGATTTTTAATTTATTACAAATGAAATATTTTTAAAAGACACTAGGATTGGTTTTTTTTTAAATTTGAGACTAATAAAACTGAGTTTGCCGATTTTATCTTTTCAACTCAATCATTTATCGCTGACATGGACCAGGTCTTCTTAACATGTTTTTTGTTGTACGCATTCATTACTTTCGCCCAAAATGATTTTTCACTTGATCATTTCCCTTCACCAAGTCATAAGAATAGTGATAATAGATTATACAAAGATCTGTGTCTTCTTCACTGTTCCATGCAGTGGAGGTATGGAAGCTTAAAGGAGTAGTACTATGAACGGGAACACTTTGATTGGGTTGTGAATCAAATTCATATTTGTCCATGTGTAAAGCTTCACTAAACGATTGACATGGATTAGACTTTTTTTTGTATTACAATATGTGAAAATGGTTCTAGAGTCGAAGATTTGTGTGTTTGTTATTGCTAAAAACGGTCTAATTTGAAATAGAGCCGTTTATTACCGATGAAATGGAGCCGGAATCTAAAATATAATCGTTAACAAAACGCCAAAGTTTGAAAGTCTTTTACGGCAGTTGTGGTGGTTGATAACCTGGGCATCCATATAACGGGCGTCCCGCTTAATGGACGTCCAAAGCTGGACGTCCATTTTAAGGCCGCCTGAGTTTTAGAAACTCATTTAATGGACGTCCAGGTCTAGGCGTCCACTAAATGGGTGTCCATTTTCATTTCAGTTTCCTAAACTGAAAACTGAACATTCGGCTAAATATGCAGACTGAACGCGGCCATTGCAGTGTAAACCCTGAATTGTGAAGGCTGAATATTGACTGTTGGAGTTGCTCTAAGAAGTAAGAACTCAACCAAAACAACCAAAGATTCAGCTTGATTATACATGAAAAAGTACCGTTAAGCATTATTGAAAGAGAAAAAAAAAACATGGAAACATGAAGCAACTAACAAAATATTACCAATAAGTGGAGTGTATTAGAAATTTAAAATTAATCATTAAGTAAAGCACATACTTGATCAGCCGTTATCAAAAGAGTAGGTATAGAATCATCCTTTCTAAAATCACTGATATTTAGTCTTTCAATAATGGCATCTGCCTAATTCATTTAAAGAAAAAATATGTCAGGAAAAGGGGAAGTGCATTGATAGATAAAGACATTCACATTACAGAGTACCTTAGCTTCGGCCAGGGCCATTACCAAATCCTCAGGCTTCTCTCTTCGAATTTCTCTCTCATCGATATCCGCACTCTAAAGCAAAAATCCAAAATGGGTACCCTTCAATATTGTATTTTTAAACAATAAAATAATACCAGATGGATTTGGAAAAACTGAAGTGTACTATGACGGTGAAATCATATCCCATGTCAGATAAAATCTGTTTACGAGAAGAAGATGAAGAACCTAGTATTATCTGCAAAATAAAGAGAAAAACATTGAAAATAGAACCAGAAAATATAACCCGTTAAATTTGAGAGTTGGAAGAATATGGAGACATTGAAAGGTGAACCCATTTGGAAACGATCTTTAGTGAATAAGCAAGGAAATCCAGGTGAAAAGCATTAGATAAAAAGAATACTTAGTTCGTAGCCTTTTAAGAAGGGCGTTGATCTACGGAGAATAGCGGGTGATAGCACGTCAACGATTGATAGTATCCGTTACGACTTTTATTTTGCTGATATCCGCTTATCCGCTCATAATAACCATTGATAGAGTCCGCACCCGGAAACTGTCGACCATCATGTACTGTTTACAATTTTACTACGTAATCATGTGCTGTTTTATCATGTTAATAGTTCATATCAAGTATGTATGTAGAAACGAATCTCTGTAATCCAAGATTCTTATCATTGTAATTTTGAGGATTTTTTTTAAAATTTGAACCAATTTTAAAACTTAATTATATAAACGAGTGGTACGGCACGCGCATTGACGTGGGTTGTTTTTCTTATAAATTGTATATGTTTAAATCGTCAAGAAATGATTCTTATTTTATTTTCAAGTGATATTAAGATTTATATGTTTATAATGAGTATGTCGAATTTGTAAAGGTAGTTTAATAGTAGATACTATTTTTAGAAGTGTTTTGAATATGTAAAGCATCTTTAATTGTTATATCATACTTTAAGGGGCGTTTGAATTTGTAAAAGAAGTTTAATGTTAGATTCTATTTTAAATGATTAAGATTTGGTAATATATGAAGCGTCATTTTTGGTAGTTCGCGTTGGTACCGAAAAAGTATGACACCAAACCTATTACAGCTATTATTAAAGATATAAAGGGCAATCTTGAAAGTTCGCGGTCAGACCAAAAGTTTACGCTTCCAAACCAACTATTAATAAAATACAAGACACTTTGAAAATATTTATAAATATATATGTTATTTTTGACTATGTCAGCGCCACAGTGTCAAAACTGTACCGACGATATTTCAAACGTCACTGATATGGGCTTAGTAAACATGCGTTATTTGAAAAGTCGTCCATATTAAACCGATAAACACTATATCGGACTTTTGAACAAATGCTTGCGTTATTTTCTATAACATTACCGTTGCCTTTTGAAATGTTGTCGGTTCAATTTAACTAGCGTGGCACCGGTAGAGCCAAAAGTAGAATATATTTGTAAATAGTTTTGAAAGTAGACTACTTACGGAATGAAATTTAAAAATTTACCTAAATTTAAAAAAAAAAATCCTATACTTTTTTATTTTTTTGTATATGTGCATTCTTGAGAAGGGTTTACGTTGGATTGACAAAATTCATTTACATTTTTTGACTTTATTGATTGTGAACGGAGCGGATAAATACACGTACGTATCCGCGAATACAGATGTTTGATATTAGAAATTGATTTAAAATGTGGATGCGAATATGACAATATCCACATCTGAAAGAATCATTAACAGGCCTAGCTGATGAATTCAAATTTATGTCACCAACTTCCAAATCCTTTGTTATGTATGCATTGACCTAACTATTTGACCAATGATGGAGACGTGATTGATGTACATATCAGTAGACCAAATGTATTTGAACACACAAAAATTTCTACCGGGGTCCAAGTCCAATTTAGCGCAAATCATAAAATGAAAATCATATATAAGTCTCCTCAGTTGCTTGGACTCTTTTCTTTTTGTTTCTCCTCTTGAAAAGAAAAGAAGAAGAAAATAATAATGATGTTTTTTTCAATTTTTTTTCTCTTTTTGCTTTTCTCTTATGTCAGCTAATATGTTGACTTATTTAACACACATTTAGGATAAAGTTTCAATATCCTTTTCAACATGAATTTTGGTGAAAATTATGGAATACCACGGTAAAAATAATTTATTTTATTTTTAGTTTTCAACTTTATACAAAATAGCGATAAAAAAAAATAAAATGTAATTGTGGAAGAATCAAACCATAGTGGCCTCTCCACGTCCATGAAATCCAGAAACCATCTAAACCGCAACAATCAACCGTTTTTCCCCTAGCTCCCACCATGGTTGCAAGGATGATGGCCCGAAGTTGATTGAAACCTCACTCTCCAACTCCCGTCGACTCATTTGAATCCACCTACATAAGATCATCTCGTCTCTTTCTGGGATGGTCAAAGGTTGAAGTAATTAAATCCAATTGTCTTTCACTTCTCCACCAGCCTACATCCTTCAACCGTTTGGCGAAGATCAACCAGTTAGCGCACAATTGCAGTCAATCAAGCACCATGTAGGCGTAATCCCGCACACAAGTCGATATTTCAGTTTTTAAATTTCCTTTTAGAAAGCAACAAGTGTTTCAAATGTTGGCTACTAGTCATCGTACTCATGTGTGCCACAATGGTACTATCTGCTATAAATATGGGTATTATGATCATTTCGCTATGACCTGCATTAACTAAAAAGCAACAGACAAGACAACTGAACTGACAAACATGTGCGCTCATGCTCCACTTGAGAAAAAATACTCACTGGCTCCAGCACTCCCCATTAATTCCAAGAGACGCTTTATCCCCTCCCCCAATATTCCAATGGTACGCCATCTTCTAAAATGGAAAATACCTCGTCTTCAACAATGAACAATCCCATGCGCACAAAAATATCCAAACTTCCAGATGCCTAACTCCACATCATTTTCATTGAGTCCACTTCGGCTCTACTCCATGAAAGATCGGTATCTACAGTGGTTGAGCCTTCCACATACATTTTTCAAACATTCCCTCATAGAAATTGCTACAATGAAAGAATTTTTCAACAAGGACAATAGCACTATTTTCAACTCCTAGTGGAAGCTTCAGCGAGATAGCTACTATCGCACTTTTCTTGAACCGGCTTGGATCTGCGTCTGCGGTCTTCCAAGACACTTGAAGAATAAAGAGGACTTATCCTACTATCTCATTCCCATCGGAGAATTTATAGCGTTGGACCATTGTGATTGAGCTTTTGTAGGCCATCCCTTTATTTTTGTTAAAATTAGGCTTGACATAGAAGCTCGGCTGCTGGGAAGCCTCGTAATAAAATGGAAAAGTGTCCTTTTCAAGATACATTATGAGCTTTGGTGCCACCGTCATCTGCCTCAACAACTGAAGAACCTTTTTCTAACTAAAAATTGTGATCTCCTCTGCTGGCGTCAGATATCTCTATGGTGAAGGACTTCATCTATAGATCAACATTCCAACACCACCACGCAACTTCTCTTGGATGCCTTAGAGGATGAAACTACCATCCAAGCTAATAGATAAGAGATTGCTCGAGGAAAAGCAATGGTTATTCTCTTGGACCATAAAGACGATGAAAGGCAGTATCTTAGACGGGCTAAACCATCAATCTAGTGGCCTCTAGTTGATCTAAAGGTTGAATAACCCCCTCACTACCCAAACGTCGAACAAAGATTCCTCGAACATGACATGGATCTGCACTACAAAATGTCTATTAAACCGGGCTTCATCCGAGATGTGCAAGCTTAGTAGAACCAAATTATCAACAACAATTTGGACTAGTTGTATGCTTTGCTACTACCAGCTCCTGCAGTTGCAGCCTCTCCATCAACAACAGGAAGTGGACATTACTTTCACATAACAACATCCATCCATCGAAAAGTGCTGTTCTAGTCTCATTGTTTCCCACAGTGGAAGTAATGTATGAATTTCAGTTTTTTTTTTACCATTTTAATTCTTTATTGGACTTATGAAGTCTAATTTATTTACAACATTTCTAAATTTTCTTTTAATAAAATCTTTAATTAATTTAAATTTATAAAATGATTTATTATTTGATCTATGTTATATTATGTGTGTGTGTATCATATACACACTTATGTGTGTGCGTGTGTAACAATCAATCCGTGCAAAGTATAACATGTATATAAGTGCTAGGATTTACAATGTAATGAACATGTTAGCTTATCTTATATATCATCAAATTGTCCAAATGTATGTTTACATATATTTCTAGTTTATATATATTTACAAAATATCACATATATGTATGTATGTATGTATGTATTTGTATGTAAATCATATTTTTTTAATAATTATATATATGTATGTATGTATTTATAAACATACGTATGAAATTTAAATTATTTAATAAAATATTTTTTGTAAAGTCAAAAACAATATATAAATGTATATGTATGTATGTATGTATTTATTAAGTACTAATATGTAATAAATAATATTATAATAAATTATACGTATTAACATTTTTAAATTTATAAGAAAATATATATTTTAGATATACATAATACCCGGTCATGCGCATGACATTTTTTCTAAATTTTAAAATATTTTTAAACAAATATATGTATGGATATTTGTTAAAAATTAATAAAAACTAATAAAATTTGTTTTTTGAAACTTAATTTTAAAATTTAAATTTACATTAAAATTTCGGAATATATTTTGTAATTTTAAATATTAATATGTAATTTTATAATTCAAAATTTTAAATCTAGTTTTTTAAATTTCGGCCTATATTTAAATAACTTTAAAATATAACAAAAAATGTTTTTTTTATAAGTAAATTAGGTAATAGTTTAATTTTATAAAATATAAAACATAATTATACATATATATGTATATTAATATAATTATATATATATGTATATGTATATTGATTTAAATAATATTTAAAAATAATATATGCTACAACTCGTATATTTGGACCATTTAAGTTGACGATAATCCACACATCTCAACTTAAATAGTACAAAACACGAATCATTAAGGGAATATATGTATGTAAATGAGAATCATCACAGAATCACAGACAGAAACAATATAACAGAATAACGCAGCGGAATTACAATAATGTCATAATAGTAGTTCATGAAGCTACTAAGTAAATGCAACAATGTCTCAAGAAAATGGTTGAAATAGAAATACATAGATGTCCGATACAAGTATCATAATAGAATAGAGCAATACTGATAAAGATAAATGATAGTCTTCAAAGTCTTCAACTCCCAAGCAGCTCGGCAACAGAAATCCTCAAACTGACCCCAGCATAAGCACTAACAAACACTCAAGTCAGGACATATGTTCTTATACAAGATAATATGGCACAAGTTTGAGAAATAATAATAACTCAAAGATGAATGGGAAGAACATCTTTCATGATCTGTTAAACTATCTATATATTGTAGTGTACGCTAAGTAGATAATGTCTATCAGTAATATAAAGTATCAAAATAGCATTAAGGCGTTACCATTATCCCCCTTAACACATTTAATATAGCATCATAGTCTATACAACACTGTAAACTCCACTGTAAACTAGTGGGCTATCGGGGACTATTCCATAGGTATAACACAAAACAAATCGTAGTGGTCGTGCATAAGGATACGAGTATGACAAGGTACATGAGGCAATACCCAAAGTAGTGAAACTATCGTTTGCCTGATTCGGACTAGTGAGAACGCATCGCCGTAATGATCGCAACACCGCGAAACAACACTCCCAATTCAAGTGTGCGCACTAATCAAAAACAAGTAATGAGTGTTTACGAAGAAGTGTGTCCGCTAGAGGTAGCTAACCTCATTGGTCCGGCACGACTCCTGTTTAAGTCATTTCCAATTTGACACAAGTGTCAAGGTCATCCAATATTGTTCTCTTTCTTCAATCATCAACGTACGTCATTCCAACCATTTCATTCTGGATTAAATTCCGCGTATAATAGATATTAAAGTGGTATTCGGTTTAGACAGAGAGTATGTCACTAACCGATTCCGGACTCTTTAATAACTACGTAATTACTACACCGATTGATCATTTAATAAACTTTCAAAAACAAAACCAATTTCTTTTCGACTTCGATAGTCAACATTCCATTTGACTTTCAATATCAATTTCCATAATTCAAATTTCAAAGTTTCAAATTTCCAATTTCAAAATTTTTATTTGGTTTAACAATTCAATTTAAAACAATTCAAATATTGATTTCATTTCGTATACGAATTCCATTCAATGATCATTTTAATCAAGTTAATTCAACATTTAAATCAAATTCGATTTAATTTCTAATTGATTAAATCATCCACTTAAATTAACCTAAATTTAATCCAAAACTCACAAGTTGAATTTAATTGAATTCACCAAATTAAGTTCTTTCAATCAAAAGTTATATCCAATTCGTTTAATAAATCAAATTTTGTTTCTTATTAAAGAAATTCGATTTCACTTATTTACTCATTTAATCAAATAGTCACAAGTTAGGTTTCTTAAATAAACAAGTTTCAAATTCATTTTGTTATTAGATAAAGTTTACAAAACTTAATTCAACAATTCATTAAATTTAAACAACTTAACTTTCATTAAACATTTGTTTCAATTTATCAAGTCTTTAACTTTTGAATTTCTCTAGAAATGTAATTTCAAATTTTAATTGAACCCATTCATTATTCCTTTTAATTCAAATCCCATCTTTATTTCAAATCAAATCGTTTGACCAATCGGGTTTCTTATTTAATTTGCTATCCTAGGTTAAGTGAATTATTTGGGTATTTATCATTTCAATCTGATTCCATTTCAATTCAAAATCATAGGTGTAGTAAAAAGGGACTTGCAGTGTGATAAATGGAATGGTGTCAAAATAAATAAACAAGCAATAACAATAATCAACAAAAACATAATAATCGATTCAAATAATCCCGAAATAATCGTATTAGTTTTACATTCATTTCATGTAAAGTAACACAATTATTTCTAGAATCCACACTATCATTTCATGTAGATTAAAGATCATTCCATGTAAATTACGCTATCATTTCATGTGATTCTACACTTGTTATTTACCTAATTCAATTTCATACTTCATCACAATTCACATAATATGGAATTAGTTTACATCGTTTCAAAGTATCGCTAACTATATTATTCATGTGTCGACTAAGTTAAACATTTCAAAGATCATACTATGCAGAGTTTAATTTAATCAAGTTCAAGTACATACATGTCCAATTTCACAATGTCAACTACCATATGTCAAGTTCAAGTGAATACCATGTTAGTCCGTGAGATGATGGTTTTGATGACAACAACCTTGGAATAGATTATAAAATATAAATAATAACAGTATAAGTTTAGATATATATGTATATGTAGGATTTAACCATGCAGGTAACAAGAATGAAGACTGTGCAGTATAGAGATTCAAGATATCAAGATTGAAGACTCATGAGTATTAAGAGTTCAAGAATTCCAGTAATTTTTTATTATTTTAATTACAAATTTTGTTAAAACTCATAGAAAAGCACTGGCATCTTAAAATCCAATTTATTAGTGGAATGAAATCCACTTCGAGTCTGTTAAAGGGATGACACCTATGAAAAATCTAGTGGAACATTGTTTTGTATCCGCTAACTTTTTATTCAAAATGATTTTTCAAAATTATATATTATTTTCAAAATGATTTCAAAACCTTCCTTTTAAAAGCATCAAAAAACATCTATCCTGATTTCAAATACTTTTAACCTCAAAATAATCTTTAATTTCAAAATCAAATTGTCCTTGTTTTTAAACTATCTTTTAAATATAATATATTTAACTTTTAAATATTTATACTTAGATTTTAAGTATAAAATTATAGTAAATTTTTTATATAGTATTCTTTATACTTACTTATGTATTTTAAATATAGTCAAGTATATTTATAAAGTTTGAAATAGTTTTAATATAAAATAAAGGTTATTTTCAAAGAAAATCAAAACCCCAAAAATCCCTTTGGGATGTCGACATACTCAAGTACCCCATGTCGACATGGTGTCAGTTGAGTTGAAGAATTAAATTTCAAAAGAAGTGTCTATTCGTCATAACTCTTCACGAATGGACGTGGCTGTTGTTCTTCTATAAATAGGGGTTAGTCTCAACGAATTTTAGTTCATTTTTCTGGTTTTTCACTCCTCTTCTTCTTCCACATTTCTATATAAAAATTCTTATCATTACCCTGTCGAAATCAACATTGAATCTAACTAGATTATCTCTGGTTTGATTCTCTATCACTATCTTAACAAGATCCTCAGTGCTATTCAGAGTTATAGGCTTTTTGTAATCAACATAGCGAGAAAAGGTGTGATTGTAGCCTTGAAAATCAATCAAACGAGATAAGGTGTGATTGTAGCCTTGGGAAAACAATTATGTGAACTTGTTGCCCAGGAAATCAAGTATCTCTACCCAGAGAATTGTGATTCTGGAGGGTGTACCTCGTAGCCTTGAAATCGAGGGTGTAATTGTAAAGATTGTTTTTGAAAGGAAATCCGTACTTGTGTGCGGGACTGGATGTAGGGTAACTCCGAACCAGTATAAAATCTAGTGTGTTCTTTCCTTTACTGCTTTTATTTTATATTTTCATTTGTATTTGATTCTGTGATCATATCTGTGTATGAATATTGCATACATTTGTGTTTAAATTAACAAAAACTCAAAAAGATTTAACAGTTCTCTAAAACACTATTCACCCCCCCTCTAATGTTTATCCTTGGCCTTAAGGTCCTTAATATGCATTTCTCACATACTACTTATCACTTCGTGCGTCTAACAATTTTAACATTCAATACTAACATCATAAACAATCATCAATATCATGAACCAGACTTGATTATCATCGTATAATAATATAAGTTGTGAAATTTATTCATCTTTAGTGATTAGAGAGAATTGACCGATGAGGCACGAAGAGGCTCGAATGAACTCGACTCAAACACTAGCACGAACAGCCAAACAAGCTACAACCATCAACAAGAAAAAATATATCATCAACTTCCAATATAACATTCATATATATATATATATATATATATATATATATAAACATATACATACCCACATTCTTACCGAACAACAAAGAGAGAAGAGAGCTAGGAGAGGGTGCTGCTGCAAGATGGAAACTCAGGTAGATGCTGTTATATCTAACAAAGAAGAACAAAACTGTTACTACCCTTTACAACATACTACCAACATATATACACAACTGTATATATGCAACAACAAGTAAAATATGATTTCTCATGAAAGCAGAATGCTAAGGGCTGTTTGCAAACAGTAAAACACTTTCTTTTCTTTTTTCTTTTTAAAAAAACCGGAACTGTTTTTCAAAATATGAATGTATAAATATAACTCATGTATACACGCATTGTCAACATCCTCAGGCATGGACAGGGGCATAGGGCTCGGCTGGGCACTGGGTGTCTCAGGTTTGGGACGGCGACTGGGGGTCGAGGAAGGTCGTCTCGGCCAGTCGGTGGGTGTTGCGGAGGTGGACTAATAGCGGTGGCGAAGGGATGCTCACGAGTTTTTATGGGGTTGAGGCTTTTTGGGTTTCGGGTTCGAGTGGTTCATGGGTGGAGGATGACGGTTATATGGAGGAGGTGGCGACGAGTCGAGGCTCCAAGGTGGAAGAAGACAAGAGGGAGAGCAGGCCAGTGAGCACGGTGGCTTCGGGTTAACGGGTTTGCATGGGTTCGGGTCGTAGGTGGCGAATCTACGGTGGCCAAAGGGCAAAGTCGAAGTGGCGGTGGGAGGTAGCAGTGGCGAAGGAGGAGAGCGGGGTGGAGGGCGAGAGATGAATGTGGGTTCGATTTTTTCTGTTATGCTTACAGTTTCAAAGCATGCATGAAAATAAAAAATAATTTTTTTTAAAGAGAACAAAGAGAGGACTTTTGCCAGAGAGAGAAAAGAGAGTGTTGTATTGTTTACCTGTAGCGAATATTAGTAAACGAGGCTAGCGAAAAAAGGCAATGAAGTTTTTATAGAGCAGAGGGGTATAACAATGGACAAGAACCAATAGACAGAGAATATTAATTTGTGTGAGTTACGAAATGTGCTACATATTTTCTATGTTATTAACCAGCTGCTGTTCAACTTTTTATGCTCATTAAGTCAGCTACCAACTGTAATAATCAATTCAATTCAGCCAAGGGACAAGCAAATTGAATTAGAAATGAGCTGGAAATTTTAGGGCTAAGATAATTTAGTTTCAATTTAGAATCAACCGGATTCAATAGTATGAATTAGAGTGGGCTGAAAATGGACCGAATATTTATTTAACCGGTTCATTTATACTAACTAAATTTGTGCAACGACTCTGTCGAACTTCAATTTGTACAAATGAATATACCGTTTCGATCAGCTCGATGAGGCAATTACAACGGTACATAGATATTGACGATACGATAGTTCTATTAGAACTCAAATTTTACGTCGGTTAAATTATTCGTTCGACACAATAATTTAAACGAAGAAGACGATGACGAAATTAGACGAAACGGAATGTGACGTCTCGATCAGATATTTTTCTACAACATTTCCGTGTAAAATATTCGGATTCAAAAAATGGAAATTATGCACTTTAAAATGAACTGATATGCAATAAAAAAATGTGAACTAATTTACTTTGATATATTTACAATGAAACTTTCCCTTCTTCTATAACTAACTAGACGTATTTTGTGTTTGAAGTTTGGACGTTAACTGAGAACGTATATAAATTTCAAATTTTATACTAAAATAATTGATTCAAAATTTTAAATTGGGTTGGAAATTCAGGTTCGCTACAATCTCCTCCATTCAAAACTTTTCTTCCTCGAAAAGGAACGAGGTGGAAGAAGTAGAAAAAACATACAGAAAATTAGGGTAGATAAAAGAATGGATTATACCTAGAATTAGCAATTCGGGATTTGAATCTGGAATACTATCCTCAGTTTTCCATGTGCAATCTCTGTCATCCGAACTTCACTGAACTTTGACAAGATTGACTGTCTTCCTTCTAAGCTGTTTCGTATCTCTGTCGACTATCTGAAGTGGTTTCCTCTCAATAGTTAAGTCAAGTTCGATAACCAATTCTTCCAACTGAGCAGTGGGGATGGTCATAGATGGATCGTGCACTACTTTGCGAAGATGTGAGACAAGAAACGCATCGTGCACGCCCGCAAATTTCTCTGGTAATGCGATTCTATAAGCCAAGGATCCGATCCTTTCCGTGATCTCGAACGGGCCAACAAATCTGGGAGCAAGCTTTCGTTTCCTACCAAATCAAATAATGTTCCTCAAAGGAGACACCTTGAGGAATACTTCATCCCCCACACTGAATTCGAGATCTCTCCTCCTTCTGTCAACGTAACATTTATGTCTGTCCCGTGTCGTCTTTATCTTCCTCCTGATCTCTTCAACCTTTCTCAGAAGCTTCCATAATCATTTCTGGGCTAAGCACTAATCGGTACCCAGGCTCAATCCAACAAGCTGGCGATTTGCATGGCCGTCTATATAAAGCTTCGAACGGCGCCATATCAATACTCGCCTGATTATTAAAGATAATTAGATTCCGATTCAAATATACTATTCAAATTGAAATTCTATTTTTTTATCTGATAACTATTATTATAAGTGAATTCAACCAAATGTAGATGGTCTTTCCCGGATCCACCAAAGTCTATAATACAAACTCGGAGAAGATCTTCCAAAATCCCTTCACCTCTCAGTTTGGCCATCTGTCAAGGATAATAAGTTGTGCTCAGATTCAATTTAGTGCCCAAGGTATCTTGAAATTCCATCCAGAATTTACTAGTGAAAATAGGATCTCTATCGCATACGATACTAGATGGAACACCATGAAGCCTAACGACTTCTCTCATATATATCTTGGCCAAACTCAAAGCAGTATGAGTGGTTCTAACTGGAATAAAATGAGCGGATTTTGTCATCTTATCGACAATCACCCAAATGCTCTCATTACCCCTTCTGGTCCTTGGTAGCCCATCAATAAAATTCTTGAAAATCTGCTCCCACTTCCAATTTGGAATCTCTAGTGGTTGAAGCAATCATGTCATCTTTCTGTGATCCGCCTTAACTTGTTGACAAGTGTGCATCTACTAACATAGGTAGAAATATACACTTCATCCCACTAAATATCACGCTTCATCCCACTCTACCAATATAACTTCTTCATATTCTGAAACATCTTCGTGACTCCTGGATGAAATGAAAGCGAGGATTGATGGTTTTCTCTAAGCACTTCCTATCTTAAACCATCAACATTCGGAAAACAAATACGGTTGTCGATCCTCAAAACTCTATTACTATCTATTTGTGCACCCATTTTACTGCCAACATTCCCGACTCTACCGAGAACTATCTCCTTGATACGATAGAGAAAGGTATCCTTATACTGCTTAGCTATGGCGCGATCCATAAGAGCTGGGGAGACAACGAGCTGAAATAACATTCCTTCTACAAGATTACAACATAACATTGCCTTGTTTCTTCTCAAAGTGTCAGCTACGATATTTTCTTTCAACGAGGTATAGTTGATGTCGAGGTCATATGCAGCTAAGAATTCAAGCCATCAGACTTGTCTTTGGTTCAAATCCTTCTGTGATAAAATATATCACAATGACTTATGGTTTGTAAATAATTCAAATTTAGTCCCCAAAAGATGACGCCTCTATAGCTTCAAAGAAAATACAACCACAAGAATCTCTAAATCATGAGTTGCGTAATTTTCTTCATGTGTCTTCAACTGATAACCAGCATAAGCAATGACCTTTCCATTCTGCATTAAAACTGCTCCTAATCCATCACGGCAAGTATCGGTATAAATGGTCAAATCTTCACTTCCGTCAATAATTGTGAGAACTAGGGCAGAAGTCAACTTTCGCTTCATGTCATTAAAAGCTGATTCACACTTTTCATTCCAATTAAACTTGACATCCTTTCTGGTCAGTACAGTGAGAGGTGCGACAATCCGAGAAAAATTCTCTATAAATATACGATAATAGCCTGCCAAGCCCAAGAAGCTACGAATATCTGTAGGAGTTTTGGGAGTCTCACAATCCTGTAAATTCAAAGGATTCGATTTAGAAAGATATAAGACGTTCGGATAGAAATGACAAATAAAGATAGAACTTACATTGATTATGGCGTTCTTAGCTGGATCGACCGAATCCCATTCTTTGAAATAATATGGCCAAGAAATCGGACTTCATCTCTCCAAAAGTAGCATTTCGAGAACTTGACTTTAAGCTGATGTCTACGAAGAGTTTCTAGAACAAAATTCAAATATGACTTATGCTCTTTCTCATCTTTAGAGAAGACAAGAATATCATCGATGAAAACAAGAACAAACTTTTTAAGAACATCACGGAAAACTCTATTCATCAAATCGACGAAATGAGCTGGAGCGTTAGTTAGGCCGAACGACATAACCAACCATTCAAAGAAAACATTATTAGTACGGGACGTTTTAGGAATACTCTCCTCAACAGTTATGAGTTGGTGGAAGCCGGTAGCAAGATCGAGCTGAGAGAAAACTTTATCCCCATGGAGCTGGTCTAGTAAATCACTAATGCGGGCATTGGATACCTGTTCTTGTGTGTGAGCTTGTTTAGATCTATAGTCCACACACATTCAAGGAGAACCATCTGACTTTGTGACAAATACAACTATAGCTCCCTATTCTGAATGACTTGGCCAAATCAAACCTTTAGCAAATAAATCTTCAATCTGAGCATTTAATTATGCCTTCTTTTTAGGAGCCATTCTTCTGTGAGGGAGAACTATAGGTCGAGCACTTGGAATAAGATCAATGTGGAATTCGATTTCCTGTTGAGGTGGTAGAGAATTGACTTCTCCAAACACATTAGAAAATACCTGAACAATCATGGTAGAGCTTAGATCATTAGGATAAGAGTCAAGAGAGAATATAATCCAACACACTCCTGAGCCGATTTACCTTCAATAACTAAAGGTTTACTCTTGTCGTCAATTAGAGAGACAATTCGAGCTTTACAAGAGATAATGGCTTCGAACTTTCATAGCCAATCAACACCTAATAGGATATCGAATGCCTCGAATCCAAGGACATAGAAATCCCACATGAAACGATGCATACCATACATAAGTGTGACATGTTTGCATACTCTTTTGAGGTTAGCGGGTCCTCCGATGGGATTTGATACACATAAGAAAGTTGAGGCAAGAATGGGTTCCAATTCAAGTTTATCACACAAATCAATAGATATGAAACTATGTGTTGCTCTAGTATCAAATAGAACTCTAACGGGAAAATTATGCAACATAAAAGTACCCTGTAATGTACCTTGGCCATCCTAAATTACAGGGGTAGCAAAAACTCCAAATGGGGTACCCTTCTTCTGGGTAGGACAATCCTTCTTGAAATGTCCAGGCTGGAGGCAAATGTGCATACATCTCTCTTGGCCATCTGAGCTGGTGGCGGGATAGCGGCTCCTTTTAGGGATGGGAAACTGCTGGCATAATGACCATTCTGATGGCAGTTGAAGCAGGTGGCAGAGGATAAGTCAATGGGCTTCTTCTGAGAATAGCCAAGCCCGGTTGTCTTCTGCCAGTTCTTCATTTGTGTCTTAAAATTAGGCTTCCTCTTTCCAGTCTGACTATAGGATGGCTAAGCAACTGGTGCCTTGGTGGCTGATGCACCCCTAAGCTTTCCCTCATATCTAAGGGAATAATCCATCAGCTCGGTGAAAGTGCCATGGACATGAGCTGTGAGGAGATCGTAGTACTCTGGACGTGCTCCAAGGATGAATTTGTCATTTTTCAGAAGTGGTGTATAAATTAGGCCAGGCCCGAACTTGGAGAGTTCGTTAAACTTCCTCTCATACTTAGAGAAAGTCATGCTACCCTGCTTGAGGTCCATAAATGATTGGTAAAGCCGAGCCTTTCTGTTTGCTGGCATCAGCTGAGCCGAAAAAGAATCCATAATCACAGGAGAGACAAAGATGAGTCGAAATTCGAAGAGATAGAAGGAATTATTTGGATGGAAATTTCAGTTAGATTTTACCTAAACTGGGTCCAAATGATAGTTTCCTCGACAGTGTGGGAGGTGACAAACTCCCATTAATCCTGTGCCGCATCGTGGAGCTGCCAAGCGACCAATTAACGCTTCTATGCGTCAGTAATCACAAGGTCAGTGAAAATCCTCTCTAGCCTCTTCATCCACTGCTGAGCTCCAATGATGCTCTTGGAACCAGAGAATTTGATGTCGCCAAGCTGGTGCAATCTTTACTAAGAGTAGTGAACTTGACTGCTGGAGCTGGGGCACGTGGTGCGGGAGCATTTCCTCTACCCCCACCTCTGGTATTCCTCCTGGTACTCATCTTGGAATACCAAAAGCAATTTTAGAAATAAGGATAGAAAATTATATACTTAAGGAAATTCTAATCAAATGAATTCAATAAGGAGGATAAAATCAAAAGGATATAGATTTTGAAACGATTATTCTCATTCTAAGATATTGTCACCCTATCTCTAATAAGCTTTACAACTCCATAAGCTAAGGTTTTCGAGAACCAAAGCTCTGATACCAACTGTAACAACCAATACATTTAGACCATTTAAGTGGACAATAATCCACACATGTCAATTTAATAGTACAAAACACGAATCATTAATGGAGTACATGTATATAAATGAGAATCACCACAGAAGCGCAGACAAAAACAACATAACAGAATAACGCAGCGTAATTACAACAATGTCATAATAGTAGTTAATGAAGCTACTAAGTAAATACAACAATGTCTCAAGCAAATGGTGGAAATAGAAATAAATAAATGTTCGATACAAGTATCATAATAGAATAGAGCAATACCGATAAAGATAAATGATAGTCTTCAAAGTCTTCAACTCCCAAGCAGCTCGACAACAGAAATCCTCAGACTGACCCGAGCATAAGCACAAATAAACACTCGAGTTAGGACATATATTCTAGTACAAGATAATATGGCACAAATTTGATAAATAATAATAACTCAAAGATGAATGGAATGAACATCTTTTAGGATCCGTTAAAATATATATATATATATATATATATATATATATATATATATATAGTAGTATACGCTAAGTTGATAATGTCTATAAGTAATATAAAGTATCAAAATAACGTTAAGACATTACCATTATCCCCCTTAACACATTTTATATAGCATCATAGTCTATACAGCACTGTAAACTCCACCGTAAACTAGTGGGCTTTCAGGGAGTACACCATAGGTAGAACACAAAACAAATCGTAGTGGTCGCGCATAGGGATATGAGTATGACAAGGCACATGAGGCAATACCCAAGGTAGTGAAACTACCGTTTGCCTGATCCGGACTAATGAGAATGCATCGCCGCAACGATTGCAACACCGCGAAACAAAACTCCCAAATCAAGGGTGCGCACCAATCAAAAACAAGTAATGAGTAGTTTAGAAGAAGTGTGTCCGCTAGAGGTAGTTATCCTCATTGGCCCGACACGGCTCCTGTTTAAGTCATTTCCAATTTGACACAAGTGTCAAGGTCATCCAATATCGTTCTCTTTCTTCAATCATCAACGTATATCATTCCAACCACTTCAGTCTGGATCACATTCCACGCATAACAGTTATTAAAGTGGTATTCGATTTAGATAGAGAGTATGTCCCTAACCGATCCCGGACTTTTTAATAACTACGTAATTATTACACCGACTGGTCATTTAATAAACTTTCAAAATCAAAACCAATTTCTCTTAAACTTCGAAATTCAACATTCCATTTGACTTTCAATATTAATTTCCATAATTTAAATTTCAAAGTTTCAAATTTCTATTTGGTTTAACAATTCAATTTCAGTTCAATTTAAAACAATTCAAATATTGATTTCATTTCATATATGAATTCCATTCAATAATCATTTAAATTAAGTTAATTCAACATTTAAAATCAAATTCGATTTAATTTCTAATTGATTAAATCATCCACTTAAGTTGACCTAAATTTGATCCAAAGCTCACAAGTTGAATTTAATTGAATTCACCAAATTAAATTCTTTCAATCAAAAGTTATATACAATTCATTTAATAAATCAAATTTTGTTTCTTATTAAAGAAATTCAATTTCACTTATTTACTCATTCAATTAGATAGTCACAAGTTAGATTTCTTAAATGAACAAGTTTCAAATTTGTTTTGTTATTAGATAAAATTTACAAAACTCAATTCAACAATTCATTAAATTTAAACAACTTAACTTTCATTAAACATTTGTTTCAATTTATCAAGTCTTTAACTTTTGAATTTCACTAGAAATATAATTTCAAATTTTAATTAAACGCATTCATTATTCCTTTTAATTCAAATCTCATTTTTATTTCAAATCAAGTCATTTGACCAATTATTTAATTTTCTATCCTAAGTCAAGTGATTTATTCAGATATTTATCATTTCAATCCGATTCCATTTCAATTCAAAATCAGAGGCATCGTAAAAAGGGACTTGTAGCGTGATAACTGGGATGGTGTCAAAGTAAATAAACAAGCAATAACAACAATCAACAACAAAACAATAATCGATTCAAATAATCTCGAAATAATCGTATTAATTTTACATTCATTTCATGTAAAGTAACAAAATTATTTCTAGAATCCACACTATCATTTCATGTAGATTAAAGATCATTCCATGTAATTTACGCTATCATTTCATGTGATTTTACACTTGTTATTTACCTAATTCAATTTCATACTTCATCACAATTCACACAATATGGAATTAGTTTACGTCGTTTCAAAGTGTCGCTAACTATATTATTCATGTGTCGACTAAGTTAAACATTTATAAGATCATACTATGCAAATTTTAATTTAATCTAGTTCAAGTACATACACGTCCAATTTCACAATGTCAACTACCATATGTCAAGTTCAAGGGTATACTTCTTATCACTTCATGCGTCCAACAATTTTAACATTCAATACTAACATCATAAACAATCATCAATATTATTAACCAAACTTGATTATCATCGTATAATAATATGAGTTGTGAAATTTATTCACCTTTAGTGGTTGGAGAGAATTGATCGACGAGGTACGAAGAGGCACGAATGAACTCGACTCACACACAAACACTAGCACGTACAATCAAACAAGCTGCAACCATCGACAAGAAAAAATATAGCATCAATTTCCAATATAACATTCATATATGTATACACACACACACATGTATATACCCACATTCTTACCGAACAACAAAGAGAGAAGAGAGCTACAAGAGGTGCTGCTGCAAGATGAAAACTTAGGTAGATGTTGTATCAAACAGAGAAGAACAAACTGTTACTACCCTTTACAACATATTACCAACATATATACACGACTGTATATATGCAACAGTAAAAGAAATATGGTTTCCCATGAAAGCAAAATGCTAAGGGCTATTTGCAAACAGTAAAACATTTTCTTTTCTTTTCTTTTTTTAAAAAAAGCAAAAACCAGAAACTGTTTTTCAAAATATGTATGTATAAATATAACTCATGTATACACGCATTGTCAACATCCTTACGCATGGATAGGGGCATAGGGATCGGCTGGGCACTGGGTGTCTCGGGTTTGGGACGATGACTGGGGGTCGTGGAAGGTCATTTCGGCTAGTTGCATCTAAATACGTATACGATCGTGTATACATGAGTTATACATCTAGCTCCATGTCAAGTCTTTCAATAACGCTGAATTACTTTATCCTAGTTGCATCTAAATACGTATACGATCCTACGAAGCTTATACATGATTTTTGTTTATCCATTTGGATAAGAGACTTGATTGGCTAAGATTATATATCTACACAACCTATGTCGAAGGTCTTTCGACACTTCATATGTTTTCTTCAAGGTACACCGCTTTCATCGCATCGTCATTGACCCGCATAACAAACGAAGTGAATTTAAAGACAAATATTTCTTCCTCTTTTCCCAACCGACTTTGCGTAATGGTGGCTTTCCTAATGTAAGTCTTCTACATCACATTTCTAGTTTCCTGCTATTAATCTTTCTACTTGTTTGAACTTTTACCTTATCTTTGGTCTTTGTAGATATCCCTTTGAAGTTAAAAACGATGTTCTTTGGCATATGTTGTACAATATCAAAGCTATCTTAGAGCTAGAATGTCATACATCCCTCCTTCTTATAGTCTTGAGACTCCATACATACCATTTACTTCACAATGAGTGTTCAGTCTTATATGAATTCCCAGCACTAGGAAAAAGGAGGGTTGGAGCCCAACTGCTTCAAAGAGGTCCTATAGTCGTCGGTCAACACAATCAATTCTAGTTCAAAGATGAATAATAGAAGAAGAGGGAGAAGAGAAAGGAGATGCTGAAGAAGATATAGATGAGAAAGATGGGGACTATGAAGAAGAAGAAGAGGACAACTCTGGAGAAGATTTGATTTGGGAAAATGCAAACACTCCAAAAGTTACAATCCCAATCACCCAGTTAAAATGCTTTTGTAGGGATCCTCCTAAAACTGTTGGAACTAGTCTATCCTACAGTGGAAGTTATGGATGAATTTCAAAAAAATTCCCATATTGGATCCATATTGGGCCTATGAATTCTAATCGTTTGAAATATCTATATTTTTTTTGATAAAAATGGTGGTGGTTATACAACGCTATATTTAACCAAACATAGATTACAAAATCCAAAGTTCAACACCAAACCTCACCACATTACATCATATATACAACCAGTACCCATCAACACATATCAAAATAGAAGTGATGCAAGCAATACTTTCTTACATAGGAGACTAAAAAAGACAATGTATATACAAATTAACGCCAGAAATACATCAAAACAGCAAAATGATACCAAACAAACAACTACGGTTAGCTTTAACCTTCAAATAAAGAACTTCTAAAGCTGCTCCATCATCTACCGCCTTCTCCTTCTTCCAAGCACCTGAGCTCCAATACTCTCACCCAGATACTCAAAGTATTTCCACCTATCCATTCCTAAAGAACATTTCTAAATTTTATTTAAATAAGGGACCTTATTTTATATAAACATATAAATTTATATGGTTTTATTTAATTTATAAATTAATAAATATAAATATACACATTGTATCATATATGTATGTTTGTGGATGTGTAACTGATATCCCATGCAAGGTATAACATGCCCATGTATAGATGTTGAGATTTACATTATAACGTACACGTTAGCTCATCCGATATATATTGTATGTTATCTAAATAAATGTATGTATTTAAACTTGTTACTTGTATAAGTATTATAAATACATATATAAATGTATACAGAAAATGGGCATAGGGAAGAAGTTGTACAAAAATTTAGTCTCAAGGATAACAAGTGTTCTTTTTAGGCTGAAGGACGCTTTTTAGTGCAAACAGAAAATGATAGTTACAAATATCATCCTATGATTTGCACTGGAAAGTGTCATGCAACCTAAAAAGCAATGCGGGCATTCAAAGAAAACATTATTAGTACGGGACGTTTTAGGAATACTCTATTCATCAAATCGATGAAATGAGCTGGAGCGTTAGTTAGGCCGAACGACATAACCAACCATTCAAAGAAAACATTATTAGTACGGGACGTTTTAGGAATACTCTCCTCAACAGTTATGAGTTGGTGGAAACCGGTAGCAAGATCGAGCTGAGAGAAAACTTTGTCCCCATGGAGCTGGTCTAGTAAATCACTAATGCGGGCATTGGATACTTGTTCTTGTGTGTGAGCTTGTTTAGATCTATAGTCCACACACATTCAAGGAGAACCATCTGACTTTGTGACAAATACAACTATAGCTCCCTATTCTGAATGACTTGGCCAAATCAAACCTTTAGCAAATAAATCTTCAATCTGAGCATTTAATTATGCCTTCTTTTTAGGAGCCATTCTTCTGTGAGGGAGAACTATAGGTCGAGCACTTGTAATAAGATCAATGTGGAATTCGATTTCCTGTTGAGGTGGTAGAGAATTGACTTCTCCAAACACATTAGAAAATACCTGAACAATCATGGTAGAGCTTAGATCATTAGGATAAGAGTCAAGAGAGAATATAATCCAACACACTCCTGAGCCGATTTACCTTCAATAACTAAAGGTTTACTCTTGTCGTCAATTAGAGAGACAATTCGAGCTTTACAAGAGATAATGGCTTCGAACTTTCATAGCCAATCAACACCTAATAGGATATCGAATGCCTCGAATCCAAGGACATAGAAATCCCACATGAAACGATGCATACCATACATAAGTGTGACATGTTTGCATACTCTTTTGAGGTTAGCGGGTCCTCCGATGGGATTTGATACACATAAGAAAGTTGAGGCAAGAATGGGTTCCAATTCAAGTTTATCACACAAATCAATAGATATGAAACTATGTGTTGCTCTAGTATCAAATAGAACTCTAACGGGAAAATTATGCAACATAAAAGTACCCTGTAATGTACCTTGGCCATCCTAAATTACAGGGGTAGCAAAAACTCCAAATGGGGTACCCTTCTTCTGGGTAGGACAATCCTTCTTGAAATGTCCAGGCTGGAGGCAAATGTGCATACATCTCTCTTGGCCATCTGAGCTGGTGGCGGGATAGCGGCTCCTTTTAGGGATGGGAAACTGCTGGCATAATGACCATTCTGATGGCAGTTGAAGCAGGTGGCAGAGGATAAGTCAATGGGCTTCTTCTGAGAATAGCCAAGCCCGGTTGTCTTCTGCCAGTTCTTCATTTGTGTCTTAAAATTAGGCTTCCTCTTTCCAGTCTGACTATAGGATGGCTAAGCAACTGGTGCCTTGGTGGCTGATGCACCCCTAAGCTTTCCCTCATATCTAAGGGAATAATCCATCAGCTCGGTGAAAGTGCCATGGACATGAGCTGTGAGGAGATCGTAGTACTCTGGACGTGCTCCAAGGATGAATTTGTCATTTTTCAGAAGTGGTGTATAAATTAGGCCAGGCCCGAACTTGGAGAGTTCGTTAAACTTCCTCTCATACTTAGAGAAAGTCATGCTACCCTGCTTGAGGTCCATAAATGATTGGTAAAGCCGAGCCTTTCTGTTTGCTGGCATCAGCTGAGCCGAAAAAGAATCCATAATCACAGGAGAGACAAAGATGAGTCGAAATTCGAAGAGATAGAAGGAATTATTTGGATGGAAATTTCAGTTAGATTTTACCTAAACTGGGTCCAAGTGATAGTTTCCTCGACAGTGTGGGAGGTGACAAACTCCCACTAATCCTGTGCCGCATCGTGGAGCTGCCAAGCGACCAATTAACGCTTCTATGCGTCAGTAATCACAAGGTCAGTGAAAATCCTCTCTAGCCTCTTCATCCACTGCTGAGCTCCAATGATGCTCTTGGAACCAGAGAATTTGATGTCGCCAAGCTGGTGCAATCTTTACTAAGAGTAGTGAACTTGACTGTTGGAGCTGGGGCACGTGGTGCGGGAGCATTTCCTCTACCCCCACCTCTGGTATTCCTCCTGGTACTCATCTTGGAATACCAAAAGCAATTTTAGAAATAAGGATAGAAAATTATAGACTTAAGGAAATTCTAATCAAATGAATTCAATAAGGAGGATAAAATCAAAAGGATATAGATTTTGAAACGATTATTCTCATTCTAAGATATTGTCACCCTATCTCTAATAAGCTTTACAACTCCATAAGCTAAGGTTTTCGAGAACCAAAGCTCTGATACCAACTGTAACAACCAATACATTTAGACCATTTAAGTGGACAATAATCCACACATGTCAATTTAATAGTACAAAACACGAATCATTAATGGAGTACATGTATATAAATGAGAATCACCACAGAAGCGCAGACAAAAACAACATAACAGAATAACGCAGCGTAATTACAACAATGTCATAATAGTAGTTAATGAAGCTACTAAGTAAATACAACAATGTCTCAAGCAAATGGTGGAAATAGAAATTAATAAATGTTCGATACAAGTATCATAATAGAATAGAGCAATACCGATAAAGATAAATGATAGTCTTCAAAGTCTTCAACTCCCAAGCAGCTCGACAACAGAAATCCTCAGACTGACCCGAGCATAAGCACAAATAAACACTCGAGTCAGGACATATATTCTAGTACAAGATAATATGGCACAAATTTGATAAATAATAATAACTCAAAGATGAATGGAATGAACATCTTTTAGGATCCGTTAATATATATATATATATATATATATAGTAGTATATGCTAAGTTGATAATGTCTATAAGTAATATAAAGTATCAAAATAACGTTAAGACATTACCATTATCCCCCTTAACACATTTTATATAGCATCATAGTCTATACAGCACTGTAAACTCCACCGTAAACTAGTGGGCTTTCAGGGAGTACACCATAGGTAGAACACAAAACAAATCGTAGTGGTCGCGCATAGGGATATGAGTATGACAAGGCACATGAGGCAATACCCAAGGTAGTGAAACTACCGTTTGCCTGATCCGGACTAATGAGAATGCATCGCCGCAACGATTGCAATACCGCGAAACAAAACTCCCAAATCAAGGGTGCGCACCAATCAAAAACAAGTAATGAGTAGTTTAGAAGAAGTGTGTCCGCTAGAGGTAGTTATCCTCATTGGCCCGACACGGCTCCTGTTTAAGTCATTTCCAATTTGACACAAGTGTCAAGGTCATCCAATATCGTTCTCTTTCTTCAATCATCAACGTATATCATTCCAACCACTTCAGTCTGGATCACATTCCACGCATAACAGTTATTAAAGTGGTATTCGATTTAGATAGAGAGTATGTCCCTAACCGATCTCGGACTTTTTAATAACTACGTAATTATTACACCGACTGGTCATTTAATAAACTTTCAAAATCAAAACCAATTTCTCTTAAACTTCGAAATTCAACATTCCATTTGACTTTCAATATTAATTTCCATAATTTAAATTTCAAAGTTTCAAATTTCTATTTGGTTTAACAATTCAATTTCAGTTCAATTTAAAACAATTCAAATATTGATTTCATTTCATATATGAATTCCATTCAATAATCATTTAAATTAAGTTAATTCAACATTTAAATCAAATTCAATTTAATTTCTAATTGATTAAATCATCCACTTAAGTTGACCTAAATTTAATCCAAAGCTCACAAGTTGAATTTAATTGAATTCACCAAATTAAATTCTTTCAATCAAAAGTTATATACAATTCATTTAATAAATCAAATTTTGTTTCTTATTAAAGAAATTCAATTTCACTTATTTACTCATTCAATTAGATAGTCACAAGTTAGATTTCTTAAATGAACAAGTTTCAAATTTGTTTTGTTATTAGATAAAATTTACAAAACTCAATTCAACAATTCATTAAATTTAAACAACTTAACTTTCATTAAACATTTGTTTCAATTTATCAAGTCTTTAACTTTTGAATTTCACTAGAAATATAATTTCAAATTTTAATTAAACGCATTCATTATTCCTTTTAATTCAAATCTCATTTTTATTTCAAATCAAGTCATTTGACCAATTATTTAATTTTCTATCCTAAGTCAAGTGATTTATTCAGATATTTATCATTTCAATCCGATTCCATTTCAATTCAAAATCAGAGGCATCGTAAAAAGGGACTTGTAGCGTGATAACTGGGATGGTGTCAAAGTAAATAAACAAGCAATAACAACAATCAACAACAAAACAATAATCGATTCAAATAATCTCGAAATAATCGTATTAATTTTACATTCATTTCATGTAAAGTAACAAAATTATTTCTAGAATCCACACTATCATTTCATGTAGATTAAAGATCATTCCATGTAATTTACGCTATCATTTCATGTGATTTTACACTTGTTATTTACCTAATTCAATTTCATACTTCATCACAATTCACACAATATGGAATTAGTTTACGTCGTTTCAAAGTGTCGCTAACTATATTATTCATGTGTCGACTAAGTTAAACATTTATAAGATCATACTATGCAAATTTTAATTTAATCTAGTTCAAGTACATACACGTCCAATTTCACAATGTCAACTACCATATGTCAAGTTCAAGGGTATACTTCTTATCACTTCATGCGTCCAACAATTTTAACATTCAATACTAACATCATAAACAATCATCAATATTATCAACCAAACTTGATTATCATCGTATAATAATATGAGTTGTGAAATTTATTCACCTTTAGTGGTTGGAGAGAATTGATCGACGAGGTACGAAGAGGCACGAATGAACTCGACTCACACACAAACACTAGCACGTACAATCAAACAAGCTGCAACCATCGACAAGAAAAAATATAGCATCAATTTCCAATATAACATTCATATATGTATACACACACACACATGTATATACCCACATTCTTACCGAACAACAAAGAGAGAAGAGAGCTACAAGAGGTGCTGCTGCAAGATGAAAAATTAGGTAGATGTTGTATCAAACAGAGAAGAACAAACTGTTACTGCCCTTTACAACATACTACCAACATATATACACGACTGTATATATGCGACAGTAAAAGAAATATGGTTTCCCATGAAAGCAAAATGCTAAGGGCTATTTGCAAACAGTAAAACATTTTCTTTTCTTTTTTTTTAAAAAAAAGCAAAAACCAGAAACTGTTTTTCAAAATATGTATGTATAAATATAACTCATGTATACACGCATTGTCAACATCCTTACGCATGGATAGGGGCATAGGGATCGGCTGGGCACTGGGTGTCTCGGGTTTGGGACGATGACTGGGGGTCGTGGAAGGTCATTTCGGCTAGTTGCATCTAAATACGTATACGATCGTGTATACATGAGTTATACATCTAGCTCCATGTCAAGTCTTTCAATAACGCTGAATTACTTTATCCTAGTTGCATCTAAATACGTATACGATCCTACGAAGCTTATACATGATTTTTGTTTATCCATTTGGATAAGAGACTTGATTGGCTAAGATTATATATCTACACAACCTATGTCGAAGGTCTTTCGACACTTCATATGTTTTCTTCAAGGTACACCGCTTTCATCGCATCGTCATTGACCCGCTTAACAAACGAAGTGAATTTAAAGACAAATATTTCTTCCTCTTTTCCCAACAGACTTTGCGTAATGGTGGCTTTCCTAATGTAAGTCTTCTACATCACATTTCTAGTTTCCTGCTATTAATCTTTCTACTTGTTTGAACTTTTACCTTATCTTTGGTCTTTGTAGATATCCCTTTGAAGTTAAAAACGATGTTCTCTGGCATATGTTGTACAATATCAAAGCTATCTTAGAGTTAGAATGTCATACATCCCTCCTTCTTATAGTCTTGAGACTCCATACATACCATTTACTTCACAATGAGTGTTCAGTCTTATATGAATTCCCAGCACTAGGAAAAAGGAGGGTTGGAGCCCAACTGCTTCAAAGAGGTCCTATAGTCGTCGGTCAACACAATCAATTCTAGTTCAAAGATGAATAATAGAAGAAGAGGGAGAAGAGAAATGAGATGCTGAAGAAGATATAGATGAGAAAGATGGGGACTATGAAGAAGAAGAGGACAACTCTGGAGAAGATTTGATTTGGGAAAATGCGAACACTCCAAAAGTTACAATCCCAATCACCCAGTTAAAATGCTTTTGTAGGGATCCTCCTAAAACTATTGGAACTAGTCTATCCTACAGTGGAAGTTATGGATGAATTTCAAAAAAATTCCCATATTGGATCCATATTGGGCCTATGAATTCTAATCGTTTGAAATATCTATTTTTTTTTGATAAAAACGGTGGTGGTTATACAACGCTATATTTAACCAAACATAGATTACAAAATCCAAAGTTCAACACCAAACCTCACCACATTACATCATATATACAACCAGTACCCATCAACACATATCAAAATAGAAGTGATGCAAGCAATACTTTCTTACATAGGAGACTAAAAAAGACAATGTATATACAAATTAACGCCAGAAATACATCAAAACAGCAAAATGATACCAAACAAACAACTACGGTTAGCTTTAACCTTCAAGTAAAGAACTTCTAAAGCTGCTCCATCATCTACCGCCTTCTCCTTCTTCCAAGCACCTGAGCTCCAATACTCTCACCCAGATACTCAAAGTATTTCCACCTATCCATTCCTAAAGAACATTTCTAAATTTTATTTAAATAAGGGACCTTATTTTATATAAACGTATAAATTTATATGGTTTTATTTAATTTATAAATTAATAAATATAAATATACACATTGTATCATATATGTATGTTTGTGGATGTGTAACTGATATCCCATGCAAGGTATAACATGCCCATGTATAGATGTTGAGATTTACATTATAACGTACACGTTAGCTCATCCGATATATATTGTATGTTATCTAAATAAATGTATGTATTTAAACTTGTTACTTGTATAAGTATTATAAATACATATATAAATGTATACAGAAAATGGGCATAGGGAAGAAGTTGTACAAAAATTTAGTCTCAAGGATAACAAGTGTTCTTTTTAGGCTGAAGGACGCTTTTTAGTGCAAACAGAAAATGATAGTTACAAATATCATCCTATGATTTGCACTGAAAAGTGTCATGCAACCTAAAAAGCAAACTTGTTATTGTTAAGACTAATTTTTTTTTCAACTTTTTCCTTAGGCCTAAGAACCCTTAAATTTATATAGTAATTCTGTTTAAATAATTTTATGTAAATGAAAATATTTTAATACGTTTGTATATATATGAAATTTATAATTATATATAAAATATTAACAATATATATTTTAAATGCTTATTAATATAATATATATATATATAATTTTCTTTTTATGACTAATAAATAAACAAATATATATATATATAAAGTGGCAAAATAATATTCTAAATAACATATATACATATATTCATAAATATATATAATATATATTAATTAACAAAATAAATAAAAATTATTTTTTAAATTCCATATTGTTTTACAGCGCTGAAAAATTTATTATAACTTTTATTATTTTAAAATATACATCAGTTGAATATTCTTTCGAAAATACATAAAATATTAATAAAAAATTATTTCCAAAACATTTTCCAGATTTCAAATTTGCATTAAATCATATATGATATTTTGAAGTTTTAAATATTTTTCCATAATTTTTCTTGGTTGAATTATATTTTTTATTAAATTTTTAGCCAATTATCTCTACTACCAATAAAAAAAATTCGTTGAACTAATTTATTCGGTGTCCTTTTGAAATTCTAAAAATGCCCCCCTTTCCATTTACATGTCTACGGTCATACGGTTACTACCATATGAAAGAATTTTCAATTTGTATAATTAATTGCTCAAACAAATTATCAATATATACAATAATACAAATAGCCCGTGTGCGAAGCACAGGCCCATACTGGTTATAACAATTTTTAAAAATAGCAAATTAATTTTTATTTTTTATATTTTGGCTGAGAGCTTATTTATGATAAAATTATTTTCAAAATTTTATGAAATAATTTTCGAAACATATTTAATTTTACATGATTTATCTAGATAGTATGTTGATATAAGTAATATTAAATAATAATTCATAACTATAAAAATTATTTTGCTGCTGTCAAAAATTATTATTGTTATAAAGATACATGTATAGAATCATATTATCAATTTTAAACACCGAAAAATATTGTAACTATATTTGTATAATTAAATGATATATATATATTAGCACCGAAATTGGCTACTAATACCGTTGAATAGAATTGTGTGGAGAGATTAATGAAGAAAGTAAATTAAAGCAGAGAAGTAACACAGTTGAATACAAAAAGAACAATAAAAACGAGAACACTAGATTTATAGTGGTTCAACGTAATTGCCTACATCCACTTTGAATATGATCTTTCTTACTTTTTCAATCACTTGAGTACAGATACAATACGTAAACAAACAATTTGAATGCAAGTTTGAATAGAAAAGAAGCGAGTGTAGAAAATGGAAGAGTCTCCTTGGAGTTCTCGAAAAAAGGTCATTATCAACTGTACCCCTGCCCTTCCATTTTTAGACGACCGGTCCAGGTACACCGAGCCATATTTGTCGAACCAGGGGTCCCTTGTGGATGACTAGAAGCGAGCTATCATGTGACTCGGAGTGGCTGGATATGTGACTCGAAGCATGGAAATACCAAACGTATCGGCAGTTGATTATTTGCTGGTTGTCCGAACCAAGCATGCCGCTTCACATATGCCATATTAAGGCCGACCCATATCTGATCGACCCACCTTGTTCCCCCAATCACGACTGAGCGACGTATACTAAGCAATCTGGGATGAGCATGCGCTCCGAACCACCTAGGCTGAGCCATGCGCTCCGAACCATGAATGACCGGACCACCTTGGCTTATGCACCATGACTGAGCCATGTACACTGGGCCATGCACGATCGAACCATATTAGCCTTCATTCCTCTAATCCTTTCTCAAGTCAACCCCCGTTCGAGCCTAATCATATCTACTACAACTATCGTCTTGTAGCCGTGCCAACCAGCCGGGTAACATTTGCCCCTCAAAGTGAGCCTTGTGAATCAACATGATGCGCTTTGAATCAACGAGCAGTCTCCACCTTTAAAAACTAGCTCGTTTAGAACGATGATTGACTATCACCTTTTAATTGGTTTTTTGACGAATCTCTGTGTCATTCAAATGCACTAGTTCAATCTTGAAGAAATTTTCAAAATCTTGTTTTAACTTTCCAAAAGCTGAATGTACATATCCTTTCGAAGGTTAAACCATGCTAGAATTCATAAAACGGTATTTCTCCACTGACTTGATAGCATCTGTCTCTTCGTACAGTTTCATCTTTCATTGCCATGATGTGTGTATACGTTCATGTACGCATGTTCTATATTATTATTATTGTCATCATACATTAATCATTTTTTTGATAACATAATTGGGTCGGCATATGGAGGCCGACCCACTTGGTCGGTTCCTTTGGCAAAACGGTGGTCCGACATACCAATACCGACCAACATGATCGGTACTTGCTTCACTGATCCGGTAAACACATGCTAACCGGCTCCATCGGGTAGAGCCCATTCATCTCCCCTCTCTTGTCATATAAAAGTTCCTACCTTTGCTCTTTCTCCCCTTCTTATCTTTTGCTCTACTCTCACAAGCTTGCCAACCTTTCTCATCTTGATCCCTGTCTACCACTCAACCCATCCTCCTCTTACCCAAACCTAGATCTCCAACCTTGTAACTCTAGTCGCCCTCTAATTCGATCAATTTTCAGCTCTTAGCTCAAAAAATTCCTACAAGATTCAAGCCTCTCGCATAGGTATGAATTTCTTATCCAGTCCACCCCCCTAAGCCCATAGCTTTTTTGCATTCAAATGCATAGGTTCGGTGGGAAATGGTGAAGAGGTGAGAGCCAAAAGGGAGTTCAAGCTTTAGGATAGTGTAGATTTAATCTTGGGGTCGGCGTCCTGGAGAGCTAGGAGGTCGAGTCAATTGGTTTTTAAGGGCAGGGCTAGGTCAGTAAAACCTTGTTGGGAATAATGCTTGGCATTTTTGGGAAGGATGAGAGGGTCGATATGACGAATGAGAGGGTTGGTCGGTCGGTATTAAGAGAGAGAGATGAGTCGGTAGGAGTTTAGGAGCGTGGGTAAGTATCCCGAACGAGGGAGTCGTTCGGTGTTGAGGGTGAGAATCTGGGTTGGTGGGAACTTAGGAGAGTGGGTCAGTGAATAGAGAGAGAGAGAGGAGTGAGTGGATCAGGGTAGATTTTAGAGGGTCGTTTGGTAGTTTGGAGATGAGTGGGTCGGCACCAAGCGAGGCAATGTGGCTCGGTATATAAAGGCTTGAATAGACAAGCGATATTTGGTATGGGGATTGGCATTGGCAATCCAAATCACCTCATCTCGAACATAGAATATAATAGGACCATGTATTTCCATGCCTAAAACACTGGACCGATAAAAACCAAAGCATATGAACATATGGACCTGATTTGGACTAACAATCTCATAATTTTAACGATTGTAAATGCACATTTAACTCGATAAAAGCAAGCAATAGCCTTCACAGCATACGATGCCAATGTCTAATCCTAAGACTTTTGCTTCTGACCATAGGACAAACTTTAGTGACGGCTAATGATAACGGTCTTCAAAGATGATAATTTTAAGCTCCATTATTCTATATTATTCTTTAAACCTTAATTATCTATACTCTTGTTTGAATTGTCGCATTAGTTCACACACCACACGGGGAATTTTTTTCGTTATATCTGACAACTGCTATCTTTGAAGTATAGCTTAGACAAGTATCTATTCACATTAATCACTCCTCAGAGATGTCTAAAAAATCAAGCTCTGCTGCTGTTACTGACAAGCCTGGGCCAAGTTCTCAACAGGAGGCAGTGGGGATTTTGAGTCCATCATCAGCCCCCATACCTGGCATCCTAGACCCACCTGTTGCGGTTATAGGCCCGGCTCCCGATGTCGTAGACGGAGCCATCATTCTAGATGACCCCATCAACTCTCAAGCCTCGAAAATCAGCGAATCTTCTCTCTGTCGATTATGTTCTATCCACGGAATCCCCTTCGAAGATGTTTTGGTTCCGTCGGCACCAGATCGGCCTCACTTGCCCCCAACCGGATATACTACATGCAACAAATTTATGTGTTGGGCCGGAGGTGTGCCATCTTTCAACTCATTCATCCGTGAAGTGTTACAGTATATAGGGATTGCTCCAATACAATGCACCCTAGTAGCCACACATTTATGTGCTCTTTTCATGAGCGTCTTACTCAGACCCCCAACTCTCGAGGATATTCGTTACATCTGCCGCTTCAAGAGACATATCGACTGTCCATCTTACATATTCCTTAAGCCACATCCTAAATACCCAGTCCTGATGGGCACGTGGAACAATTTTCTCAATTTAAACAAGAGTGGTTCTACGTATGCTATTCTCCTGTCTTTGTGAGAAGATGGCTATATGGACGTAAGTCTCTTTTCTACCCCAATATCCGTCCTATGGCTTAGAGTGCACCTTTTCTGAACTTCTTTCAACTCTTACAGGTATCTGCTCATGACCCGAAGGCGCCAGATATTCCAAGGTCGTCGAAGCCATCCGAGCGACTCCTGTGGGAGATCGGGACATTAAATATGTAATTACCAACGAACTGCTCTCGAAGTTCGGTTTACTAGAAGAGGGCCGCAAGAATAGCCTTCCAAGTGGCACCACATTTGCCAGAACAACCACGGAAGCGAGTAAAGGACAAGCTGGTCCTTTGGTACCCCCTGCCCAAGGGCCCCCGATACTACCGAGGAAGGCGAGATTAAAGAAACCAACGCGCCAGTGGCGATTGATGAGAATATAAGTTCTGGCCAAGCACCAGTAGCTGATGTACCTGACGCCGACCAACCACTGCCTCCTTTGAAAAAAGGAAGAGCTTAGAGAATAAGCTGAAGAAAAGAAAGATCGGTGGAACCTCAAAGGTCACGATAACCCCTATCGAGAAAGGATTGTCTTCTCAAAAATTGGAACGCTCACTTAAGGGACTGTCTGACTTGACCATCCTCGACGATCTGTTGAATTATGACTTCAATAATCCCAGTGCTATAGGATTTAATTCACCTATGACAGCTGATGAAGGCGCCTAGCTTCATGATTAGAGAGAGAAAACTCCGATGAGTAAAGCAAAAAAACTCTGATCCATTGGGGGCATTCACTAGGACACACACGAACACTTACACTCCACCATGCACCTGAATTCAATTCATCATGTGACTTCTACTAATTCATTCTTGTTTAATCTTACGTATAGGTGAAATGGGACGCTTATATGGCATTCATCATCTTCCTCCTTCTTCTATCATTCTGGTTGAGACTCATGATCGGGTAAATGTAGAGATAGGGACGAAGGTGGAGAGAGAGACTATCATTCTAGAGAGTCATCCTCCTTTTCTCGAAGGAGGTCCCACGGCCACTGTTCATATCTAAATGATCCTTCTAATCTTCCGGTGCATAGTGCGGACAAGTCTGCTCAAAAAGGCTCCCAGTGCGAAGTCCCTTGCAACCAACATTCTGGCTCCTCGAGCACCAAGCAAACCCGTGAGCCTCACAATAAACCATGACTCCGGTAAGGTAGATTCCCCCGGCTCCCGCTCACAATCCGACCATGGCAGAAAAATTAGTGGAGCTCAGAGCTACATTTTCAAAGATTTGTTTCGACCGATTGAAGTTTCTCCTCGCAATTCATCCTATTCCCGGGCACGTTAAGCAGATGATATTGCTTGTAACAACGAAGTGTATTTCCAGCATGATGCTTTCGTACACTTAGTGGAAAAAGTCTCGGAAGTCTCCATCTAGCGCCGACATAAAATTGACGGCCTTAAGCTCGAAGCAATTCATGATAGAGATATTATAATGGGCCAGGATGAGGAACTACTCTCATACAAATCTCAACTCGAGATCGCCCAAAAGAAAGCCAAGGCAGTCAGACGCTTAGAGACCGGTCATAAAAAGAAGTTAAACGAGCCAGTTCAACGTAGCGACACTCTAGCTCTGGAGAAAGACTCTCTGCAAAAAGATAAAGAGACCCTCCTATTGGGTCAAAGAGCTGGAGGAACTACTTTCCAAAGAAAAGGAAGAAAAAATCGCTGCGTAGGAAGAATCACAAAAATACTGCGATGAAATCTTCAAGATGAGGAATTTTAAAACAAAACTCGACGAAGAGCTACTCAAGATCGAAGCGCTAAAAGATGCCGCTCGCGAAGAAGGTAGAATGGCGGCACTTTCAGAGGTAGACTCCCAAATTAAGGAAGCAACCAAAGCCGACAAAGAAGAGATTAAGTGTTCCTTTGACCCACTCATCGCCGAGTACAATGAACGAGTCCTCATGCACCGTGACATATCTTTCTTAGGCGATGGTTATCTCGAATCACTAGCCGAAGCATGTGATACTTTGATAAAAATTAAGAAAGTGGAGCTAGGCATTGAAGAGGTTGATGAAGAGGCTCTTCTGAGGGAAGTGCTCCAAGGAAATGAGTCTTCAGACTTATCCGCGGTAAAAGCCCTCTTTGGAAGAGACTCCCCATCATCGAAGGGTAAAGAAGATATTACTAGCCCATCTAGCATTGATTCTCAAGTTCCTCCTCCTGTTCAACCGGCCAAGACTTCGTCACTTGGGCCTCCCGAGCAGCATGTCGATTATGACCCGGAGAAGCCTAGACTTGGCATTCACATTTTATCCCCAATCCTTGAGGGTGATACTCTGAGGACCACTGAAAGTCAATTGGAAGTTGGTATGTAGCTTCACCTTCAAGAATTGAGGAAGTCATCTCTTTTTGTGAGTAATAGATGTATTCTAACATTTTCTTTCCATGAATTTGTACAGGTCACTTTGGTCCCGAGCCGACTATAAGGAGCGATGTCACCACGGAATGAGAAGAAAAAAAATCTGAGGCACCTCACACCGGAGATACCCCTTGTCTCGATGCTCAAGTAATCGGGGTGCTAGATAAGGATAAACCTAAAGATCCCTCACCTGTAGAACGACACGACGATGTCGAAATCCATGCACTTTCAAGCATACTTCCTAACTTAGCATAAGGAGCAACTCGAGGAGGAGGAAAGAGAGAGAGTCAAAGTTAAGACAAAATCTAAGATGGTGGAACTCGATGATCCCCTAAATAGGCCATTAAGGTCATTCTCCCTAGTGGGACCACACCTTTGGAAGTTCCCCCTCCTTCCTCAGATACCACGTTGCTTGGAAGCAAGGGGTCTAGGAGAAAATGCTCAGTTGAGGAGACTTCGAAGAAGCCGAAGAAGAAAAGAAAGCCGAAGAAGTAGCTGTCCTCCGGTCATGCCTCGCTTAGCTTAAATAATTCAAAATCATGTAGTTGTTTCCCTTTTCCCCTTTTTTTATTTTGTCAGTTGTCATTGTAGATAGACTTGGTCTCCACACTTTCGGAGAACTTGTAAGGAATTTTTTTGAGAAATAAATAAAATCTTGTTTCTTTGCATTCACAAATTCTCATCACTTAGCTTATAATTTAATTTGTTATTGAAATACGGAGACTTACAGGTCATTTAAACTCCAATTCTCTTTCACGAAACTTGTACATTTTTTAATCATTTACACTCTAGTCTGCAGTCTGGGGACTTTGAGTACTCTAGTCCGCACTCAGTAGACTGAGATTTTTTGAATCGTTTATACTCTAGTCTGTACTTTAGGGACTCGGAGTACTCTAGTTCCCACTTTGGGAACTTATATATTTTTGAATCGTTTATACTCTAGTCCATGATCTGTGGACTCAGAGTAATCTAGTCCGTACTTTGGCGACTTAGAGGTTTTTTGAATCGTTTATACTCTAGTCTGCACTCTGGGGAATTAGAGATTTTTGAATCCTTTATACTCTAGTCCGCACTCTGGGGACTTAGGGATTTTTTGAATCGTTTATACTCTAGTCCGCACTCTGGGGACTCAGAGTACTCTAGTATGCACTCTGAGGACTTAGAGATTTTTTAATCGTTTATACCATAGTCCGCACTCTGGAGATAAGAGTACTCTAGTCCGTACTCTGGGGACTCATGGTCGCTAGCATGAAGGTTCCTTCTCCAAGCCTCCGTTTAATGACATAGGGACCTTCCCATGTGGGATTCATATGTGACGGGGATTGAAAAACTCGCTTCAAAACAAGGTCGCCCACTTCAAAAGTTCTTGGCCGAACTTTTTCATTATAATATCGGGAGACTTGGTGTCGATATGCAGCCGCCCTTAAATCATCTTCTTCATGCTTCTCATCGACAAAATCCAACGACTTCAATAAAAGATCCCGGTTCATTCTATGATCATAATGAGTCACCCGATGAGAAGGAACTTCAAGTTCCACGGGTATAACAACTTCAGTCCCATATGCCAAGGAAAAAGGAATGTGGCTAGTTGCAGACTTGTGGGTGGTTCTGTAGGCCTAAAGTGCTGTTGGAAGCTCATTCACCCACTTGCCTCTAGCCTTCTCCAAACATTTTTTCAAGATGGACTTGATTATCTTATTTACAGCTTTAACTTGCCCATTTGCTTTAGGATGAGCGACTCCAGCAAACCTTTTCTTAATGCAGTACTTTAGGTAGAACTCTTTGAATTCTCTACTCTCAAATTGAGTTCCACTGCTAGTAACGATTGTCCGTGGGAGACTAAAGCGACATATAATGTTTCGCACAACAAAGTTAACGACCTTTTTGGTGGTGATCATTGCTAATGGCTCCGCTTCTTCCCACTTGGTGAAGTAATCGACTGTGACAATTGCTTATTTCGCACCGCCTTTGGAGATTGGCAAGGAGCCGATTATATCGATCCCTCATATCGCAAATGGCCATGAACTAACCATTTGTGTGAGTTTCATCAGTGATGCTCTAGGATCTTTGCATACTTTTGACATTTTTCGCATCTCCATACATAGTCTGCGGCGTTCCAATTCGTGGTCCGCCAATAGTGTCCATAGCAGAGTATCTTTTTGGCTAGTGTCTGCCCTCCAATATGGTCGCTACGTTCTCCTTCATGGACTTCTCTTAAAACCCTCTTTATCTCATTGTGGGCGATGCATCTAAGCAAGGGAACGGAGAATCCCTTCCGATACATCATTCCATCCTGCATTATATACCGTGAGGCCTTGCAAACGACTTGTTGTCTCTCATTCTTTTTCTCCGGCTAGGTTTCGTGTAGCAAGTATTCTTTGAACGGGGTTATCCACGAACCTCTTTAGTTTCCGTGTCTGCCACAAAATCTACCTCTATCTCATTTATACTCAGGGAATATAAAGTTTCAACGGGAACCAGGCCCATCTGCTGTGCATCACCAGTGCTTGCAAATTTTGCTAAGGAATCAGCTTCCCCATTATGTTCATGTGGAATGCGCAAAATATCATATTATTCGAGGTCCGCCAACAATTCTTGAATCTGAGCGAGGTATGAGGCAAGCCTTCACCCCTTTGCCTGATAGTCTCCCCGTACTTGGTACACAGCCAACTGTGAGTCACAAAAGATATCAACCGATTTCACTCCAAGTTCTTTGGTAAGCTTCAATCCAACAATCAACGCTTCATACTCGGCTTCGTTGTTCGTAATTAGGAAATTAATTTTCAAAGCATAACAAATCGATTGGTTCTTGGGAGTTACAAAATAACACCAACCCCAAACAATGGTCATTTAATGCCCCATCGGTATATAGCTTCCATCGAACAGTGGGAATCACATCACTTCCACTTGGATCGTCCGATATAGTGAACTCTACAATGAAATCTACTAGTGCTTTCCCCTGGATAACCTTCCGTGGTAGGTAGGTGATGTCGAACTGACTCGGCTCAATGTTCCGTTTGGGTAGCCTTCCAAAAGTCTTCGGTCATTGGAGCACGTGCCGCAAAGGTTGATCGATATAAATATCGACCGGATGTGCTTGGAAATACAGATGGAGCTTGTGTGATGCGATCACCAAATAGTAAGCCAGCTTCTCAATCTTAGGAAAATTTCTCTTTGCCCCCATTAAACGCTTACTAACATAGTATACTGGCTTTTGGATTCGGTCCTCCTAACGAACTAAAGCTGCACTGATGGCATGCTGAGATACGGCCAAGAAAACATATAACTCCTTATGGTTTACGGGCTTTAACAGAACAGAGGGCTTCTCAAAGTGTCTCACCAGAGCTCGGAACACTTCCTCACAATCCGACGTCCATTCAAAATTTCTTTTCCCTTTTCTTATCACATTAAAGAAAGGAATACACTTGTCGGTTTATCTGGATATAAATTGACTCAACACAGCGACTTTCCCATTCATGCTTTGTACTTGCTTTATAGTTCTGGGTGCTTGTATGTCTCGAATAGCTTGAATCTTTTCTGGGTTGGCTTCGATTCCCCATGCGTTGATAATAAAACCCAAAAACTTCCCTGATGCAATGCCAAAGAAACATTTCAATGGATTGATTTTCATTCCATAAAATCTGAGTATATCAAACATCTTTGCCAAGTCTCGAATGTGGTCGTTTGACTATCGTGACTTCATGAGCATATCATCCACATAGACTTCCATCGTTCTACCAATCTGCTCTTTAAACATCCGATTCACCAAACGTTGATAAGTTGCCCCTGCGTTGTTCAACCCGAAAGGCATCACTATATAACAATACGGTCCAACATCCGTGACAAAACCGGTATCCTCTCGATCCGTAATGTGCATCGAGATTTGATTGTATCCCGAATATGCATATATAAGTGACAACAACTTGTGTCCTGCCGTCGAGTCGACCAACTGATCAATTGTGGGCAATGGAACCTATCCTTAGGGCACCTTGTTTAGGTCCGAGTAATCAACACCGATCCTCCATTTCCCGTTTGCCTTCCTCACTAGTACGGGATTAGATATCTATTTAGGATAGAGGGCGTCGTGGATTGGCTTTGAGTTTATCCACCTTCTCTTTGAGAGCAGCGGACCTCTCTCGGTCCGTGCCTCTCCTCTTTTGTTTAACTGGCATATACTTCAGGTCAATGTTCAACATATGAATTGCGATGTCGGGAGAATTCCCACACATATCAGAATGGATCCAAGCGAAAACATCTACATTCGCTCAAAGGAAATCAGTAAGATCCCCTTTCATCGAGGGGTTGAGCTATGATCCAATCTTAAGCACCTGTGAGGGTCATCATGGCTGACTAGAATGTCAATTGTTAGTTATTCCGGTGTTGCCTTGGCCTCATTGGGTTCTTCATCGTCATATCTCGGATCTATATCTCTATAGATCCAACTGCATTGCCCAAACCAAGGCTTAGGCGCTACTTGTCAATTTTAAACAACATGGATGTGGACATGGTTGTCCATACCCCTTCCCTTCTCTCTTCGTTGGGCCTCTCCTAGCTCAGCCACATAATAAGCATGACCAGTCGCTTGATCACCATGCACTACACCAACTCCACTGTCCATTGGAAATTTGAAGGTCAAACACCATGAGGCTGAAGCTGCCCTAAACTCCACCAAAGCCAGTCGGCCTAGAAAAACATTATACGGGGAATCAACATCCAAAACAACGAACAGTAGGATCCGTACCCTCCTGCGTTCACCTTCTCCTAGTTCAACTGGCAATTCAACAAAACTTACTGCATTAGTAGCTACACCATTAAAGCCGTAAATGCGAGCTTTAGATGGTTTCAAATCCTTCGCCTCCATCTTCGTTTGGTCATACGCCTTTTTGAAGATAATATTAACAGAACTTCTACAATCAATTAGTTTTCTTATCACAAGCGCCGGTCCGATCATAGCTAAGATAATCATCAGGTCAATTGTAGGTGCCTCCACCTAATCGACATCCCTACTCCTGAATACTATATGATTGGTCATCATTCACTGCTATTTCTCTAGAGTCTCGTCTTTTATGTTCGAGCAGAATGAGAAACCTGCATGCTTCAAGGAATTAGTAAAGCGTTCCATTTCTTGCTAATTCTTGTCTGCCTGATGAGGTCCACCGATTATCGTGTTTATGACCAGCCTTCCTTCGGTCCAAGTGAGCTCCTTAGGTCGGTGTGAAGCTTGCTCGTGATTAGGATCGGATGTCCCATGTCCGCCTTCCTGTAGATTCTTAAAAACTGCTGTAACTTCTTCTGGTGAATCAGTTTTTCTATAGTATCGTAGAGGTGTCAGCACTCTACAGTAATGTGCCCGTAGGACTCATGAAACCGATAATACTTTCCAATCTACTTTTGTTCCTCAGTCGAATCCTTTAGGCGGGCTTTCGGTATTGGAATGTATTACAAGTTATAGATAAATATTCTCCAAAGATGTATTCATAGGTGCATATTCACTATAGGTTGGGATTCTCGGTTTCCACTTTCTTGCTTCCCTCTTTCGTTCGGAATTTCCTCCTCCTGATCTTTTGGAATACTCTGGATTATTTTGAACATTGATTTGGACCTTATAGAGTTTTCGCCACATTGCTTTACCGCAATGTTTCTTTGCACCACTTCCTTACTAGGTCCTGGTGCATTACTCCATCTTGACCACTTGACCTCTTTCTTATGAATTAGTTCACTTTTGAATAAAAGTGTTCTAGGGTAGTCAGTGGTTTGCCTGTTAGCTAGTCGCAGAACTCTGAGTCTGAGTCCACTCCTCGCATCACAGCCATAAGGATAGCATGGTCATTCAAGTTGCTAATTTCAGTAGCAGCAACGTGAAATATTTGCAAATAATCCTTCAATGGCTCCCTCGGAGCCTGGATCACACTGGACAACGACATCACGTTCTTCGAGCGAGTGGCATGGATCCTAAACTGCTCTACGAATTTCGTTGCTAACTCCTCAAACCTGGAGATCCATTGCAGGGAAAGTCTAGTAAACCACATGGTAGCAATTTTAGATAAGGTTATTGGGAAGCATCAGCATTTGGTCACATCATTTTCCCTAGCCTAGTCCATCATCCACTCGTATGTCATTACGTGTTGTCGGGGGTCGCTTTTCCCTTCATAAGCTGGAATAGTGGGCATGCTGAATTTTCGGGGATACTCAGCTTGTAGGATGGTATCTATAAACGAAGTATGGCTCCTCGATATGCCCCAATCATCGTTGGTCAAGCCCTGATTCTCCCACATCAATTGCCTGACCATAGCTGATAAATCCAAAGTCTGGATGGGAGGTGAAAAATTGGTATCCGTCCTACGCAACTGCTCTGGCCGATGCCTCCTCGGTAGGCTATCACCTAAGTGTGCATCCTGATTACCCTCTTCATTACGACCCTAGCAAGGTGGTTGACCAGCTCCCAAGCGTGCTTCAGATCCTAAGTTTCTTGCTCCAAGTTGGGTGCGACTCCCCAGGTGTAGCTGAGGGGTCACGGTTCCAGCTAAGGAATCTGGATCATTTCTGTTCGTTAGTTTTTGTCAACTCGTCGCCAATCACTTTGTTGCACCAATTTGTTCCTTTTAATCTTTTGATGTCTACCCCTAGGGCGTTCATCTAACGAAACAGAGCAGTCAGATGACGAGTAAGAAGTAGGGCTTCCTTCAGCATTCTGATGCTAAACAATCTAGGTCATCAGGTTGGCATTTGCTTGAATCTGCTCGTTAAGCTTTCTCATGCTTTCCAAGAGCTCCCTCATCAGCTCATTGAACTCGGCCCGGGTGATAGTTTCTGGTTGGTTTGGGATGGTGGCGGGCTCTACACCTGCATTAGCTTGCTGATTGCTGGGTCCCACTTATTGGACTCTGGCGGTCTTATTAGCATCAGCGTTGTGGGAGGAGGATCTGGTATGTGGTCTTGTCATCTTAGAGTTGTACGTAGGAACTATGAGTAGAATTTATGATCTTTTGAGAGTGAACTTGGATCTCCTTCTGGGATTTCCTAAATCCAGTAACAAAAAGTAGATCCTAACAGCATGAGAATGCACATTCTCAGTGAAAGCACCAAAATTGGCTACTGACACCCTTGAATAGAATTGTGTAGAGAGATCAGTGAAGGATGTAAATTAAAGCAGAGAAGTAACACAGTTGAATGCAAAAGGAACAACAAAAATGAGGCATTAGATTTATAGTGGTTCAACGTAATTACATACGTCCACTTTGAATATGTTCTTTATTACTTTTCCAAGCACTTGAGTATAGATACAATCCATAAACAAACAACTTGAATACAAGTTTGAATAGAAAAGAAGAGAGTACAGAAAATGGCAGAGTCTCCCTGGAGTTCTCGAAAAAAGGTCCTCTTCAACTGTGCCCATATCCCTCTATTTATAGACGAAGACATGCTAGGTCCCCTTTGCAGGCCCATTACCAAGACAACTCACCCCTTAAATGATGCTTCAGGACGACCGATCTAGGTACACCGAGCCATATTAGCCGAACTACATGTTCCTTATGGATGAGTCGAAGCAAGCTGTCATGTGACTTGGAGCATCTGGATATGTGACTCGAAGCATGGAAATATCGAACGTATCCCACAGTTGATTATTTGCTGGTTTTCCAAACCAAGCATGCCGATCCACATATGCCATATTAAGGCCGGCCCACCTTGTTCCCCCAATCACGACCGAGCGACATATACTGAGCAACCTGGGCCGAGCTATGTGAATCGAACCACCTAGGTAGAGCCATGTGCTCCGAGCCACTTTGGCCGAGCCATGCGCTCCATACTACCTAGGTCGAGCCATGTGCTCTGAACAATGAATGACTGGACCACCTTAACTTATGCACCATGATCGAGCCATATACCCTGAGCCATGCACGACCGAACCGTACTAGCCTTCATTCCTCTAATCCTTTCTCAACTCGACCTTCGTTCGAGCCCAATCATATCTCCTACAACTATCGTCTTGTAGCTGGGCCAAGTAGTCGGGTAACAAGTTATATATATATATTAATAAAATTATAGTTAATTATATCTAAAATATTTGTCTGTAAAGGTTTATCTTGCATATAAAAAAATCATTTTTTTTAAACGTATACATACATATAACCAATCTAGCTTGTTATGACATTAATACATATCAAAATCGTTACATAACTAACATTATAACAATAATATATATAATGAGACATTCAAAAATTATAAACTATAGTTCAATGTAAAACATACCTAAGAACTAATGCCTTGAAGCACATGTGGAAATGATGAATTCTCTCCTTTGAAAGCTTTTCGATTCGGCAGATTGCTAAACCTTGGACCTTGACCTTTGACTATCGGATATTGATTGATTTTGAATTGATTTGTGCTTGATATAGTGGAGAACATATGGAATGATTTCGACTAGAGATAGAAGGTAAGTGGCAACCAAAATTCCTTTGCAATTAGGTTTAGAGATGTTTGAATAGCGGATAGAAAATAGAAAATAATGGATCACACCTCATACCAATTTTCCACCAACCTGAGCCATCCAAAATTTATTCATTCTATCCTAATTTGAGCCGCCTCTTATTGCCATATTGCAGTCGATATTCTCACCATTACATGGGCTAAAATCCTATTTAAGCCCAATGAAAATATTATTCAATTAAATCAATTAAATCGTTTATCGATATCGTATATCGATTGATATATTTATAACCATTATAAATATATTTAGTAATATGTATTCCTCAAATCATAATAAAAAAATTATAATTAATATTTCATAAATATAAATTAATTTAATTAATTTATAACAATTATAAACTAGTTAAATCTCTTATTCAAAAGAGAATTCATCTTTTCAGTTGTGTGACTTGTAAGGTGTAAATTTGGCCAGTAATTAAATCGAACTATTCAAATATTAATTTACACGTTACTTAGCAGGTGGTGTGACATTTGGGTCAAATTTATTACTCATTTGTTTTCGGTAAAATCCAATTTCACTTTGTTAACCATTATTCGGTTGTGACTTTTACTTACAACAATTCTCTTCGTCAAAACTATAACACTTTAAATTTATAAAATTTGATAATGGTCAAAATTCCAATATCATCCATATTTAACTCTATAGTCCAAACATAAAGTCTTTGGTTCGATAATAACATTTATCATTAACTAAATTGCTCTGGCCCAAGACTTTGACTTTGAGTTCACTTGAGTTGACCATGATACTGACCCCGTATAACTGAGTAGACGAATCCTTTCTTGAATAGTGTTTCACTTCCAGAACTTCTACTTGACCAAACTATAGTCACTCGATGGATGCTGTCATGATTTAATTTTAATCAAAGCGAAGCTTTCATATTGAAGATCCATAATATTTTTAAGACGAGAAAATGTGTAAATCAGTCATATCGATATTTTCTATTTAGCTTTAGATATATTAACCAACGAAAAACTTTCAAGTGATTCGTTCTATATTTATCCAATATTTATCAGTATGTAACCCTTAGGTGCCCCCAACAGTCATGAATAATACACTGCCTTACATTTGAAGAGCGTTATGTACTCTACTCTCAACAGATACATCGATACCTAATCTCGATGCATCTTGCATCTTGACTAGGAACATTTAAAATGGTATATTTATTTCTCATTATGATAAATTACTCACGGTTACAGCATTTTGCAACTACTATCACAAAATACACCATTTATTGATATTGTATTGAATATACCAATTAAATAGTATAACACATTATATCATGTATACAATAGAAAGAAAAACCTTTTATTTCGAACAAGTTTGGTTATCGAATAGATATATGTAACAAATTACATAATTGCCCCTTGGACATACCCCTAACTCTATCAATCTCCCACTTATGCTTGGGTCAATATGGAATCTTATTCCAACTTCTTCAATCGGCTTCCTCAAAACCAATCAAGTCAGTCGCTCGATGAACGTATGTGCTATTATGCTTTAATTATCTACTCTATCAATCAACTCTCTCCGACTCTAATAAACTACCTTTCTCATGTGGAAAAATTCGAAGTATTTCTCTCGACTTTCGATGAGCTCTAAGTTATTTTATGAACTGTATCGGGACATCGCTATCATATAATAATGTTGTGGGATTCTTAACAATTAGAATCACACTCGCCTTTCTTATAATTTATGCATTTGTATTTATGTACATTATTTTATTGCTTCATTATTTAAGGTGATGTACTTGCCTTTTTATTGAATCAACCATGATCTTTTATTTGGAACATTTCCAAATTAGAGATTCTTAAAATGAATTTAGTATTGACATATTATACTCAATATCATTTATAAAGTTTGAGTCTGAATACTCCTTCATAAGGAGTTGATTGTTTCTGTAAACAATTCTCTAGTATTTCATAAATACACGAGAACACCTCAAACAACCATTTAGCGATATCAATTTGGATTTTATACTTGCTTCATGTATCGAATGCACAAGCAAATCATGACATCATAGACGACATAAATGTATGATAATTCTTATGGCCTATGTTTGCGGAATCCATCTTACATGTTCCGTATTAAACATTTTTAATAAAATGTCCTTGCATATTATATAGGACATTTCCAACATCTTTTATACTTACTATAAAAGGCATCATTTGTAAATCCAATATCGAGTATTAAAACAACTAAAAGCGAATCTAACACTAGTACATCGTTAATAATCTGCAGTGTGTTGTTTGCTTATAGTTTAGAAATATCTGTTTACCTTTATAACTTTCTTTCATATGAGCACATGCTTCCTTTGCTTTTCCATTGACAATCAAAATATTTGATATTCATATCAAAACATTTGTTTAGTTTAGGTGCTTGTCGGATGGCACTTTTTTTTTATCTATTCTTGGATCATATCCAAAACACACAAACTCAATATTTCTCCTGCTAACTTCGAGATATTTTGGTTATTATATGTAAATATTTTACTCTAAATCATTGTTTAGAAATTTCTATTTCTACACATATGTACCGAAACATAAAGTCATTATATTCCATAATTTTGTGAGTAAAATTCTAACTTACTTGAGCACATCGAATGGTGAATATATTACTTTAATTTCAATAATGTAAATTTATGGCATTGTTCTTATTAATGTGGCTCATTATATTCCAACCACATTTGACTTTTCTTTGCGGCCAATGTATCATATCCCTTCGAATATAACTATCAAAATTGTATTTTGATAATGTACTTGAAATCTATTTCAAATTCGTGCATCGTACCATATTATAGAGTCAATATTCTTAATGGTTTAATTAAAAAACTTAGAATTATTTATTCTTGACATTGACAAGAAACTCACAATTTCTCTTTAATGTACAAGAATACTCATTAGACATTCTAATGTATTTGTATTCATTTTAGGTTCAGTTAATTTTATTTCATCCCTTGTAATCAGTTTTATCATTGGATCGTATCCAAATTCATTTTATATCAATAATTTATTAAAGAAATTCCTTCGCTACGAAGTCAGTATTTTTTGAAACAACATTTGCTTATCAATGCAACAGAACATGCATTCATAAGTATTTTATGAATTGCCTTATACAAAACTAATTTTGCATTAATTCATAATATATATTTATATTCATAACATAAATTGTTCATATAATGAATATCATCCCTAAATTCTAGTAGGACAATTCACACAAGATCCCTTACATATAATTATTATGTGCGGTCTTTCGACTAGCACAACCTGCCATCTCCTTGACCAAGAATATGTATAGGTTTCTTATAAACTCTTATCTCGTATAGTTTTTTGAGCTATTCTTGGATGATATTACTTTTAACCTTGTGTACTACTTTTAAGTACACACGTTATAAAGAAAGAGTTTAACTCAACTTCGCTCATCATTAATCCTGCTTTGTCTAATAAATTTCGATCACTCCCTATCAATACATCATCGTGTATTATAGGAACGAGTGACCTTTGAGACTGAATTTTTATTCATATTAGGTGCCTATGAAATTCCTTCTAATATACTCACCTATTCGATCAAATCGAACCATTTATATCGCATGTTACATTATTCACTTCCATTTTATATTCTATAGGCTTAACATAAACTTATACGTGGTTATCAACTACACATATCCATGTCTATGATAACTCATTGGTGAATATGATGAAGTACGTGGAACCGTTTTGGTAGTAATAGACTTACAATTGTATACATCTATATATATATATATCAATCTGAAGAGTTTGTCAACTCCTATGACGCTTCCACTAAATGGGAACATTGCGGTTAATTGTTTAAGAATAATTAACTAGAATCATATGATTCATAATCATGCAACAAAGTTATTTCTCTAAACTACGGCTTAGTCGATCTTTCAAAATTAATTATAAATAATTTTAGGTACTTTTGCTTTAATGCATCAAATACCTTGACTACATTTTTATTCCACTACAAATACTCGTAACCTTCTCATTGAAATAAAACTATATCTATTCTTTAGTCATCACTGAAGAATAGATATTATTTCATGAATAATGTATAGTATGTTTTACGAAAACAAATTTTCGTAACTTGATGCAATCAATATGTGTTATATGGCATGCTCCCACTATTTCCACTATTACTATAATAGCATATCGAACATGAAGGTCCATCATCCACTTAATATAGATTATTTATTTTATATACTACAACTAGTTTCCAATAGGGAGTTCTTTGACCTAATATCTTGGACACAACGAAATAAATTCCATAGAAATCAATTTTCTATATGAAAATACATTTCAAAATAGAAATAGTGTTTCTCATTCCAATGTTAAATATCAATTACTATTATTACTACAATTCTAATTTTTGATGTTTCATTATGACGCTGAAGTGACTATTTACTCTCTTCATCCCAACTGTACCTTAAATCACATCTACTCATGTACATTCATTATTCTTTCTAAATGGTCGAACCTTTCAAAAGATTACCCTTACTACAATATCATAACGAACTCTTTACAAAAGCACACTCGATCGTTATTAACGTTTAAGGACATCAAATATACTGCACTTTGCATAAACTGATCAAACGACCTTTCAACGATCACGTTCTTAGATCTTTCTTGTAGTTTTGATTTAGTGTTACATTGACACAATACAAACCTTTCATAATAAATCAAATTGAATAGTTGATCTCACGGTACGGTTTGTTTGCTTATTTTGAATGAAATAATTTCATCAAAATATCGTACCCTACGAACTATGATCGTTCATGATATAACATTTATATGCTATTTTATATGGATCAAATATACATAGTCCTATATTGCTTTTGAGTTTAAAACTCATAGAATGCAATACATAGTCTTGACCAAATGAACACGTAAGTTAATAAATTATGAATGTATTAAGTAGCCGTAAAATTAGGTGCTTGCATGGGTATATAAAACATAAACATGGAAGAAATATTAATAGTCAGTATATATTGTATTTCTATTTGTCAATCTTCAATTCAGTTCATTTGTATATCTTAATTCATAAAAAATTTATCAATCATATTAAATGCACAAAATCATTAATGTAGATTTATAATATAACATATGCTCTTATAATATTAGAAATGTTAAGTGTTATCATTTTATTTTCCTAATAAGGTTCTCCCAGTCTTTTATGTTTCCCCAAATCCTAAGTCAAAATATAGTAGTCTTTTGACTTCACTAGTAGGTGTTAGGATTCATCCGTTTTGGAATTCTGACCTTGAGTTTGCTCAACTAGCCATAGCTTCCTGACAATGGATGACTCTTTATCGCTTGGATCGCATACAACTCCTAAACCTTGGTACTTTGTTGTGATAACTCGAATTTTTGGACATCTGATAATTGGATAATTAACTTGTTTTTACTATTGAGATACTGATTTTTATTTAGTTGAACAGATAAAGTTATGATAACTAATATATATATATATATATATATATATATAAATGGGTTTGAAACTATAATAAATGTTGAGTTATAAATCTCTGGAAATGATGAATCTTATAGTAAATTAAAAATTTTATAAATAGATGTATGCAAATTTTATAATGTTGAAAATTATAAGTGTATACCTATACAAGTATATAGTGTATGTGTGTGTATGCCATGAGAAGTAGAATATATGGAAGTTTATAAAAGTGTGGACACATGTACATACATACATACATACATACACACACACACACACACACACACACATATATCAAAAACTCACATAAGATATTTCTAATTAAAATATATATATATATATATGTATATATGTATGTATGTATATGTATATATTGTGATTTGAAAGCATTGATTTGAATTCAATATAATAATTTTCAAAAGCTATTTAAAGTTAAAATTCTATATTTTCAAAACACTAATAATAAATCTTTATGTATAGTTATTATTTGAAATAGTAATAACTTAAGTAAAGATTCAAACAAGAATAAGTAAAAAGCTTTAATATGTATATATATATCTTTTGTAATTCATGAGATAAACATATTAAGTATAAATTTAAAACATAAAACATATATTAATAAAACATAAGAAATTAATATAGGTTTTGACATTTCTAGCTTAGAGTAACATGCAAAATAACAAGTGGCAAATTGTTTTCTTTAAATTGAAATATATTAATAATATTGAGAGAATAAGCTGTATTCAGTTCAAACATTTTCATATTCATTTCTCAATCTTTTGTCTTTCTTTCTTCCAAAAATAATAAAATAATAATAAAAACCAAAAGAAAATCAAACAACAACTTCAACTCTTTCAAATTCAAGCCACTACAACAAAATAGTCTTTTTACAATGGGCAATGCCCGTTGTAATATGGTTTTCACAACGGGCATGTGCACATTGTAATAAGCCTCGTTGTAATAGATCTACCACATTTTACAACGGGCAAAGCACGTTGTAAAAACCGTTGCAGTATACCTTTTACAACTGGTTATGACCATTGTAATAGACTATAATACAACGGCCATAACCCGTTGTAATAGACTAACCATACTAATTGCATAGCCTATTTCACAACATGTATTGACCGTTGTAAAATACCTGTTTAACAACGTGCAATGAGCGTTGTAAAAAGCTCATATAACAATGCACATTACCCGTTGCAAAATAAATGCAAATTTAAAAAAAATTACAGCAGAATCCATGCAATACATCCATACTAATACTAAATATTGTCGTAAAATAATTAAAATCACGTACGAAAAGACTAAAAGCTAGAGTCGTAGAATTCTAACACTCCAAAAGGTTAGATAAGTTTACATGCCAAATACATAAAGCATTAACACATAACTGTCCGCTAAAAATATGATGTTCTAAGTACAATCATATTATACCACAGAGATGAAGTCTTTATGCCACGCGATGGTTGATTCGACGGCCTCTTTGATAGTCTGCATCTCTGAATTTGGCCTAAATAAAAAGACTTTTGGTTCCACCACTACATTAACCCATACTTTCCAAGCATCTGCTTCAAGCTTTACAAAATGTATTGAAGCATCAGGATCAGTGCTTGCTATCGTCCCTCTGCAACTACGTTCTTCTGCCAACCTAATGGCTTGCACTTTTTTTTCACGAAACCATCCAAGGTAAGATGATATTGAACCTGCATATTGGTACTCTCGCAGTGTGATTGGAAGCAAAAAACCATGGAACAAGGTTATATAAAAATACTGAGATTCGAAAGGTAAGTATTGAACAAGGTTTATATTACAGTATTCATCATATTTGACATACTCTGGTGGTTTTAACATTTTGAAATATAGGATTATTTATTTGCAAATCCTGCAAAAAAATTCTGGATTATTGACCCTAATGCAATTCATCAATTCCTTAGAAAGTGATATTAAAAGCTAGACGTTTCTCTATTCAAAATTTTGTCACTTCAGTTTTCACTTCTTTGTTTATAAAAATTTTGTGCATTTGTTGCTCTGTGCAACTTCTTTCTGCCCTCTGCTTGCCTGCACATTAGTGCAACTTCCTTTTACTTCCTCACTTCACAAACATCTCAACAACTCCTTACCATCCACCAGTCACTGTGCATATCTCATTGCACACATCGACAACTATCACCATCCCGGTCACACCACCTCTTCCCACTGACCGACCTTGCTGTCACTACCCTACTGTCACTACATACAAACTACTCTACGCACATTCAACAACTTGCATATTTACAATCTTCCATAACCCTCCATAATATCATCTACATATCAATACAACCCTTCAAACCAACTCATCGAACTACATTGCAACATTATTGCCTTCATACATCCCTGCTACCTGACCATTGCCTCAAATCACAACACTACCCTGTACTGTTCCTCCATCCATAACATATAAACTGTTGTAGCCTTCATCTACTCTTCATATTCACAACCCCACAGTGCATTTCAGACATTACTATTATACTATCACCCATTGGATCACACCACATCAACCTACTCACACACTGCTTGCAACCTATACCAAATTTTTGTGCACATCATTTTCAAACTGCCTTGTTTCATCACTTGCTACCTGTCACTGCCTTGCCTCCACCTTGTCTCCACAAACACACCCTGCCCTTCAACCACTGCCCCTGACAACGCCACCCGTCCCTTCCTTTCATCACCACTGACATCAATAAAACCCCTACCACATACTTCACTTTACTTCACTTCACCATATACTTCACTTCAGCTACCTAAACAACCGCTGCACTGTTTCTCTGCTAATGGGAGGGTTATAATATAAGTCTGTGGGTTGAACAATGGGTACGAGGTGAAACTCTGGTAAGTAAAACTGGTTGGCAAATGTTGTCTCAACACTTCCAATTTACCGATTATCAATGTTGTCTCAACACTTCCAATTTACCATAAGACGTTTGTAAACAAATAAAGCAAATTAAACGTACCCAAATACACCGAATGATTTTTGGTGGTGGATTTCTGAAAAGCATGAGGAATTTTCTATTAAATATGCCTGGAGCTCAGTAAGTTCTAAGATGAATTCAATGCCAACATATCATCGTATATGGAATAAGATTAGCCCCCCAAAAATGGCTACAAGTCTATATCCAGCGTCATTGAAAAAAAATTAAAAACACTAGACAAAATTAATGGCTAGAACAAGATATATAATACAAAATGTAAACTACGCAATAGAGACAATGAACCTAGCGAACATCTTCTCTTCAACTGCACATACTCATCAAATATATGGAATCTAATACTGTAAATGCTACAGATTCAAGCCATACAATAGTCGAAGATAATATCAATTTAGAATAAATTTGAATGAATAAAAAAAAACAACTTTCAAATGGATTTACTCCAATTACATTTTTAACTGTTCTGCATATATGGTTAGAAAGAAACAACAGAACCTCCAGAAATCTAAAATCTACTAGCAGAAACTAGATTAGCACTTATCATTAATGATTGCAAATCATCGTCAGTAAATTTTAATTCTTTGCAAATGCATGCAGTAAACATGGTGAGCTATTTGAAAACAAAATTCACACATCTGATCAATATACCAGAATTATTTAGTTCAAATAGTTTAATTTGGATCAGATTTTAGTACTATATATATTGCAGGATTATTTATATATTCTAACCTGAGATGTATGAGCATCGGGGATCTCCATATCAGCCACATTATCGTTTCTTCTCTGTAAAAGTACAAGAGATAACTTGGTAATTCATAAGTACATATCACATACTTATTAACAATAGCTAATTAAATATAAACTTACTGTCATGACCAAATTAGTCAACTCTTCTACTCTAGCCGCCAAATGAGTTACTTGATTTTCCAATGCAATCACCTTTTTTGAATTAGTTGAATAAACATCCATTTGAGATGGTACTACACCAAAACCCGGTCCTCTCACCGTTCCACTATGTTCATTTCCAAAATCATGTGACACCCCATCTCCACTTACCGATGTTGTTCCATGAGAGCTCTGAGCACTACTGTGCTCTTTTATCTTAGCCTACAAATCAAAATAGACCATTTCAAGAAAAATGAAGTATGAATAAACTATCATCCCTCAATGTTCAGTTCAATGTATTTAATATTTGTAGTGAAATATTGATCGCAGAAAATATATATGAGCTGATATATGAGTGGGTCGTAGAAATATCGATCCCTCAATGTCAAGTACATACGAGTTTTGAATAAATATCTGCACTCATATCTCAAAAGAATAAAAAAAACTTATGATGCAATCGACAACAACAGAATTCGGTGGGTCTCCATTTTTCTTTGTATGGGCTTTGCACCATAGCTCGTCTCTCCTAATATATGATATTCCAGTTTCTTTTTTCTGCAAATAATAATAGTAAGAAGATGAACCAAAGAAAAAAAATATTATTGATGTAAATGTACATGCATTTCTTACCATATCTTTAGCTAATCTCGCATAACCCTTTCTGCTCATTGTATGTGGAAGTTTATTTTTATCTCTCAGTGCTTTGAATTTTTTGCTAGTTTCCTACATAGGAGAAATTCATTAATAAACTATTATTTACCTTTTAATTTATACTGAATAAAATATAACTTATTACCTCAAATTTCTTCGACAATTTTTCCTTAACAAAGTCGTTCCACTCTTGAACATTTTCTATAGTATCCGGTTTTAGCATCGCTAATCTAGAGGAAGCGTCAAAGCAACTAAAAGCTGCTTTAATAGCCAAAACTAATCTTGACTTTGACTCTCTCCATCGTATTCCTAACATATTAAGCAATAAACCCTTATATGCTTCATCCACCATGAATCTTGACTGCACAACAAAAATCAAAAAACTGAATTCAAAGTGCATTATAGTAAACCGAATTATGAAAATAGGTCTAGAGCCAACGTTAAGCAATGTAAAATATCATTCAGTGTATTTGGATGACAATTGAAGCAAATGTTAACTAAATCTATATCTTAGGCAGTTATACTCTTCGCATTCAATAATAATGCTGATCATCTTGTGTTTGAAGTTTGAAACATCAACTATGAAATGCAGACCTTGAAATCATTTTTGGTGTTTAAAGTTGATTATTTAATGTATGGTTTAACTTTCTCATTTAGAGAGCATTAATAATACCAACTCATCAATTCGATTTTGTACAAAAAAGGTAATTCGTTTCTTGTGTTTAACTTGTATGAAAGAAAAAAGATGCAGCACATGTGAAGTTTGCTATGCAAATATTGAACTTAACTCTACAGCTATAGGATTGATTTTCAAAATTTATGTAACAATAAATATTAATTCGGTATATGTACATTTATCTCAAAAAAAGTTTTTTTTCCAAAGATATGTATTAGTATAAATTATATCAGACATACCGCTTGCATAATTCTAGTCTGAAGCTTTATGTAGTCTACAATTATACTGTTATTTTGCATCATGTGTTAGTTGTTCGAATATTAGCATAAAATTATCTTAAATTAAACAATTTTAGTAAATAAAACTAGATAAAAATTTCTATGTACTTCAATTTTGCACAAGATATTTTTGTATTAAATAAAATTTAGTTAATCAAATGTCGTTAGCATGAATTTAATTTAGCTTACCTTTGCTTCTAGATATGAATTTAATATCATCATCACGCATAACATCCCATTATATGAGGAATGAAGCCTTTTCTTTATCCAATTATGACAAATCTTTCTTGCATAGTTGCACTGCTTAGCTAACTTGTTCACAAGTATCTCATGCTGATTTGTCTTTATTTCTTAAGACAGTGAAATAACTTTTATATATTAACATTTTAGGCATTTGATCCTCTAGAAATTCATATTTCATTATATAATTGATCAGACTAAGATTATTTAGGAATATACTACCCTTTTTTCCTACCAGCAACTCGGAATCCGAACATGACCATAATTCATAATTTATATATTACAACTTTGTTATTTCAATAATTACTTGACTATTTCATGCTTCGTATATCTTCCAAATGGAGAATTAGCCAGAATTCATTTCATGTTTCACTAATAAATAGGTAGCCAAAGCAGTCCAATGTGCAATGTCCAATGTTATCATTTATATGCGCACAGACCAAAAACAACAAATTTTAGGAAATAAAGTCAAGGATGTTTGCACCCTAATAATTTCCAGCAATGTTTACATATAAATAAAGGATGTCCAAAAATTGTATTCGAGTTTATAGCTCATTTTGATTATTTGAACAGATATTACAAAATTGTCAAAGCATCTTAAGCTTTGCAGAGATTTTATTTTGCACTGATTTTGCACATAACAGTCTATAGTGCAAGATTGCAGAAACTTCTCAAACTATTCATGATCATTTGCAATTAGTTGCTTACAGGGATTTTCTTGACTCAATGTTACAATTGTCATTTACTAGAAAAATGATAACAATGTAAGAGGATTATGACTCGTCTAAATGTTCCCATATAAAAAGTTCTCAGCTTATTTCATATCTGAATACAAGTCCATAAATCTTTCTTTAAATTTGCGTCGACTGTTATCCACTCTGAAATTGTCAAAGGTACCATCACCCTTGCTAAGGTACCGAGATAGGATGATAAGTGCTTAGAGTTGGATTCTATTGGTTGACCTCGATCATTGAATTCAATTTCGGCCTTCTCATTCGGCATATAAGAAAATGTTTTCATCATTGTCTTCCCTTTTTTTTTACCTTGACATCTCTTGTTAAATATCATCATTATAATCTGGGTTGTTCAAGGCTTCCATGGCGTTGAGTGGGTCCGTCTTTATGGTTGTGGGAGTGATATTCGGAGATTCGGTTGAATTAGGGCCAGGATTGAGATTTGAAGACTGGACTTGAACGGGTGGAGGCTGTATTTCAGTACGCTTCCGAGGGGATCTTCTAACATTGCTGTTTAAAATTTGAAGAGGATGATCTACATCAACAAGTCTTGTTTCATTGGTTCACACCAGTAGTCTTATTTTTGCACGTAAAGCAGCAACTACAGCTAGAGATTGCCTCTTTGAATATCTCGTTGCATGTAAAGAGCAGGGAAAAGCCTTTAATTTTTAAAAACCATATATGTAATTAGTTATAAATCAACATAAGATCAAAGCAATTAGGTAACAAGCTCTTTACATAGATAATACTCTGCAAATTGTAGAAATTTGAAAGGAAAAAATTTTCAAACAGAGGTAGGTAATATTTGAACACAGTGCCTAATGTATTTTTCCTATTTACGTAACACACATATTATGTGTCTAATTAAGATTTTTAATATGAATGTATGGGATTATGAAGACCGAAAGAAAGTAGAGTAGAGGGCAGAGGAAGATGTCAAATAATATTTTATAAACAATATTTTTTTACTCAAATATATAGCTCACATAGCAAAACCATCACGTACCTTTTGTTGTTAGATGATTAACCTGTTTTGAACAAATCGTGGTTGATCCAGTGTACACCACATTTTTAAAAAATTGGTCCATAATGACTCTACAAATTTAGAGCATTAAAGCTAAAAATTGGAATCATATTAATCTCTTTTCCAGAGCCCAGATCCAATTATCTGAAAAAGAAAACTAATGCTTGCTCAACAGCAAGTGTAAGAAACAAACTGACAGCACAATTTAAACCAAACACAAACGACAACAAAAACCGAAGAAAGCCGAAACACTTTATAACAAAAAGAATTAAACCAATCTAGAAACAGTTCAAATTATTTGTAATTTAAAGAAAAATGCAAGCTCAAAATAGTAAAGACAACTGAAAGAATATCATCGTAATGCACGTCCTTCATATTAGCAATGACAGAAGCAAACTATTGCTTACAAGCAACAATTAGTGATCAATTTATTTGGTGCATAATGTTAGTTCAACGGCAAGTGAAAAATACAGACAACGGTAAAATATAAACTAATATAAATGACCACGAGAACTAAAGAATCTCGAAACGTTCTATAATATAAGTAATAAATGAAAATAGAAGCAGACCAAAATTATCTGTAACATACAGAGTTATGCAAACATAATATGCCAGAGACAACTGAAATTAAAGCACTGCAATGCATTTCCTTATATTATCTAAGACATAATGGCCATGAATACAATTGCCTGCAGGTAGCAGTTTTTTGTAAATGTCAGTTTAAAAAAAATAGAATTGCATATTAAAATTTTAATATTTTACCTCTCCTTAACCTTGCTCCATTTTACCCATTGATGCTTCAAGTTCATCTATCTTCCGTTAAGGGAGGAACCTAGAAATAAACATAATATATATACATAAATAATTAGAACATCACACTGATTAATCATTATTGTAAAGTATGAAAATCCTAATATAGAATAGAAATAATTTGCAAAAGAAAGATTTTTTTTCCAACTTTACAAATCAAAATTCATGATTAATAATTCATGATTAATTAATATAACTATGCATAAGACTATGTATAATTACACTCTTTACGAATATAACTACGTGTAACACAAATATCAATAAAAGATGCTTATATCATACCAAAATACCGTCATAATCCTTCCTTATATAACTTTCATCCCCATCATCGACATCTCTATCGTCAAGTAGCGACCCATCTACCGGTTTGCTAGTTGACTCATCCTCCTCATCATAGCTTTCAACTCATGAAAACCTCTAGGGGTTCTCTTAGTACAATATACCAATTTGAAAAACTACTTTCTCTACAAAAAAACTCTTGTATGGCTTGTGTTGCCAAGATGAAAGGGTCGCTTGCAAATTGATTTTGGAATTGATGTAAATTGACTAACGTAAATCCTTCTTCGACCTTAACTCCACGATCAATATTTGCCCAATCACACTTAAACAAGGCAATTTGAAACTGGCAGTACTCAAACAACAAAATCTCATGCAAAACAACATAATATATTACTTTCTCAATGGATCCATCTATGCAAACAGTCTATTTTGTTTAGATTTATCATTGTCTTTGGTCTGAAAACGGCGACCATTAATTATATAACCAGCATAAGAAATTACTTGATGGCGAGGTCCATATGAAAGCTAATTTATTTGTTCACTAACATCGGATGTATTTCTATCATCTTTAACCTGGAAAAACATAATGTTATATATAAAGGCTAATCACAATAACATATACTTCTATGTCGAACTAATCCATCTTAAAAGATATAACACTATCGACCTTTTTTTTAAACCAATGACTAAAAGTCTCTGAATGCAGCTTTGAAAGTTCCAAATCATCTCGTGAAAGCCGGGGATGCAAACGTTTCAATTCCTCATTGTGCATCCTATATACGTAAACATACAAGTCAAAATCTAATTTATTTCACACAAAATAATTGAACTGAACTTATGCTAACTTTATATAAGGCTCCACTTCCTCGGTATTAAACAACACATACCGATGAGCGACATCTCCTTAGTGACTACCATAGGTTTTCCTTTGGAAATAGGACGCCCCTCGAGTATGGAATCACTTGTTCCACTTCATTTCTATTTTTCTTTTGTCCAATTTCCAATGCACCATTAATATATCCAACAAAATACTTCATGCATTCATCAGTAGAATAACGCTCAACTATGCACCCTTCAGGCCGTGCTTGATTTTAACATACCCCTTCAGTGTTCTTATATATCTATAATCAAGATGCATAAGTAAAATATTTTCATAAGCACATGTATTATTAACTATTATAAGTACTAATGCCGAATTTTACCTCTCAAATGGATACATCTACCGATATTGTACTGGCCCGCAAATTCTTACTTCCCTCGCTAAATGTATCGTCAAATGAATCATGATGTCAAAAAAAGAAGGAGGAAAAAATCTCTCAAGATCGCATTGTGTCAATGCGACCTGATTCTCGATGGATTCTAATTTATCTTTATTAAGCACTTTTTGGCAAATGTCGTTGTAAAAAGAATATAGTCGTAGTAATGCATTCCTTGTCCCTTTAGGTAGAAGTCCTCTTAGTGATACAGACAATAGTTGTTGCATCAAAACATGATAATCATGGGACTTCAGACTTGAAATTTTGTTTTGTTTTGCAAAACATTTTCCAATATTTGAGCTATACCCATGGGTACTTTCAAATTCCTCATTCTATTGTAAAAGATCTCCTTTTCTGGATCAGTTAAGGTGCATGGGGCGGCTAGAAGTAATGCTTTGCTTTCCATATCTATAGGATGTAACTTTTTCCTAATACCCAATACTTCTGGATCTTTACGTGAATCAATGCCATCTTTTGATTTTCCTTTAATATCAAGTAACGTACCAAGAATACTTTCACCGATTTTTTTTTCCAACATGCATTGCATCTAGATTGTGACGCAAAGGAAGTACCTAAGAAAATAAAAAATAGACTATAACTAATTAATAATAAAGTATTGATTACATAGATAGAAAAGAAGAAGCAATTTTGTTTCTGATTAAACTTTACCTGCCAATAAGGCAAATCAAAGAAAATAGACTTCTTCTTCCACAGTTGACTTCCTTTTTTCTTCTTATCTCCCCCTTTTCTTTTCCTTTTTTCTTTCTCTTTATCTTTCTCTTCCTCCATTGATTTTTCCCCCAATCATTGCAAATATCTTTAACAATATCAAAGACTTGAGCACTGGTTTGTATTGTAGATCTTTGCCTAGTCTCTTTGGTTCCGTCAAACAAGTTTTTTCGTTGTTGATATTCATGATTAGGATCAAGGAATCGCCTATTCCCTAAATATGCACATTTCTTACTAAATGGTAACCGTATTGAGCACGTATTAACGCCACAAACATGACATGCCCTCTTACCCTTTACAGTGCAACCTTCTAAATTTCCATAAGCTGGAAAATCATTTATCGTTCACATTAAAATTGCATTTAATCTAAATTTATTGCGAGTGTATGCATCATACGCCTTCACCCCTTTATCCCATAATTTTTTCAAATCTTTAATAAGTTGTAACGACCCGCCTTTTTGGACAGTTTAAACCGACGATCAAATACACATGTCGATTCCAAACCATTCAAAAGGGCAGATGGTTATTGGGGTAAATAAGAAAGGAAGAGGAAAGAGAAATAAAAGAAAGGAAACAACACAGAATCTTGCAGCGGAACGATAAAATATAATAATCAAATAAACAGTTCATGAAGTTGTTTACTATACCTTGATTATTATTTATACAACATTTATCAGAGTTATACATATACAACAGAATAATTAAAATAATGCAGCAGACAGCATGATGCACAGATAATAATAGTAATAGTGTACCAAGTCTTCGTCTTCGTCCTCCAGAATAGATCTTCAAAAATCTGAAAACTCAGGACTGACCCAAGCGTAATGAAAAGACAAAACACTCGAGTCAGGACTAAAATATCCTTATGAAAGTTAAATCAATCGTAAATAAATATGAGTGTAACGGCGTCAGAGATGTTTACGGGGTTTGACATCTCATATCCAGTGTCAACGTGCGTGCAATAACTCAAGAGATGTTACAGGATTTTCCATCTCTTAAGGATCCGTTAAACTATCTACTATGTAGTAATGTACGCTAAGTAGATAATGCCTATCAGTAATATAAAGTATCAAAATAGCGTTAAGGCGTTACCATAATCCCCCTTAACACATTTTTATAATGCCATAGTCTATACAGCACCGTAAGCCCTACCGTAAACTGGTGGTTATCAGAGGGTACCCCATAGGTATAACACAAAACAAAAGGTAGTGGTCGCGAATAGGATAATCAGTATGACAAGGTACATGAGGCGATACCAACTAGGATACTAGCAGTTGCGTGATCCGGACTGATGTTGAGCATAGCCAGCAGCTACCCCAACACCGCGAAACAACACTCCCAAATCAAGGGGTGCACCCAAATCGCATCACAAATGTAATAGATATGGTATCGAAGAAGTGTGTCCACTAGAGATGGCGAACCTCAATGGCCCGGCGCGGCTCCTGTTTTAGTCATGTCAGGGGTCATCCAATATCGTTCTCTTTCTTCTGTCAACGCGCTCGCCAAACCATCCACTTCATTCTGGATCAACACTCCGCGTATAATAGTTGTTAAAGTGGTTTTCGGTATCGACAGAGAGTGTATCCATATCCGATCCCGGTCTCTTTAATAACTACGTATTATTACACCGTTGGCTCTTTTACATTTCAAATCGATTCATAATTGATATCAAAATATCATATTCGCTTCAAAAATCAAATCCATTTCAAATATCATCGTATCTATTAAAATGTCAGATTCCGTTTCAAAAATCATTTTTCGTCTCAATATCTTATTTCGATTTCAAAATCAATTTGGATTTCAATTTAGGTTGCAACTTCATTTAACCCAATTCGTATTTAAATTCAAGATTTAAATATAAACATTTCACCTTATTGACCAGCTTAGAATTTTTGAAAACAGTTTTAAGTAGTTTAAAAGTAGTTTAAATAACTAAAATAGTTAAAAATACTGAAAATCTTAAAATGTATTTGAAATAAATAAATTAGTTTAAAATAATTTAAATTGGGTTAAGTAGATTAAAATAGATTTAAATAGTTTAAGTATTCAAAAATGGTTTATATAACTGAGTAATTTGGAAAACAAAATAAAACAGCTTCAAAACCAATCCATTTCAATTATAACTTCCCAATTCAAATCAATTTCACTTTCCATTCGACCGATTCAATTTAAATTTCAAATCAATGTCAACTCTGACTTCAATTTAATTCAATTTTACATTCACCTCGAATTTATTCAATTTCAATTTATATCGATTTGGAGCTTGATTTTTCAAAAATATCCATTTATAACACTTAACAAAATTATCCATCAATATTCAAGTTTAAATACAAATTCGAATATGATCCAATTCCAAGTTCGATTTCAAAATATCATTTTATCGCTTTTACTTAGTAATATTCAAAGCTCGAATTAAGGTTAAATCTTTAAACAAATCAATTTACGAAATTCAATCATATCCCGATTTTTAAATTCCAAAGTCTCCACTTTAATTATTTAACAATTTCTTTTAATCAAATTTTATTTCAACATTCCAAACTCAATTTTTCGATACATTCTATTTTTATAAATTGATTTCTATTTATAACTTTTAAACCAAAACAATTAAATAAATTTCAAATCGACGATTTTGAAAATTATTAATTTAGCCAATTCGGTGTCCGTATATAATTTTCTATCCTATGGCCAAGTAATTATTTATTTCAATTAAATGTCAGGGATGAATATATATTACTTAAATCAAATCACAGTTTCATATGTATGCATAACAGGATATATATAAGCAAATAAACATCCAAACATTTAAATATCAACCAATAGCATCCATCGAAATACATCATCCAATAGACAATACAATTCATGGCAATTTCATAGTTATCCATGTCAGGTAATTTAATCGCAATTCAATTTCAATTTCAATTTTAACTGTCAATTTAATTTTCAACAGTTAGTTCAAATGACGACCTATATGACAATTAAATTCTATCAAACAACGACTAATAAAATTCCTATCACTTCATAATATCAAATTTAACTAGCATAAAGATATTTAGTACGTTGTGAGTGTTATAAAATACTCACCTTGATTTCAATGCAGTTGCATCATTTTATTTCGAATACGTTTAATTTTACCCAAAATTTTCAATAGCTCCAAACAATTCCAATCCAGCTCCATTGTGTAGTGCTCGTCAAAACGAAGCCAACGCAAAAAGTTTCGTCGGATTCCGACCTCGTATGAGCAAGTTACAATATTTAAAAGTTACACGAATTTAAATATAACTAATTTACAATTTTTTTTTTCCTATTTTCAACCTTAAACCCCCTAGGCCGTTGATTCACTAATCCAACATCAGGGCCGAACGTTTCTTCTTCCCCACTCCCTCCAGATGATACGCGACGAACAAACCCAAAGCCTCCAATTTTTGAATCGAATTATCCTCCCTCCACACGAAGCTTGAAGACGATCGGAGGATGCCACGTCGAAGCCGCCACCGCCTACTCCCTGCGCACAGTGACCGGCCCCACCCGGTGCTTTATTTCCTCTCGAATAACGTGAAGAACGGCCGGCCTTTGAACTCGATTTGCCGATGATCCAACGCCTCAAATCCGATCGTGACCGTTGAATACGTAGTTCGCAACGTGCTCTACATTTTTCATGTTGAAATTTCTTGATGATAACGAGTGGATCGAGAGGAAAATGAAGGGGAATGATTGAGTTTTCTAGCCGTTGGTTACTAATGGTGGTGGATCTGAACGTATAAACTAGGGTTTTGATTATTTGCAAAATTGTGAATAAATGGTCCTTATATAGAAAATATTCAAAACACTATGCATTTCGGATTTTTCGAACTCTGATTTACGCGCGGTGACATGCGTTTTTAGGGTTTACCCCACGTTGCGGACACAATGGAATAGGTTTCGGAAGCTAATTCGATCATCTGTGCGAGCTATGGCAATAAACGCTCGATTTAAAATTAAATCGGTTAATCAAATTTCTAGGCGTTTTAGCTTGCCCCGGACAAACGGTAAATCCGATTGACACGAAATTTGAAACCTTACAATAATATCATATCACGGATCTGATAAATCTAGTTTCGTCGAAATCCGAGACTGTTTGAAAAATGACTATTTTAACTCGTCAAATTAATATTAAAACAATTTTGATGCGTTTCGAGCAGCCACGGTTAAATGAAAACTCCGATTGCTACGAAAATTGAAATCCAATAATAACAAACTATTACGGATCCAATGGAACTAGTTTCGTCCAATTCTGAGACTGTTCGAAAATAGGCTATTTTCAGTCGATAATTAAATATTACAATATTCAATTTTCACAGATTTACTTTTAATTCGATTTTAAAAGTTCTACAACATCATCCTAACTTAAATATGATAAAATAAATTTTACAAATAATTTTTAATCATATTAAACCCGTTATTCAATTATCCCATAAATTCCAATTTTAAAACTTATTAACTTTATTAAAATCCCAATATAACTTACATTCACTTTGGAAACCAATTTGAATCATATTAAATCAAATTTCAATTATTCACTTTATTTTCATATATTAAATTTCAATATCAAATTAATCATCTCAAATTCGGAATTTAATTATTCAAACATTTGTAATATTAAATTTAAACAAATTTGATTATTCTTAAACACTATCTTTTGAAATATTCAAAACGAACTTATAATATTTAACCTTTAAAACTAATTCAAATTATAGAAAAACCATTTCCATTAATCAGTTATCCAATTTCCGTTATTCAATTATTCAATAAGTTTTAAATATTAAATTTAAACAATTTACCTGTTCAATATTCGATATTTGATTTGAATAGATTTTACTTATCAATCAATTACTCTATTATACCCAATGAATTCAACATTTACTATTATTCCAAACGACTTACAAAAAATTTTCTAACATTAAATCACGACACCTTATTAAATTAGCTATTTTAATTATCGAAAATTTACGGGTCGTTACACTCTCCCCCACTCAAAACTTTTCGTCCCCGAAAAGGAAAAAGAAGGGAAAAGGAACTAAGTATAGAATTCAACATTAGATATATTTTATTCAAAGTTACCAACTTATAAAACAATGAAATTCCACTTATAAAGTCATTGCTACACTTCCACTAAGTTATCCCGAACGGCTTTCTAACTTTAAAAGTTAGTTATCAAAACAAGTTATAAAAAAAAAATTAAAACTTGAAAATTTTTCTAACACCCAGATTTTACGGAAAATTTCGGCAGAGTCTCCTTTGCGCGGCTCGATCAGAAAAAAAATGACAGTATATATATCACAAATATACATCTCATCAAGTGATGAGGCATCTCGCAGGGAAAAAAAGTGTAAAAGTACGGTATGTAATCTGAGATATGTACCTTATATATTATTAGCGAGCATATACGGCTAATATAGCACGAAAGCGAGCTCCAAATGCGAAGCAAGCACAATCCGCACCTACTAAACACTCTACAAACCATGAGAAACATGCATATATGAAAATAATATCAATATACATCATATAGCAACATAACAACTACATATGCCAACATAGCAAATGCAACAAAAGCAACAAATGCAACCATCATCAACTATCATCCAACTATCATCCAACGTATCCATAACCAATCAATATAAATTCACTTCTCATTAATATTTATTGACTTGGGTTTCAATTTTTTTTATCACAGTTGATTCATTAACGTTGCATTTTACTAACATTCATTCTCAATTCAATTAGTTAACATTCACTAATTTATATTTACATTAGTTCACTTCCAATTTGTATCAAATTAAATTCTATTTAAATTTATTTAACTTCCAATTTGATTTCAATGATTTATAGCTTTCAATTTACACTTAATGAATTATATACAATCAACTAACAATCATATAACAACCAAATCATACCTAACATAACCAAATTCTTAATTTTACATTCAATTTGGTTTATCTCTTTTATATATATATCCTGTTATATAATTTTAAAAGAATCATTTTATTATTTGGATCTTAAATTTCCAATATTAACTTTATTTAAGTCCGTAAGCCGTACATATATCATCCGTGAGCAATATCAATCTAATCGCTTATTCGATCACACAATTTCACTTCCAAACTAGTATCGTCCACATGACTCTCTAGTGCGGGCTCAGATTTGGTTCCTTGATTGGAAACTGTTACTCTCCTTGCATAGCCATATGCTATAATAGAGAATTTCAGAATCAAATTAAAAATCCATATCCAGGGTTCGCCGTCGAAAATCGAGTGAAAAATCCTAACTTGGATCGATATAAATCATCTCGAAATTTTGTGCTCGAATTTGGATCAAATCGTTATGCAAATAAAATAATATACGTACAATCTCACGTATTACCTTCCAATGGATTTCTATCCAATTTATCTACACTAAATTATTTTATTGACTTCTTTTTTTTATTCACAATCTATTATTCAGTTAGTATATTCATTTCTTTACATAACATGTTCTTTAACATTATCTTTTCTTAAACATCATATCCTAGAATTTGCTTACCCAAGTTCATTTTAAACATTCTGTATAATTTAATTAAATCCAATTTCATTTTCCAATTGATTCTTAGCTATAAGAAATTCCTTTGTTTACATTTATTGCATTTTCATAATTTCAGTTAATAACGAATTCATTTGTGGAACATTTTATCAACTGGTACTTTAGTTTATTAATCATCCTATAAAAGTCTAACCTGTCATAAATGACTTTTCTTAGTTTACAGTTATCTTAAAGGTTACAAATTCAGGAGAAAAAAATTTACAACCCCTTTGCAATTTATATTTATTTTCTATAACCAATTTACAAAGATATATTACGATTCATTTATCTTCTTTCTTAAGTTCACTTACTTGTTCCATTTATCCATTCATCATTTCATGTTATGTTTAAGTATATAACATTTTATCACAACCAAATTTTCATTTTTATACATTTTAATTCCTTTTTAAGTTCCTTACTTGTATACTTCAATTATTTTCAGGTTCTGTTTATTTGTACAACATCTCATTACATATCCAAAACATCATTTTAACTTTTAATATTTGGTAAGTTTTGTTATATGTTATCAGAATGCAAATTTTGTATTATACAAATTTATAGAATTTCATTTTTACTTTATTAGAATGTTCACAAATTTAATTTTTTTAAACCCTCTTTACCTTTCAACTTTAAAGTTTTCCCAAACCATAGCTTAGATATTTTAATCCTCTTATTTTATAAATTCTGGTTATTCATATTTCATTCAAATAATTTGAAAATTATTAATTAACAGAACTTAGAAATTAAAATGCCCGGTTCTTTTCAAATCATTTGAAACAAACATATACACTTATATCTTTAATATATCAAATCCTACCTTTGGAGTTTAAACCAAAACCCATTTACCCAAAAAAAATTCGAAGAAAAGCAAAGCTTCTTAGAAGTCTCTCCCACTTTGAGACTCGAAAATGAACGTCGATGATGCTGCGCAGTCATCACCGAAATTATTTTCCAGCGACATAAGAGAGGAGTACTGAATTCATTCCTTCTTTTTTAAAAATCCTTTCAAAATATTTCCATAAACAATTTCCAACTAATATTACTATATATTTCTTCAAAACTTTGAGAACCATTTTTCAAAATCTCCGGGTCTTAAATCCAATATTTTCCAATTTAAAACTATTTTAATTCATAAGTCACTTTTATAAAACATTCTTATAGGATTTTCTTTCTTAAAACATTCCACAAGTTGTTTTATTACTGTTCATTTTGTAATTCATCTTATTTATTAAATTACAATATCCAATTTATGATAATAACTAATATTTTAATTCCTAACAACCAGGTAAGCTAGATAAGTCACAATAAATTTTGAAAATAAATTCTTTATACACAAAATATAATTAGGGCAAAATTATTTCATTTACCCAATTTCAAAACAATACTATGTCGAATTGTTCTGTTTAAGTGTTTAGAGATCCCTATCAATGACGTTAATTACTCGTATTGACCAGAATCCATAAGCCACTCAACAAATCAACCGACATAATATAAAACATTTTATATCACTAACAAATATGCTCTCTCATATATATATTCACTCAGCGACTCATCAAAGGGTATTACTACCCTTTTTATAAAGAGTCAGACCCCATAAAGCTAAGGTTATCGCTAAACCAAAGCTCTGATACCAACTGTAACGACCCGCCTTTTTGGACAGTTTAAACCGACGATCAAATACACATGTCGATTCCAAACCATTCAAAAGGGCAGATGGTTATTGGGGTAAATAAGAAAGGAAGAGGAAAGAGAAATAAAAGAAAGGAAACAACACAGAATCTTACAGCGGAACGATAAAATATAATAATCAAATAAACAGTTCATGAAGTTGTTTACTATACCTTGATTATTATTTATACAACATTTATCAGAGTTATACATATACAACAGAACAATTAAAATAATGCAGCAGACAGCATGATGCACAGATAATAATAGTAATAGTGTACCAAGTCTTCGTCTTCGTCCTCCAGAATTGATCTTCGAAAATCTGAAAACTCAGGACTGACCCGAGCGTAATGAAAAGACAAAACACTCGAGTCAGGACTAAAATATCCTTATGAAAGTTAAATCAATCGTAAATAAATATGAGTGTAACGGCGTCAGAGATGTTTACGGGGTTTGACATCTCATATCCAGTGTCAACGTGCGTGCAATAACTCAAGAGATGTTACGGGATTTTCCATCTCTTAAGGATCCGTTAAACTATCTACTATGTAGTAATGTACGCTAAGTAGATAATGCCTATCAGTAATATAAAGTATCAAAATAGCGTTAAGGCGTTACCATAATCCCCCTTAACACATTTTTATAATGCCATAGTCTATACAGCACCGTAAGCCCTACCGTAAACTGGTGGTTATCAGAGGGTACCCCATAGGTATAACACAAAACAAAAGGTAGTGGTCGCGAATAGGATAATCAGTATGACAAGGTACATGAGGCGATACCAACTAGGATACTAGCAGTTGCGTGATCCGGACTGATGTTGAGCATAGCCAGCAGCTACCCCAACACCGCGAAACAACACTCCCAAATCAAGGGGTGCACCCAAATCGCATCACAAATGTAATAGATATGGTATCGAAGAAGTGTGTCCACTAGAGATGGCGAACCTCAATGGCCCGGCGCGGCTCCTGTTTTAGTCATGTCAGGGGTCATCCAATATCGTTCTCTTTCTTCAGTCAACGCGTTCGCCAAACCATCCACTTCATTCTGGATCAACACTCCGCGTATAATAGTTGTTAAAGTGGTTTTCGGTATCGACAGAAAGTATGTCCATATCCGATCCCGGTCTCTTTAATAACTACGTATTATTACACCGATGGCTCTTTTACATTTCAAATCGATTCATAATTGATATCAAAATATCATATTCGCTTCAAAAATCAAATCCATTTCAAATATCATCGTATCTATTAAAATGTCAGATTCCGTTTCAAAAATCATTTTTCGTCTCAATATCTTATTTCGATTTCAAAATCAATTTGGATTTCAATTTAGGTTGCAACTTCAGTTAACCCAATTCGTATTTAAATTCAAGATTTAAATATAAACATTTCACCTTATTGACCAGCTTAGAATTTTTGAAAACAGTTTTAAGTAGTTTAAAAGTAGTTTAAATAACTAAAATAGTTAAAAATACTGAAAATCTTAAAATGGATTTGAAATAAATAAATTAGTTTAAAATAATTTAAATTGGGTTAAGTAGATTAAAATAGATTTAAATAGTTTAAGTATTCAAAAATGGTTTATATAACTGAGTAATTTGGAAAACAAAATAAAACAGCTTCAAAACCAATCCATTTCAATTATAACTTCCCAATTCAAATCGATTTCACTTTCCATTCGACCGATTCAATTTAAATTTCAAATTAATGTCAACTCTGACTTCAATTTAATTCAATTTTACATTCACCTCGAATTTATTCAATTTCAATTTATATCGATTTGGAGCTTGATTTTTCAAAAATATCCATTTATAACACTTAACAAAATTATCCATCAATATTCAAGTTTAAATACAAATTCGAATATGATCCAATTCCAAGTTCGATTTCAAAATATCATTTTATCGCTTTTACTTAGTAATATTCAAAGCTCGAATTAAGGTTAAATCTTTAAACAAATCAATTTACGAAATTCAATCATATCCCGATTTTTAAATTCCAAAGTCTCCACTTTAATTATTTAACAATTTCTTTTAATCAAATTTTATTTCAACATTCCAAACTCAATTTTTCAATACATTCTATTTTTATAAATTGATTTCTATTTATAATTTTTAAACCAAAACAATTAAATAAATTTCAAATCGACGATTTTGAAAATTATTAATTTAGCCAATTCGGTGTCCGTATATAATTTTCTATCCTATGGCCAAGTAATTATTTATTTCAATTAAATGTCAGGGATGAATATATATTACTTAAATCAAATCACAGTTTCATATGTATGCATAACAGGATATATATAAGCAAATAAACATCCAAACATTTAAATATCAACCAATAGCATCCATCGAAATACATCATCCAATAGACAATACAATTCATGGCAATTTCATAGTTATCAATGTCAGGTAATTTAATCGCAATTCAATTTCAATTTCAATTTTAACTGTCAATTTAATTTTCAACGGTTAGTTCAAATGACGACCTATATGACAATTAAATTCTATCAAACAACGACTAATAAAATTCCTATCACTTCATAATATCAAATTTAACTAGCATAAAGATATTTAGTACGTTGTGAGCGTTATAAAATACTCACCTTGATTTCAATGCAGTTGCATCGTTTTATTTTGAATAAAATTAAACGGACGTTTAATTTTACCCAAAATTTTCAATAGCTCCAAACAATTCCAATCCAGCTCCATTGTGTAGTGCTCGTCAAAACGAAGCCAACGCAAAAAGTTTCGTCGGATTCCGACCTCGTATGAGCAAGTTACAATATTTAAAAGTTACACGAATTTAAATATAACTAATTTACAATTTTTTTTTTCCTATTTTCAACCTTAAACCCCCTAGGCCATTGATTCACTAATCCAACATCAGGGCCGAACGTTTCTTCTTCCCCACTCCCTCCAGATGATACGCGACGAACAAACCCAAAGCCTCCAATTTTTGAATCGAATTATCCTCCCTCCACACGAAGCTTGAAGACGATCGGAGGATGCCACGTCGAAGCCGCCACCGCCTACTCCCTGCGCACAGTGACCGGCCCCACCCGGTTCTTTATTTCGTCTCGAATAACATGAAGAACGGCCGGCCTTTGAACTCGATTTGCCGATGATCCAACGCCTCAAATCCGATCGTGACCGTTGAATACGTAGTTCGCAACGTGCTCTACATTTTTCATGTTGAAATTTTTTGATGATAACGAGTGGATCGAGAGGAAAATGAAGGGGAATGATTGATTTTTCTGGCCGTTGGTTACTAATGGTGGCGGCTCTGAACGTATAAACTAGGGTTTTGATTATTTGCAAAATTGTGAATAAATGGTCCTTATATAGAAAATATTCAAAACACTATTCATTTCGGATTTTTCGAACTCCGGTTTACGCGTGGTGACCGGCGTTTTTGGGGTTTACCCCACGTTCCGGACACAATGGAATAGGTTTCGAAAGCTAATTCGATCATCTGTGCGAGTTATGGCAATAAACGCTCGATTTAAAATTAAATCGGCTAATCAAATTTCTAGGCGTTTTAGCTTGCCTCGGACAAACGGTAAATCCGATTGTCACGAAATTTGAAACCTTACAATAATATCATATCACGGATCTGATGAAACTGGTGTTGTTGAAATCCGAGACTGTTTGAAAAATGACTATTTTAACTCGTCAAATTAATATTAAAACTATTTTGATGCGTTTCGAGCTGCCACGGTCAAATGAAAACTCCGATTGCTACAAGCATTGAAATTCGATAATAACAAACTATTACGGATCCAATGGAACTAGTTTCGTCCAATTCTGAGACTGTTCGAAAATTGGCTATTTTCAGTCGATAATTAAATATTAAAATATTCAATTTTCACAGATTTACTTTTAATTCGATTTTAAAAGTTCTACAACATCATCCTAACTTAAATATGATAAAATAAAATTTTACAAATAATTTTTAGTCATATTAAACTCGTTATTCAATTATCCCATAAATTCCAATTTTAAAACTTATTAACTCTATTAAAATCCCAATATAACTTACATTCACTTTGGAAACCAATTTGAATCATATTAAATCAAATTTCAATTATTCACTTTATTTTCATATATTAAATTTGAATATCAAATTAATCATCTCAAATTCGGAATTTAATTATTCAAACATTTGTAATATTAAATTTAAGCAAATTTGATTATTCTTAAAACACTATCTTTTGAAATATTCGAAACGAACTTATAAGATTTAACCTTTAAAACTAATTCAAATTATAGAACAACCAATTCCATTAATCTGTTATCCAATTTCCGTTATTCAATTACTCAATAAGTTTTAAATATTAAATTTAAACAATTTACCTGTTCAATATTCGATATTTGCTTTGAATAGATTTTACTTATCAATCAATTACTCTATTATACCCAATGAATTCAACATTTATTATTATTATTCCAAACGACTTACAAATTTTTTTCTAACATTAAATCACGACACCTTATTAAATTAGCTATTTCAATTATCAAAAATTTACTGGTCGTTACATAAATGGTTGTAGATACACATCAATATCATTTCCTGGTTGTCGTGGTCCAAGAATTAATAATGATAACATCATATTATCTTTGTGCATACAAAGCCATGGAGCAAAGTTGTACGCAACAAGAAATACTGGCCAACAACTATAGGCAGAGTTCCAATCCCCAAAGGGATTAAAGCCATCACTTGCAAGACCAAGCCTCAAATTTCGTGGATCGGATGCAAAGGAAGGATACATCCTATCAATTGTAGCCTATTGAGAAGAATCTTCTGGATGACGTAATTTACCATCTTCACTCTTATGATTGCTATGCCAACTTAATTGCTCTAATGCTTCTACGGATATAAACATTCTTTTCAGTCTTAGTATTATTGGAAAGTATCTCAAGACCTTTGCAGGTACTTTGGTTTGCTTTCCATCTTCCTTCATCTTGTTTTTTTCCAACGAGATTTTCCACATTTTGGACAAAAATCAGTATCTACAAGCTCTTTCCTAAAAAGACAACAATCATTTACACATGCATGTATTTGTCTATAGCCTAAACTAAATGATTTAAGCAGCTTCTTTGTTGCATACGTCGAATCAGGAAGCTTTGTTTTCCATAGGCAGCATATCTTTGAGAAGTTTAAGAAGGTCGGTAAATGTCGTGTGAGATACACCATTTCAAGCCTTGTGCTTGTAAAGAAGTATTGTAGCTGACAACTTTATGTGGCTTGCACAACCAGGGTACAAAGGAATTTCAGAATTTTCTATCATCTCCTTAATCTCTACCCCATGTACCTCATGTCTTACATTAGAATGATCTTCCACCTCGTCATTACATATTTGTGTGTCCAAGTACATTCTATATGTATTTTTCACTTCATTGCCTTTATTTACTGAAGGGCGTGCTTCCCCGTGAAAAATCCATACATTATATGTTGGGTCAATTCCAAAATAAACCAAGTGTGATACAACTTCCCTTGATGAATGGCGGATAAGATTCCTACATTTTGAACAAGGGCAAATGATTTTTTCTGGATTTCCCTTCCTTTCTGCATGCTCATATACGAAATTCCGAACAGCTTGCCTGTATTCTTCAGTCATTCTATAACACACAAAGGGATCAATAATCAACCGAATAATTACAAGTACAAAACTGATAATCAAAATTAACAAAACCTTGGTAGGAAGATCCATGCTTTGTCCATCTTGATAATCCTTTGATGTTAGAACCTAATGAAAAGACGTTATGCCAACAAAAATATGAGTTTTTCTCATGACGGAATTGCACAATTACCTCCCAATGAAAACTATATAGTAATGTGACCCTTCAAACTAAGCCTAAAAAGAAAGAAAACTTGTGCGTCATGTAGTAACTTGTGCGTCATGTAGTACCGTATCCTAAATAGGACTAATCAGTACATATGCACATATTAATTTAACATGCCACTTCCTTACTTTCACAGTTTTATAGTAATTGTTTATTAGATTCTGCCTTCTCATCCAATTGTTTGTGTGATTTGTTTTATCATTATTTGTGTGCATCTTTTGTTTTCTAGTTTTATTTGCTATTTGCATTTTTTTTTAAAACATACATATTTCAAAATAAAAAAAATTAATTTTTTTTTACAGCACTGTTACAATTTTCATTTTCATTTTCAACTTTCATTGCCAATTAAAACTGCTCATTCCACCACTTCTACATCACTTTACTTACAAAAACCATCACTCCATTATTCACTTCTGTTCACTTCTGTGCATCTCCTTAAATCCTCATTTTGTGCTTCTCTTATTCACTTCAACATTGCATGTCATACTTGCATCAAACTAACCCATCAACGACCTCGCCATCACACCAAAATACATCACATTGCTTCCCACTACAGCCATACAACAGCCATGCAATAGTTCCCTCCCTTATACATGCTCAATTAAGACTCATTCCTCCAACCAACATCCCCTAATTGCCAACATCAAAACTACCTCAACAGTCAATACATCCATCATTCCATCACCTTCCCCCACCAATTACGATTCATCACCTGCTTCTACCACTATCATCACAGTGCCACTCTCCTTAAACATCATTCTCCTCTTGACCACGGTACTACCATTCACAAAACACATTGCATTCACCATACTTCACATCACCAGTTCACAAACAATACTTGTTTTCCCCCTATCATACTAACTTCTTCACTTTCTACTACCCGCATTTGCACACTATCTCCTCTCTATATCAGCAACTACCTACACCAAGACTCATCTACCACTGACTAACACTTCAGTGCACCACATAACTCTGCCAAGTCATTGCCCACAATAATCTAATAAACAATTTTGAAATGTATATGTTTTACTTTCACTCTTATGAAAATGGTTGTCTTTTAACCACTTTATGAAAAGAAAAGAAAGAAAAGAATAAAAATGGGTGTCTTTTAATAAAACCGTTATGATACCTCCACTACAATCAAAGCCGAAATTAAAGAAAGTTGTCAGTTAAACTATCAAAATTCTGGCTTTACTTTCGGCGTCGAACAAATAATTAGATTTTTAATCCACATGTCAATAATTTGAAATAAAAGTGAAAAAGTTAGGTAGTCTTGATTAGTAGTTAGTCATGAACTGCATAACTTCGAATCCATGGTTTTCAAAATCAGCAACCAGAAGCATAAATTTTATCTCAAAATATCCAGCAATGATCCGCAAACAAATAGAACACTGTACAATTATAATCTATATTCAAGAGACAAAACACAATACAACGAAGATTAATTATTAGGCAAATAGTTTATTAACAATTATGTAGTAAGAAAACATAGTATCTCAAAAACCATTAGTGAAATACAAACAAAGTAAATATCAACAAAAATCCTACTCAATGCCATCTCAACTCAATTTATACCTGACGCTACAATGTATATTTCTAACAAAACTTCAGATCGTGCACAAACTTTGTAATCCAAACACATACTTATGAAGGTTCTGCAATGTAATCCAAACCATACCTATTTGCTCTTCATCGATTTCGACCCCTGAATTCCACCAATTTTTCGATTTCGCCTTGGAAATCATTCGCAAGCTTTTTGGCTGGATTGGACTACGATTTGGAGAGAAGTCGATGACGAACCGGAGGGAAGTTGACTGGGACGAACTGAAGATTCGCTTTCCCAAGATTTTGTTTGCCCTAGATTTCGTAAGGAGAGCGATTTAATTTTTTGATGAAGTTTCACAAACAAAACTGCTAAGCGGCTATTTAACTATGCTGCTATTTTATTATTTCCTTTTTTAACAAACTCTATTACAATGATCCTGAATCGACCGTTGTAATAGCCATCTATTACAATGGGCAGCAAAAGCCCTTTTTAAGGGTGTTATAATATGGTATTTTTGTTACAACGGGCCCTAATTTCGTTGTCGAAAAACCATGTGATAACTGGGGAGAGAAGCGCCTAATTTCGTAGTCGATCTATTACAACGGGCATTTGCTGAATGCTGTAAAATATACTTCCATTACAACGGGCAGAAGTTGACCATTGTAATATCTTTCTATTACAACGAGCAAATAATGCAAGTTGTAAGAAGGGCGTTGGATAGAGAGCATCTATTACAACGGTCCTAAAACGACCATTGTAATAGCCGTCTATTACAATGGGCAGAATATGCCCATTATAAAAAGGACATTGTAATAGGGTATTTTTGTTGTAGTGAGCTAAGCAAAAGCAAGTATATATTCAAGATCGACTCAACAAAAAGTAATTCAAGTTCCAGATCCAAGAAGAAAAGCTCTATTTCTCTATTAAACAAAATCAGTGAGTAAACAACCTTTTTAAATCAAATCTGTGTTTATACTTTGATGCATGTGCTAAATGTGTGAAGTAATGTTGTGAATAATGTTTGCATGGATTTATTTTACCTAGAATTTAGATGAACTAATGTGAATAGTTATATGCATGTCTGTGTATATGTATACAAGCCTCTGTTATGTTCTTTAGGCTCAAAAATACCTTATATAAATTCATATCTCTTTATGTAAACACTTTTAGGGTATGATCTTTAAGGGAAATCTATTTGTAATAACAAATTTTGATTTTTAAAAATATTATTAAGTGTAATTAACAGGTAGGATTGCCGGAAGTAAGAAATGTCAAAGAAAAGAAATTTAAGTCAAAAATTTGATTTTTAAATTCCTAGTTTTAATTATATAAACTGATTCGTATTAAAAAATGATGAATTTTAATAATCATATCATAATTTTTAAGTTTGGGTTTGAGTAGAATTTTTGAGTTGAACGGGGATTGCATTTTCATCGTTTACTGGTGATCGAAGCAAGGTGGGAGGTCGTGATCATGGCTAGAGGTAGCTTGGGTGTAGGGGGTCTCGATAAAATTACTTGGTGGATTTCTAGACCACCGTGGTAGCCTGGCGAGGGTGATTTAGGGTTTAACGACCAGTTAAGGGCGACGTTGTTTTAGAGGGGGTAGCTTCATCGTGGGTGCACCAAAATGGATCGGAGGTGGGGAAAACGATGTGTGGTTTCGGTATGCAACTTTGGGTTGATCGGCGGGGTGTCTGGTGGTCGTAGGCGGCAGCGCAAGAGGGTTTTTCGATGATGGGTCTAGGTTCTGTGGCGACTCGACCTGCTCGATTTTGATTTCCAGGTACATTCGAAGTTCTGGGTAGTCGAATGGTTGGAGAGGGTCGGCGGCGACTCAGGGGTGTCGGTGGTGATAGCCGGAGTGGCGCCGATGCCATGTGCACGTGCATGAGTATTCCGTGTGTTTGGTGATTGCTGTCTTGTATTGAGCATTGGGGAAGATGGAACTGCTTCGGGTCTTGCTCGAAGTGGAACGCGAATTTTCATGCAGGGAAGATATAAGAGGGTGGCTCGAAGTTGGCTCGGGGGTTTTTGGGTTGACCCGGCTATTTTGATAAGAATGATTAACCAGTTTTTTTTAAGTAAATATTAACCAAGTTTAAAAATAAAAGTTCCAAAGTAGATAATTAAACGAGTTTCAAAAGTAGGGTATTAATCAAGTTATCCAGCAAGTTCAAAGATTTAAATTTTAAAAGTTAAAGTTTTAAGATTAATTGTTTTGATTTGAAATAATTTATATTAAGTTAGTTAACTAAATTAATTCCTAAGTGTTTTTAAATAAAATTTTAAAATGATGATTACTAAGTGATTAAGATTAGTATATCAAACATTAATCAATCATAGGTCTCAAGTGATTCTATATAAATTAATTTCAAACATTTAAATAAGATTTAAATGATAATTAAGTAATTAATTAAGATAAGTGGTTTATCTTTTACTAATTAGGGTCTTAAGTAATTAAAGGATAATTAATTAATATCAATAATTAATTAAAGTAATAATAAATGGTTTGTAATTAATTAATGTTAATTAAGCAGGATTTAAATGAAATTAATTTATTGGTGTTAATTAAATTAATTAGAAATGGTGTGACCAAGTTATCTTGCTTATGGATGATTAAATTGAATCGAATGCTTGGATTGATTAATATCTATAGTTTGATAAAATTGTGATGTTCTGTGATGTGAAATGACTGGATTAGTTTGTTAATAAATGTGAATCATTTATGTAATTAAAATATCTGTGATGAATTTCTGTATGAGTATGATATTTTGGATTTTAAACTGAATTGTTTTCCTTAAAACAACTTAGCTTAAAGATGACACTGAATTCGAAGAGATCGGGGATGGATATCAACAATATCCGGAACCACTTTGATTGGTTATTACTAAAATTCTTTGTAGATTTGATTATAGAATCAAATACGCTGAAAGGTAATCAATTAAGTAAACTGGACCATTGAAACTAAGATTTGGATATTACTTTGAGAAATAAGTGTTCGACTATAACAAGAGGAAACTCGTAGTGAGGTACGAGTTACCCAAGGTTTTCAAATAAGTTTTATAACTTAGTATTTCAAGTTGAATGGGTTCACTCACGCTGGTTTCCAGCCTGACTCGGGTGTTACTTTAATGTAATGCTAGGGTCAGACTGAGTATTACAGATTTTTAGGATAGGACGTTCTAGAGCTCAGGAGGCGAGCTGAATGGCAGGAACGTAAGGAGTATTCCGCTATGTATTGGAGTTGTATTGATTGTTTTCAGGAACAAATTTCTACAACTGTCCAGTTTTGTTGTGAATGATTGTACTCTGATATATTGAATGCAAATTGACAATTACAGCTTTTTTTTAAATGCTGTTATTTGATATTATATTTTGATCCGCTGTGAATGTGAGATTCTGTGCTATTGTTTTCTATTTCTTCTTCTATCTCTTTTCTTCTTTACCCTAACAATTTGGAATTTTCGACGTTCAATTGCTTAGCACTTTTATAATGAACGTATTAGTATCGAATTTTCGGAGTCGAAAGTTTCGGGTCGTTTATTTGTCCTAATTTCACTTCGACCTTGAGTTTGCTTAACAAATCGACAAAAAATTATTCACTCATACCTACCATACCATGACAGCCTAAGTATATATATAGTATATATATACCTTGAGTTTGCTCAACAAATACATATAGTTACCTTACCTTGTTTATTCAATATATTAATAAAAATAGATAACAATCCTAGCTTAAGTCTTCTTAACAACTAATGAGTATGCAAGTAATTTACTAATATATATATGGTAGAGGACAATATTATATTGAAGACTCATAATCTTCAATATGTTATATTTAGTGATATCGACTTAAGGAATAATGTACTTCTTATAAAATACTCACGTGATTCAAGTGCCGGACACATCAGAAATCTTGGCATATGTACATTTACGTATCTATTTATTCCTTAAGTTTATTTAGGGTTTCTCAATGCTCCACCATTAATTATATTCATATTATATAACTTTTATATTTATATTATTTATATAGCAGTCTTATGTATAATATTTTATAAATTAAATCTCATTAAATTAATTTTAATCAATTAACATTTTGATTATTTTTAAATTAATTTATTTGAACATTTATATTAAATGTTAATTGTATGCTATAACCTTTGTAGCATAATACACATATCATATATATATATATGTATTATTTAATTAATTAACCTGTTAATTAATCTATTTAATTAAACCATTTTAATTAAATCTATATTAATTTTGAAATTTATTTATATACATACAAGTATGCTTATGTTAATTTAGCATTTTAAAACAACATAACATATATCATAACATATAATACATGTATATATTTATTATTTAATTAACTTATTTAATTAATATATTTTATTAATCTTATTAATAAAAATTTTAAATTCCAAAATTAAAATATATTAATTTTTAAACATTTTGAATCTTTATATTATAGCATTTATAATATGTATATTATATTTTAGATTTAAATATCTTATATTTTCTATTTTCAAAAAAATTTGAAAATTTATATTATAACATCAATACTTCTTATTTTTAAATTTAAAACTTAAATTTAAAACTCTTATTTTTAGTTTCAAAATAATTTTCAAATTTGCCCAAGGTCCAATTTAAATTTGGGTCTTTTCTACTAGGGACAACTTTTGGGATGTGAGCTTAATAGTTAACCTAACATGACTAATGTAGAATGCATAGACCATATGGGCTTTAATACTAATGTTGGAACTGGGCCAGCCAGTAACGAAAGTTGAGGGTGAATTTAAAAAAAAATCCCTTATCGGAACTATATTAGGGCTATGAAGCCTAATTCATTTAGAACATTTCTAAATTTTATTAAATATAATCTCTTATTTAATTTAAATTTATAAATTTATATAGTTTTATTTAGTTATATATTAATACATATAAATATACATATATGTATCATATACATATATGTATGTGCGTGCATGTGTAACATGATATCCCGTACAAGGTATAACATGCACATGCATAGATGTTGGGATTTACATCGCAACAGACACATTGGCTCATTCGATATGTATTGTATGCCACAAATATATGTATGCATTTTGTTAATTATATATATATGTGTGTGTGTGTGTGTGCATATAAGTTGATTTTGTTTAAATAATACTATGTAAATGAAGATATACACACACACACACATATATAATTTATAAATATATATAAAATATTAATATGTTTATATATACATATTATTATATAAATATTAATATATATAAAATATTTTTTTATGAATAATGTAGGGGTGGGTATGGATCGGTTTGGTGCGGTTTGGAGTCCAAACCGCTTCCGCACTGCATCAAAAGGTTAATCAAAAATACAAACCATTATACTAATCCTTTAAACGGTTCGGTTGTAGTCCGGTTTGAATGTAATACGGTTCGGTTTCGGTTCGGTCCGGCTTGAACGCTTATTAAATATGAAATAAAAGAATTATTTCCATCATCAATCAATTTAGAAAGGCACCAGGGTGAAACTTTTACATTTAAAGGTTAAAACACGTAATGTTATGTTGAAATGAAAGATTAGTTCTTAATTATATGAATATTTCAATTTGACATTTACCTACAAGTGAGATTTTTTTAGTAGATTAACCAAACATCAACATTAATCAATGCATAATCATTAAGGAAAATGAGTAGAATAAGATTATAATTAGCATTTATTCGCGAAAAAAATAAGACGAAAAATATTGTACTAAACTATAACTTCTTCCTTTATGTCAGCGATTATTATTAATATAACAACATAATACGCTAGAAATAAAATGTACATCGTTAGAATCTAAAATAAGATCGAAGTTTCTTATATTTTTATCATAAGATTACTAATATAAATTTTCGATTCGGTCCGGTTTAATATGGTTGGTTCAATTGTCCAAACCGCAACCGAACTATATCGATGTGAGTCGGTCTGGTTTGGGGTATCAGCTTTGGTTTGAAGATTCGGTGCGGGTTTCCGCATCGCTTTTGCGGTCCGATGCAGGCGGTTTCCGTATAGCGGTGCGGTTTATGCCCACCCCTAGAATAATGTACGAACTAATATATATATATATATAATGACAAAATATAATATATACTTGTTGATAAATATTTTCATAATAATATTAATTAAAAATTATAAAAGTTCTTTATTATTTTTTTAAATTGCAAATCATTTGTACAAAACCAAAAAAATATTATAAAATTATTATTATTTTAAAATATATATTAATTGAATATTCTTTTGAAATACATAAAATATTAATAAAAAATTATTTTTGAAAAAATTTATAGTTTTAAATTTTCAGTAAATCATATATGATATTTTTAAGTTTAAAATATTTTTCCATAATTTTTCTCGATTGAATCTTATTTTTATTATTTTATTAATTTTCAACCGATATAGTAATAACTTTTGAAAATAGCAAATTTTAGTTTATTTATTTATTTTGTACCCGAGAGCTTATGTTATGATAAAATAATTTCCGAAAATTTTATAAATAATTTTCGTACCAATTTTAGTTTTATATAATTTATTTAGATAATATATTAATTTAAATAATATTAGATAATAATTAATAATTATAAAAATATTTTACTATTGTTGAAAATTATTATTATTATAAAGAAACATGTATAAAATTATATTACCAATTTTAACCATAGAAATATTTTATATAAATATGAATTATATACGTATAATTAAATTATATATGCACATATTAATAATATTATAATTAATAATATCTAAAATATGCGACTGCATAGGTTTATCTTGCATATAAAAAAATTTGTTTTTTAAAAATGAATACATACATATAACCAATCTAGCTTGTTACAACATTAATGCATATCAAAATCGTCACATAACTAATAATGTAACAATAGTATATAATGAAATGTTATTCAAAAACTATAAACTATAGTTCAATGTAACACATACCTAAGAACTAGTGCCTTAAAGCATACCTAGAAATAATGAATTCTCTCCTTTGGAAGCTTTTTGATTCGGTAGATTGCTAAACCTTGGATCGTTGACCTTTAACTATCAAATACTGATCGATTTTGAATTGATATAAGCTTGATATGATGGATCACATATGGAATGATTTCGGCCAGAGATAGAAGGTAGGAGTGGTAGCCAAAATTCATTTGCAATTAGAGTTAGAGATGTTTAATTAGTGGACAGAAGAGAGAAAATAGTGGATCGCATCTCATACCAGTTCTCCCTCAATCTGAGCCATCCGAAATTCAGCCATTCTATCCTAATTTGAGCCACCCCTTATTGCCATATTGCAACTGAAAATCTGGCCTTTATAATGGGCCAAAATCCTATTTAAGCCCAAAGAAAATATTATTTAATTAAATCTAATTTAATCGCTTATCGATATCATATATTGATTGATATATTTATAATTATTATAAATATATTTAATAATATTTACTCCTCAAATCATAATCCAAATTTTATAACTAATATGTTAAATATTAATTAATTTCATTAATTTATAACAATTATAAACTAATTAAATCGTTTAGTCAAAAGAGAATTCATCGTTTTAGTTGTGTGACTCGCTAGGTATAAATTCTGTCAATGATTAATATTGAACTATTCGAATATTAATGTTTGCACATCACTTAGTAGGTGTTGTGACATTTTTACCAGATTTATTACTTCTTGGTTTCAGTAAAATCTAATTTCATTTTGTTAATTGTTACCCGATTGTGACTTTTATTTACAACAATTCTCTTCGTCAAAACTATATCACTTTGGGCTTTTAGAATTTGGTAATGGTCAAAGTCAAAGTCTCCAGCTGGAGAAATTTAGTTAATATAGTAATTATTAACTAAATTGCTCTAGCCAGAGAATTTTACTTTGATTTGACTTGAGTTGACTATGATACCGGCCCTATATAACTGAGGAGATGAATCCTTTCTTGAATATCGCCTCACTTCCAATACTTCCACTCGATCCAATTATAGTCACTCAATGGATGCCGTGCAATTATTTGACTATAATCAAAGTGAAGCTTTCATATTGAAGATTCACAATATTATCAAGGCGAAAGAACCGTATAAACCAATCACATCGATACTTTCCTTTTAACTTTTGTTATATTAACCAACAGAAAACTATTGAATGAGTCGTTCCATAGTAATCCAATAACTATTAGTACGTAACTCCTAGGTGCCTGCAGCAATCATGAGGAATATACTACCCACTATTTTGTAACGACATGGCATTTCGAACCATTCAAATCGACAATCATCCACTCATGTCAGACTTGAATTGCTCAAAATAGCAGATTGTTAATTTATATTTGGCAAAACTTAGCATATACGGTAAATAAATTGATCATAGAATCACAAACACGGAGTAATATGACAGGAAGCAGTGGAAATAGATAATAGTAGTTCATGAAGCAACTATAGAACATCAGAGTTTAAAGTAAAATACAACAGATATCTCGAACACATAGAAGTTACTAATACAAATGCCAATGACAAGTCTGAACAAAACAACCAGAATACACCTAAATAATTGGAAAGCTGAATAGGTAACTCCAAGAAAATCCTTAGGCTCCAAAGGTGAGTCAAATGCTATGACACTCAGTCCGACCCGAGCGAAAAGCAAAACACAAAACACTCGAGTCAGGATTAACATTCTTATACCAGTAAATTCAAATAAGGTGAAATGTCAAACGAAATACAAAATAACTCAAAGGATGTTTGGGATATCATCCTTTAAGGATCAGTTAAACTATCTACATACATAGTACAATACACTACATAGATAATGTCTACAGTAAAGTAAAATATTAAAATAGCGTTAAGCATTACCATATCCTCCTTAACACATTTTATATAAATGTCGTAGTCTATACAGTATTGTAAACTCCACCAAACCGGTGGGCTATTAGGGAGCACTCTATGGTACAACACAAAACAAACTCGTAGAAGGTGCGATAAGGCATGTGATAAGGAATGCGATAAGGCATGTGATACCGCATAGCAGCTGCTACCGCCCACCTTGTGACACACTCCCAAAATCAAAGGTGCACCCAATCAAATCACAAAGTAATAGAATGGTATCGAAGAAATGTGCCTAATCTGAGGTGCGACTTCACTTGGCCCTGATATAGCTCCTGTTTTAGCCGCATCAAGCTGACTCGCCAGAGTCGAGGCTGCATTAATACCTTATATAGAACCGTCGCCAAACCATCTACTTCGTTATGGGATCTCCACCACGTACACAATTGTTAAACTGGTTTTCGGTATTGGCGGAGAGTATGACAATACCCGATCCCATTCTACGCTTATTTCACACCGCGGTCATTTTATATTTCAAACATTCATACTTCAAAATCAAAATACCATATTCATTTCAAAATCGTATCACTTTCAAAGTCATATTCACTTTATATCATATTCATTTTCAAATCATAACCACAAAATAGTTTAAACCATCATATCAAAATATTCGCCTTTAAATCAACTAAATCTAAATCATAACAGTTCCAACTTAAACAGTTTAAATATTGAAAATAGTATATATATATATATTAAAATTATTTATATACTAAAAATAGGTTATAGATTAAAATAGTTTATATATTAAAATAGTTTATATATTAGAATATATATCAAAATAGTTTCAACGTAGAATTATTTCTTCTAATTCCACAAATCAATTCATGTCAATCTCACTTCCAAAAATTCAATTTAAATCAAATTTCAGTTCAAAAAATTTCAATTAAAAGGTCAAAAATTCAATTCAAATTCTCATTAAACCATTTTTATCATATCAATTTCAAATCCAGGGTTGAACTATAAATTTAAACCACTTCAAATTCAATAGGTTTCAGAATTTAAATATTCAAAAATTTCAATAACTCAATTTGATATATTTCATTAATATTTCAAAATTCAACTTTAATTTTATTTAAAGTTGGAAGCATTCACTTAATCATTTCTAATAACATTTAAATAAAATCTCAAATTTCAAATTTAAATAAAATCAAAATTAAATATCTAGCTTTAATTATATTTAGTTCTAAAATATTCATCTAATCGCTTTTAATAACATTTAAATCAAATCTCCAATTACACATTCAAATCAAACTAAATATTTAATTTAAATTTATTTAAATTTGGAAATATCCATTTAACCGCCTTTAATCAAAATCAGGTTATAAAGTCATATCTTTAAAATCTCAAATCCAATAAATTTCAAATCAATTTTATTTAAATACAATTTTTAAACAAATTCAATTTCAATATTTCAATTTATCTTTCCAACCTTAATTTATTAAAGTTATTACAAAATCTATTTTTAAACATATAATTTTAAATAAATACTTAAACATATTATATATATACTAATTAAATTAAATTTTATTAAATCTAATCTTATTATCAAATTTACTTTAAATTAAATCTTAGTTTATATATATTGAAAAATAAATTACAAGTAAAATATTAAAATTTATATTTTTAAAACTACCTAATAAATTTAAAATTTCCAAATATATTACTTTAAAATCTAAATTTTCCACATATATAAAACAAATTTATATATTATATTTCAAAAATCAATATTTATTGAAACCCATGTATTTCCTTTCAAAACCTTGGAAATCATTTTCAAAATAGACCAACAGTGTCTGTATATAATTTTTTATCCTATGGTCAAGTGATACAGATAATTATCATTTCAATCCGTAATTATTTAAATTTACGAGCATATATCATTTCAACCCCCAATACTAAAGTTCAAATTCAATGAAAATCGCTGAAAGCACGATGAACTGGATTCGATGAAAATCAATTATATAAGTGAACTAATATATATAGGCTATATATATATTAAAATCAATAATTAATTTAAAACATGTATTAATGTAAAATCTTCGTAATTTATTCAATTAAAACACATATTAAAATAAAATATTTTCATATTATATTAAAAATCAATATTTATTAAAATACATATATTTTCCTTTCAAACTTCTCAAATATTTAACCATAATACACACACACACATTATGTTATATATAAAAAATCTATTTTAAGAATATAAATTGTAAGTAAACATTTAAACATATTGCATATGTTAAAGCTATTACAAAATCCAATATAAATTTAAGTAAATACATTTAATCATATTATATATACCCTTTCCTTATTTTATATATATATAAGAATAGAAACAACCGCCCAAAAAAATTTATAATCTAATATATATAATACTATAAATTAGAATAATATAAAATAATCGAATCCAAAATATAAACAACATATGTATATTACATATATTATATATTACATATAAAACAAAAGAAGCTGCTGAAATGAGCATATATATGCAAACGTGTATGTTTACAACCATATATAAGAGGATATGAAGGAGTACTAACATATATAATTACAACCATATGAACATTGTTGGATAGAGCTGCAGCCAAGGGAAGCTTCGGCGGGGAAGCACGGTGAGCAAGCAGAGAAGGTGTTGCTGGATTAAGATGGCTGCGAAGTTTGACAAGGTGGAGAGGAGTCGAAGGGAAGTTGCAGTCGGGTTTTGGCGGCAAAGGCAAGGAAAATGGAGGGGTTACAAGCTATGATTATGATGGCTGATATAGGGTAGTGCATGCAGAGGGTTTCAGGTTGATGGTTGATAGGCTACGGAGGTGCTGAAGCTGATGGACTTAGAGGTTTTCGTGCTCGATTGTTGGTGGAAAACAGGTTGGTGAGGTCAGGGAACAAAGACAGCGAGGTTGATGGAATGGTGGGCTCGGGATTTGCACAGGCGGAGCTATGTGTGACGCCCCACCTCTATACCCACGCTAGCCAAGGACACTATAGGGTAATGTTGTCAACTAACATGGAGAATAAGGCTGGTTAGGAGCGACCATCTATAGCCTTGCTCTAACTATCTATTGAATACATCGACAATAGACATACCAAGCAGGTCGACATATCAAATGAATACTTAAAACAAAACCATAGGTGGTTGGAGGATGTATCAGAATAGAATATAACAACTCAAATGTAATATACATCACAGAACAGTAGGTCATCATATACACATATACTGATACATAATAGAGTATACAAACTGATACACGTCAAGTGGTATAGCAAACCACAATATACAGACAAATCCAAAAGAATATATATATATATATATATATATATATATCAGAGTTACAACAAAAAGGACTACACAAAAAGCCATAGCAAAAGAAGCTATCGAAGTTGTCCATGCGGAAGCAAAATAGGCTAAGTCCAAAAGCACCTAACTGGAAACAACTCGATCTGACCCGAGTATAAAATACATTGGTCAGTCTAGCTAAATAAATCAGTTAGATAAACTGAACAACAATAACCTGCAAGGTCATAAAGTATAACAAATATCTCTAAAAGGGATATCACAATCATCTAACAAAAGATGAATCATAACAAGACAAGCCTCATATCATCGGCAACACAATAAACAAAGGATATGAATATCCCAAAACAAGCCAAAAAGGCAAATAAAAAATACCAATGAAGGTAATACAAGTTCCACAAGGTAATCGCTATATATCGTGCGACTCAAAAAGACCAACACCGAAGGGCGATACCTAGAGAATATACATATCAATGAAACATCAGAAAATTTGCACGTGCTCAGTACTGTATAAACAAGGATCCATTAGCCCGAAGGCTACAAACCCGAAGGTGCAAACTCGAAGGCAACACACCCGAAGGCAATAAACCTGAAGGTGCAAACCCGAAGGCAACACACCCAAAGGCAGCAAACCCGAAGGTGCAAACCCAAAGGCAACACACCCAAAGGCAACAAACCTGAAGGTGCAAACCCGAAGGCAACACATCCGAAGGCAACAAACTTGAAGGTGCAAACCCGAAGGCAACATACGCGAAGGCAACAAATCGTAGTGGTGAAGGTCCGAAGGCCCAGTACTGGACACCACTAACTGGCAGAATGTGTCATAACTCTCAAAAAGGAATCCGAAAAGTGGTAACGTGAGTCCCATAACCACTCAAAGCAGTACAAAGTTTACCTCATCTCATCGGTAAACCAGACCAAAAGGCCAAAACGATCAATCGAATAGGGCGGGGATTAATCAGAAAGATAAACGCATGGATTCATGGTCCGTGTTTTACCTAACCATTTAATCTCCCTTCCACTCCACTCGAAGTGCGAAATTGTGTGTGTGCGTTCTAAAAATAAGATTTATAAATTGGAGAAGCAAGCTTTTAATACAATTTAAAAGATTATTTTATAAAAACCCGTGGATGAAGTCAAAAAGGAATCATCAAGGTCAAATATGCACAAACAACTAATTGGAATCAACTTAGATCGATAAAAGTTGGAATCACAAACAAATAGGCACACTAGGCAAAACAGGGAAACATGAGCAGGTCGTTTGACCGGACTTCCTGAGTCGGCCGACCGAAAATAGCCCAAAAAGGCTTCGGGCTCCAGCTCGGTCGACCGACCAGAGAGTTCGGTCGATCGAACCCAATTCCTGCATTTCTCTACCCTATTTTTGAAGTGCAAACTCTCACAATTCGCACCCGGTCGAGCACGGACGCTAGGGGATTACGCCCATCGGCTACCCAGTCCTATTGGCTTCTCGATGCATCACCAAAAACATGTTCAAACATCAAAGTTAGGATCTTTAAAGATTTGAACCCAAGACACTAAAAATTTGGATATTCACCAATTCAATCCAAACCAAAAGCAAGTGCACATGAATAAGTGTTAGGAATTCATACCCAACAATCAAAGATAGTTATAGACGAAGATGTGAGATAAAAATCTCACCTTTAACCCAAAAACAAAGAAGAAGAAGAAGAAGAAGAAGAAGAAGCTCAATTGCAAGGAGAAGACCAACCACTCTCCACTTCAACTCTACTAGCTTCAATCTAAGATCAAAACAAGTATTTTCCTAAGTTAGGTTTAGGAAACTTTCTGAAATTGAAGCAGAAAGAGTTGGAGAAGATGAAGAGAAGGCTTACCAATAGCTTCACTTTGATTTTGGAGCAAGAATTCAAGTTTACAAGTAAACTAGGGCTTGGACTTTCTAATTCCTCTTCTCTTCCCCCATTTTCAGTTTTAGCTTGAGTTTTATAAAATGAAATGAGTGAGTGGAGAGGAGAGGGGCTGAGTTGAGGTTATTTAGTTGGCTAGTGGGCTGAACCCAAACCCAAAACCCAACTAGAAAAAGTAGCAAAATTCAACTTACTCCAAACATATCAAAGCTTATACTCAAAAAGATCACAAACACCATTTTGAACTCAATGGAAGTAGTTTCGAGCCATAATTCGGCCGTTTGCAAAAAGTAACATTTCGGACCAAAAATCCGACTAATGACGCTATATTTAAATAAAACATTTAAATATATAATCGTTAAATATGCGGGTTGTTACAGATGGCTATCAAGTGGAGGGAAGTGGGCGTGAGGTGAGAGGTGGGGCTGTTAGCACGGTTGTGGTGGCAATCGGTGGAGGAAAGGTGGAGAACGTGGCCATGGGGTAGAAGGTTTTGCTCGTGGGTTGTGGATGATTTGGTGGGCGGAGGACAAAATCTGGGGTGATATTGTGGTTGCGCGAGCATTCATATGCTTTAGGTTTATTTCGGAGGAGGTGGCATAGCTTTTGCCAGAGGGAGGAGTGCATGGTGTGGAGGGTGACGTGGAGGGGAACACGGTGGAAGAAATGGCGAAAATATGGAAGGGGAAAGCAAGGCAATATGCAGTGACGCACAAGCTACATGGAAACCTTTTAGTTTATATATTTATTTTTTTCTCTACGAACAGCAGGAATGAGAAAGTAGAAAGGAGGAAGATAAAGAAATGAACCGGTTTATATTATGAAATAGAGAACGGCAAAGGCCAATGAGTTTAATTTCAAGGAATATAAATGTTAATGAATGTTGGTATAATACGGCGGGCAAATAAAGGATCACAGGAAACAAAAAAGCACAAACGGGTACCGATATGGCGAACCGTTTCGCAGATTCCACCGTGTATCGGACATCAAAATGGATAAATAAATATACTGCAGAGCTCAGCACGACGAGACGAACATGATGGTACAGAAATCAGCGATACGATCATCCTATTAAAAGTCGATATTCATTGCCAAAAATGCTGCTAAAACATCGAAAATAAGATAAAAAGAGCTAGAGCAATCCAAATTTGGCAAAACGAAGTATAACGTCTCACTCAGAAGATGATTTATATTTTTATTATGTAAAAATATTTAGGTTTTTGACAATATATTTTCATCAATTTAAACTGATTTAAATTGAAAATTACACAACAAAACTAACTTTCGTATTCCCTGATGAAAATATGACATTTGCTACGTTTAAACAGATGTATTCCAAATATCAATTTTCATCGCTAAATTTTAAATATTTATTTTCATGAAAATTTCAATTAATTATAATCGTTAAAATTACTGGGTCGTTACACTCTCCCCCACTCAAAAATTTTCATCCTCGAAAAGAAAATAGATAGGAGAATAGAAACAATAGAAAAGAAAGATAGATTCGATATACAAATTACAACAATTAATTCAAAACTATATAAATTTCATTAGTTTTTAAATTGATTTATATTCAACTAATTGATTTCAATCCATTTTATTTGATCAATAAATATTCATTGTGTTCACATTTGGTTGACTTCAATTCAATGTATTTTCATTTAATTGATTTGCTTTCAATTTATTAACATTTGTTACAAAAATTTCTTTCAAAATGAAGATTTATTTTATTTAACTTATTTATTTACTCTGTTTGATTTTCGTAAGTTAATTCCATTTATAAATAAATTTCGGCTATCCCTAAGTTCATATTTATTTACCTAAATTTGCATTTCCTTTTTATTATCAATTTTTTCCACTTAACATTTCTTATAACATAAATTAAGTGTATAAATATTTGTTATACAATTAATTTTTTATTTATAATTTCCCACAATAAAATTTCATCTTTTGGATATCTCATTCTGAAATGACCCGCAAATCCTTACCCCTTAAGTCAACACTATTTTCCAACATATCAACTCAAGGTGAACGGAAATACGAACCGTTAGGGTTAAAGAAGAAGAGGTAGAAGAAGAAAATAGAAAACAACATCAGAATCTAACCATCACAGCAGAATAAAATATAACATTAATAGATAATAATTGATCTTCACACAAAAACAAATCCGTTTATACATTACATCATCAGAGTATACATAACACACAACTGGACAGTAATCATAACCAGTCCTCACAATCTGAATACACAGCTAATCAACACAGTGGAATATTTAAAACAATTACGGAAGTACGTCTCGCCATCCAGCTCGTCTCCTGAGCTCCACCGCATCTTTTCCTGTATTCTATAATACTCGGTCTGACCGAGCAATATAATGAAATAACACCCGAGTCAGTCTAGAATACCAGCGTGAGATAACCATACTCAAATTGATTATTAAAGTTTCAAAATCCTTTGAAATCAAAAGCATCCCGTAAGACCACACCACAAATAAACATGTCGGGTTTTTACCTTATGATAGCCAAAACATTTTTCATCAATATCCTCTGATATTATAATAGTGTCTATAGAAAGTAAAATAGAATCTAGCTGAAATGCTTGCATCTAACGTTTCAGCAGTAGTTGGGCACAATCAAAACCGTACAGGCGCGTAGGGAGAATGGATTTCCAACTAATGACTAGGAACTGGGGTACCACCTGTCACGGTAGGTAGCCTAGATCTACCAAGGATTACTCCTAATCCCTTGCAATACAAGACCGGGATTACCCCTTACTGGATAACCCGAGTAAGATAACTCCATGGTTGAGATCAGCAACCGCACCACTAAGCCGAAATAAAAAGGGACATCTAGACAGGGATGACCTCACCCTAATGGGTGCTACCCACTTGGCCTTGCTGCATAACCCTTGATTTTTAGTCATTCCCGGTTGATGAGGCTCGAGGATAAGCGTTACCTTTTTAGAACATATCACTTAGAATGCTCACCGTCTACCTGACGATGTTCTGAAAGCATTCATCCACACAAGTCCGTTCCAGGTTCGAACGGAACCGAAGGCACTATTCCTACTACATCCATTTTGGAATCACCTCAGGATTAGTAGCGACTAGCCCTTCACTTCACCGCTCCACCTTCGAATCCAAACTCTTGTTTTCCACACGAAAACGTTCAAACCGGATCGAAGTGGTTTTCAGGAAATAAATCCCAATCCCGGTCTCTTCGAAACGATCATCGCATTGTCCAATATTGATAGTCGATTATTTAACTATCAATTAACATTCACAAACATCCATCAAACATAAATAATTTCTCTTGAATTATTTATTAACCTCAAAATATCTTCGCAAGATATATTTCCATTTTCAACCCTTTTGAAAACAGTTTTCAAACCACACTTTTCTCATGAAATAAATTTCCAAATATTTATTTCCACTGAAAACACCAAGCACAAAAACTTTAAATTTTTAAAATAATTCAAAACACTTTATTATAAAATATCCTTTAAAACATTTAAATTAAAAATTACTTTAACACTTATTCAAAATATATACTTTAAGAATATTTAAAATAAAACTATTTTATACAATATAAAACTGAATTTCTAACTTTTAAAACATAATACCAAGCCACCTTTAAATATTTACTGCTATAATAGATTAAAAGAAAATACTTACTTTAGAATTTAAACATTTAGAAATAACAAGTTTTCTAAAACATACTTTTAAACAACTTAAAACTTTTTACTTATACTTAAAAATTTGCTTTGAAAACGTACTTGGCTATTCAGGGAAATACGCTTCTCTTTCACATCTTTTAAAAATAAATCACTATCTATTTTTAAACAAATTTACCTGTTTCTTTAATAAATTCCCACCGTGAATTTATTCTTCCAAATATCCACTGATATATTGCTTTACTTTTATAAACCCAGTTTATAAGTTTCATAGACTCAACTTCCCTTTAAAATTCGATTCCAAACACTTAGATCAATTTCCAAATTGATTCCCAATTTACTCCATTTTGAAATAAATTTCTTTACTTACTCAATTTATTTCAAAATCCATCAATTTCAGACTTTATTCTTTAATTATGATTTAAAATCTTTTTAACTGAATATACCAATTTCATATTTTCTGAATTTCTTCTTTATCCTTGCAAATAAATTCAAACCTTGAATTTTAAAATAAATTCTTCATTTCTTGATATAGCATCACTTAAGTTTAAAATTCATTATTTCTCTGTTTACTCAAAATCCCTTTTTCATACCCGAAATTTATCAAGATTTAAAAATCACTTTTATTCCTTTCCAATTCATTCTTATTTTTATTCTATAATTATTTCTCTTCAAAATTTACTTTTATATTTCTTTCAAAAATCCAATTCTAAATATTTTGATGACTCAGTATACCGAAATATATTAAATCAAACCATAGTATCCAATATTCCAATTATCAATATAATTCATCACAACAAATCAAATAATCATAACATAGAATTATTAGAACAATCTAAATAATTTTGAGGAATCCAGTTGGATCCCTCCAACTTGTTTCCCTACATTCATATATGTTAGCACAATATAAAGTACTAATTCCACTTCGAGGTGGAATATCGCGGTATATGGGTTTATAGAATATCATCCGCTATTATGCGGCGCATAGGGTCTCATCTGCTATATAATGCGGGAAATAAATCACAATATATACTATATATAATATAGCACATCAAATTAATTCAATCATTCAACCAATTATTTAAATTCAACCATTTAAATATAAATTAAACCCAGATGAGTGAGATTAACTCACCTTTGTTTTATTTGCGATCCAATCCAATCCTGACTTGTTCTCTTCACAGTATTAGACCTTGTACACATTACATAATTTATTAACATCTGAAATAATCTCTAAGTAATTTATCATTCAATAAATTAAATTGACCAATAATTTAATTTAAACTAATCATTTGGCTTTATAACAAATAAATTGATTTCAAACACGTTTCCTTAAAATAAATAGTTTTTTAATAATAAAAATATTTAAATAGGTTAATTAAACAGATTAGTTTTCATAATACATCATTTATTTCTTTCTTTAAAATCTAGCAAATTTAAAATAACATATAAATATTTCCCTGCTTATATTTAAATTAACTATGTAGATGTATATTTTTTTCAAGTAACAAACAGTGACAACTTACTATCTCTCTCTATATATATATTTTTAAAATAAAAACTCAAAGTTAATCTTACTGTTATATATAGTTTACTCAGTAATATGTATATATAATTCAATGAAATAATTTAAAATAAATACCTTACAAAAATTAACCTCAATCAAACACGAATTCGAGCCTCCACCGAACATGATGCCAGATCCATCATTGCGAGTTCCACTGCCACCTCCGGCCTCAAAATTTTTTCCAACACTCGATTGCGAAACCCCAGTTCATTATCTCGAATTCACCCGTGACTCGCCTCGCCCCCAAATCTAGCCACGACCAGAGCTATATTCGAGCTTGTCTCCTCCTACCAAGTCGCGGTCGAATCGCCTATTTCCTATACAAGCAGCTCGCAACCCTAGCACCATTAAGATTCAACCCTACACGGCAACCAAGGTTTCCCACTTTCCCACGCACTCACGAACTTCCACCAAATCATGGCCTGGATCGCGATTCGAGATTTGGGATCCCCTCTTTGCGAACGTGCGCCCAAGCTTCTCCCTATCTGAATTGTGTGAGGAAAGAACTTCGTGCTCGAATTGAATTCGAGATTCGTTTGAATCAAAATATTTTTTTAACTGAAGAAGAGGCTTCGGCCATTGATTTTTTTCTTTTCTGTTTTGATTTTTGGATTTAGAGAAAAGGTGCTCGGCTGATGTTTTAAAGAAGAAGATGCCTCGTGTGAAAAAAAGAAAATTGGGGAGACAAGAGAGGACGTTCACGTGCTCAAATCGATCGGCTACAGTGATTCGAAATGAAAGAAGGCCACAGATATGAGGATATAGGTCAATCAATGTATATAATTATATATCTATTTTAAATTAAAATCGTCTTGATTAACGTAGCTTAAAATCTTGACATCATATCGAGGCGTGCCGCTAAGCGTTTATAATGTTATACCCCTATTCCGAACGCAATGGAAAAGGTTTCGAGCCCTAATTCGATCGTATGGAGAAGATCACTTTTTGAACTTAGTCATTTTATTAAATTTCCAATATAGATTCAGCGCGTTTATATGTCGTACGCTCACACAACAACTCTAAATGCTACGAAAATTGAAACCCGATAATAATATAATATTTCAGATCCAATGGAACTAGTTTCGTCGAATTCCGAGACCATGCCTCAGAAGGCTATTTTTAAACGTTAATTTAAACGATATATTTTCAAAACTTAACAAAACATTCCCAAATTCAAATTCAACATTTTTACTATCTTCACTACTATCGATATAAATTTTACAAACCCTTAAATTATTTTTAACAGATTTAAAATTCCAGATTCAACATTTTACCCAATTTCCAGTAATTAAATCCAATAATTAAATTTCCAAATAATGGTGATATTTGAAATTTAAGTTACAAACTAACCTTTAATTATTAAAATCAATTAAATATCCCAATTTAAATTGTCCAAAATTCTGGATCGTCACTGTAGGATCGATTTCACCCTAGAGGGAGGGGGGTGAATAGGGTGATGCTGTTAAATATGAAAATTATTGCGGTAGCCTATAAAATTATTTCAACACAGATATATCAAAACAATATCAGCACAGAGAATAGCAGAATAAATGCAGAAATAGAATGACACAGAATTTACCCAGATTCCGCAAAACCCTGCCTACGTGCTGCCTCCAACGTTTCTATTAGAAATTAAGTAGTCACACGCTTACATACGTAAACTCACGACACCCGCTACTGACTAACCTAACTCTACGCTCAAAACCCTGCCACAACTCAGCCATTATGTTGCGAAATCTCAAACTACGCCACCTAGTTTGTCCCCTTGTCACACGACTAGTAACTACAATGTTTAAAAGAGAAATACAAAATTTAAAAACTATTTAAAAACAAAAACCCTAACACCCTAATTAAATATCAATTAAAATTGAACAAGGCCGGCCTAACAAAACACGCCCTCCTTTATTTCTATTTTTATGTGTTCGGCTCGTTTCTTCTTTGTTCTGTATAATGGTGACTCGTTCCTTTTCCTTGTTCGATCAAAATTAGGGCTTTGGAGAGATTGAAGATACCGAATTAGATTGATTGATATCGATTTCCTTGCCCTGTCGGTTGATATCGATTTCTTTCCTCTGTCGATCGGCTGCTTCTATTTGATTGAGTTTTGCTTTGATTCGGGTATGTGATTTTTTTCCTTTTTGCTCTCTGGTTTAAATACTTGAACTCGATACTCTTTATTTTCCGATGATGTTACCTATTTATATACAATTCGAGACCCTTGAATTTCGTTCGTATTCATTTACTTGAATTCGTCACTTGATTTTTCTCGACCATTCGATTTTGTTTCAATGCTAATGATAAGTTCTGACTTGTTCATATCGAATAATTTACTTTATTAACACGGTTTTGATTTCGACCCGTTCGATCTTTCCTTGGTCGTTACGGTAGTGACTTTCCTACTTTACTTTGGCTTTGATTTTTGAATTTTTCAATTGTATAATTTGCTTGATTTCTGACTTGGTCAATTATACGGCTTTGATGATTTTTGAACTGTTTGAACTCCTTGTCGTTGACTTCAGCTTTGACTTGATGATGTTGATTTCGTTCTCTGATTTCATGAATATAAATGACTTTGAGTTCTTTTTTTTTGCATTTGAACTCGACCTGGTTCTATTCTTTGTGCATGTTGGCTTCGGCTTCTTTGTCTTTGGTTGTGAATTGAGTTGATTCGACTTGATATTGTCACTGCTCTGGCTTGTTCATTATCACTTGACTTCGACTTTGGTTACTCTGTTGCTTCTGGCTTCAATGAGTCTTTATTGACTTGTACATTTGAGTCTATACTGATGTAAGAATAGTTGTTCATGTTGTAGATAGTTTGCATCACATCACCACTGACTGTTGACACTACTCTGTGTTTGCACTGCATATTGTTGTGCACATTGTCCTGTGGAGTGCCATTGTTGCCTATGATTCATTATATGTTGTCACTCCCTTTGTATTTTGTAACGTCACGGATTTTCGTTCTTCGAAAAACCGACATCGACACTCACTTTATCGACTGTCGAGAAATCGAAGGCCGAAAACCGAGATGTTATGGGTTTTAGAAAGAAAAGAAAAGAAAGAAGAGAGAAAAAGAGGAAAGAAAAAGAAAAATAGAGGGAGAAAAGAAATTTGAAAATAAGACAATAGAAAAATTTAAAAATAGAACGGACAGAAAGGAAACAACAGAACAACAACAGAATCTCACAATTCGCAGCGGAACAACATATAATAATAAATGAATAATCTTTAAACAAAGAACTATATCAGTTATTACATTTTATCACATTACATTACATCATATCATCAGAGTGTACAACAACATACAACAAATAGTGCAGCGGAAAAAGAAATACTATATAAGTAATATGCCACGCCATCCAGCTTGCCTCCAGCAACTCCAGAATATCCAGAATATCCTGATGAACCTAACTCTTAACTGCCCGTGTGGAAATTGGTGGGCACCCAGAGTTTAGGAAGGAAAACAATAAACTCCGAGTCAGTCATGTGACTGGTGTGAGAACTCAAAACAGTTTATTTAACTTTAAAATCAAAATAGGAATATATATTTTTTTATTCAATTCGCAATGCTTTTAAAAATGAGACTACCATAAGGCCTCCCGCACACACACACAATGCAAATGCAGAATCGGAGGAGATTTCTCCTTATGATAGTCAAAGATGCTTGATACGCATTTAAAATAACATTTGATATTATTACTAGTGCATAGTGTAGAGAAAAATTCATTTCGAAAGTAGAATATAAATCTTAGCCAACATAGACATTTCGAACTATGCCTACTATAGCTACCATCCAAACAGTGGTGACCACCATAAGTGAATGGCAGGTTCTACAACTAATACCGTACAAGTTTCGTATTGGGAATTGGATTTCCAACAAATGGTCAGGCTAAGGAACTTCCTACTGCCACATGGGATCGCCTCTGGCTGGACGTCCCGAGAACTTAACCAGCTCTCTGCCAACACAAGGCCGGGTTACCTTTATCACTAGGTAACTACTACACGAATATGGCATCCCCCGGTCCCATCGGACCTTTAACCGAGCGCTCGTCACCAACAACACCACACAGTAATAAAATATAGTGTTTCAACATGAGTAAGTATCTGGGCTCCATACCATGATACCACCCTTTCCAGAAGGAAATGCACATACCCTAAAGGGAGCTACCCCTCATAACCTTGCCGCATCATTCCTGTTTTGACCATTACCGGGATGTGAGGCTCGACGAATTCACGTCCACAAAAACATATTTTATACACAAGCTATGCTTTGGGTCAACAAATGATCAACACAATGATCACTAAGATAGACGATCAAATAAATGATCCTATCACAAATAATCAACACGATGATCATTTCAGCATCACTCAGCATGTCACATTACCAAACTGGGAATATATCGCTGATAACTTCAACTATATAACCTTTGAGCACATACGTCTCAAAGAAGGGTGTTAAGCAAAGAATAAATTCTCCGCCACCAACAGAAATATATTTGAAAGAAATCGGCTTTATATCTCAAATTGTAATGTCAGACATACAATCCATACAAGTTTGTTCCGGGCTCGAACAAAACCGAAGGCACTTACAAAGAAGTCCTTGCAATCCGGATATTCACAATCCTGATCGGATTTCCCATCACTTATTGAATCTCTATACCAGGAGCGACCCAGTGCAGAGACAATCGATAGGTCATCCTATCGCTCTCGCAAATATCGGTCTTCAACACCGATCTTCAAATGCAATTCACGTCGTATCACATATTCGGAATGGGTTATACGACCCCATGGTCCCTTCCCGGTTAACCCGAATAGTGAGCGCTTATTCAAAAATAAGTGTGCATTCAAATTCAAACAAATCACATCAAATACCCATTCAAAGGGAAAATATTGATAGTCGGCTATTGAACTATCAATTGATATGCATACATCACCAGATTCCAAATAATTTTCCAAATTATTTATTTTCCAAAATATCTTTACAAGATATATAGTTTCAACACTTCAAAAATAAATCAATATTTATTTTTAACCAATTTCACTTTTCACATATAAATTCCATAATGAATTTATATTTCAAAATATCCATGCATATTCGATTTCAATAATTCATTTCAATTTATCTTCAAAAAGATAAATTCTAATTATTCACTTCATATTAGAAAACATTTCCATACTTATTTATTCATAAGTAATTCACAATCTTTTATTTTCAACACTTAGAAAATATTCAATATACTTAAACCGAATTAAGTATATATTTCTTTCTTTAAGGAAATCATTCACTTAACATATTTATTTGGGCCAAAACGAATGTTGCGTAAAACATCGTTACGACAACCCAAAATCGCTAGTATAGGGATTCAAAATTAAAATAGATATATAAATCCCAATACTATACAAAACATTTTCTTTCGGAAATCATTTACTATAACAACAGTGTTATAGTCCACCATTTCCTTTTATTTCTCGAAAACGTCTATTTCAACAATAAATGTTGAAATCTATGGTTTCGAATCTCAACATGTTTTAAAACATCGTTAGATCGTTTTAATTATGTTTAAAACATCACATTCAAAAACATTTTCTTTAACGTATTATTCACTATTCAAAAATGTGAATAAACTTCATTAACAAATCTCATCCTTTTATTCGTTTTAATTCAAAGGATTATTCACTATTCAAAAATGTGAATATAACTCCATTAATAGGTTTCAACACTTTTCTTATCAAAATAAGTCGTTTGCGAATTTATAAAACAACGTTTATAAATTCCATTTCTATTTATTTATAAAAACTTCTTTTTTTATAAATTCTTTTATTAACCTGTTAAATTTCATATCTCCATTATAAACTAAAAGTTCATATTATAAGTTAAATACTTATAAAACGATTATTTTACAAAATCATTCTTTTTATCTTCCCAAATTATAAATCTTATAACTTATAAGATTCATTCATTTATCCAAAACCATTATTCACATAATTTCACCAAATTTATAAATCTACTATTTATAAATTTCATTTATAACCTCCCAGTTTATAATTCTACAAATTTCATTCATTTATGAAATTCATTTTCACTTCATTTAAACATTTATAAAGACTCGTTTTATAATGTCAATATTTCGATTTATAAATATCTATTTATAAATCTCTTAATATAAATCAATTTATATTATTCTTTTAAAACGTCTTTAAATTCCTTTATAATTTCATCATTCTGATTTATAAAATAATCAAATTTTATAAATTCTAAATTCAAACTTTTATAATAAATTCAAAAATCCAATTTTAACCTATTTTTATAACATCATTAACCCATATTTCTCAAAATCAGCTTTTAACTATATTTCACAAAAATTATAATTTTTATAACATTAAAAATTATAACGTTCATTTATTTATAATGGATCAATTCCAAAAATATAGTATACTTTTAAAAATCACTTTAAAAATCATTTTAAAATCCCAAAATCTGGGTCCAATGATGCTACACACCAAATAGTCAATCACGACTAACAACGATATCATATATCGATATGATAATCCATCAAATATCAAAATATCTGAAATTAAATAAATACTGTTGAGGAATCCAGTTGGATCCCTCCAACCTGTTTCCTGCATCCAAAAACATTAGCACAATACCAATTTCGCTCCAGTACGAAATTATCGCGGTACATGTTTTTAATAAATATTATCCGCTTAATAACCGCGTAATAGGGTCTCATCCGCTAAACAAAAAATGCGGGAAATCAATCAACTGCAATATATACATATGCCAATATATATATATTGATATTATATATAATACCAATTTCACTGTTTATGAAATATTCGCGGTATATGTTTTTATTAAATAACATCCGCTTACTAACGGCGCATAATGTCTATTTTAACAATCAAAAATTTACAGTCATCATTCAAACATGCATTCAAATATTTTAAATCTAACTATTTAAAATAAAATCGAAATCTATTCGATTGAGTGAGAAGTTCTCACCTTGGTTTTAATTTCCGTTTTAGCTTTTATTTCGAATAAAATTAAACGCGCGTTTAATTTTACCCGAAATTCTCACTAACTCCAAACGACTCCAAACCAACTCCATCGCGTAGTGCTCGTCCATACGATTCCAACGCAACTGGATTTGCATATTTTCGACCTCGTATGAAAAAGTTATTGATTTTACAAGTTTACACGATTTTAGCTTATATAAATACAACATAAACTTTATATTATAACCTAACAGCAAATCCTAGCCATCAGATCCCACTCCCCCTTCATCAGGCCGTTCCCCTTTTCTTCCCAAATCACGTTCACCCTACAGGTTTTGGCCGACACAAAGAACCCATATCCAAGACATTAGGGTTTCGATTTGCACCACTTATACTCGATGAAACTTCATCACGTCGCCTCCACGTCGAAGCCTGACCCAACCCCCATGCTCGGCCCCAAGGAGAGTGAGCTCGGCCATGTCTACAGCCTCGTTTTGCGCGCAAAAACTGTAGAGAACGGCCCCACATATCTTGCTCCACGTTGCTCCGTTTCCGATCATCACCGTATGGAATCGAAGCTCTCTCCGTGCTCTTCGACTTCCGTGTTGAACACCTTCGCTAAATCCTTGTAGATTGAGAGAGATTGAGAGGAGAAGATCACTCATTTCTGGCCCTCATACCTAGGTGGCGGCTGTGCTTATGAAGTTAGGGTTTAGGATATTTTTTTTTATCTTTGTGAAGGGGTAGGGTGCATATTTATAGAGAAACGATCGACACTATTCACCCGGAAATTCCGAACTCCGATTTAGACGCCGTAACCAGCGTACCTAGGGTTTATCCCGCATTCCGGACACAATGAAACAGGTTTCGGAAGCTAATTCGGACATCTGTGCGAGTTATGGCTGAAAACGTTCAATTCAAATTAAACCGATTTAAATCGATTTCTAGGCGTTTTAATTTGTACCGGACAAACGGTAAATCCAAACGACTTGAAATTTGAAACCTTACAACAATATCACATTACGGATCCGATGAAACTAGTTTCGTCGAAATCCGAGACTTTTTGAAAAATGGCTATTTTGACTCGCCAAATTTAAATTAAAAACGATTCGATGCGTTTCGAGCTGCCACGATCAAACGATAACTCCGATTGACATGAAAATTGAAATCCGGTAATAACTAACTATTACGGATCCAATGAAACTGGTTTCGTTCAATTCTGAGACTGTTCAAAAATTGGCTATTTTACAGTCGATTATTAAATATTAAAATATTCAATTTTCACAAATTTACTTTTAATTCGATTTTAAAAGTTCTAAAATATTTCTATAACTCCAGTATGATTAAATAAAATTTTCCAAATTATTTTCAATCATATTTAACTCAATTTTTAATTATTTTCATAATTTAACATATTAAATTATTGATTTAATTATCTAATTAAATCTAATAAATCAAATAAAAATTTATTTGACTTATAAATTCACTTATAAATATTTAAAATTAATTAAATATTCAATTTTTAATTAATAAAAATTCTGGGTCGTTACAATCTTTCCCCCTTAAAAGAATTTCGTCCCCGAAATTACAAGTAAGAAAAGTTACAGAATCTATAAATTTTCCCAAAATTCATAATTAAAATTTTTACAATACTTTACTAAGTTTTCAAATCATACTTAGTTATCTTTTCAAAAACAAACTATATCGTTTAACTTTCAATTCCAAAATCAAAGTTAAAGTTTTCAAAATTTTCCCATTTTCTCAAATTTTTTCTAACGCCTTAAATTTCCGGAAAAATTCGCCATAGTCTCCTTTGCGCGGCTCGATCCGAAAAAAAATAACAGTATATATATCACAAATATACATCTCATCAAGTAATGAGGCATCCCGAAGGGAAAAAAAAGTGTAAAAGTGCGATATTTAATCCGAGATATGTACCTTATATTTTATTAGCAAGCATATACGGCTAATATAGCGCTAAAGCGAACTCCAAATGCGAAGCAACGCGATCCGCACCTACTAATCACTCAACAAACAACATGAGAACATGCACATATGCAAATAATCTCAATATACAACATATAGTAACATATCAACTATATATATCACATAGCAAATGCAACAATAGCAATATATATTCAACCATCAACCAATTAACATTCATAATCAATAGATATTCATATTCTCATTAATATTTAATGAAATGGTTTTCAATTTAAATCACATTTGATTCATTAATGTTGGAATTTACTAACATTCATTCTCAATTCTAATTAGTTTCAATTAGTTAACATTCACTAATTAAATCCAATTCACTTTCAATTCTATTCAAATTTATTTACTTCTAATTTGAATTCAATTACATTAGCTTTCAATTTCATTAATACTTAATGAATTATATATAATCAATCAACTAACAATCATATAACAACCAACGTATATTAATTTCAACCAAATTTCTTTGCTTCACTTACATTCATTTTGGTTTAACATCTTTAATTGAATTGACTTCCATTCAATTTATTCAACTTCCAATTTCATTAGATTTTAATGAATTAACACTTACATTAATTATTCCTTATCAACTTAAATTACATTCAATTGATTAACATTCAATCCATTCATTCAATTCAATTACAAAGTTGAATTTCATTTACATAACTTAAGTTATATTCCATTTATACATCCTTTATTTACAACTCATATTTTATATAGTTTCACTTCTTATATATATAAGTTTATTTCACAATTGTAAACACTTTAATTATAATTCAATTCTTATAATTCTTTTACTCATACAATTATTCTTTTATTTAGATTATCCAAACAACCTAACAGTCAACTTATATACACTTTAATAATTCTGAAAATTATTTCTTTATATATAAAATATAATCAAGGTAAAATTATTTCATTTACCCAATTAAAAATCAATATTGTGCCGAATTGTTCTATTCAAGTGTTTAGAAACCTCTTCGGCATAGTCTTGCGGACCACGCTGACGAAAGTTCATATGCCACTCAATAAACCAATCATCACAATATAAAACAATTTTATATTCACTAACAAATACGCTCTCATAGCTATTATTACACTCAAACTCATTCTAGAGTACTACTGACTCCATCTCTAATGAATTATACCCAACAGAACCATGGTTGTCGCTTAACCATCAGAGCTCTGATACCAAATGTAACGTCACGGATTTTCGTTCTTCGAAAAACCGACATCGACACTCACTTTATCGACTGCCGAGAAATCGAAGGCCGAAAACCGAGATGTTATGGGTTTTAGAAAGAAAAGAAAAGAAAGAAGAGAGAAAAAGAGGAAAGAAAAAGAAAAATAGAGGGAGAAAAGAAATTTGAAAATAAGACAATAGAAAAATTTAAAAATAGAACGGACAGAAAGGAAACAACAGAACAACAACAGAATCTCACAATTCGCAGCGGAACAACATATAATAATAAATGAATAATCTTTAAACAAAGAACTATATCAGTTATTACATTTTATCACATTACATTACATCATATCATCAGAGTGTACAACAACATACAACAAATAGTGCAGCGGAAAAAGAAATACTATATAAGTAATATGCCACGCCATCCAGCTTGCCTCCAGCAACTCCAGAATATCCAGAATATCCTGATGAACCTAACTCTTAACTGCCCGTGTGGAAATTGGTGGGCACCCAGAGTTTAGGAAGGAAAACAATAAACTCCGAGTCAGTCATGTGACTGGTGTGAGAACTCAAAACAGTTTATTTAACTTTAAAATCAAAATAGGAATATATTTTTTTTTATTCAATTCGCAATGCTTTTAAAAATGAGACTACCATAAGGCCTCCCGCACACACACACAATGCAAACGCAGAATCGGAGGAGATTTCTCCTTATGATAGTCAAAGATGCTTGATACGCATTTAAAATAACATTTGATATTATTACTAGTGCATAGTGTAGAGAAAAATTCATTTCGAAAGTAGAATATAAATCTTAGCCAACATAGACATTTCGAACTATGCCTACTATAGCTACCATCCAAACAGTGGTGACCACCATAAGTGAATGGCAGGTTCTACAACTAATACCGTACAAGTTTCGTATTGGGAATTGGATTTCCAACAAATGGTCAGGCTAAGGAACTTCCTACTGCCACATGGGATCGCCTCTGGCTGGACGTCCCGAGAACTTAACCAGCTCTCTGCCAACACAAGGCCGGGTTACCTTTATCACTAGGTAACTACTACACGAATATGGCATCCCCCGGTCCCATCGGACCTTTAACCGAGCGCTCGTCACCAACAACACCACACAGTAATAAAATATAGTGTTTCAACATGAGTAAGTATCTGGGCTCCATACCATGATACCACCCTTTCCAGAAGGAAATGCACATACCCTAAAGGGAGCTACCCCTCATAACCTTGCCGCATCATTCCTGTTTTGACCATTACCGGGATGTGAGGCTCGACGAATTCACGTCCACAAAAACATATTTTATACAAAAGCTATGCTTTGGGTCAACAAATGATCAACACAATGATCACTAAGATAGACGATCAAATAAATGATCCTATCACAAATAATCAACACGATGATCATTTCAGCATCACTCAGCATGTCACATTACCAAACTGGGAATATATCGCTGATAACTTCAACTATATAACCTTTGAGCACATACGTCTCAAAGAAGGGTGTTAAGCAAAGAATAAATTCTCCGCCACCAACAGAAATATATTTGAAAGAAATCGGCTTTATATCTCAAATTGTAATGTCAGACATACAATCCATACAAGTTTGTTCCGGGCTCGAACAAAACCGAAGGCACTTACAAAGAAGTCCTTGCAATCCGGATATTCACAATCCTGATCGGATTTCCCATCACTTATTGAATCTCTATACCAGGAGCGACCCAGTGCAGAGACAATCGATAGGTCATCCTATCGCTCTCGCAAATATCGGTCTTCAACACCGATCTTCAAATGCAATTCACGTCGTATCACATATTCGGAATGGGTTATACGACCCCATGGTCCCTTCCCGGTTAACCCGAATAGTGAGCGCTTATTCAAAAATAAGTGTGCATTCAAATTCAAACAAATCACATCAAATACCCATTCAAAGGGAAAATATTGATAGTCGGCTATTGAACTATCAATTGATATGCCTACATCACCAGATTCCAAATAATTTTCCAAATTATTTATTTTCCAAAATATCTTTACAAGATATATAGTTTCAACACTTCAAAAATAAATCAATATTTATTTTTAACCAATTTCACTTTTCACATATAAATTCCATAATGAATTTATATTTCAAAATATCCATGCATATTCGATTTCAATAATTCATTTCAATTTATCTTCAAAAAGATAAATTCTAATTATTCACTTCATATTAGAAAACATTTCCATACTTATTTATTCATAAGTAATTCACAATCTTTTATTTTCAACACTTAGAAAATATTCAATATACTTAAACCGAATTAAGTATATATTTCTTTCTTTAAGGAAATCATTCACTTAACATATTTATTTGGGCCAAAACGAATGTTGCGTAAAACATCGTTACGACAACCCAAAATCGCTAGTATAGGGATTCGAAATTAAAATAGATATATAAATCCCAATACTATACAAAACATTTTCTTTCGGAAATCATTTACTATAACAACAGTGTTATAGTCCACCATTTCCTTTTATTTCTCGAAAACGTCTATTTCAACAATAAATGTTGAAATCTATGGTTTCGAATCTCAACATGTTTTAAAACATCGTTAGATCGTTTTAATTATGTTTAAAACATCACATTCAAAAACATTTTCTTTAACGTATTATTCACTATTCAAAAATGTGAATAAACTTCATTAACAAATCTCATCCTTTTATTCGTTTTAATTCAAAGGATTATTCACTATTCAAAAATGTGAATATAACTCCATTAATAGGTTTCAACACTTTTCTTATCAAAATAAGTCGTTTGCGAATTTATAAAACAACGTTTATAAATTCCATTTCTATTTATTTATAAAAACTTCTTTTTTTATAAATTCTTTTATTAACCTGTTAAATTTCATATCTCCATTATAAACTAAAAGTTCATATTATAAGTTAAATACTTATAAAACGATTATTTTACAAAATCATTCTTTTTATCTTCCCAAATTATAAATCTTATAACTTATAAGATTCATTCATTTATCCAAAACCATTATTCACATAATTTCACCAAATTTATAAATCTACTATTTATAAATTTCATTTATAACCTCCCAGTTTATAATTCTACAAATTTCATTCATTTATGAAATTCATTTTCACTTCATTTAAACATTTATAAAGACTCGTTTTATAATGTCAATATTTCGATTTATAAATATCTATTTATAAATCTCTTAATATAAATCAATTTATATTATTCTTTTAAAACGTCTTTAAATTCCTTTATAATTTCATCATTCTGATTTATAAAATAATCAAATTTTATAAATTCTAAATTCAAACTTTTATAATAAATTCAAAAATCCAATTTTAACCTATTTTTATAACATCATTAACCCATATTTCTCAAAATCAGCTTTTAACTATATTTCACAAAAATTATAATTTTTATAACATTAAAAATTATAACGTTCATTTATTTATAATGGATCAATTCCAAAAATATAGTATACTTTTAAAAATCACTTTAAAAATCATTTTAAAATCCCAAAATCTGGGTCCAATGATGCTACACACCAAATAGTCAATCACGACTAACAACGATATCATATATCGATATGATAATCCATCAAATATCAAAATATCTGAAATTAAATAAATACTGTTGAGGAATCCAGTTGGATCCCTCCAACCTGTTTCCTGTATCCAAAAACATTAGCACAATACCAATTTCGCTCCAGTACGAAATTATCGCGGTACATGTTTTTAATAAATATTATCCGCTTAATAACGGCGTAATAGGGTCTCATCCGCTAAACAAAAAATGCGGGAAATCAATCAACTGCAATATATACATATGCCAATATATATATATTGATATTATATATAATACCAATTTCACTGTTTATGAAATATTCGCGGTATATGTTTTTATTAAATAACATCCGCTTACTAACGGCGCATAATGTCTATTTTAACAATCAAAAATTTACAGTCATCATTCAAACATGCATTCAAATATTTTAAATCTAACTATTTAAAATAAAATCGAAATCTATTCGATTGAGTGAGAAGTTCTCACCTTGGTTTTAATTTCCGTTTTAGCTTTTATTTCGAATAAAATTAAACGCGCGTTTAATTTTACCCGAAATTCTCACTAACTCCAAACGACTCCAAACCAACTCCATCGCGTAGTGCTCGTCCATACGATTCCAACGCAACTGGATTTGCATTTTTTCGACCTCGTATGAAAAAGTTATTGATTTTACAAGTTTACACGATTTTAGCTTATATAAATACAACATAAACTTTATATTATAACCTAACAGCAAATCCTAGCCATCAGATCCCACTCCCCCTTCATCAGGCCGTTCCCCTTTTCTTCCCAAATCACGTTCACCCTACAGGTTTTGGCCGACACAAAGAACCCATATCCAAGACATTAGGGTTTCGATTTGCACCACTTATACTCGATGAAACTTCATCACGTCGCCTCCACGTCGAAGCCTGACCCAACCCCCATGCTCGGCCCCAAGGAGAGTGAGCTCGGCCATGTCTACAGCCTCGTTTTGCGCGCAAAAACTGTAGAGAACGGCCCCACATATCTTGCTCCACGTTGCTCCGTTTCCGATCATCACCGTATGGAATCGAAGCTCTCTCCGTGCTCTTCGACTTCCGTGTTGAACACCTTCGCTAAATCCTTGTAGATTGAGAGAGATTGAGAGGAGAAGATCCCTCATTTCTGGCCCTTCATACCTAGGTGGCGGCTGTGCTTATGAAGTTAGGGTTTAGGATATTTTTTTTATCTTTGTGAAGGGGTAGGGTGCATATTTATAGAGAAACGATCGACACTATTCACCCGGAAATTCCGAACTCCGATTTAGACGCCGTAACCAGCGTACCTAGGGTTTATCCCGCATTCCGGACACAATGGAACAGGTTTCGGAAGCTAATTCGGACATCTGTGCGAGTTATGGCTGAAAACGTTCAATTCAAATTAAACCGATTTAAATCGATTTCTAGGCGTTTTAATTTGTACCGGACAAACGGTAAATCCAAACGACTTGAAATTTGAAACCTTACAATAATATCACATTACGGATCCGATGAAACTGGTTTCGTCGAAATCCGAGACTTTTTGAAAAATGGCTATTTTGACTCGCCAAATTTAAATTAAAAACGATTCGATGCGTTTCGAGCTGCCACGATCAAACGATAACTCCGATTGACACGCAAATTGAAATCCGGTAATAACTAACTATTACGGATCCAATGAAACTGGTTTCGTTCAATTCTGAGACTGTTCAAAAATTGGCTATTTTACAGTCGATTATTAAATATTAAAATATTCAATTTTCACAAATTTACTTTTAATTCGATTTTAAAAGTTCTAAAATATTTCTATAACTCCAGTATGATTAAATAAAATTTTCCAAATTATTTTCAATCATATTTAACTCAATTTTTAATTATTTTCATAATTTAACATATTAAATTATTGATTTAATTATCTAATTAAATCTAATAAATCAAATAAAAATTTATTTGACTTATAAATTCACTTATAAATATTTAAAATTAATTAAATATTCAATTTTTAATTAATAAAAATTCTGGGTCGTTACATATTTGCAGTTTGCATTTTGTGCATTTGTGTTTGGTACACATTCTTGACCTATTGCAGTGTTCATCCTGGCTTGTAACTGTGTCAAGTCGCCTTCACTGTTCACTGCTTGGTTGCTGCATTGCTCTTTCTAGTAGATTGTTTATTCAAGTCATATATGTGTGTTCATGAATGTTTGCATCGACTTGTTTTGCTTGGTGGTCTTGTGGCACTGCTTACTATCATGTTGAATTGAGTTTGATCTTATTGCATCGACTTGTTTTGCTTGGTGATTTTGTGGCACTGCTTACTATCATGTTGAATTGAGTTTGATCATGTTTCATATATGCTTGCTGCCTGGTCTTCATTGTATGTTGTCACTGCCCTTGTATTCTGTTATTTGCTGTGCCTTGCTGTGTTGCCTTATCTTTGGTGCACTTGGTCATTCGAGCCTTTGTGCTTTGGTGTTGTTATGTTGGTTCAGTCTTGCATTTGAGTTGAGTCATGGTAGAAGTGACTTGACCTTTGCATTTTGTTTGTGGTTTGGTGCCTTCTTGAATTGTACAGTCTTTTGTGAGCATGTTGACTTTTAGTTGGACCGTGCATTACTCTTGAGTTGAATCCAGCTTGTAGCTCGGATTTGACCTTGTGCTCACATGTCCCTGTAATTTTATCAAGTGTATATATTGATGTGCACGGTCTTGTGGCGTATACAATGATACACTATGTATGTCACAAGTTGTTCGTGTATGATGGATTCAAAATTAAATGATGACGAACAACCCAAATAACTGAGGCAAATACTATTTTCAACATCCATATTTTATTTTATACTGCAAAAATATTTCCTTTTCAATTTTACTACGTCAATATTTATTTTTGCAGATTGCTTAGATGTTGGATTCAATTTGGAGTGAAGTTGAAGATAAAATACGAGTTGAGTTAATGAGTGATATGTAGTGAAGTCAAATGTAAATGTGAATCGTGGTGTAATCACAATTGTATATATATAGTGAGAGCTTGAAATTTGTACTATTCAAAGATTGTAATAAACATTTGCTTGAGTAAAATTTCTGTTTGAATTCAAATTCTGTGTTATTTATTTTTATTCAGCAAATATTTATTTAGTCTATGGAAAATAAAATAGTACATTAACAAATACATTTAAATGAATATGTATATGTTTATTATCATCAAACAAAAATCATATAATTGCATATCCAACAATATCCCCCTTTTGATGATAACAAACATAATATTTAAGATTTTGAATATGTTAAATGTATTTGATCATTGATATACTCTAATTGCTCCCCCTATTTAAATGCTTCCTCTCTACACAAAGCTCCCCCTTCGTGTATGCGTACAATTAAAAAATGCAAATGAGCCTAAATGCAAATAGAAAATATTTGACCTTTACTTGATTTTATTTGACAAAATCTTATCTTTTCTCTCCCTCTTTTGTTATCAGCGAAAGAGTAATAGTGCTAGAGAAAATAGAGATAAAGTGATCGATATTAATCCAACATTAAAACTCAATTGAATATAAATATTAAATTTCAATAAAAAATCAAACAAAAATCATAAATACTTTGTTAAGCGCGTATTCCACTTTTAGAATGATGGGAATGATGTCATCATATCATATAGTTGTGTCTATTTGTGGTATATTTATATCAGGAATTTGAATATCTACTAACCATGCATAACCGTTAGGATTTTTAAATGAGATTACTGGTATTCCAATATATTTTTAAAAAATGAATTCAAGTATCTTCTAACCACGCATAACCGTGAGGACTTTTAAATGAGATTAGAATCAACATGTTTATTTAATAAATCAATTTTGATATGCGTTCCATACATGCATAACCGTGAGGAGTTTTAAATGAGCATGGAAGCACATAACAAATTCCAACTAATTCACTCATGCATAACCGTGAGGAATTTTAAATGAGAGTGAAGACTTTGGATTTTATTTTATTTTATTTTATATATAAAATGAAAAATGAATGATTCCTGTTCAAAGTACCACATATCGACAAACTATATTGTATTTTGATGAGCGATGGTCGATAGAAATATGATAGAAATGGAGATGGTCATGGAATTTTTACCAATAAAAAGTTTTATAACTCTTGTTTAAATTTCTAAATAAATTACTAATTATACCGTCTCGAGTCATAACATAGGATAAATATCAACACTCATCACTTTTTCAATCACTATTTATCTTTTTGATAATTATTAGGGAGTCAGATTAGTCAAAATAGTCATTTAAAATCAAATTCAAAAATAATTATAAAATCAAATTTTCAAAATGGATGATCTGAAAACATGGTCAAAAATGATTTTCTCGAAGGGGTTATATGAGAAGAAAATTCTGCTATTTGAAAATTATTTGAGATGAAAAATATGCAGATATTTTCTTTGACAAAACGATGCAGTTACTAAATGTCTCAACAAAAATCACGTTTCACTAGTAATTTTTCTATCAACTAGATTACCAGTGTAATCTGCATCTGAATTTCTCTTTCACTCAAAATTATCATTTTTCGAATGTTACAGACCAGATCATGAGTTGTGCAGCAAAATATCTCAAAGTTATTTTAACAACTTTTTAAATGAAATTCTTTTAAATTTGAACTGAAGCCGTGTAAATAATCAGAAACCGTGAATATAGAGTTAACCCTATTATAACCAAATGTATTATCATCCAACAAAACACTATTATTAGTCCAAACTAATATATATGAAGTAATTCAAATGCGCTAGAGATTTTTATAATGTTTTTGGCATAAGAATATAATTGGCCAACAATTTTAAATAAGTCAGAATCAAAATCATCATTTGTTTCATCATCAGATTATTGGTTGATTAACTCAGATTACGGTGCATATTATCACATTTAATATATCGTTCAATTAACTATACCATTACCTGTTTTACCTTTACGATATTTTTCGTTGTTGTCCATTGTGATTCTGTCACCTTTATACTAGGCTAAGGAACTTTTCTTTGTCGCCCGTTGTGTTTCTAGAACAGCCAAAATCTAGAGAACACTGTTGTTGTTCATTAGCCTGCCACCACACCTACACGATGAAAGATTTTTGTGACATATTTGTTTTTATATGTCCATGATTGTTAGTGGCGGAATATTTTGAAAAACAATATTGTGGAGACCCAAAACTATTTATATATGTCCCTTTCGGCATCCAGATTTGTTTAACTTTGAGAGATTTTATATTTGCGCCTTTTGGAACCCACATTGGTATAGTTTTCACGTGTTTGGGTCTATGCCAACAACTATTTTGAGTGTGTCCAAATTCTCTACAAATTGTGCACATTCAATTGACTTGATTAATTTCATTTCTAGCCTTTTCAGTTTGATTATATCCAAGTCCTTGTCTAACTATATTAACAGTTTGTTTTCCTAATAGCATATTCAACGAGTTTTCACTTTTTGAAAATTTATCTAAAGTCGTCGACAGTTGTTGGACTTGTGTTTTGAGAGATTCATTTTCGTTTAACAATTGTGTGCACTTTTTAATAGAATTTTCTCTCCTAGTATTTTCACTCTCTTTCAAAATTAGAATTTCATTTTCAAGTGATTTTATATTAATTTATGATTTTTTAATTTCTTCTTCGAATGTTGGACACTTATCACACTTAGGGATCCTACTTTGATAGGTTTTAACTAATTGGTCAAGTTGTTTATTTAAATCTATCAAAGTATCTTTTTGTGATTCAAGTTTGACATATTTTTCCCTAAGTTGTTCAAAACATCCATTTATTTCGTAAAAATATATAAGTTATTATGAATGAGAAAGTTTTGATACCTCACTTGGCTCGTCATCATCACTGTCAGTTATTTCAACATAAAGGTACATGTCTGCTTTCTCACTCTCACTGTTAGTACTTTGATTATCTTCATCACTTGTATTCCACGTGGCTGCAAAACTTCCCCCTTTTGATTTCTTTTCAAAGTTGTGTGGATTTTGAGGACAATTGGGCTTGATGTGTCCATGTTGGTTGCACTTATGACAGATGATTTTTTGCTGTTCTGTGTTATCTAAAATTTTGATTATTCTGCTTTTTAATTTTTGATGTAGAGATGGATTTCCGTATCTGCTGTTCCACCATTTTAATTTCTTTATTACCATTTCCAACTCTGCTGCTCCATCATCATCGTCATCATCATCACTTTTAGTTATTCCTTTGAGAGCTATTGATTTCTTTCGAATATCTCCTCCTTCACGCTCTTCCTTGAATTTCATTTCTAGCTCATAAGTGGTGAGATTTCCGATGAGTTCTTCAACTTTAATTTGTTTCAAATCTTTTGATTCTTGAATGGCAGTCGTTTTGGCTTCAAAACTTCGTGGAAGGACTCTGAGGATTTTTTGGACTATCTCCAACTCTATGTATGATTTTCCAAGAGCTTTTGATTTTTATACAATATTGGAAAGTCGTCTATACATCTCTTTGACATTTTCTTCCTTCACCATTGTGAAATTCATGTATTCGCTGCTTAGCATGGCATGGCGAGATTCTTTGACTTAAGATGTTCCTTTGTGAGCCACTTCTAGTGTGTGCCATATTTCCTGCACAGTTAGACAATGTGAGACACGATGAAATTCAAATTGATCCAATGAACAGATTATATAATTCATAGCTTTAGCATTAGCATTTTGTAATTTATTTTCTAGCTCTGTCCATTGATCCATCGGTTTATCTATTTCCTGATTATCTACAATTATAGTTGGTGCTCTATAACCTATCTCAACAATGTTCCAAGCGTCAATAGTTTTCAGAAAAATTTCATTCTATTTTTCCAGTAGGCGTATTCACCATTGAACATTGGTAGTCTAACTATGGACTGACCCTCAGCAAAACCATTATTGAAAGAAGCCATTTTAAAAATTCAAATTTTTAAAACAAAAATTGGTTTTTGAAAAAAAAACAATTTTTTTAAAACAAAAGTTGACTTCTATTCTTAGCTCTGATACCACTTGTAGGATCGATTTCACCCTAGAGGGGGGTGAATAGGGTGATGATGTTAAATATGGAAATTATTGCGGAATCTTATAAAATTATTTCAACATAGATTTATCAAAACAATATCAGCACGGAGAATAGCAGAATAAATGCAGAAATAGAACGACACAAAATTTACCCAGCTTCGACAAAACCCTGCCTACGTGCTGCCCCCAAGGTTTCTACTAGAATTTAAGTAGTCACACGCTTACACATGTAAACTCGCGACACCCTCAACTGACTAACCTAACTCTACGCTCAAAACCCTGCCACAACTCAGCCACTGAGTTGTGAATTCTCAAACTACGCCACGTAGTTTGTCCCCTAGTCACACGACTAGTAACTACAACGTTTAAAAGAGAAATACAAATTTTATAAAAAAATTAAAAACAAAAACCCTAACACCCTAATTAATTCTCAATTGAAATTGAACAAGGTCGGCCTAACAAAACATGCCCTCCTTTATTTCTATTTTTATGTGTTCGGCCTGTTTCTTCTTTAGTCTGTATAATGGCAGCTCGTTCCTTTTCCTTGTTTGATCAAAATTAGGGCTTTGGAGAGATTGAAGATGCCGAATTAGATCGATTGATATCGGTTTCCTTGCTCTGTCGGTTGACATCGATTTCCTTCCTTTGTCGATCGGCTACTTCTATTTGATTGAGTTTTGCTTTGATTCGAGTATGTGATTTTTTCCTTTTTGCTCTCTGGTTTAAATACTTCAACTCGATACTTTTTATTTGCCGATGATGTTACCTATTTATATACGATTAGAGACCCTTGAATTTCGTTCGTATTCATTTACTTGAATTCGTCACTTGATTTTTCTCGGCCATTCGATTTTGTTTCAATGCTAATGATAAGTTCTGACTTGTTCATATCGAATAATTTACTTTATTAACACGGTTTTGATTTTGACCCTTTTGATCTTTCCTTGGTCGTTACGGTAGTGACTTTACTACTTTACTTTGGGTTTGATTTTTGACTTTTTCAATTGTATAATTTGCTTGATTTCTGACTTGGTCAATTATACGGCTTTGATGATTTTTGAACTGTTCGAACTCCTTGTCATTGGCTTCAGCTTTGACTTGATGATGTTGATTTCGTTCTCTGATTTCATGAATATCATGACTTTGAGTTTTTTTTGCATTTGAACTCGACCTATTTCTATTCTTTGTGCTTGTTGACTTCGGCTTCTCTGTCTTTGGTTGTGAATTGAGTTGATTCGACTTGATATTGTCACTGCTCTGACTTGTTCATTATCACTTGACTTCGACTTTGGTTACTCTGTTGCTTCTGGCTTCAATGAGTCTTTATTGACTTGTACATTTGAGTCTATACTGATGTAAGAATAGTTGTTCATGTTGTAGACAGTTTGCATTGCATCACCACTGACTGTTGACACTACTTTATGTTTGCACTGCATATTGTTGTGCACATTGTTCATTGTGCTGTGGAGTGCCATTGTTTCCTCTGATTCATTATATGTTGTCACTTCCCTTGTATTTGCAGTTTGCATTTTGTGCATTTGTGTTTGGTACACATTCTTGACCTGTTGCAGTGTTCATCCTGGCTTATAACTGTGTCAAGTCGCCTTCATTGTTCACTGCTTGGTTGCTGCATTGCTCTTTCTAGTAGATTGTTTATTCAAGTCATATATGTGTGTTCATGAATGTTTGCGTCGACTTGTTTTGCTTAGTGGTCTTGTGGCACTGCTTACTGTCATGTTGAATTGAGTTTGATCATGTTGCATCGATTTGTTTTGCTTGGTGATTTGTGGCACTGCTTATTGTCATGTTGAATTGAGTTTGATCATGTTGCATATATGCTTGATGCCCAGTCATCGTTGTATGTTGTCACTGCCCTTGTATTCTGTTATTTGCTGTGCCTTGCTGTGTTGCCTTATCTTTGGTGCACTTGGTCATTCGAGCCTTTGTTCTTTGGTGTTGCTATGTTGGTTCAGTCGTGCATTTGAGTTGAGTCATGGTAGCAGTGACTTGATTGCATTTTGTTTGTGGTTTGGTGCCTTCTTGAATTGTGCAGTCTTTTTGTGAGCATGTTGAGTTTTAGTTGGACTGTGCATTACTCTTGAGTTGAATCTAGCTTGTAGCTCGGAATTGATCTTGTGCTCACCTGTCCCTGTAATTTTATCAAGTGTATATATTGATGTGCATGGCCTTGTGGCATATACAGTGATACACTATGTATGTCACAAACTGTTCGTGTATGATGGATTCAAAATTAAATGATGACGAACAACCCAAATAACTGAGGCAAATATTATTTTCAACATCCACATTTTATTTTATACTGCAAAAATATTTCCTTTTCAATTTTACTGCGTCAATATTTATTTTTGCTGATTGCTCAGATGCTGGATTCAATTTGGAGTGAAGTTGAAGATAAAATACGAGTTGAGTTAATGAGTGATATGTAGTGAGGTCAAATGTAAATATGAATCATGATGTAATCACAATTGTATGTATAGTGAGAGCTTGAAATTTGTATTATTCGAAGATTGTAATAAACATTTGTTTGAATAAAATTTCTATTTGAATTCAAATTCTGTGTTATTTATTTTTATTCAGCAAATATATATTTAGTCTATGAAAAATAAGATAGTACATTAACAAATACATTTAAATGAATATATATGTATGTTTGTTATCATAAAAAAATCATATAATTGCATATTCAACAGTCACATTCCTCCCCCCTTAAAAGAATTTCATCCCCTAAATTACTAAGGCAGAAGAATGTCCTAACCCACTAACTTACTAAAACCCATTTATTGAAATTCCCATATTTAATTTTCTAATCCTTAAGTTTCAACTGAACAATTAGTTACAATCTCCATTTTCAAAATCCTTTATTTCAATTCCAATACGAAATCGTTTCGTTGCTAATGAAAATTTTTCCAAAAAATTTCTAACTCCTAAAATTTTCGAAATTTTTTGGCAGAGTCTCCTTCGTACGGAGGAGCTTTTGCAGTTTAACAAGAGATATAAATTTATATACATCGACCCACCCGGTCGGAAAAACAAAAAAAACAGACAATAGTTCATATTTCCTAACTTTTATTACATAGGCGTATCTCTATTTAGCATTTTTAAGCAAGCGGCTTATTATTTAGCAATTAGCGCGACCAAAATCCTGCCAAACGGCCTTCAGGTACCTGTACTTAGTCAATTTAAACATATAAGCACTATATATAAGAAGTTTATAGCATTTTACTTATATTTAAATAGCTAAAACATGGATTCTATAACAATGCATGTTATACACTTTCATAAGCACATATGTAAGGTTTCGATACTTATTTCAATTGCTTTCAATCAATTCTCAACCCATACTATTCAATTAAGTGATTTACAACTCACTTGCTTGCATACGATTCATTTTTAAACCAAACGAACTTATATTCATTTCAGTTGATTCAAAAATCAATTTTATTTACTTCTATTAATTCATAGAATTTTATTTAATCTCATTTCCGTCAAACGACAATTATTTCTATGCAAATTCGGCGATATATATGTGAATAAACAATTACTTAAGCTTATAATCATTTTAAATTGATTCCAATACAATTTATATTAAATTTATTACATTCTAATTTATTTACAAACCATTCACTTGCATTTCATTCATTCCCGCGTTGGTTTCATTTAAACCCATTCCATTAAGCTTGACAACATTCCATGCTAATATTAATAACCATTTCCCAAATTAATTTAACCCAAACTTTTATTTACTGAACTTTCACCCTTCCTCGAAGCCAAGCTTCTATAAATTTTAAACTTAAGTTAATTTACTTTAGTTTATTCCAACTTCAAACTTAAGTTCACTTCTATTTGATTCTCATCTAATCAAATTCCATTTAATTCAGTTAGCCCATCCATTTCATTTTAATTCACCTTCTCAATTTATCAAAATAATATCCAAGCACATACTTAACACATTTATACTCGAATTGGATTTTATTTGTAACTCAAATCATTTCTATTATAATCCAATTCCATTTTATTTTTACGACATCTCCACTTATTTTAATTCATTATCAACCCAAGTCGAATTCTATTTATAATTCGAGTTTATTTCCAAACTTCATTATTAATTTACAATCCATTTTATTTAACCGAGTTAAATTTTATTAACATACTCTATCAAATGATTTATTTAGCTAATTAGCTTACTTCCAACTTTTAAATCAATATTCGATTTTATTATAAAAATCACTTCATTAAATTTTCCTGAGTTCAATTTTTTTTCATAATTCTAGTTTTGATTTTCTTTCATTTTCCAAAATTCCAACACTTTTATTTCGAATTATTTATTCCCTTTTTACATTTTTATAAGCTACTCACTTATAATATTCATACTTCTCCATCCATTTACAATCAATCACATTCACATTTTACTTTTAAGTAGGGATTATATGTTTATTTCAATGCTTTTCAATTCTTTTATAAGCTTCCAAAGCTTATTTATCACAATTCAATACTTACTTAGTTTACGCTTATTTATTTAAGTAAGAATTTTAGTCCATTCACTATTATCTATAACTCAACTGAATTTATTTAAATTCAATTTTATTTACCTTAACTTCAATTAAATCTAGCATCATACCATTCTCTTTAATCCAATCAATCCACTTGAATTTAAATTAATTAAGAACTTACTTTCACTTAATATCATCTACATCTCAATTTATTTCATTACAATTCAATTTCAATTTAATTCAAATCCAATTCATTATTATTAACTTTGCTTAAGTTAATTTAATTCTAATTCATTTTATTTCTCAATCCAAATTTAATTTTTATTTTCCCATTCCAATCACATTCATGATTTACTAATTTATTTCTTCCAATCATCAATTAAATTTCAACGTTGAATCTTAATCCAAGTTAAATCCTCATTTTTTAACTTTCACCTTTAAATTTTAATTACAAAATCCAATCCACATATTCCTCATCAAAATCATTTACCATTTATAAGTTCATAACTCATCTCCTGACGATCTCTAAATTTTCTAAATAAGGATTTCAGGATTTTTTCTTAAACACCTGCTTTTGTTTCAAATCATTTTGAAATCACCAATATCTCATAATCACACTTCCTAAATTTTTAAACAGATCCTGTTTTTATCCCCAAAAAATTTCCTTGGAAATTTCAAAAACAAAACTAGTTCTTCTGAACAAATCAATTTGATAGTAATTCGTCACTTTGAAACTCGAAAATGAACATCGATGATGTTGCAGTCATCACCGAAGTTATTTTCCAGCGACTGAAGTGACCTCAATGCTATACCCCTTCCCAAAATTTATTTGAAATAATTTCCTTTTAGAAATACCTCCAAAATAATAATGCTATTATTTATCTTCAAAACACTTCTAAAATCTCCGGGATTTTAAATTTACAGATTTGATTTAATCAAATTTTAAATATAATTCATTTGTATAATTTATGCTCATACAAATTTCCGTTCGATTATACAAGTCATTCCAATTTTTATAATCTTATTTGTTTAAAATATTATCATCCAAACATCCAAGTTATGTAACAATTTAAGAAAATATTTCTTTTATATCAAAATATATTTTTGGGTAAAATTATTTCATTTACCCGCTTTCGAAAACAATATTGTGTCGAAGTGTTCTATTCAAGTGTTTAGAAACCCCTTCGATACAGTTGTCCAGACTATGTCGATGAAGGTTCATATGCCACTCAATAAATCAATCAACACAATATAAAACTATTTTTATATCCACTAAAAAATACGCGCTCATAACTATTAATACGCTCAAACTCATTCTGGAGTACTACTGACTCTATCTCAAATAAATAATCCCCACCAGAGCCAAGGTTATCATCAACCTATGCTCCGATACCAAATGAAATGACCCGCAAATCCTTACCCCTTAAGTCAACACTATTTTCCAACATATCACCTCAAGGTGAATGGAAATACGAACTGTTAGGGTTAAAGAAGAAGAGGTAGAAGAAGAAAATAGAAAACAACATCAGAATCAATGTGAGGACCCGGAATTTTCAAGCATTTAAAATCGGAATATTTAATTGATTTTAATTATTTAAAGGTTAATTATCAACTTAAATTACAAATATCATAATTTAATTGACAATTAAATTGTTGAATTAAATAACTTGAATTTGAATAAAATGTTGAATCTGGAATTTTAATTCGATTAAAAATAATTTGAAGGCTTATAAAATTTATATTGATGATAGTGAAGGCAGTAAAAGTGTTAAACTTGAATTTGGAAGTTGTTTGTTCAGTTTCGAAATTTATATCGTTTAAACTGAATTTGAAAATAGCCTTCCGAGGCACAGTCTCGGAATCCGACGAAACCAGTTCCATTGGATCCGTAATATTGAATTATTATCAGATTCCAAATTTCGTATTGATCGGAGTTGTTATGCGAGCGTACGATAAGTAAATGCGTTGAAAATTAAATAAAATTTTAATTGATCAAATCAATGTCATCGGTGCCTTATTAAACACGCTTCCCTTTTTATTTTTTTCAGCCGACCATCCTGTCCCTTTTTCTTCCAACACGCAGAAACAATTTTGTGTGCTAACATCCTCTCAATATCCTTTCAATGTCGCTTATCTTCTGAAGAAAGCTTCTGCTCTGCCCTATTTCATAAAACATGAATACTTCCTCTTCCCTCATTCGAATAGATTCGAAAACTTCTCAATTGTAAAATCTCTCTGGGAAATGGCTTCTTTGTTCAAACCATCCCCTCTTCATCTTTATTTCATATCTGCGGAAAAAAAATGGCTGAGTCGAATCCCCCAAATCGCAACCCTCTCCTCTTCGATTCACATTAAATCGAAAACCGTGTCTTCCTCTCCATTATGAAATCAGTGGCAGATAACTCCTCAGTTCCTAATCTCGAAAACGCATTTCTTTCCCTAAATTGATTCTCAATCTCAAGCTTTGAGCGGTGTAGCGCTTTGGTGGAAGCTCGAGAGTAGACGCGACTGCGAATTAGGGAAGGGCTCAGTGCGACATCGCTGTAAGGTTCGATTGAAGGCCGCGCGTGAGGGCATGGAGGATCTTCGGCCAGCAAGCAACGCGAGAGGTGGCTCACGATCTTAGGTGAATTTGCGATCGAAGTTGCGAGGCTATGGAAAGGAGAGGCCATTTCAGGTGGGCTTTAGGGTCGCCGTGGGTTGCGGTTATAGTGGCGAGATCGTGGTTGTCGATCGTTGTGAGGTCAGTGGAGTTGAGTTTTGGGCAGGCAGTAGCTATGCTCGATCTGGACCTTAGTTTGAGTAGCAGGTAATTTCTGTTTCTATTTGAATATGTTAAAATGTTTTTCCTAAAAAAACAAAATGTAATGTATACATCCAGATCAGCAGATAGATATGCAGCAGTAGGATATAAAATAATTTATTTATCTTATTAAAGATTTATATGACTGTATATAAATTGTAAAACAAAAAATAGTTTACATATGAATATGGTTTAGAAGGTAGTTTTAAATGAAATAGATAAATATATACATAGGGATTTAAAAGAAAATAAATATACATGTATATAGGTTTGGGAAGGACATTTATATTATTTGAATTTAATTTGTACAAGTTATTTTTGGAGTAAGTAGTTATAGGGAAGAAAAATAAAATAAGTTAGTTAAAAGAAAGTAATTTAAATCAAATTTATAAATGGAATTTATTTTCAGTAAGTTCAAATATTGATAAATCATATGATGTTTATTCAAAGGTTGAAATTTGAAATAAAACAAGTCGAGATGGATATGGTGGCAAATTAAAAAGGGCAAAGGTGAGTTAATCTCACTCAGTTAAATTTAAATTTAAATGATTAAATTCAAACAATTGTTTGAATGCTTGAATTGATTGATGTGATATAGTATGATGTTTTGGAATTGGCATATTATATTGTGCTAACATTTGTTGATGCAGGGAAAACAGGTTGGAGGGATCCAACTGGACCCCTCACATTTATTTAAATTATTCAATATTCTCTGTTGTAATTATTTGATATCCTATGATGAGTTATATTGGAATATTTAATATTATGGTTTGATTGGATATTTGGGTATAATGAATTACCAAATTATATGAATTGGATTGTTGAAAAGAAATTAAGAGGAAGTAAATTTGTAAGCGAAATAATTATAGAAAGTTTGAATAAATTAAGAATGAATTGAAAAGAAATAGAAGTAATATGAAAATAATACTAAATAACTTCGAGTATGAAGAGAAATGGAATTTTGAATAAAATAAAATTGATGAATTGTAAACTTAAGTTATATCAATTAAAGAAATAAAGGATTATTTTAAAATTCAAAGTTTAAATTTATTTAAAAGAATAACGAAGTAATTGAGAAATCTAAAAATTGGAATTTTTAGTTAAAATGTTTTTAAAATCATAATCAAGAAATGAGATCTGAAATTAATAGATTCCGAATTTAAAGGGAATAAATTGGAAATCAATTTGGAAAATTGATTTAAGTGATTGAAGTTGGGATTTTTCTCTGGATAACCAAGTACATTTTTAAAGTAAACTTTTAAATAAATTTAAAGGTTTTAAAGTTGTTGTAAAAAGCAAGTTTTGGAAAATTTCTTATTTCTAATATTTAAATTCTAAAGTAAGTATTTCTTTTAATCTATTATAGTAGTAATTACTTAAAAAAGTGACATAGTATTTTGTTTTCAAAAGTGAAAATCTAGTTTTACATTCTATTAAGTAACTTTATTTTCAAATACTCATATAGTATGTATTTTTAACAAATTATTGAAGTAATTTATCTTAAATGTTTTAAAAGTATATATTTCAAACTAAAGTGTTTTTAAACTATTTTAAAAATCTAGTTTTGTGCTTGGTGATTTCAGTGGAGATAGAAAATATCTGAGAAAGTTTATTCTGAAAAGAAAGATAGTTTTGGAAACTGTTTTCAAAGGGTTGAAATAGAAATATATCCTGTGAAGATATTTTTGAGGTTAATAAATAATTTGGGAAATTATTTATTGTTGAATGGTTGTTTGTGAATATTAATTGATAGTTAAATAACCGACTATCAATATTGGCCAACTGCGTTGATCGTTTCGAAGAGACCGGGATCGAGATTTATTTCTCGAAAACCACTTCGATCCGGTTTGTACGTTTCCTAAAAACGATTTTGGAATTGAAGATGGAGCAGTGAAGTGCAAGGGCTAGTCGCTACTAATCCTGAGGATATTTCCAAAATAGATGTAGTAGGAATAGTGCCTTCGGTTCCGTTCGAACCCGGGACAGACTTGTATGGATCCAGCTCGTCTCCTGAGCTCCACCGCATCCTTTCTTGTGTTCTATAATACTCGGTCTGACCCTAGAATTATAGTGAAATAACACCCGAGTCAGTCTAGAATACCAGCGTGAGATAACCACACTTAAATTGATTATTAAAGTTTTAAAATCCTTTGAAATCAAAAGCATCTCGTAAGACTACGCCATGAATAAACATGTCGGGTTTTTACCTTACGATAGCCAAAACACTTTTTATCAAAATCCTATGATATTTTAACGGTGTCTATAGAAAGTAAAATAGAATCTAGCTGAAATGCTTGCATCTTACGTTTTAGTAATAGTTGGGCACAATCAAAACCGTACAGGCGCGTAGGGAGAATGGATTTCTAACTAATGACTAGGCACTGGGGTACCACCTGTCACAGTACGTGGCCTATATCACCATACCGAGGATTACTCCCAATCCCATGCAACACAAGACCGAGACTGCCCCTTACTGGATAATCCCAAGTAAGATCACCCTACGGTTGGGATCATCAACCGCACCACTAAGCCAAAATAAAAAAGGACATCTAGACATGGATGACCTCACCTTAATGGATGCTACCCACTTAGCCTTGCTGCATAACCCTTGATTTTCAGTCATTCCCGGTTGATGAGGCTCGAGGCTAAGCGTTACCTTTTTAGAACATATCACTTAGAATGCTCACTGTCCACCTGACGATATTCTGAAAGCATTTATCCATACAAGTCTGTTCCGGGTTCGAACGGAACCGATGGCACTACTCCTACTACATCCATTTTGGAATCTTCTTAGGATTAGTAGCGAGTAGCCCTTGCATTTCACTGCTCCATCTTCGAATCCAAACTCTTGTTTTCCACAACGTTCAAACCGGATCGAAGTGGTTTTCAAGAAATAAATCCCGATCCCAGTCTCTTCGAAACGATCAGCGCATTGTCCAATATTGATAGTCGGTTATTTAACTATCAATTAACATTCACAAACATCCATCAAACATAAATAATTTCTCCTAAATTATTTATTAACCTCAAAATATCTTTGTAAGACATATTCCCATTCTCAACCCTTTTGAAAACAGTTTTCAAACCACACTTTTCTCATGAAATAAATTTCCAAATATTTATTTCCACTGAAAACACCAAGCACAAGAACTTTAGATTTTTAAAATAATTTAAAAAACTTTATTATAAAATATCCTTTAAAACAATTAAATTAAAATTACTTTAACACTTATTCAAAATATATACTTTAAGAATATTTAAAATAAAACTACTTTGTACAATATAAAACTGAATTTCTAACTTTTAAAACATAATACCAAGCCACCTTTAAATAATTACTGCTATAATAGATTAAAAGAAAATACTTACTTTAGAATTTAAACATTTAGAAATAATAAGTTTTCTAAATCATACTTTTAAACAACTTAAAACTCTTTACTTATACTTAAAAATTTGCTTTGAAAACGTACTTGGCTATTCAGGGAAATACGCTTCTCTTTCACATCTTTTAAAAATAAGTCACTATTTATTTTTAAACAAATTTACCAATTGCTTTAATAAATTCCCACCGTGAATTTATTCTTCCAAATATCCACTGATATATTGCTTTACTTTTATAAACCCAGTTTATAAGTTTCATAGACTCAACTTCCCTTTAAAATTCGATTCCAAACATTAGATCAATTTCCAAATTGATTCCCAATTTACTCCATTTTGAAATAAATTTCTTTACTTACTCAATTTATTTCAAAATCCATAAATTTCAGACTTTATTCCTTAATTATGATTTAAAATCTTTTTAACTAAAAATACCAATTTCATATTTTCCAAATTTCTTCTTTATCCTTGCAAATAAATTCAAACCTTGAATTTTAAAATAAATTCTTTATTTCTTGATATAACATCACTTAAGTTTAAAATTCATTATTTCTCTGTTTACTCAAAATCCCTTTTTCATACCCGGAATTTATCAGGATTTAAAAATCACTTTTATTCCTTTCCAATTCATTCTTATTTTTATTTTATTATTATTTCACTTCAAAATTTACTCTTATATTTCTTTAAAAAATCAAATTCTAAATATTTGATGACTCAGTGTACCGAAATATATTAAATCAAACCATGGTATCCAATATTCCAATTATCAATATAATTCATCACAACATATCAAATAATCATAACACAGAATTATTTGAACAATCTAAATAATTTTGAGGAATCCAGTTGGATCCCTCCAACCTGTTTCCCTGCATCCACAGATGTTAGCATAATATAAAATACCAATTCCACTTCGAAGTGGAATATCGCGGTATATGGGTTTATATAATATCATCCGCTATTATGCGGCTCATAGGGTCTCATCCGCTATATAATGCGGGAAATACATCACTCCAATATATACTATATATAATATAGCACATCAAATTAATTCAATCATTCAACCAATTAAATTCAACCATTTAAATTTAAATTAAACCCAGGTGAGTGAGATTAACTCACCTTTGTTTTATTTGCAATCCAATCCAATCCTGATTTGTTCTCTTCACAGTATTAGACCTTGTACACATTACATAATTTATTAACATCTGAAATAATCTCTAAGTAATTTATCATTCAATAAATTAAATTGACCAATAATTTAATTTAAACTAATCATTTGGTTTTATAACAAATAAATTGATTTTAAACAAGTTTCCTTAAAATAAATAGATTTTTAATAATAAAAATATTTAAATAGGTTAATTAAACAGATTAGTTTCCATAAAACATCATTCATTTCTTTCGTTAAAATACTAGCAAATTTAAAATAACATATAAATATTTCCCTGCTTATATTCAAATTAACTATGTAGGGGTAAATATTTTTCAAGTAACAAACAGTGACAACTTACTATATATATATATATTTGTAAAATAAAAACTCAAAGTTAATCTTACTTATATATAGTTTACTCAGTAATATGTATATATAATTCAATGAAATAATTTAAAATAAATACCTTACAAAAATTACCCTCAGTCAAACACGAATTTGTGCCTCCACCGAACACGATGCCAGATCCATCATTGCGAGTTCCAGTGCCAGCTCCGGCCCCAAAAAAAAATTCCAACACGGCAACCAGGGTTTCCCCTTTTCCCACGCACTCACGATTCAACCAAATCATGGCCTGGATCGCGATTCAACCAAATCATAGCCTGGATCGCGATTCAACCAACCCTGACACTATCAAGATTCAACCCTACACGGCAACCAGGGTTTCCGCTTTTCCCACGCACTCACGAACTTCCACCAAATCATGGCCTGGATCACGATTTGAGATTTGGGATCCCCTCTTTGCAAACGTGCGCCCAAGCTTCTCCCCATCTGAATTGCGTGAGGAAAGAACTTCGTGCTCGAATTGAATTCGAGATTCGTTTGAATCAAAATATTTTTTTTAACTGAAGAAGAGGCTTCGACCATTGATTTTTTTTTCTTTTCTGTTTTGATTTTTGGATTTAGAGAAAAGGTGCTCGGCTGGTGTTTTAAAGAAGAAGATGCCTCGTGTGAAAAAAAGAAAATTGAGGAGACAAGAGAGGACGTTCACGTGCTCAAATCGATCGGCTACAGTGATTCGAAATGAAAGAAGGCAGCTGATATGAGCATATAGGTCAATCAATGTATATAATTATATATTTATTTTAAATTAAAATTGTCTTGATTAACGTAGCTTAAAATCTTGACATCATATCGAGGCGTGCCGCTAGGCGTTTATAATGTTATACCCCTATTCCGAACGCAATGGAAAAGGTTTCGAACCCTAATTCGATCGTATGGAGAAGATAGCTTTTTGGACTCGGTCATTATATTAAATTTCCGATATAGATTCAGCACGTTTACATGTCTTACACTCACACAACAATTCTAAATGCTATGAAAATTGAAACCCGATAATAATATAATATTTCGGGTCCAATGGAACTGGTTTCGTCGAATTCCGAGACTGTGCCTCGGAAGGCTATTTTTAAACGTCAATTTAAACGATATATTTTCAAAATTTAACAAAACATTCCCAAATTTAATTTCAACACTTTTACTATCTTCAGTACTATCGATATAAATTTTACAAACCCTTAAATTATTTTTAACAGGCTTAAAATTCCAGATTCAACATTTTAACCAATTTTCAGTAATTAAATCCAATAATTAAATTTCCAAATAATGGTGATATTTGAAATTTAAGTTAGAAACTAACCTTTAAATATCCCAATTTAAATTGTCTGAAATTCCGGGTCGTCACACATTCCTTACATATATTGTGTATTATTCAATTACATTCAACTCTTCTTTTTTATCTGGTAAGGTTTATTAATGTTTCAAATGTAATTGAGCTCTACACAAATTTACCTATTATTCATAACATTTCTATTAATATGATTTAGTTTGAATATTTTACCACTTAAATTTCTCTTGTATAACCTTTAATTACATATTTACATTCCATTCTAACTTTAGAATATTCCAGGTAAGTTATATATATATATATATATATATATATATATATATATATATATATATATATATATATATATATATATATATCGAATGCAATTGTGTATTATACAAATAAATTTTATTCAAATTCAACTATTTTAAGTTCTTTAATTTCATTTCTTGTTTAGACACTCCTATTATTCAAATTTTTTGCTTTATTTCAATAATTGAGAACCACCACTTAGCAGAAACTTAAGAGTTAAATTCCCGGTTTCACTTCAGACTATTTTGAGATAGATATGTACGTATGTATATTTTATAAATCAAATCATAATCAAGAAATTCAAATCAAATCCTTTTTCCAAAACAAAAGTATAGCAAGGCTACATAATGGTCTATCCACTTTTGAGACTCGAAAATAAATGTCGATGATGCTGTAGTCACCACCGAAATTATTTTCTAGCGACACAAGAGGAAAGTACCGACTTACTTCTTTAATAATTCTTTGAAAACAATTTCTATTTGAAAATACTATCAAATAATATATTTTTCAAAACTTTTAAAACCAAAAGAAAAACAATGAAAATTAAATTCTTAAATTCTTAATTTTAATTCATTTCATTTGCAGTTCAATAAATGATAATCTAGTATTATCATTTTTAATAACCAGTCATTTAACTATCCAATTTCAAAAAATTATACTTATACATAAAATATGATCATACAAAAGTTATTTCATTTACTATTTTAAAGACAATATTTTGTCAGTTTGCTCCGTTCAAGTGTTTTCGAAGTCTTATCGATAGCGTTGGCCAGATGAATCGATCGAAACCCAAAATCAAACTTAACAACTCGAACAATACAATAAAAATATTTTTATATTAATTACAAATTTTCTCCCTCACAAGATGATTTAGGAGTACATTTAGAACAAGGATAGAAATTCAAATTTAGAGGGACCCTAATTAAAGAGAATCCAACCGAGACTTAGAGCACATAAGAATATTATTAACAAAAACTAGGTCAAACTGGTTGAAAACATCACGGAAACGCGATTCACAAGATTGACAAAGAAGGCGGGAGCATTATTAATCCAAAGGGTACGACTAACCATTCACAGAAACCATTCGTTCGGGAGGAAGGACAACAGGTTGAGTTCCAGGAATAAAATCGATGCGGAATTCAAATTCCCTCTTGGGAGGAAGAGAATTGACTTCACCAAACACTGGGATAATCTTTGACTATGGGGTGGAGTCAAGATCACTAGGTTTGAGAATCAAGCAAAAAGATAGAACTAACTACATAATCCAGAGGCAATCGACATTAATTACAAGAGAATTACCCGTCATCTACTAGAGAACGGTTCGGGCTTAGCAAGAAATAACAGCATAAAAACCAAGGACATAGAAATCTCCGGTGAATCGATGCATGTTGTAAAGGAGTTTCACCCCTTTACAAATCATACAATGGTTGGCGGGACTGCAGATGTGACCAGTCACACATAGGACTGAAGTTTCCATTTGAGGTTTCAAGATGAACTCAAATTTATTACCAAGATCGACAAGAATAGAGCTATGGGATGCTCCAGTATCAAGAAGAACACGAACATGTAAAGACAAGGATGGATTTCAGAACAAAGGGAATGTTCAAAATTCAAAAGAAAATCCAAATCTTGGAGGATCCTGACGGAGGAATTTCAAGCTCGAACGAAGATGATTTTATAATTGATTCTACTTATCCTAGGGTATCACTAACGTAGCGACTCGGATTTTGCCCGCTCAAAAATTGACATCCATACTTCAAATCGTACTCGAATGTCATAGATTCGACCGTTCAAATCCGATTCGCCGGAGCTTATAACAATCATTAAGTAAACAACACAGCGGAATAAAAGAATAATACATTGATATACAGCTTTGATACAATATCTGATACAACAGATGATCCAATAGATATCAATATACATCAGAGATATGATACAATAAAATAGCAGCGGAAAGAAAATAGATAACATTTAACAGCGGAACAAATAACTCTAAGATAGTCTTCAACGAAGAACTCCAAATCGGAACTGTAACTCCATTTCCAAGAATCAATCCAGCAGTAGCTCGAACTCCCAATAACATATCACCAAGCTCAGCAAGACTGGTGCGATCCAAAGACTGAACTAACTCCAGATAATCCACTATATCTAACTATCTGTAAAACCCAACTCTAGACTGCTCGTGTAGAAAATAATGAGCACCCAGAGTTTAGGAAAGAAACAATAAACTCCGGATCAGTCGTGGGACTGGTGTGAGCAACAAAACAGTTTATCTATTAAAACATTCAACAAAAGATTTTCAAAGTCAATTCGCAATGCTTTTGAAAAATGAGACTACCATAAGGCCTCCCGCACACACACACAATGCAAACGCAGAATCGGAGGAGATTTCTCCTTATGATAGTTAAAGATGCTTGATACGCGTTAAAAAGAAACATTTGATATTATTACTAGTGCATAGTGTAGGAAAAATTCATTTCGAAAGTAGAATATAAATCTTAGCCAACATACGACCATTATCGTATGCCTACTATAGCTAACCATGTTCAATAGCAGGTTACCGCCACATTCCATGGCAGGTTATACAACTAATACTGTACAAGTCTCGTATTGTTTCTTTGGATTTCCAACAAATGATCAGGCCAAGGAACTTCCCATTGCCACATGAGAATGCCTCTGGAAAGACATCCCCGAGAACCAAACCGGAACTCTGCCAACACAAGGCCGGGTTACCCCTAACTGGGTAACTACTAACACGAGCACGCCATTCCCCGATCGTAAACGACCTTTCTCACGGGATCCCGAAAACTAACAACCACAAAGTAATAAATTTGTAGTAACCACATAGGTTAAATATCTGGGCTCCATACCATGATACCACCTCTATCCAGAAGGAAATGTACATACCCTAAAGGGTGCTACCCCTCATAACCTTGCCGCATCTTTCCTGTTTTGACCATTTACGGGGTGTGAGGCTCGACGAAGTCACGTCCACAAAAACATACTTTATACAAAAGCCATGCTTTGGGTCAACAAATGATCAACACAATGATCACCAAGATAGACGATCAAACAAATGATCCTATCTCAATAATCAACACAATGATCATTTACAGCAACACTCAGCATGTCACATTACCAAATTGGGAATATATCGCTGATAACTTCAACTATATAACCTCTGAGCTCGTACGTCTCAGAGAAGGGTGTTAAGCTAAAAGAATAAATTCTCCGCCACCACAGAAATATATTTGAAAGAAATCGGCTTTACATCTCAACTTGTAATGTCAGACACACAATCCATACAAGTCTGTTCTGGGTTCGAACAGAACCGAAGGCACTTACAAAGAAGTCCTTGCAACCCAGATATTCACAATCCCGATCGGATTTTCCCATCACTTAGGGAGTTTCTATACCGGCGCGACTCGGTGCAGAAACAATCGATAGGTCATCCTATCGCTTTCACAAATAACCGGTCTTCATCACCGGTCTTCAAATGCTATCCATAACGTCGAATCACATATTCGGAATGGGTTATACGACATAAAGGTCCTTTCCCGGTTAAACCGAATAGTGAGCACGATATTTCAAAAACAAATGGATAATGGGATTTCAATTAAGTCACAACTTAATAATTCAAACTTTCTTTCAAATGGTTTAACAAATTACCATTTTCAATCTTTAAACAAAAAGATTCATTTTCACAACCTTTAACGGTTTAAACAATTTTCACATTTAAATCTTTTAAACATAAGATTCATTCACATATTTTCCAAATCAATTTTCATTTCAATTTGATTTAACTCGTTAAATCTTTAAATCAAAGATTTAACTTATAGCTTTCAAAACAATTTCATTTCTATTTGATTTAAAAAATCATCAATTTAAATCTGTTAAAAATAAACAGATTTAATTCATAGCTTTCAAAAAGAATTCATTCATAACTTAGGAAAATCATTTCTCTATTCAATCTTGAAATTCCCCTAATTAACTGGAATTTCAGTTCTTATCTAAAAGTGTTTATCATTTGAAAACAACAGTTTTCATTTTGGAAATCTGATTCATTTATACGAGTTGAAATTCTTGAGTTAAATTCAAATTCCCAAAAATAATACTTTAAAAATGGTTTAACTCATAATGACTAGTATAATATCATTAATCCTAATTTCAAATTACAGAATTCAATTTCAAGTATTGAATTTAAATTTAAATCAACTTATTTAAATTCCAAAACTTAATCAAGTAATTTAAAAATAATAAATTCTATTTTGAAATTCCATTTTGAAATTCCATTCCAAAAGCTTTTCACATTTATTCCGATTCCATTTCCAAAACATTTGAATTTAAAAATTCAAATTTAACTATTTCACAAATCTGCGACTTAAATCGATTTCCTCGTGAAATCCATATTTGTGTGTGTATGGTGTGGTCCAGGGGTTATACACAGTAGTGCAACATCATTTCAATCATCACAGATTCAAATACAACAATATATTCGATAAGCGATATAACTATAACGCTTATCTTTCATACACAGATTCGCAGATATATATATCACAAACAATAACTATATCACAGATCACAACACAAATCAGGATAATCATAAAGCATTATATAACAGGGATATCAAAAAGTTTAACATCCAATATAATCTAAGCATCGTTAGGTAGGATTAATTCAATTATCTGATTAAGTAAATCAGATTTATTTCTATAAATCTGCTAGTTATGGAAAATTAATAATCAATTAATTTCAAAACATTTAGTAAACTATCTTTTAATTAATCATTAATTTATCCTAAATTAATAATTAACTCTTAATTAATCATTCTTAATTAATTATTCTTAATTAATTAATTAATTACTCCTTAATTGATGATTTTTCCTTAATCACTTTCACTAGTTAATTAACCTTTAATAAATTAATTATTCTCAAATTAATTACCTGGGTTAATCTATCACATTATCCTCAAAATTTAATTTATTGCCTAATCACTTGATCAATCAACTTTAATCATTAATTTATATCAAATTAATAATCCTTAGTTTATAAATTAATTATTCCTTACTTAATTTAAACTTTTAATTATTTATTTAATTAATCCAAATTAATTAAGTAATTACCTTTTTATTTTATTAAATAATTAATGGATTTTGATTATTAAATCTTCATTAACTTATAGTAGCGTTAATTTTAATATTGATTTACTTATCACTTACAAATATGTTTGAAACCATTCATCTTAAATTTACTTTTGAAACTTCATTCTAAATTTTCAAGTTTTAAAATGAATACCAATCGATCTTTAAATAAATCTTAAACTAACTTTTAAAATTTTTAAATATACAAGTTAACGTAATACTTTATTTAACTTCAAAATCTGAATTCAAATATAAGTTTAAATCTGGTCCTCACAATTGATTTAACTTTGGTTTATAGCTTAGTTTTAAACTTTGCTTTATACTTGGAAAATTTACATTTAAATTTAAGAACAGGTGAAACCTGGAAGAAGAAAAAAAACTCTTCTACCCGAGCCATTGAAATCCCGCTTCGAGTTTAACACGGAGGGACTTCGAGCCATCACTCGAGACAATCCAACTACACTTTGAGACATCCTTCTTCCTCTTCCTTCCTCCCCAGTGCACACACGTGCACCGTGCACCTACCCACGCTCCTCCGGCCACTGATGAGCACCGCGTCCATCCCACACACACACACAAACACGCGAGACCTCAAAGCATTATCCAGATCGAAGAAAGTTCGATCAGATCGAATTTGACCCAATCGAACCCACTGACCCAAAAACTCGACCACCCAAAAACCCATCGTACCATCACCCACGACCACCGGCCACCTCGAAACTTGGTCCGAAGCTTCGCCGATGACCCACGCAACTACTCCCCCTGGTGCGATCGCCTCTAATTCCCTGACGCCCTCGCATTGCCTCGACAACCGAGCTAAACCCATTACCCCTCTTAAACCCTAGTTCCCCTCGCCGCGACGTCATCAATGATCGGAAAAATATAAACTTATTTTTCTCGATAGCGTCGGCCTACCACCCTCATCTACCCACAACCCCAACTCCTCCAACGCTCTAGATCATCGGGAAAGTCCCCGAACCCATTCTCTGATGAAACACGAACTGCAACCCATCCCGTCCACTAAAAATCCTCATTTTAGTTTTAAAATTCATAGTTTACTATCAGGATCAAATGTATATTCCTGGAATCTAAAATTAGCATATTCGAATTTTATCAAAATAATGCGTATTGCCTGTAGAACAGAGTCACTGGTGATGATGCTTCAACTACAGGCTCAAAACAAATTTATAAAGCTTTGATTTATGTTTAACAACCTATTTTGTTTTAAAATGTAAGCCTATATATGATTGGAAGAAGATGTTTTATATGTTTTGCTTAACTCCTTAACTCTGTAGCTACAACCAGGGAATCAACAGCATCTTCAAAAGTTACAGCATACTCATTTATATAAACACAGAACTATACAAAACAAATACACAGGCAAGCATCATGTTAACCATGATAAAAATGTGTCTACCCACAGCATCAATAGACAAATAGATGAAATAATAAAAAAAATGAAAAAAATATTCTGGTAGGAGTTTACTCACAGATTCTCAAGCAGGGATTCAAAGAAATGGTTTTTAAACAAAAATTAAAGTTGCTCACCTTGTTTCCAGAAAAGAACAGAGGCCTCTTGTCTTGTTGATGATAATTGTTTTCTAGTTGTAGCTTTCCCTTTCTTTCTTTTTATTTTGCTTTCTCTGCTTTGCTTCTTTGTTTAAATCTTTAGATGATATTTACTTTAAATTTTCTCTCAGGCATGCTATAGTTTTTGATGAACGAATGGACTAAAGGCATATATTGATGTATGGGCTGAAGATGTTGTATGTATATAAATGAAGATTTGTGTACATGGGAAGGTGTAAGCAAGTCATGGCTGAAGATACTTTGTTCCCATGCTTCCTATTCTTTTATGTTTTGCACAGTTCTTTGTTTGTTTATGCATTTATTATATTTGACTTCTTTTGCATTTGAATATGAAGTTTTGTTTGTTTGTATTTTTATTTTGTACTTCATTAGCTTGTTTCATACCCTACATGTTTACTCAATCTGCACATTTATCTTCTTTTGTTTGTTCACAGATATAAAGTTGAATATTACTTTGTTTATATTTTCACTTGCCTGCATTTTTTTAGTTTTCAAGTTTAGACTTTGTTATTTCATTACTTTGCTTTGAGTACTTTGTTTGTTATTTATTTTATTTTTAGTTTACTATGGATACTTACTTTCCTTATCTTATACTTTAATAAATATGTTTCTATGTTAAATTTTTAAACATTTATTTTAACTTGGTAAGTGCATTTGTTTCTTATTTTGTTTACATGCATTATTATTGTTCTTATACTTCTTTCATTTGCTTTGTAAGTATGCTCTAACCTGATACTTGTGCACTTATTCTTTTTAGTTTTGTTTTACACTTATTGTTTTTGTTTTATATATCAATGTTCTTATTTTTATTCATAACTTAAAATTATTATTACTTTACAAAATAAGTGAACTTCTATTTTTATTTTACTTTTATTACTGTTGTAGACTACTCCATTTGTATTAACTTGTATTTATTATATATATTTTTAACCATCAATAATAAATTAACAATTCACTTATTTATTCATTTCGTACTTGTGTCGATGTATATACTTTAATATTTATTTTCCAAACCATTAATATAAGATTTAAATTCAAATAATTTAACACATTTTTATTTGAGATCGGGGAAACTCACATCACTATTTATAATTAATTTTATAAATTTCTATTCAAAATTTCATTTAATTATTAATTTAAATTAAATAAAAATTCAGGATCGTTACAGATTTCCCCCCTTAAAAAGAATTTCGTCCTCGAAATTCGCAGGCACGAAAACAATGACAGATGAAGGATAGAGAAATATCTTTTCAGATCAACTGGATATTTATTCCGCATTTGGCTCACCAAATCAGAATATTAGTAATAGATACAAGAAATTATAATAAAATTTCAAATTTGGGTTTAAATGATATCATTTTATTGATTCAATTCAAATTATTCTTCATATTCTATTAATCAATTTAACTCAATTTTTTTAAACTTCCAGTTTATTCAAAATTTTCTAATTCATTTAAAATTCCTAATTTCAAATTTTCGAATTCATATTCCTTAAAGTTTAAATCAAAAACTGAAAAGAAACTGATGAAATACGAAGAAAGAATTTTCTACAACTATTCGTAGAGCATCACCGCACCGAAAACTTCTTCTTGTAGCTGGTACGAAGAAATCAAAAGAATTTGGAAACGAATCAAAGAAAATTGATAAGAAAGTTGTTTCCACTATTGTTACAGAGTATCGACCAATTATAGTCGTATTTCCCTGTCCTCTATCTCGTTCTCTTCTTGCACTCATACTTACTATCAGTGGATAGTAAGAGAATTTACTGAGGCATTCAAACGGATATCTTAAGGATTACTCATTCTAGGATTTACTTCATCCTATCTCTAATGAGTTACTTAATGTGTTACACTCCTGAGCTAAAGTTCAACCCTTAGCTCTGATACCAAATGTAGCGACTCGGATTTTGCCCGCTCAAAAATCGACATCCATACTTCAAATCGTACTCTAATGTCATAGATTCGACCGTTCAAATCCGATTCGCCGGAGCTTATAACAATCATTAAGTAAACAACACAGCGGAATAAAAGAATAATACATTGATATACAGCTTTGATACAATATCTGATACAATAGATGATCCAATAGATATCAATATACATCAGAGATATGATATAATAAAATAGCAGCGGAAAGAAAATAGATAACATTTAACAGCGGAACAAATAACTCTAAGATAGTCTTCAACGAAGAACTCCAAATCGGAACTGTAACTCCATTTCCAAGAATCAATCCAGCAGTAGCTCGAACTCCCAATAATATATCACCAAGCTCAGCAAGACTGGTGCGATCCAAAGACTGAACTAACTCCAGATAATCCACTATATCTAACTATCTGTAAAACCCAACTCTAGACTGCTCGTGTAGAAAATAATGAGCACCCAGAGTTTAGGAAAGAAACAATAAACTCCGGATCAGTCTTGGGACTGGTGTGAGCAACAAAACAGTTTATCTATTAAAACATTCAACAAAAGATTTTCAAAGTCAATTCGCAATGCTTTTGAAAAATGAGACTACCATAAGGCCTCCCGCACACACATACAATGCAAACGCAGAATCGGAGGAGATTTCTCCTTATGATAGTCAAAGATGCTTGATATGCGTTAAAAAGAAACATTTGATATTATTACTAGTGCATAGTGTAGGAAAAATTCATTTCGAAAGTAGAATATAAATCTTAGCCAACATACGACCATTATCGTATGCCTACTATAGCTAACCATGTTCAATAGCAGGTTACCGCCACATTCCATGGCAGGTTATACAACTAATACTGTACAAGTCTCGTATTGTTTCTTTGGATTTCCAACAAATGATCAGGCCAAGGAACTTCCCATTGCCACATGAGAATGCCTCTGGAAAGACATCCCCGAGAACCAAACCGGAACTCTGCCAACACAAGGCCGGATTACCCCTAACTGGGTAACTACTGACATGAGCACGCCATTCCCCGATCATAAACGACCTTTCTCACGGGATCTCGAAAACTAACAACCACAAAGTAATAAATTTGTAGTAACCACATAGGTTAAATATCTGGGCTCCATACCATGATACCACCTCTATCCAGAAGGAAATGTACATACCCTAAAGGGTGCTATCCCTCATAACCTTGCCGCATCTTTCCTGTTTTGACCATTTCCGGGGTGTGAGGCTCGACGAAGTCACGTCCACAAAAACATACTTTATACAAAAGCCATGCTTTGGGTCAACAAATGATCAACACAATGATCACCAAGATAGACGATCAAACAAATGATCCTATCTCAATAATCAACACAATGATCATTTGCAGCAACACTCAGCATGTCACATTACCAAATTGGGAATATATCGCTGATAACTTCAACTATATAACCTCTGAGCTCGTACGTCTCAGAGAAGGATGTTAAGCTAAAAGAATAAATTCTCCGCCACCACAGAAATATATTTGAAAGAAATCGGCTTTACATCTCAACTTGTAATGTCAGACACACAATCCATACAAGTCTGTTCTGGGTTCGAACAGAACCGAAGGCACTTACAAAGAAGTCCTTGCAACCCAGATATTCACAATCCCGATCGGATTTTCCCATCACTTAGGGAGTTTCTATACCGGCGCGACTCGGTGCAGAAACAATCGATAGGTCATCCTATCGCTTTCACAAATACCCGGTCTTCATCACCGGTCTTCAAATGCTATCCATAACGTCGAATCACATATTCGGAATGGGTTATACGACATAAAGGTCCTTTCCCGGTTAAACCGAATAGTGAGCACGATATTTCAAAAACAAATGGATAATGGGATTTCAATTAAGTCACAACTTAATAATTCAAACTTTCTTTCAAATGGTTTAACAAATTACCATTTTCAATCTTTAAACAAAAAGATTCATTTTCACAACCTTTAACGGTTTAAACAATTTTCACATTTAAATCTTTTAAACATAAGATTCATTCACATATTTTCCAAATCAATTTTCATTTCAATTTGATTTAACTCGTTAAATCTTTAAATCAAAGATTTAACTTATAGCTTTCAAAACAATTTCATTTCTATTTGATTTAAAAAATCATCAATTTAAATCTGTTAAAAATAAACAGATTTAATTCATAGCTTTCAAAAAGAATTCATTCATAACTTAGGAAAATCATTTCTCTATTCAATCTTGAAATTCCCCTAATTAACTGGAATTTCAGTTCTTATCTAAAAGTGTTTATCATTTGAAAACAACAGTTTTCATTTTGGAAATCTGATTCATTTATACGAGTTGAAATTCTTGAGTTAAATTCAAATTCCCAAAAATAATACTTTAAAAATGGTTTAACTCATAATGACTAGTATAATATCATTAATCCTAATTTCAAATTACAGAATTCAATTTCAAGTATTGAATTTAAATTTAAATCAACTTATTTAAATTCCAAAACTTAATCAAGTAATTTAAAAATAATAAATTCTATTTTGAAATTCCATTTTGAAATTCCATTCCAAAAGCTTTTCACATTTATTCCGATTCCATTTCCAAAACATTTGAATTTAAAAATTCAAATTTAACTATTTCACAAATCTGCGACTTAAATCAATTTCCTCGTGAAATCCATATTTGTGTGTGTATGGTGTGGTCCAGGGGTTATACACAGTAGTGCAACATCATTTCAATCATCACAGATTCAAATACAACAATATATTCGATAAGCGATATAACTATAACGCTTATCTTTCATACACAGATTCGCAGATATATATATCACAAACAATAACTATATCACAGATCACAACACAAATCAGGATAATCATAAAGCATTATATAACAGGGATATCAAAAAGTTTAACATCCAATATAATCTAAGCATCGTTAGGTAGGATTAATTCAATTATCTGATTAAGTAAATCAGATTTATTTCTATAAATCTGCTAGTTATGGAAAATTAATAATCAATTAATTTCAAAACATTTAGTAAACTATCTTTTAATTAATCATTAATTTATCCTAAATTAATAATTAACTCTTAATTAATCATTCTTAATTAATTATTCTTAATTAATTAATTAATTACTCCTTAATTGATGATTTTTCCTTAATCACTTTCACTAGTTAATTAACCTTTAATAAATTAATTATTCTCAAATTAATTACCTGGGTTAATCTATCACATTATCCTCAAAATTTAATTTATTGCCTAATCACTTGATCAATCAACTTTAATCATTAATTTATATCAAATTAATAATCCTTAGTTTATAAATTAATTATTCCTTACTTAATTTAAACTTTTAATTACTTATTTAATTAATCCAAATTAATTAAGTAATTACCTTTTTATTTTATTAAATAATTAATGGATTTTAATTATTAAATCTTCATTAACTTATAGTAGCGTTAATTTTAATATTGATTTACTTATCACTTACAAATATGTTTGAAACCATTCATCTTAAATTTACTTTTGAAACTTCATTCTAAATTTTCAAGTTTTAAAATGAATACCAATCGATCTTTAAATAAATCTTAAACTAACTTTTAAAATTTTTAAATATACAAGTTAACGTAATACTTTATTTAACTTCAAAATCTGAATTCAAATATAAGTTTAAATCTGGTCCTCACAATTGATTTAACTTTGGTTTATAGCTTAGTTTTAAACTTTGCTTTATACTTGGAAAATTTACATTTAAATTTAAGAACAGGTGAAACCTGGAAAGAAAAAAAAACTCTTCTACCCGAGCCATTGAAATCCCGCTTCGAGTTTAACACGGAGGGACTTCGAGCCATCACTCGAGACAATCCAACTACACTTTGAGACATCCTTCTTCCTCTTCCTTCCTCCCCAGTGCACACACGTGCACCGTGCACCTACCCACGCTCCTCCGGCCACTGATGAGCACCGCCCATCCCACACACACACACAAACACGCGAGACCTCAAAGCATTATCCAGATCGAAGAAAGTTCGATCAGATCGAATTTGACCCAATCGAACCCACTGACCCAAAAACTCGACCACCCAAAAACCCATCGTACCATCACCCACGACCACCGGCCACCTCGAAACTTGGTCCGAAGCTTCGCCGATGACCCACGCAACTACTTCCCCTGGTGCGATCGCCTCTAATTCCCTGACGCCCTCGCATTGCCTCGACAACCGAGCTAAACCCATTACCCCTCTTAAACCCTAGTTCCCCTCGCCGCGATGTCATCAATGATCGGAAAAATATAAACTTATTTTTCTCGATAGCGTCGGCCTACCACCCTCATCTACCCACAACCCCAACTCCTCCAACGCTCTAGATCATCGGGAAAGTCCCCGAACCCATTCTCTGATGAAACACGAACTGCAACCCATCCCGTCCACTAAAAATCCTCATTTTAGTTTTAAAATTCATAGTTTACTATCAGGATCAAATGTATATTCCTGGAATCTAAAATTAGCATATTCGAATTTTATCAAAATAATGCGTATTGCCTGTAGAACAGAGTCACTGGTGATGATGCTTCAACTACAGGCTCAAAACAAATTTATAAAGCTTTGATTTATGTTTAACAACCTATTTTGTTTTAAAATGTAAGCCTATATATGATTGGAAGAAGATGTTTTATATGTTTTGCTTAACTCCTTAACTCTGTAGCTACAACCAGGGAATCAACAGCATCTTCAAAAGTTACAGCATACTCATTTATATAAACACAGAACTATACAAAACAAATACACAGGCAAGCATCATGTTAACCATGATAAAAATGTGTCTACCCACAGCATCAATAGACAAATAGATGAAATAATAAAAAAAAATAAAAAAAATATTCTGGTAGGAGTTTACTCACAGATTCTCAAGCAGGGATTCAAAGAAATGGTTTTTAAACAAAAATTAAAGTTGCTCACCTTGTTTCCAGAAAAGAACAGAGGCCTCTTGTCTTGTTGATGATAATTGTTTTCTAGTTGTAGCTTTCCCTTTCTTTCTTTTTATTTTGCTTTCTCTTCTTTGCTTCTTTGTTTAAATCTTTAGATGATATTTACTTTAAATTTTCTCTCAGGCATGCTATAATTTTTGATGAACGAATGGACTAAAGGCATATATTGATGTATGGGCTGAAGATGTTGTATGTATATAAATGAAGATTTGTGTACATGGGAAGGTGTAAGCAAGTCATGGCTGAAGATACTTTGTTCCCATGCTTCCTATTCTTTTATGTTTTGCACAGTTCTTTGTTTGTTTATGCATTTATTATATTTGACTTCTTTTGCATTTGAATATGAAGTTTTGTTTGTTTGTATTTTTATTTTGTACTTCATTAGCTTGTTTCATACCCTACATGTTTACTCAATCTGCACATTTATCTTCTTTTGTTTGTCCATAGATATAAAGTTGAATATTACTTTGTTTATATTTTCACTTGCCTGCATTTTTTTATTTTTCAAGTTTAGACTTTGTTATTTCATTACTTTGCTTTGAGTACTTTGTTTGTTATTTATTTTATTTTTAGTTTACTATGGATACTTACTTTCCTTATCTTATACTTTAATAAATATGTTTCTATGTTAAATTTTTAAACATTTATTTTAACTTGGTAAGTGCATTTGTTTCTTATTTTGTTTACATGCATTGTTATTGTTCTTATACTTCTTTCATTTGCTTTGTAAGTATGCTCTAACCTGATACTTGTGCACTTATTCTTTTTAGTTTTGTTTTACACTTATTGTTTTTGTTTTATATATCAATGTTCTTATTTTTATTCATAACTTAAATTTATTATTACTTTACAAAATAAGTGAACTTCTATTTTTATTTTACTTTTATTACTGTTGTAGACTACTCCATTTGTATTAACTTGTATTTATTATATATATTTTTAACCATCAATAATAAATTAACAATTCACTTATTTATTCATTTCGTACTTGTGTCGATGTATATACTTTAATATTTATTTTCCAAACCATTAATATAAGATTTAAATTCAAATAATTTAACACATTTTTATTTGAGATCGGGGAAACTCAAATCACTATTTATAATTAATTTTATAAATTTCTATTCAAAATTTCATTTAATTATTAATTTAAATTAAATAAAAATTCAGGATCGTTACAACTACCCTATCTCTAATGAGTTTTTACTCCCTATGCTAAGTTTTTCCTAAACCAGAGCTCTGATACCACTTGTAACGACATGGAATTTCGAACTGTTCAAATTGACAATCATGCACTAATGTTAGACTTGAGTTGCTCAAAACAGCATATTGTTAATTTATATTTGGCAAAACTTAGCATATACAGTAAATAACTTGATCACAGAATCACAGACACAGAGTAATTCGACAATAAGCAGCGGAAATGGATAAATATTTGTTCCTAAAGCTACTATAGAACATCAAAGTTTAAAGTAAAATACAACAGATATCTCGAATACACGGAAGATACTAATATGAATGCCAATGACAAGTGTGAACAAAACAACAGGAATAAACTAAAATAACTAGAAAGTTGAATAGATAACTCTAAGGAGATCTCCAGGCTCCAAAGGTGAATCAAATGCTGTGACACTCAGTCTGACCTGAGCATAAATCAAAACACAAAACACTAGAGTCAAGATTGATATTCTTATATCAGTTAATTCAACCCAAGTGAAATGTCAAACGAAATACAAAATAACTCAAAGGATGTTTGGGATTACCATCCTTTATGGATCCTCTAAACTATCTACATACACAATACAATACGCTACATAGATAACGTCTACAGTAAAGTAAAATATTAAAATAGCGTTAAGGCGTTACTCATATCCCCCTTAACACATTTCATGTAAATGTCGTAGTCTATACAGTACTGTAAACTCCACCAAACCGGTAGGCTATCAGGGAGCGCAATATAGGTGCGACACAAAACAAACTTGTTGAATGCGCGATAAGGCACGTGACAAGGCACGCGAGGCGGTATCTAAAGTAGAATTCTACCATTTTGCAGAGTCGGGCTTGTGGTGAAGCATAATAACTACTACCGCCCACCTCGAGACACACTCCCAAAATCAAACGTGCACCCAATCAAATAACAAAGTAATAGAATGGTATCGAAGAAATGTGCCTAATCGGAGATGCGACCTCACTTGGACCAGGTATAGCTTCTATTTTAGCCACATCAAGCTGACTCACGGGAGTTAGGGCTGCATTAATACCTCATACAGAATCCTCGCCAAACCATCCTACTTCGTTCTGGAATCTCCGCCACGTACACAGTTGTTAAAGTGGTTTTCGGTATTGACAGAAAGTGACAATATCCGATCCTGGTCTTTTTAACAACCAAACGCTTATTTCACACCGTGATTATTTTATATTTCAAACAGCCATGCTTCAAAAAAAATCATATTCATTTCAAAATCATATCACTTTTGAAATCATATTTACTTTAAATCATATTTATTTTCAAACCATAACCACAAAATAGTTTAAACCATTATATAAAAATATTCGCCTTTAAATCCATTAAATCTAAATCATAACAGTCCCAACTTAAACAGTTTAAATATTGAAAATAGTGTATATATATATATATTGAAATATTTATAAACTAAAATAGTTTATATATTAAAAATGGGTTATACATTAAAATAGTTTATATATTAAAATATATGTCAAAATAGTTTCAACTTAGAATTGTTTCTTTCAATTCCACAAATCAATTCATATCAAGCTTAGTTCCAAAAATTCAATTTAAATCAAATATCAGTTCAACAAATTTCAATTAAAAGGTCAAATGTTCTATTTGAATTCTCATCAAACCATTTTTATTATATGGATTTCAAATCCAAGGTTGAACTATAAATTTAAACCACTTCAAATTCTGTAGGTTTCAAAATTTAAATATTCAAAAATTGCAATAACTCAATTTGATAAATTTCATTTATATTTCAAAATTCAACTTTAATTTTATTTAAATTTGGAAATATTCACTTAATCATTTCTAATAACATTTAAATAAAATCTCAAATTTCAAATTTAAATAAAATCAAAATTAAATATCTAACTTTAATGATATTTAATTCTAAAATATTCATCTAATCACTTTTAATAACATTTAAATCAAATCTCCAATTAAACTTTAAAATCAAACTAAATATTCAATTTTAATTTATTTAAGATTTAAAATATTTATTTAATCGCCTTTAATCAAAATCAAGCTATAAAATCATATCTTTAAAATCTCAAATCCAATAAGTTTCAAATTAGTTTTGTTTAAATACAATTCTTAAACAAATACAATTTCAAATCAATTTCAATTTATCTTCCCAAGCTTAATTTATTAAAGTTATTTAAAAAACTATTTTTAAAAATATAATTTTAAATAAATACTTAAACATATTATATATATACTAATTAAATTAAATTTTATTAAATCAAATCTTATTATTAAATTCATTTTACATTAAACCATAATTTATATTTTTTTAAATAATAAATTATAAGTAAAATCTTAAAATTTATATTTTAAAACTAACTTATAAATTTAAAATTTCCAAATATATAACTTTAAATCTAAATTTTCCACATATATAAAGTAAATTTATATATTATATTTTAAAAATCAATATTTATCAAAATCCATATATTTTCTTTCAAAACCTTAGAAATCATTTTCAAAATAGACCAATGGTGTCCGTATATAATTTTTTATCCTATGGTTAAATGATACAGATATTTCTCATTTCAATTTGCAATTTTAAATTTACGAGTATATATCATTTCAACCTGCAATCCTAAAATTCAAATTCAATGAAAATCGCTTGGGTTTATCATTTCTACCCATAACGATTTTCCCCTAATCTATAAGGTCGTTCTGGTATGTATCATTTCAACCCATAGGGATTCCTAAACTTACAGGGAACTTGTAGAGTGAGAACAATAGAATAATATTATAAAATGAGATACATATCAATAGTAAGCATATATCATCACTAATGATTTAAGTATAATATATACAACATGTTATGGTGTCATATGTCATAGGTAAACAATTGCAGGTAATGTCATGTCATATTTAACAATTAAATAACCAACAATTCAAATTTAGCAACATATCTTAATCGTCATTTCATGTAAATTAAATTTACAGGATATAAGAATGTTAATCGCGGATGATTGCTCCCCTATCGAAATTAGAGAAATAATAGAGTAAGTTGCAGACAGATATGGATATGCATGGATCGACACACGGAATAACGACAAAGCTAGAAACTACTGCTGCGATCAATTGTGGACAACAGTGAGACAAAAGCAAAGCACGATGAACTGGATTCGATGAAAATCAATTACGTAAGTGAACTTATATATAAGCTATGTATACACACACACACACACACACACACATATATATATATATTAAAATCAATAATTAATTTGAAACACATATTAAAATAATATCTTTATAATTTATTTTATTAAAACACATATTAGGATAAAATATCTTCATATCATATTGGAAATCAGTATTTATTAAAACACATATATTTTCCTTTCAAACTTCTCAAATATTTAATCATAATATACATACATTATGTTATATAAGAAAAAATCAATATTAAGAATATAAATTGTAAATAAACATATTACATATTTTAAAGCTATTACAAAATCAATATAAATTTAAGTAAATACTTTTAAACATATTATACATACCATTTCCTTATTATATATATATATGTATGTATATATGTATATGTGTGTGTGTGTATAAAAGAATAGAAACAACCACCCCAAAACTTTATAATCTAATATATATATATATATATATATATATATATATATATATATATATATATATATATAATACCGTAACAAAAAACCCAAAATATAAATAGCTTATGCGTATTACATATATTATATGTTACGTATAAAACAAAAGAAGCTGCTAAAATGAGCATTTATATGCAAACGTATATATTTACAACCATATATAAGAGCATACGAAGGAGTACTAACATATATAATTACAACCATATGAGGCTGAACATTGTTGGACAGAGCTGCGGCTTAGGGAAGCTTCGACCAAGGAGCACGGTGAGCAAGCGCAGAAGGTGATGCTGAGTTAAGATGGCTGCGGAGTTTGATAAGGCAGAGAGGAGTCGAAGGGAAGTTGCGGTTGGGTTTTGGCGACAGAGGCAAGGAAAACGGAGGGGTTACGAGCTGTGATTATGATGGTTGATAGGCTAGTGCATACAACGGGTTTCAGGTTGATAGGCTACGGAGGTGCTGAAGCTGATGGACATGGAGGTTTTCGTGCTCGATTGTTGGTGGAAAATGGGTAGGCGAGGTCAGGGAACAAGGACAGTGGGGTTGATGGAATGGTGAGCTCGGGATTTGCACAGGCGGAGCTGTGGTAGTCAGGTGGAGGGAAGTGGCCGTTAGGTGAGAGGTAGGGTTGTCGGCACGGTTGTGGTGGCGATCAATGGAGGAAAGGTGGAGAACGTGGTCATGGGGTGGAAGGTTTTGCTCGTGGGCTGTGGGTGATTCGGTGGGCAGAGGACAAAGTCTGGGGTGATATTGTGGTTGCGCGAGCATTCATATGTTTTTTTTTTTTTTTTTTGAGGAGGCGGCATAGCTTCTGCCAGAGGGAGGAGTGCCTGGCATGGAGGGTGACGTAGAGGGGAACACGTTGGAAGAAAGGGCGAAATGATGGAAGGGGAAAGCAAGGCAATATGCAGTAACGCACAAGCTACAGGGAAATCTTTTAATTTATATATTTATTATTTTTTTCTCTACTAACACTAGGAACTAGAGAAAGTAGAAAGGAGGAACACCAAAGAAATGAACCATTTTATATTATGAAATAGAGAATAGCAAAAGCCAATGCATTGAATTTCAAGGACCATAAATGTTAATGACGGCTGGTATAATACGGCAGGAAAATGAAGGGTCACAAGAAACAAAAAGGCACAAATGGATACTGATACGACGAACCGTTTCGCAGATTCCGCCATGTAACGGACACTGAAATGCACAAATGAATCTATTGCGAAGATCAGCATGACGAGACGAACAAGATGGTACACAGATATTAGCGATATGATCATCCTATTAAAATTCGATATTTGTTGCCAAAAATGCTGCTAAAACGTCGAAAATAAGATAAACGGGGTTAAAGCAGTCCAAATTTGATGAAACGAAGTATAATGTCTCACCCAGAAGATGATTTACATTTTTATTATATGAAAATATTCCAGTTTTTGACAATATTTTATTTTCATCAATTTAACCGATTTAAATTGAAAATTACACAACAAAATTAAGTTCCATATTCTCTGACGAAAATTTGACATTTGCTACGTTTAAATAAACGTATTCCAAATATCAATTTTCATCGCTAAATTTAAATATTTATTTTGATGAAAATGTCTATTAATTACGTTATACAAATCGTTAAAATTACCGGGTCATTGCAATTTCGAGAGCATTAATTACGTACTCTAGTCTCAACGGATACATCGATATTCAGTCTCGATGCATCTTGACTAGGTACATTTGAGATGGTATATTTGTTTTTCGTTGTGATAAATTACTCACGATTGCAACACTTTGTAACTACTATCATAAAATACATCGTCTATTGATTTTGTATTAAATATACTTTAAATTAATTAATTAATTATATAACACATTATATCAAGTATATAATAGAAAGAAAATGCCTTTTATTTCGAACATGATTGGCTATCGAGTAAGATATATGTAACATATTACATAATTACCCCCAGGGCATACCCCTAACTCTATCAGAAACTACTCTAGGTCCATCATTTAGCAGGATTAAAACCACTACACCTATCACTCCTAATGTTGACAAGGTAGTTGGTGCCTCCACCCATCTAATGCTTAAAGACTAGGTGAATATGAACTTTGACTTTGATGAGCTAATTGGATGTGATGAACTTTTTATGCGATTGGGACCCATTGAACTCACCCTCGTGGGGGTGAGCCTCCCCCATTTACACTGCTTAATGCATCCAATCTGTGGTCTAAGTAGAAGCACATAACACATAAGTCATCTAGAGCTGCATACATGCATGCATTCACACATGTTGCACCCTTAATCAATCCTAGTTTCTGTTATGAAACTTTGTTTTCTTTTCTTTTATAGATCAGATAAGCTAATGCAAATACTACTCTACTATACACAAGAATCTAAGTCATTGTGAATCCATTTCCCTACCCTAGGGTCCCTCACGTCGCCACGACAAAGACTATGAGAGAGACACCAGAGCGAGTACCAGAGGGAAGATGGAGATGGGAGATACCATCATGATGAACATTAAGGACGATACTATGAATCTGTTAGCAGACTTACTCCTACTTCTTCACTCTCCTCATGTATCTAGCTCTTACCGTTCTAAACATCAATTTCTTCCCCCATTGTTAGATCAGGTGCATAGGGTAACTAGGTAAAATGGGTAAATTTCAAAAAGTTCTATTTTAATTCCTTATCAACTAGATCTTTTATAATATTACCATGAATAATGTTATTAACATTAAATCATATTAATATTTGTTTTTGAATTTTATTTGAATTTAATTTTAGTTATAATATTATAATATTAATATTAATTTAAATTATTTGTCTAAATAATGGTTAACAAATTTTAATTTTAATTTTCTAAACTTGAATAACATTTTATTCAAATATAAAACTTAATGGTTTGGTTCTGTATATAATAACTTATAATTTTATTCAAATATCTAAATGTTAAAAATAATATCACAACTTGGATTATGGTATGAATACACAATTATTTAAACTAGAAATTAGTATACTCGTATTTCAATTATAATGTCGAGTTTGGATGTATATTACATACTTTAATATCTTTAATATGTTTAAGATTATAATATGAGTAAACTGATGCATGCTATGTGCTGTGTGCAAAAAGGAGCAGTATCTGAAAGTTATACATGTTTAAAGGTTTTGGAGTTAGAGCTTGATTTATGAAATTATAGGGGGATATATGTAGTCTTCCTTTCTTCCTTCTTCCACCTCCACCCAAAAACCTAACCACCTATGGTAAAAAACAGTTCTTTTTCACAGCTAGCTACTATCAAAGTTGGAACCAATTCCATCACTATGATCCTTTTGACAAGCTCTATATCCCAATAGTCTTAAAAGCGAAATTGACCTAACCTTGTTGAAACCCTAAAAATCAATTCAAATGTTACACATCTTCATGATTGCACCAACAAGTCTGAGCTGACCACCGCTTCATGCCGACCAATTTGACTTTGATAAATAGTCAGATCTGACAATTATTGGTGATGGTGATAATTGGCTTTGCGTGTACGTTGTTGAAATAGGTGCGCACATGTAATTTTTGGTTTTGCCTTTTATGTTGTTAAATTTGATTTTTACTTGAAAAATTATATATTATACATGATAAAAATTATACATGATTGGGAAATGATTATTAAATAATACTTACTTTATAATGCAGCTAGTTGATTCCACCTTGAACTATCAACTTCACATCTGAGAGAACATTTCTCTAACTCAGTTGTGGAGTTGCAAAATCCATCATTATGGTATAAATTATTATGGTGAGAAGAAAAGTCTATAAATATAGAGGAGGCCTCTAGGTATATTTATAACACTAATAGGCTACCCAGCTCCATTATTTCAAGTATAACCCAATATAAGTGAGATCTTATCTCATTCAGATAATTGAACACATTTAACTTGTTCATACCTACACATGTTTTGACCTGCCATATTTTACAGAAATTTTAAAATTTTCGGCTTTCAAAAGAATATATATGAATATAGTTTAAGTTATTATTAGCCTAAAAATAATATCAGTTTTATATAATAGTTATATATTATATTAACTAATTATGATTCTTTAATAAAAAATTGATTAACCAATATAGCCATTATATTAATTTCCCTTTATTTATAATTTATAATTTTATAAAATATTTGAATAAATTAATTTCGATCGAAAGCTAAGAGTTACGGTTGTGTGACTTGCTGGTGTGAACTCATCCCTTGATCCTATTTAAAAAAGTTGAGTATCAAAGCCTTTTTGTCAAAGCATACTAATGGATGCGAGTTCAGTAGCTCATAGATCATCTCAGTGAAGTTCAGTTTCTCGTCTTTGAAAGAATCACCATTAAGAAATGATATATTATGTGTATTTTATTTTTATCATCGCTATAATACTTAGATGCATAAAGCTTGGTTAATGGTCAAACTCTGATTATATCTGTAGTTAATTATGTAGTACAACATTAAAGTCTAAGATTCAATCGGATAACATTTATCAAATTGATTTGCATTGGCCAAAGACTTTGACTTTAAGTTAACTACTAATTATGATGATGCTAACCTATTGTTTGAAGGAGACGAATCCTCTTTTGAATAGTGTTTCACTTTAAGTGGTTCAACATGTACCCAATGATGGTATTAACACAATCATCATAGGTTTTTTAGATTCTTTTGTTGAATAATTTTAAAAAAATGGATCACTTTAAATATTGTTTCATGGGTTGTATAGTGTGTCTCTAGAATTTGCACATGGATCAAATTTGGATGTACAACCTGAAATGTAAAGATGATGAGTTTCTAAAAAATTGAAGAATACATCAAATGTGTGCTAGAGGATAAGTTAAGAAAAAGGAAAGAAACTATTTTTTGTCCTTGTAGACACTACAAGAATAAGAGGAGGTTTCACATTATAGATCAGATTAGTGATCACATAATTCATCATGGGTTTACGCCAAATTATACGCGGTGGATATGGCATGGTGAAAGTATAGTTCGTAGAATTAGTTTTAGTAATCATGAGAGCGGTGCAGAGGATAACCTCATGGACAGTGAGAATGATCCAGGAGTTACGAGAATAATGAGATGAATGATGAGAATAATTGTGTACATGAGATGTTTCATGATGTTGAAGAACATTTGATGGAAGAGTTAAATTTACACGCTAGAATATTAACTGTTGTTGAGAAGTCTTTATTTACTGATTGTGTAAGTTCAAAAAATTGTCTATTGCAATTTAGAAGTAAAACGTTAGTGGAGTGATAAAAGTTTTACAATGTTGATGGAACTTTTAAAAAACACCCTCCAGAAGGTAAGGAGCTTCCTATTTCTACCTATGAGGCAAAGAAAATGATTTGCCCAACTGGTATTGGGTATAAAAAGATACATGCATGTCCAAATGATTATATATCGTATCAAAATGAATACGAGAATTTTCATGAGTTTCCAAAGTGTGGTTTGTCCCATTACAAATCGCAATGATAAATCATATGAGAAACAGCCTCTAGAAAAGGTGTTATGACATTTGCCAATTATGCCATGGTTTAAACACTTATTTGCAAACAAAGAAAATGCAAATCTTTAGATGGCATGTAGAATATAGGAATAATTATGGGTTATTTTGACATCCAGTAGATTCTTTACAATGGAGAAACATTGATTCAGTGTAGCCTAATTTCAATGAAGACATTCGGAATCTAATACTTGGTCTTTGCATAGATGGCATAAATCCATTTGGCAATCTTAGTAGTCAATGTAGCACTTGGTCGGTTCTTTTGGTGATTTACAATCTTTTACCTCACTTGAGTATGAAGTGCAAGTACATCTTGTTGTCTCTTCTAATCTTATGATCAAGATAACTAGGACACAACATCGATGTTTACCTAGCTCCTCTTATTGAAGATCATAAACTTTTTTCAGACAAATGTGTGAAGGTATTTGATGCATATAATAAAGATAATTTCACATTATGCGCTATGATTTTTTGTACCATAAATGATTTTCGAACATACGGTAACTTGTTCGGTTGCAGTTTAAAAGGTGCCAAAGCATGCCCAATTTGTAAAGACGATATGATTAACGAGTGCTTGCATTTTTGCAAGAAAAATATGTATATGCAATATTATAGGTTTCTACCTCCCAATCATCCTTATCTTCATGTGTTGATGCGACATTTGCTACCCATTATAAGACATGTTATTACAAAACTTTGTTTCATTTTTAATGAAGTTTGTAGCAAGGTGGTTGACCCTAATATATTGGATAATTTGCAGCTGATTTTATTGTTACCTTATGCTAATTAGAAATGTATCCTCCCTTCATTTTTTGATGTTACGGTGCATTTGGTTATTCATTTTGTCAGAGAAATCAAGATATGTGGTCTTGTGTTTTATGCATATTTAACTTTAAAAAAGAAAATGAAAAAAAACATAGACCAAAAGACAACATCATATAAGGTACTATAGTTGAGGAGGTTATTGAATTTGCCACTCGGTATATTAGGCTTTGCAAGTCTAATCATGAAGGGTGACTTATAGATGAAGTTGATTTCAGTGCAAATTATGCATATTTTGATCACAATAAAGCGGTGTGGATTCAATGAAGAGTTTATGTATGATACTCTTTGCATTATCAAGCATCCATTTGCATTAGTAAGACATTTATTTCTATTTTTATTATTATATTCAATAAAGATTTTATATATATAATACTATTATATTTGGCACTTAAATGATAATAAGGGATATTATTTGGTACTTAAGTCTGAAGCATAAATTTTCATTCCATTCTTTGTCATCCTTCATACTTTATACGTCTCGATAAGGCACCAGGCACCATTATCTTGATCCCTCATACATTAAGATTTGATGTTGTATTAAGTGTAAGGTGACAAAGAATCAGTTATTCAAATCTATTATGTGTATTCTCATAGTTAGCATGTAAAATGCAGGAATAATGGTTGATGTTCAATAAAATGATGATGAGCTAAACTCTTTTAGTTTGCAGTCAAAGAAAAGGCACATGGGTCTAATAAATGGTAACAAATATCGAGTAAATGATCCAAAATTTCTCGAGCAGAGTGATAATGTGAAACCCATCGAAAAGTGGGCGAAGTGTTTTAAGGCCTATGTACGCGATATAGGTAGCTAGGTCAAGATCGACATCAAGAATTGGGAGGCGGTTTGTCTAGATCTTAAAGCTATCATTAAGAAGATATTAAGGTAAGAATGAACCTATTTTGTTTCATGTATTTTGTGTCATATCAAGAATTTGAGTGTTTACATCATTCTATTTAGATTCAGTAATTTATACTAATTTTTTTTTAATTTGTATTATCTCAGATTGAGTACCACATCGAGGATAATAGAAAGAAACTATGTTAAGAACCGTTTGTGAATGATGGAAGGATTTTAAAACAAAACTGGTTTATGGTTACATACGAAAACAAGAAATATGCCAGAGGACCATAAAGAGCCGCATGAATTTTATGATGGTATTACACAAGTACAATGTGAAACATTTAAGTAAAATTGAGAAACTGAAGAGTTTATAGTATATTTCTAAGAATATTATTGTATTAACCGAGCGATCAATAAAAATAAATGTCCATAATGTTATATCATATTATTTTTTCTCGACACATGTAAAATGTTTTTTTTGTTAAAAGAAATGGAAAATTGGACCGGTGCATGGTACTCTTTATTTTATAGATTTGGTCACTTAATGAGGAATTAAAACAAAAAAAATCTATTTTGATCTAGCTACTGTTCACTTATGTTGAATTAGTTAACTTTAAAGTTAATTGTTTTATAGTTTGCTTATTGAATTTGAATCATTAACCTGTAGTATATCATTCACAAGCATATTTAAGCGATATATGTCCTTGTATATAAGAGGCTAACCATTTTTTGTTTTATTTAGATTTTTAAAACCCATGCATATTATGCTAGGCAAATGTGGTGAATTATATTATTCTGAATAGCTATAGGCTTATAGCTAATTAGTTAGGATTTTGTACCGCTATATTTTATATATATTGACATTTATCTCTACCATATTTTAAATACAAAGATGTTCACATGTTATCATAAAACAACAATGAGCTTACATCTATACATAGTTGTGTTTTCAATTTCCGATGATCTCCTTTTTTCTTATCATAAAATAGAAAAAAGTGAGAAGGCCAGGAAGATTCGGTCATACAACGAGCATCCTCACAAATTGGGGAAAGATGGATAAGCTAAGAAGAAGGCTAAATGGATCGTCGAAGGCCGTACTTCCTCAATTTCATTACCAAGTGGACCTATTTACGATTAAGTATTGACTAGATTTTAGCAACATGAAACAAAGGAGACGATGGAAAATATTCAACCCCTAATGAAAAAACTAATAGAGTTATTGAAAAAATGGTATATGATGTCTTTTGTCTATTTTCTCATTATGGTATCCACACACTGACCTCTTATGAATGCTAGTGATATAAAAACACAAATAATTTAGTTTCTCTTATATATAGTTCCTTTCCAACCTATTACATGCCTTTCATACATATATGTGTTTGTATGCATTTATTATTTCTCTTTTACGAGTAAAAAGTAATTAATGTTCTTAAAATGGTTTTGTGACTAAAATGAATACTTTTTTAATTTACTTTTTATCTTTTGATGGTAGAATGATTCCAGAGAAAATGTAAGAACCCACATTTTATTGACTCGATATTTAAATGATTAGTTTAATTATTAAATATTTAATTAACCAAATGCCCATTATAGTTGACTTTTGGAGTCAGTGAATTGGGACTTGGGACACCCGCCACTAAGACCGCAATGATGTCATGAAAAAAATGAGTATAAAGTTGAAGACCTTTGGAGTGGGAGAAATTTTGAGGTGTACAGTGACCTCAAGTGGATGAAATAAATTTGAGCCGGGCCTATAAGTTAGCTTAAGTTACTTACCCTTTATAATTTCTCTTTCCACTTTTCATTCACGTTACTTTTTCCTCTTCCTCTCCGAGTCTTTTCGTAATCTCCTCTTAATTCGCTTTCCTTCATCCACTAATTTAAACTTAAATAAAATTCTAAATTCAAACTAAAATCACCATAATTTCTTTCTCATTCCTCACATAACCTATCAAGAAATTAGCATGTGTTGGAGTTTGGAGCTAGATTTTAATTTTAAACAGAGCTTGAAAATGAGTTTTAGTGTTTGGAGCTTAATTTGGACAAGAAGAAGGTGAGTGAGACGATTCTCTACTCATATTTACTTGTTATATTTCATTAATTTGTTATTTGTGATTTTGAAATATTATGAAGTAATTTAGCAAATGCTATTATTTAATTAGACTTTTATTTATGTCATAAACATAGCTGTATCACCACATTATTTATTAGAAACCTCAAAGACCATGTTTTTAAAAGTTAGTCAGATGTGGATTTTGTTTTCGGTTGATTAAGGGATTGTGAATGATTATTTGGGTTTAATTATGTGTTATAAGCATGGTTGGTAATTATTAGCAATGAAATTATATATGAACATTTTGAGAAAGTTAATAAGCTAAATAAGTATTTTAGGAGCACCACACTTACCATTAAAGTAATTAGAGGCATAGTGATGCTTCACTGGTACGTATAAATGTAATTTAAAGTAAAAAAATAATTTTATAAATAAAAGCGATATTTGATAAAATAATGATTTTATAAAATAGTACAAAGAGTTATTTTATAAAATAGCATGAGATCTATAAAATAATATGAATTAGATATTTTATAAAGAATATAAGATTTATCAAATAACATAAAGAAGGTATTTTATAAAATGGTCATAAAGTTTTATAAAATATTTAAGAAAGGAATATTTAATTCTAAATGAAGAGATTTAGTATTTTAAAGGCTTAAAGTGATTTATAAACTAGTATTGTATTTTATAAAATGGTATGGAATTTTATAAAATTCTATAAAGATATTTTTTACTTTTATTGAATAGATTTAGTAAATAAAAATTAGGTTTGATTTAGTAATAATTGAATTGTTTATTTATATATAAATGTATGTATATACGCATGAGTGGGTGTACATATACATGTATTTGAAGCAATCAAGAAAAATCTTATAATGTAATTAGAATTATTGAAGGTAGTTGTCTATATATTCATATATTTATGTATACGTGCATGTGAATATCCATATTTGTATATAAACACGTGGTGAGTGCCTTATGTAGTCATAACAACTATTATGTGGGCTAAGTTGCGTGAGAATGTACCGAGCTGAGTAATCACTCCGGTGAAGCCCAAAATGTGATTTATATAGCTAAAGTGTGTTTATGCATACGTGTATGCATAGGCATGCACAAATAGGTTCATTGACAAATGTGCGAGCAATAAAAGGTAAAAAGGATAGCTTAAGTTCATTTTAGCATGTTAAAGAAGATTGAGTCGCTAGATTCTCCCGTTGAACTCTATATGATCAAAGAGTGGATTATGTGTCAAAATTGGTTTTCGAATACATAAGAAACCATTTCCAAAATATAATTAACTGGTTTTGGAATAGGTCTGATGGGGGTGGAGGTAGGCTAGAGGAGCTGGGTGACCCATCGGGCGAAGCGTCGAAGAAAACGGTGAGGCCGAATTGATGGCGTGGTATGCACCTACCCCAGACTTTATTACCTGCTATAGGCTACCACCGATCCATTGGTGCACTGATGGTGCACCAGCTTAGGCATCAACGCCCTGGCAGGGTGCAATTAAATGAGAATTTCTCCACGGTTTTGGATTCGGGTTCGTGTGGAGCTTTGGCGCACTTCGAGGAAGACTTTGGGCTACTGGGAAGCGGGATGCAAGGCAAAGCATGAGATTCGAATGCTTATATTAGTGATGATTAAGTGATTCATATGGGATCAACAATGATTGGTCATGGGAATTATATAGTGATTGGTCATGCAATCACGTCCGACGAGCGTGTATGATTGAACGAAGTGAGTTTGTACCTTCGGCCTTGACTTGGGGTGCATATGCTGATGAATGGTATCGGTCTTATATTTGTCACTATACATGTTGGTAGATGATGATAATCATCTACAAATGGGTCATATATCACCCAAGCTCATTATAGGGCTATGGTGATGGATGATCACGATCAACTACGGCTGGATCGTATATCACCAAACCTCATTATAGGGGTGCCATGAGATTCATATAGTTCTTAAATATCTAGAGTAGGTCGTATATTGCCAAAGCTTATTATAGGGGTATGGTGGAATCTACATGGGACCTAATACTAAGGATGCAGCTTAAGGTCTATGATATATTTAGGTACTAACTCTAGTTATTTTAGACTAATGATTCTAAGCATAGAAAGTGGGTTAGATACCATCTAAGCTCATTTCAGAGGGTGTGGTAAGATCCGTTTAGATTTTAAGTAAATAGAGTAGGTCATATATTACCTAAGCTTATTTTAGAGGGAATGATTAGATCTACATGAAACTCATCCACGAGGATGTGGCTCGGGATCTATGGTACATTCAGATATTGACTCTATTTATTTTGAGATCCTCAATAAGAGTTATTGGGTTGCAGTGAGATCCATATAGGTGTCAAATATATAGAGTAAGTCATATATCACTTAAATTTTTTCAAAGTGTACAGTTAGATCTACACGAGACCCATCGCTGAGGGATGCGACTTGGGTCTATGGTACATTTAGGCACCAACTCTATTTATTTCAGACCTTAGACGGGGATCATTATACCATGTTAGATATCTAGATCCGACTCCATACATCAACAATGATGGGTACCAATTTGTATTCTTTGGTGCTTTAAATTGTTAGGACAGTGCGTGCTATTAGTTAGTTAGTTATTATTATTGCATAGTGTGTGTTGGACTTGTATTGTGATATTTATATCGCCCTTTAATGTGTATATTAGTTAACATATATCATAGTATGTTATTATGTGGCAGTGACATTATATAGCTGTGCTGACTCATCAATTATAGGAAAAGGGAGGATCATGGTATGATTTCCTATCTCTTGAACAGGTTTACTTTAGTTATTATCGATAGTCCGGATTACCCCTGAGCCAAGTTGTTAGAGAGGACTGGCTTTGCCTTAGTAGTTTCTGTTTATTTGTATATAGCTTTAATATACAGTATTTAAGGATAGTTCCTCTCATACCAGGCCTTATATCTGACCCATATTTTGTCTTTGTCTATTTATGTCATGACAACTCTTAGGTAGTCGACTGAATAGTTTGGGAGTCAGATCACTCTTAGGGATACACTTTCTAGATAGTTGGAGCATTCTACGAAGGCAGTATAGATACTTCACTTATATACTTGATGATATAGTAGTACATGACATATATGTATCTATATAAGACTTGATGTATCCGATATTATATTCAGAACCCACTTGGTGGGGAGTGTATTCTGACTTTTGTATGGATATTCAACTATAAGTTATTTCCGCTAGTGCAGTCTCTTGTATATTTGTTTTCATCATGTTTCGTTCATGTATATACAGTATTTATATGTTATCATTCCACTATGAGATTCTATTCATATCCCTTGGTATAATATTTGTTTTAAATTTTAATTCCCTAATAGTTTGTCTTTTGTAGTATTTGGAAGTAAGACATTGTCATGCAATGCTGATTTCAAGGTATTATGAAGGGCAGTTTGTTACAGAAAAAGTCATTGAAGGGACATGAGTTCCAAGGCATGATGATATCTTAAATCATGGACTTTGAAAATAGAGCATCCAGGCCGAGTTAAAAGAATTGTTGAAGTGGTCATTATCAAAGGCATATTTAGGGAGGCAAAGAAAAGGAATAGTCCAAGTGGTGTTATCTCAACAGATGAGCTACATCTTATCAGCCATGCAATAAAGGTGAAAGTGAGCCAAAGAATGAGGCATGAGACCTTGGATAAGGTGGAGCCTGTGGTAGATACAATGGTTGACTAAAAGATTGCAAATATGTTGAATATGATGGGTGCGTAATGCCCCTTGACATAGAGGTGATAAGGCACCATCAAGTGATCGTCGTGGACGATGTCAATCAGTAAGCTTGGGAAAATTACGACCAAGCCTATTTCAAGTAAATAAAAATCATGCAAGCAAGAACCAAGAACCTGATGCATTTGCAAATGTACAAGTAAACAAAACTCAAGAAACAGATCCCTTTGCAGAGTTTTAGGTAAACAAATTTCAAAGTAACTTCTCATTTTTGTTAAATGTATATGGTTTTATGTATGTGACAAATGTTGGTTCTATAGTTTTCAATATAGAACCCAACATGATGTCATTTAGCTGTGAATATGTACTCTAAAATTTTCATAATAGGCATGATACATCCTACTTCAAAGCCTGGAGATTAATGTCATAATCAACAAATGTTAGATGATCGTGTAAAGTTTGGCATTGACAAAGTGGAGTCTGGTCGTGAAGGAACCCCACTTCCAGTAACATCTAAACACCACTCCATGATAGGAGAAGTGGTTGGTAGTTTTTTTCAATGGTCTAAATGTCTAGTGCTTTTAGGAGACGATAATAATGTACAAATGAGTTCTTGATGCTTTAAATACTTTTGAATGATTTAATTATAATGTCAACTTATTACAGCTTCCACTAAAATGTTAACTTATTACAGCTATTATATATTATATATTGTGTCTGAGTTTTTACCATTATTTTAGATTAGGAACCCATATCTCCACTAAATAAGGAATAAAAAGAACAAATGAAAATGTTATGGATAAAAGTAAGGAAAAAAATGTCATGGCTATGATGACAAATAGGTTTGCAATTAAATATTGCAAAAATCATGTTGGTATCAATCTTCGTATATTACCCAAGTCTCGAACTCATGTTGGTGCCAACCAAATCATGTCGGCACCAACAAAATTCTGTTGTTCGCAAGTTGATCAAACTTTCCGAGTTTCTTTTGTATCGTTTTAGATAGTTCCAATCATGTTGACATGAATCTTGTATGTGAAAATTATGTCAGCAACAACATGAATCATGTCGATACCAACTAGATTTTCATTTCTAAAACTTGACCAATTATTTGATGTCTTCGATCCTGATATCTTCCAGGCTTTTTAACTCAATACTTAGTCCATTTCATTTGTTTGTTTGCATTTTAAGTCTACGGAAATTTGGCTATAAAACTTGCCCCCCAAAGTATACTTTTTAAATGTATGGAGTGCTTTACTCTAGAATAAGTATCAGGGGTAATCAATCATTTGTAGTTGAGCTCTCCAGCTATCCATCGATCAAAGTTGTAGTGAACGATTCGGTTCCTTCAGATTCATCTACAAATCAAAGGTCGTTCTAAACCTTTATAGCTAAGGACTCTGGTCCTTGCTTAAGCATTAGTTGTAAATCGTAATCATCTCACGTTCATTCGGAGTTATTATATCACATATATCACTATATAAGTCATCCTGTATTCGCCCGGGGTGAAATTATCATAAAAGAATATCTATGTTATCCTGTGTTCAGCTGGGATTTATCTATATTAGGTTAATTATTTGTCTTGCAATCATGCATTATTAATCGTAACAGTGCATTGCCATTGATTGGAACGTTATTTATAAATCGTCTAGAATCTCCTATCATCTCATTGTAAGTAAGCCTAACCAAATCGAGAATGACAATCTATGACAACCCTCCTTTTTGACCCTCAAAGATCAACGCTAATACATCCTCGATATTCACGTGTCACAAATTCAAGTGCCAAAGAGGCAGATAATCAGGGGTAAAAGAAAATAAGGATAAAAGAAAGAAAAAAAAATAGATTCTCACATCGCATTTAACAACTTGTAATTATACAAATAGTTAGTACATACAATCACTCTCAAAATGAGATATTAGAGTCTTAGCAAGTACTAACCCAGCTAGGGACAGTTATAACTGCCTATCCGTACAGGTGTTGGTAGATTCTTATCCATAATATAATGCAAATAGAAATAGATAACTATCTACATAGGACTCTCTAGCTTCATGCTCCATGATCCTCTTAAATTCTCTAAGCTACCTAACTATTTGGATGTCCGGAGAAATAGGGTGCCCACAGTTTATAAGGAAATGAAAATAAACTCCGAGTCAGTCATGGGACTAGTATGAGAAAACTCAAAAGAACGGATACTTTAGGAACCAAAGGGTATCTCATAAGACAACGCCGCACATAAATACAGATGATTTTTTACTTTATGATAATTAAAACATTTGCTATGTAAAATCAGTGATATTATTTTTAATGACGTTCTTTGAAAACCCTTTCAAATAACATACTAATCATAGCCAAAATTGTTACATTTATTAAATTCCAACATCCTGTGTTTTACAACTAAACCGTAAAGATTCATATTGGAAAATGGATTCTATACAATGATAAAGCAAAGGAATACCTTCCGACAGTAATCTCTAGGGGGATGCACTTGAGGCTCCAACCTTTACCAACATAGAATCGGCCTACCTCTACCATAGATAGTACCAAATATTCCATCACCTCGATCGTTCATAATTAATCCATGGGATCCCAAAGCATACATAATATACCCAAAATATATAGGGTAACCTAGAAAGGTGATGACCATATCCTAATGGATTTGACCCACATAGCCCAGCTACATCTACCATGTTTTTGCCATCACCAATGTGCGAGGATTGAGGTAACCTTTTACCATTCACATGATAAATCCCTTTTTAAACGTCACCTTGCCATTTCTAACAACACACTACTAATTTCTACAAAAGTTACGACCTTTGAGTTCGTATGTCTCAGAGAAGGGTGTTAAGTGTAAGAGGGGTTAGCTCCTACACCACTAAAAAGATGTACATTTGTAAAAATCAATGCGCATGGTCTTAGAAATGCGATGTCAGACACTTCTCCATACAAGTTATCCAAGCATAGGATAAACCGAAGGCATTTCTCCTACTACAACCTACTTAGGAATCACCCTTAGGATTAGTAGCGAGTAGTCCTTGCATCAAAGATTTCAAATTGAAGGAACCACTGCAACCATATATATGATTAAACCATATATATGATTAGGAATTACCCCAGAGGTTCATGATAAGCGGCCCTACATTGAAGATCTCCATCTTTAAAATCATTGTCTTCAACATATTTTATATTTCGAATGTATATTGGTTCAAAGTGGTTTTCGGATAGGAATCACCCAAATCCGACCTCGGTTCCTCCGAATCAATTTATCGATAAAAGATGTTAAGTATGTGGGTGATTATTTTTCAATTTATCAATGTCTTTTATTCAGTTAAAATATCTTCCAGAGATATACATCTTTAAACTAATCATTTTTCAATATATATGGAATCATTAAACCTCTTTTTAACTTTGGAAATACCAAATCATTTCTCTTTTATTACATATTAAAATGTTCCATAATTTATACAATTTTAATAGAGGTTTCATATTTTCAAAACATATCTTTTGAATGGGTTAAAACAATGTTATCTAAGTTGGTAAATTCAAAACCAGTTAATATTGAGTAAATAGGATCCATAGGAATTATATTAGTTATACTTGATACTAATTTCCATATTCAACCTGTACTATTTATCCAAAAACAGTGAAGCCACTTTTTAAATTCATACGGATAAAACGAGTTCCCTCTTTGAAATTTATTATAGAGTTTAATCAATATGTTTTGTATATCATTAAAATCTTATTACTTAAAATTTTGTTTAACCTTTGGAAATCTCTTAAATCTCATTTTATCTTAAGGATAATGTGGTGCGAGTAAATCAAATTTACTATCCCTTCGTCGGAACACCTAAAGCGAAACCTAGGCATTTTTTGTCCAAGTTCGAGTCTAAAGGCAATCCCTCTATCATCCATAAGGTTGTCAAGTTATTTGATCAACTCTAAATTCTTGATTTATTATTTGTAAAAACATTTGCAAAAGATTCGGAAAGAATATCCCAAATTTAAATCTTAATTTCAAAAGTAACTAAAAAGTGCTGTAAAAAGTGATGCGAATAGTATTTTTAAAAGCTTCTTTGATTAAAACATTAACTTCATTCCACATACGTCCATTTTTATAACTCAAATCTTTTTAAAAAAATTTAATATATCTGTGGAACCTATTTCATATTTTTAAAGGTTTAAAAATATCCATTTCAAAGAAATTTCCATTTCGGTTTTCGAACTGCCAAAACACGACGTTTTTGAAAACTTGTTTGGACACACCTAAAATTTTACATAGTGAAATTTTGATTTTTCTTCTTCATTTCAAAACCATAGTTATAAGATTTCAAAATTTTCGATTTCGTATCATTCGATCTATATTCCACTTTATACATTGATATAACTTTTATGGCGCAAAATCACAAACTGTCATTACGCGATGCATCTATTTTTGACTTCAATTTCATATCTTGTGAAAAATTCTCTGAGTTGAATTTTAATGTTTTATAAAATATTTATGAACTGTTTTAAATCATTTTAAGTAGGTTTAACCATTCCATAACACTTTATAATCCTTATAGGAAAGTGATTTTCTTTGTGCAAATTCGACGTGTATTTACCGTGAATTATTTCCACAACTAAACAAACATATTATCACATCCAAACATGATGATCAACCATAGAAAACAATCATAGCAAACATATCATATCATCGTATAATTTATAATAAAAATAAGTATAGTTTCCCACTTGATATCCTTTTGATCTAACTTCCAATCGACTATAGCTCCGCTATTTCGAAACTGGAGCTTACGAATCTTGAACTAAGACTACAAATGGTTCGGCCTTGGGCTTGCAAGGATGGTGGAATGCTTGGATAGGCATGGTCTAAGTAGAGAAAATGAGAGGAGATAACTAATTCGATCTTAAACCTAAGGTAGCATATACCTTTCTATACGGAGGTATATTTCTTAGCAGAGCTTTGCTATTCCTTTGGAATATTTTATGAAGCGAAGGAGGCCACTGAAGAGAGCTCCTAAGGTGAATATACCCTACTCCCCTCATCGTCCTCCCCCATGTTCCTCCTCCATGTAATGCTCAGTATGCTCTAAAGTGATGGGAAGTTTTGTTTTGTTTTGGTACAAAATATCATAATATTTTACTTAAGTATATATATGTATGCATGCGTGTGTATTTGTGTGTGTATGACATACATATGTGCATGAATCATATATGTACCAAACTAAGTTACAACATCTCGAAATAACTTCTTCTCGTCAAATTGTTATGAACCCGAAATCCGATTACCAGTCACATTTTTACTTATTAATTAAATTACATATAAATATAAACTAAATTTGCAAATTAATTTCTCATCATTACTAATCAATTAAAATGATCGCATTTGAATTATAAAACCATATAAACCAATATCATACAAGTGTTTACAAAGAGTGCCGTTATATCGATAAAGCATTATGAATTTTCTTATATTTTCAAATCAAGTATATATCTTTATAAAACTATTATAAATGATTTATTATCACTTATTACTAAATTAAAATGAATAATTATTGTTATTTAAACTTAATTTAAAATTACAGAAAATATATGAAATTGATGACGACATCCGTGATGATGTCATAAATATATTTTATTTCCAAAAATAAAATAATTATTTTAATTTTATATTCTTGCTTAAATGGATAAATAAGTATATGTAAAAATTATCGTGCACAACTTTTGATGGTTAAAAAGCTGTTTATTGATAAAATGATTTTTGATCATTTTTCTGATAAAAACCCCTAAATATCTATATTTGTTAATATACCTTTAAAACAAGTTTACCATCATTATTTATGGTTCAAAACATTATAATTTGTGTTATAAAATCTTGTATTTGAATATTTCAAATATAATTATAATTTATCTAAGTGATAAATTTTTAGGTCGTTACAGACTTCCCCTTTAAAGAATTTCGTGCACCTAATCAAAAAATCGGTAAAAAAATGTTTTTACTTTCAAATACAAACCGGTGTTATGCTCACGAATTATCCGTATGTGCTATTTGATTTGATCTAAAATTCAAATATAATACTTTGCTTCTGAATTAGTATTGATCCTTCAATTCTCTACCGTGGACTTTGATCAAGCTCATAAGCTTTTATTTTCCTTGCATAGTTCTTAACTATGATAGAAAATGTAAGTATGTGACTACAAATCCTCATCAATGCTCCCCGTCAAGAATAAAGTGATAAATCTTTTTTCGGACGGGTGTAAACACCTCAGAAGTTTCGTGCTCGAATCTTAAAGTAGAATTGTGCAACGAAATGATCTATGTACCTCTGACATACTTATTTATTTCAAATTCATTTTTCAAAATTATTTATGAACTTTTTTGTAAAACCTTAATATTTTAATCAAACTTTTTTATAAAGATGCTTCTCTATATAATAAAATTTTCTATCTTCTTTTCAAAGAACTCATTTCAATTTCAAAAGTTAGAAAACATCTCTATATACTTAAATCCATAAAAATCTTTAAGGAAAGCTTCATATTTTCCAAAACACACTTTATTGGGTCAAAAATAATGTTATGTAAAATATCGTCACGATAACCCAAAAACACTAGTATAGAGATCGGATTATTTATACTTAATATTAATTTTTGACGTCGAACTTAAACTATTTATTAGTTAACAATGAAGCCGATCAAATTGGGGTATCATTACCTTTCAGACCTTGAATGAACGTCATTCTTAACTTAAAATGGATATAAGTTACCCATCTTGAATCCTAATATCAAATACAAGATATGCATAAATGTCGTATGCTATATAAAATATCTCCTTCATGAAATCACTTATGACAAAAACAATGTTATAGTCTATGTCTTCCTCACTTTTCGAAAACATTTATATACGAAACGATGTCAAATTCCCTGTCTTCTTCGACTTAGGCCCTTTTGAAAAATTATTTATGAAAACATTTCATAAAATTCCATCCACATATTTAAACCTTTTTATATATCCTAAATATTTTAAACCCTTATTGAGAAGATATCTTCAAAAGCTATTCTTCTTATTTAAATTCTTTTTTTAAATTTTACAAAACACAGCTTCTAATAAAGAAGACTTTACTAAAATCTTCTACCGAGACTATCTTGTCAAAATCTCATTTATTAAAACACTTATTTGTTAAAACATTCATTTTTCAAAATAACTTTTAGTTTGAATCAACTTTCATAAGAATTAAAATTCCAATTTTATTATTTCAAAATATCACTATATATCTTTTACTATAATAAACTCCTCATATTATACTATACTCCCTTTAACCTTTATTAAATGCAAACACCTCGATAAAAATTAATAATCACTAATTAATTTATCCATTAATGATTTACATTATCTTTTTAACTTTAGAAAATTATATAGATCGAGTAACTCAAAAATGATACCAAGGAACTGGGTACTACCAATAGTATCGCATATTCCCTTAAGAAGAAAAGGAATTCTCAAGAGAAGTATTTTCCATCCAAACACAACTCCTTCCCATTTTTAGTTACTTTTGAGCCATTCGAACTAGTTAACAGTAAGTTTCTTTTCAAAAATAAAGGATTTAAATTCTAAAGCACATTTTATAAATCCAATTTATAAAATCATTTTATTTTTATGAAACACATTTTGTTAATATACATTCATAAAATCATTTAACTTAAATAAATTCCTTTAACCTTAACCAATATTATTTTTCGAATGCCACATAGTCAAATTGTGAAACTAAATTCATGAGGTGTTCGTATATAAACTTTTAAATCAAACAACCAATCAATCAATGATAATAACTGAATATTATCATTCCCTTAACAACTAATCACTACATAAATAATTATACCATTTGAAAGTTATTCCCTTACATTCAAAATATAATCCTAGTTAAAATTATTTCATTTACCAATTTTCCAAAACAAATCATTTTTTATAACATTAAAAAATATGAACTTATATGCGGTACTCTCAACTCATTCTAGGGTGTCACTTGCCTTATCTCTAATGAGCTACCATTGAGGTTTTATCCCTGTCAGGCTCAAGTGTTCGCTTAAGCTAAGCTTTAATACCAACTATGATGTCCCGCCTTTTCGACTCTCGAAGATCGACACTAATACATCCTCGGATTCACGTGCAACAAATTCAAGTGCAGAAGAGGCAAATAATCAGGGGGTAAAAGAAAATGAAGATAGAAGAAAGAGCAAAATAGATTGTAAAAGCCCGAAAATCCGTACTCCTTTGAACTGGCAACATTCCACAACAATCCAGCCAAAGAGGAACAAACTTTCGAGTCTTTAGGGTTAAAGAAGAAGAAAAGGTAGAAGAAAAGAGAAAAAAAGAAGAAAAATATCAGAATCTCACAATCGCAGCGGAACAACATATAATAGATAAATGAATAATCTTTAAACAAAGAACTATATCAGTTATTACATTACATCATATTACATTACATTACATCATCAGAGTGTACAACAACAAACAACAACAAACAGCGGAAAAGAAATACTATATACTAGTGAATACGGCATGCCATCCAGCTTGCCTCCAGCAACTCCTGAATTCCAGAATATCCTGATAAACCTAACTCTAGACTGCCCGTGTGGAAATTGGTGGGCACCAAGAGTTTAGGAAGGAAAACAATAAACTCCGAGTCAGTCATGTGACTGGTGTGAGAACTAAAACAGTTTATTTTTAAAACAAAGTACATGATAATTTTAAAATAGATTCGCAATGCTTTTTAGAAAATGAGACTACCATAAGGCCTCCCGGCACACACACAATGCAAACGCAGACGTGGGGGAGATTTCTCCTTATGATAGTCAAAGATGCTTACTATGCAAAATCAGATCATTTTGATATTATTATTAGTGCATAGTGTAGAAAACATTTCGAAAGTAGAATACAAATCTTAGCCAGCATAGGTACCATTATATTATGCCTACTATAGCTACCATATTAAATGGCAGGTTCTACAACTAAAACCGTACAAGGTTCGTATTGTTTCTTTGGATTTCCAACAAATGGTTAGGCCAAGGAACTTCCCATTGCCACATGGGTACGCCTCTGGAAAGACGCCCCGAGAACCTAACCGGATCTCTGCCAACACAAGGCCAGGTTACCTTTCAAACTAGGTAACTACTGAAATGAATATGTCATTCCCCGATCGTAACCGATCTATATCCGAGGATCCTCGATTTCTAACAATCACAAAGCAATAAATTTACAGCAACAACATAGGTTAAGTATCTGGGCTCCATACCATGATACCATCTATATCCAGAAGGAATGACATACACTAAAGGGGCGCTACCCCCTAATAACCTTGCCGCATCCTTCTTGTTTTGACCATTTCCGGGGTGTGAGGTCCGGCGAAGTCTCGTCCACAAAGCCACACTTTATACAAAAGTTGTGCTTTGATCATCAAATGCTCAACAGCACTTCGTACGCCACATTACCAATTTGGGAATGTATCACTAGTAACCATCAACTACATAACATCTAAGGGTGTTAAGCTAAGAGAATAAATTCTTCGCCACAAACGGAAATATATTTGATAGAAACCAGCTTTACATCTCGAATTGTAATGTCAGACACACAATCCATACAAGTCTGTTCCGGGCTCGAACAGAACCGAAGGCACTTCCAAAGTAGTCCTTGCAATCCGGATATTCACTAATCACGACCGGACTTCCCATCACAAAGGGTAATAAATTTCTATATCGGAGATCAGCCGATGCAGAAACATTCGACGGTAATCCTTCCGTTTTCACAAATATCCGGTCTTCAACGCCGGTCTTCAACGCCGGTCATCAAATGCAATCTATAACGACGTATCACATATTCGGAATGGGTTATACGATCCCAAGGTCCTTTCCCGGCTAACCCGAATAGTGAGCGCTTATTTTAAAAATAAGTGTGGCATTCAAATTCAAGCAAATCACAACAAATACATATTCAAAGGTAAATATTGATAGTTGGTTATTTAACTATCAATAGGCATGCACAACATCACCAGATTCCAAATAATTTCCCAAATTATTTATTTTCCAAAAATATCTTTACTAGATATATAATTTCCACACTTCAACCATTTGAAAACAAATTTTCAAATCACTTTTCACCTTTACCACTTTTGAAAACAAATTTCAAATCGTTTCCCTACCTGGGATATATTCACAAATCTTTATTCATTTTCATTTCAAAATGGTTCATTTAAACCAATCAAATAAATCCTTACCGATTTACTTTATATTTACGTTCCAAATCCGTAAATTTATTCCCACACTTAAAAAATAAATCAATGTTTATTTTTAAACAAATTTCCCTTTCTTTTATAAATTCCATAGTGAATTTACAATTCCAAAATATCTATGAATATACGATTTCCAAATCGATTCCTAATATTCATTTTCAATTTATCTTTAAGAGATAAAATCTCAAAACATTCACTTCATATTGGAAAACATTTCCGTACTTATTTAATAATAAGTAATTCACAAATCCATTTGTTTTCAACACTTGGAAAATATTCAATATACTTAAATCGAAATTAAGTATATATTTCATTCTTGAAGAAATCATTCTCTTAAACATATTTATTTGGGCCAAAACGAATGTTGCGTAAAACATCGTTACGACAACCCAAAATCACTAGTATAGGAATTCGAACTTAAAATAGATATATAAATCCCAATACTATATAAAACATTTCCTTTCAGAAATCATTTACTATAACAACAGTGTTATAGTCCACCATTTCCTTCTATTTCTCGAAAACGTCTATTTCAACAATGAATATTGAAATCTATGGTTTCGAACCTTAACACATTTTAAAACATCGTTAAATCGTTTTAATTCTATTTAAAATATCACATCCAAAACATTTTCTTTAACATATTATTCACTATCCAAAAGCGTGTATATACTTCGTTAACCAATTTCATCATTTCTATACATTTTATTTTAAAGGATTATTCACTTTCCAAAATCATGGATATAACTCCTTTAATAATTTCTACGTTTACTTTATCAAATTCAATTGATTTGGATTTATAAAACAATGTTTACAGTCCCATTTATATTTTATAACTTCAACTTATAAAATCAATTTATTAACAAATTCTATTTATACCTCATTTAAATAACAAAATCCGATTTATAAGTTAATTATTTATAAATCTTTTATTTTACAAAATCTATTCATTTCATAACTTCACAATTTATAAATCTATAAATTTTATTCACTTGTGAAATCCATTTATGCTTCATTTTAACACTTAATAAAACTCGTTTCACAATTCCTATATTTTTAATTTATAAATATTAATCTTAGAAATCTTTATTATAAACCGTTTATAATAATTCAAAATCTCAATTTAAATAAACCAATCCTTTTAATAATTTACAAAACGTTATTTAAAACTTATATAACTCCAAAATCATACTTAAGTACTATTTTCCAAAAATATAACTTTTATAACAATAAAATTACAATGTTTATTTATTTTAACAATTCAAATTTTAATAAAATGTATACTTTCAAAATCACTTTTAAAATTCTTTTTAAAATCAAAAATCATTATTTTAAAACTTCAAAAATGGATCCGATGATGCAACAACACCAAAAAGTCAATCACGACAACAAAGACATGATATATCGATATGAAAATCAACAAATATCACAATATCTTTAATCAAATAAATCAATATAGTTGAGGAATCCAGTTGGATCCCTCCAACCTGTTTCCCTGCATCCACAAACATTAGCACAATACCAGTTCCATTCCAATACGGAATATCACGGTATATGGAATTTATAAAATATTATCTGCTATTATGCGGCACAATAGGGTCTCATCCGCTATATACCGCGGAAAATCAACTCGAAGTACATAGATAATACCAATTTCACTTTGCAGTGAAATATTCGCGGTATATGTTTTTAATAAATAACCTCCGCTTAATAACGGCGTATAATGTCTATTTTTAGCAATCAATAGATAATAATTTATCATCCAGGCATACAATCAACTATTTTAAATCTAACTATTTAAAATATAAATCAAAACAATTCGATGGAGTGAGAAGTCCTCACCTCTCTTTCAATTCAGTTTCAACGTTTTATTTCGAATAAAATTAAACGTACGTTTAATTTTACCCGAAATTTTCACTAAATCCAAACGACTCCAAACTAGCTCCATTGCGTAGTGCTCGTCAAAACGAAGCCAACGCAATTCATTTCATGCGAAACGGACCTCGTATGAAAAAGTTATGCTATTTTAAAGTTCGTACACATTTATAAATAGACAATTTACATTTTCTTTTTAAATTTCATACCCTACTTTTAATCCAGGCCATCCACCTTCTTTGCTTCATATCTGGCCGCCCCCTCCCTTTCTTCCTCACGTGTTCTTTCCAGGTGATTCACGTAAAAGCTAACCCATAGACAGCCAAACTAGGGCTTCAAATCGCCTCCACCCCGCTTAACGAGAACACGATCAAGTGATGCCATCGCGAAGCTCTCCATGCAAGCCACCTTCAGCCGCCACCATGTCAAGCTCGGCCTCCTCTTCCACTCGAAAAATACGCCTAAACAGCTGAAGAACGTGAGCCCCTAGCCATCAATCCGTAGCTTGAATTTCGATCTTGACCGTTGATCTGATAGTACTCGACATTCTCTACAAGTTTGTAGTTGACAACTTTTTGTAATTGCTGATGGATTTGATGAAAAATGAGGAAGAAGAAGAACGATTTTCAGCCATTGTTTTCTGAAAGTGGCGGCTACAACTTATGGTTAGGGTTTTTGTTGAACTTTGTGAAAATGGAGGGCTTTTTATAGAAATTTGGCGAAACACTATTCACTCGAAATTTTCCAAACTCCAAACGAAGCATGCCGGTTAGCATTTCTAAGGTTTACCCCACGTTCTGAACACAATGGAATGCGTTTCGGAAGCTAATTCGATCATCTGTGCGAGTTATGGCAATAAACGATCAATTTTAAATTAAACCGATTAAACGATTTTCTATGCGTTTTGGCTTGCCCCGGCAAACGGTAAATCCGATTGACACGAAATTTGAAATCTTACAATAATATCACATTACGGATCCGATGAAACTGGTTTCGTCAAAATCCGAGACTGTTTGAAAAATGGCTACTTTTACACGTCAATTAAATATTAAAATATTCAATTTTCACAAATTAACTTTAATTTCAATTTTAAAAGTTCTATAACATCATTCTAACTTCAACATGATTAAATAAAAATTTTCAAATCATTTTTAATCATATTAAATCCAATTTTCAATTATTTCTGGAATTTCAAATATTAAATTATCGATTTAATTATCCAATTAAATCCAGCTATTCGAAAAAAAAATTATTCGACTGTTTAATTTCACTTATTAATATTTAAAATCAATTAAATATACGAATTTTAATTAACAAAAATTCTGGGTCGTTACATAGATCCTCACATCGTATTTAACAACTTGTAATTAAACATATAAATAGAACATACAATTACTCACAAAATGAGATACCAGAGTCACAACAAGTACTAACCTAGCCAAGAACAAATATAACCGCCTATCACTGTAGGTGGTGGTAGATACTTATACATAATACAGTGGAAATGGAAATACATAATTGTCTACATAGGACCCTCCAACTTCATGCTCCATGCTCCTTCCAAAATGCTCCAAGCTACCTAACTACTTGGCTGCTCGGAAAAATAGGGCACCCAAAGTTCAAAGTGAAAAGAAAATATACTTCGGGTCGGTCATGGGATTGGTGTGAGAAAACTCAAAAGAATGGATACTTTTGGAATCAAAGGGTATCTCATAATACCACGCCTTACGTAAACACGAAAGGATTTTTACCTTATGATAACCAAAATATTTTCTACGTAAAATCAGTGAAATTATTTTTAATGACATTCTTTGAAAACCCTTTCAAATATCATATTATTCATAGCCAAATTTTTTACATTTATTAAATTCTAGCATACTGGGTTCTACAACTAAAACCAAAAGGTAAGTATTGAAAAATGGATTCCATATAATGATCAAGTAAGGGACTACCTTCCGGTAGTGCATCTCTAAATGGATGCACCTAGGCTCCAACCTTTACCAACGTAGAACCAGCTTACCCCTACCATAGATGGCAACTGAATATCCCATCAACCCGGTTGTTCTTGACCTATCCATAGGATCCCAAAGCATACACATCATACCTAAAATATAGAGGGTAATCTAGAAAGGTGATGACCATTTCCTAATAGGTGCGACCCACTTAGCCCTGTTGCATCTACCATATTTTTGCCATTATCGATGTGTGAGACTTAAGGTAACGTTTTATTTTCGCATGACAAATCTCTCTTTGAATGCCATATTGCCATTTCTAACAATACACTATTGATTTCCACAAAAGTACAACCTCGGAGCTCGTACCTCTCAGAGAAGGCTGTCATGTGTAAGAGGGGTTAACTCCTACACCACTAATAGATGTACATTTGTAAAAATCAATGCACGTGGTCTTAGAAATGCAATGTCAGACACTCGCCTATATAAGTTGTCCGTGCACAGGACAAACCGAAGGCACTTCCCCTACTACATCCTGTTTGGGAATCGCTCCCAGGATTAGTAGCAGTGGTCCTTGCATCAAAATTTTCAAATTGTAGGAACCATTACCACCATATCTTTACTACTAATAATGAAAACTCCATGAACTGATTTGCACGATGTCATTTTGAAATCCCCAAATTGCCCTTTTATTTCTTCTCTTTCGCACACTGTTCATATCGGATCAGTCTTCTTTCGCATCTGCTTCTCACCACATTCTACTCTTCTCACTTCGTCCTCCCCTAGACTAAAAATGCTAAAATGTCTCGCATCGTCCTCCCCCCGAATAAATTAGACACTGAATATTAACGAATACTCCTCACCGACGACTACGCTCAACAATCATCGACTTGACCATTTAACAACGATTACTCCTCACCGACGACTGCGCTCAACCAGCATCGACTTGACCATCTAACGACGATTACTCCTCACCGACGACTATGCTCAACCAGCATCAACCTGATGTCTACCGGACTTCAAAAAAAGGTATTATTCCGATTTTCGTCCATTTTACCTCTTACTCTGCCATTGTTTGTCAACTGGCTCCGGCCATTTTGCTTATTCTGCTGCCCTACGCAGCATCAACTTCGATAGGTAGATTACCTAAATCATAATTTTACAGAAACATAAATGCTCGGAATAAACCCATATCATAATTTTTATTTTATTTTATTTGTACTAATGTCTATTTGGATTGATGGACCATTTTCTGAGTTGTAGAGTTTGTTCGAACTCAAAAAGTTTTTTGAATATATTAAATTTCGATATACTATAATGTTACTGTTGGTATATAATCGTGCAGTCCACATACTGTATTCAAATCTTCATGAAAATTATTTTTTTCAACCGTTAGCTTATTTCACCTATTTGAGCACTGCTTCATAAGTAATCTTTTTTTCCATGTGTTGGTACTGTTTTGTGGATTATAGATTACTGTTTTAAAATCATTCCAGTCCGAACTATGCAGAAAAGGTAAGCTATTGGTAAGCTCTTTTGAATTAGCTAAAAGTTGTGTAATATAATGGTTGTAGTTAGTTCTAGTTGTTGAATGGTGATAGCATAAGGTGTAATTTAAAAAAGAGTATTAATATATGTTTGTTTGCTCATGTAAATAGGGTTATCTTTGAAGTGACAGTAAAATCGATGTGTGTGATCATATTTACTTGCAAAATATATTTACTTGCAAAATATATTTACTTGCAAAATATATTGAGGGCAGTCAAGTTGGTTGTGCTATGTATGGTTAACGCTTTTTTGGTTGCAGCAGTGTGTATGATACTACATCAGTCCTTTGCTACTAGCATGAATAGGTTCTACTTTGTACACAACCTCAATAATAAGTAGATTGTGTACTATTTGGCTGAAGCTCTATGACACTCTAGTATATTAGAAGGTGAGATTATTTACACCATATATGAATTACAGTCATCTTCTATCATCGCATGTGCAACGTTTTGTGACTGATATTGTGTTTTATTTTATTTGAATATGTAGTCTTCTGCCCAGTAATTATAAATTGTAATGTGGCTATGTTAGCCGTGCCTTACTAGAATTTCAATTATATTAATCATCTGGTTATATATCAATGATTTAGAATATTATCATGTTTTATAACTTTTTTTATGAGCAAGATCATTTACTAAAATATAGGGTAAATCGGTAAACTTTAATACCAATATATGCCAAACTGTAGATTTTATGCGTTTAAAATTTTAAATGACAATCTCTAATCTACTAATTCTATAGTTTTAAGTTGTACTTATCATTTTACTAATATAGTCGCATTATGGCATGCCGTGATGACATAGTTTACACAGATTACAATGATTTTACTATATGTTTATTTAGTTATTGAAATTGGGGTTGTTCTCTACGATAGTACTTATTATTATTTTTTACATATAAGTTTTGTAAATAAGAATTTGTGATGTTTAATGGTGTGATGCTGCTTGAAATTTACTATGTTTTTATGTTTTCCAAACTCCCTGATGTCATGTCATCGATTTCACTAGCAAAATCGAGATATTTTGTACTTCGTTATAACAGCATCACTTTTTGGATTACATTTCAAATAGTACAGTTTGAACAATGAAATTCTTTGGCAGAACAATATTTATTTGAAACAATGTTATTATTAAAACCGTGTTTTGACACCAATTATGGTGATGGTCTGCATTAACAGTTCAAACACGGTTTTAAAATTATATTAGGTCAGCCTTAATTTTAAACTACTGAATGGATTTATGCTACATATTCTTACTTCCTGGTTTGTATCAACCTAATTTCTGGTTGATAGACTATTGTTTCTGATTCTAAATTCATTGTTTCGTTTCTCTTAAAAATAAAAATGGTCGGTATATTAATACTTTCATATGCAACCAGTGTTTCAATGGTAAACATTGTCATTGTTGTACTCACTTAATTGATTTTCATCTTTTTGTTCTTTTACGGGACAAAGAGGTGAATGTTCTCTGTATTACTCATCAACAACATTGCTAAGGAGTTTGTCTATATATACTTATGAATATTGTAGTAAGATTAAGTTTTGAATGCAATTTATGCACAACCCAATTTTTAATAATCGTACAATATCCAAATTTGAACAAATATATACTTCATTGTTAGTGTTGTGTATATATATATTTTGTTGACATATGAAATTAACCATTAAATATTATTATAACAAATACAAAAAGAAAAATTAAAGTCCTTAATCCCAAAAGACTTTAATTTATTTTAGAAAACACAATATGAATATACCCCTTGGATGCAAAGTTATGCGTAGACGAAAAAGAAGTGAAGTGCTGTCGAAATTAAAGCTTTTAGTCCCAAAAGGCTTTAATATGATTTAGACAGAAAGGAGGAGTTGTATGCACTTTAACATAGGCATTTGGACATTAACAAATAAGGCAACCAAATATCTTTCATTCACCAAAAACAGTTATACTTATTTTTAATATGCACTTTCTTTTAAAGTCAATTATATAACACATAAGTTGCGATTAAAAATTCTGTGATACTACTTACACTTGATTATTAGTGCATTGTCAAAACCTTACGCTTCTTATTATTGCATTGTTAAAAACTTATTATTATTATTATTGTATTATTATATTTTAAGTTCTCTTGCATTTTTTTTTGTCTTACTTTCAATTTGTTTGTTCTGCAGTTTATATTATCAGAAGAATTTTTTTTGCCTTCATCGCTCAACTTTGATTATTACTCAAGAGGTACGTCTTGGAAATTCAAATTTGGTAAAAATTGAATAGCGAAAGCAACTTAGTTTTTTGATATCTCATATTATTTTAGCTTATCCAAACATTACATATGATGATGTTTGTGGAAGATATGTATTTTTATATTCTGTTCATAATAACATGCCCCACCTACTAACTGCATATTATAAGTGAAATATTTTTTTTGTTAACTACAATTACTTCCCATTTTGTGAAAAATTATTTTACATATTTTCTACTACATCTACAAGTTGTAAAGCATGTTCCAGCTGTTATTATGAAATATGAAACATATTATTACTTATATTAGGTATTTCAGTTTTGCTAATAAATATATGCAACTTAGCTCTTAAGGCTTAAATGGTGATGTTCACTTATAATACAAATTGAGTTTTTTGCTAGCATTATAGGTCAAACAAATTCCATTTGAAACTTTGTGAATTTCATCATCAACTAATGGAAGGCAATCAATTTTCCAAGTTAAAACCACGTAGAAGTCCTAGAATCAACGAGAGAACTGAACATCAAACAATGGAAGCTAACCAAGTCCCTAACTAACAAAGGGTGGAAATTATTAATAGAATTCAATGTCACCAAATTGAATCCAACTGCACACCACCCTTATTGCCACGTAGAAGTCCAAAAATTATTGAAAAAAATTAACGTCAAGAAATGCAACGTACTCAAGCACCCCCAGTACTGCATAGAAGCCCTAGAATCATTGAGAGGGCTTATCAAGAAGCATTATTGGATGCTCAAATCAAGGCCGAAATAAAAAGACAACGTCGTTTTGAATTAAGTTCTGAATAAAGGGAAAAACAATTAGAGCACTGTCGTATTCGCTATAAAGAAGGAAAAAAGTTAATGACTGAAGAAGACAAAGAGGCAAAATGTGAACAATACCATACTATTAATCGTAGTAGAAAATCTATAAGAGTCGAAAAGAATATCAATGATGATGCATCGCAAACAAGTAGTACCGGTAGTTCTTTTTCGGTACCTTGCTCTCACAATATACAAGGTATTTCTTCAGAGAACTATTCCTTATAATTCAGTACGTTATATTGTGAGAACAATAAAAGTTATATACTTACCAAAGTTTATTTTGCCTATGTACGAATGCATATAATGATACACAAACAAGTAGTACAAGTAGCTTCGTTATCATCATATAATAATATATTTATTAATATAATCAAAGTATAATTTATGAACCCAAGTCATATTAAACTTATCACCCACATAGTTTATCGAGTCACTTCATGTTAAAAAAACTTACAAAATTTACTTACTAATTTTTTTAAGCAGATCAAGATCTTAGTGGACCAATGAATAATGAAGAACAAGAAGACATTACTACATTACCTTTTGAACATAAAGATGACTGGAACAGAACCATAAGAACAAACAAAATTAGTCAACCATGTCAAAGTTCTACCATAAGACATAATTGTGCAAGAAGCTTTACAAATCATTCCGGTTTTCAAAAGTTCTATTTACCACAATCAAGGATATGTATATATTGCCAAGCAAAATTCTTTTGTCGAGAATCAAATAGTTTTTGCTGCTTAAATGGAAAAATAATTTTACAGTCAATTTTATCACCGGATGAGATATTTGAATTGTACACTAACCAATCAGATGAAGGGAAACACTTCAGAAAAAACACACGAGCTTATAATCATATGTTTGCATTTACATCAATGGGAGTACATGTTGATGAGAACTTAGCTAATGGAAGAGATGGAGTATATACATTCCGTGCTCAAGGTAGTATATATCATAAAATAGGTGGCTTGCTACCTACATCCAGTGATCATCCAAGATTTCTACAACTTTACATATATGATACAGAGCACAAAATCGAAAATCGATTGCTTGAAAATAATACTCTAATACGAGAAATTGTGAAGAAGTTGCAAAAAGCTCTTAATACATATAATAGATTTGTAGCTGTATTTTGACAACTTGGACAAAACCCAAGTATCCAACATTGTAAATTGGTCATAAAAGGACAATCTATGGACAACTCATAATTCTTCCTGAAATAGCTGGTTATTATGATCCATCGCAATATCTACTTTTATTACCATATGAAAGTTACGGATGGGATATAAATAGTCAAGATGAAAATGGCAATAAAATTTCAGGTCGTGAGTATTATGCTAATATTATACAAGTATATACAATTTAATATATAACACGTTTTATATATTTATATTTTTTACTTCTTAATATTCATCAACATGTAATGTTCTTTATAGATTCGAGAAAATGATAAATCACTTTTTCTTCGAGGCGGACGATTGTTTCAATAATACGTGGTTGATAACTATGTTAAGATATATACCAGCAGATGGTATAGGAGTAATCAAAAAACTATCAGAGCTGAAATGTACCAAGGATTACAAGATGCTTTAAACACCGGGGAAAATGATGCAAGTGCGTAGTTTGTGAATTTGATAACCCGCTCTTATATTAAGTTCATTTTTATACATTTATGTACTTAAATTTCATATTTATGAAGTTTTTAACAAATTCTCTTATTTAGGTAATGTTGGAACACGGGCAATACTACCTTCTTCTTATATTGATTGTCCACGTGATATGTATCAATGATATCAAGATGCAATGGCTTTTGTAAATAAGTATGGAAAACATGATTTATTCATTACAATGACATGCAATCCACTTTGGGATGAAATTGTTACCGAATTGCTACCCGGTCAAGACCCCCAAGACAGACCGGATTTGACAACAAGGATATTTATGCAAAATACAAGGAATTAAGAAAAGATATTTTCACTGAAGGAGCACTTGGAAAAGTAGCTGCTCTCGTCCATGTGATTGAATTTCAAAAAAGAGGTTTACCACATGTTCATATGCTAATTATCTTTAAAGATGAAGACAAATTGACTAACCCAGATGAATATGATGAAATTGTTAGAGCAGAAATGCCAGATTCTAACGAAGAATCAGAATTACATGTGGCAGTAATGAAGTGGATGATTCATGGACCATGTAGTACTCAAAATCGAAATTGTCCTTGCATGAAAAATGGTAGTTGTAAAAGAGATTATCCAAAACAATTTTCAAATGTGACTGTTCAAGGCACAGATTCATACCCAATTTACAGAAGACGCGATGCTGGGAAATCTATTCCTATTGATAGAAATGAAAAGTTGATGGTAGATAAGAGATGGATTGTACCTTACAATCCTTGGTTACTATGCAAATATAACTGTCACATCAATGTAGAAATATGTAGTAGTATAAAAAGCGTTAAATATCTTTATAAATATGTCTACAAAGGTCCAGATCGCATTACAATGCAAGTTCGACATGCGCCTAACTATGATGAGATACAACAATTTATAGATGCAAGATGGATTTCTTCTCTAGAAGCATTGTGGAAGATTTTTAGGTTCTCTCTTAGCAAGATATATCCATCAGTTGAACGTCTTCAAATACATCGTCCAAATAAACAAAGTGTTATGTTTTCCAATGATCAAACCATCAATGAAGTTACGATGAAAGCAACCTACACACAATGCTCACAGAGTTTTTCTATAAAAATTCAATTGTTGAACAAGCAAGGCAACTTTTATATCGTGAATTTCTAGAGCACTATTATTGGATTAAAAATAAAAAAAATGGAAAAGAAGAGTATCTAATATAAGGGTGATTGGTAGAATATACACAGTCCTACCTACAGAATGAGAATGTTTTTTCTTGAGAATACTTTTGAATCAAATTAGAGGACCGAATTCTTTTAATGATTTACTTACAGTTGACAAAGTTAGAAGTCGAACATTTAAAGAAGTCGTTGAGAAAAGAGGGCTTTTAGAAAACGATCATAGCATTAAAGAATGTTTGACCAAAGCCTCAAGTACAAAGATGCCAGTTCCTTTGAGAGCATTATTCGTTACTATCTTGGTTTTTTGCAATCCATTAGGTGTGCAAAGGTTATGGGATGAGTTTTTTGACCATATGGTAGAAGATTATCAAATTCAAGTACTACTAACCAAATGCTTCTAACAAATCGTCTATTGAAAGATTTAAACATGTTACTTCTCCAACACAACAAAAGCACAACTGATTATGATTTTTCAAATATATCAAGAGCATATGATTGTGATGAATGTGATAAATTTTAGAGCTAATAGAAGAAGAGTTAGTGATTCCTATTTCCGAGGATGATTTACTAGCTATTGAAAAATTGAATGAGGAACAATTGAAGGCCTACAATACAATTATGAATGCAATTGTAAAAAAAGAAAATAGTTTGTTTTTTATAGATGGTCTTGGAGGGACGGGAAAAACATATTTATACCGTGCTTTTTGTCAACGGTAAGAAAAGATGGTGGTATTGCAATTGCAACAGCTACATCTGGTATCGCTGCAAGTATACTACCTGGTGGAAGAACTGCACATTCAAGATTTAAGCTTCCATTACAACCAAAAGCGACATCAACATGCTCAATAAGCAAACAATCAAAATTAGCAAACTTTTAAAACAATCAACTGTTCTTATGTGGGATGAAGCTACAATGTTACATCGTTATGCTTTTGAGGCATTTGATAGAACTATGAGAGATATAATTGTAACGACCCGAAATTTTCGATCCCGAAAGTTCCAGATAGTTAGGAAAAGAAGAAAGAGATAGAAGAAGAAGAAGATCAGAAACATCAACATCTCACATTCGCAGAGGATAAAATATAATGATAAATAATAACAGTTTACAAAAGAATACTATATCTATCGATTACATTTAATACATCAGAGTTACACATATATACAGACACTGGATATACACAATTATCATGTCTAAGATTTACAATAATATAATACAGCGGAAATACTCTATACGTTTTTGCCATCCAGCCCATCTTCCAAGCTCCAGAACGTTCCTACCTGAAAATCTGTAATACTCGGTCTGACCCGAGCATTACGTCAGAGTAACACCCGGGTCAGGCTGAAAACCAACGTGACTATACCCATCTAACATGGAATACAAAGCATACAACTTCTATAAAACCCGGGGTAACTCGTATCAATTACAAATTCACAATTTGTTATAGACATCACTTATTTCACGCATAAATTTTCTAAGTATCAAAATTTAGATTAAATAGTCCAATTTACTTAAATCATTTCATTCCAGCCTATTGATTTCCATATCAATCTATAACAATTCGAAGTGGTTTTGGGTATTTCCTAATATCCGACTCCGGTCTCTTCGAATCCAATGTCATCTAAACCCAAGTTATTCAATTAAATACAATTCAATTTTGATTATCGGATAACACTTTTACACGGCAATTCATAATTGATAAATAATCACATTATCACTTTCCATCCAACATATCGTATCACAAACATTTCTTATCAGAGATATAAACCAATTTAAGGCATTAAGTATAATCCAATCATTTATAAGCAAGGTTAATTAACCACATAATTAATTTAAATCATATAAATTACCTAACCATACTTGATTAATATTAATTATAGGACTTAGTTATTATTTTAATTAATGAATTAATTTATCATCCTTTCTTATCCAACTTAGGTAATTATTCTCAATTACTTAATTATCCTTTAAATTATTATATTCATTATTCTTTGATTAATTATTTACATTAACAAATTAACCCTTTAGTTACTTAAGTTAATTAAATTATCATGAATTAATTACATTAAGCAATTCAACTTTAAATAAATTAATCATCTTGAATTGCCTTAATTAACTTATCACATTAATAAATCAATCCTTAAAATTGATTTCACAAATTTGTCAACCTTTAATTAATTATCTGAATAAATTGATTTATTACTCCTTAAACTAATTCGATTAACTATTTATCATCCTTAAATAATTAGTCCTTGATTTAATTCCATTAATTAAATCACTTTTGAAACATTTAAAAATTAGGGAACTTTTGGCACAAGTCCTTATTAAGTTCCAAAATTCATGAAAAGCCCTTCACTAAATTTCAGTGTAAATTAGGTCCCTGTTTTTTATTCACGAATATTGCAGGGCATGATGCAACTTTTCATAAAAGTTGCTTACATTTCCGCAACTTTTCTGTACACTGTGAACATAGGTATGAAAGTTGCTGAAATATCAGCACTTATTTATAAAAGTTGCTGACATTTAAGCAACATTTATGTACACTGTAAACACAGTGTATGAAAGTTGCGGAAATATCAGCACTTATTTATAAAAGTTGCTGACATTTCAGCAATAATTTTTCTTCGTTTCCAGAAAGCAGGGACCCGCTTTACAATGAAACTTTGACAGGGAAAGTTGCTGAAATATCAGCACTTATTTATAAAAGTTGCTGACATTTTAGCAATAATTTTTCTTCGTTTTCAGAAAACAGGGACCCGCTTTACAATGAAACTTTAACAAGGACCCGTTTTACAATATGAAAGTATGATAGGGATGCCTTCCTAATTTTGACCAATTATATAATTATTCTAAACAATCAATCTCTAACATTTTAAAACTTTGAAAGCTTGTCTTGGAATTCACTTTGCATTGCAACTTGTTTATCTCCATATATTTTAAATCTTTGGTTATCTAACTTAAACCTGACAACACTTACTCCCCAAGTTACAATATTATTATAACAACAACCTGAGACAAATCCATAGATACTTCAAACAACACCCGGTCTAATACACAAACAATCCCGAACCAATCTTTTAATTAATTCATTATTATTCAAAGAAATCGTTTTAAGAAAAATTAGTATTAAAAACTTGAATCTCTAACATTTACTGAGGCAAACCAGGTTTTATTTTCGAATTAAGTCCCGAGCCACCCTTTTTTTTACTTGATTAGATTTAAAACTGTTACAGGTTATCAAAACACGCGTACGACTCGAAAATTTGCCCGAGTAAAACCTCCTCTTCCTCGAACCCCTACCCGAGTCAATCCCATCTCCTCAAACCAAAAACTTCTGATAAGAGAGACCCACATGCACATGCACGTCTGATCGCTGGTACTCTGACCATCCAAACCACCATCGACGAGTCATCCCTGACCAACTCTTCCGATCCCCGTCCACCCAAACTAAGAACATGCTTGAAAACGAAATCGATCTCAACAACTAATTCTGGAACGAAACATCACCCCATAAACATCCCCGTACCACCATCTCAGGCCTCCAGAAACGTCGACACTCCGACCATCCCTTCGCCATATGCCCACGCACCAACCCTCCTCCTGTGATCAAACTCGATGCACCCATGCCGGAGTAATTGATTCGAAATCAATGACAAACCCAACAGGGGTGAAACCCTACAAACCTCCTCACTTCGATGTACGGCTAACAGAAAAATGTGGTTCCATTTTTATCGTGATCTCCCACCTTCGATCCTATTCTGGTCACAATCCTGAAGCTTCAGGGTCTCGCGATCACCAGCAGTCGACAAAAACCCCAAATTTCGATCAACTTCCCTTTCCACTACATCCCTTATCTAAAAATCACATTATAACCACTAAAAATCCTATTTTCCCATGACGAATTCATTCGTATAGGTTTAAACACAAATTAAACTAGTTGATGTTTTATAAAATAATTCCTTTTACTGTATATCTTCCTTTCAGGGCCATTGCTTATTATTTTGTATATGAAATTATTTTTAAAAGTTAATATACCTAATTATACACCTATCTCATTCAAACATCACAATCTAATATTGTTTAAATTACGAGTACTTGAATATTTTTTCAAGTTTGAACCTGTCCAGAGAAAGAACAGAAGCAAAAGAATTCCTACAGATCTTTTACCATATATATACATGCATAGACATATTTATAAAAACAAATACTCTCCCTTTCGACTATACTCAAACATAATATAAGGAAAGTTAGATCTAAGAATAGTTTACTCACCTAAAAAAAATGAATAGAGCTTTGTTTCAGAAAATAGGGAAGCTTTGAAACTGAATTTGCTTTCATTCTTTAAAACTGAAGTACCTTGTTGTTTTTATTTTGCTTTAGTCATGAAACACCGTGAAGTTTCTAGCTTTTTTCTTTTTCTTTTTGCATACCTGAATATGAACTGTAGAACCATCTATGTAAGAGATGGTAAAGAGTATACTGTAAGCTATGAGGGGCTGAAACATTTGTACAGGCTTGAATTTTCTGTGGCTTGATTTTTATTTTGACATTGATAAGATATTTTGTATGCTTGGATATGTTGGTGTCTCCTCTTTTGTTTACACATCTCTTTGTATGAATTTTATATTGTATATATCTTTTGTATGTATGTATATGTGTATGGTTACGTATTTTATCTCTATTATCTCTAAAAATAAAATAAAATAAAGAAAAATTGACACTTGTTCATCCACATGATTTAAACCTTAACACTTGTTAATTTATATGTCTTAATAGCTTACACTTGTAATCTTCCATGTTAATAATATATCAAAATTTTCCTTCATTTAGTTTATATTTATGTGTGTTTTTGATATAAACTTATATCTTTCTTAAATACATTTACAAGTTATATGAAAATGGTTTAAAACTAATTTATACATTAATAAAAATCATACATATATTATTTTCCAAATCCAAATATTTTAAGATATTTATCTCCTGAATTTCAAATTCCAGTTCGAATTCTATGTACAATCATATTTTATATTAGAAGATTATCAAACTTAATATCATCCATATTTATTAGAATTTTACTTGTTAAATTTATAAATTAACAATTTAAAAATCTTAAATCCGTTAATTACTAATTTACAGATATCCAAAAATCTGGGTTATCACAATCCTCCCCCCTTTGAATCTTTTCGTCCTCGAAAAGGGACGAAACCAGAATTTATTAAAATGCTTATTATCAGAAAAATTAATCTTTGATCACCTTTTAAAACACTTTAAAAATCTATATAATGTTACTAAAATAGTTTTTATAAAAATATTTTTATAACTCAATGTTTCGACAAGTCCATCCTTGTTCTCACAGAAATTCGATCATACGTTGATCAGGCGTAGACTGAAAATCTGTAAGTGCTTGGCAGACCCCTTTTCAACATCCAGTGAAAATACTTTTTAAAATAATTTTCCTGAAAATATAGAAAACAATTTTTCAAAATAGAGGAAATATCCTTGGTGAGAATGCTCTGGAAATCATCACCCCCATCCATGGTCGCTGTTACATCCTGGGTTACGTTGTCATCGCAGCAAAAGTCCATGTAACTGTAGGCACTCTGCGACCCTCGATTACGCCATGGAACCCACAACAAATCGCAGTTACATTCCAGGGTTACATTGCCATCGCAACAAAAGTCCATGTAACTGTAGGCATCTGCGCCCTCGATTTTCGTTGTCAAAATGAAACTTCTCTATTCCTACATAGGTCGCAGTCTACTGATGTAAAATCAAACGCAGACTATTGGCTCTCAGTGGCACACACGACTTTCGCTATGTTACCATAGGTTGCAGTTTACCGATATAAAATCAAACGCAAACTATTGGCTCTCAACGGCACACGTGACTTTCGCTATGGTCTGCAGTATATCGCAGTGACATCGAGTTACACTTTCGTCACAGCATAACCCAAATGCCTCTGTAGGCATCAGCGCCCCACAACTTTCGCTACACACTACTCATAATCCTCAGGAAACTCCTCACAGGATCAACTTTAGAACCCCCCCGGGGTTCAAGGCAGCACCACCCGATGGCACTCCTGAGAAGTTCATTTCAAGGGAGCGCCTTTTTCCCCAGAGCCATTATCAAAACACTTTATACTATACACATATAGTATCTTTCAAATATACACCTAGTATGATCTCATACAAAGCTCCTTTACACAAAATCGATTATCCCAAAATCGATAATTCTCAAACTAGGCTTTCCAAATTCCAATATTGATTTTACCCAAAAATCAAAAGCCTTTCCAAATCCAATGGTTCCCAAAACCTTTTTCAAAATCCTCATAAGATTCTTTATATATACATAAATATATATATATATAATTTTTAAAACTTTAGATCATCTCAATCTTGTATAAAACTCCTTTTATACTTCAAAACATCTTCAAAATCCTTTTCTTTCGTCAATAGATACAACAAGGGGAGATTTATCTTATATATCAAAGACATATAACTTTGTTTATTCAAAATCAAATATTCAAATTTGATTACTCTTTTCAATATCAATTTCATTCAAATCTGTACGATGTACACTTATCATCCGTACGCTATACCAATCTGATCGCTCACTCGATCAGACAATTTCACTTCCGAACTAGTATCGTCCACCCGACTTCCTAGTGCGGACTCGGATATGGTTTCTTGATCAGAAACCGTCATTCTCCTTGCATATCCATAACTATGAAAGAGAATATCTAGAGCCAATCAATAATCCATATCCAGGTTCGCCGTCGAAAATCGAGTGAAAAATCCTAACTCGGATCGATATAACTATCTCGAAATTTTGTGCTCGAATCTGGAACTAATCACTATGCGAATAGAATAATATACGTACATTCTACGTATTTAACTTCATTGATTATTACCCAAATCAATTTCCTTTCTATTCATCCTCGCTTTAAACTTTATTCACTTAATCACATTTGCCTTAATCCCCATTAGGATTATCACTTTAATTCTTATCTCGGTTGGGTATTTAATCAATAACAGTTTGAACTCCAACCAGTTTATATTTAAAAAATAGCTTGAAAATTTTAAAAATAGATAAGTAATTAAAAACAATTAATAGTTTGTAAAATAAGCCATAAAATAGTTAAATAATTGCAAAATAGTTGGAAAATAGTCAAATAGTTTCAGAGATTTTAGATAATTGCAAAATAGTTGTAAAATAGTAATTAATTTGTAAAATAGTTGAAAAATAATAATTAGTTTATAAAACAGTTGAAAAATTGATAAATGGTTCCAAAAATAATTGTAAAACAAATATAAATAATTTGGCTTTAAAAAGAAAGGTTGTATATATTAAATAGCTTGGAAGAATAAGTTTATATTAAAACAATTTATATTGAAAATAGTCCAGAGTCAAAACTGTTCACTTCCCTACCAATTCAATTTAAATTTCCACTTCCTTTTAAATTAACCCAATTCCAATTTGAATAACTTCAATTTCCATTGAAATTGATTTAACACCAATTCAAGTTGAATCAATCTTGATTTCTTTCCAAATTCAAATCAAATTCGATTGGATTTTAAACCTATTCAACTTTAATTACAATTCCAAGTTATTCCAATCAATTTGGACTAATATCAATTGAACTTACTTCAATTTCAAATCATTTCAAATTCTATGAATTAGTCCCAATTCCCATTTGAATTTGAACACATTAAATCTTTGATTTTTTTTAAATTAATCCAATTTAAATTTTCCATTTGAATTTTTAAACTTATCCATCTTCAATCACAATTCTAATTAAACTAAACCAAATTTAATTTGAACTGATTCAATTCAAATTTCCAAATTTAAACCGTCTCGAATTATATAAACTCGAGTTGAATTTCCAAATGTTGATTTAACCCTTTAAATTAAATTAACCCTATTTTTTTAAATCAATAATCTAAATCTTTATACAATTTAATTCTAAGTCCAATTCTCAAAATTCCATTTTAAATTATCTTTACTTACTTATTTCAAAGTTCAAATAAGAATCCAAAACAATTTTTATCTTAAAAATTCAATTTATTACCCAATTTTATCTTCCAGTTTTGAAACCAGTTTCTTAAACAAATTTAATTTACAAATTCAATTATTCAAATTTTCGGTTCAAAGTAATTCCATATCCTTAATTACAAATTAAAGTTTAATTTCCCTTTTATCTCAACAATGGATATATTACCACACTTCATTTCTCATTTATTTAAACAAATCCAATTCGCAATTTAAAGATTATTAATAACAATAGGATAATATTATCTAAATTATTTTAAAACACCCACACATTTCAAATTTACAGATCTCAAACCCATTTTGAGATCCCCCAAACTCCCAATTAAATTAACCCATTAACTTCCCATGTTAAATTCCAATTTCATATTGAAATTTCCAAATCAGGTTGTCCATTTAAACTTATTTAACTTCCTCTAAGTTAAATTCAAATTACCTAATCCGGTCAAATTTACACAATTTGAATTTTCCATTCAAATTTTATACTTCAGATTTGTAATCTTCCCACTTAACTTTAATACTTACTTCACTTTGGGTTTTACAACACATTCCAAGGAAAATTCAAAACTCAACCTTAGGGTTTATTTCATATTTATTTCCTTTACACACCAGGTTACTTTTGAATTTTAAACCACCTTTGGTTTTAAATTCAGACAAATTCTTTTAAGATTTTCAAACGACTCTTGTTTAATCAAGTTCTATCATTCAAATAATTTTAAATAACATTATTTATTATTTCTTCATTACTTTGAAACAAAATTTTCAAATTCTGGATCCAGATTTAAAACTCCACAATTCAGATCAACTCCAGTTCCAATTTATAAATCATACTTGCTTAAATATTTTACTTTTTTTAAAACATTTCAATTTGCTTACTCATTAATTATTAAACACGACTATCATTTAGGATAATAACCAAGATTGTCATATCTAAAACCATTTATTATCATCTTATTCTGAGATACTTCTCCAATTCAAGATTTCAGTTTCAGTTTGAATCCATTTCAAACTTATCTTTATTTAATTTCAGTTTGGTTGTATTATATTACTTCTTAATTTAATTCTAATAATTTAACAGGCAGTTTACTTAATATTTATTAGAATGAAATATTGCTTTTTATATCAAAATATAATCTTATATAAAATCATTTAAAATCCTTATATAAGAAAATAACAAGTACGCTCTCTCATTTATATATATATGTATACTCAACTCATTCTAGGGTACCATCGACCCTATCCTTAATGAGTAATCTTAACAGAGCCAAGGTTCTCGCTTAACTTGGCTCTGATACCAACTGTAACGACCCGAAATTTTCGATTTCGAAAATTCCAGATAGTTAGGAAAAGAAGAAAGAGATAGAAGAAGAAGATCAGAAACATCAACATGTCACATTCGCAGCGGATAAAATATAATAATAAATAATAACAGTTTACAAAAGAATACTATATCTGTCGATTACATTTAATACATGAGAGTTATACACATATACAGACACTGGATATACACAATTATCATGTCTCAGATTTACAATAATATAATACAGCGGAAATACTCTATACGTTCTTGCCATCCAGCCCGTCATCCAAGCTCCAGAACGTTCCTACCTGAAAATCTATAATACTCGGTCTGACTCGAGCATTACGTCAGAGTAACACCCGGGTCAGGCTGGAAACCAGCATGAGTAAACCCATCAAACATGGAATACAAAGCATACAACTTCTATAAAACTTGGGGTAACTCGTATCAATTACAAATTCACAATTTGTTATAGACATCACTTATTTCACGCATAAATTTTCTAAGTATCAAAATTTAGATTAAATAGTCATATTTACTTAAATCATTTCATTCCAGCCTATTGATTTCACATATCAATCTATAACAATTCGAAGTGGTTTCGGGTATTACCTAATATCCGACTCCGGTCTCTTCGAATCCAATGTCGTCTATACCCAAGTTATTCAATTAAATACAATTCAATTTTGATTATCGGATAACACTTTTACACAGCAATTCATAATTGATAGATAATCACATTATCACTGTCCATCCGACATATCATATTACAAACATTTCTTATCAGAGATATCAACCAATTTAAGGCATTCAATATAATCCAATCATTTATAAGCAAGGTTAATTAACCACACAAGTAATTTAAATCAAATAAATTACCTAACCATACTTGGTTAATATTAATTATAGGCCTTAGTTATTATTTTAATTAATGAATTAATTTATCATCCCTTCTTATCCAACTTAGGTAATTATTCTCAATTACTTAATTATCCTTTAAATTATTATATTCATTATTCTTTGATTAATTATTTACATTAATAAATGAACCCTTTAGTTACTTAAGTTAAGTAATTATCATGAATTAATTACATTAAGCAATTCAACTTTAAACAAATTAATCATCTTGAATTACCTTAGTTAACTTATCAAATTAATAAATCAATCCTTAAAATTGATTTCACAAATTTATCAACCTTTAATTAATTATCTTAATAAATTGATTTATTACTCCTTAAACTGATTCGATTAACTATTTATCATCCTTAAATAATTAATCCTTGATTTAATTCCATTAATTAAATCACTTTTGAAACATTTAAAAATTAACCTATTATATAATTATTATAAACAAACAATCTCTAACATTTTAAAACTTTGAAAGCTTGTCTTGGAATTCACTTTGCATTGCAACTTGTTTATCTCCATGTATTTTAAATCTTTGGTCATCTAACTTAAACCTGACAACACTTACTCCCCAAGTTACAAAACAATTATAACAACAACCTGAGACAAATCCATAGATACTTCGAACAACACCCGGTCTAATACACAAACAATCCCGAACCAATCTTTTAATTAATCCATTATTATTAAAAGAAATCGTTTTAAGAAAAATTAGTATTAAAAACTTGAATTTTGTTTTAACTTAAAAACTTGTTAATTTCTAACATTTACTGAGGCAAACCAGGTTTTATTTTCGAATTAAGTCCCGAGCCACCCTTTTTTTTACTTGATTAGATTTAAAACTATTACAGGTTATCACAACACGCGTACGACTCGAAAATTTGCCCGAGTAAAACCTCCTCTTCCTCGAACCCCTACCCGAGTCAATCCCATCTCCTCAAACCAAAAACTTCTGATAAGAGAGACCCACATGCACATGCACGTCTGATCGCTGGTACTCTGACCATCCAAACCACCATCGACGAGTCATCCCTGACCAACTCTTCCGATCCCCGTCCACCCAAACTAAGAACATGCTTGAAAACGAAATCGATCTCAACAACTAATTCTGGAACGAAACATCACCCCATAAACATCCCCATACCACCATCTCCGGCCTCCAGAAACGTCGACACTCCGACCATCCCTTCGCCATATGCCCACGCACCAACCCTCCTCCTGTGATCAAACTCGATGCACCCATGTCGGAGTAATTGATTCGAAATCAATGACAAGCCCAACAGGGGTGAAACCCTACAAACCTCCTCACTTCGATGTACGGCTAACAGAAAAATGTGGTTCCATTTTTATCGTGATCTCCCACCTTCGATCCTACTCTGGTCACAATCTTGAAGCTTCAGGGTCTCGCGATCACCAGCAGTCCACAAAAACCCCAAATTTCGATCAATTTCCCTTTCCACTACATCCCTTATCTAAAAATCACATTATAACCACTAAAAATCCTATTTTCCCATGACGAATTCATTCGTATAGGTGTAAACACAAATTAAACAAGTTGATGTTTTATAAAAAAAATTCCATTTACTGTATATCTTCCTTTCAGGGCCATTGCTTATTATTTTGTTTATGAAATTATTTTTAAAAGTTAATATACCCAATTATACACCTATCTCATTCAAACATCAAAATCTAATATTGTTTAAATTACGAGTACTTGAATATTTTTTTCAAGTTTGAACCTGTCCAGAGAAAGAACAGAAGCAAAAGAATTCCTACAGATCTTTTACCATATATATACAGTCATAGACATATTTATAAAATCAAATACTCTACCTTTACTCAAACATAATATAAGGGAAGTTAGATCTGAGAATAGTTTACTCACCTAAAAAAATGAACAGAGCTTTGTTTCAGAAAATAGGGAAGCTTTGAAACTGAATTTGCTTTCATTCTTTAAAACTGGAGTGCCTTGTTGTTTTTATTTTGCTTTACTCATGAAATGCCGTGAAGTTTCTAGCTTTGTTTTTTTTTCTTTTTTCATACCTGAATATGAACTGTAGAACCATCTATATAAGAGATGGTAAAGAGTATATTGTAAGCTATAAGGGGCTGAAACATTTATACAGGCTTGAATTTTCTGTGGCTTGATTTTTATTTTGACATTAATAAGATATTTTGTATGCTTGGATATGATGGTGTCTCCTCTTTTGTTTACACATCTCTTTGTATGAATTTTATATTGTATATATCTTTTGTATGTATGTATATGTGTATGGTTACGTATTTTATCTCTATTATCTCTAAAAATAAAATAAAATAAAGAAAAATTGACACTTGTTCATCCACATGATTTAAACCTTAACACTTGTTAATTTATATGTCTTAATAGCTTACACTTGTAATCTTCCATGTTAATAATATATCAAAATTTTCCTTCATTTAGTTTATATTTATGTGTGTTTTTGATATAAACTTATATCTTTCTTAAATACATTTACAAGTTATATGAAAATGGTTTAAAACTAATTTATACATTAATAAAAATCATACATATATTATTTTTCAAATCCAAATATTTTAAGATATTTATCTCCTGAATTTCAAATTCCAGTTCGAATTCTATGTACAATCATATTTTATATTAGAAGATTATCAAACTTAATATCATCCATATTTATTAGAATTTTACTTGTTAAATTTATAAATTAACAATTTAAAAATCTTAAATCCGTTAATTACTAATTTACAGATATCCAAAAATCTGGGTTATCACAATAATGAAGGTAGATGAACCATTTGGAGGTAAAATCCTTATTATGGGAGGAGATTTTCGACAAGTTTTGCCAGTTGTGCCTAAAGCTATAAGAAATGAAGCGATTAATGCATGCATCACTAAATCACTTTTATGGGGAAAATTTCAAATTTTTCATTTAAAGAAAAACATGCGAGCAGCAAATGATATAGCATATTCGAAATTTCTAATTCAAATTGGAGATGGCACCGAACCTTCAATCAATGATCAAATGATTCAACTACCAACAAATATGATCATAACATCAAAAAATGTTGTTAATCCACTGACAAAGTTGATGGATACAACTTTCCCCAACTTATCAAAAAATGCATTCGATAAATAGTACATAGTTAATAGAGCATTAATTACACCACTAAATGAATATGTCGACAAGCCCAATGAACATGTACTCAATATATTTCCTAGAAATGAAATCATTTACTATTCATATGATGTGGTAGAAGACGATGCTCACAATTTATACCAACAAGAATTTCTAAACTCAATCACTCCTGGCGGGCTACCTCCACATTGTTTAAAATTGAAGCTTGGAGAACCAATAAAGTTGTTAAGAAATTTGAATCCGAAAATTGGATTATGCAACGAAATGAGGCTTATATGTAAACAACTCAATAAGAATTGCATTGATGCTGAAATCATCACCGTACGTTATGTTGGTACTAGAGTTTTCATTCCAAGAATCCCACTAAAGCCACCTGAAAAGTTGAATTTACCATTTGTGTTAATACGGAAACAATTTCCAATTCGTTTGTGGTTTGCCTTCACTATAAATAAGGCACAAGGGAAAACGATAAAAAATACCGGTATTTTTCTACCAGAGCATGTATTCGACCATGGACAACTATATGTGGCACTTTCACGAGGAGTTTCAAGTGCTAATACCAAGGTGTTGGTAGAAAAGGGATATATTGTTGGACGAACTGGAACTTTCACTAAAAATGTTGTCTACAAAGATGTTCTACTGACTGGCTAGGAATAAAGGTACTTAATTTGATCTTCATCTACTTACATCGTCAACTTTCCAAGGTACATCCTCGCTGTATTTACCTCTTCTTTTACGCTACCTATAGGTGAAAAAATAACAACTTCGGTTCTGCTAATCCTCTTCCCCAGCAATATTCATTTGGACCAGATCAAACTACACGGACTGAATTCATGGGTGTGTTGTCTCTTCACAATATATCTAGAAATTTGAATTGAAAATGTTTACTGGTTTGTTTAACATGTGAAATTATTGAAAAGTTGGCAGTATATTGATTGACCCACATTATCCTATTTAACAAACTCTATGTTTCAAATGTTTGTTAATGGCTGAATTGGTATTAAAAATTAATATGCTATTTTAAATCTTTGAGAAATGCAATCAATGGCTGAATTGGTATTAAAAATTAATATAGTTTGATGATTTTTTTGAATATTTTATGCAAGAATCGATATTAGGATTGTATCATTTATAATATGGTTGACAATTCTCTTCACCCATTTTTTGTCAACTCAAAATAGTTTTACTCCAGTGGTCTAATATGCATGTCAAAGCCCTAATTCTTTGCTCAAATCGCCACCATGCATCTTCGTAATTGCGTCCATCTTGATCATTGCTCTGCTCAGGTGTCTTCGGCAGCTCTTTCTTCCTCGCGATTTTGCTATTTGCCACATTGACTTCGTTTCAAGCTATCGAGCTTGGAAAATTGATTTTCAAATCGATCGAGTTTACCAACTGCTTTTGGTCTTCTCTACAGGTCCGCCTTCTGTTCTCGAGTTCCTGGTACTAATAGTTTTAAAATCTGCCCTATATGATTTTATAACCTACAAGCATTTACAAAGATACATGCTTAATTTGTTGATGAATTTTGTAAGTTTGTATACAGACAGATTCACGGATTATGCAAACTAATCTTGATAAATGGAAGTATGCCACTTAGGTGGTTTCTTTTATGCACATGCATGAGTTTGAATGAGAAACATCTACCTTCTATTTAGTTTTTTTAACCATGAAAGTCTAAATGCACAAACCTCTTATGTAATTAGATTCTATTTTCTTGATAAATGCTTATGATATAAATTATTTTCATCAGTTATGGTATTCAAACTGATTCATCTCAATTGCTGAAAAAAGGTAATTTTCTCTTTTCAAGATCATTGATTAGTGGTAATTTTCATCAGTTATGGTATAGCGAGAACATCAAGATCATTGATTAGTGGTAATCTTCTCTTTCCAAAAATTTCTAGTGGAATAGTTGGCGTATATGAAACAATTGTTGAATATTTCATGCGTTCATTAGTCTGATCTTTTTATTCGAATAGACGAAGCTAAATAAATGGAAGCTTACGAAGATGCATTTTCATGTGTATGTAATATATGATCTGTAATGTAAAATATGTACGAGTATGTAAGCACTCCGAAGTTGAATAAAAAATGTCCTTTAGGTATGTGATGGACTTAGTTGCTTTAATATTGATAACTTACAGACCTATGCAACACATGTATTGACCAATACATAAACCAAAAATTTCCTTACACGTCACTGTAGGTCATCATCCCATACACAATCAGATCAAATATTACAAAAAAATTCCTAAAATCATAGCTGCTTGCACCTTCGAATGCACGGGTACAGACATTCGAGAACACACATGTCACCACCCATTTTTCCATACCAATTTAAACCGACTTTGAATCACTCTTGTCAGTTAAATCGTACGGAAAGACGGATAATGAAAGAAAGAAGATAAAAATAGAAAGAAGATAGAAGAAAAAAAGAACAAATCAGAATCTCACAGCGGAACGAATAATTTATAATATAAACAAACCTTTACATGAAACCAAAACTGTTTCCTTTATATAGCATATACAGGTTTTACATCAAAGTTACAACCATACAACTCGGATAGTTATATCAATCCTGTCCTTACAATCATAATCACACGACCAAAGGATTACATATAAACAATTACGAGAATACGTCTCTCGATCCAGTTCTTCCTTCTGAAGCTCCCACTCTTCCAGTTAATCCTGGAAATATGCTCGGTCTGACCCGAGCATATAGGAAAACACCAAAGCCTGGGTCAGTCTGGTATACCAGCGTGAGAAAACACAATCAACTTGATTATTAAATTTTAAAAATTCCTTTTGAAAACAAAAGCATCTCGTAAGACCACGCCACAAATAAACATGTCGGGTTTTTACCTTATGATAGCTAAAACATTTTTATGAAATCCTCTGATATTATAATAGGGTCTATATACAAATACTTATTAAAATAGCCGAAATTGTTACATTATCAAATTCCAGCTACTAGCCACAGAGTGGGTAATACAAACAAAACTCGTACAAGGCGCGTAGGAAGAATGGATTTCCAAATAATGACTAGGCACTGGGGTACCACCTTTCACAGTACGTAGCCTAGATCACAGTATCAAGGAGTACGCCCGCTCCCCTGCAACACAAGACCGGAACCATCGCTTACTGGACAGTTCCGAATAAGATCACCCAGCAGTTGGGATCAGCAACCGCACCACTAAGCCGAAATAAAAAGAGACATCTAGACAGGGATGGCCTTACTCTCAAATGGGGGCTACCCACAAAGCCTTGCTGCATAACCCCTGATTTTCAGTCATTCCCGGTTGATGAGGCTCGAGGCTAAGCGTTATCTTTTTAGAACATATCCCTTAGAATGCTCATCGTCCACCTGACGATGTTCTGAAAGCATTCGTCCATACAAGTCCGTTCCGGGTTCGAACGGAATCGAAGGCACTATTCCTACTACATCCATTTTTGGAATCACCCTAAGGATTAGTAGCGAGTAGTCCTTGCACTTCACTGCTCCATCTTCGACTCCAAACTCTTGTCTTCATCCCGAAAACGTATTGTTGGATCGAAGTGGTTTTCGGATTTCAAATCCGATCCCGGTCTCTTCGAAACAACGTTCGCTATTCCCCGGTAAACTCAACCCCAGTTCTTTAGGAAATACTCCGACGAAATACAAGATCAAAGTTCACCTCCTAACCGTTAATGTACGGGTCTCCTTATAATTCGTCCTAGAGAACAAATGAGTTTATATGTACGGTATAACACCTTGATCGGTAACCGTACCATATAATTCTCGAGTCTCCTCTAGATATTTCCAAAGTCAGGTTTTGTCCAATTTTGATAGTCGGTTATTTAACTATCAAAGCAATCAATCAATACAACAAAGTTATTTCCCATTGCAACCGTTAAACCTTGTCCACCTTTTAAAATCTAAGTCAATTACCATTTATTTAAGAAAACTTATTTCATTTGAAATATATATAAAACCATTTCCTTCCAAACCATACTTATAAATTACAAATATTATTTCAAGTTAAATAGATAAAATATTCTTCATAAATATTATTATAATTATTTAAACTACTTTTATTAAAGGGATTTTAATTTGAAGAAAATATACTTAAATATTAATAAAAATTGTTCTTTAAAGTATCTTAAAGAAATGAGTTAATACTTGAAACAACTTTAAAATTATAACTTAAAAAGATTTTCAAAGGTAGAAATAAATCGCTACTTTAAATATTCCAAATATTGATAAATCTTAAAAACATTTCTAAAAATAATTTTATTATATTACTTTATTTTTAAAATAAAATTAATTTCATAAGTAAATTCAAATCAAACAAGGCTTATCAGTCCAAACGGTACTTATCAATTCACATTTCATAATTCACAATCTCAGATATTCAAATCAATCCATTACCATAGATCGATTCACAATATATTCTCAATATAATTAAAAGGCACATAACAGATATATGCAATAACAACAGATTAGAGATTATCATAACTAGAACAATTATTCAACACAATCCAGTCAATGGCTTACACCCTACACAACAATTAGATTAATTATACAACGGAATGGTGTCAGTTCCCGCTGTCCCAATGCCGTCTAGTTCAACAATCTAAATAAATGCAACCAATCAATTGGGATCATTTCAACAATTTGGCCATAAAATTATTAAATGACATTTATTCCCGGTTGACAACTAGATCCTATCCAAACAAGCTTATACAAATTCACATATCAACTTCACAATGGATCATACGACGACATAACCTTCGTTGATACAAACCATTCATTTCATAACATTTTATTTATGAAATAATTATAATATAATATAACTTAAGAACTTGAGTTCACTTCAAAGTATAAGTATTTATTTCCCTTTATTATTTCAATTATATTTCACTTTTTAAATTAATCATCCTTGATTTACTATTTTCTAATTACATTAAGTAATTAACTTTTAATTAATTATACAAATTAATTATTTTAACCATTTCAGCAATTAACCTTTAATTTCTTAATTAATTACATAATTCCTTAATTAATTATAATCATTTATATTGATTACTTATTCCCTAACTAAACAACCCTTAATCCCCTCATTAATTATTATAAATTAAAATTCTTTAAGCACTTGATTAATTCAAAGCTCAATTTTAATGATCTTTTAAATCATTTTTACTTTACTCAATTATTCAAATAAACTTAAGTAAAAGAATTTTTTTATTATTTAAATTAAATCAAATACTAATCAATTTTACTTAATAACTATAATTAAGTATTAATATAACAATTTGCTTATTATTAAAAACCATTGTTTTTAATTAAATCTTAAATAATATTTAAGATTAAAGAATGTTGTTCGAAAGATTCACATATCATAATTGTTAAATGTGAAAAACCATATAAATTGAAAACTTTTTAAATACCAATGTATATAAAATAATAAACTTTATTTTAAAAAAAACAACCCTTAATCACTAACCCATAGCAACCAGGCTCGACCAACACAAGCCCGAAAATCAAGCCGATACGCTAAAAAAAACAAATCAACAACGCTACGGGCCGAATCCTAAAACAACAGGCTCGACCAACACACAAGCCAAAAAAAATCTCTGCCGATAAAAAAAAAACAAAACAATCGCGGCCAGGTGGGCCGAAGCCCAAACCAAAATCAACTGCATGAACCACTTTCCCCAAAACTTTGCTGAACCCAAACATTCACTTCCAGGAAAATACGAACCGAAAACAACCGGAGATCACCGCCTGAATCACAATTACTCGAATCACGATGACGACGCTGAAATCCATCGTCACTCACCCTCCAACTCGTCGACGAACAACCCGCGCACCGTCACATGACACCAAGAAATGCGTGCACTGATACGCGTGCACGTGTACGGCCGTAACTTCGGCCAACATGCTGTCGCGACGCCACAAAACAACTCTACAACATCGCTCGAATGCAACTAGCTACACGTTGAAGCAATCATCATTGATGATCGAAAATTCGATTTCCAGGCCGAGAATTTCAAGACGCAAAACCCACATACCACCACAAATCCATCTACTGCTTCAACATCTGACCACCGTTTCGAACCTCATCAACCATTGCCAAGAACTGACACATGCAACGACCTATGAACCGAAACCCAGAATCTCCGGTCGCCCCCTTGCTTCTCAAACCAGCCGCGACATACTCAGGGCTTCAACCCTCCCTTAAACCCTAAAAACCCCATGAACGCGCAATCAAAAGCGAAATTGCAAATTCCGCCACGGTCATCGCCTTCCCCACGTCACCCAGCACCCTCCTGTCCAAGCCGCACCACCCCACGACGAAGAAATCGCCGGAATTTATTTTTTGAACAGAAAAGGTTCAACTCCGAATTTCTCACAAACTAGGTGATTAAAAATCACGATTCACCTCTAAAAATCCTATTTTTATCAGAGTAACTAACATGCATGCTTGAATCTTTGATTCAAACATTTTGAAATTTCACAAAAATTTGATTTTTACTGCAAAACCCAACACAAACTAACTACAAAGCATTAAAATTTAAATAAAAAATTTTAACTTAAGCTATTCTAGTAAATGAACATATTTCCAGTTCACAAAATCTTCAAATTCACACTAGATCAACAGATATAAATTCTAGAAGTGAAGACAGATAAGAAAAACACTGTAAACAGAACATGCACAGAATTCTATTTTGAAAACTACAGTTTTCTCACCTTGAACATCTGGTTCTTGCTTCTTTTAAAACTTGAAATTGAATTTGAAAACTTGAAATCCTTGAACTTGCTTCCAGGAAGCTAGATTCTTTAAGAGATTGCTTCAAGATCTTCTCTTTTTAAGTTTTCCAGATTTTTGTGTTTACAGAGCACTTCTTACTTGCAGAATTTTCAGAGTGCTGCTGCTCTTTTTTTTATATGTTCTGATATTTAAAAATGTGAACTAAGATGTTCTTTAGCTTCTGATTTTATAACCTATATAGTTGTAAACTTTTCAACATAAATGTTGAACAGAAATAACCTTTAGAGGCTGAAGTAATATCTTTTAAACCAAAGAATTTTTTTGAAAAGAAACTTACATGATTATGTTGGATTCCATATTTTTAAATGCCAAGTGTAAGTTTGTTTTACTGATGGAATTTCCTACTTATTTACCCATAGTTTAAATTAAATTAATTTAGTTTATTTACTCCTCTTTGTTAATTTGCACTTACATTTACAGTAGAAAGTTTTGGAGGTTCATTACTTATTGCTTATACATGCCATACAATATTAATGCACACGCAACCATATTTAAGATTCAACAGCCCATACTTAAGGTTAAATCAAGTATAAATGTGGTTGTCACCATTACATTTTAAACAAAAATAAAAACTTTAATTAAATAAGACTTAAGGTATGAATTCTTATTTGTTTTTAAAATAAAGTGAGGAATTAATCAATTAAAATAACCCCCTCTTTGTTTAATACTTTTTAATAAATATATTGTTACTTTAAACAAAATGAAATAAAATAACAATTATATTTTCATATAATTTTATATCAAATGAAACTTTGATAAAAATAAAAATCTATTCCATAGACTAAATTTTAAAATAAATCAAGTCACTCTCCTCTTTATAATATAAAAATATATAACTTCAAACAACTAAGTTTCATTAATATTTATGTATAAATAATTTCTCTTATTTATTTATGTGATTTTTATACATATCAATTTATAACATTTCTCTCAATTAACTATTATAAATTTTTCTTTTAACTTATCATAACATATATATGTATATATAATTGTCTTATTCAAAGTGCATATATTTTTAAAGAAACTTAAAATTATTTTATTCAATATAAACAATATCAAAGTATAACACTTTCACTTCATTAAGAATTTTCGTCAAATTTTATTACATAAAAATTTATCATTCTATATATGAAAATAATGAATTCACAATAAATTTAAATTCTTATTATATTTCAACTTTAGAATAAATATATATATTTATCCTTGAAACAAATACATATATTAAATCTAAACAATATATACATATTTTACTTTGAAACAAAATATAATTTTAAGAAATTTTATTTAAATCAACTTCATAATTTAATATAGTTTTGAAAACCCCAGTTATATTGTTTTTAGAAAAAATTATATATAATCATAAATCATTGATTATTGCAAATATTGTATATTAAAATACAATATCATTGAATATTATAAATAATATTCACAACCTGAAATGTTCAAAATTCTAGGTCGTTACATACCTTCCCCCTTAAAAAGAATTTCGTCCCCGAAATTCCATAGTTAGGCTAGTAAAAATTATCCACTCACAATAAAACAGATCAATAACAACTCAAACTACAGTGGTAAATATAAAGATTTACATAGTATATCAAAATATACATTATATTAAGCACTATTCAAAACATTCCTACAAATGGTATCACCATCATCCATACATAAATACACAGATATGAACTACCCTACCAAACACTTAATCATCCGTGATGTCCATGGGTCCAAACACAAACAAAAACTTTATATACAACGAGGAGAAAACAACCCAACTCTACTACGGACTCCCACTATCGGAGTCCTCCCTCTCAGGTCCCGATAACTCCTTAACCTCTCTATCATTATCAGGAACCTGAACCACTTCCGGATTAGGTCCACCAGCAACTGGTCCCTCAACAGCTACAACTATATTCCAAATGAAAGCATCATCGACCTCAGATTTGAAATCTTCTTCTACCTCGAATTCCTTCTCGTCATTGAACTCCTCCTCTTCTTCGACCTCAAATTTTTCTTCGTCGTCGAAGTCCTCTTCTGGATCTTCCTGATGAGGCTGAGGCTGCGGCTGAGGCTGCTGCTGTGGCTGTGGCTGTGGCTGCTACTGTGGCTGAGGCTGCTCCACCGGCTCTTCAGGTGCCTCTGATTCTTCCTCATACAAAGATGGTTCATTAAGTCCTGCCCTAATCCTTCTGACTTCGTCCCAGTCACCCTCTCTTCTGGCTTAGGCCAAAGCTCCCCCACGATGAATAATATGGGTTCTCTATAATCAAAACCAAGTCTAGAAATGAGATCCTAAGGTTTAGAATTCTACAAGTTAAGAAATTCATCAAAGTTTATACTTCCAATTTATTCTACCACTATGAATTCTCATTATCCAATATTTTATAAACCATCTTTTCCAAAATAATCCAAGTATATTTTTTTTTGAAAAGTAATTATAGGTAGAAAAATATTCACACACCCATAATTGTTAATCACCCTTGATTAACTCCATTCAGTAATTAACTACCCTTAATTACTTCACCAAAATAACTTAATTACTCATTAATTAATTATTTCAAATTAATCCTTTGATTAATTTATAGAGTAATTATACTCAAATTACTTTAATCAACAAATTACTTCAATTAATTACATACAGTAATTATCCATTAATTACTTCTCTAAGTAATTTCTCTTCAATAAATTACATCAAGTAATTATCATCAAATGATTATTCTAAATTAATTAAACTGAATTAATTAACTTAATCTAATCAAATTAAACTCAATTAATTACAATAAATAATTAATTCCTTAATTACTTCCATAAGTAATTATATTTAACAATTTACACAAATGATTATCTTTAAATTAATCAATCTAATTAATAATCAAAATTAATCACATTATTCAATCATCACATAATCCCTAGTTAATGACCTTCACAATAACTATTAACAATTCTTTTTAATTGTAATTTATCTCTAATCACTGAATTAATTAAGTGTTAATTATAAATCAATTAGTCTTTAATTACTTGGTTAATTAATTTTATCTTTAAAGAGTGGAAAATTTCCCAAAAATTTACTAGTTTAAAAACTTTCAAATATCAATTTAAGAGTTTTTCCCAAATTTCTCCTGTAAATAAAATTTATTAAGTATATATTTTCCACAGATTCAAATTCTAAAGGGTTCAATTTCTAAGAGTACACTCTAGTAAAAAGGACAATCCAAAGCATATACTTAAGGTTGTTAACTAAGACCACACAGAAACCAGATGATAAATTATTATCATCACAACCTACTCAATTTAAATTCCATATATATTTAAAAATAATCATATCTTTTATATGGAAAATATATTTGGGTAAAATTCTTTCATCTACCCCTTTTAAAAACAATATTGTGTCCATTGGCCTGGTTCAAGTGTTTAGAGATTCCTATCAATAACGTTAGCTACTCGCATTGACCAGAATCCATATGCCACTTAACCAATCAATTAACACAATATAAAACCATTTTGTACAATTAATAAATACGCACTCTCGTATATATATATATACACTCAGACTCAACAGGTTGCTATAGACTCTATTCCTAATGAGCAACCCACTCGAACCTAGGTATTCACTCAATCTAGCGCTCTGACACCACAATGTCACAACCCATTTTTCCATACCAATTTAAACCGACTTTAAATCACTCTTGCCAGTTAAATCGTATGGAAAGACGGATAATGAAAGAAAGAAGATAGAAATAGAAAGAAGATAGAAGAAAAAAAGAACAAATAAGAATCTCACAGCGGAACGAATAATTTATAATATAAACAAATCTTTACATGAAACCAAAACTGTTTCCTTTATATAACATATACAGGTTTTACATCAGAGTTACAACCATACAACTCGGACAGTTATATCAATCCTGTCCTTACAATCATAATCACACGACCAAAGGATTACATATAAACAATTACGAGAATACGTCTCCCGATCCAGCTCTTCCTTCTGAAACTTCCACTCTTCCAGTTAATCCTGGAAATTTGCTCGGTCTGACCCGAGCATATAGGAAAACACCAAAGCCCGGGTCAGTTTGTTATACCAGCGTGAGAAAACACAATCAACTTGATTATTAAATTTTAAAAATTCCTTTTGAAAACAAAAGCATCAAGTAAGACCACACTACAAATAAACATGTCGGGTTTTTACCTTACGATAGCTAAAACATTTTTATGAAATCCTCTGATATTATAATAGGGTCTATATACAAATACTTATTAAAATAGCCGAAATTGTTACATTATTAAATTCCAGCTACAAGCCACAGAGTGGGTAATACAAACAAAACTCGTACAAGGCGCGTAGGAAGAATGGATTTCCAATTAATGACTAGGCACTGGGGTACCACCTGTCACAGCACGTGGCCTAGATCACAGTATCGAGGAGTACGCCCGCTCCCCTACAACACAAGACCGAAACCATCCCTTACTGGACAGTTTCGAATAAGATCACCCCGCGGTTGGGATCAGCAACCGCACCACTGAGCCGAAATAAAAAGAGACATCTAGACAGGGATGACCTTACTCTCAAGTGGGGACTACCCACGAAGCCTTGCTGCATAACCCCTGATTTTCATTCATTCCCGGTTGATGAGGCTCGAGGCTAAGCGTTACCTTTTTAGAACATATCCCTTAGAATGCTCATCGTCCACCTGACGATGTTCTGAAAGCATTCGTCCATACAAGTCCGTTCCGGGTTCGAACAGAACCGAAGGCACTATTCCTACTACATCCATTTTTGGAATCACCCTCAGGATTAGTAGCGAGTAGCCATTGCACTTCACCACTCCATCTTCGACTCCAAACTCTTGTCATCATCCCGAAAACGTATTGTTGGATCGAAGTGGTTTTCGGATTTCAAATCCGATCCCGGTCACTTCGAAACAACGTTCTCTATTCCCTGGTAAACTCAACCCCGGTTCTTTAGGAAATACTCCGACGAAATACAAGATCAGAGTTCACCTCCTAACCGTTATTGTATGGGTCTCCTCATAATTCGTCCTAGAGAACAAACGAGTTTATACGTACGGTATAGCACCTCGATCGGTAACCGTAACATATAATTCTCGAGTCTCCTCTAGATATTTCCAAAGTCAGGTTTTGTCCAATTTTGATAGTCGGTTATTTAACTATCAAAGCAATCAATCAATATAACAAAGTTATTTCCCATTACAACCGTTAAACCTTGTCCACCTTTTAAAATCTAAGTGAATTACCATTTAATTAAGAAAACTTATTTCATTTGAAATATATATAAAACTATTTCCTTCCAAATCATACTTGTAAATTTACAAATATTATTTCAAGTTAAATAGATAAAATATTCTTCATAAAGATTATTATAATTATTTAAACTACTTTTATTAAAGGGATTTTAATTTGAAGAAAATATACTTAAATATTAATAAAAATTGTTCTTTAAAGTATCCTAAAGAAATGAGTTAATACTTGAAACAACTTTAAAATTATAATTTAAAAAGATTTTCAAAGGTAGAAATAAATAGATACTTTAAATATTCCAAATATTGATAAATCTTAAAAACATTTCTAAAAATAATATTATTATATTACTTTATTTTTAAAACAAAATTAATTTCATAAGTAAATTCAAATCAAACAAGGCTTATCAGTCCAAACGGTACTTATCAATTCACATTTCATAATTCACAATCTCAGATATTCAAATCAATCCATTACCATAGATCGATTCACAATATATTCTTAATATAATTAACAGGCACATAACAGATATATGCAATAACAACACATTAGAGATTATCATTACTAGAACAATTATTCAACACAATCCAGTCAACAGCTTACACCCTACACAACAATTAGATTAATTATACAATGGAATGGTGTCAGTTCCCGCTGTCCCAATGCCGTCTAGTTCAACAATCTAAATAAATGCAACCAATCAATTGGGATCATTTCAACAATTTGGCCATAAAATTATTAAATGACATTTATTCCCGATTGACAACTAGATCCTATCCAAACAAGCTTATACAAATTCACATATCAACTTCACAATGGATCATACAACGACATAACCTTCGTCGATACAAACCATTCATTTCATAACATTTTATTTATGAAATAATTATAATATAATATAACTTAAGAACTTGAGTTCACTTAAAAGTATAAGTATTTATTTCCCTTTATTATTTCAATTATATTTCACTTTTTAAATTAATCATCCTTGATTTACTATTTTCTAATTACATTAAGTAATTAACTTTTAATTAATTATACAAATTAATTATTTTAACCATTTCAGCAATTAACCTTTAATTTCTTAATTAATTACATAATTCCTTAATTAATTATAATCATTTATATTGATTACTTATTCCCTAACTAAATAACCCTTAATCCCCTCATTAATTATTATAAATTAAAAATCTTCAAGCACTTGATTAATTCAAAGCTCAATTTTAATGATCTTCTAAATCATTTTTACTTTACTCAATTATTCAAATAAACTTAAGTAAAAGAATTTTTTTATTATTTAAATTAAATCAAATACTAATATCAATTTTACTTAATAACTATAATTAAGTATTAATATAACAATTTGCTTATTATTAAAAACCATTGTTTTTAATTAAATCTTAAATAATATTTAATATTAAAGAATGTTATTCAAAAGATTCACATATCATAATTGTTAAATGTGAAAAACTATATAAATTGAAAACTTTTTAAATACCAATTTACATAAAATAATAAACTTTATTTTAAACAAAACAACCCTTAATCACTAGCCCATAGCAACAAGGCTCGACCAACATAAGCCCGAAAATCAAGCCGATGCCCTAAAAAAACAAATCAACAACGCGACGGGCCGAAGCCCAAAACAACAGGCTCGACCAACACACAAGCCAAAAAAAAAACTCTGCCGATAAAAAACAAACAAAACAATCGCGGCCAGGTTGGCCGAAGCCCAAACCAAAATCAACTGCACGAACCACTTTCCCCCAATCTCATCTTCCCTAAAATTTTGCTGAACCCAAACATTCACTTCCAGGAAAATATGAACCGAAAACAAACGGAGATCACCGCCTGAATCACAATTACTTGAATCACGATGACGACGCCGAAATCCATCGTCACTCACCCTCCAACTCGTCGACGAACGACCCACGCACCGTCAGGTGCCACCAAGAAACGCGTGCACTGATACACGTGCACGTGTACGGCCGTAACTTCGGCCAACATGCTGTCGCAACGCCACAAAACAACTCTACAACATCGCTCGAATGCAACTAGCTACACGTCGAAGCAATCATCATTGATGATCGAAAATTCGAATTCCAGGCTGAGAATTTCAAGACGCAAAACCCACACACCACCACAAATCCATCTACTGCTTCAACATCTAACCACCGTTTCGAACCTCATCCACCATTGTCAAGAACTGACACATGTAGCGACCTATGAACCGAAACCCAGAATCTCCGGTCGCCCCCTTGCTTCTCAAACCCTCCGCGACATACTCAGGGCTTCAACCCTCCCTTAAACCCTAAAACCCCCACGCACGCGCAATCAAAAGCGAAATCGCAAATTCCGTCACGGTCATCGCCTTCCCTACGTCACCCAGCACCCTCCTGTCCAGGCCGCACCACCCCTCGATGAAGAAATCGTCGGAATTTAATTTTTGAACAGAAAAGGTTCAACTTCGAATTTCTCACAAACTAGGTGATTAAAAATCACGATTCAACCTCTAAAAATCCTATTTTTATCAGAGAAACTAATATGCATGCTTGAATCTTTGATTCAAACATTTTGAAATTTCACAAAAATTTGATTTTTACTGCAAAACCCAACCCAAACTAACTACACAACATAAAAATTTAAATAACAAATTACAACTTAAGCTATTCTAGTAAATGAACATATTTCCAGTTCGCAAAATCTTTAAATTCACACTAGATCAACAGATATAAATTCTAGAAGTGAAGACAGATAAGAAAAACACTGTAAACAGAACATGCACAGAATTCTATTTTGAAAACTACAGTTTTCTCACCTTGAACATCTGGTTCTTGCTTCTTTTAAAACTTGAAATTGAATTTGAAAACTTGAAATCCTTGAACTTGCTTCCAGGAAGCTAGATTCTTTAAGAGATTGCTTCAAGATCTTCTCTTTTTAAGTTTTCTAGATTTTTGTGTTTACAGAGCACTTCTTACTTGCAGAATTTTCAGAGTGCTGCTGCTCTTTTTTTTTTACATATGTTCTGATATTTAAAAATGTGAAATGAGATGTTCTTTAGCTTCTGATTTTATAACCTATATAGTTGTAAACTTTTCAACATAAATGTTGAACAGAAATAACCTTTAGAGGCTGAAGTAATATCTTTTTTAAACCAAAGATTTTTTTTTGAAAAGAAACTAACATGATTATGTTGGATTCCATATTTTTAAATGCCAAGTGTAAGTTTATTTTGCTGATGGAATTTCCTACTTATTTACCCATAGTTTAAATTAGATTAATTTTGTTTATTTGCTCCTCTTTGTTAATTTGCACTTACATTTACAGTAGGAAGTTTTGGAGGTTCATTAGTTATTGCTTATACATGCCATACAATATTAATGCACATGCAACCATATTTAAGATTCAACAGCCCATACTTAAGGTTAAATCAAGTATAAATGTGGTTGTCACCATTACATTTTAAACAAAAATAAAAACTTTAATTAAATAAGACTTAAGGTATGAATTCTTATTTGTTTTTAAAATAAAAAATGAGGACTTAATCAATTAAAATAACCCCCTCTTTGATTAATACTTTTTAATAAATATATTATTACTTTAAACAAAATGAAATAAAATAACAATTATATTTTCTTATAATTTTATATCAAATGAAACTTTGATAAAAATAAAAATCTATACCATAGATTAAATTTTAAAATAAATCAAGTCACTCTCCTCTTTATAATATAAAAATATATAACTTCAAACAACTAAGTTTCATTAATATTTATGTATAAATAATTTCTCTTATTTATTTATGTGACTTTTATACATATCAATTTATAACAATTCTCTCAATTAACTATTATAAAATTTTCTTTTAACTTATCATAACATATATATATATATATATAATTGTCTTATTCAAAGTACATATATTTTTAAAGAAACTTAAAATTATTTTATTCAATGTAAAAAATATCAAAGTATAACACTTTCACTTCATTAAGAATTTTCATCAAATTTTATTACTTAAAAATTTATCATTCTATATATGAAAATAATGAATTCGCAATAATTTTAAATTCTTATTATATTTCAACTTTAGAATAAATATATATATTTATCCTTGAAACAAATACATATATTAAATCTTAACAATATATACATATTTTACTTTGAAACAAAATATAATTTTAAGAAATTTTATTTAAATAAACTTCATAATTTAATATAGTTTTGAAAACCCCAGTTATATTGTTTTTAGAAAAATTATATATAATGATAAATCATTGATTAATGCAAATATTGTATATTAAAATACAATATCATTGAATATTATAAATAATATTCACAACTCGGAATGTCCAAAATTCCGGGTCGTTACAACACTGGCAGTGCCTTGACCACTTCAAATAAAAACCACTTACAAATCACTGAAATTTGACAAAATTAATACACTAGATGACTAAAATAATGCAATTAAATACAACCATCGGCCCATGTGCGAAGCATGGGCCATATCCTTTTTAAACATTATTTCATATCATACTACAATGGTTACCTTTTTAAACATTTTACTTTTGTCCTAAGATGGCATATATATGGTTACCTTTTTAAACATAATATTAGCTAAGAAAAAAGATGAGACATAATGAATGAAAAAGAACAATCGTTATTAGATCATTATTCAGATAATCTAATTTATTTTTACTCTTCTCCTTCATAAAAGTTGATTTTAACTACTATAACTTTTTAGAAATAGTTTTATATGAATTTCTTTATAATACTGCACATTTAATAGTAAAATTGAATTATACATAAGTATAATATATAAACTATTATACAGCTAACTATTTATATGGTCGAAGAACAAAATTTAAAGCTTGAAACTCAATCTTTTACTTGGAATATAATCAACTATTAGCAACAACATTCAAGCTACCTTGAATTTGTACTAGAAAATAGGAGAAAATTATTAGTACCTTGGCAAGCCTTCCTTAGAGTATGAGCATCTTCAGCAGGAGTAGGAACATGTTGAGAAACATTAAGAGTAGCCATTATTTGAACGCAAATTAAAGTTTATTCATTTATGAATTAATTGTGCAATAACCTTCTTAATAACATCAATTTATAGACAAAACAGTATTATCATTAACTTATGAAACGACAACTTAGTAAGTTACATGTTCTTCAGTTATCACAAAGCAAGAAAAACACATTTATATGTGACTTTGCATGTCTTGGTTGTTGTTGCTTTCTTACTTTGTTTTACATGCTCTATCTACTTCTAATATTTCTTATGTTTATAATGTTTAATGACAATTACTAATGGAAAAATGGTACACAGTGACTTTATTTCCGCATTTGCATCTTTTACCGAAGTATAAAATAGATTTGTTTTTGCTTATAGTGAAGGTTGCATATTGCCACTGAATTTAGATTTAGCGGTTAACAAGGCTGAATAAGGTTCCTCAACTGCTGCAAATGTTGATCCTGTATAGATAACTGTAGATTTTTAAGATAAATCTAAGTTGATATTAATTTTAATGTAAAACCAGATTTAACGACTCATAACATTTCTGAAGAGATAACTGTCCTTGCATCCGATAGTAATTGTATTCTTTATTTTACATTAACATTTCTGAAGAAATAACTATCCCTGCATCAGATAGTAATTGTATTCTTTATTTTACATTCACATTTCCGAAGGCAATTTTTATTACACAACAGGTTAAGGTGATGTTGATGGTTCCCAATTTGGTTTGGGCTTTGATGAAACCTAGCACAGTTTTATTGTTATGTTTCTATCTATTTTGACGAATGGTTTTACCTGATGAACACTGTAAATTAGTTTTACAAAACTTTAGCAGCTATAGTTTTAACTATTGGAAACTTATTTAACTAAGAAAATTATTCCACAGAATATATGTGCATTTTACCAGTTAAAACTTTCAGCTCATAACATATATAGTCATTGGTTGTTTGATTTGATACCCATAACATATAGAAAAATGAAGCGTGGGATCTATAAAAATAAAAATAAAAACTTTAACCATGTGATGGTTAAGAAAGCTTTTATTGTTGCATTTTCTGGGTTGTAATAATTTTTGCATGTGGTAAATAGAATTGACTGATATTTGGAATAAGGTGAAAAGTGGATTAAGCATAATACAAACCATCATTGATAAACTTGGGTATTTGTAGAAACAAATCATAGAATTTATGAAACTTGATAAGATCTGCATTAGTTTTAGTTGCTTTGTTTTTCATTATTTAAGTTAGTCAATGTGTATTCCTACAGCTCGAATCCAAGACCTCTGGCTACTCATACAATGTGTTCTTTATGTTAGCACAAATTTATATAACCTGTTTGGCTATTTTTTTTATTTGATTTAAGAATTATCTGCAACTTTTCCACCTAATTAAACCTTTGCATTAATTTTTAGAAAGTTAAACAAGAACTAGAAAGAAAGACGGTTAATTCATGTTGTGGAAATGATTGTGCGGATTTTCTCAGGTTAGAAATAGATGATGAATTTTATTCATCCCTCCTTGAAGTTGCTAAATTGTCACGCCCCATTTGATCGATTTCACAAGATGACGAGGTTAGTAAATGCGATTAGAAATTTATTTAGACAATGGAGGTGGCCATCCATAAACCTGATAATTTTAATTGTATAAAATGCCGATCTTTGCCAATAAGTTTCCAAAGCCAGGCTCTGATAGTTGTAGAAGTAATTTAAATTTATAACAACAGATGAGTTGTATGATATGTCCTGTTGTCAAAAATGCTGCTTAGTTGCTATATTTTTAGATATTGAATCTCTTATGTTAGTCTATGATCATGAAACATTTCTGACAAATTTCTCACTTTGAAAGGGCCTCTACCGCCGTTTACATTTCCTAACTCACAGAAATAAAATCCACATGGCACCTAAAGGGAGCTCTGGCGGATCCAAACCCGCTTCGAAAGGGCCAAAGAAGAAGGCTGCCACCATCGTCATTGACTGCGTGAAACCAGTCGAAGATAAGATCATGGACATCGCATCCCTGGAGAAATTTCGTCAGGAAAGAATTAAAGTAGCCGGTGGCAAAGCTGGAGCTTTTGGTGATTCTATCACCATTACCAGAGATAGGAGTAAAGTTTCAGTCACTTCTGATGGCCCTTTCTCTAAAAGGTATAAATAACTATGTTTTATGTTTACCTGCAGTTGAAATGCAAATGCGCAGTTAAATTTTAGCGTCCAACACATAATTTAGCAAAATTTTGTATGTAATCAGTTAGTTCTATTAATTGAGATTCCACGATCATAGAAAGTTTCAGCTCATGATGTATATTTTATGTATAGTAATTGAGAACTTTTCGTCATTGGCTTTAGTAAGAGTTTCATGATTTAAGTACTTCCACTATACAGTTTGTGGTCAAGTGATATTCCAAATGAATAGATTATAGTTTGTTTATAACTCAATTGGATTTAGATTGAATGTTCATTGTATAGTTTATGGCTCCATTAAATTTTAGAATGTGCATGCATGAAGCATAATTTGTGCAATGTATGTTTGAGTGGTGTCTGCTATGTGAATGTTTTTTTTCCATTCCATGATATGTATTTTGTTGTGGAGTTAGGTATTCAACCTCAAAATGCCTATCTTAGATGGAACTCTATTTGGTTACTTTGATATGGATATAAATGGTTGATTGCTGAAATATTTGTGAAATAAATACAATCTGTTTGGTGTTCAGTTTGTAAAGATCTCATTTCACACGATTGTTATTCATTTGTGATTTTAAATATTGATAAAAAACGTTTCAATATAGTATGACCTGTCCAATAAAAATCAAATAACTAATATATCAAGCAAAAAATATACCCTACACAACAAAAACCTATATAACAACAACAAAAATTAAGCCATTATTTTCAAACAAGTTGGGGTCGGCTAGAAATGGAACCCAAAACTAAATGACAAAGTTGATTATTGTCGGGGTCATTATTGTAACTTTCTTAATTTATTATTAAAATCATTTCGTTATTAGAGAGTATTACTATCTTCCATTTTTTTAAAACTCGCACATTTGTTGCTTCATCCGGTTCGACTAAGACAAAAGCAGCTCCTGCGATAAATTTCCTTACATTTTGGAACAACCACGTAGATTATCGTAGATAAATGCTATAACCGTGTGAATCACGTCATAGCCCAAATTTTCATATGTTCAAATTTGTATCCAATTTTTGGAGTATAATATCCTAGGCCAGCCCCAATTGGAGATCTAAGATGCATAAAAAAAATGCATGTATTCTATACAAACTCTTCTCTTATATGACATGAGGTTTTATATGCATTTGGATTTTCTATGACATGATCTCTTATATGACATGAGATTTTCTTATATTCATATTTTTATATGGAATATTTCTGATGACTTATACTACATCTATTTATATAAATTATCATTATGGTTTACCATATTCGCATATAAGCATTGACTTACTGGCCTAACTCTCAATTTGTTCATGTGTGATCATTATTTATAGGATTGACTTGAAGCATGGAGATGGATAGTAGCATTCTTATTTATGGAGAAATCATAATCTATCGATCATTTACAAACTTTGTAAAGTCATTCCATAAATTAATATTGATATATTATGAACTAAATCTAGATGGCTACATTGGTGAAACATCTATATCTAAGATTAAGATTTAAGAAAAGATGGTTGAGTAGGGAATTGTTAATGCTAGGGGTAAAAGTGTAAAATTATGAGTAATAAAAAGATAATTATTTGTTTTATACACAACATAAACGAATGCATGTGTAAATTCAAACTAAAGTTTACATTAGAATAAATCTATCAATCTATTTTGGTACAAAAATTGATGTACAACACTAAAACAAGTTGATTTTCATTTGTATAGTAAGACGAAGAGAAAATATGAAACTTTATAAAATACATCCACTGAAGAAATACACTAAAAATCACCTAATTATTAATTTATGGTTATCTAAGTAAAATTCTCAGCATTCTTAGAGGAAGAGGTGAATGACATGGATTGAGCTTGAATGTCGATCTACCCAGAAAAGAATAAAACAAGGAAAGCAAGTGAAGTATCAACCGTAACAATGAACAATGAGGCAACAAATAGAATGTAATCAATATATGGATGAATAATAGTAAATGTGGTAATCACCAAGTTGATTGTAACAAAAAGAGGAAAGTGGCATACTTATTAAAAACATAGTGTAGATGTAATAGATTGAAGTCAAAAAATACAGGTGGCTGGATGCATGTAAGCCCTCATGGGTTTGGTGACGTACCACTTTCCTGCAAATTCCCAAACTGTAGAAAGATCATATTTAGTGGAAGGAAAGGATGAAAATTGAATTTAAGAATGCAAATGTTGTAGCAATGATACAAAAATGGTATCTGGGTTGATCTAGAGCTGTATCACCAAGCATTGTGCAAAGTTTGGCTAAAAACTAGGACTAATGTTATCTGAGGCCTAACAATTTAATTTGATTATCAACTATCTAAATCATTTATGAATTCTGTTACATTTTCTATACTGGGTGATATAAGGTAAATTGATTATATCATATGTTATATATTTTTATAGAGTTGAGGTTACTCTTTATCTACCATTATCTTGTGTTAAATACTTTTTGATCAACATGATTCTGAGTAAAAATTTGTAGGATAGTAGTAAAAATATATCGATGTAGGTATCGCTTGATGTACGTTTGATTAAGCATTAATGACGTGAACGCTCACACAGTAAACATGACAAGCTTTGAAGATATTTTGTCTTACCTAATTTTGCAAGAAGGTAGCCAACATTGCGATTCTAAAGAAAACCGTACCCACGTATGAAATTTACATTGAATAATTTATAGAAATAGGTGTGTGTGCGCGCATGTATGCAAAGTAAAGGTAATTGGCATCTAAATTGTGATTATATTGTTATGAACCGGTTTGGTCGGTTAATTCGATTCTAATCGAATATTATTCACCCCGATATACACGTTGTGATTAAATGCAGGTCCACTTGGACATGCATATATACTCGTATTCATGAAATGATCTACGTTACCATTTAAATCTTCAATTTTCCCATATCTTACCAACATATATATATTTATGCTTTTACTGTATATATTCGTATATATACATATATATTATTAAATTTAAAATAAATAAACTATATATATCTACCTTATTGTAATTTATTTTTATTTTATTATTTTTATTTTTTTGGTTAAAAAGAACAACATATAATTCCCTAAAAAATTTCTTAACAGAATTAGCAAATCAAATACTCAAATACCTCAATGCATATGAAACCCTAGCCCACGGCCTACGACCGCTGCTCACGTCCTCCTCAAACCGCCACTTCCACCTGACATTTCGCTTGCCTTCGCCAAAACCCATTCGACTTTGCCTCCTACTTCCCTTGGTCGCGACCGAATCCCAAGAAAATCAAGTCATGACGCATTAAATCGAAGTTGCTTGAAGCCCTAAACTGCGAACAACCATCTCCCACCCTATTTCCTAGTGCAGACGCGGGCGCTTCCCTCCTTATAGCAGAAGTTGCGACTTCGAATAGGAAGAGGGGCTCGAGCACTTCGACCTGAAGAAAGAGGAGGCCTATGATTTAGCTTGGCCATTATTTGATTTATTTTTGGGGATTTTAGATTTAAAGAGGAGTTCGTTCGAACCGGATTAAGAAATGGAGATACGCTTGAGATTTACTTTATTTTTTATTTTTTTATGGCTTAGATTTTTACAAAGAGGAAGGGGGATGCGTGTTATACTTGTGAACACATGCTTTAAAATTTTCTACACGTGTCAGTGCTTGCTATAGTGTTTTCAAGGCAGTTATATTATTTATATTTGAATTTAAATTCAAATTTAAATCCTCTAGAATTAGAAGGTTAATTTTTTAACATCCTATCGAGGTGTCCCGTTAGGCGTTCATAAGGTTATACCCCTATTCCGAACGCAATGGAAAAGGTTTTGAGTCCCAATTCGATCGTATGGAGAAGATAGCTTTTTGGACCCAGTTATTATATTAAATTTTCGATATAAATTCAACGTGTTTATCTACTGTACGATCCTACGACAACTCCAAATACTACGAAAATTGAAATCTGATAATAATATACTACTACGGATCTAATGGAATGGGTTTCGTCAAAATCCGAGACTGTGCCTCGGAAGGCTATTTTTAAATATCGATTTAAACAATATATTTTTAAAACTGAACAAGACACTTTCAAATTTATATTTAAAACTCCTATTATCTCCAGTATTGTAAATATAAATTTTCCAAGCCTTTGAAATATTTTTAACCAACTTAAAAATCAAGATTCAATATTTTACCCAATTTTCACTTATTAAATTCAAATTTTTAATTACCCAAACAAGTAGTGATATTTGAAATTCAAGTTAAACTAACTTTCAAATATTTAAAATCATTTAAATATTTCTATTTCAAATATCCAAAAATTCTGGATCATCACATTCCTCCCCTTTAAAAGAATTTCATCCCCAAAATTAATAGTTAAGAAGAATGATCCATAACCCGTTAACTATTTCCCAATCCGAATTGTTTTTAACAACCGTGCAAAACCAAACAGTTTTAACAACACCAAAAACAATCCTTTTTACCAAAGTTACTATAATTCTTACTAACTTCCGAAACTCATCCATAACTTCCAAACAATATTATTTACTCAATAATTCAAATTTAAATTTAAAACCAAATTTTAAACTATCAAAATTTCTCAAAAATTTTCTAACTCCCTAAATTTTCAAAAAATTTCGCCAGCGTCTCCTTTGCGCGGCTAGATCGGTACAACTACAAATTGCCTCTACGGGCCTCCAAATTTCAAAATAAAGCAATATGCCAAGTGGCAAGATCAGAAAATCATCAAATTTCATATAGAATTTTAAATACATACGTTTTTATCGGGCCATTAAATTTTATCTTTTGAAATCAAAAATCCCAATTTCCTTTTGCATTTAAAACTCCTGTATCCTACTTAGCAATAATGTCCAATTACAACATTCAAAATCATTTTTACATTTATTTACAAAAGTTACAATATCTATTTTATTCGAGACCTTACGATGCACATATATCATCCGTACGTAATAACAAATTCGATCGCTCACTCGATCACATAATTTCACTTCTGAACTAATATCGTCCACCCGACTTCCTAATGGGGACTCAGATCTGGTTTCTTGATCAGAAACCATCATTCTCCTTACATAGTCCTAAACTATGATAGATAATTTCAGAATCAATCAAAAATCCATATCCAGGGTTCGCCGTCGAAAATCGAGTGAAAAATCCCAACTCGGATCGATATAACTACCTCGAAATTCTATGCTCGAATCTAGATCAAATCGTTATGCGAGTAAAATAATACACGTACATCATACGTATTTATCTCAATTGATTATTAGCTACATCAATTCCCTTTTCTTTAATTCACATTTATTTTGATTTCTATCCACTTATCATTTCACATAACTTATTATACCTTCATTCATTTCTAACTTAGTATCTCCAATACCAAATTTTACTTAAAAATTTCACCATCCATTTCTTAAGCCCAATATAAATATTCTATATACTTCTTATATTTATTTTAAATTAACCACTTTGGTTTATATCTACTTATATTTAAATTGGATCTCCAATTCCATATGAATTCAATTTACCTTCATTTTCAAATATTGAATTCTATTCGTCTTATCTCAACCCATATTTATTTAATCCATTCCTTAAACTAATCCCACTTACCAATTTATTCATATCTCAAACACTTCTATTCCCAAACTTTTACTATTTTTAGTCCACTTTGAATCAATTCTTTCAACTTCACTTTACTTACCCCAATTCAAACTTAATTCCAATATCCAGTTTCAATTTTCATTTACTTACAAATGTAAATTCATTTGTTCATTCACAAATTTATTTAAGTAACCATTTCACTTATTCCACTTAGATTTTTTTCTTTATATTCACTTTTACTTAATTAGATGTAATTACACTCCGATTCAATCCAAATTTTAAGCTTCGACATGTTTTTCAACTTATTTACATTCTAAACGCATTTTGTAAGTCCCCAAACTCATTTATATTCCAAACACATTTTAAATAAGATTCCAGAGTCTTTTAAACAATTATTCAACATTTCAAAATCATTTTTGAAATTAATTATATACGTAATTCATTTGTATATCGAATTATCCTTTGAATTTTAAAACCAAACCTGGTTTTGCAAACAACTCCAATATAAAACATTTTGGCAGCAATTCCTCTCTTGGAAACTCGAAAATGAACACCGATGATGTCGCGATCATAATCAGAATTATTTTCCAGCGATCGAAAAGAGTTTAGCGCTTTTATCCCTTTAAAATCATTTCAAATATTTTTAATCACAAATCTCACCAGATTTCATATCCAATCAAAAATATTTTTGAAATAATATCACTATTATTTCTCCAATCTTTTGAAACCATTTCCAAACCCAACGGAATTTAAACCTTTCCTAAAATTTCGAAATTTCAAATCCTTCCGATATATATTCAATCATTACTCTAGAATTTTATCTCATTTCAATTATAAATCATATTTATAATTCACATTTACAAATCCCCTTTTGTCATATGAATTTATTCCTTAACCTTTGGTCATAATTTTAATCCCTAGTTCAATTTCCACACAAAAATGATAATAATTTAATATTATCACTTCCTAACAACCAAGCAACCTTATATAACTATAATAATTTACAAAAATCATTTCTTTTATATACAAAAATAATTTGGGCAAAATTATTTCATTTACCCTATTTAAAACAATACTGTGTCGGTTTATCTTGTTCAAGAGTTTAGAAACCCCTATCGATACGGTTGTACTTCCTGTACCGATGCGAATTCATAAGCACTCAACCGATAAGTCAACACAATATAAAAACAGTTTTTATATTCACTAGCAAATACACGCTCATATCTATTAATACTCTCAAATCCATTCTAGAGTACTTACGGACTTTGTTTTTAATGAGTAATCCCCACCAGAGCCATGGTTCTCGCTTAACCTTCAGCTCTGATACCAAATGTAACGACTCAATTTTTCGACGCCCGAAAATCGACATCAATACGTCCACTGTATCAAATGCCAAACAATCGAATGCCAGAAAAATGAACCATTAGGGTTAAAGAAGAAGAGGGTAGAAGAAGAAATAGAAACAACATCAGAATCTTACAAACGAAGCGGAATAATATATAATAGATAAATGACTGATCTTTAAACCAAAAAGAATTATATCAGTTTTATACATTACACCATCATTGTACATCACAAATCAACAATACAATTCAGGGCAGTTATAATAACTTGTCCTCCCAAAACTGAATGTACAGTTTGCACTGCACAGCGGAATATGCATCAAGTACGTATGATACGTCTCGCCATCCAGCTCGTCTTCTGAGCTCCACAACATCATATCTTGTATTTATAATAGTCGGTCTGACCCGAGCATTATAGCAAAATAACACCTGAGTCAGTCTGGAAAACCAGCATGAGAAATCACACTCAATTGGATTATTAAAGTTTTCAAAATCCTTTTGAAATCAAAGGTATCTCGTAAGACCACGCCACAAACAAACATGTTGGGTTTTTACCTTATGATAATCAAAACATTTCTTATCAAAATCCTATGATATTATAATAGTGTCTTAGTACAAATACTTATTCAAATAGCCAAAATTATTACCATTATTAAATTTCAGCTATACTAGGTTCTACAACCAAAACCATAAAGGGCACATAGGGAGAATGGATTTCCATCAATGACAGGGCTACTGGGGCACTGCCCGTCATAGTACGTGGTCTAGATCACCGTACTGAGGATCCATCCTGATCTCCTGCTACACAAGACTGGAGCTACGCCTTACTGGATAGTCAAAATAAGATCACCCCGCGGTTGAGATCAGCAACCGTCCACACAGCCGAATAAAGGGACATTTAGACAGGGATGATCTTACTCTTATTTGTTGCTAGCCACTTAGCCTTACGTGCACCTCCCCTGTTTTAGCCATTCCTGGTTGATGAGGCTCGAGGCTATGTGTTACTTTTTTAGCACACATTTACTTAGAATGCTCATCGTCCTCCTGACGATGTTCTGATAGCATTCATCCATACAAGTCCATTCCGGATCCGAACGGAACATAAGGCACTACTCCTACTACATCCATTTTGGAATCACCCTCAGGATTAGTAGCGATTAGCCCTTGCACTTCACTGCTCCATCTTCGACTCCAAGCTCTTGTCTTCCTCACGAAAATGTTCAAACAAGATCGAAGTGGTTTTCGAAAAATTAATCTCAATCCCGGTCTCTTCGAAATGATCAGCTCACTGGCCAATATTGATAGTCAGTTATTTAACTATCAAATAAAATCCACAAACAATCATTAGATATAAATCTTTTTTCAAATTATTTATTTCAAAATATCTTCGAAAACTATTTTTCTACACTTCAACTCTTTGAAAATAGTTTTCAAATCACTTTTCTGTCGCGGAATGGATTTTCGTATATTGTTTATTTCCACTGAAATACACCAAGTCTTAATACTTAGATTTTAAAATAATTTGAATCACTTAATCCAAAATATATACTTTAAAACATTTAATATAAAAACTACTTAAAACACTTTATTCAAATACTAGTTATGAAACTTTATAATAACTTCTTATGTAAAACTTAAACCAAACAAATTTTTAAAATAAAAGTTATTCTATAAGGTATAAATATTAAATAATTATCTTTAATACTAGTTAAAACTTTTATAATAATTTACTTATATAATTAACTTAATATTTACTCTTAAAAATTTAAAAACTACTAAATAATAATTTCTTCTAAAACAATCTTTTTAAAACCATTTTAAACTTCTAACTCATACTTGAAAATCTTCTTTGAAAACATTCTTGGCTTTTCAGGAAAATACACTTGCCATTCCACACCTTTAAAAATAAACCACTATTTATTTTTAAACAAATCACCCTTTCCTTATAAATTCCCAGTCTGAATTTATACTTCCAAATTACCCTCTGATAAATATTTCACTTTATTTACAAACCATGTTTATAAATTTCACAATAGCATTCTCCTTTATTTACAGTTTCAACACTTAGTCGGTTTTCAAATCGATTTCCAAAACCAACTCCATTTTAAAATAAATTCCTTTACTTATCTAAATTTATTTCAACACTAATTTATCCCATATTCACACCTCATTTATGATTTAAATTATTATTTAAATCAGAAATACCAATTTCATACTTTATTTTAAAATTCTCCTTTTATTTTCCCAAACTCATTTAAATATTGAATTTAAAAAAAATTCTTCGTACTTTACAAAACAATATTGCTTAGGTCCTTATTTTAAATAAAAATACTTTTTTCCCATTTATTCAAAATCCCTATTTTTCCCATCCTTGAATTTATTATATAGGATTTAAAATCAAACCTTTATCCCTTTTTCCAAATTCATTCCTTTGAATTATTTGGATTCACTAAAATTATTTTACCTAGAAATTTCTCTTTTAGTTCCCTTTAAAAATCCAAAATATATATATATATATATATATATTTCATTTTTCTCAAATACCAATATATATATATATATATTCAACCAAGCCATAGCATTCAAAAATTTCAATTCTCCATATATAATCAATATAGTCCATCAGGGGTTATCACATAAATCACATTACTGAATATAATATAAATTCAATATTTTGAGGAATCCAGTTGGATCCCTCGAACCTGTTTTCTTGCATTCACAGATGTTAACTGTAACCCTTTGAATCGATAATAAACCAGACATGTCCAACTCAAATTGTACGAATAAGCGGACCATTAAGGGTAGAAGGAAAAAATAAAGACAGAACAGAATCCCACACGAATGGAATAACATATATTATTTCAATAATAATCTTTACAATGGAAAATTTTAAATACAATATCAGAGTCTAACCTAGATTCAGCTTGGATAGTTATAACACCTGCCCTTACAAATGCTGACAAACAACAAAACAAATGCATTAAAGGAAGCGGATAATAGAATACGTCCATACGATGATGAAGATCTCCAGCTCTCCTCTGGAAACTCCAACCGTCTTCAACTCAACCTGAAACTACTCGAATCTGACACGAGTATTGAAAATACCTGGATCAGGCTTGGTAAACCAGCATGAGATACTTGAAATTTAAAATGGCATTGTCATCAAAATCTTGAAAAGAAGGGTATCTCATAAGACCACGCCCACACATAAACACGGACGGGTTTTTACCTTATTATAACGAAAACACTTTTTTATCAAAACCTTTGATATTATTTCTAATGACATCTCTTTGAAAACATTTGCAAATAAACTTATTCAAATAAGGTATCAATATCTAGACTAAGTCTAAGGTAATATATTTGGACTGGGTCAACGGAATATACAGAACGGAATATATGATACCAGAAAGGGGGTAGCTGAAATGTTTTCAAGTCATTGCAGCTATTTTGGGAATACAATCAAAACCGTAAATCTCGTATTGGAATTGGATTTCCAACATGATAGGGAACTAGTGAATTTTTCTCTGATCCACACATAACAAACATAGTTCCTACGGTGCCTTAATCGCTTTTCTCAAACTGGTCATTTGGAACTATACTTGCTATACTACCACTGATAACCGGTAGTTCCATGCTTTTCTCAAGCTAACCACTTTATCAAAATGGGGCAATAAATGCCTTGAGGGACGTACCCCCCAAAGGGTCAAACGTATTTAACACCACCATACACACTCACTTATTCCAAATTTGCATCTGTTAGACCATATAGTATCCCGTCATAACGGGGGTGTGAGGCTCGCGAAGCTATGATCAATTTCTTCAAAGCCACGCTTTTCGTACAAAACCACGCTTTGATCGTAACAAGTTCCACTTTGAATGCCACATTGTCATCCCACGTCACATGACTGATTTCTAAAAAGTATAACTTCCTGAGCTCATATGTCTCGAGAAAGGGTGTTAAGCTAAAAGAAGTTGCCTTCTCCACCACCAACTGATATACATTCATAGAAACCACTCAAATGTGATTTAGAGCACAATGTCAGACAAACATCCATATAAGTTCGTTCTGGGACTGAACGAAACCGAAGGCACTCTCCAACTATCACTAGTAGCGAGTAGTCCTTGCAATCAAAAAAATCCCCACAACGAGAAGACCACTGCTATGAATAACTCTATAATAGGAGCGATCCAGAGCATATTCAACAAGCAGTCCTCACGCTATGAAGATCCACGGTCTTCAATAATCATCGTCTTCAACATGTCTTCACTTTAGAACGTATACATTGGTTCGAGTGGTTTTCGGATAGGAATTTCCCAAATCCGACTGCGGTTCCTTCGAAGCCAATCATCGCTTAAAAAGATGTTAAGTTCATATATGGATATCAATCATCAATCAATTACTTCATCTTTTATCTAATCAAATATCTTTCTTAGATATATTCTTTTCAAGTTATTCCATTTTCTTTTCAAATGTATAAGGAATCATTAAGCCTCATTTATCAAATCATTTGATTTATTAAACTTTTCTTAAATCCTGGAATAATTCCAAATCATTTTCTCTTTTACTTAGTAAAACCTTTCCAAATCATTCATTAAATCTTAATCAAAGATTTTTCTTCTTAACTTTTAATTTAGGGAAAATATTCCCCTTTTATAATATCACTTTCCAAAACATCCATTTAATTTAAAGGATTATTCACTGTCCAAAATCGCGAATATAATTTCTTTAATAAACTTTCTCGTTTAACTTATCAAATTAAATTGATTTTAGATTTACAAAACAGTGTTTATAAATTCCATTTATATTTCATAAACTTCCATATACAAAATTTCTTTACTAACAAATTCCATTTATATCTCACTTATAAGTCAGAATCCAATTATAATTCAGTTACTTATAAAAATCTTATTTACAAATTCATTCCTTTCAAATCTTATTATTTATAAAATCCAATATAAATTCTCTTCTAAATTTCAATTGCAAACCCATATATAAATTTGATTACAATCCCATTTAATATTTATAAAATACTTTTATAATTCCATAACTTTTATTTATAAAATATCGATTTTATAAATCTTATATATATACCATTTATAATAAATACAAAGAATTTATTTCTTTTCTTTTATCTTAGAAAAACTTAATTATGAACTTTTAGAGCATCCGGGCTTTCCTTTCAATATGTTCCACCCTTCGCCTAAGAAGAGAAAATATAGGCCAGGTAAGTTCAGGGCACTGGTTGCTCCATCTATAACCTTAGTTAAACACCTTGTTTACCTTCCCATATCTCACAGGCAGGACAAATGTACTAGTCGTTTCTGCATACTCAGTTTGTTATTATATTCAATCTTCTTCACTTTTTGTTTAAGTGGTGTAAACAATTTCTCTTAACCAATTATTCAAACTCTTATTAAAACTTCCAGATCATCTTTAAATAACTTAACTATTCTTTTAAAATCATTCACAAAATATATAGGAAAGAATTATTAAGTTTAAAACTGCATTTCAAAAGTTATTTCAAACTGCTGCGAAAAGCCTTGCAAAAAGTGTTGCAAATAGCGTTTTAAAAGCTATATTCTTCAAAACGACTTTTATATCATTTAGAAATCCATATTTTCAACTTAAATATCTTTTAATACATTTTAAAAGATTTTTAGGATTTATTTCATATTTTTAAAACATTTAAAATATCTATTTTATACTTTGGTCACTTTACTGCAAAAGCGTGATTTTTCTGGAAAACTATTTTGGACATATTTAAAATATACAAAACAAAATCTTGATTTTATTCCTTTATTTCTTTAAACATATTTAAATGTTTATAAAACATTTCTAACTCATTTAAAACTATTTTCAAAAGGATTAAGCATTCCATATACACCATTTCATTTTCAAAAGGAAAGTAATTTCCTTTGTGCTTATCGACGTGTGTTAATGTGACTTGGTAAAACAATTTAACAATCACATCAAACAATCAATACTTGATGATCAAAACATATATAAATATTCATAGCAATCATAACACTTCATCAAACATGTATATATATAAATAGAGATGCTAAATAGAGTTTCTCACCATAAACCACAGCGATTAACTTCCTACCAACATTCTAATCAACCAATACTTCATTAATTAATTCCTACTCCATTAAACACCAGCAAACAAAACCCTCTCCCTTTCAATAGCTTGGCTGAGGCTTAAGATGGAGGTTGGCCGAAAATATAGAGAAGAAGCGATAAAGCTTTGAACTTGAATTCCCAAGATTTAGATCCCAAAAATGGGCCATCTTCCCTCTTATTTCTGACTCTATTACTCACAAAATTTAAAAAGCTTGTTAACTAAAAAGTTGTTGAAAATTCTTTTCTATTGAATTTTAAAAAAATAATCATTTGAATCCAAGTTGTTTTGTGGGAGATATGATTGAATGAAGAAAAGATATTGTCGGATTGACAAAAATGAAGTCCGAAAATACACTTCAAAGAATTGAGTTATAGGTATAGCAAACCACAAAACTGCAAAAAATGAAAAACATAAAAGTTGTAGATACTGGAATTTTATATGGTTTAAAAAAAGTATTTCTTAATTTGGATCTGTTATGATCACGTCATGATCAAAACAAAATGCCCTATTCTCTGGCTTAAAAACTGGGTCAGAAAATACACTGGAAAGAAATGTATTTTTGACATAGTTAACTTTATTATGAGACAAAGTGGTCAACATGTAAGTTGTAGCCATAGAAAAAATACATGATTTATAAAATTGAATTTTTTATTTTAGTTCTTTTTTGAAGAATTTATGGTCGAAAGAAAAAGAGGTAAAATATACAAGAAAGAGGAGTTTGATTTGAAGAGGATGAACATTGATTTCTTTTTAATATTTTGAAAATATTTTGACATTATCTCTTTCTAATTTTTTTCTATGGCTCGAAAGCCATTAAAGAGAAGAGGAAGAAGATGAATAAGCTTGAGAAAAGAAGAAGAAGAAACTGTGAATGAAATAAGAGAAGGAGGTGGGTATTTATAGAAAAAGAAAGAAGTAGTAAATTTACCAAAATAACCTCTTACCAAATTACCAAACTAACCTTACTTCAACCTAAAGAAATATGCTCTTTTTCAATACTTAACATCATTTTTCACATCCTTACTTTATGTCTTAGTTACTTAATGATTAAGTAAAGAATATCATAATTATGTTGGCTTTGATTTGATGTAATTTGATGTTTACTTTTTCTTACTTTTGTAAATTCTTACTTACTTTTACTAATGACTTCTAGAAGTTTTCTAATCTTATTTAGTAAAAGTAAACATGTTTAGTGAATTAATTAATACTTACACTATTTGAATATATGTTTCTATATAAGAAACTAAAGGTGCGGTGACGTTGCAACTACTTTTAATCGACAAAACGTCGTTTTCGACAAAATGTTATACGGTCACATTATGACGTTTTAGTTAGACTATTTATTTATGTAAACCAAATTTAAAAATAAATTTTTATAATGCTATTTAAAAATATAGACACTCATAAATTAATCAAGATTATTTATTTAACCATTGAAACATACTTTTCTGAAATCAGCATTTTGTCACTTTTGTCATTATAGGCAAATGTTACTATTTTTGTGTATACTTCTCTTTCCAAATCCTATCTAATATTGTTTGAATAATAAAACCTTACCTATTTTACATTTCAAACCACTTTATATATTATATTTTAAAGCGGTCAAATTCTAGGTCGTTACATTAGCACAATATAAAATACAAATTCCACTTCGAGGTGGAATATCGCGGTATATAGGGTCATCCGCTATTATGCGGACGCATAGGGTCTCGTCCACTACATAATACGGGAAATCATTCACTCCAATATATACATATATATACTGCTATACATACTATCACATTCAACTGATAATAACCATCAAATTCAATCCATCAACCAATAATTAATTTTACTACTTAAAATTAATTGTAGAAATTCCAAGTTGAGTGAGATAAACTCACCTTGGATTCTAAATATGCAGATCCGAACCAAACCGGCTTGTTTTGTTTACGATTCTTCATGATTTCAGACCTTGTATAAACCATTTATGATTTATTAGCATTTGAATTAATCAGACGGTTTAATTACCGTTTACTTATTTAAACTAATAAATTTTATTTTAAACTAATTTCCTTTTTAAAAAAAATATTTCCAGTGAATAAAATAATTAAATAGTTTATTAATAAGTTAATCACTTAAATGAATTATTTTAAAATAAGCTAGTAAGTTAAAAATGTATGTATGTATATTTATTTTTATTTTTATTTTGAAAACACATATATTTATGAAATGATCTACATTACCATTTAAATCTTCTATTTTCCCATATCTTACCTACACACACACGCATATATATATATATAAATATTTCTACTTTTACTGTATATATTCATATATATACATATATATTATTAAATTTAAAATAAATAAAATATATATATACACCTTGTTGTAATTTATTTTTATTTTATTATTTTTATTTTCTTATTAAAGAGAATAGTATATAATTCCCTAAAAAAATTCTTAATAGAATTTACAAATCGAATACTCAAATACCTCACTGCATATGAAACCTAGCCCATGGCCTTCCACCGCTGCTCCCGTCCCCCTCGAACCACCGCTGCCACGTGACATTTCGCTTGCCTTCACCAAAACCCATTCGACTTCGCCTCCTACTTCCCTTGGTTGCGACTGAATCCTAAGAAAATCAAGGTGTGACGCCTTAAATCGAAGTTGCTTGAAGCCCTAACTGCGAACAACCATCTCCCTCCCCATTTCCTAGTGCACGCGCGAGTGCCTCCCTCCTTATAGCCCAAGCCGCGACTTCGAATAGGAAGAGGGGCTCGGGTAATTTGACCCTGAAGAAGGAGAAGGCCTATGATTTAGCTTGGCCACTGTTTGATTTAATTTTGGAGATTTTAGATTTAAAGAGGAGTTCGTTCGAACCGGAGATTTACTTTCTTTTATATTTTTTTCTGGCTTCGATTTTACAAAGAGGAAGGGGGACGCATGTTATACTTGTGAACACGTGCTTTAAAATTTTCTTTACATGTCAGTGCTTGCTATAGTGTTTACAAGGCAGTTATATTATTTAAATTTGAATTTAAATTTAAATTTAAATCGTCTAGAATTCGAAGCTTAAATTTTTTACATCCTATCGAGGCATCCCGTCAGGCATTTATAAGGTTATACCCCTATTCCGAACGCAATGGAAAAGGTTTCGAGTCCCAATTCGATCGTATGGAGATGATAGCATTTTGGACCCAGTTATTATAAATTTTCGATATAAATTCAGCGCGTTTATCTACCGTATGATCCCACGACAACTCCAAATACTACGAAAATTGAAATTCGATAATAATACACTACTACGGATCCAATGGAATGGGTTTCGTCGAAATCCGAGACTGTGCCTCGGAAGGCTATTTTTAAATATCGATTTAAACAGTATATTTTTAAAACTGAACAAAACACTTTCAAATTTAAATTTAAAACTCCTATTATCTCCAGTATTATAAATATAAATTTTGTAAGCCTTTGAAATATTTTTAACCAGCTTAAAAATCAAGATTCGATATTTTACCCAATTTCCACTTCTTAAATTCAAAAATTTAATTACCCAAATAAACAGTGATATTTGAAATTCAAGTTAAACTAAATTTCAAATATTTAAAATCAATTAAATATTTCAATTTCAAATATCCGAAAATTCCGGGTCGTCATAACTCAGTTATATAGGGTTAGTATCATGACCAACTATAGTTAACTCAAAGTTGCAGTCTTTGGTCAAAGCAATATGGTTACTAATAATTGTTATTATTGGACCAAAGGTTTTGTGTTTAGACTTATAAAGTTGAATGTGGATGATGTTGTGAACTTTATAAAAAAAAACAAATTCCATAAGTCCTAATGTGATATAGTGTTGACGAAGAGAATTGGTGTAAATAATCGCTATTATCGGTACCGTATATAATAAGTAAAACCAGATTTTACCTAACAGATGCTTAAGGGGTAAATTTAGCCATAATGTCACACCACTGGTTAAGGTGACATGTGAACGTTAGTATTCTAGTTGTTCAACATTAATACCTGAGTGAATTTACACCTTTGAGTCATATAACCGAAATGGTGAATACTCCGAATAAACCACACGATTTAATTATTTTATAAACATTGTAAATTTATTAATATCTATGACATATTAATTAATAAATTTCATTTGGGTTGCTTTTAATGCCATTAATGTTAATAAAGTGCATGTATAAAAGTTATAAACGCGTGCATGATATACGATATCATTAGAATATTAAAATTATATTTAAATGGAATAAATGCTAAATAGATTAAGAAAACTTTTGAGGCCCCTATACATTTTTCTATAGTCAGCCATGCATGGTTTGGGGAAAGGATTTGATGAATTTAATTGGTAATTATATAAAGAAGGTTTTAAAGAAGGAAATTGAAAGGTTTAAATGTTTTCTTTAAAGCATATTCTCTCTCATTCATTTTTTATTCTTTCCTTACAAAATTTATTTTCTTTCTCTTGCTTTTATCATATCTCTTAATGGCCGAAATTGTCACAACCTCCATGGCTAAAAAAATCTAAAATAAATACAATTTAAATCAATTTATCAAAGGTGATTAGTACCTCCTGATCTTTGTAAAATATGGAGATTGATTCAAGAAACTTAGGGCATCGATTCATCATTCAAGGTGTTGAGTGTTGGCAACATCCTAATGTAATTCTTTGATTTAATATGTTTATTTGTTTTTATTATTCATATGTTTGAACTCTATATGATTCATCTTGTGTTTTAATTGTACGTCTTGCAACATGTAATTCAAACCTCCTTTTGATCGATTCATCATTCAAGGTGTTGAGTTTTGGCGACATCCTAATGTAATTATTTGATTTAGTTTGTTCATGTGTTTCTATTATTTATATGATTGAACTCTATATGATTCACCTTATGTTTTAATTGTACATCTTGCAACATGTAATTCAAACCACCTTTTATCTATCTTAATTAAAGTATGTCTATTATGATATTTTGATTCATATCTGCTTCTGTTCTTCATCTCCGTTCAATATATGTTCATCGTCATTGATATGATTTAGATCCTCTGTCTCCTTTGATAATATCTTATTGTTCTTATATTATTTAGATCTGAATATTCTTATCATAAATTTATACGTGCCCATTTTATCAAGTTCATTTTTTTAGTTTTGGAAATTTTGTTTTAAAAAAGTCTAATTTTGATTGAGACCTACTTTATAATTCTATAATATTTACATACACAAATTTAAATAAACTATATGTGTCAATTATTTTAATCTTACCTTAAAAATTAGTTTCTTATATTATACTATCGAAGTTTTGAGCATAAATATTTTGGATATTATTTACATAATATACAAGGTATTGATCAAGAATTCATGAATGGACTTTTGTGTAAATTCTAAATCTTTTGTCCCTTTTCTAAATTTAAAGTTTTGTGCAAATTCTTTAAATTTTGAGTTAAATTTTTAATTTTTAATTCTAATATATATATAGTACAATTAATTATAGCAACACATAAATGTTTATGATATATGTTATAGGAATTTTCACCCACGAGATTGTAAATCAATGGAAGCAAATAGAGGATAAGGAAGTGAGATAGTATTCCATCACCGCCTCTTATGACCAGTACCCAAGGGTACCGACCAGGATTTCTTGATCGGTGCCTTAGGGTCCCGATCAAGGTATCTCGTCCGGTACCTCATTGGTATCGAACTAAAAATGTTTTGCTTGGGTTAGGAAGGTACTGGACCACGGGGATAAGCACATACCGGACCATGTACACAACTGACTTATCAAGCCATGAGCCTACAGAACCAAGAGGAGCCGAGCCAATCAAGAGTGCACGAACTTAGCCAATAACTCATCCATATCCATCCAAGCCAACCCAACGCCTTCTGAGCCAAGTTCTCAACTGGGCCCAGCAATGCAAATATTAAAGGAAATCTACATCTATCTAGAAATAAATAACTATAATTAGAATATTCGAGAATATTCCTTTTGGGCAAGATATAAATGGAAATACCATAATTTTCTAGATTAAACACACCTCTATTCACCCTTATAAATATCCAAGCATTTGGCATTATCAAGATAACTTTTTAGGGATCTACAAGACTCCATGCTATAGAATCAATTGTGTGAAGCATCCGGATCGTCATTTCCTATTATAAATTTTTGTATTAACAAATACTGGTAATATCAAAAGTGTAAGAAAAAAGAATAAAAATAAATAGTGGACATAGGACTATTACTGCTGAACCAGGAAAAGAAATAAAATGTAATTATAATGAATATTAAAACTGTTTTATTATATGTCTATCTCAAGATCAAATGAAATTTTTTTTGTTTACGTTTACTAAGTATTATTCTATATTTAAATTATGTACATAACAAACAACAAATATTAATACACTAATACAATTAAAAAGTAGACTAAAAACAAGATTTTTAGAAAACGAGTCTTTTAATTTCTAATTTCGTTTATTAAATTTAGTAATTATATCTTGATATGTATAAAATCATCCTATTTATTTATAAACTCTAGTGTACTTTTCTTTTTCTGCATTTCATTCTTCATTTAGTCAGGGTATTTACCCATTTTTTATGCCAACATTTTTGGTGCTTTTATTATGAGGGTAGTCTATACTCAACATGCCTCCCAAATCCAAGAGCAAGGCAAGTGCTACCAGCAGGGGTGCCAACCGCAACACGGTAAAATAGGATAACCATTCTACTAGTACTCCATCCCTGGATGCCATCACGAGGGGTGACTTAGATAGAGTTATGGTAGATCTTGATACCAGTCTCATGGCCTAACAGCAAGCTATTGTGGATCAAATCATGAATTGGGACAGGTGCAGCCAACCGCACATAGAACTAAAACTAGAGGGAGATCTCCGTCCCAGGGGTCTAGGAGATCACACTTTAGCAATGATTCAGATCAAGAGAATAAAGGAGTTGAACGAGCAAATGCCTAGGAAACAGGTAGAGTGGGGTGTCAGCCACGCATTGCACCTAAGGTCTGGTTCAATGCCGAACTGAGCAGGGGAGGTAAAGAACCAAGGACGGCTATTTTAAACTTCTTTGACCTAAGCAACGTTCTCCGATCTTGGCAGAGGAAACCACTAATGGAAGGCGAGCTCATCACTGTGAGCGATCCCGAAGTAGGGAGCGAAGCCGAGGTCACAGAACGAGACATCATATGAGGTATGAAAGAGCTTCTCACCCCTACAAGGGTGGTTAACCCAGCTCCGCTCATCCCCTGAATCGGAAGACCGTATGGCACGACTTATCAAGGAATGTGTCTAACGCAAGCAAATCGAACATGGAATCGATGCAAGAGTTGGTAGTCCATCTTTTGTAGAGATAGAGACTACTCAGAATCCTAGAAGCTTTAAGATGCCTACTATGGATCCGTATCAAGGTATGACTGGTCCAATAGTACACCTATAGCGATATACACAACATATGCTAATGAGCATGGCAACGGAAGAAGTTATGTAAATGTGTTTCCCTGTTTTCTTATCGAATTTAGCAACTATGTAGTTTTTCCATCTTCCCTATGCACTCATGGGAAATGTCGAAGGGAAGGTCCATCAGCCAATTTCAGGTTCATATAGAGCAACCCAAGGACCCATATTCTTTATCAGATGTGAAACAAAGGGAGGATGAGACTCAGTGGCAATATCTGACCCATTTCTACGCTGAGGCTGCTAATGTCTAGAATGTTAATAAGCGCTTTACCCTTATGGCCTTATGCGGTGGTGTTTACGTAGACACAAAGATGGCGTGGAGATTAACTAAGGAGAAGCCTGCTACAATTCAGGCTTCTTTTATGAAGATGCAAAACACATGCGATTGTAGGAAGCTGCGGTAGGGCAGCAGACTATAACAACTGCCAAATCATCAAAAGCTTCTAATAATGTCAATCCCATGGTCAAGAACGATGAAGATGGTGGTGTGGAGAAAAATAAAGATAATAACCCTAGTAATTCCGGTGGAAAGAAAACAGATCGAAAGAGATTCAGGATTGGCATGAGATTTTATGCCCATATGAACTTGATTGATAGTGTAGCAAACATCGACTTGGCCACTCATGCATAGTTTAAGTACAACAGGCCTGATCCAAAGAAGGAAATAAAAGCTAAAGAAATTCTAGAAAGTACTGTAGGTTCCATGAATCCCATGGACATAATACCAACGAATGTCACCATTTATGGGACCTAAGTGAAGAACACGTCAGGAAGAGAAAGCTAGAGCAGTATGTCAAGAACCCAGAGCCACTTCCTGCTTCCGAGAAGCAAGCCTCGAGCTAGCCCCTACCAAGGAATGGAGGTGAAGGATCTAGTGCCAACTGTGGAAAAGATAGGAGGCTAGTAGTTAATACCGTAATCGGGGACCTCGTATAGAAGATAGGAGCTGGGGTAAGGTGGAGCGATATGCAAAGTCTTTAAAAAATGGGGATGCATATGTATGCATAATAGGCGAGGAACAAAGAGCTAAGACACCCCGGCGGGAGCATAAGATGACGACTTTTGATGACAATGACTTACAAGGAAAGCGGTACACGCATATGGAACCCATGGTGATTACGACCATGCTTGGCCCTGCGAAAGTCCACAAGATTTTTGTAGATAATGGACGTTTAGTGAACATTATGTTCAAAGATGCATTCGACAAAATGAGGTTGTCCATGGAAGATGTTACGCCATGCAACCAATGGCTACATGGTTTTATAAGAAAATGCACCATTCCCTTAGGAAGGTTGGGTTTGCTTGTTGAGAAAGAACACATCCGCGATCAGCCATGCGAAAGCAAACTTTTGTATTAGTTGATAGATTCTCAGCTTACAATGCCTTCCCTTCCTAGAATGTCTGACTTTCATGCAATAGCGTCCCTATGATGTTTGATGATGAAGTTCCCAATTTCCAATGGAATAGAAATGGTGGAAGGATACCAAGACACCGCCAGGGAATGTAATGTTATAGAGCTTCAGAAAAACAAACAGAGAGAAAAGGGGAATGGCGTAGAAGTTTCCTTTTGTGCCAAGAACTCCTTCGCATAGCAATTAAAGGAGAGCCCCCGTCTCGAGTTTACAAATCATACTCATAGAGAGCTTGAACCAAGAGATAAAGGAGAGAGGGCCATTGCTGAGCTCGGAGAGGCATTGGAGTTTGTGGAAGTTGATGATAGTGATCCTACATAACTTATGAAAATAAATTTGGTCTAAAATGGAATCTAAAGATGCAGCTGATTGGTTTTTTATGGGACAACCAGGATGTGTTCTCTTGGTCCCATATAGACGTGTTGGATTTCCCCCTCAGTTCCTTGTCACGCTCTGAACATAGACCCAAGGAAACCTCCTGTAAAGCAGAAGAAAGCCCATATTGGCCTAAAACAATCAACGACACTGAACAAAGAAGTGAAAACCTTACTGGAGAACAACTTCATTTGAGAATCATTGTACCTAAAATGGATAGTGAACCCTGTTTCATTAAAAAGTCGAATAGAAAATGACGGATCTATATAGACTTCTCTAACATGAATGATACATGCCCTACAGATTGCTTTCTCCTCGCGAGGATTGATCAGTTAGTAGATGGAACTGGTCGGCATGAACTTCTTTCCTTTATGGATGCATACTCCGGGTATAACCAGATCGCGATGCATGTCCATGATTAGGAGCACACCGGTTCTATCATTGACCTGGGACTCTACAGCTACAAGGTGATTCCATTTGGACTTAAAAACATGAGGGAAATGTACCAATGTCCGGTTAATAGATGTTCGCCAAACATATTGGAAAAAACATGGAGGTACACATTGACGTCCTATTGGTAAAGTCAAAGAGGGCAGGAGACCACATTTTGCACTTAGGCGAAAAGTTCCAAATCCTATGGAAGTACGGGATGAAGTTATACCCTCTGAAATGTTCTTTTGGAGTGGCATTTGGAAAGTTCTTGGGCTTCATCATGCATGCAACAGGGATAGAAGCTAATCCGGAACAGGTCCGGTGTAACATCCCCCTACTTGGAGGCCTAAAAGCAACGGCTATGGATGCTGCAGCCATCCATAGTTATTAATCCTCGGCGACCAAGTACGGTAATATTAGATCCATCGATACATAGAAACACAAGAATATGGATAAATTATAAACAACAACAATTCCACATTCCATTTTAACATATTCCAAATTAATTACATAATCCCAATTCGCAGACCACGTTTAGATAATGTATAATTATTACAAAATATGCCAAGAGCGACATATGAAGATGCCCCTTGGTTGATCAGAGTATATAAATAGGCAAGAAACCAAATTTTCCTTTACAAAAAAAGCACACATCGGAAATAAAAGAACTCCAATAACAAGCTGCCTCATGCATGTCCTCTGAAGCTTTATTCGTCTAAAAGAACACCTGGAAACTTTAACTCTCAACCTACTCAAAATCAATTGAGTACTCGAGAATTTAAGAGGAAAACAAAAACTTCGAGTTGGATATAAAGCCTGTTATCAATAATAATTTACCATCTCAAACCATTTAGATATCTAGTGGGGCCTGTAGGATCTAGATTAACCCTAGAGGAGGGGGTGAATAGGGTTATTGCAAATTTTCTCTAATTAAACGCAGAAATATAATAGCAGAAATAAATATGCTGAAAAGTAAATCACACACAAAATTTACCCAGCTTCGGCAACCCCTGCCTACTGCTGCATTCACAGATTTCTATTAGAATTAAACAGTATCACGCTTACAAACACTCTACTAGACTCGCAGACCCTTTTGCTCCCGCTCACAAACACTCTACTAGACTCGCACACCCTGCTCCCGCCTATAGAGTTTCGCTCACTCGCAAACACTGCTCCCGCCTATAGAGCTTTGCAAACTCGCACTCCCTGCTCACTGAACTAATTCTAAATAGACAATCAGACACAACCTAAAACCTAGGTGGTGATTTACCTAAACTCTTTGATTCGTAAAAATAAAAACAATAATTAAGAACAATAGAAAATAACCCAAAACTAATTAACAATATTAATAAAAGCCTATAATTAAACAAAACCCCCTTTTTATTTTTAAGACCGGCCCACTTCCTTTCTTTGTTATCTCCAGCCCGATCCCCTTTTGTTTCGTTCGTGAGAATAATGGCGGCTTGCTTCGTTCCCTTTTGTTCCAGTTAGGGCTTCGGCTCTTTGTTCCAATTAGGGCTTCGAATTCTTCAATTAATCTGTTATACGTTGCCCTAGCTCGCTGCTTCTCTGATGATTGACTATTGGATGTTTTGCAGTTGCTCGATCGAGTTCGTTGCTTTGTGAATTCGGTATGTACTGTCTCCTTTTGCTTTTTTAAATTGATACTTGAACTCGATCAAGATAAATGCCGATGATGATTAGGGTTTTAATAGGATTTGATTTCCTATTTTTGCGTTCGACTGATTGCTTCAAAAATTCTTGCTTTGCCGTTCGATTTCGCTTTGATGCTGAGGATTAATCTGACTTTGTCAATTTCGTATTTCTAGTAACTTGATTCACACGGCTTTGAATTGATTTCGTGATTTGAGATATTTGACTTTGTCAATTTCTTATATTTTCGACTGTTTATTTTAGGTATGTGAATTCACTACTCTGTATTAGCTTCGATCATCACCATTGCTTTTAAATTTTTCTCTGCTGCATACCACTGCAGTTCACTGCACTGTTGAAATTTTGTGTCTGCATTTGTTATTTCTGGAACTCGATTTGCACTTGCTCACTGCTTGATGGTCTTGTGACTATAACTGGCTTTGAGTTTGTTGCATTTGCTGGCTTGTACTGTCCACTGCCCTGATCTTGTTTGTTCGATCACTTTGCTGTTCGCATTGATGCTGCACTTGGTCTAGTTGTAGTTTGCATATTACCTGCTATTCCACGGTCTATTTGGTGGTATTTGATTCATTTGATACTTCTGTTGGGGCTTGTATAATTTGAGTTGTAGCTTGATGGTTTTGTGATTAACTTTGTACCATTGACTTGATATTCTTAACTGCCTGTATTTTGCATTCATGTACTTGCTGCTATGTTGGTGGCAATCTTGTGTAAGTGCTTCACCATACTTGTTCATGTGTACATCTGACCCTTCCATATGCTCTCTGATAATGTTGAACTTCACTGTTGCTTATGTCCACTGATGCATCCAATCTGCACTTCACTACTATCTGTCTGAACTGTGCACATTGTTGCACTTGCTCATGTTAAATTGCATTGTTCATCTGAGTCTGCTCACTGTATCATGCTTGGCTTTGTACACTGTCTTGTGCATTGCCCCCATTCACTGTTGCTGTGCAGTTGCAATGCCTTGCTTGGTCTCTGTTACATGCTTGCTGTTGCATGCTTATGATATTCATGTTGATTTGATGATGCTAGTATTTGCTGATATATTACTTTGAATTGCATACATTTTATGTTGACATTTTCTTTGACACAGATGCTATATCAATGCTGCTTCACCATATTTGTTGTTGCAGCTGTCTTGACTTATGCTGTCCACTGCAGTTTGTAGTGATATTGAGCATTGCATATTTGATTCCTGTTTGCATTATCCACTTGAACTTGTAGTCTGCCTTGATCATCTTGCAACCTGGTCTGGTGCACCTTGTTTCATGCTTGAGACTGTGCTTGCATTGTTACTTGGTCGACACTTGCATCACTCTGTAACACATGCTGTGTACTTCATTCAGTGTTCATGCATGTTCTCTGTTCATTTGAGTTGTATTCACATCACTTTCTGAAGCTTGAGTTGCTTGCATTTTCTGGTCTCTGTTCATTGTTCATTGGTCATTGCACTGTGTTGCATTACAATCATTACTTCCTGTTCCCTTCATGTAGCTTGTTCTTTACATTTGCTTGATTGTATTGTTGTTCTGCCTCCATTTAAAAAAAAATTGTTGCAGTGATTATTTGAGCTTGTATTCTGCCTTGAGTTGAATCCTGTGTGTTATTTGGGTTTGACCTTGTGCTGAATTGTTAGCAGTGCTTTTGTTTGATTTGTGCACACGAGTTGGCGGGGCAGTGCACATGTGTACAAATGTATGCATGTGTACTGCAGCCACTTATGTACAACCTGTCCCTGATAAAGTGCTGATATGCACAGATACAATCAAAAATGATAACGAACAACCCAAATAACTGAGGCAAACAATGTTTTCAAAATCATCTTTTATTTTTGAATTGCAAAGATTTTTTTTTTTTCAATTTTACTGCGTTTGAAAATATTTTTGCAGATTACTCAGATGCTGGATTCAAACCGGAATGCAGTTGAAGACAAAATACGAGTGTGAGTGATATGTAGTGAGATTATCAATGTAAAAATATTTGTGATGTAATCGTGATGTAATCAGAAATGTATATGTATAGTGAGAGCATGAATTTATACTATTCAAGTTTGTAATAAATATTCGTTTGAATAAAATATTCGTTTGAATTCAAAAACTGTGTAACTTGTTCTGTTTGAATTCAAATTCAAATTCTGTGTAATTTATTTTATTCAACAGATATTTATCTAACCAAATACATACTATTCAAAATATTTGTTTGAATAAAATTTCTGTTTGAATTCAAAATCTGTTTAACTTGTTTTGTTTGAATTCAAATTCAAATTCTGTGAAATTTAATTTTATTCAACAAATATTTATTTAAACTATGAAAAACAAAATAGTACATTACCAAATACATTTAAATGAATGTATATATGTTTATTATCATCAAACAAAAATCATATAGCGCAAAGCGCATATTCAACAATCTCCCCCTTTTGATGATAACAAACATATATTTAAGATTTTGAATATATTAAATGTATTTGATAATTTCATTTGCTCCCCCTATTTGAATGCTTCCTTTTTATGTGATACTCCCCCTACATATATGGCTCCCCCTACATATATGCATACAAATAAAAATATGTAAATGAGCCTATATGCAAATTGAAGGTTATTTGACCTTTGCTTGATTCTATTTGACAAAATCTTAACTTTTCTCTCCCCCTTTTGTTATCAGCAAAAGAATAATAGTGTTATAAAATAGGGATGAAGTGATAGACATGAATCAAACATTTAACTCAATTAAATATAAATATCCAATTTCAATAAAACTCAAACAAAAATCATAATTACCCTTGTCAAGCGCATATTCCACTTTCAGAAGTGATGAAGATAGAATCATCAAAAATTCATATAGATATGTCTATTTGTTGTATATTTATTTCTGGAAATTTGAATATCTACTAACCATGCATAACCGTTAGGACTTTTAAATGAGATTAGTAGTATTCCAAATTAATTTAAAAAATAAAATCAAGTATCTTCTAACCACGCATGACCGTGAGGACTTTTAAATGGGATTAGAATCAACTTGTCTATTAAATCAATTATTTTTAATATGCGTTCCATACATGCATAACCGTGAGGACTTTTAAATGAGCATGGAAGCACATAATCAAAAATCCAAGTAATTCACCCATGCATAACCGTGAGGACTTTTAAATGAGAGTGAATACTTTGGATATTTATTTTTAATTGCTGAATATAATAAATTGAAGCACAAATAATTTCCTTCACCGATTTAAAGATATTGAAGAACAAATGATTTCCTTTGTAAACTACCACAAATTTACATACTAAATATGATCTTGATGAGTGATGTTCGATAGAAAGATGATAGAAATAGAAATGGTCATGGAATTATTACCCAACAAAAAGTTTTTATAACTCTTGTTATGAAATTCTAAAGAAATTTTCTAATTATACTTTCTCGAGTTATAATATATGATAAACATCAACACTCATCTCTTTTTCAATCACTATTCATCTTTTCGATAATCAAAGAGAGTTAGATTAGTCAAAAATTTGTCATTTAAAATCAAATTAAACATTATAAAATCAATTTTTCAAAAATGATTAATCTGTAAATATGGTCAAACATGATTTTCTTGAGGGGAGTTTTATAAGAAAATTTTCTGCTATTTGAAAATTATTTCAAGTGAAAAATATGCAGATATTTTCTTTGAAAAAAAACGATGCAGCAAATGAATATTTCAAAAATTAATCACGTTACACTAATAATTTTTCTATCAACTATATTACCAGTGTAATCCGCATCTGAATTTAAATTTCACTCAATATTCACTTGTTGAATCAAACCATGAGATGTGCACCAAAAATTTCAAAACATCATTCTTTTGAATTTTGAATTTAAGCCGTGTTAACACTCAAACAAATATCATGATGTTAATTTCAAAAACCAGAGGATAAACAATTATTTTCATGAGTAATCAACAGTCAATCAACATCATAATTATTTCAAAAACAATTTCTTAAAATCCTTTTTCTCATGAATTTGAAATCGTGCAAATTTACAAGCAGTGATCAAAATGTCAGAACCAATATATCTACGTGTAGCATGAGTAACCAGCATTTGACCGAACAAATTTATATAAATTAGTTCAAAAATTGAAAATCTGACTGGTCATTAATTAAGCACAAATTAATGTCATAAATAAGAAAAAGTCAAAAATCATATCAATTAAGTCCGAATCAGTCAACCATCATAATTACTCCAAGTAATTCTCTTTAAAGATGGTTAGTCAATATTTTAAAAAAAAATCATAGCATCAAAATCATCATCTTTTGTTCATCTCAATATTGGCTGATTTTAATTTAGAGTATGGTGCAGATAATCACATTTTAAAAACAATTACCTGTTTTACCTTTACGATAATTTTTCGTGATTGCCCATTGTGATTCTGTCACCTTTATACTAGGCTAAGGAACTTTGCTTTGTCGCCCGTTGTGTTTCTGGAACAGCCGAAATCCAGAGAACACTGTTGTTGTTCCTTAGCCTGCCACCACACCTACACGATAAAAGATTTGTGTGACCTATTTGTTTTTATAGGTCCATTGTTGTTAGTGGCAGAATATGAAAAATATGTTTTTGGAGACTCAAAACTATTTATATATGTTCCTTTTGGCACCCAAATTTGTTTGACTTTCAAAGATTTTATATTTGTGCCTTTTGGAACCCAAATTGGTATAGTTTTCACGTGTTTGGGTCTATACCAACAATTATTTCGATTATGCCCAAATTCTCTACAAAACGTGCACATTAAATTGACTTGATTAAATTTTGTGTTCCTATGACTATGATTTTCAACATGATTTCCAATTATTTCATATCGAGCAACACTTTTACCTTTACCATCATCTTGTGATTTTCCATAACCTAGTCCTTTTCTATTGTTAGCAAAAATTTGATTTCCAAATAACATTTTGAAAGATTTTTCGCCTCTTGAAAAGTTATTCAAAGATTTCTCAAGATTTTGGACTTTGGTTTTTAATGTTGAATTTTCAGTGACAAGTGAGGTGCATCGATTAATAAAATCCTTTCTCCTAGTGTCGATGGTTTCCTTAAGATTCAAGTTTTCATTTTCAAGACTTTCAAAGTTATTCCTCAGTTTTGATAATTCTGAATCTAAAATCTTACATTTTTTACATTCTAGGTTTTGAATATTTTCAAGTTCAGTTTTTAACCTAAAATTTTCACGAGCAAATTCTCTCCTATCAGATTTCAGTTTTTCAATTTTAGATTCAAGAGTATCCACTACCTTAGTAAGATCAGAACACATAAAAACAAGTTCTTTATAAGAAAACTCACCTGCCTCACTAGATTCGTCGGAGGTTGCTTCTGATTCTGATTTTGCCATGCAACACCAGTTAGCCTCCTCTGGGTTGCTATCCGAAGCTTCCTCTCCTTCTTCATCATCCCAAGTTGCTGCAAATACCTTCTTCGCCTTTTTCTTTTCTTTGTTGTTTTTGAGAAGTGGGCATTTTGGTTTGATGTGGCCAGGCTTGTTGCAGTTATAACATGTCAGTTCATTATCGGAATTTTCGGAATCTTTTGACTTATTGCCCTTTGTTTTCTTCTTGCGTGGCTTGAATCTAGACCATCTTCTAAGATTATTGACAGCCATTGCAAGCTCTTCAATTGGATCTTCTTCATCGCTTTCTTCTTTACTTTTTAAGGCAATCGTCTTCTTCTTTGGTTCGGAGTTGTTGCGTTCTTCCTTTGCTTTTAACTCAAGCTCATATGTCATCAAGTTGCCAATCAACTCCTCCATGCTTAGTTTGCTCAGATCTTTCGATTCTTGGATTGCTGTGACTTTTGCCTCAAAGTTCATTGGTAAAACTCGTAGTATCTTCCTCACAAGCTCTACCTCAGTGAATACCTTCCCAAGCGCTCTAGCATTGTATACCAAGGTTGAAAAACGTTCAAACATATCCTTTATGCTTTCGCCTTTGTCCATCACAAAGTTTTCGTATTCATTGCTGAATAGGGCTAGCCGAGACTCCTTGACTTGAGAAGTTCCTTCGTGTGTCACCTCCAAAGTATGCCATATTTCCTGTGCTGTTGTACAATGAGAAATTCTATTAAATTCATTTTTATCAAGAGCACATATCAAAGCATTCATGGCTTTAGCATTTGTCGTTTTCAATTTCTTATCGTTAGCATCCCACCTATCCTTAGGTTTAGGAATCTCAGTACCACCAACGATTATAGTGGGAGGTTTATAGCCAGTTTCAATAATATCCCAAACATCATAATCAATGGAACTAAGATAAATACTCATCCTAACTTTCCAATAAGCATAATCGTTCCCGTTAAACATGGGTGGCCTAGCAATAGATTGCCCCTCAGAAAAAGCATTATTTTGTAGACTCATGACTCTAGAGTTAAATAAAAAATATACCGGGCTCTGATACCACTTGTAGGATCTAGATTAACCCTAGAGGGGGGGGGGTGAATAGGGTTATTGCAAATTTTCTCTAATTAAACGCAGAAATATAATAGCAGAAATAAATATGCTGAAAAGTAAATCACACACAAAATTTATCCAGCTTCGGCAACCCCTGCCTACTGCTGCATTCACAGATTTCTATTAGAATTAAACAGTATCACGCTTACAAACACTCTACTAGACTCGCAGACCCTTTTGCTCCCGCTCACAAACACTCTACTAGACTCGCACACCCTGCTCCCGCCTATAGAGTTTCGCTCACTCGCAAACACTGCTCCCGCCTATAGAGCTTTGCAAACTCGCACTCCCTGCTCACTGAACTATTTCTAAATAGACAATCAGACACAACCTAAAACCTAGGTGGTGATTTACCTAAACTCTTTGATTCGTAAAAATAAAAACAATAATTAAGAATAATAGAAAATAACCCAAAACTAATTAACAATATTAATAAAAGCCTATAATTAAACAAAACCCCCTTTTTATTTTTAAGACCGGCCCACTTCCTTTCTTTGTTATCTCCAGCCCGATCCCCTTTTGTTTCGTTCGTGAGAATAATGGCAGCTTGCTTCGTTCCCTTTTGTTCCAGTTAGGGCTTCGGCTCTTTGTTCCAATTAGGGCTTCGAATTCTTCAATTAATCTGCTATACGTTGCCCTAGCTCACTGCTTCTCTGATGGTTGACTATTGGATGTTTTGCAGTTGCTCGATCGAGTTCGTTGCTTTGTGAATTCGGTATGTACTGTCTCCTTTTGCTTTTTTAAATTGATACTTGAACTCGATCAAGATAAATGCCGATGATGATTAGGGTTTTAATAGGATTTGATTTCCTATTTTTGCGTTCGACTGATTGCTTCAAAAATTCTTGCTTTGCCGTTCGATTTCGCTTTGATGCTGAGGATTAATCTGACTTTGTCAATTTCGTATTTCTAGTAACTTGATTCACACGGCTTTGAATTGATTTCGTGATTTGAGATATTTGACTTTGTCAATTTCGTATATTTTCGACTGTTTATTTTGGGTATGTGAATTCACTACTCTGTATTAGCTTCGATCATCACCATTGCTTTTAAATTTTTCTCTGCTGCATACCACTGCAGTTCACTGCACTGTTGAAATTTTGTGTCTGCATTTGTTATTTCTGGAACTCGATTTGCACTTGCTCACTGCTTGATGGTCTTGTGACTATAACTGGACATTTTGAGTTTGTTGCATTTGCTGGCTTGTACTGTCCACTGCCCTGATCTTGTTTGTTCGATCACTTTGCTGTTCGCATTGATGCTGCACTTGGTCTAGTTGTAGTTTGCATATTACCTGCTATTCCACGGTCTATTTGGTGGTATTTGATTCATTTGATACTTCTGTTGGGGCTTGTATAATTTGAGTTGTAGCTTGATGGTTTTGTGATTAACTTTGTACCATTGACTTGATATTCTTAACTGCCTGTATTTTGCATTCATGTACTTGCTGCTATGTTGGTGGCAATCTTGTGTAAGTGCTTCACCATACTTGTTCATGTGTACATCTGACCCTTCCATATGCTCTCTGATAATGTTGAACTTCACTGTTGCTTATGTCCACTGATGCATCCAATCTGCACTTCACTACTATCTGTCTGAACTGTGCACATTGTTGCACTTGCTCATGTTAAATTGCATTGTTCATCTGAGTCTGCTCACTGTATCATGCTTGGCTTTGTACACTGTCTTGTGCATTGCCCCCATTCACTGTTGCTGTGCAGTTGCAATGCCTTGCTTGGTCTCTGTTACATGCTTGCTGTTGCATGCTTATGATATTCATGTTGATTTGATGATGCTAGTATTTGCTGATATATTACTTTGAATTGCATACATTTTATGTTGACATTTTCTTTGACACAGATGCTATATCAATGCTGCTTCACCATATTTGTTGTTGCAGCTGTCTTGACTTATGCTGTCCACTGCAGTTTGTAGTGATATTGAGCATTGCATATTTGATTCCTGTTTGCATTATCCACTTGAACTTGTAGTCTGCCTTGATCATCTTGCAACCTGGTCTGGTGCACCTTGTTTCATGCTTGAGACTGTGCTTGCATTGTTACTTGGTCGACACTTGCATCACTCTGTAACACATGCTGTGTACTTCATTCAGTGTTCATGCATGTTCTCTGTTCATTTGAGTTGTATTCACATCACTTTCTGAAGCTTGAGTTGCTTGCATTTTCTGGTCTCTGTTCATTGTTCATTGGTCATTGCACTGTGTTGCATTACAATCATTACTTCCTGTTCCCTTCATGTAGCTTGTTCTTTACATTTGCTTGATTGTATTGTTGTTCTGCCTCCATTTAAAAAAAAATTGTTGCAGTGATTATTTGAGCTTGTATTCTGCCTTGAGTTGAATCCTGTGTGTTATTTGGGTTTGACCTTGTGCTGAATTGTTAGCAGTGCTTTTGTTTGATTTGTGCACACGAGTTGGCGGGGCAGTGCACATGTGTACAAATGTATGCATGTGTACTGCAGCCACTTATGTACAACCTGTCCCTGATAAAGTGCTGATATGCACAGATACAATCAAAAATGATAACGAACAACCCAAATAACTGAGGCAAACAATGTTTTCAAAATCATCTTTTATTTTTGAATTGCAAAGAATTTTTTTTTTCAATTTTACTGCGTTTGAAAATATTTTTGCAGATTACTCAGATGCTGGATTCAAACCGGAATGCAGTTGAAGACAAAATACGAGTGTGAGTGATATGTAGTGAGATTATCAATGTAAAAATATTTGTGATGTAATCGTGATGTAATCAGAAATGTATATGTATAGTGAGAGCATGAATTTATACTATTCAAGTTTGTAATAAATATTCGTTTGAATAAAATATTCGTTTGAATTCAAAAACTGTGTAACTTGTTCTGTTTGAATTCAAATTCAAATTCTGTGTAATTTATTTTATTCAACAGATATTTATCTAACCAAATACATACTATTCAAAATATTTGTTTGAATAAAATTTCTGTTTGAATTCAAAATCTGTTTAACTTGTTTTGTTTGAATTCAAATTCAAATTCTGTGAAATTTAATTTTATCCAACAAATATTTATTTAAACTATGAAAAACAAAATAGTACATTACCAAATACATTTAAATGAATGTATATATGTTTATTATCATCAAACAAAAATCATATAGCGCAAAGCGCATATTCAACAGGGCCACGCCGTTTAACAAAATGAGTTTTCCTCTCCCTGGTATCATAAAACATTTATAAAACCATATACTGTGCTCCTGCATCCACAATGGTTAAAACATAGTATCTCAAAAACATTATGATGATATGCAAAACAAGTAAATCAAATCTGGATTTATCATCCCTGTTTATTTTGACTATTTGTCTTGATTATAGTTTCTAGGATTACTATTAACCTGTTAAAGGTTAATGGACTATCTGTCCAATATCAGTCACTAAGAATCTATTGGTAACTCCAATATCTTATCTCTTTTCCTAGTTTTCATGGGAAAACTAGGAACCTATTGATTAACTGTCAATATCAAATTCAAATATAGTTTTCATGGGCTAACTACAAACCTACTACCCCTGCCAGTATCAAATTATAGTTTTCATGCGTTGATTATGAACCTATTGGCCCCTGCCAATATCATTTGTTATATACAGTTTTCGTGGGCTTACTGTAAACCTATTGGCCCCTGTCCACATATTTAATTAAGATTTTACATTTCTTAAGTTATATTCACTACTGGGTCAACCAATTGGTTATTCTACCCTTCCTCAAAGTACTGTTATGGGTTAATTACGATGTGAATATGTATATGAAGAAGTAATACTTTTAAAATATTTACTTATGCCATGGTATTTCCTTTTTAAAAGTGAGAGTGGGTTATTTGTTTTGAAAATTTACAACATCACCTCCGAAACTACTGGATGCCCTCCTTCGAAAGCATAAGATTTTCTAAACATAATAAACATACCTTTCTATGTCATTGTTAATTATTCACTTTCGAAACCAATGATACCTTTCGACGGTATCAAAATACTCTTTAAAACATAACTTCAAAACAAATAAAAGTTTGTCGAAAGCATTGGGTTTACTCTATAAAAACATTATTTAGGTCAAAGTAGTTATATATGAAAGTATCTCTTTCAAAACCAATTATAAAATTATTCGGAGGAAAAATGGATGGTGTATGAACCATCTAGTCAAAAGCATGATCCTTTAAATTAAAATTTAAAGGATAGATTCGAAACCCCCTTTTGACTCCGTTGCCTTCGAAACCCTCAACCCCTTTCGAAAGCATTTAGGAAAAAGCTTAGTTTAAGTTAAAACAGAGGTAACCCTTCGACAACATATATGGCTTCGATGCAGTTGAAAGGTAAATTAGCGGCTTGGTCAAAACCAATCATTCGAAAGCTCTTATTTAAAGAGAAAGGTACCTCTTCTAAAGCCATTTCTAAAGTCCCATTTGAAAGCATGTCTTTCGACTATTTCAAAAGCTTTAAGTGAAACAAGGTAAGAATTTAACTTTAGAAAACAAACTAAGGTTTTGACTCTATAGGGTACCGACTCAGTCGAAAGCCCTTCAAAAACTAGGCAAGCGCTTATCTTTTTAAAAGTGAACCTTGGTTTCGATCCCAACAAAAGCCTTGCTTTTGACACCCAATCTGCTACTTACCAATTCAATTCGTACCAATACCCTTGACACCATGTGCATTGGTATCAACTATGAGGGTTTCCACTGGAATGGTTCCGACTGAGATGCAGCAGAGGTAAAGGAGTCAAAAGGTGCCTTTGAATTAGACGGGACAACCTTTTTCTGAAACACTGATTTGTAGCTAAGTATGGCAATTACTTTATGACCAATCTGTCTGTTATAATTCCTTGATTGGTTACTTTAAATTTTTAAATACTTTATAATTAGAAACTGTCGCATTAATTTAGATCCAAATCAAAGAAATATAACACTTAATCCCTTCCATAAAACAAAACCAACATTTGTAGAAAAGTCCCTCTTTAAAATAATTTATTTTCCCCAATAAATCAACTGGGAAAAATCCTCAAAAATCACAGGAAAGCGATTTTATCATGTAATCAAACATATTCAAATTTCAGACCCAATTTTTTCGTGAAATACTCGAAATAAATTTTAAACCCAATTATATCATATTTTTCTTTAGAAATTCATGATAAATTTTCTATATCTCGGAAAATTCTGAAAATTAAAACCCATCTCCAAATCATGTTTTACTTTACATAAAAAGATTCCATGACATTTTAAAATCATTGACTCTCGGTTTTACCCTAAAACCGTGCTAATTCATAGGAAAATGAACTAAATTAAATCAAACATGATGTAATTCAAGCATATCATCATCCATATCATCTTAAAAAATAATTTAATAATAAATCCGAAAACATACAATAATATAATAAAATAGAGATGGTATGAAATTATTATTCACCTTAGATATGATAAGGAAATTGAGATTTGTTATTGATTAATCCTTCCTAGATTTGACTTTAGCTTAAGATTGTAGTCTTCCTCTTTTCCTCCTTGTAATGGCCAGCTCTTAGGGACTTTACGTTTATTTTTTATTTGAGAAAAAACAAACATGAATGGACAGTTACAAAAGGTCATAGCCTGTAAAATGAAAAGGTTATTTTACTAGAATGCCCATGTGTAATTTAATTAGCCTTTAAACCAATTTAAAGCCTATTTGCTTCATTAATAAGCACAGCCCTGTATATGGTTTTTTCAAATCTCAATATCTTATCACCATTTTTCTATTTAATTTATCTAATTAAATTTCCTGAATAATGTTATCCCAAATTTAGGGATGTTATAGGCTCCCTCTTTAAAGAATTTCGTCCTCAAAATTCAGTAAGGACTGAATACCAAACATAGCAATCATCTGTAACAACTCCTAACAACCATACTAGTCTAACTGGCTAGCAACTATCTATATAAATCTAACATAGACATACCCCTCAAAGCAGATCAGGATAAGTATCTCTAATCCTAAGCACAGTCCTTCTCATTGTCACTCCACTGAACTTTCACCAACTTGGCTATCTTATTACTTTATCTTTTCTCATCTCTAGCAACAACTCGAACTAGTTTTCTAACAAAAGTCAAATTAGGCTCTATTACTAAGTCTTCCAACCCTGTCGGTGGTATAGTAGTCTTTGGACCATGCACGTATTTACAGAGATGAGATACATGAAATACAAAATGGATACCTGCCATACTGCTCGGCACCTCTACTCTGTATACGAGCTTTCCAATCCTCTCTGTAATCTAAAATGGACCTACATATATTGGGGCTAACTTCCCTGGTTTTCCAAATCGCACCACAGCCATCATAGGTGATACCTTAATGAAAACCTTATCTTCATCTGAGAATTATAGGCCCTTATGCCTCTTATCTACATAACTCTTCTGTCTTAACTGAGCTTTCTTCATCCTTCCTCGGATTAACTCAATCTTATCTGACGCCTCATTGACCAAATCTAGACCTAAGACCAGTCTGTCTCTAGTCTCCAACCAACATGCTGGTGATTTGCAGGGTCTTCCATAAAAAGCCTCAAAAGGTGTTATTCCTATGCTAGTCTGATAACTATTATTAGAGGAAAACTAAAACAAATGTAGGTGATCTTCCCAAGATCCACCAAATTCCAATACACAAGCTCTCAGTAGATCCTCGAATGCTTTGTTGACTCTCTCTGTATGCCCATCCGTCTGGGGGTGAAACACGGTACTTATGTTAAGCTTGTTACCCATCACTTCCTGTAGACTCTTTCAAAATTCACTAGTGAACAAAACATCTTTATCACTGACTATACTACTAGGAACTCCATGATGTCTAACTATGTTCTTCAGGAACAACTTAGGTAAAACAGGTGTCGTTTTGGTTGACTTAACTGATACAAAATTGGCACTCTTGGTCAATCTGTCCACGATAATTCATATACTTTCATTACCTCTATTTGACCTTGGCAACCCATCTATAAAATCCATAGATGTTGAATCTCATTTCCAAACTAGAATCTCTAAAGGCTGAAGCAACCCACTTGGTTTCTGATGTTCAGCTTTCACTTGTTGACAGTTTGCACATGCTTAACCCACAAGCCAACTCTTTCTTCATGCCTTCCCAATAGGAGCTCCTCTTCATGCCCTGATACATCTTAGTCCCACCAGGACGAATCGTAAACTTGTACCGATGACATTCTCCAAGCACTTCTTTCCTCAAGTCCTCTATATTCAGAACACACAACTGTCCCTTCTTTCTCAACCATCCTCTCTAGTCAAGACTAAAATCCTTTAGATTGTCGATCTCAGTTCCAACCTTAAGCTTTCAAATTCTCTTAGAAAACACCGGATCCTCCTTCTACTTAGAAGCAATTTTATCAATCTATACTGGTCGAACTTCTAAACAAGACAACCTGGCGAAACTCTGACTAGAACCAGCAGTCGGTCTTAACTGCACATCACAACTGACTAAAGCTACAAAATCCTTCCACTTCGCCAACATACCCTACATCATATTCTGATGTTTTCTACTAGGAGCATCTGCGATCTTATTACCTTTTCCTAGTGTATACTCTATACCAAAATCATATGCAGCCAAAAATTCTAGCCATCTCTATTGCCTCATGTTCAACCTCTTCTGGAGAATAAATACCGTAAAGACTTATGATCGATATATAGCTCAAACCTCTCCCCTAGGAGATAATGTCTCTAAATCTTCAATGCGAAGATCATAACTGCTAATTCCAAATCATGAGTAGGATATCTAACTTCATGTGCTCTAAACTGCCTAGATGCGTTGGCAATGACTTTACCATTCTGCATCAACACAGCTCCTAATCCAGTTCCACATGCATAAGTATATAGTACCAACCCTTGGTTTCCGTCTGGAACTACTAACATAGGTGCATTGGTCAACAAATGCTTTAACTTAAGGAATGCTTCCTCAAATTTGTCGGACCAAACAAATTTCACTTCCTTACTGGTTAGCTTAGTTAAGGGTGCTGCTGTCCATGAGAATCCTTAATGAATCTCTGGTAGTAGCCAGGAAGTCCAAGAAAACTCCTGATCCCAGTCACATTCTCTGGTCTCTTCCAATTATTCACGTCCTTGATCTTGAAACACCTACACCCCTTAGTATACCCAAAAAGGATACACTAAAAGATGCGGTGCGTTGTAGGTATAGCTAATACTTTACAAAGACTAAGATTCAAAAGATAGATAAATAATAACAGCAGAAACATTTAAATGGTAACTTCATTGCTCCAAAAAATAAGTCATAAAAACCAAATATGTCAAAACCAAGTACACGTGTCTCGTGAGAAATATAATCTCAGTCACATCATTAGAGTACATAAAAATAACCATCACTCTCAAAAGTACCAGTACATCAGAATCCAAATGAAATGAAAACTGAAAAGAAGAAGAATACATGAAGAATCTCCAAGAATATTTCTCCAAAAAAGCTGAAATCTACTTTCCTTGCCTCTGCTAGCCTAAGGGGGAAAAAGGGAAATGGAGGAATGGGTCAGGCTAAAAGTCAGGTGAATGAAAGTGATTACTAGTATTTTCAAGCAAGATAAATATAATAGACTTAGCAGCAGTTCTAGTATAAAAGAAAAGGAAGGAAAGATAGAGCTAGAATAAAATATTGTTTAACTGTTGTTTTGATTTGATAATTCAAATTATTTCGATTGTTTGAATTATTTGCACTTGTCTTCGGTTGCTGCTTTGATTAGGCTGAAATCCTAATTCTACTCATTGATTGGCCTTCTATCTCTGTTATGCCACTGTGAACTAGTCCCGTCTTGTGGGTCCTACAGCAAAAGGACACCCGGTTGGTGCTTTGGAACGTAGTAGTAAATTATTTACTTTACTCGTTGCCACAGCATGGTCATCATGGTACACACTAACTGTTGCCCCCTCTTGTGATCTCTTACAAACCACAGTCAGCATAAGCGTGCCCAGCCTCACCTAATCTGTTGTGAGACCATCAGTCCTAGCCTGAAAGGGTCCTTCCTAGCCTCACCTAAGTGTGTTGTGAGACCATCAATACTAGTCTGAAAGGGGATTCTGTTGGTACGAGTCCTAACAAAGAAAATCTAGTTGCGCCTCTTGTCCAAATCCCTCGATTTGAGCTTCTATCTATTGGCCACTTATTTACCCTGGGTCTCAGCCTCACCTAACTAATGTGGGACCATCGGTCCTAGTCTGAAAGGGTCCGGTCCAGCCTCACCTACAGGCTCACCTAATCTGTTGTGAGACCATCAGTCCTACTCTGGAAGGGAGTGCTATTGGTATGGTCCCTATTTCTATGTTTGCTTATTAACTTAGTGTAAGTTTTAAAATAAGCCTTTTATGTTATCCCTGCTATATTTTCTTATTAACTTAACCTAATTCTTAAAATAAGCCTCTTTCTGTTCTTTCCACTTAATTATAACATATGTTATAATTGTTCTTTTATTCTATCTTTTTAGTTATAATTACCAGTTATACCTATGCTTGCAAATATCTTAATTTGCATATTTTTGTCTATGTCCAACTTATTATAGTTCTTCTTACTTTACATCTAATTTCTGTAAATTTAATGTTTTTATATTTTAGTCCATATTAGCAAATCATTCTCTTTTATTTATTTTATTCGCATAAAAAGGACTAAAAAGAAACTAACATTTATTAGCTAAATTTAATCTAAAAAGGAATAGATGTAAATAACAATAAATGATTGGGAAAAATATAAATAACAGTAAATAATTGCAAATAATTGAAATAAAACAGCTAAAAGAAAATAAACTGGAAAAAAGTCTAAAATTTACTTAAAAATAGACTGTAAATAAACTTCCATAAAGGTTACACCAAAATTGTACAAAAACTATAACTATTGGAAATCCTATTATTTTAAATTACTAACAAATATAAAATGATTACTTAAATACTCACATGTGGTCCTTAGCTCTTTTCCTTGGCCTTCCCGGATCCACTTCTAGGATGTAAAATATTTTAAATAAAAATATCTTCTCCTTAGAAAAATATTCTATTTAGGGTCCAGCCTCAGGCAATGAACCCAATGAGAGAAAATCTGAATGAGAAAAATAGCTAGGTCTACGGTCTTATTTATAGTGTCACTTTGGGATCTCAGGTCATTGGATTTGAAGATTAAATCTGGTGCAACCATGTCATTGGCTCGATGGAAACCATCGGATGGAAGCACGAACGCACAGGATTTGAAGAAAATAGCAAAATGACATGTTCAAATCAAAACTGGACGAAGCAACGTGAAGAATGCAAGGCGGGTCGACCTTCCTGTCGACCAACATATTCTAGGGTCGACCTAGCAAAGGTGAGGGTCGACACTAGGGCTGACCTTGCCTATATATTATTGTTATTATTTTCTTTTATTTTTTGAATTCTTGTTTCTAGCGTATCTTCTTAGTTTTAGCTTGAATTTTGAAAAACTTTATTTGGAAATTGACCAGAAAATTACTACGGACACACAATGGTGCAACTCCCATGGCTCAATTCTGATAATTTCACAAACTTATTTTATTATTTAATTAATTAATTCACTAATTTATTATTATAGTTCAAACTTTTGGTTGTTACATTCTCCCACCTTAAAGGATTTTGTTCCCAAATTCTCCAAGGACAGAAGAATGAAATAAATATTTTCATCCAAATTCTACAACTAACCACTCAACCATCATCCATTACATTCGTTGTCCTTAAGTTTTTCCAATGAAATTTATGATATATATGCAAATAGTGTGGTGTCAATGTCCGTAGCTAATGCAATAGATTGTACGGTCTACTGATTCGGTCGACCTCCTTTTTATGCAATCATGTCCATGCTATGTATCCAAATGAATGCAAGTTTCCTAATGATAACTGATAGTTCTATATGCGTGCTACAATCATCATCAAAATGCAATAATCATATGATAATCATCCATTTATAGCAGTCATGGAATATAATAAAATGCAAATGCGCACACATCCATATACATATGCTCTAGCGACCTAGTTAGCCCGATCCCTAGGAGATAATAGTGCCTAGTGTATATATATGCGTCAATTGGCATCCACTAGCAAACACTTGCCACCACTAGCTTCCATCATACCAAACATATTCTAATAACATGTTCTAATAACATGTTTACATCAAATCCTACCATCCATAGGTTAAAACCTAAGATCTACCCTCCCAAAGGACAATAAAGGAAAGGACCTATTCAAAACTGAAGACGGAAATAGGAAATTCAAAATTTATTATCAAAGAGATGTGGATAAAAGGTATGTATTCTCTCCTAATCAAATCAATTTTCTTCGAAGTCTCTTTTAACCATATCGAGACCAAGTAGCAATCTCTTTGTAAACTCTAATCAACACAAATGCGACTTGGACGGTCTTCCATAAAGAGCTTCGAAATGTGTCATTCCAATCCAGCTTGAAAACTATTATTATACGTGAATTCCGCTAAAGGAAGATGATCCTTCCAAGTTCCTCCAAAATCAAGAGTACACATCCTCAACCGCATGTGTCTTACTATCTTACTAATATCAACAATCCTAGGTTCTCACTAATGTCCTATACACTTTACTGATCTTCTGTTATTACTTCTAAAAGTAATCACTACTATCTCCTATATAGCCTTACACTTTTTCTATCACACCTAGGAAATGAGTCTTATCTACTCCACATTTAAAAGTTTGGTTTGGTATTTATTATTTCATTTCAAAAACTAAAGCTTCTAAATTTTTAAAACATCAAATCCCAAAAATTTTGCCTTTAAAAGTGTTATTTTCTAGTGTCTATTAAATTCAAAGGTACTTGGTTACTTAACATTTTATTTTTCTAGACTTGCATCCTTACAGCTTTTTTGAATTTACATCATTCCCCAAACATAGAGGGGCAAACTTATAAATTCTAAATTCAAAACTTATTCCTCGTTTTTATTTAAAGACCTTTACAACTTTCCATAAAAATTTGGATTTTTAAATTTAACTGTTACTAAGTTTTCCGCCTTCAAAAACTTATTTAATTTTTCGCCAAACATTTTTCTTTAAGGTATCTTTAAAATATCCTCGCGTGTTTTCAAAACATCTTCTTTTCATAGATTTTCAATTTTGCAAAAACTGGAGTAGATAAGAACAGTTACTTTATTAAAAAAACCCTTAACTTTCCAATTACCTAACCTTGGAGGAGTTTCTAACTTACTACAAATTGGGACTTTCTACAAAGGAAAGCAACCAATGCACATAATCAATGGAAAAATAATAATATGAAATTTCCATTGCTTAGCTTTTTCTACTAAGGCTCTCTATAATACCTCTCATAACTAGCACTGTCTCTAATTATTACACTTCTTATTATACCTAATGGTTTTATACCTTAATATATTGGAACTACTTTCTTTTATAGGAAACTATTAACGCTAAAACCTTCTATGAATCCTTTAAAAGAGGACTTCATGTTTATGTGAAATTATAAGGAACTTATTTTATATTTTTCGAAACAGGCTATACAAAATATGATGTTTTCCATACCTTGTACATCTCGTTTACATATTCCTTATAACTTGCACAAAACATCTTTATTTGTCATTTGATTTCATAGAAAATTATATCATTATTCATTTCATTCCAATAGATTGAAGTATGTTTAATCTATATTCTCTTACGATAGACAATTTCTATGAAATTTATTAATTTCCTAATATTTAACTTACACCATTTTTTTCAGAAGAACTTATTTTCAAAACTGATTTATATTTTCATAACTAGAAAAATTTCTTTATGCTTATTTAAATAATAAGTGCACTTACAAACCATTTTGTTTATATACGTAGAAATTATCTTCAAAACACATTTTTATTTGGGTCAAAATAGATGTTGTATAAAACACCATTACTACAGCCAAAAATACTAGTGCATGGGTTCAATAAATACCAAAAATTCCCATATACTATGTAAAAACATTTCCTTTGGAAGTCACCCACTATAACAGTAGTGTAATAGTCTATGCTCCCTTTATTTTTCATGAAAACATCTAGTACAACAATAAATGTTGTAACCTATGTTTTCGATACTTAATACACTCTAGGTTTTTGTTTTAAAAATCTTTGTTTACCTATAAAGAAACTAGTAAGCTATATGTGCACTATAATTTTAAGAAAAAAGAATTTCACTTTTTACAAAATTCACATTTTTTAACTTTTCAATTTAACAATTTCGTTTCATTGGGCAAGACATAAAGAGGATTTTCTGCTTACTACCCTAGGAGTACCCTTCCCAAACCTTGGAAATCTCATTTCCTTACTAAAGTCTTTTATTCCTATCCCTCTTTTATGCTTATATTTATTCTAAGGCACTACCGTTAAATCCACTTATCTGAAACAATTATAATTTTTGCAATTATTTACACATGGTCTTTCCTCTTTTTTCAACCGAATCTATTGTACGCCTCCAATCTTTGCCTACAACTCTTTGGATTTCCACAACCCGAAGCTAAATTTACAAAATTGTTTCTCAAACTCTTTCCATGTGTTGACCTTCTCTATGCCCTAAGCAATGTACTTCCTTACACCAAAAATTGAAAATTCAAGAATTTTGCCTTCAACTGAAGGTCGCGAAGTGTACGTAGAACCTCCTTTAGATGAATAGCATGCTCCTCCATACACTTGGAAAACACCAAAATGTCTTCCATGAATACTACTACAAACTTATTTAGGACATTTACAAAAACATGGCTCAGCAAATCTACAAAATAGGCTGGGGCGTTGGTTAGCCCAAACGGCATAAACAACCACTCAAAGAATCCGTCTGATGTAGCCTTTCTCCAATAGCTCACTAATCTGCTTACTTATCTCCTTCCTTTCATGTGTCTCGCGGGTAATGCCACAGGCTTAGCATTGTCATTCATATAGATCCTAAAGTCGATCTCTCTCTTAGGGGGTAGTCCCCTAACCTCCTCTAAAATGTTTGGGAAATCTCTAACGGCTGGACCAGAATCTAGCTCTCCTAGTGATGAATCAAGGGAATAAATGAAGCTCAACATAACCGACCCTGTGGGTCATAAGAAACCTCGAGAGTCCTATTAATGCATGTCTCTAGTCTAACGACCCTTCTTTCGCAATCCAATATCATTCCATAAGTGGATACCCAATCCATCACCAAAATCAGCCCTTACTCCAAAATCCCAATACGTAGGTGTCACAATCAAACTCTATGCCTATATAAAAAATTTCAAACCCCTACAAATCATGGATAAATGTGTCGATCCTTCTATGGGGTTTGAAACAACTATAGGGTCTACTAAAGGAGAAATATCTAAGTGCAAACAACCAACCAAAGAACTAGAAATGAAAGAGTTCGAATAGAAGAATTCGAAATAGAGATCAAATCTTCTACAGAGACTTTTCTACCTCGATCCGATCCGCTACTAGAAGGTGCTGCATCCAAAGCCTATACTTACGTTGTAGGTACGCCTGCTATCTGCCCCGTCCTGTGAGGACAAGCTTTACTAGGATGACCAGGCTGTCCACAGTTGAAAAAATCCCCCCTTCATCATTTTGTTCTTACATTCCTTTGCGTAATGACCAACCAATCCACAGCTATGACATTTCTCTCTTTTCTTAATCTGCTTCTGAGGTACTCCTTCTATCCTCTTGTCCTTTTCCTTCTTTTTCTTCCACCACAGATTCTTAGAGCTTTCTGAGTTAGGAACCTTTTTAAGCTCTCCCTTCAGCTGCCAAGCTGCAGGCAGAACTCTCTGTTGGTCCTCCAATCCTAACAGTCTAAACATTATCCTTCAACCTAGCTCTTGCCTCCTCAAAATCCTCTACGCCAGAAAATGTCTTACCTCCTAGACCAACGAAGTCCGTGCATGGCTTAGAAAAATTTGCTGTTGTAGGAGGATTAATAGGATCTCCACCTGCTGGTGTTGTACTGGGCGCTTGCCCTGGCACTTCCGGTACCGTAGCTCTACGGAACCATTCAGCCATACTATGCAAGGAAAAAAACTAGTCTCGAAAGAATCGAAAGAAGGTTGAATTGGACTTTGAGGGGATATTTTATAAATATTTCTAGTATGAAGATATGCTTCTTTTAAAAATAGGTTACTTTTGGAAAAATACTTTATTTTTAAAACAAGTTTTTAGGAATCCTGTAACCTTAGGCTCTGATACTAAGTGAAATACCCCACACCCCTAAGTATATCCAAAAAGGACGCACCAAAAGATGTGGTGCGTTGTAAGTATAGCTAAAACTTTACAGAGACTAAGATTCACAAGAAAAATAAATAATAACAGCTGAAACATTTGAATGGCAACTTCATTACTCCAAAAAATAAGTCATAAAAACCAAATATGTCAAAACCAAGTACACATGTCTCATGAAAAATATAATCTCAGTCACATCATCAAAGTACATAAAGATAACCATCCCTCTCAGATGTATCAGTACATCAAAATTCAAATGAAATGAAAACTGAAAAGAAGAAGAATACATGAAGAATCTTCAAGAACGCTGAAATCTACTGTACTTGCCTCTACTGGCATAAGGGGGAAAAAGGGAAATAGAGGAGTGAGTCAGACTAAAAGCCTTGTGAATGAAAGTAATTGCTAGTATTTTCAAGCAAGATAAATATAATAGACTTAGCAACAATTCTAGTATAAAAGGAAAGATAGAACTAGAATAAAATATTGTTTAACTGCTTGCTTTGCTTTGATAATTCAGATTTTTTCGATGTTTGAATTGTTTGCACTTGTCTTAGATTGCTGCTCTAATTAGGCTGAAATCTTAATCTACCCGTTGATCAACCTTCTATCTCTATTGTGCCACTATGAGCTAGTCCAATCATGTGGGTCCACAGCAAAAAGACACCTATTTAGTGCTTTGAAACGTAGTAGCGAATTATTTACCTTACTCAATGTTGCATACACAGTCATCGTGGTGCACACTAACTGTCGCCCTCTCTTGTGACCTCTTACAAAGCCCAGTCAGCATAAACATGCCCAACCTCACTTAATCTATTGTGAGACCATCAGTCCTAACCTGAAAGTGTCACTACAAGAAAACTGATTTTTTGTAGCGCCCAAAAATCGCCGCTACGTATTTTTAGTGGCGTTCCGATAATCGTTTCGAAAAAACATGCCACTAAAAATCCTCGAGTGTTAGTTGCACTTTTTTAAACGCCACCAAATTTGTTTTTTTGATAGCGTTTTTATAACGCCATAGAATTCCTTTTTTGTAGAGCCTATTTACCGCCACCGAAAAGGTTTTCTCCTCCATGATACTTTTTTATGGAGTTATCTAAATTCTTTGTAGCGCCTGTTTAACGCCACCGAAAGGGTTTTCTCCTCCACGTTACCTTTTCATGGCATTATATACATTTTTTGTAGCGCTTAATAAACACCAACATAAGTGTACTTGAGTTTTTAATCACTCTTTTGTAGCGACATTTTAACGCTACCAAAATAAATAATATCCAGTAGCGTTTGTTTCCCTCCACCTGCTACTCCAGATTTACCCCTGATCTAGCATCCAATTATATAATAACAGAATACGCAAGCACATACACTTTTGAACACAATATATTAAACAACTACAAATACGTATACGCATTGAAGATCCACAAGATACATAGACATTCATACATCCACATACATAGGTGTCGACAAAAAGCTACCCGTACACATACACAACCAAACTACCATAAGTGTTATAACCAAACTACCATAAGTGTCATAACCGTACATATACATCTGAAATAAACGTCTGAAATAACCAAAGTACTGAGCAAAACCTGAACCACCATAAAAACCTGAACTACCTGTCATTGCTGATGTCTTCAACCTGAACTACCTGTCAACAAAGAACAGAACAAAAGAGTGAGAAAACAAAACCTGAACTTAAAACTGCATCACTAACATTCCACCACAATCCATACATAACTCCTCACCATCAATTATTTTCCCTCCCCTGGACCTGAACCACCAATCACAATCATTCAATCACAATTCGAATATAACACCCCTACTTATGTACTTTTATCATTTTACCAAAAATCTATCTGCACTTTAGCTGCTAGCATTCCTAATGTATATATATAAAAAAGTTATATACCTTTCATTTTGACTTAATAATGATTTTTTCCATTGGCCAAGCTATGGGAATGCCAAAGCAATCATCCATGCACGTCAGACCCGATGTTGGTCTCCATATCTCTGCATCTGGAACTATCACCAGTTCAATCCAAACTTTTACAGCATTACGTCCCAATGGACGACAATGGACCATCGTTATCGAATCAGTTGATGCAATACTTCCTTCAGCCACTATGTCTGCTCCACCCAAATCGATCAACTGGCATTTGGCATCCTTTTGCATGGTTGCAATCGGCTGAAAGAAAAGAGATTATTATGCACAATGTATACATGCACATTAAATAAACTTTCATACACAGTTAACTTCTTCAAATTTGAAAATTAATACTTACTTCTTGCGATTTATTCATGACCATATGTGCGGATTTCATGGGAGAATTCACAACATTTTCTGTATCATCACGACTCTCATCTAGTTTTTCTTGATCAGCTTCTACTTTTGATCTTGGCCATGCTATTTTCCTACCAACTACATCTCCAATGCACGACATATCATATGTGGGTCGCCACAAATAAGCATATTTATTTACTACTTTGTCCACCCAAATCACAACAGCAGACGGACCGAGTGGAATACCATTAACAGTATATTTTGGATCAGTGGCATGGATTCTTCCTTCTGCAACTACACCTTCACCCTCAGTCCAACCGTAAATCTTGCAAGTGTCTTCGATGATGCTGGTACTCTAAAAATGAGAAGTGAAATTCAAGACTTTAGTATGCTATACAAAAACAACGAATATGTGTTAAATTTTTATTCAGATGGAGGGTGTGCTCGCTGCATTTTAGACATCAATAAGCTCGCAGCATATTACACTAATATACTTAACGTGAAAAAAATTACCGTACTCGCTGCACTACAGTTCAACCGTGTTTGCAGCGGGACCTTGATGCAAACTGATGGCCAAGCAACTACCTTATTCTTAGCGTCTGCTAAGACTGCCATTTCAGGTGTAGGACTCCATAAATAAGTATCTGCTTTATCCACTGAATCTATAACAACGCTCCCAGCATTTGGTCCAAGACGAATGCCATTGACAACGTCATCTGGGTCCATGGACAACAGCCTCCCATGGGCAACAACTCCAGAGGTTCCATCCCAATTCAACAGCAAACATACTTCGTCGTCGCTCTACAATTAATCAACCGAAAATTAAATCAATTACTGGATTAAAAAATTAAAATATAAATTTCATTTATTGAGTAATATAAATATTATTTTTACCGAATCAGGTGAGTTCCTTCTCAAACTTTCTTTATCCTGCAGCGAAGCACGAATATAAATTAATATTTTCGAATATAAATTAATTTCCAAAAATTTACCTTCTGGTCCATCAGAGTCTGTATCATTCCCTTCAATTCTGCTATTTCCTCTCGACACCGAGACACTCGTTTATCTTTGGACTGGGCCAAAGCTAGCTTGGTTAAAGTGCAACCCTACCCAATGCCCTTAACCGCCCCGGTTTATCTTGTCCCAGTACATGTACAAGAGCATCTTTTCCAATATCAGTCTATGTCGAGCCGGATTAGGATAGGCTACTATATTTTTTGATCTCCTCTTATATAAATAAATACACATAGATAATGCACAATGGTAAAAATATCATAGTTTCAAAAAAAATATACCAATAAAATTAAAAACAATTTTACAATAGTATTCCTAGCTTCCATGTTCACTGGTTCACCATTTTTTTAATGTGAGATCAAATCCACACATCAGCTCTACTTATGGACGATGGATCTACGCTTTCTTTTTTCTAAAAATAGAATAACATCAAATTAATAAACTGACAGGTATAAAATAATGTTAAATAATGCTATAGTTAATTAACTTACCATGTCTTTGGTCTTTCTAGTCATTCTCCTACGACCGGCTGTATGCGGAATTTGTGTGTACCTAAAGGCTGAATATTTCTCACTTGTTTGCTGAAAATATTGAAAGATGCTAGAATTTAACAACCAAAATCATAAAAAGAAAAACTATCTAATATTTATAATGCAGGGTAAATATGTATGGTGAGGATTGCAATTTATTTGAAAATCAATTCATCATAGTCATATACTTATTTGGTATTATTAATGCTGGATAACTCAGTGACATATACAGCATTCCATATCTACTAATAATATTTATAGATTGAACTAACTTGCAAAGTGTTTTTTTACTTCATTTAAAATGTTCCTGTGCTTGTCATAATGCATTTGTATTTTGTACTATCATAGGTTCCTGCAGCTAATACCTAAACAGGAACCCTCAGCATCCACCAACACTTGGACTTCACTTCTAAATAAATTTATCGGTTGCTAACTATGTAGATGGATTTGCAGAAACATGCCAGACGAGTTCAGTAGGAATGATTTACCTTAAACTCCGGACTTGTTTTCGCCTTCACAAACTTCCTCCAATCGGTTATGCTTTTTATGTTCGTAGGTTTCAGTTTAAGTCTTTCCTCATCGTTCTCCGCTTTTTGCAAATTTCGAACCAATTTGCTTTTTGACGATCTCCAAAGTACTCCCATTTGTTGAAATATAGCTTTTCTTTGCCATTCCTCTTCCAATTTAAATCTAATCAGCAACAATACATCAAAACATGATATTAATAAAATTTATTTAATTTAAATATGACAGATTTAATTAAATCTGAAAGGTTTTCTGAAGTTATTAGAGGGCAATTTCAATTTATAATTGGCAAGAACTATTTTTCAATTTATCCAGAAGTTATTAGATGGCAATTTCAATTTATAATTGGCAAGACCATGCAATATTAGAAGTCATTTTCAAAACATATTAGAGTCAGAATGTTAAATAATAGATGCCTGCTTCATACCAGAACCGACTGCCACAAAACTTCTTTTAAGTCATCACTAATATTCCTCCAATCATCAATGGTGTATGGAACCTGCTCCCGCACAAGCGGTCCAAGAAAAGAGGATAAATATACCGACCCTTGCCCTACTGGTATACCTAGATCATTGAACTCAACTTCAATTCGATCCTGACTGCATGACGGGAGTCTTTTTGCTTTTGCTGGACCTCTACCGCCTCTTTTCTGAGATGTACTTCCGATTTCAGCTTCACTTTGTTTCCCAATTTCCAGCTCGGCATCAGCAGTTTGTTCAGGACGGGTTTCATTTTCTGAGCGGAGTCCTTCATTTGGGTCAGAGGGGATATCATCTAGTGGTTGTTCGTCTTCTTCATTGTGAACAGTGGCATGCTTCTTAGCATTGTCTGGTTGTTCTTCTATTTCATTTATACTAGCTGGAACTTTACGTTTTCGCTTTGACTGTTTGTTCTTAGCTTTGACTGTTTGTTCTTCAGCCTTTCTCTACAAGCGGGTACGTACAGATGTTGTAGACATATTTTTCTACAAGTGACAGAAAACACAGTATAAACCAATAAGCACATGTAAACAATAAGCAGCGATAAATATTAACAAACAACACTTAAATATCATCAACATGTAGCTGAAAAGAGATGTGGCAGTTTGCAAACCAAACAAGCAGGCCTAAAAGCCTTGAGATGATGAACAGATTTGTAATTTTATGAGAAAATGTACATGTAATGCAAACATAATTGATAAGAACACTACTCATTATCAAGCAATATATGCAAACAGAATTGATAAGAACATATAATGCTTTGTCTATGGAAGTATACAAAGATCAAAACACAAAGAACAAAAATTGAACGGTACATGCATTTGCAATGGATTAGAAAACTAAATGGTGCAAACTAACAGCCATTCACAACATTAAAAAAAACAAAGCATTAGTGCAGAAAATGAACAACAATCACTAAAGAAAATCAATACAAGTTCAATGAAATTTCCAAATATCCCGGATTTAATATATAAGTTCAACCATCACTAAAGCAATTGAACAACTATGCTCAAGTAGAACATATAATCTACTCAATTATGCCCTCGCAATCCTCTCTAACATAGCAAACATCTTCATCATCCGCTTCAGTTATTTCATCTTCCACCACTTGAATATCTTCCTCGATGCAATCGTGCTACTCTATGTTATTAAAACTTCTTGATGGTTCTTTCATTACAACGTACCAATTAGAAACATCGTTCTCTCTTGAATAAAATACTTGTTTTGCTTGAGATGCAAGTATGTATGGGTCTCGTGAAAATGATGCTTGATGTAAATTAACAAGAGTGAACCCATCATCATCAACTTTTACTCATTTCCTTTATACGTCCAACGACACTTGAAAACTGGAATATAAAACAAATGATAATCTAATAAAATTATATCTGTCAATATTCCATAATAAGTGACCACATCAACCACTTGGGACATATCTTTAGCACTTGCTCTACACATAGTAGTTGCATCAAAAGTCACACCACAATTCTGAGTTTCTCTCCCTAAATCTTTTACATGAAAACGTTGCTCGTTGATGATATATCCTTTGAAAGACATGGCATCATCGTTCGGACCATAAGCAATCCATTTTAACATGTCATTATGATCCTTGGAGGTAATAGGTATCTACAACAAATTTCATTTAGCATGTAAATTTATATAGTAATATTCATAGTTGAATGAGAATATATTTGAAATCTAACTAACCTTCCTTTTAATCCAATCGACAAAACTTTTTGTATGTGTTTCCCAAAGTAAGGTCGCATTTTTTGTCATGCGTTGGTCTGAATTTTCTAATTCCTCCAAATGCAAACTAGTATTGAACAATTGATTATAAGTTATATATATCATTGCGAACACATCAAAATATTTAAAACAATATAACATAAACTTACTCTATAAACGGTTCCACCACGGCCATATTCATTAACACAGCTAAATGAGCACTTTCTTTCTCATTAACTGGCAATTTAATTGTCTTCGATACTGAAATTGGACGTCCCTCTAATATTCTACTACTTTCATAATCTTCATTTCGAGCTCCTTTCTCCTCTATATGTCCTGATTTCTTCAAAAATTCATTGAAAAACAACATGCATTCTGTTGCAAGATACGATTCTGCAATACATCCCTCTGGTCGTGCATAGTTTCTGACATAATCTTTGAGTGTCTTCATATATCTTTCGAATGGGTACATCCATCGAAAATGAATAGGTCCACACATTTGTGCTTCTTTTCCAAGATGAATGGATAAATGTATCATTATATCAAAGAAAGATGGTGGAAAAAAATTTCAAGCTCACATAAATCGTCAATAATTTCAACATTGATTTGTACTACCTTCTCTCTATCAAGAACACGTTGACATAATTTGTTGAAAAAAGAACATAAGCGAATTATCGCTTTTCTTGCCTTCTTTGCCATGAACCCTCTCGATGCTACTGGCAATAAATGTTGCATTAATACATGGTAATCATGTGACTTCAATCCACTAATTTTGCAATCCGACAACGAAATCCGATTTTTTAAATTTGAACAGTAGCCATCTGGTCCTTTGAAATCATACAGTCTTTTGCAAAATATTTTTCTCTCGGATTTTGACAACATATATGGAGCCGGTGGAAGATATGTTTTATTCCCACGAGGTTGTGTATGAAGCTCACTTCGAATTCCCCAATCCTCTAAATCCTTTCTACAGTTGGTTCCATCTTTGGATTTATTTCCATGCAACATTGTGCCCAATAGGCTTTCACCAATGTTCTTCTCCACATGCACCACATCTAAATTGTGACGTAATGGAAGTTCCTATAAAAACCAAAAAAATAATGCATTATTGGGTTTTTCTTGTATTAAAACAATGAAAAATAAATAAATTAACCACTAACCTCTCAATAAGGCAAATCAAAGAAAATTGATCGTTTTTTCCACCTTGATAGCTCTACTTCTGTAGAACTGTTAGTATCATCATATTCATCTTCTTTATCATAGACATGCTTTCTCTTCTTACTTTTCTCCTCTATTCCTTTTCCAAAATCATTTGGATAATCCTTCAATAATGCATAGATGTTCCTCCCAGAAAGCATTCTAGGAGCACCATCTGTCTCTATGGTATTATCAAACAATGCCTTTTGTTTCCTCCGTGAATATGAAGGAGGTAGAAATCTTCTATGACCCATGTAGGCGAACTTTCGTCTATGTTTCAACCAATGAGAATGAGTATTGACACCACATAATGGGCAAGCTTTTTGCCCTTTCACATGACATCCAGCAAGATTTCCATAAGCCGGAAAATCATTAATCGTCCATAACAAAATTGCATTCAGTTTAAATAAAGTTTTACTAAATGCATCATAAGCAGTAACTCCATTAGACCACAAGTGATGCAAGTCTTCCACCAAAGGCGCCAAATATACATCAATATCATTCCCGGGTTGCTTCGGGCCTGGAATAAGTAAAGTTAACATAATATTTTCGTTCTTCATACACAACATAGGCGAGAGATTGTATGTCACAAGCATTACCCGCCAGCAACTATATTTCGAACTCAACATGGAAAATGGATTGAATCCATCTGTAGTAAGACCAAGCCTAAGATTGCGTGGATCAGATGAAAAAGATTTATACTTTTCATCCACCATTTTCCATGTCAAAGAATCCACAGGATGACGCATTTTTCCTTCGTTGCTTTTATTATTAAAATGCCATCTTAATTCTTCAGCCATCTTTTGAGATCTATACATTCGTCTAAACCTCGGAATGATTGGGAAATATCTCAATACTTTAACTGGAACACCTTGTATAACCTCTTCAATATCTTGATTTTTCTTCCATCTCGAGGAACCACATTTTGGACAACTTTCTAAATTTTTGTATTCTTTTCTGAAAAGGCAACAATCTTTCTCACAAGCATGTATCTTTTCAAAACCCATGTCGAATGCTTTAAGAAATTTCTTGACTTCATATAAGGTTTTGGGAAGCACGTTATCCTTCGGCAGAAATAGATGTTGCACAGCTAAAAGCTTATCAAAACCACTATCGGACAAGCCAGTCTCACATTTAAGATTATACAAGACGGTGATGGCAGATAATTTTGTGTGATCTGTGCAACCAGGATATAATGGAGTTTCTGCATCTTCCAAGTTCTTGACTAACTCATCCTCTTTTCTTCGAGAATCAACATCGTCTTTATCATCATCAAAAAAATCTTGATTCAAAAAATCTTCATCTTCATAGTGAATCATCTTGAATAGTTCATATACGTCAAACGTATTTGTTTTATTCTCTACATTTATCTCTTACCATGGTTAAACCATACACCGTCAATGTATTTAGGATCCATTCCTTTTATAATTAAATGTTCAACGATGATTTGGTCATCATGACGACTAAGATTCCGACAATCCTTACAAGGGCATAAAAAATTTTCTACACTTCTTACATTCCTCTTGCAGCATGCACGAAATTCATTGCTCCTTGTCGGTATTCTATACAAGTTCTATGAAAAAAGTAAAAAAAAAAGTGAGCTTTAGTATTAGATTATATGTTCTAATTCTCAAAATACATATTAAGTTAATCATGGTTTTATCACTTGTTTAAAAAAAACCCAGCCTTTTTCCATTATCGACATTTGAAGGCAAATAAGTTTCCAATCTTTGACGTATAAATTGGTTATCTGTTGTAATCAAAAAAATAACTAGACGTTGAAGTACAAATACTTGTAGCACTACTGCATATAACCATGGTGGTTTAGTAGACAAAGGCAAAGAATACTTTTCCAAAAATATAAATTTTACACTTATATTTTGCATTTAACCTCAGATTTACATGTATTTATAATTAATCCATGCATGAATTCAAAGCCTAAGTCTAGCAAATTATAGAATCACTGCATATAAATTCAAAGCCTCAGAATGTACAAACCAACATTTTCCTCTTACCAAACCAACAGTCAACTTCACCGCCTCCTCTTCACTACCTCACATCCACACAACTGACATATTTCCAGTGCCTGCCACTCCATAAAAGACTATTTATGCTCCAACATTTACCACTCTCAACCATCGAGCCAGCCAATACCCAATCGCAAACAAACCCGCGACCTCCATCAATGCTACTTGAACCCACCAAATTCCCGAAACACGCAACCTCAACCTCCTCTCAGCAAGAAACCATTGATTCACTGAACCACTTCAACAGAACATTCATATACTCAAAGAAATCAAAGCAGATATCCCAACAGATCATTGCAATTAGGGTTAAATCAACCATTTCAGTAATAGCTTAGGAAACAATACGAAAATAAGATGCATTCAAATTCATATAAAATCCAAATAGAATCACAAAGTCGATTTAAAAGATTCATACCTAAATATACCTAATCGATTTAAAAGATTCATACCTAAATATACCTAGATCTGCTGGCTGCCGCGACTCGATGTTGAGTATGGGGGAAACGACGGAGTTGACGATGATACTTGAGTGCGATGAAAATTTAACACGATTAAAAGGGGGAAAAAATTCTGAAGAAGAAAGCAAATTAGGGACGAGAATTTTGTTAAGTACGAGAGTAAAATGATAGGTTACGTTTATTTAGTTCGCGCGGACTCTTTTGTTTAGAAGCGGGAAACGTGAATTATTTTTTGCCACGTTTATATTATTTGGTAATTTATTTTTTGTTGCATTTACAATAAAACGTCACCGATTTTTGCAACTATAAATGGTTTTTCTTGTAGTGGGTCCTGCCCAGCCCCACCTAAGTGTGTTGTGAGACCGTCAGTACTAGTTTGAAAGGGGATGCTATTGGTACGGGTCCTAAGAAACAAAATCTAGTTGCGCCCCTTGTCCAAATCCCCCGATTTGAACTTCTATCTACTGGCCACTTATTTACCACGGGTCCCAGCCTCGCCTAACTATTGTGAGACCATCAGTCCTATTCTAAATGGGTCCTTCTCAGCCTCACCTACAGCCTCACCTAATCTGTTGTGAGACCATCAGTCCTAGTTTGAAAGGGAGTGCAATTGGTATGGGCCATATTTCTATGTTTGCTTATTAACTTAGTGTAAGTTTTAAAATAAGCTTCTTTTGTTATCTCAGCTAATTTGCTTATTAACTTAGTCTAAGTCTTAAAATAAGCCTCTTTCTGTTCTTTCTATTTAATTATAACATATGTTATAATTGTTCTTTTATTCCATCTTTTTGGTTATAATTACTAGCTATAACTATGCTTGCCAATGTCTTAATTTGCCTATTTTTTGTCTATGTCCAACTTATTGCAGTTCTTCTTACTTTACATCTAATTTCTGTAAATTTAATGTTCTTATATTTTTGTCCATATTAACGAATCAATCTCTTTTATTTATTTTATTCGCATAAAGGGAATAAAAAGAAACTAACATTTATAAGCTAATCATCTAAAAAGGAATAGATGTAAATAACAATAAATTATTGGAAAGACATTAAATAATAGTAAATAATTGAAAATAACTAAATAAAATAGCTAAAAGAAGATAAACCGGAAAGAAAGTCTAAAGTTTACTTAAAAATAGACTGTAAATAAACTTGCATAAAGGTTGCCCCAAAATTGTACAAAAACTACAGCTATTGGAAATTCTATTGTTTTAAATTACTTAAAAATCTAAAATAATTACTTAAATACTCACTTGTGGTCCTTAGCACTTTTCCTTCGCCTTCTTGGATCCACTTCTAGGGTGTAAAATATTTTAATTAAAAAGATCTCCTTAGAAATATATTCTATTTAGGGTCCAGCCTCAGGCAATGAACCCAATGAGAGAAATCCGAATGAGAAAAATAGGTGGGCCCAGGGTCTTATTTATAGTGTCACGTAGGGATCTCAGACCGTTGGATTTGAAGATTAAATCTGGTGCAACCACATCATAGGCTCGCTGGGAACCGTCAAATGGAAGCACGAACGTATAGGATTTGAAGAAAATAGCAAAATGACGTATTCGAATCAAAACTGGATAAAGTAATGTGAAGAATGCAAGGCAGGTCGACCTCCCTGTTGACCAACATATGCTAAGGTGGACCTAGACCTAGAAAAGGTGTGGGTCAACCCTAGGGTCGAGCTTGCTAATACATTATTGTTTTTTCTTTTATTTTCTGAATTCTGTTTTCTTGCGCATCTTCTTCGTTTTAGCTTGGATTTTGACAAACTTTATATGGAAATTGACCAGAAATTACCAGGAACACAATGGTGCAATTCCCATGGCTCAATTATGATAATTTAACAAACTTATTTTATTATTTAATTAATTAGTTAATTAATTATTATAACTTAAATTTTGGATTGTTACAGATCTTATCTGGATCGACTGGCAATCCTTTCTCTGAAACTACATGACCAAGAAATTTTACCTCTTTCTTCCAGAAAGGACACTTGGTAAAATTCGCCTTTAGCTGATTCTGCCTCAGCATCTCTAATACCACTCTAAGATAAATTTCATGCTTTCTCTTATTCTTAAAGTAGACTAGAATGTCATATATAATCACTAATACAAACCTATCCAAATCCTCTCGGAAAACTAGGTTCATCAAATCCACGAAGAAAGCAGGCGCGTTCGATAATCCAAATGGTATTACCAACTGCTCATATGAACCATACTTATTTTGAAATGTTGTCAAAGGAATACCATCCTCCTCTACTCTTAATTGATGGAAACCTGTCACCAAGTCCAACTGGAAAAACACTCTGGCTCCATTCAACTGATCGAACAGTCATCTATTCTTGGCAAAGGATACTTATTCTTAATTGTACTTTCATTCAACTTACGATAGTCGATACACATCCTTAGCGACCCATCTAGTTTCTTCACGAACACCTCGGTTGCTCCTTAAGGTGAACTGCTTATTCTAATAAAACTCCTTCCTTCTAGATCCACTAGCTACACCTTCTATTCGTTCAACTCAGTTGGTGTCATCCTGCTGGTCCATTCACAAGTTCGGCTCCTGGCACAAGATGTATTCTAAACTCAACAACTATTTTCGAGAGTAGTCTAGTGACTGGCTCAAAGGCATCTGCAAATTCTCTTGCTGCCCGAACCTGACTTAACTTATTTCCTACCTCCGTAGCATTGAGTAAAGCACTGATACTTCGGTCAGTATTCTCTACTGAGAATATCACTCTGTTATGACTGTCAGGGTGTCTCAGTGATATTTCCTTATCCTGGCAAAATATTCTAGCATTATACCTACCCAACTAATCCATACCCAAAATGATTTCGATATCTACGAAATCAATAACATACAAATTGCAGGTAAAATTATGAACTAACAAGTCAAGTTCTAACTGGTCACATCTTAAACCTAGAGTAGCATACCCACTTATTGGATTCGCAACACTTAAGGAATTAACAAGATAAGTGGGTTCTAAACATAATTTATCAACCAAACACAAAGGTATAAATGAATGTGATGCACCGGTATCGAAAAGTACTCTAACTGGTATACTCTTAATCAAAAGCGTACCTTCCATGACAATCTTTCCTTTATCAGCTGCGGTAGGCCTAGCCGGTCCTATGGCAAAAAAATTCCTTTATCCCCCCTAACTGGCTCTGGACACTGATTCTTGTAATTCCCAACTTGATCACAATTGAAGCACTTCACATTCTTCTTATTTGCAGCTTTCTTCCCATTTCCTGATTGGCATTCATTAGCAAAGTGACCCTTCTTTCCACATTTATAGCAAACTACCTCAGCCTTTGACTTCATAGCAATATCTCCCTTTTGGGCTTCCTTCTTTTTAAAGAACTTTCTTTTCTTCTCTTGAGAACCCTCAGTTTCCACTGACTTCTCTTCAGCAAACTCAACAAGTAACTCGTCATGACGAATGTCCATCTCCGCCGCTATATTAGAAGGATCACAGAAGGTCATTCTAGCAAGCTTGGGCCTCAATACTCGAATGAACCTCTCATTCCTTTTAACATCGATATCTATAATAGCATTTCCATATCAAGACTGCTCTTCAAACTTAGTAGTATACTTGACTACTAACATCTCTTCTTGCACTAAATCCATAAACTTCCTCATCAGCTTAGACTTAGCAAACTCAGATACAAACTTCTGCTCAAATCTCGTTTTAAAATCAGTCGAAGTTAACCGCTCTTCCAAAACCACAGCAGTGACACTATTCCACCAATGTAGTGTTGACCCCTGCAACTATCTAGAGGCCAACCTTCTCTTTTGCCCATCATTTAGACCCAAATCGGTACATATACGCTCACAATGCAACAGCCAATTATGAAACTCTATAGCACTCTTCGTTCCTAAGAATGGCTCCCCACCCAAATTGGTGTAATCTTTACTTAGCAAAGCATAATTATTCCAAACTAGAGCCACAAGATTAGCTCTTCTTACATTTCTAGCAACAACAGTAGCAGTTCCAGCTTGCATCAAACCAACAAAGAACTGACACATCCCCCCATATCTACCGGTGGATTTCCAGCACTCACGTTGGCTTCAGCATTTTAATTACTAGCATTAGCCCACCGACCCGGGTACCTCCTGGTAGTGGATCAAGCATTTCTATTGGCTATGGTGCTTCCTCCATCGAGATTTCCTCTTCCATTTCCTTCTTTCATATCTCCTTTCTTGTAAATCTGCATACGAGCCTTAGTAAGATACAGAAGAACAGTCAAAGAGAGTGGAGATTATGTACTTATATATAAATAACTATATATATATATATATATCAAATACAAGTACGTTACTACAATGTTAATCTAAATCCCAATTTTATTATCTGATTCATTGGATTATGTTTGGAAAATCCTTTAGGTTTAAGTTTCTTTTAATGATTCATAAACCTATGCTATGATACCAACTTTTAACATCCCCTACTTGAAGGGCCAAAACTAACGGCTACGAATGATGCAGTCATCCATAATTATTGATCCTCGGTGACCAAAACGGCGATATTAGATCCATTGATACATAGAAACACAAGAATATGGAAAAAAACTAAATAACAACAAACTCCACATTCTATTTCAAAATATTCCAAATTGATTACATAATCCCAGTTTGCAGACCACGTTCAGATAACGTATAATTTTTAGAAAATATGCCAAGAACGACATATGAAGATGCCTTCTTGGTTGATCAAAGTATATAAATAGGCAAGAAACCAAATTTACCTTTATAAACAAAGCACACAGCAAAAATAAAAGAACTCCAATAAGAAGCTTACCTCCTGCATGTCCTTGGAAGCTTTATTCGTCTAAAAGAACACTTGGAAACCTTAACTCTCAGCCTACTCAAAATCAATTGAGTACCCGAGAGTTTAAGGGAAAACAAAAACTTCGAGTCACATATAAAGTCTGGTACGAATAATAATTTACCATCTCAAACCATTTAGATATATAGTGAGACTATGTCGTTTAGCTGAATAGGTTTTCCCCTCACTAGTATCACAAAACATATATAAAACCATATATTGTGCCCTGCATCCACAATGGTAAAAATATAGTATTTAAAATCATAATGATGATATGCAAAATAAGTAAATCAATTCTGGATTTTCCATCCACGTTCATTTTGACTATCTGTCTCAATTATAGTTTCTAGGATTACTATTAACCTGTTAATTGTTTATGGACTATCTGTCTAATATCAATCAAGGAAGAACCTATTGATAACTCCAATATCTTATTTCATATCCTAGTTATCATGGGCTAACTAGGAACCTATTGACTAACTATCAATATCAAATTCGGATATAGTTTTCATGGGCTAATTACAAACCTACTAGCCCCTGCCAGTATCAAATCATAGTTTTCATGGGTTGACTATGAACCTATTTTTCCCAGCCAATATTATTTGTTATATATAGTTTACATAGGCTTACTGTAAATCTATTGGCCCCTGTCAATATCTTTAATTAAGATTTTACATTTCTTAAGTTATATTCACTACTGGGTTAACCTAACTATTTATTCTGCCCTTCCCCAGTATACTGTTATGGGTTAATTACAATGTGAATAAGTATATGAAGAAGTAATACTTTTAAATCTTTAGTTATGCCATGGTATTTCCTTTTTAAAAGTGAGAGGGGGTTATTTGTTTTGAAACTTTACAACATCACCTTCAAAACCTCTGGACGCCCTCCTTCGAAAGCATAAGATTCTTTTAAAAACATAAGAAACATACCATTCCAAGCCCTTCTTAATTATTCACTTTCGAAACTAATAGTACCTTTCGAGGTATCAAAATAATCTTTAAATCATAACTTCGAAAAAAATAAAAGTACTCCGTCGAAAGCATTGGGTTTACCCTTTAAAAACATCATTTGGGTTAAACTGCTTACATACGAACGTATCTCTTTTGAAACCAATTATAAAATTGTTCAGAGGAAAAATGGATGGTGTCGGAGCCATTTAGTTGAAAGCATGATCCTTTAAATTAAAAGATTGAAGGATAGATTCGAAACCCTCTTTCAACTCCATTGCCTTCGAAACCCTCAACCCCTTTCGAAAGAATTTAGGAAAAAGGCTTGGTTTAAGTTAAAACAGAGGTAACCCTTCAACAGCATAGATGGTTTCAATGTAGTCGAAAGGCAAATTAGCGGCTTGGTCTCGAATTGGTCGAAACCAATCCTTTCGGAAGCTCTTATTTAAAGAGAAAGCTACCCCTTCGAAAGCTATTTATAAATTCCCTTTCAAAAGCATGAATTTCGGCTATGTTAAAAGCTTTAAGTAAAACATGGTAGGAATTTAACTTTAGAAAACAAATTAAGGTTTCAACTCTATACGATATCGACTCGGTCTAAAGTCCTTCAAAAAATAGGTAGGTGCTTATCTTTTTAAAAGTGAACCGTGATTTTGTAACGACCCACTTTTCTGTACAGTTTAAGTTGGCAAAAAACCACATATGTCAACTCAAATTGAACAAAAAGGTGGATTGTTAGGGGAAAGAAAGAAGGTATAAGATAGAAGAAACTAAACAATTACAGAATCCCACAATGCAACGGAATAAAATATATTAATCACATAATATTTGACAAAGTCGTCTCAAAAAAATACATTAGAGTTACACTAACACAATTCTAACCTAGGACAATTATAACAGCCTGTCCTTATATATCGGATATAGGGTATATAGTATATGGCAGAAACAAGATAATAACTAACTATCGATGAAGCCTCCTGCTCCGAGCTCCTCCAAAATGCATCCGTGGAAAACCTAAACTACTTGGCTGCTCATAAAAACTTGAGCACCCAAGAGTTTTAGGGAAAGAAAATAAAACTCCAGGTCAAACATGGTCTGGTGTGAGTAAGCTCAAACAACTTGATTATTACATTTCAAAACCTTTTTGAAAATCAAAGGTATCTTGTAAGACCACGCCGCACATAAACACAGATGGGTTTTTACCTAACGATAACCAAGCACTTCTATAGAAAATCCAATGATATTATAATAATGTCCAAAGTACAAATGCTTATTGATCTTAGCTGTAATTGTTACATTAATTAAATTCTAGCATACTAGGTTTTACAATCAAAACTGCAAAGGCACGTATTGGAGAATGGATTCCATACAATGACCAGGTAAGAAACTACCTATGATGGGTACATCTCTAGAACAATGCACCCGGGTCAAAAAGGAATATCTTGTACCTGCCACACAGAACTGGCCTATCACTTGACTAGTAATACCAAATATGCCATCATCCTGGTCTTCCAATCTTAATCGAGATCTCTCATGCACAACTAAATCCATAAAAATAGGGTAATCTATAAAGATGATGACATACCCCAATGGGAGCGACCCATTTAGCCCAGATACATGCCCTGTTTTAGTTATTTCCCGGTTGACGATGCTTGAGGCTACGTTTAGCATTTGTATAGCAAACCAACTTGGAATTCTATCACTACCCTCCAGGCATCATTGCAATGGTAGTATTCATCCATACAAGTTTTCCAAGATAAGGACACACCGAAGGAACTACTTCTACTACATCCATTTTGGAATCACCTTCAGAATTAGTAGCAAGCAGCCCTAGCACTTCAATGCTCCATCTTCGATTCCATATTCTTCAAGATGTCTTCAGTTCGATACGCTTGAGTTGGATCAAAGTGGTTTTTGGATAACAGATTTGATTTCGATCTCTACCAAATAATTTTCGACAACTTCCGGTAAACTCAACCCCTTGGAAATAAGCAGATAAAAGATAAGAGCGGAGTTCACCTCCTAATCTTTTTTTGAACGGATTTCCTTATCATTTATCCTAGAAGAACTAAAAGAGTTTATACGTATAGTATAGCACCCTCGACGGTAACTGTACCATATAATTCCCGTGTTTCTCCTAGATACTTCCAAAGTTATGTTTGGTGCAGATTTGATAGTTGGTTATTTAATTATGAAATAAACAAACAATCAAACATTGATTCAATTCCTTATGGGATCCTCTAAGCCTTTATTAATTAATCTTTAATTAATAAAATCACTTTATAAAACTCTACCAAAAGATCTTTTTTAAAACACTTTTCCTAAACCCCTTACATCCCTTTTACTTGAAAAACAATATAAACATTTACCAAAAATATTTGGGAAATTCTCCCTTCTTACATTCCATATTAAGTGGCCAAACCATTCCCTTTCAAAACATCAGTTGCTATCTTTCACTTTATAAAACCATTCACTTATTTCTTGTAAAAATTCTTTTATAAGTTCACTTCACATTTCAAACCTCTTTAAAAAAATTTAAAACTTGATTTAAAATGTATTTCAAAAATATCTAAAATGATTTATAAAATTTCTTTCTATTTTTAAAACTATTTAAAGATCTTCCTTCATAATTCCTATATAGAATCTCCTTTATAAAATATCATTTTCAAGATATCATTTGTAAATCACTTTAGGTAAAACCTTTTATTTAATAAACCTTTTTTTTAAAAAATAAGATATTGTTTAAAAACAACTTTATAAAATAATAATAAAATTTAAAAACCATTTATAACCTTTAAACCCAAATCGATTTAAGAATTAAAGTTAATTCAAAAACATACTTAAGTAATTCGAAAAGAGGCTTAGCAATCCCAATGTTACTTATTTAAGTTACCATTCAATTTCAATTTCAATTCACTTAATAATTATTTACATAGGTCAACATATATGTAAATACAACTCATATCCAAATCAGGGAATTACATGTCAATGTGAACTAACTAGCATATACATGTTCAAATATCATAATAGCAGGATGGTGATTTGTCCTGCTAAACAGATGTCCAAACAATTCAATCACATGTCCACACAAACAAACATCAAATAAAATACATTATAACTCAATCACGGTTATATGGTTTCTTAATGGTATCAACACTTGAATCACTTGTAATCAAAACCATCTTTGAAAAAGAAGTACACTTAAACAATTTTACTTTTCAAAACCAAGGATTTAAAACTAAAACTATCTTTTTAAAAATAATTATTTATAACTTAAATCCTTTTTTAAATCATAATTAAATTAAATTTAATCTTAACTCAATTTAATTAAATAGTTAAACGATAATTAACTATTAATTAAACCTAAATTAATGCTTTATTGATTATTAAATAATTAATATCTTCATTAATGATTAAATATTAATTAATCTCAATTAATTAATTAAATAATCGTTAATTAAACTTAAATAATAAATTAAACCTTTAATAAATAATTTATTAAAAATTAAACCTTAAATAATTTATAATTTAAAAATAATTAAAGACTTGAGTAATAATTAATTAATAATCAATCCTATATTTAAAATAATAATTAATTAAAAATAAGTTATATACTTAACTCAAAGTTAATTAACTAAATTAATAATTAATTAAAATAAATATTATCTTTAAAATATAATTAATTAATAACTAATCTTCACTTAATTATAATTATTAAACGTTGTTTAACCCTTAATTAATTATTACTTATTCAAAACTTAATTAATTAAAAATTAATTATTAAAATTTAATTAACCTTTTAAAATATCATTATTTAGTTTACAAAACAATTCAAAATAGAAAAACCAAACTTTGGAAAAATCAAATTTTTAAGCGAACTGCATCCATAGCGACTGTCGCTATGGGATACCTCTAATTTCCAACTTTTTTATCACTAACTCTTCCATTTACTAATTTTACTAACTTATCATATCACTTCCAATTCCAAGACAAAGGTCTTAATTTAATAACCAAAACACCACTTAAATCATCAAATCAAAGTTCTAATGTTGAACCACAAACTAACACGCATATATACATCCAAACCATACCAAATCCAAATAACAACATCACAGATACAATCATATAATAACCATATATATATATATGTATGTATGTATGTATGTATGTGTATGTATGTATATGCAAATTTTTTTCCAAAATGTTAAGGAATTTACTCACCAAAGGTTTTGAAAACTTGAAATACTTTAGCGCTTAGAAAGCTTGAAAAACTACAAATTCCTCTCGAAAATGGGCCATTTTGGACTTGAGTTTTGGACCCTTTCTTCTCAGATCTGGTAAAGTGGCCAAATGGAAAGTTTTAGATTATTCTTCCCTCTATCATTTAAAAAAATTACTCAAAATGGTTTAATTTTGAGGAAATTAGGGCCAAAACAGTGGGGGATATATTCAGATATCAAAATCTAGGTTCAAAAACACTCTTGCAAAAAATGAATATTTGTAGCATCTAAGCTCAAAATCAAAAAAGTGATGAATTACAAAGTTGTAGCTACTGGAATTCTACAAGATTTGGAAAAAAGAAAATCTAATTTTGTAAAAAGTTATGACCGAAACCATTTCGGGTGAATGGAAGAAATTAACAAGTTTTGAAAACATTTTAAACAAATGAATTTTTTATTTTTAAAACTATTGAAAACTCGAAGGAAGCCATTAAAATTATTTGAAAAGCTTGAGAAAGAGCATAAAACTTTGGAATTGAAAATAAAAATAAAATAAGGTGGAAAAGAGATTAGGAATTTTTGTGTGTGTGTCTTTATACACACACACACACACACACACACACACACACATATATATATAAATCCCTTAGGGTACCTACCTTCCACAAACTCAATGACACATCACCACCCTTGTCCCCTCCATATCCTATATGCCCAACATGAAAAGACTTCTTTATATACTATTGTCCCCCTTAAGCTGCCAATATGTCACATCATGTGCCCTTGATGTGACAAATTCCTATTTATTTTTTATTTAGTTGCCAAAGTGTCACATCATGATTATCTTAACTTAATTAACTTAATTGATACTAATTATACCGTTTTAAACCATATTATATAATTAGTCTATGCGTGCATATAAAAAAGAAAGTGTGCATAACATTTCAAACATCTTTTACATGATGAAATATTGAAAATTCGGAAAATAATTTCCGGTCATATTGTCTGTTTTTCATCGAACTACATATTTTTTTAAACAAATTTTAAAAACTATTTCACCATTATTATTTAACATTAAAAATATTTTTATTTTCATTATAAAAAATATATATTGAATATTTAAATTAATTAAATATTCATAAATCAAACCAGCAAAATTCTTTGTAGTTAAATTCTTCCCCTTAAAAGAATTTCATCCTCGAAATTACACCTCATAACCTATTCAGAAACACTTAACACTCTACATCATTCCATAGATCATTCTTATGCAAAATCCGACTCAATCACAACTCGGATACATAACTTCACTTCCGAACTCGTATCGTTGATCTGATTCTCTAGGGCGGACTTTGATCGGGCTCCTTGATTTGGAATCTCCGTTCTCCTTACATAGTTGTAACTACGATAGAAAATTTGGTCCCAAAATAGGAATCCTCATCCAGTGCTCGTCTTCAAAAATCGAGTAATAAATCCTTATTCGGAATGGTGCAAATATCTTAAAGTCATATACTCGAATCTTAGATCAAAACACTATGAAAAGGAGAATTGATTTACATCCACCCTACACCCTTACCATAATGGTTCTCCCTAATACCAACTCTATTTCACTAAATCATTTATGAAACATTTGATAAAAAAATCTTAGTTTCAACTTGGATAATACTCCATTATAGCCTAAGAGTATATACCACTATTTGCTCCCACTATTCCATTTTGAATCTTATCTCCCTAAGAAAACTCAAGATCCTCATACCTGGCTTTTATTTCAAAAAAAATTCAAATGATACTCTTATTTTAAATTATACAAATATATAAATATATCTCGAGTAACTCCAAAAGAACACTATGGAACTGGGTACTACCAAACAGTATCATGAATTCCCTTATCAAGAAGGGTAATATACAAGAGAAGTGTTTACCATCCAAACACATCTCTTTCCTAAATTTAAAGTTATTTTCGAGCCACTCGAACTAGTTAACTTAAAAAAATCTTTTATTTCGAAATCCCATTTTGGAAACAATACTTTATATTTTCCAATAAAAAATTTATCACTAACTTACTTTGGATTCATTCGTGTTGAATTCATTTCAATTGTACAGTTATAAAGAGAATAATTTACTAAGTGCACGACAAATTTCGCCTAGGCAAACATCCAATCGTCACTTAGAAGATTATTCTGATCATCATAAAACAATCAAAACTCATTCCCCCTAACTAATCTAAAGAAAACACTTCTTACTTAAATTTCATTCTCAAATTTTCGTACTTTAAGCAAAATTGCTTTCAAATACCATTATTATTTCTCAAAATATTGAAAAATAATTTTCCAAAGCATTGAGATTTAGGTTCTCAAGTTTTCAACCTAAATTCTTTTTAATTAAAAAGATGCATTTTATTCGAAGGAAAGTACCTAAATTTTTCGCAATAGTCAATGTTCAAATTGAAGGAGCATGACTAACCAAAACTTATATGATAATAATATAATATTATTATCTCCCAACAACAACATCTCAAAAAATACTATGCTATACTATTTTTGAAAACCATTCTTTATATATAAAATAAATTCTAGGAAAATTATTTCACTTACCCTAATTTCAAAACAACACTATGTCAGTTGTTCTAGTTCAAGTGTTTAGGAATCCTTATCGATAACGTTGGCCAAATGCATCGACCAGAATTCATATAACACTCAACCGATCAAATAACATAATATAAAACATTTTTATATCACTAACAAATACGCGCTCTCATATAATATACGCTCAAACTCATCATAGTGTACTATTAACCTTATCTCTAATGAGTTAACCCTACAAAAGCCAAGGTTCTCTCTTAATTTTCAGCTCAGATACCATGTTATAATGATCCATTTTTGTATGCATTTTAAGTTGGCAATATACCACACATATCGATTCAAATTGAACAAAATGGCAGATTGTTAGGGGAAAGAAAGAAGATAGAAGATAGAAGAAACTAAACAATCACAGAATCTCACAACGCAATGGAATAACATATATTAATCACATAATATTTCACGAAGTCATCTCAAAAAATATATCAGAGTTACACTAATACAATTCTAACCTAGGACAGTTATATGAGACTGTCCTTATATGTCAAATATAGAGTACATAGTATATAGCGGAAACAAGATAATAACTAACTATCGATGACGCCTCCTACTCCGAGCTCCTCCAAAATGCATCCAGGGAAAACCTGAACTACTTAGCTGCTCATAAATTTTGAGCACCCGAGTTTTAGGGAAAGAAAATAAAAATTTGGGTCAGACATGGATCTGGTGTGAATAAACTCAAATAACTCGATTATTACATTTCAAAATCTTTTAAACATCAAAGGTATCTCGTAAGATCATGCCGCATATAAACATGGATGAGTTTTTACCTTACGATAACCAAACACTTTTATAGAAAATTCAGTGATATTATAATAATGTCTAAAGTACAAGTACTAATTAATTTTAGCAGAAATTGTTACATTAATTAAATTCAACATACTAGGCTTTATAGTTTGTAACGACCCGCCTTTCATCGCCCTGAAAGACGCATCATTAATAAGAAAAAAAGGGATAGAAAAGAGAAAAGATAGAAAAGAAAGAACTAAACAACATCAGAATATCACAGCGGAATGAATAAATTTTATTATATCACATAAGATACTACATAGTATCATATACATCAGAGTTACATAGCTTATACATCACAAACTATACAGTTAGAAACACCTGTCTAGTCATTACAACTCAAGTACAATACAGACTTCACCACAGAGATACAACACAACGGAACCACTATATATCTACAAACACTGAAGTCTCCTGTTCCATACCTCCTCCAGAATTCGTCAAAGCTAACCTGAATCCCTTAGCTACTCATAAAAATTTGAGTACCCAAGAGTTTAGTAAAACAAAAAATAAACTTCAGGTCAGACATGGGTCTGTTGTGAGTAAATGCGTTAAAGTTTCTTAACTTTGAAAATCCTTTGAAAACAAAGGTATCACGTAAGACTTCCCACACACAAACATGGATAAGTTTTTACCTTACGCTAACCAAAACATATAATAGGAAATCATGTGATATAATAAAAGGGTCTAGGATTTTCAAATAAGCTAGAAAATAGCTGGAATGTTTGCATCTCACATTCCAACATAGTTGGACACAATCAAAACGTACTACACTTATTGGAGATTAGATTCCATACAATAGCAGGGCTAATGGGGTATCGTCCGTCACAGTACCTGGTCTAGATCAGCGCACCGAGGATCCACCCTAAATCCCCTACAACACAAGGCCAGAACCATCCCTTACTGGATAGTCTTGAACAAGACAACCCCGTGTTGTTCATGAACCAACTGCCCACTAAGCCGAAATAAAAGGGACCTCTAGACAGGGGAAATCTCGTCCTACTTGGGCGCGACCCACTTAGCCTTGCTGCACCTCCTCTATTTTAACCATTCCCAGTTGATGAAGCTTGAGGCTACGATTACCTTTTTAGAACACATCTATCTTAGAATGCGCATCGTCCTATTGACGATGTTCTGAAGCATTCAATCCATACAAGTTTGTTCCGGGTTCGAACGAAACCGAAGGAACTATCTCGCTACACTCATTTTGGGATCACCCTCAGAGTTAACGGTAATAGCCCTTGCACTCTGAATCTTCATCTCACTCGAAAGCACTATCTCCGTTAACTCGTTTTGGAATCACCCTCAGTGTCAACGACCATAGCCTTTCCTCTGAATCATCATCTTGATCTTCACTTGAGACTTCACAACCTAACGTTTAATTTGGATCGATGTGGTTTTCGAATATCCAAATTTGGAAATCCGGTCCCGGTCTCACCGAAATCGAAAACGCCGTCTTAATGTCCAAGTTGTTTAAGTTTAAACAATTTAATTCAATTTAATATATTGAATTCACATAGCATCATTCACCGATAAACATCACCCATTTATCACATCTATAACCAATATCACATCACAGAATATCAAAGATTATCAAACTGTAGATATCAATAAATCCAGACATTCTACTCAAACAGTCACCCACAAACAAGAATAATTAATCCAAATTATAATTAATTCAATTAACTTAAATTAAATTAATTACTTGAGAATTAATCACCTAACCCAGCTTAATCAATCATTAATTTATTACAAACCATTAAATTAATTAATCATCCTTTAATTACCTTATAAACCAATTAATTAATCTTTAATTGCAGATTAATTATTCTTTAATTATTCTCTTAATTAATCATCCTTGATTAATTGTTTTAATTACATTAAGTAATTAGCCTTTAATTAATTACACAAATTAATTATTCTTTAATCATTCACATTAATTAACTTTTAATTACTCTCATTAATTTATTAATTATAATTAATTACATTGATCATTAATTAATTATATTAATTAATTATACCATAATCATTTCATTGATTAATTATATTTTAATTAATTTCATTCATTAATTAACTAACCTTTAATTTTTCTCATTAATTTCATTAATTAATGATCCTCTAATTACCTCATTAATTAATTATTATTCTAATTAATTTAATAATCAATCTTTAATTAATCATATTCATTAATCAACCTTGATTAATCACATTCAATAATTAACTTATATTAATTAATTAACTTCTTAATTAATTATATTAATTAATCCTTTAATTAATTACACTGAGTAATTAACCCTTAATTACTTGCACTAAGTAATTATTCTTCAATTACTTTCCATCAAGTAATTCCGCTTTAATTAATTACATTTGTTAATTATCCATTAATTACTTACACTAAGTAATTACACTTTATTAATTACATTAAGTAATTATACTCAACGAATCATCAAGTGATTATCTTAAATTAATTAAACTAATTAATTAACTTAAATTAACCTCATTAATTTAATTAATTACATTGAGTAATTTAGTCCTTTAATTACTTCCCTTAATTAATCACTCTTCAATTAATTACCTTTAATTACTTAGATTAATTAACCCTTAATTAATCCAGTAATTAACTATCCTTAATTAATTAAGCCAATTATTTTAAATTAATTTCATTAATTAATTATCTCATTAGAGAACATTTAGAAATCAATTAAATGATTAACGATTTAAACATTTAATTTTAACATTAAAAATCTTTGGAACCTTTCCAAATTTGTTTAATAATTAAATAAAAAGTTATTCTTGAAACTTCATTATCATATAATTTAAAAACTTATTTACCTTAATTATATTAAAACTAGGTTAACATTTTCTTTTGCCTTTTTAATAAAACTTGTTAAATTATTATTTAAACCAAAGAAATCTTAAAGAAAAACATTTAACTTTAGAACTAAACTTTGAAACTAGTTTTAACTTTAATATTTTCCTTTGAAAACATATTTATTTTAATACACTTCAACTGTGCATTAGCTTAAACTTAATATTTTTGCATTTCAACCCTGGAAACACAATCACATCATAAATTAAACCTGGTAACATAACTACCCGAGCCAAAATAGCAAAACCCTGAGTCAACTATCGAGCAACACTCGCGTGCTTCCTTCACCGAGTCATCACGAAGACTAATTCGAGTCGCACACGAGAAAAACCACGGAAAAGCCCGGGCCAATCTTCTTCTCCCCAAACCCTCAAAACCTAGACCAGAACAACTTGTACACGCATGCACGTGTACGCCGCAGCCACTCTGCTCCGACCATCGATACGACCCTCGGCAAGTCGCCGACACTCCCATCGCCCCTCACGACCTCTTAGATCGCCCAAATCGCCAGAGGAACAAAAATGAGCTAATGAACACCCAGCACCCAAAAACTCGATCAACACAAACCCCCGCCGATAGCGTACACCACCATTAGAAGACCTGCCGCCTTGACTACAGTCGCGTCTCAAACCCCTGAATTCATTCCCTTGCTCACGATAACCTCCGGCCACACCTCGGCAACACATTCGCCTCGCAAAACCACTGCTACCTTGATCAACTGAAAACCCTACTTCGCCACTCCCCGGCCACCACGGCCATTGATAACTTCTTATGGCCATTGATAACTTCTTCACTGTTTTTCCATCAATCCCTAACCTCCACACTTCCTCCAGCCTAAATCTCGATCCTCTCCTTGTCGTTGATCGACGGAAATCAACCAAAAACCCAAATTTGATCAACACAGGCTATCTCAGCAAACACAAACCTAAAAATCTGGATATTCACATGAAAATTCATGATTTTGTACTATGATTCGGATTACATAATCAGAAATTTAAATTAGCTTGATTAATTTTAAACATATATTAAGTTTATCACTGATATTATTTATTTTTGAGATAATTGCTAGGTGTAAATACATACCATTTTCAAAATTCATAACACATTGTAATTGTCATTTTTCATTTATATATCTTAGCCTAGAATTGATTACAGAGGAAGATACAATTATTTTTTATTTGAAAGTGGAGCCTGTAAAATAACAGAACATGTTCAATCCTTAACACAGACATGCACGACCTAATCATCTTATATCCATACATAGACATATGAATTCATGCATATAAACATCATTTATTTACTACATCAACAATTACCATATGTATTAGCATAATATCAGATTATAAAAACTGTTTTTAAATAGAAGGCTTACTCATAGGAATTTAGAAGCAGAGAACAGTTCTGTTTTATTTCCTAGAACTTTGTATTTGATTTGGTTTCTGGCACTTTATATTTTGAAATGATTCGAAGCTTGCTTAGTTGTTTTGAATCAGATCCTTGAAACTGTAGTGCTTGGATCCTTGAGTTGAATTCTTGTTGAGTTTGCTTGTTGAATTTGAAAACTTTGTTTGTTGAATCATTGAAATTGTTGTTGTAAATAGCTTTGAATATCTTTGATTTCTGGTTTTTAGTTTTATATTTCTAAAGAAGAGAAAATGATGTTTTGAACTGGAAAGTATAAAACAGGTTTTCCCTTTTTAAAACATTAGTTATATGCTTAATTTTTTTAAACAAAAGTGTTGCCACTTGTTAACTTGAAATGTTCTTTAGTTTATAAATGTGATTGCATGTTTTTATGGCCTTACACATGTTTGATTTCAATATTATATTAATTACTTATATTTACAAATGTTTTAAATCATTATTTAATTAATTTCTTATATTTATATTAATATTTATATGTTTATATCAATTTATGTTTTATTTATATATATTCAAAAATACATTTTCCAAAGCTAAATTTAAAAGAAAGAAAATTGAAACAAAAGAAATGGACATTAAATTAAATCTTACTTTTAAATTTAGGCTTAAGTTATTATACTTAAATTGATATTGTATATATATAAACTAAATTCATTTCAAGTATAAATTTTTAAAACAAAACATATTAAACTCTTATTATAATATACTATTTTAAGCTGTCATATTTTTAAACAAAATAAATATTTACTTTAAGTGTTTTTGAAAATATAAGATAAATTTTTGAATATTCTTTTGAAAAGTTTTATATTAAATTCGATCATAATCTTCCAAATCACAATACATACATACATACATATATATATATATATATATATATATATATATTAATTTTGAAAACATTTTTATTAAATTGAAACCAAACTTTTTATCCATAATGTATATACATTTATATACACATTATAAATAGAAGCCATTTTTATTAGCTTTGAAAGATAAATTTTTACCAATTAAATATTATTATCTTTGAAAAGAATAAAATTTGCCTAATTAAATTATTATTAGTTTTGAAAAGAATAAATTTTACCAATTAAATATTTATAAAAGAAAATTATTAAACCAATTTATTAGCTTTTAAAAGAATAAACCTGCCAATTTAAATGATTATAAAAGCCAATATTGCACATTTTAAATAATTACTAATAAATATTATTAAATTGGTATTGCAGAAAAATTCCGAGTTATCACATTCCTCCCTCCTTAAAAAAATTCGTCCCCGAAATTTAAAAGCAAAGATAATTTAATAATCCAACAAGGTTTTAAATTTTAAAACAGCAAGCATATTTTATCAACCATGTACTGGCAGCCAATTCATTCAAACAAACAAATCTAACTATCCAGACAAAATTCTGGATAGAACTTCCTAGAGTTTCCCAAGTACAAACACCGGGATACTCGCTCTATCAAATCTAAACTAGCTATACCACTCTGATCCAGAGCTCCTATATATCTAGATCTATAAACCGAGCAGAATACCTGACCATAGACAAGTCCTATTCAACTTCCAAATCCCCCTGAACTGCTGGTTCTAAAACCAGTGATGGATCATCCACGTACTCCCTCAGAGATACGTGAAACACATCGCGAATCCCAGCCATCCAAACTGGCAATTCAATCTTGTAGACCAAAGCACTTATCCTTATGAGCATACAGAAAGGTCCAATATACTTCGAAGCTAGCTTCCAGTCATACGTAATCTTATTTTCTCTTACGATCGGTGACAACTTATTCAAAATTAAATCTCCATCTTCGCCTCTTATCCAAAAAAACTCCCATACCGATCTTGGGCTGCCTTCAACCTTCTTGATCAACTCAATCTTCGTCGATGTCCCTCAGACTAGATCTGGACCAAGAATAAGATGATCTTTGGATTCTACTCAACAAGATGGTTTCCCCAAGATCCATCGAAATCCAGTACGCCAACTTTACTTCATAATCATCAGTAGACTTCGGACTTACTTCTCCAATCCGTGGTAGCCAGAACAGGTGTACTAGACAACCTAATCTTCAGGTCCCGAATGAACTTCCTGTAGAAACCCTCTAATCCAAGACAAACACAAACTTTCAAGGAGTATGAAGTTGCTTCTATTCTAGAATAGCTGCCATCTTGCTTCCTCTACACAACTCTGATCTGAAGAAGATGAGAATGCTGTTGATGAACACAAACACAAACTTGATCCACATCCTGGAAACATTGTCCATCAAATTCCATAAAATATAAATGACCTATCCGATTCGGTCACTAACACCACAGCAAAAATCCAGCCAGAAAACAAGATCCGATCAATCCTGGCTGCTTTACCAATCCTCTCTCTAGGAGCCATCCCTCTACTAGGCTGAACTACCGATAATGATCCAGGAACCAAGTCGATACAGAACTTAATCTCCCAATGCGGATGCAAACCTTGGACTTCCTAGAAGATATCAGGAAAATCTCAAACCTCTTCGATAGCTCCTACATCCTCTAGAGATGCCTCAATCCAAAGCAAAGATTACTAAGAGAACTTCCGAACCATCGCAAGTCACTTTTATGATTCTACCCAGTTCAGATTCCAAAGAATCTGTTCTCTCTTCACATATCAGAACAGCTTAAGCTTTCCTAACTAAAACAAGAAACTGATGGTCCACCTTCAACCACAAACATCATACCCTGCTGAGTTTCCAGAAGAAGTGGGCAAGCCTTCACCATCTGTCGGGCCTGCTGACGATAGAATCACAAAGACTCCTGAACCATCGAAGAAACGGGCCACTCGACTGCTTTCGGACTCCACCTCTAGGACATTGCTAAGCCAGAGGACCTTCTTGCTGACATGCAAAACACTCCCGAGCAGCATTGCTACCTCCGGGTTTCTCTTCACCTTGATTCTTCCAATTCGGATTGAATTTCCCACTTGGAGCTGCCACTGATGCCAACTACTTCTTATCCATAAGCTCTTCGATCCTCAAAACCATATCAACCATTTCCACAAATGAACCTTGAGATGAAAACATTTTCTAAAGAAACTTGGGCCTCAAACCAAGCACAAACATCTCGTCGAACTGAGTCTTATGCTCCGATACAGTCAAAACTCCTTCCTACGGTTGCCAAGATACCATCACTCGCTTCAGCACATCCGACTGATCCAAACTCTAGAAAATCCGCTCGCACGAGCGCAACCAAGCTTACACTCCAAAGATGAAATCCAAACCTTAAAAAGATTCCCTACGAGATTGGTGAAATCCATACACCATGTTGCAAAGGTTACACAAGATGCCCAATACCACCCTGGCAAATAATCTTCCACCTTCAACACTCGGACTTCTTCCATTGGCAATCTCGCTACACACACCACTACCTCAACCAAAGAACTTATGTTGGCAACCCGAACAGTTAACCAAATGAATTAGGAATATAGACATATATATATACACACATAAAAATATAAGTACGCTCTCTCAGAAAGAAATCACTCCAAAGCCTAGGTATTCACTCAACTTAGCTCTGATACCACAATGTAACGACCCGCCTTTCATCACTCTAAAAGACACATCATTAATAAGAAAGAAAGGGATAGAAAGGAGAAAAGATATAAAACAAAGAACTAAACAACATCAGAATCTCACAGCGGAACGAATAAATTATATTATATCACATAAGATATTACATAGTATCATATACATCAGAGTTATACAGCTTATACAGCACAAACTAGACAGTTATAAACACATGTCTAGTCATTACAACTAAAGTACAATACAGACTTCGTCACAGAGATACAACACAATGGAACCACTATATATCTACAAACGTTGAAGCCTCCTGCTCCATATCTCCTCCAGAACTCGTCAATCTAACCTGAATCTCATGGCTACTCGTAAAAATTTGAGTACCCAAGAGTTTAATGGAAAAAAAATTAAACTCTGGGTTAGACATGGGTCTTGTGTGAGTAAACGGGTTAAAGTTGCTTAACTTTGAAAATCCTTTGAAAATAAAGGTATCACGTAAGCCTTCCCACACATGAACATGGGTAAGTTTTTATCTTACGCTAACCAAAACATTTGATAGAAAATCTTGTGATATTATAATAGGGTCTAGAATTTTAAAATAAACTAGAAAATAGCTGGAATGCTTGCATCTCACATTCCAACATAGTTGGACACAATTAAAACGTATGGCACTTATTGGAGATTTGATTCCATACAATGGCAGGGCTACTGGGTTACCGCCCATCACAGTACCTAGTCTAGATCAGTGTACCAAGGATCCACCCTAAATCCCCTGCAACGCAAGGGCGGAACCGTCCCTTACTGGATAGTCGTGAACAAGACAACCCCACAGTTGTTCATGAACCAACTTCCCACTAAACCGAAATAAAAGGAACCTCTAGACAGAGGAAATCTCGTCCTACTTGGACGCGACCCACTTAGCCTTACTGCACTTCCCCTGTTTTAGCCATTCTCGGTTGATGAAGCTTGAGGCTACGAGTACCTTTTTAGAACACATCTATCCTAGAATGCTCATCGTCCTACTGACGATGTTTTGAAGCATTCAATCCATACAAGTTCATTTCAGGTTCGAACGAAACAGAAGGCACCATCTCGCTACACTCATTTTGGAATCACCCTCAGAGTTAATGACAATAGCCTTTGCACTTTGAATCTTCATCCCAATCGAAAGCACTATCTCCGTTAACTCATTTGGAATCACCCTTAGAGTCAACGACCATAGCCTTTCCTCTGAATCTTCATCTTAATCTTCACTTGAGACTTCACGGCCTAACGTTTAATTTGGATCGATGTTGTTTTCGGATATCAAAATTTGGAATCCGATCCCGGTCTCACCAAAATCCAAAACGCTGTCTTAATGTCCAAGTTGTTTAAGTTTAAACAATTTAATTCAATTTAATACATTTAATTCACATAGCATCATTCATAGATAAACATTACCCATTTATCACATCAATAACCAAAATCACATCACAGAATATCACAGATTATCAAACTATAAGTATCAATCAGTCCAAACATTGTACTTAAACAATCATTCACAAACGAGAATTATTATTCCAAATTATAATTAATTTAATTAACTTAAATTAGATTAATTACTTGATAATAAAACACCTAACCATGCTTAATCAACCATTAATTTATTACAAACCATTAAATTAATTAATCATCCTTTAATTACCTTATAAACCAATTAATTAATCTTTAATTACAGATTAATTATCCTTTAATTATTCTCTTAATTAATCATCCTTGATTAATTATTTTAATTACATTAAGTAATTAGTCTTTAATTAATTACACAAATTAATTATTCTTTAACCATTCACATAAATTAACTTTTAATTACTCTCATTAATTTATTATAATTAATTACATTGATCCTTAATTAATTATATTAATTAATTATACCATAATCACTTCATTGATTAATTATCTTTTAATTAATTTCATTCATTAATTAACTAACCTTTAATTTTTACCATTAATTTTATTAATTAATCATCCTCTAATTACCTCATTAATTAATTATTCTTCTAATTAATTTAATAATTAATCTTTAATTAATCATATTCATTAATCAACCTTGATTAATCACATTCAATAATTAACTTACATTACTTAATTAACTTCTTAATTAATTATATTTATTAATCCTTTAATTAATTACATTGAGTAATTAACCCTTAATTACTTCCACTAAGTAATTATTCTTTAATTACTTTCCATCAAGTAATTCCCCTTTAATTAATTGCATCAGGTAATTATCCATTAATTACTTACACTAAGTAATTACACTTTATTAATTACATTAAGTAATTACACTTAACCAATCATCAAGTAATTATCCTAAATTAATTAAACTAATTAATTAACTTAAATTTACCTTATTAATTTAATTAATTACATTGAGTAATTCATTCCTTTAATTACTTCCCTTAATTAATCACTCTTCAATTAATTACCTTTAATTACTTAGATTAATTAACCCTTAATTAATCCAGTAATAAACTATCCTTAACTAATTAAGCCAATTATTTTAAATTAATTTCATTAATTAATTATCTCATTAGAAAAGATTTAGAAATCAATTACATGATTAACAATTTAAACATTTAATTTTAACATTAAAAATCTTTGAAACCTTTCCAAATTTGTTCGAACCCCTAAATCCATTCCTCTGCTTGCGATAACCTCTGGCCACACCTCGACGACACATTCGCCTCGCAAAACCACTGCTACCTGGATCAACTGAAAACCCTACTTCGCCACTCCCGGCCACCACGGCCATCAATAACTTCTTCCACTATTTTTCCATCAATCCCTAACCTCCACACTTCCCCCAGCCTAAATCTCGATCCTCCCATTGTCGCCGATCGACGACAATCAACCAAAAACCCAAATTCGATCAACATAGGCTACCTCAACAAACACAAACCAAATTTGGATATTCACATCATAATTCATGATTTTGTACTATGATTCGGATTATATAATCAGAAATTTAAATTAGCTTGATTGATTTTTAACATATATTAAGTTCATCACTGACATTATTTATTTTCGAGATGATTGCTAGATGTAAATACTAGTTACTATTTTTAAAATTCATAACACATTGTAATTGTCATTTTTCGTTTATATATCTTAGCCTAAAATTGATTATAGAGGAAGATAAAAAAAATTATTTGAAAGTGGAGCTTGTAAAATAACAGAACATGTTCAATCCTTAACATAGAAATGCACAACCTAATCATCTTATATCCATACATACACATATAAATTCATGCATATAAACATCATTTATTTTACTACTTCAACAATTACCATATGTATCAGCATAATATTAGATTATAAAAACTGTTTTTAAATAGAAGGTTTACCCACAGGAATTTAGAAGCAGAGAACAGTTCTGTTTTATTTCCTGGAACTTTGTATTTGATTTTGTTTCTTATATTTTGAAATGATCTGAAGCTTGCTTAGTTGGTTCGAATCAGATCCTTGAAACTTTATTGCTTGGATCCTTGAGTTGAATTCATGTTGAGTTTGCATGTTGAATTTGAAACCTTTGTTTGTTGAATCTTTAAAACTGTTGTTGTAAATAGCTTTGAATATCTTTGATTTCTGCTTTTTAGTTTTATATTTTTGAAGAAGAGAAAAAGATGTTTTGAACTTGAAAGTATAAAACAGGTTTTCCTTTTTTAAAACATCAGTTATATACTTAATTTTTTAAACAAAAGTGTTGCCACTTGTTAACTTGAAATGTTCTTAAGCTTACATATGTGATTGCATGTTTTTATGGCCTTACACATGTTTGATTTCAATATTATATTAATTTCTTTTGTTTACAAATGTTTTAAATCATTATTTAATTAATTTCTTATATTTAATATTAATATATTTATGTTTATATCAATTTATGTTTTATATATATATATATATATATTCAAAAATGCATTTTCCTAAGCTAAACTTAAAGAAATAAAATTAAAACAAAAGAAATGGACATTAAATTAAGTCTTACTTTTAAATTTAGGCTTAATTAAGTTATTATACTTAAATTGATATTATATATATAAAAACTAAATTTATTTCAAGTACAAATTTTTAAAAGGAAACATATTAAACTCTTATTATAGTATACTATTTTAAGCTATCATATTTTTAAACAAAATAAATATTTACTTTAAGTGTTTTTGAAAATATAAGATAAATTTTTAAATAGTCTTTAGAAAAGTTTTATATTAAATTCAATCATAATCTTCCAAATCTCAATATATACATACACATATATATATATATATATATATATATATATATATTATAATTTGAAAAACATTTTTATTAAATTGAAACCAAACTTTTTATCCGTAATGTATATATGTATATATATACATTATAAATAGAACCCATCTTTATTAGCTTTGAAAGATAAATTTTTACCAATTAAATATCATTATCTTTGAAAAGAATAAAATTTGCCTGGTTAAATTATTATTAGTTTTGAAAAGAATAAATTTTACCAATTAAATATTTATAAAAGAAAATTATTAAACCAATTTATTAGATTTTAATAGAATAAACCTGCCAATTTAAATGATTATAAAAGCCAATGTTGCACATTTTAAATAATTACTAATAAAGATTATTAAATTGGTATTGCCCAAAAATTCCAGGTCATCACACAATCAAAACGGTAAAGGCATGTATTGGAGAATGGATTCCATACTATGATCAAGTAAGGAACTACCTTCGATGGACATCTCTAGAACAATGCACCCGGGTCTGACAAGAACATCTTATACCCTATCACACAAAACCGGCCTACCACTTGACTGGTAGTACCGAATATGTCATGATCCCAGCCTTCCAACCTTAATTGAGATCTCTCATGCGCAACCAAACACACAAAAACAGGGTAATCTAGAAAGATGATGACATATCCTGATGGAAGCGACCCACTTAACCCTACTACATGCCCTGTTTTAGTCATCTCCCAGTTGATGAGCCTTAAGAATACGTTTACCTTTTATATAGCAAACCAACTTGGAATTCTAACACTGCCCTCTAAGAATCAATGCAATGCTAGCATTCATTCATACAAGTTATCTAGGATAAGGACAAACTGAAGGCACTTCTCCTACTACATCCATTTTGAAACCACCTTTAGGATTAGCAGTAAGCAGCCCTTACACTTCAATTCTCCATCTTTGATTCCATATTCTTCAAGATGTCTTCAGTTCTAAATGCTAGAGTTGGATCACACTGGTATTCGGATAACAAATCTGATTCTGGTCTGTTCAAAACAACTTTCGATTATTTCTAGTAAACTCAACCCTAGTTCTTTAGGAAATAAGCAAATAAAAGATAAGAGCAGAGTTCACCTCCTAACCTTTTTTTGAATGGATATCCTTTTCATTTATCCTATAAGAACTAAACAAGTTTATATGTATATTATAGCACCTTCGAAGGTAACTGTACGACATAATTCCCGTGTATCTCCAAGATATTTCCAAAGTTACGTTTGGTCCAGATTTGATAGTTGGTTATTTAATTATCAAATAAACAAACAATCAAATAATGATTCAATTCCATATGGTATCCTCTAAGCCTTTATTAATTAATCTTTAATTAATAAAATCACTTTATAAAACTTTATTAAAGGATCTTTTCTAAAACACTTTTACCAAACCCCTTACATCCCTTTTACTTGGAAAATAATATAAACATCTACCAAAAACATTTAGAAAATCTCTTTTCTTACATTCCATATTAAATGGCCAAACCATTCCCTTTCAAAACATCACTTACTATAAAACTTGTTCACTTTATAAATCTCATTCACTTATTCCTTGTAAAAAATCTTTTATGTTCACTTCACATTTCAAACCTCTTTACAATTTTTCAAACTTAATTTAAAATGTCTTTCAAAAATATCTAAAATGATTTATAAAATTTCTTTCTATTTTAAAACTATTTAAAAATCTTCCTTCATGATTCCTTCATAGAATCTCCTTTATAAAATATCATTTTCAGGATATCATTTGTAAATTTGGCAAAACCAGCTGACTTTATAGTGGATTGTGTCACTGTATATAAATGAAGAAAACGTGTTATGTGTATGCACAGAAACAAATATATATGGTTTTATAGTGGCCATACCACTTATAGTACAGAACAAGTGAGAAGCAATGATGTTTCTATGGCTATATAAATGACCTAAGGAAACATCGGTTCCTTCTCCCAAGAAAAGGAAGAATCACTTCCAGCTAGGCCTAATACATGCAAATAATTCGCAAAGAGAGACACAATATCCAATCCAAATCCCCAGTGTTCCTTACAGTATATCCATCTCCTATCCCAGCCGTCATCAAGGAGTAGAGATTGTTTCTGCTTACCATGTGCTCCATCCACCGAGAGAACAAGGCCACCACCATCTATAACATAATGTAAACACCTAGATTCACCTTCATCATCACTAATGAAAGTGTAGAAATCATTTCTAGCTGGGTCATATCTCATATCAGACTGAACGTGGTTCCAAGCAATCTCGGATGGAATCCACACAATACTAGAATCCAGGGAAGAAAGACAAAGATCAGGAATAGCAGGCAGAATAGAGGGAACCCTATCATCGGTAGAGAGGGGAGGTGAAATAGGAGGCGCTGAATGGTAGGAGGGACGGATGATGCCACAGGAGGTGTAACACTATACTCTTTCGGAATCCATTTCTTGTTAAGAGGATTAGGAAGAGGGGTCCGAACCGAGAATGGTCCAATAGATGAAAAACGAGAGCAAGCTAATGATAGATGACCAAAGGACTGACAGGTCGTACATATGTCTGGCTTCCAACCATAATGAACTACAATCTTTGCTACCTGATTCTCTGTCACTCTTACTTGATTGTATCTAGGAGAGGCTTATCCAGGGAAATTTAAATCAACGCTTCTGCATAAACTAGCTTATCCCTAGCAACAGTGTTAGCATCAAAGCATTTAACTTTACCTACCGTAGTAGCAAGCCAGTTAGGACCTAACATAGGTTGCAAAACGGAGGGAATATGTGAGAAATAAGTCTATAAGTCCAAACAGGAATAGATTGTACCTATTCCCTGCCAGAATCAATAGATGGACTCTATAGAGTGGCTATAAATGGTTTCCCTTGATGAATATAGGATCTTTACTAAGAATTCAAAGTAACTCCTTAGGATTAGAGAATTTGAAGAAAAACATAGAGTTGTCCATGTGGACTGGTAAGCTTCCTTTTGGTTGCCAAGCTTTGTAACAATGTTCCTTAACCACTAGATATGGAGGGTTGTAATCTAAAAAGAAACCAACAAGATAGTCCGACCAATAATCAATACCGGCTTGTATAACCTCCGAAGGGGGAATCATAACCCCAACTTCGATAACCATATCAAAACTACGGGGCACAACAGCACCCGCATTTTTTGGCAATGTGGTGAATAAAGGGGACCAATTTAATCCTGATTTCAAATCATTTCTCGGGAGAGACGGAGGACTGGTTTCATGAAACATAGCAGCATTTACATTTTGATTCACAGGAATATGCAGAGCAATTTTATTAGTATATTTTTGGAATTTGATGAATCGCTGCCACTTTCAAGATTTTTAAACAAAATTGATCTTTTATTTGTAAATCGCTTTCGGTAAAACCTTTTATTTAATAAACCCCTTTTTTAAAACCAAGATATTATTTAAAAATAACTTTATAAATAATAATAAAATTTGAAAATCATTTATAACCTTTAAACCCAAATTGATTAAAGAAATAAAGTTAATTCAAAAACATACTTTAGTAATTCAAAACGAGGCTTAGCAATCGCATGGTGCTTATTAAGTTACCATTCAATTTCAATTTTAATTCACTTAATAGTTATTTACATAGGTCAACGTATATGTAAATACAACTCATATCTAAATAAGGGAATAATATGTCAATATGAACTAACTAGCATATATTTGTTCAAATAACATAATAGCAGGACGGTGATTTGTCCTGCTAAACAGATGTCAAAACAATTCAACCAACTTATAGAAGAACAGGGATTATTCTGCTAACACATGTCCATAGAAACAAACTACATTATAACTCAATCGCAATTATATGGTTTCTTAACGGTAACAACACTTGAATCACTTGTATTCAAAACCATCTTTGAGAAAGAAGTACACTTAAACAATTTTACTTTTGAAAACCAAGGATTTAATACTAAAAATATCTTTTTAAAAATAATTAATTATAACTTAAATTATAATTAATTTTAATTTAATCTTAACTCAATTTAATTAAATAGTTAAACAATATTAACTATTAATTAAACCAAAATCAATCCTTAATTAATTATTAAATAATTGGTTAAACCATTATCAACAATTAAATATTAACTAAGTAATCATTAATTAAACTTAAATAATAAATTAAACCTTTCATAAATAATTTATTAGAAACTAAACCTTAATTAATTTATAATTTAAAAATAATTAAAGACTTAATTAATAATTAATACTATATTTAAAATAACAATTAATAAAAAATGAATTTTATACTTAACTCATATTTAATTAAATTAATTAATAATTAGTTAAAATAAATCTTAATGTTAAAATATAATTAATTAATAACTAATCTTCACTTAATTTTATTACACCGTGTTTAATCCTTAATTAAGTATTACTTATTCAAAACTTAATTAATTAAAAATTAATTATTAAAACTTAATTAAACTTTTAAAATATCATTATTTAGTTTACAAAACAATTTGAAATAGAAAAACCAAACTTTGCAAAAATCAAATTTTTAAGCGAACTGCATCCATAGCGACTATCACTATGGGTACCTATAATTTCCAACTTTTTTATCACTAACTCTTCCATTTACTAATTTTACTTACTAACTTACCATATCACTTCCAATTCCAAGACAAAGATCACAATTTTATAACCAAAACACCACTTAAATCATCAATTCAAAGTTCTAATGCTGAACCACAAACTAGCACACGCATATACATCCAAACCATACCATAATCCAAATAACAACATCACATATACAACCATATAATAACCATATATATGTATGTAAAAAAATTTCCCAAACTGTTAAGGAATTTACTCACTAAAGGTTCTGAAAACTTGAAATACTTCGGCGCTTGGAAAGCTTGGAAAACCACAAATTCCTCTCGAAAATAGGTCATTTCGCACTCGAATTTGGGACCCTTTCCTCTCGGATTTTGTAAAGTGTTCAAAAGGAAAGTTTTATATTATTCTTCCTTCTATCATTTAAAAAAAAAGAAAGGTAAAATTCTGAGGAAGTTAGGGCCAAAAAAGCAAGGGGTATTTTAGGACATCAAAATCTAGGTTCAAAAACACTCTTGCAAATAATGAATTTTTGGAGCATCTAAACTCGAAATCAGAAAAATTGGTAAACTACAAAGTTGTAGTCGCTGGAATTCTACTAGATTTTGAAAAATGTGAATCCGGTTTTGGTTTTGTTTTTAAGAAGTTATGGCTGAAACTATTTCGGGTAAAATGGAAGAAATTAATAAGTTTTGGAAATATTTTAAGCAAATGAATTTTTGATTTTTAAAACTATTGAAAACTCAAAGAAATCCATTAAAATTCTTTGGAAAGCTTGAGAAAGATGATAAAACTTTGCAATTGAAAATAAAAATGAAACAAGGTGGAAAAAAGATTAGGAATTTTTTTTTTGTGTGTGTAAAGTGAAATACCTAAATTACTAAAAAGCCCTTTGGGTACCTACCCTCCACAAATTCAATGACACATCACCACCCTTGTCTCCTCCATATCCTATATATCCAACATGAAAAGACTTCTTTACGTACTCTTGTCCCCCGTTAAGTTGCCAATATGTCACATCATGTCCCCCTAATGTGACAAATTTCTATTCATTTTTTTTATTTAGTTGCCAAAGTGTCACATCATGATTATCTTAACTTAATTAACATTAATTATACTATCTTAAACCATATTATATAATTATTCTCTATGTTCATATATATTAGAAAGTGGTGCACAACATTTCAAACAACTTTTACATGATGAAACGTCGAAAATTCAGAAAACAGTTTCTGGTCACATTTTCTATTTTTCATCGAACTATATATTTTTGTAAACAAATTTTAAAAATCTATTTCAACCATTATTATTTATTACTAAAAAGAGTTTTATTTTCATTATAATATATATATATATACTTAAAATTAATTAAATTTTCACAAATTGAAGGAGTGAAATTCTAAGTCGTTACAGGTTTCGACCCTGACGAAAGCATTGCTTTCGATACCCTACCTTGTGCTACCTACCAATTCACTTCGTACCAATACCCTTAACACCATGTGCATTGGTTTCCGCTATGAGGGTTTCAATTGGGATGGTTTTGATTAAGATGCAGCGGAGGTAAAGGAGTCAAAAGGTGCCTCCGAATTAGGCCAAAACACTTATTTGTAGCTAAGTATGGAAATCACTTTATAACTAACATACCTGTTGTAGTTCCTTGATTGGTTACTTTAAAACTTTTCAAATACTTTACAATTAGAAACTGCTGCATTAATTTAGATCCAAATTAAAGAAATATAACTTTTAAGCCCTTCCATATGACAAAACCAACATTTGCAGAAAAGTTCTACTTTAACAATAATTTATTTTCCCAATAAATCAACTGAAAAAAATCCCTAAAAATTATAGAAAATCGATTTTATCATGTAATCAAACATATTAAAAATTTAGACCCAATTTCTTCCTGAAATACTTGAAATAAATTTTAAACTCAATTATATCATATTTACTTTTAGAAATTCATGATAAATTTTCTATAGCTCGGAAAATACTGAAAATTAAAACCCATCTCCAAAATCATGTTTTACTTGACATAAAAAATTTCTGTGGCATTTTAAAATCACTTCTCGATTTTACCCTAAAAACGTGCTAATTCATAGGAAAATGAATTAAAATAAATCAAATATAATATAGTTCAAGCATATCATCATCCATATCATCTTAAAAATGAATTTAATCATAAATCTGAAAACATATAATCATATAATAAAATGGTTATTGTATAAAATTATTATTTACCTTAGATATGATAAGGAATTTGAGATTTATTGTTGATTAATCCTTCCTAGCTTTGATCTTTAGCTTAAGATTGTAATCTACCTCTTTTCCTCCTTGTTAATGGCCGGCTCTTAGGATTTTTACGTTTAATTTTGATTTGAGAAAAATGAATGTGAATGGACAATTAAAAAAGGTCATAGCCATGTAAAATGAAAAGGTTATGTTACTAATATGCCTATGTGTAATTTAGTCAGCCTTTAAACCAATTTAAAGCCCATTTGCTTTATTAATAAGCACTGCCCTATATATGGTTTATTCAAATCTCAATCCCCTTATCATCATTATTTCATATAACTTATCTACATAAATTTTCTGAATAATGTTATCCAAAAATTAAGGATGTTATATACGGGCACTATGAGACATCAAAATTCTCGAAACTCAAAAGGAAATGCACAACTTAAATAGGAAGGTAGCGGCTTTGAGTAGGTTTACGTGCAAAGCCAAAAACAAGTGCATCTAGTTCTTCGAAGTGCTCAAAAAGGAGAAAGGCAAGTTCATGTGGACAGATGAATGTCTGGCTGCATTCTTAAATCTATTGAAGCATTTGCAGAAGCCATGTCTTGTCTACACCAGTTAAGGAGGAAGATTATTACATCTACTTAGAAGTGCCACATCATTCTCTGAGCGCAGTTTTGGCAGGGAGGAAGATCAGATATAACGTCTAATGAGCTACATAAGCTAGCGCTTCACTGGACCAGAATCCAGGTATCCTCAGCTGGAAAAGTTAGCATACTATTTGTTGATTGCATCCAGGAAACTAAGGCATTACTTTCATTTGCACCTTATCCGGGTACTCATGAACAAAGGTAGGTTCTACATAGTCCAGACACTTTAGGAAGGCTTACTAAGTGGAGCATCAATTGAGTCCTATGTAGTTAATGCCCCACTATTACCCTGCTATATCTCATAGAAGATTTCTACCGCTACGATTTTTCCATATAGCCCCAAAATATAGCCTTTCTTCTTTAAGCCCCGCTATTACCCGTTATTCCCACTATATTCCGCTATTTCCGCTATATCTTCGTTAATAAAATGAATTAAAAAAATGCATTTACACATTATAAAATTATGAAACTAATTCATTTGATTTAATTTTTAATATATTTTCAGGAATGAAAATACTCTAATATTCTACTAAATTCAATTATGTTATATAATAGTTTTACGTTTATTTAAAGTATTTTCGCACATGTTTTTATCTAAATTATTTATGTATTAATTATAATTCAATTGAATGATAATTTTTCATTTAATTACCATTCGCATATTTGTAAAAAAACATTAAGTATGGTTTTTATATGCTATTTTAGAGCCATTCGTTATATCTCGCTATGTCCTTGTTGTATCCCCTTTATGACTTTTCGCACCTCTACCGCTTTAAATCTACTAAGCGCTTTAACTGCACAGGTTGTTATCTATCTCCCACGAACTACAATCTACGGGAAAGCGCTAGTGGACTTTCTTGCTGAGTTTACCAATCCAGGTGATGAAATTGAACTTTAGGAAGAGGAATCCCTCAAGTAGCGAGTATATGTTTATGGAGCATCAAATGATCATGACTTTGGTTCAGGGACAGTATTTCTAACCCTCGAAATAAGGAAGGTTGAGTTATGCGATTAGATTGTGATTTAAAGCAATAAACAACAAGGCGGAGTGTGAGGCTATGATAGCCAGACCAGAATTAGCAAAGGAACTAGGGATCAGGTTACTACATGTTCATAGTGACTCTCAATTGGTGGTGAATTAGGTGCTTAGGGAATTCCAGGCCAAAGGAGAATGCTTGAAATCTTATTTGGAAAAGGTGAAATACTTGCTTACTGGGATGGAGCATGACATGGTTAAGCGCATTATGTGGGAGGAAAACCAAAATACGGACGAATTAGCAAAGCTGTAAGTTCAGGAAATGAGTCTCTATTGGGATTGGTACCTATTACGACCCTATATATATATATACCCAGTTTCAAGAAAGTGGATGTGGTTGCAGCTATTGGAGATGGAGAAACCTGGCTGGCCCCATTGGTAAGGTACTTGAGTGAAGGAATACTGCCCGAGGGCCAGAACGAGGCTAGGAAGATCCTAAGGAAGGCACCCCGCTTCGTTATCCAGTATGGATTACTGTATTAGAGAGGATATTCGAACCTGCTACTGAGATGCGTCATTAGGCAGGAGGTCGAACAAGTACTGGAAGACATACATCAAGGGAGCTATGGAGACCATACAAAGGGACGGATTTGGTGAAGAAGGTGTTGCAATATGGATATTTCTAGCCGATCTTGAATGATGACGGAATGGAGTACGTGAAGAGGTGTGACAAGTGTTAGCAGTTCGCTAAGATCGCCAATCTATTTTTAACTAAGTTAACTCACTAGTCAGCCCTTAGCCCTTTATGATATAGGAAATAGACTTGATTAGGGAGCTTCCAGTCACATAAAGCGGAGCTAAATATGCCATAGTAGTGGTTGACTACTTTACTAAGTAGGTGGAAGTAGAGCCCTTTACTAAAGTGTCGACGGCCAAGGTTATAAACTTTCTAATCAGAAATGTGATATGTAGGTATGAAATTCCCCTTCAAATGACCATGAACAATAGATTACAGTTTGATAGTGGGAAGTTCGCCGACTTCGCCAACATTACGGGATAAAGAAGAGTTTTCCTGTTGTAGCATACCCATAAGCTAATGGGCATGTAGTGGTGGTCAACAAGGTTCTGAAAACACTCATAAAGAAGTGGCTAGAGAAGGCAAAAGCAGCATGGGTGGATAAGATTTCTCTAGCATTATCGGTCTATCGTACTTCTTTTAAAACAACAATAGGTCATGCTCCCTTCTCGTTGGCTTATGGGTCGAAAGCGATATTGCCAGTAGAGACATCAATAGCATGGCACTGAAAGATTTACTATGACCGAAATGAGAACGTGAATTGCTCTAAAAGAAGAAGCACACAAGAGAAGGATAGCTGCCTAATACAATGCTAAGGTCAAACACCGTCTCTCAAGGAAGTAAGCTTGGTACTAAACGAGTACTCCCCAGACTGGGGGCACTAGATCTAGTCCAGGAAGGACCATTTGTTATTTACAAGGATTTAGAAAATAGAGCATTCATAGTATCGTGAGCCATATTCAGGAATAGCATCTCCGTCGTTATTTTACTTAGACTTTTGTCATGATCGTTGTATTGAAGCTTTGTAATTAAACTCGTTATAAAAAGAATTCTATTAAGTGTGCTTTTCTTGAAATTTTGTCTCAATGTATAATTATTAGGAAACGTAACTTCATGGTACTTACTGAACAGGTTGGATTAACGTAGACACTTCAAAGAAGTATTGCATGGGCAAAAGATCCAACTCCTCAATTCGAGAGCCAACTCAATCGTCACGTCATCTCACCTCCAAACTTCTATATCGGCAGTGGAGAGTTTGTTCAGCCCATGGTCAGGACATGACCACCAAATGGGTGCTCGTCATGGACAATCGACCCAAATTTCTTTGTCGTCGGTGGCAAGCCCGTTCAAACAATGGTAAGGACATGACCGCCAAATGGGTGCTCATCGTTGACGATCGACCCATACTTCTTTGCTACCATCGACAAGCCCGTTCAGCCCACGGTCAGGATATGACCACCAAATAGGTGCTCGTCTTTGACGATCGGCCCAAACTTCTTTGTCAGCAACGGTGAGCCCATTCAGCCCATGGTCAGGACATGACCGCAAAATGGGTGCTCGTCGTTGACGATCGGTCCAAACTTCGTTACAAACAATGGCGAGCCCATTCAACCCATGGTCAGGACATGACCACCAAATGGGTTCTCATCATTGACGATCGGCCCAAACTTCTTTGCCGACGATGACGAGCCAGTTCAGCCCATGGCCAGGACATGACCGCTAAATAGGTGCTCGTATTTTTGCAATGGCAAGCATGTTCCGTTCATGGACAGGACATGACTCCCAAATGGGCGCTCGTCATTGATGATCGGCCCAAACTTCTTTGTTGGAAACGATGAGCCCGTTCATCCTATGGTCAGGACATAACCACCAAATAGGTGCTCACTATTAACGATCGATACAAACTACTCACCCGGTAGTGGTGGAAAGGAAGGATCTCTAATTAGGTGACCATAACCGACGATTGCCTATATTTCCCCTTTGGCAATGGTAAGCCGGAGTAACACTACTGAGGCGTTCACTAGTAACAAATGGTTACAAACCCATGGAAGGCTAAGGAGAACTCGACTTGCCGATCATCAGGAAATAATAGCCGCCTAGTTGGTTCACCCTTGGCCAGCATATAAGTTCAATGACAACAAATATTCACATGCAATATAAAGCTATCTAGAGTGCATCAAACATTGCATCATATTCAATAGAGGGCAAAACAGAATTCACAAAAGTTAGTAGACTCAAAATACTAATCATATTTGTCGTATATACAAGTGTTTGCAAAGCAAAAGTCATAAAGCATTAGAGAACACTGCACACTCGACCTCAACAATACGTCAAAAATGGTCAAGTGCGGGTGGGAATATTTAATAAAAAAATGAATCCCATGTATATAATGAGATGGACACCAACAGAAAAGAAAATACAAACAAGGAGCAGACATATTCATCACTTAGACCCGGACTTGGAAACACCCTTCTTCTGGCAATGCTTCGAACCTTTGGTCTCATGTGAGTCCATGCACTCACTCTCCTCCTCTTCCTTTTTGGCTGCGTCGAGCTCGTCTTGTTTCTTTTGTATGACTTTCAACCCTTCCATGGCCTCAAGCTTCACCTTGGCCATGTCTGCAGGGAAGTTTGCTAGAACTTTCTTCTTCAGAGCCGTCTCCCTATCAAACTCTTCAACAGGATCGGAAGAGCCCATAACCTCAATGGTTAATGTCCTTCTGGAGAGTACCTATCATCTCCTCATGGGCCTGTCAACTAGGGGATCGGTAGGGCCTAGGGGCACAGTGACTAAGGAGGGAACATCAGAAGTAACCAGGACATCAAAAGTACACACCATATGCAGATCACCTACAGGGGAGCAAGGAAGACTATCAAACATAGACTCACTCAAACAAACCCAAACGTATTGAGATGTAGCTCTTGGACCGTAAAGAAAAATCCTACCTTTTTAGGGGATCAGGAGGCATCACTTGGGATTTGAGCATGAGCTAAAGAGGGAGGAACATTTGAGAACTAAATTCTAGTAGGAAGACCTAAAGAAACATGGAAAACAGTTAGTGGGACATCGTGCATGGGGGAACAGATCACCGGTTTAGAAGCTTGACCTTATATAGCCATTTCAAAAGACGATCATCATTCTTCTTCTCTGTCTCTTCCTTTTGGGCCTTCTCAGTCTCAGCTAACTTGATATAGCCCAGGAGGACAGCCTCCATCTCCTTTGCTGAGAAGCGACCTTCAACAGCTTCAAGACTGAATGGTGGGCCACCTTACTCATTGGCAGTTTTTACCTCCTTGATCAACTACTTGTGAATGGCAACCATAACCTCCAAATAATTGTCCATCCATGACAGGCTCTTTTTGATGAACACTCTATAATAGATCTCATCCAGGAGTCCCTCCACTTGATCTAGCTGGCTATTTAGCTCGCCATGTTCGTTTTGTAACTTTCTAGCCTTGGAAAATCAGCAGCTTTGCCCATAGTCAAGACCTTGGCTTAAGTTGTAGAAAAACTCTCTCGACTCTCCACTCCATGTCTTTCTTTTTTAAGTCAGTAACATCGGGATCTACCCTATCAGCCACCGCATGGATTTCTTCTAACCTCTTAGCCATTTTGTCCTTATTTTGTAGCCTACAAAGAAGCAAGTGGCTATATCACTGTATTTTGGAGGAGCATGCTTTTTTTTATCAACCCCAGTTCTCTGGTATGAGCGGCCTTAAGCTCCTCGATCACTTTAGCATGCTTGTCGAACTCTTTGGCTAGAGATCGCTCAAATGCCTCTACTACTTTATTCTCGTCCAATTCCTTTCCATGCAGCTCCTTCCTCAAGTCGACGATTTTCAAGTTCTACTTGACATTCTTTTGGACAATCTCTTCTCCCCCTATCAACCTTGGCATTAAATTCAGACAGGGCCTTGACATTACCCAACATCATCAGCAAAAATATCGATTGACCCGACAAAGAAAAGAGGTAATGCCTCGGCAGGCAAGTGGGCTAGTGCATCCCTTGGTCAGTAGCGCTATTGGAACCCATCAAAGCCCGGGTTTTATGGACCAGTGACGATATTTACTCCGGCTAACTCCTTCCTCTTATCATTTCTCTTGGGAATAGGGACAATTGCTCTCTATTATTGGTCTTATCTTATTTCTTGGAGGCATTCGAAACATATAAAGGGAAGGGAGATAGCCGGTGAGAATTGGATTGCTGGATCAGGGTATGGGACCTTGGTTTGCTGCTAGGTGAACAGGGCCTCTTCCATGAACCATTTTTGGGACCTTGGTCACTTTTATCTCCAACCGGGCAATAGCGGAGAACCTCCCCAGTCAGCAGCTTCGTAGCTGGCTGCTGAATATTTTTGCTTGGTTTGAAGAAAGATACAACTTGCTTTACCTCCTTTGGGGGAACCTTCGGCCTTGGCTACTTTACATAGGATGCTAAGTTCTCTCTTGTTGAACTCATGCCACCTGTAATAGAAAAAATACATTTGAGTAAGGATGGCACTAGCATTTAAGGGAAGATGGACCGTGATATCAATGTGTAATGGTGTGAGTGTAAATGCAAGAGCGTGTAACTTCGGTATGAACCCTTAAGGTCCTCATGAGCCTCCAACTGCCACTATATCTTTGCGATCGATGTAGAGTCCCCGTAGCTAATCCCAAGATCAGGATCTAAAAGGAATCAGAAAAACTGATATCTCCAGGGACAAAAGCTACACCTCCCTCCTCTTTGGGACCAAAAATAAGATGTAAGGCTTCATCTACCTCTACATTAGGTGGGAATAGTGAACCAGTGCCCCTGAAAGAGTGGGCTTCATCATGATCTGAAGCGGTGCGATAACTATCGTGAGAATGGGAGCTTGCCTCTTCCTCCATCCTTATTTGAATACTATCATCTTCCCACTCTCTTAAGGTCTTCGGTCAGCCACTTTTACTAGGAACTATCTTAAAGGCATCTAACTTTTGCTCCTTTGAGCCCGTATCTATAGTACGGATAACTCCAAACGGATCAACAATCTAGGCGACACCAAAAATGGAAGGTTGGGAAGATGATGCCTTGATTATTTCACCTGTAGTCGAGTTTTTCTTCTTCTTAGCTTTGGCGAGCTTTTGGAAAAAAGGCCGCTTGCCCTTTTCAATGGAACAACCAGCCGTCAACAATCCAAGCTGTCTTAGAGTATCATCGGTAATATGTTGGGGAACCTCCCGAAACTCCCTAGGGATTTTTCAAAGCCGTTGCAGCATGTTATCCAAGTCTTTTCTAGAAGATATTCTTACAGCACGTGGAAAAGAAGCGCCAAGGAAGGAACATTAGTTTTCTGCGCAAAATTAAATCATGAGATAAGGGAAAAGCAGTGAACTTACATCCTAAATGCCACTAGTGAAAGCATGGAGAATTCTATCGAACAAAAAAGTGCTCCTTCTTGAACATGCTGTATTTGGAGTAAAAATCCTCGATCGGCTTAAACTTTCTCCATGCCTCGAAAAAATGAAGGAGGAACTCTTCTGCTTGCCCTTAACAGCATATAGGAATCTAATTTGGCGGTGAGTCGGGGGATCTTGGAACTTCTTCATGGGGATGGAATACAAATTGGTAAGGGTGGCATGACCATTCGGATGCAGTTGGAATGGAGTAATCTTTAAGTATACAAGAAGACCCGCAATCCATTGTAGGAGAGAAGGGGGAGCCCTTGTAGCACAGCGACAGCGGGAGTAGGCCGTGTATCCTTAGGATGTGTGTGCATGCTATTCTGGAGTAGGCAGAAGAACATCCTCCCTAGGAATACCATGAGTGGCCACAATAAGATCCAGCTGCTTAGCCATCAAAGATGAAGCCTCTATGGGATTTATAATAGCTTCGATGGTCCATATCCATAAATGAGTGAGTAAGCGGAGTTAGGTTGATTGGCGGAAGTGGAAGGAGCTTGATCCCCGGAGGTAGTGGAAGAACGAGTAAGGAGATGTCCCGATATACTTATCTAAAATAATTAATTATCTCACACATTATCACAAAAGATGGAAGCGTTCGCGTGTACGCGTGTGCGTATGCATGCCTACTATGCAAAAGAAACACAACATTTATATTCAGTAGGCCATCGAAAAATCACCAAACCCTATATCAAGCAGAACCGATAAACCCAGGCCGGATTCTCAACCAAATCTATTAGCCAAACCAATCGATATTTAAAACATAAAGGTAGATGCTGAAACAGGGAGGAGACACTTACCAAATCATGGATCAACATAGGATTGAAATCTGAAGTTTGGGTTGGATGTTAGAGTAAGGGATCATGGCAATGGCGGCTCGATAAGTCAAAGGGTTGTGGCTTTAACGGAAGGTCGAAAAGTGTATGAGCATGTTCAGCGGATAAGGTGTGTCGGCTTATATATGGGAAGATCCAGGCCCTGGACTTATATAATGCCGAACCAACATTGACCACCGATCTAGGCTGGAGAGAGAGATGCACATCTGTTAAGAAGTCCGAGGAGTAATTCAACAAATACCACCTCGTAATATACAAGCTAGGCTTTGGGGGGAAGTGTTATGGGCATTTTTACTCATAAAATAGTAAATCGATGGAAGCCAATAGGAGATAAGGAAGCGAGGCAGTATTCCACCACCACCTCTTATGCAAGGTACCTTAAGGTACTAGCCAAGATTTCTTGATCAACGCCCCATGGTACCGGCCATGATTTCTTGATCAACGCCCCATGGTACCGGCCATGATGTCTTGATCGATACCCAAGGGTACCGATTAGAATATCTTGGTCGGTACCTTAGGGTACCAATCAAGGTATCTCATTTGGTACCTCATGAATACCAAATTAGGGACATTTTGCTTAAGCAAGGAAGGTGTCGGACCAAGGGGATAAACACGAACCGAGCCACGTACAATGACCTACCTAGCCATGAGCCCACAAAACAAAGAAGAGCCGAGCCGAGAAGGAGTGTATGAACTTAGCCAACAACTCTCAAGCCAAACCAACGCCCTCCATACCAAATTCTCAGTTGGGCTAGAAATGCAAATAAGGAAGGAAATATGTATATATCAAGAAATAAATAACTACATTTGGTATATTCGGGAATATTCCTTTAGAGCGAGATATACATGGAAATATCATAATTTGTTGTATTAAACACACCTCATATTCACTCTTATAAATATCTAAGCATTTGGCATTATCAATATAACTTTTTGAGGATCTACAATTCTCCACGCTACATAATCAATTACACAGAGCATCCAAATCATCATTTACTATTATAAATCATTGTAATCTTTATCAAATATCTGAAATATCAAAAGTACAAGAAAAAGGGACAAAAACACTTAACGTAAGCCTATTACAGCTGAACCACTATAAATTCTGGCGTTCTTTGATTTTTCCTACTTTTCGTTCTTAATTTAGTCAACTGTAAAATTCTATTGGGAGTGTTTGTCCATTTTTTGTACAATCTATATATATTAGAATTAATTATAACAATGAATTATGATTTAACACATATAAGTTATTTTAAATGTAAAACATTATTTGTAATATATATATATATATACACACATACATACACACACACACACAGATATATATATATATAAACATACATGTGTTGCTTTAATTTAAATCACAAAACGGATCTCATTATGTCAACATTAGGACTTTGAGAGTTGGGGCAGTAGTTGCAGCAATTGTGGTAGCATCTAAAGAAGAAACGAGAGCGTTGTAGAAGGAAGGTCATCTCTTTTAGATCTCTTTATAAGAGAAGATTCAGAAGGGACAGTTCAATCAAGCCCTCTACCATATTTTTTAGACTAGGCCATAATAAAAACATCGCCCGCATGGCGATAATAGACAATGTATTTTCTAAGGAAGTAGGAAGTAGTGGTGGTTTACTAAAAACTTTCGATGAAATGGCAAGGTCCATCGTATCTTTGCCTCTTGATAAAAGAGCAAGGTCGAACAAGCTATTATCTATTATGCGAAATAAGTAAGACACAAAAAAAATCTTGCTTGAAACAAGCAAAAGAGAAATATGACAGATACCTAGCAAGTATCAAGGAATTTTGGAAGGCATGCATTGAACTGGGCTATGGATTGAAAAGGTATTAAGCTTTGCAGTAACGAGTGATTTGGAACCATGTTTAGCACTTTTTATCATGCGAGGCTTCCCTAATAACTTGGTGGAATGACTGAATCAAAGCATACTTCTTCATCTTGTCATCGGTAAGAAGTCTCAGCTAACACTTAGAATACTTAGTAGCACCCGGAGTTCATCGATCTTTGCCAACACCTTTGGGTAAATTTCTTTAAAAGTAAGATCTACAAGTTTAATAAGGAGATAAGTATGTAATAGATTGACAAAGTAGAATATTTGACATCAACGGCATGCTAGGATTAGAAAAGGTTCTGAAAATTTCAAAAGAAAAACATCTCACCAAAAAGAACTGGTGACCCCAATCTCTAATTTTGTTGATGGGATCCAAGATTAGTTCGTTGTTGGATGAACAAAGACAGAAGATAGAGTCGTTCGATTGATATTTGACCTTCTATAGAGTGTCAATGGAAAGTAGAGTTGATATTCTTAACTAATGCATTTCAGGCTCCTTGAATAGAATTTGAAGAGAATGATATAATTGTAAGAATTGGGAGTAAGTTGAATGACAACAATTCTCAAGCAGGCCAGAATCTCGATGACAATTTCATTGAATGTGAGTGTCAAATATGATCATGAGTAAAAGCAATAACCCCTCTAGAGGTGTGTTAATCCTGCCAGAAGGATTGGGAACTCTAGTTTCTACTCCTATGATTCCAAAATGTTGAAGGATGGAATCTATCTCATATTGTTTTGTAATAAAGGATAGACAATTGATATAAACCTTTTCTTCAGGGTGAGAAGATTTCTTACTGATTCTAGGAGTACATGGTAGTTTCTTTGAAGCTCCTTAATTATTAAACGACATGATTCCTAAACAATAAAACATAAGTACGTTAATAACAGAACTGTAAAAAGAAAGATGAGTCATAAGTATAAGTTATAAAATTATCAAAATCAGAATCATTATAATTATAAACCAAAAATGTAAGTGAATAATTATAGAACAACAAGAGTCCATGAAGGTAAATAGAGGTAAATGGTTTTAAAAAAAACCACTGAGCATTAAGAATATCAATAGCTTAGAAGGATATCAGATGTTAAGAATCTTAAAAGCTATTAAACACCAATAGCCATCGAATGTCAACATTGTATAAAGCTATTGAAGGAGAGAATTGTAAAGCTATCACATGTTGAAGAAGTGAAGCTATCACATGTTGAAGAAGTGAAGTTATTGCTTGTTGAGAAAGCGGAAGTTAACGCATGTTGAAGAAGTAAAGTTATCGCATGTTAAAGTCATAAAGTTATTGCATGTTGAGAAAGAGGAAGCTACCGCATGTTGAATAAGTGAAACTATCATGTCTTAAAGACATAAAGCTATTACATACTGAGATAGTTGAAGCTATCATGCACCTAAAAGGCAGACACCCGTCACACATTTAAAGAAACATAGAATGTGGGTGATGGTTTGATAGACTCAATATCCATTAAGAAATAATTGACAAAAATTACGATGACTTAAGATAAAAACTAATATGTTTGCATAAACTTATGAAACTCAACCAATTTTCAAAAATGAAGCAAGTCTCAAAAAATTTGAAACAATTAAGAGACATGAAATTTAGATGATACTAACTACGGGAAAGATTAATTAATTTTAAAGGTTAATTCGAAGATTTTTTAGGGATGAATTTAAGTTTTTTCAATTCAATTTCAAATGAACCGGTAAAGGTGAAATAAAAAGGAAGATGTATGTTTATAGGGAAAGAAGAGAATTATCCACTTTTGATTTAGTGCATAGAGACTTTTACGACCAAGATGATTAGATCTAAGTAATACCAAGAGTTTGATTCAAAAAGAATGAAAAATCATTTCACATTTATACATTTAACATTTATACTAAAGTATAAAAATACTTTTTCTTGGGGTGGGGGTAGAATAAATGTCACATCTAAATTTTCAAGTGTAAACAGGAGCAAAGCCATCGAAGGCTGAAACATGCAAAGCCCATCGAAGGTTGGGATAAGAAAAGACTACAGAAGGTTGGGATGAACAAAGGCTACAAAAGTTTAGGATGTGTAAAACTATCACATGCTAAAGGCATAAAGCTATTACATGTTCAGAAAATGGAAGCTATCCCATGTTGAAGAAGTAAAGCTATCGCATATTAAAGATGTCAAAGCTATCATATGTTGAAGATGTAAAAACTAATGCATAATGAAGATGTTAAAGCTATCGCATAGTGAAGATGTTGAAGCTATCACGTGTTGAAGATGCCAAAGTGATTGCATTTGAATATGCCAAATCTATCGCATGTTGAAGATGCCAATGCTATCATATGTTGAAGATGATAAAGCTATCGCAGTTTGAAGTTGTCAAAGCTAACGCATTTTGATGAAACCAAATCCTATCAGTAACACTAAATATGATTTAATGTCGACAAAAGTTGACAAAATTATTTATGATAACACTATAAAGGTGTCACGACCCGAAATTCAACGTTCGAAAATTAGCATCAAATACCTCACTTGTACTCGACTGTCAATGATTCAAACATCGAACTCCAGTCGGATAGAGCTTATAACAACATTAGATGAATATAAAATAGCGGAAATAAAATGAATATCATGCATCATAACACAGATACGACATCATAATAACATCTGTTACAACATCAGAGTTTCATAATACATGAATCACAACTCTAAATAGAATGACATAATAGAACAACTAGATAACATATGCCAAAAGTCTTCAAAAAGATAAAGTGATAGTGAACTCCAAACTAAGAACCTCGAGATCCAAAAGCTTCCAAAATATCTCTAAGGTATGAGCCTCCAAAAATCGATAATCTCCAAACCAAAATACTCCAAGATATAGATAGAGCCAAAATACGGAAAACCAGCTACTAGGCTGCCGTGTAGAAATGGTGGGCACCCAGAGTTTAGAAAGGAAACAATAAACTCCGGGTCAGTCATGGGACTGGTATGAGTAAACAAAGATAGTTGCTTTTAAATAGAACATATTTATACAAGAAAAACCGGTATGCTTTTGGAAAATGAAACTACCCAAGACCTCCTGCCACACACACAATGCAATCGCACAATTGGAGGAGATTTCTTCTTATGATAGTCAAATATGCTTGATACGGGAAAATTTCTTTGATATTATTACTAGTGCATAGTGTAGAAAATCATTTCAAAAGTATAATATCAATCCTAGCCAGCATGGGTACGCCTCCGGTGGGACGTCCCGAGAACCTACCCGGATCTCTGCCAACACAAGGTCGGGTTACCTCTGTAACTAGATAACTACTACTCGAGTATGCCATTCCCCGGTCCTTTGGGACCTTTATCCGAGGGCCCTCCATCACAAAGCAACAACCACACAGAAAATGAGATTGAAGCAACCACATAGGTAAGTATCTGGGCTCCATACCATGACACCACCTTTTTCCCGAAGGAAATGACATACCCTAAAGGGAGCGACCCTCATAACCTTGCCGCATCTTTCCTGTTTCGACCATTTCCGGGGTGTGAGGTCCGATGAGGTCTCGTCCACAAAGCTACGCTTTAAACGAAAGCCATGCTTTGATCACAAATGATCAACAAATGATCATCACTATACAGCAGAACTTAGCATGCCACACTACCAAATTGGGAGTATATCGCTGATAACCTTCAACTACTTAACCTCTTAGCTCGTACGTCTCAGAGAAGGGTGTTAAGCTAAGAGAATAAATCCTCCGCCACCAACATATATGTATTTGAAAGAAATTGGCTTTATATCTCAAAGTGTAGTGTCTGACACACGACCATACAAGTCTGTCCCGGGTTAGAACAGATGCGAAGGCACTTCGTCCAATAAAGGAAGAAGCCCTTGCAAATCCGGGCGTCCACAATCCCGGTCGGATTTCCCATCACTTAGGGAATCCCTATACCGGAGCAACTCCGTGCAGAGACAATCGATAGGTTGTCCTATCGTTCTCGAACACACCCCGTCTTCACCACCGTCTTTAATTGCTATCCATTCGTCGAATCACTATCCGGAATGGGTTATATGACACAAAGGTCATCTCCCTCTAATCCGAATAGTGAACGCTAAATTTAAAAACATGTGGGTGTATCAATCATAAGGATTCACATTCAAGGTTCGATGTAGGTTTCGGATAACAAACTAAATCCAACTGCCTGTCGCATCGAACTATAAATGCCGTTTTACGGGTAAAAGGGGTTTACACACATATAGGAACAAATCACAAATCACAAATCAAAGTTCATCACAAAGCAATCACAGTATCACAATAGAAATATCAATCCAGTACAGAATATTTGATGATGGTCATCCATCTTTGATTAAAGTGATTGTGATTAAAGTGAATTAACCGTATGATTATCTTTATTAATTTTTTTAAATCAATATTTTTAATTTTTTACATGATTATAAATTAATTTAATTGGCTTTATTAATTAATTATTCCTTTACTATCTTAATTTATTAATTCTTAGTTGTTAACAAATTAAGTTTAATTACTTTTATTCATTAACAATTCTTTAAATTAATTAATTATTAATCATAAAATCACTACCAAACATTAGTTGTTACTTACTATTTCATTATTATAAATTTGGTTTTAAAAAAATTAACACTTGAATATTTTATTTTATTTTTAAACTTTTTATCAAGTTAAACTTCCAAAACAAACTTTTATTTAAAAGAAACTTTAGGATTTAGGAATATATTTGGACTTCATAAATTTCAAATACCATTTGTCTCATATTCTACTTACAATTACCATTGATTTATTTAGGAAAAATTTATTTATCTCGGGTTTCAAAAATTAAGGTAAAACTGGATTTTGCTATCTTTTATTTAACAACCCGAGGCTTACTTCGAATCGTATCCCGAGCCAAACATCCCCTGCTTCGATTTTAGGCCAAAATTGAGCTGAGCGACAAATTTTTTTCACAAAATTTGTTTAAGTTTTAAGTTAACCCGATACCACGCTAAACAACTCGAGTTCGACTTCGAGTTTTTTCCCCCAATCCCTCGCGTATGGCTCTGAGTCGCCCTTCTTCTTCCCCAACTATCAACCTGACACATAAATCCCACGTGCACGTGCATAGTCAACTGCTCCGCCGTTGGTCGGAGCTGCGGCCATAACCGAGATGCCTATCACTTCCCAAAACGATACGAACACCCAAATTTGAAAAAAGTTTGAAAACGTGAATCGAGACCTTCGACCCAAAATCCATCAGAAAACGTCATCGGAACATTTGCCTCGCGCCGCCTCCCCAGGCCATTATCGGCCACCAAATTTAGACCCTAGCCTCATCATCGTGTTACGCCGCGTTTAGCCCCACTGACACGCATTCCGATCATCCCTAGGTGACGCAGCACCGTTGTTTCTAACGTGAAAAGAAAAAGGTTTTTAAACCCTAGTTTGACTTCGAATCAAAGATTTAAGGATTTATAAATTAATCCAGTATTTTTCTGGTGATCTCGAATGTTAGATCTTGCTGCCACCACGAACTCGAGGACCATAACTACATAGATCACCAGGATTTGCCAAAAGTTCACATTCTGATCATCTTCCATTTTCCAGACAAATGTCCAATGAAAAAAATAAATTTTTGTTTCTAAAATCATCACTTTGAAGTAGATTCAAATGATATTACTGGGATTGAAATCTGTAGAGTTCGAATTTTTGCAAAAACCAAGTGGTGACTGTATTTAATAAATTTCTAGAGAAAACTTTATATCATTTGCTTAAATTTTATTACTGCACATATTACAGTTTTTTTTAAAAAAACTTCAACTTGTATTGCAATTCATTCCAGAAGAAATGAGAGAGAGATTTAAATTTGTTTTGGCATGGGTTAACCTGTAAACCAACATTCAGAAGTAACCGTGTTTTTTTTTCCACTAAAAGAAAATTTCAAAACTTGTTTTGATTTGTTACTGAAACATGGTGCAAGTTTAAAACACAAACTCCAACTTGTTTATCTTTTTCAAATGCAACAGAAAATAGAGACAGAGGGAAAGAAAAAGAATTTGACAGGTTTTGTTTCTTGTTTTCCTGAAACTAAAAACAGGGATTGCATTCTTGCAAAAATCAACATGCACAACCAAACATTCATTCATATATTCCAGATGCAAACCAAAGTTTAACTTCCCTACATCATTCAAACATCCACACAGCAACAAAAAGATTGGAAGAAACAAAAGTTTACTCACCTGTTTCCAGATGACAAAAAGGCTCTTGACATTTTTTCTTTCAAACAGAGATGAAAGCCTGAATTTTTCTTCTTTCCTTACTTTAAAACTTGGGGTTTTAGATCTACAATTTATAGTTACAGATCTGTGATTAATTTTGTTATGTTCATCTACTTAACACATTACTAACAATAGTTTTTTATTTTACTTACAGTTGAGATTTATAGCAGAGACACCTTTTTATTTTCTGCAACTAGAAACCAAAAATAGATTAAAGCTTTTAATTCTTCATTCTTCCTGCAATAAAAATTTGATATTGTTTTATTAAATCCCATGTTGTATTCATTTATTTTAATCACTAAAAATAATAATTTTTTCCAGATTACTTACAGAATGAATAACATAGAAGCTTTCTTTTTTTCTATAGTTTTGAAAACAGAAACTTGTAAACCAAAATAGCTTTTAATTCTTGACTTCTCATGCAAATAATTGGATGTTATTGTATTAATTCTTGCTTCATTATATATTATAACTTCAAATTCAAAATAAAAAAAGTTTACTTGCCTTTTATTATTTCCAGAAAAAAAACTATGCACTGCTTGAAACCAAAAACTCCCTGCCTTCACAAATCTGCAGTTTTTGTTTTGAATTTATGGTTAAAAGTTGATTTAAAAATCATAATTTTATAAACTATACAGTTAAAACAAAGCTTACCTAAATGTATGTAACACACTACTGTTATGAAACACTTCAGATTTTACTTTGAATTGAAGAAGGCAGTTTCTCTTTTTTTCTGATTTCTTTTTCTTGCTTGAATGTTGAAGTAAAGATTTGCAAAATCTCTTTGGTTACTGAACTTCAGATGCTAGGAGACTTAAAAATTCGAATTGGAAGGTGAAAAGTTTTTCTGAAATTTTTTATTTGATTATTTTATTAAAGAAATGATGCCTTGTGCCATTTGTGAGAAGAAAATCACAACCCTTAGATTTTGTTAATTATTCAACTTTATTTTCCATGTAGATGTATATTCAGCCCTTTTTTTAATCTTTACAAAGCCAAAGAATTTTTTTTAATCTTTAAATTTTTATATAATACACATTTTATAAATAAAGGTATCCCTTAATTCATTTGTATACGTATACATATGTACAAAGTTTAAAGAAAAGCTGTTTTGACCATTGTATAATTTATCTCTCAATGATTTTAAATTCTACTAATTTTTTTTAAAACATTTATTTTAAATTTAAATTCAAACTTCAATTTTTTAAGCTTGAAGTATAAACACTTTTCTTGAACAAATTTAAATTAATTCTCAATGTGTATTCAATTTTACTAATATATGTCATGTTCATATATATAATATTTTAAATGCAAATGACTTTTAAAAACATTTATTATTTCAATATTTTCAACTCAAAATAAAATTGGAATTTATCTCATATATTATTTCCACTTATTTTATTTGTTTTAGATTTTTCTTCCAATTTATTCTCAAATTAAACCCGAAGGGTTTAAATATATTATTTATTTTAATTAAAAATTTTGGGATGTTACAAATATCCCCTCCTTAAGAAAATTTCGTCCTCGAAATTGACAGAGAGAGAGAAAAACAAACAAAGAATATACGAATTCAAAAAGGATAAGGAAATGGCTTACCGGCTAAGCCGAGATATCCACTCTGCAATTGGGATAGGATTTCTACATATTATCTTCAGTTTCCCAAGTGTAGTCCTTTGGATCTCCACTCCACTGAACTTTAACAAGCTTCACGATTTTGTTTCTTAATTGCTTCTCTTCACGATCCACAATCTTTATCGGCTCTCTTTTGACTGTCAAATTGGAAGTGATGTCGAGATCCTGTTGAGCAGCTTATTCAATAATACTATCCGAATCGTGCACATACTTTCGAAGGCTAGAAATGTGGAATACATCATGCACACCCGATAACCAGCTAGGCAACTGCACACGGTAGGCTAAGGAACCGATCCTCTCCAGAATAGGAAAAGGACCAATATATCGTGGTGCTAGCTTACCAGTCTTCCCAAATCTCAATACACCTCTCATAGGAGATACTTTAAGAAAAATAGAGTCCTCAATCTGGAATTCCAAATCCCATCTTCTACGATCATAGTAACTCTTTTGACGACTCTGAGCTGTCTTCAATTTCTTTCGAATAAAATCAACTTTCTCGGTGGCTTATTTAATCATATCCGGTCCAAGAACGAGTCTATCACCTACCTCGATCCAGCATGCCGGTGATCGACACGGACGACCATATAAAGCCTTAAAAGGAGCCATCTCTATACTGGTCTGATAGCTGTTGTTATAAGAGAACTCGACTAGATGCAAATGGTCCTTCCAAGAACCACTAAAATCAAGTATACAAGCTCGCAATAGGTCCTCCAAGATCTGGTTGATCCTCTCCGTCTGTGCATCAGATTATGGGTGATAAGCAGTGCTAAAATTCAGCTTGGTTCCCAATGCGTCTTGAAACGCCTCCCAAAATCTACTAGTGAAGATCGGATCACAATCACTCATTATGCTGCTAGGAATGCCATGGAGACGGACAATTTCTTTCACATACAAATTAGCTAGACTTGAGTCCTGCGGGTAGCTTTTACTGGCAAGAAGTGGGCTATCTTGGTCAAACGGTCCACAGTGACCCAAATTACTTCATTGCCTTTACGAGTACGAGGCAAACCGTCGATGAAATCCATCGATACTTGGTCCCATTTCCACTTGGGTACCTCTAAAGGCTGAAGTAAACCGCTATTTTCATTTGGTCGCTCTTGATTTGTTGGCAAGTAGCACAGCGACTGACTTAAATAGATATATCCCTCTTCATCGTCTTCCAGCAGAAAGTTCTTTTGATATCACGATACATCTTATTAACACTTCTGGATGAATGCAAAGATTAGACTTGTGGCATTCGTCCAAAACTTCACGTTTTAGATCAGGGATGTTAGGGACACAGATTCTTCCTTTAAATCTTTTAACTTTATTGTCGTCAACTTTAAAACTAGTATTTTCACCACGACGCACTTTCTCATAAATTTGATGAAGAAATTCATCTTCTTTTTGTTGGCTGGCGACTTTCTCAAGAAGAGTAGGAGCAATGACAAGAAGAGCAAGAATAGCATGTTTTCGACTCAAAGCGTCGACAACTACATTGGCCTTTCTGGGCGTATATAGAATGTCTAGGTCATAAGATGCCATAAATTCCAACCAACGCTGTTATCAAAAATTCAGATCTTTCTGGGTGAAGAGATAATTCAAAGATTTGTGGTCCGTGAATAATTCGATTTTTTCACCTAGAAATAAAGAGAGTTCGATAAGTATATTTGTTAAGTTAAATTAAATTCTTAGGTTGTTTAAGAAAGCTGAAGAGATTCTTACACAGAAGATAATGTCGCCATATTTTTAAAGCGAAGATAACAGCTAGAAGCTCCAAATCATGGGTCGGATAATTTCTTTCATGAAGGCATAATTGTCTACTCGCGTAGGCAATCACCTTCCCGTTCTGCATCAATACTGCACCCAAGCCTTCACCGCAAGCATCGGTATAAACAGATCATCCCTGGTTCCCATTGATAATAGCGAGAATGGGAGCAGTGGTTAATCTCTTCTTCAACTCCTCAAAAGCTTCTTCACATTTTGGAGTCCAAATGAATTTTGCATTCTTCATTGTTAGCTTGGTCAACGGACTAGCTAACTTCGAAAAATCCTGGACAAACTTCCGATAATAACCTGCTAGGCCCAAAAAGCTTCGAACTTCCTTTGGGGTAGTAGGTCTCCCTAGGATCGACATAAATCCCTTATTCATTAACAATATGGCCAAGAAATTTAACTTCTTTGACCCAGAAATGGCATTTGGAAAAAATTTCATATATAATATTTCTTCTCAATATCTCCAAGACGATTCTAAGGTGTTCGGTATGCTCCTCTTCGGTCTTGGAATAGAAAAAAATATCATCAATGAATACGAGCACAAATTTATTCGATACATCCCAAAACACACGAGTCATAAGGTCCACAAAGTATGTTGGAGCATTGGTTAGCCCAAAAGGCATGACTAACCATTCGTAGAACATATTGGGACCCCTGAAAGCTGTCAAATGAACACAGTCTTCGACGATTTGTAGTTGATGGAACCCTTGGGCTAGATCCATCTCCGAAAATAAACAAGCGTCGTGCAACTGATCAAATAAATCATCAATTCTAGGCAGTGGGAATTTATTCTTGAGAGTCTGCGTATTGAGATCGCGGTAATCTACACACACCTCAAAGATCCGCCTGATTTAGCAACAAATACGACGGCTGAGCCCCATTCAGAAACACTGGATCGAATCAACCCTTTTGCTAGTAAATCTCTGGTTTGCTCGACTAGTTCAACCCTTTCCCTGGGTGCCATCCTGCGACTTGCATGAACGACAGGACGAGCATTGGGTACAAGGTCGATTCTGAATTTTATTTCTCGGTGAGGAGGTAGAGATTTCACTTCTTCAAATACATCTGGAAAATCTCTAACAAAAGGAATAGACTCCAAACTAGGTTCAGGATAACCCAAATTATACATCAACCCTTCCCTTTTAGGACTAGGGTCCTCACAAGAAATCTCGATGAAATCCCCAAACTCAGTTTTGATTGAGATCAATCTATTATTGCAATCCAATTTGGCTTCATATTTTGCTAGCCAATCCATTCCGAGCAAGACTTCGAAGTCAATAACAAAAAGACCAATAGGGAATTGATGGCAAGAACATGAGATAGGAACATCTCTACATCGAAGGCAGAGGTTTGCGGGACCTCCAACTAGATTCTTTACGCATATAGGCTCATCAACAAAATCAGGTTCAAGATTCAATTCATTAATAGCTTGTTGAGAGATAAAACTATGTGTAGCACCAGTATCAAAAAGAACTCCAACAATGCTATCATAAATGGTAAGATTACCTTCTAGAACTCCCTTCCCTTTTTCTGCTTTGGAAGATGTGGGCTTGTCTTTGACTGAGTACACTTTAGCTGTCTGGGATTGCTTCATAACTGGGCAGTCTTTAACTTCATGTCCCATCTTTTGACAATAATAGCATTTCCTGGGCTTTGCTTGAGCGGATTGATTCCTCTTTGGCTTCTTGCAGCTGTAAGAATAGTGGCCCTTCTCCAAGCAATTATAGCAAGTGACATCCTCTGCAGTGCTCCCCTGGTTGCTTTTCTTTTTCTCCTTGTCGTATCATGGTTTCTTGCCTCCAAATTTCCTCTTCTTCCAATTCTGATTGCTTGAATTTCCTTTCTCCACCGGTGCTTCTTGCATGTCGAGTATAGCATAACGGTATCCCATATCAACCAAATCTGAGAAGGATTCTTTGATGTGGCCAGTCATCCTTTCGTGGAACTTTTTATTCATCCCACGAATGAACCTCTCATTCTTCTTCAAAGGTATGTTCACTAATTCTGGACCGAAGCGAGACAATTCATTGAATTTGTTGAGATACTCCTCGAATGACAAACTTGCTTGCTTTAAGTCCATGAATTCCTGGTACATACGAGAAATCCCAGCTGATGGCATATAGCGCTTCTCAAATACTTCTTTGAATCTCCTCCAAGTGAAATCGTCTTCAGGCTCATCAATAGTGGCTGTCTCCCACAATGCTAAGGCTTCATCTTGAAGTTGCCAAGTAGCTATGAGGCGCATCTGGTCATCTTGCAACTTAATCCCCTTAAAGATTTTCTCACAAGATCTAATCCATGCTTGGGCCTCAACAATCGTCTCCTTGCCGGTGAACGGCTTACCACCAAGCCATGAGAAGTTCTTTTATAAATCAGCCAAATTCGGCTGATGCTGAATAGGTAAAGCTACCTTGGCTGTAGGGGCAACTTGGCTAGGTGCTGTGGCATTTCCTCGCCCCCCCAACTCTGCCTCTTCGTCCGCTCATCCTTACTATCTGTAATTAGTAAGAAAATTGGCTTAGATATTTGGACGAGATGTCTTAAGGAATATCAGCAGTTAAAGGAAATAGACTAAGAAAATTTGAGGTTTTGATCAATTATACTCATTCTAGGGTATACTTCACCCTATCTCTAATGAGCCATCTAATGTGTTATACTCCGTAGCTAAAGTTCTTACTCAACCTTTAGCTCTGATACCACATGTCACGACCCGAAATTCAACGTTCGAAAATTGGCATCAAATACCTCACTTGTACTCGACTGTCAATGATTCAAACATCGAACTCCGGTCGGATGGAGCTTATAACAACATTAGATGAATATAAAACAGCGGAAATAAAATGAATATCATGCATCACAACATAGATACACCATCATAATAACATTTGTTACAACATCTGAGTATCATAATACATGAATCACAACTCCAAATAGAATGACATAATAGAACAACTAGATATCATATGCCAAAAGTCTTCAAAAAGATAAAGTGATAGTGAACTCCAAACTTAGCATCTCGAGATCCAAAAGCTTCCAAAATGTCTCTAAGTTATGAGCCTCCAAAAACCGATAATCTCCAAACCAAAATACTCCAAGATATAGCTAGAGCCAAAATACGAAAAACCTGCTACTAGGCTGCCCGTGTAGAAATTGTGGGCACCCAGAGTTTAGAAAGGAAACAATAAACTCCGGGTCAGTCATGGGACTGGTATGAGTAAACAAAGATAGTTGCTTTTAAATAGAACAGATTTATACAAAGAAAAACCGGTATGCTTTTGGAAAATGAAACTACCACAAGACCTCCCGCCACACACACAATGCAATCGCACAATTGGAGGAGATTTCTTCTTATGATAGTCAAATATGCTTGATACGGGAAATTTTCTTTGATATTATTACTAGTGCATAGTGTAGAAAATCATTTTGAAAGTATAGTATCAGTCCTAGCCAGCATAGGTACCATGATATTATGCCTACTATAGCTGTCACCTGCCCGGCTCTTTGCCAACACAAGGCCGGGTTACCTCTGTTACTAGGTAACTACTACTCGAGTATGCCATTCCCCGGTCCTTTGGGACCTTTATCCGAGGGCCCTCCATCACAAAGCAACAACCACACATAAAATGAGATTGAAGCAACCACATAGGTAAGTATCTGGGCTCCATATCATGACACCACCTTTTCCAGAAGGAATTGACATACCTTAAAGGGCGCGACCCTCATAACCTTGCCGCATCTTTCCTGTTTCGACCATTTTCGGGGTGTGAGGTCCGATGAGGTCTCGTCCACAAAGCTACGCTTTACACGAAAGCCATGCTTTGGTCACAAATGATCAACAAATGATCATTATTATACAGCAGCACTTAGCATGCAACACTACCAAATTGCGAGTATATCACTGATAACCTTCAACTACATAACCTCTGAGCTCGTACGTCTCGGAGAAGGGTGTTAAGCTAAGAGAATAAATCCTCCACCACCGATAGATATGTATTTGAAAGAAATCGGCTTTATATCTCAAAGTGTAGTGTCAGACACACGACCATACAAGTTTGTTCCGGGTTCGAACAGAACCGAAGGCACTTCGTCCAATAAAGGAAGAAACCCTTGTAAATCCGAGCGTCCACAATCCCGATCAGACTTCCCATCACTTAGGGAATCCCTATATTGGAGCAACTCGGTGCAGAGACAATTGATAGGTTATCTTATCGTTCTCGAAGACACCCGGTCTTCACAACCGTCTTTAATTGCTATCCATTCATCGAATCACTATCCGGAATGGGTTATATGATACAAAGGTCCTCTCCCGGCAAATCCGAATAGTGAACGCTAAATTTTAAAACATGTGGGTGTATCAATCACAAGGATTCACATTCAAGATTCGATGTGGGTTTCGGATAACAAACTGAAATCCGACTCCCTGTCGCATTGAAGTATAAATGTCGTTTTACGGGCAAAAGGGGTTTACACACATATAAGAACAAATCACAAATCACAGTTCATCACAAAGCAATCACAGTATCACAACAGAAATATCGATCCAGTACAGAATATTTGATGATGGTCATCCATCTTTGATTAAGGTGATTGTGATTAAAGTGACTTAACCGTATAATTATCATCATTAATTTTTTTAAATCAATGTTTTTAATTTTTTACATGATTATAAATTAATTTAATTGGCTTTATTAATTAATTATTCTTTTATTATCTTAATTTATTAATTCTTAGTTGTTAACAAATTAAGTTTATTTACTTTTATTCATTAACAATTCTTTAAATTAATTAATTATTAATCATAAAATCATTGCCAAACATTAATTGTTAGTTACTATTTTATTATTATAAATTTGGTTTAAAAAATTAACACTTGAATATTTGATTTTATTTATAAACTTTTTATCAATTTAAACTTACAAAACAAACTTTTATTTAAAAGAAACTTTAGGATTTAGGAATATATTTGGACTTCCTAAATTTCGAATACCATTTGTCTCATATTCTACTTACAATTACCATTGATTTATTTAAGAAAAATTTATTTAACTCGGGTTTCAAAAATTAAGGTAAAACTGGATTTTGCTATCTTTTATTTAACAACCCGAGGCTTACTTCGAGTCGTACCCCGAGCCAGACATCCCCTGCTTCGAGTTTAGGCCAAAATTGACCCGAGCAACAATATTTTTTCACAAAATTTGTTTAAGTTTTAAGCTAACCCGATATCACGCTAAACAACTCGAGTTCGACTTCGAGTTTTTCCCTCCAATCCCTCGCGTACTGCTCCGAGTCACCCTTCTTCTTCCCCAACTATCAACCTGACACATAAATCCCACATGCACGTGCACAGTCAACTGCTCCGCCGTTGGTCGGAGCTGCGGCCACAACCGAGACGCCTATCACTTCCCAAAACGATACGAACACCCAGAATTTGAAAAAAGTTTGAAAACGTGAATCGAGACCTTCGACCCAAAACCCATCAGAAAACGTCATCAGAACATTTGCCTCGCGCCGCCTCCACAGGCCATTATCGGCCACCAAATTTGGACCCTAGCCTCGTCATCGTGTCACGTCGCGTTTAGCCCCACTGACACACATTCCGATCATCCCTAGGTGGCACAGCACCTTTGTTTCTAATGTGAACAGAAAAAGGTTTTTAAACCCTAGTTTGACTTCGAATCAAAAATTTAAGAATTTATAAATTAATCAAGTATTTTTCTGGTGAACTCGAATGTTAGATCTTGCTGCCACCACGAACTCGAGGCCCATAACTACATAGTTCACCAGGATTTGCCAAAATTTCACATTCTGATCATCTTCCATTTTCCAAAAAAACGTCCAATGAAAAAATTAAATTTTTGTTCTAAAATCATCACTTTTGAAGTAGATTCAAATGATATTACTGGGATTGAAATATGTAGAGTTCGAATTTTTGCAAAAATCAAGTGGTGACTGTATTTGATAAATTTCCAGAGAAAACTTTATATCATTTGCTTAAATTTTGTTACCGGCACATATTACAGTTTTTTTAAAAAAACTTCAACTTGTGTTGCAATTCATTCCAGAAGAAATGAGAGAGAGAGAGAGAGATTTAAATTTGTTTTGGCATGGGTTAACATGTAAACCAACATTTAGAAGTAACCGTGTTCTTTTTTCCAGTAAAAGAAAATTTCAAAACTTGTTTTGATTTGTTACTGAAACATGGTGCAAGTTTAAAACACAACTCCAACATGTTTATATTTTTCAAATGCAACAGGAAATAAAGACAGAGGGAAAGAAAAAGAATTTGACAGGTTTTGTTTCTTGTTTTCCTGAAACTAAAAACAGGGATTGCATTCTTGCAAAAATCAACATGCACAACCAAACATTCATTCATATATTCCAGATGCAAACCAAAGTTTAACTTCCCTACATCATTCAAACATCCACATAGCAACAAAAAGATTGGAAGAAACAAAAGTTTACTCACTTGTTTCCAGATGACAAAAATGCTCTTGACAGTTTTTTTTTTCAAACAGAGATGGAAGCCTGAATTTTTCTTCTTTCCTTACTTTAAAACTTGGGGTTTTAGATCTGCAATTTATAGTTACAGGTCTGTGATTAATTTTGTTATGTTCATCTACTTATCTCATTACTAACAATAGTTTTTTTATTTTACTTACAGTTGAGATTTATGGCAGAGACCCCTTTTTATTTTCTACAACTAGAAACCAAAAATAGATTAAAGCTTTTTGTGACGACCGCCCATGACTCCCGCACGGAAACAAGGGAATAGTGCGCTGAAAGTGTGCCAGGCAGCCATGAGTGACCATCAAGGGTAAAATAAACATCGCAGACTCTATCGTAAAACTCACAGCGCATGGATAAAATACAATAGAGAAATATAATACAGTGAAGCTCCCATAGAACAGAATATCATCATCTAATCATAATAGCTTTATACAAACATATGAATCATCCATACATCAAAGCCTCACTACATAACACTCAAACAAATACAGCAGCGGAACACCCAGTACATATAATATGAAATAATATGCAAAAGCCTCCTGCTCGTCTTCGTCATCATCAGCGTAGATCTCCAAGAACAGCACATGTCACCTGCTACCTAGTCTGCCCATCCCAACATGGATGAACAGCCCAAGGTAATAAGAGGAGACATAAAACCTTGAGTCAGACAAAGTCTTAGTGAGCAGTAAATCAACTATCAAACATACCAAAAGAGCATAAGGGATAAAAGGAATAGGAACTAAACCATCCCACTCCACCTCGTTCTACAGTGATAGCCCCCGGACACACATTAAGGAGAAGCAAGCATAACATAGCAAGCAATTAAAGTAAAGCAATAATCACTCGAGTCAAGGTCGATGTTTTCCAAATACAAACCCCCAAGGCCTAAACCAAGATCAGATAAGCACCCGAAAAACACCGCTCTTGAGACCGAATGATGATACAACCAAACGTCCAAACATCCATGACTCTGGCTATCACTGTTATCATTGCCTTGATTTCACCGTTAGTTGAACGACCATCTGTCAAGGGCTAATGGTAACCCCGGTTCTAGACATAACTCCGCACGTCGTCGCAGCCCGTGCCTAGGAATTTTCGCAACTACCCAGAGTACTAGCACGTCGTCGCAGCCCGTGCTTGGAGCGTCGTCGCAGCCCGTTCCAACGTACTCTTGCTTTGAGCATGCTAGAACCTTCAACAACGATGAGATCTCAGCCTCCTAGTCATCCTCCTTGACGACTATTTTCATACTAGCTCAAGCGCCTCTCAAGCTAACCATTATCATCAACCCGGATCGCATCACCGAGTTATCAACATAGCTTCGCACGTCGTCGCAGCCCGTGCTTGGAACGTCATCATGACCCGTCCCATCTCATCATCATGCTTTGCCTCCTCGCATCATGGCAAAGTCCATCTCAATACCATGCTTTGCCTCCTCGCATTATGGTAAAGTCCATCTCAACATCATCTAATCCATACATATGAGCTTCAACATCCGCTTCATATGCCACAAGCAGCTTTCACCATTCAAGAGCCTTTCCACTTAGCTTTTGAATCATCATCAACCAACTTGATCAAATCAAGCTATATATCAACTAATCAATCAAATCAAACATTAATCCAAGCAACCAATCATTCAAACAAGATCTAAATAAACAATTATAATGATAATGGCAATTTCGTAAATAAATGAGCATAGATCTAACATACATGAATCATGGGTTTTTAGCATAGATCTAACAAATATAAATCATGGGTTTTGTCTCTTCAACTTGATAAATGAACTTGCATAAGTAAACATCTTCATAAGTAATGGATCTACACTTGGATCTAAGGAAAAATGCATAAAATCACTATCTACAACACTCCAACAAACCACCAATCCAATATACTCCTTTGGGTCCGCGTGAGAGATAATTACCACTCACCGAATCACCCAAACACTTCAAAAACTAATCAGTTCAGATCTGGACAGCAAGGATTCAAGCTTGATTCGTCGAAATCTTGCTTGAAACGATGGAATCTAGCTTCGTTGGATGAAGATCTTCAACTTTGACTCTTGGATCTTCGATCTTGGATGGATGTCGGAACTAGATTAGAGTGGAGAAAAGAAGATGAAGAAATGTTGTAGTCGAGCTCTTAAAATGGCAGCACTTCGTTGCTTCAAAATCCGGTGCCAAAAAGTGAAGAAATGGTCACGTATTTATAGGCTGGTCGACCCCTAACTCGGTCAGGTCCTAACTCGCTCGGAGTTAACTCGCCCGGTCTTAGGTCGTTGCCGACCTAAGAATCTCCCCGACCTAACTTAGGTCGCTGCCGACCTAACTCACCCCACACAAGGCCTATCCAACGACCTAAACAAAAGCGCGGGTTAACTAAGCCGCTTACACGATCTAACGGTCCCAAAGCTACGCAACCTAACACTAAGTCGCTCAAGCGACTTAACACACTGGGTTTTCACGACCTAAAACATAACGAGCTATCTATTCTACGACCTAACTAAGTCGCTAACGACTTACGACTTAGAAGGACCACTCGACCTAGCTTCCTTAACTCGGTCAGAATTACTAAGTCGCTAACTCGTTCACCACCAACTCGCTAACCCGGTATCTTCCTTGGGTCGCTCCAAAACCCCTCCGACCTAACAACCATACGACCTAACCCCTTAGGTTGTTAACTCCACTATCTCCTAACTCGCTAGCTATGCTAACTCGCTAACAACCTTAACTCGTAACCCACCCACTTCTTAAACCATTAACTCTTAGGTCGGCCAGGTCCTATGAGTCGTTAACTCGGCAACTATCTTAACTCGGTCAAGCTCTATAGGTCGGTCACTTCCTTATGTCGTCTACGAGTTAGCCTCTACTCGAGTTAACTTCTCCATACAGTCTAACCTCCACACGACTTAGGCTAAGGACGACTTAAACAACACTAACGACCTAGAAATTCTACGATATATCGACACGTAAAATACAGGTCGTTACATTCTCTCCCCCTTAGGAATTTCGCCCCCGAAATTCCAAGCAAACAACAGCAACCAAAACTATTCCGCATGCCTACCATCCATAGCAATCAACAAACCATGCATCCAATTCTAGCCTAGCATGCAGAATCCTAAGATTAGAACAAGCTACAAATTCATGAGATGTCACGACACCTTAGGGCCATACCTCGAAGAGTTCAGGATGAGCTGCCTTCATCCTCTCTTCCTCCTCCCACGTACAGTCGTTAACATCATCACTCCATTGTATCTTGAGCAACATAATCGTCTTCCTCCTAAGCTGTTTCGTGTCAGTTTCAACAACACGAAGCGGCTTACGAGGTCTCGTAACCACCGGATCAACCTGCAAGTCTTCACAGCTATCAGCAGAAACCACCGTATTCGAGTCATGCACATACTTCCGTAGATAAGATACATGAAAGACATTGTGCACACCCGCCATCTTCTCCGGTAACTCCAATCTATAAGCGAGCTTTCCAATCCGCTCGATAATCGGGAATGGTCCAACAAATCTCGGAGTTAACTTTCCTTTCTTCCCGAATCTAATAACATTCTTCAGTGGAGAAATCTTCACAAAAACCATACCACCCACGTCGAATTCCAAATCCTTACGACGCTTATCGGCATAACTTTTCTGACGATCTTGGGCTGCCTTCATTCGTTGCCGAATGATTTCTATACAATCCGTAGTCTGTCGAATCATCTCTGGCCCAAGTATCAGCTTTTCTCCAGTTTCCAACCAACATGTTGGAGAGTTACACGGTCTTCCATACAATGCCTCATATGGTGCCATACCAATACTCGACTGATAACTGTTATTGTACGCAAACTCCACCAAATGAAGATGATCTTCCCACGATCCTCCGAAATCCAAAACACATGCTCTGAGGAGATCTTCCAAAACTCGGTTGACTCTCTCAGTCTGACCATCTGTTTGAGGATGATAAGATGTACTCAAACACAACTCGGTTCCCAAAACTTCCTGGAAGCTCTTCCAAAATCCACTAGTGAACAATGAGTCTCGATCGCTCACTATACTCTTCGGAATACCATGGAATCGAACTATCCACTTAACATACAACTCAGCCAACTTCGATGCAGTCCTAGTCGATCGAACAGGAATGAACCTTGCACTCTTAGTCAAACGATCTACGATGACCCAAATCCCTTCATTCCCTGCCCTGGTTCTAGGTAGGCCATCGATAAAATCCATCGACACTTGCTCCCACTTCCACATAGGAACTTCTAATGGATGAAGCAATCCACTTGGCTTCTTCTGCTCCGCCTTAACCAACTGGCAATTCATACACTTGGAAATAAAATTTCCAACATCCTTCTTCATACCTTCCCAGTAGTAGGTTCTTTTCATGTCCCGATACATCTTATTTCCTCCTGGATGAATTGTCAACTTCGAGTGATGACTTTCCTTCAAAACTTCATCTCTCAACTCATCGATATCGGGAACAACTAGTCGTCCTTGCTTCCGAAGCCAACCCTCTCGATCGACTTCAAATCCTTTATCCTTTTCTGGGTCCAATCCAGATTCCAAATCACGGATAATCTTGACAAGCTTATCATCTCGCTTTTGACTCTCGCCAATCCTTTCCACAAGAGTAGGCCTTATTGATAAGTTTGCCAACATCTCAGGTTCCAATTCACATCTGGGCCTGAAATCAAATCCAGCCAAATACTCGAGACTCTTCCATTCCGAAAACATGGCTCCCAATCCTTCATGTCTTCGACTCAACGCATCAGCCACTGCGTTACCTTTTCCCGGAGTATAGGCTATCCCAAAATCATACGATGCCAAGAACTCTAGCCATCGTTGCTGCCGAAGATTCAAATCCTTTTGGGAGAAAAGATACTTCAAAGACTTATGGTCTGTAAACAACTCGAATCGAACACCCAATAGATAATGCCTCCACATCTTCAGAGCAAAAACAATCGCCGCCAACTCCAAATCATGAGTCGGGTAATTCCTTTCATGCGGCTTCAGTTGTCGACTTGCATACGCAACAACTTTATTCTTCTGCATTAGCACTGCTCCAAGTCCAGTACCACATGCATCGGTGTAAACCACCATCTCATCATTCCCACTTGGAATAGTCAAAACAGGAGCACTTGTTAGTCGCTCTTTTAGGATTACGAAAGCTTGCTCACACTTATCATCCCATCTGAACACTTGGTTCTTCTTCGTCAATCCTGTCAATGGTGCAGCTATCTTGGAAAAGTATTTGATAAACCGTCGATAATATCCCGCTAGTCCAAGAAAACTTCTCACATCTGAGGCATTCTTAGGTCTGACCCAATCCTGGATTGCTGCCACCTTAGCGGGATCAACCGCTATTCCATTTCTAGAAATAACATGGCCTAAGAATCTCACTTCACTCTTCCAGAAGTGACACTTCGAAAACTTAGCCTTCAGCTGATGTTTCCGCAAGATTTCCAAAACAATACGCAAGTGCGTCTTGTGCTCTTCCTCAGTTCTGGAATAAATCAGAATATCATCCACGAACACAAGTACGAACTTGTTCAACTGATCTCTAAATACTCTATTCATAAGATCCACAAAGTATGCTGGTGCGTTAGTCAATCCAAACGGCATTACCAGCCACTCATAAAAACCGAATGGTGTCCTAAAAGCAGTCTTCGGCACACTATCCTTTGCCACTCTCAACTGGTGAAATCCCGTTGCCAAATCCATCTGAGAAAACACCTTAGCATCGTGAAGCTGATCAAACAAGTCATCTATTCTCGGCAATGGATACTTGTTCTTCTTAGTCACCTTATTCAGCTCACAATAATCAACACACAACCTCAACGATCCATCCGCTTTGGTTGCGAACACAACTGGTGCACCCCATTCGGACACACTACGCCGAATGAATCCTTTCCGCAAAAGGTCATCAACTTGCACTTTCAACTCTTGTTGCTCCCTAGGCGCCATCCGCCTAAGAGGCATTACAACAGGTCTGGCTCCCTCAACTAGATCGATACGAAACTCGATCTCTCTATGCGGCGGTAAGCCTTTGACCTCGTCAAAGACATCCTCGAATCCATTCACGATTGGCACCGATGACAGTCCATCCCGTGGAACAACCAGCGAATACATGAAGCTCATGAAGACGCCTTCTTCATGCTTACATCGTATCACAACCTTTCGCCCCTCCACATTCTCGACTTTCACCTCCAATCTCTCACAATCAACCTTTGCCGCATACTTCCTAAGCCAGTCCATACCCAAAATAATTCCGAACCCCGCAAAGTTCAGAACAAAACAATCACAAACAAAAGAGCAATCATGACTCGACACAACTAGACCACGGCATATCATACACAAACATGACGAACCCCCAACTGGATTAGTCACAACCAATGGCCTATCAACAATATCCGGTTCCAAACCTAACCGGCCTACAAGATCATTACAAACAAAAGAATGCGACGCTCCAGTATCAAACAACACCCTAACTGGAAGACCACAAATGGAAAGAGTACCTTGAACCACCACACTCTTCCCTTTCTCTTCAGCAGTAAGAGCTTTTGAAAATGACGGCACAGCTCCCAAAGCATAAGCTTGCACAATCTGCCTGTCCTTCCTCGGTTCTGAACAATCTTTCCTGAAATGCCCTGGTTTGTCACAGTTGTGGCATTTCGCCGGCGCTTTTGGATTCCTACAATCCTTGGAGAGATGGCCCTTCTGCTGGCAATTATAGCAAGTCATTTCGCCCCTCAGCTTCTTCTGGCCATCCTTACCCTTCTGTTGTTGTTGCTTCTTCTTCTTGTTTCCACCCTTCTGTGGCTTAAACCCTTCCTTGGTTGCAGCAACAACAGAACTCTCCCTAGGAAACAAACTCTCATGCCTGAGAGCTTTCTCCACAAGCTTCTCAAACGGATCGTCCAGATGATCCACCAACTGTCTTCCAAGATAAGCATCCAAACTGGTCACAAACTTCTCATTCTTCTGATAGGGAGAATTAATATACGATCTGGCATACTTGGACAAAGCCTCAAATTCAGAAACATACTCAAGAACCGATCTTCCACCTTGCTTGAGCTCAACAAACTTCTTGAACAAAACAGACTTCTGAGCCGTAGAGATGAACTTAGCTTCAAATCTAGCTTGGAATTGCTCCCAAGTAATCTCCTCCTCCGGAGTATCAATGGTGATAGAGTTCCACCAATCAGAAGCCCTTCCTTGAAGCTGCCTTGATGCAAGCTTCCTTTTAGTTGCATCATCAATTCCCAAGTCACCAAAGATCCTTCTACAAGCATCTATCCATCTTTGGACTTCAATGGTTGACTCTGTCCCCAAGAAAACCTATCCTCCAAGAGCAGTATAATCCTTGCACAACTTAGCAAAATCCACTGGCTTTGGAGCTTGAACTTGAATTCCAACATCTACCGCTGACCCTGGAGTTGGTATCCTTCTCATGATCGAAGTCATCATCGCTTCGAACATAGCTCCATAATCAGCAACTCCATCAGCAGCACGACCTTCCCTGGCAGTTGGTCTCCCTCTTCGACTCATCCTTAATATCTACAAAAAGGAATGATTAGAACACCTTTGAGAAACAACTGCACAAGGAGTTCAAATCCTTCTAAGCTACTATAATATATATATATAGTAATCATCCATCAAAATACAATTACGTCTCTCTTACGTAGTTACGTCAGCGAGCGTTGGCTAAAATCGATTAACCTCGCTCTGATACCAAATGTGACGACCGCCCATGACTCCCGCACGGAAACAAGGGAATAGTGCGCTGAAAGTGTGCCAGGCAGCCATGAGTGACCGTCAAGGGTAAAATAAACATCGTAGACTCTATCATAAAACTCACAGCGCATGGATAAAATACAATAGAGAAATATAATACAGTGAAGCTCCCATAGAACAGAATATCATCATCTAATCATAATAGCTTTATACAAACATATGAATCATCCATACATCAAAGCCTCACTACATAACACTCAAACAAATACAGCAGCGGAACACCCAGTACATATAATATGAAATAATATGCAAAAGCCTCCTACTCGTCTTCGTCATCATCAGCGTAGATCTCCAAGAACAGCACCTGTCACCTGCTACCTAGTCTGCCCATCCCAACATGGATGAACAGCCCAAGGTAATAAGAGGAGACATAAAACCTTGAGTCAGACAAAATCTTAGTGAGCAGTAAATCAACTATCAAACATACCAAAAGAGCATAAGGGATAAAAGGAATAGGAACCAAACCATCCCACTCCACCTCGTTCTACAGTGATAGCCCCCGGACACACATTAAGGAGAAGCAAGCATAACATAGCAAGCAATTAAAGTAAAGCAATAATCACTCGAGTCAAGGTCGATGTTTTCCAAATACAAACCCCCAAGGCCTAAACCAAGATCAGATAAGCACCCGGAAAACACCGCTCTTGAGACCGAATGATGATACAACCAAACGTCCAAACATCCATGACTCTGGCTATCACTGTTATCATTGCCTTGATTTCACCGTTAGTTGAACGACCATCTGTCAAGGGCTAATGGTAACCCCGGTTCTAGACATAACTCCGCACGTCGTCGCAGCCCGTGCCTAGGAATTTTCGCAACTACCCAGAGTACTAGCACGTCGTCGCAGCCCGTGCTTGGAGCGTCGTCGCAGCCCGTTCCAACGTACTCTTGCTTTGAGCATGCTAGAACCTTCAACAACGATGAGATCTCAGCCTCCTAGTCATCCTCCTTGACGACTATTTTCATACTAGCTCAAGCGCCTCTCAAGCTAACCATTATCATCAACCCGGATCGCATCACCGAGTTATCAACATAGCTTCGCACGTCGTCGCAGCCCGTGCTTGGAATGTCATCATGACCCGTCCCATCTCATCATCATGCTTTGCCTCCTCGTATCATGGCAAAGTCCATCTCAATACCATGCTTTGCCTCCTCGCATTATGGTAAAGTCCATCTCAACATCATCTAATCCATACATATGAGCTTCAACATCCGCTTCATATGCCACAAGCAGCTTTCACCATTCAAGAGCCTTTCCACTTAGCTTTTGAATCATCATCAACCAACTTGATCAAATCAAGCTATATATCAACTAATCAATCAAATCAAACATTAATCTAAGCAACCAATCATTCAAACAAGATCTAAATAAACAATTATAATGATAATGGCAATTTCGTAAATAAATGAGCATAGATCTAACATACATGAATCATGGGTTTTTAGCATAGATCTAACAAATATAAATCATGGGTTTTGTCTCTTCAACTTGATAAATGAACTTGCATAAGTAAACATCTTCATAAGTAATGGATCTACACTTGGATCTAAGGAAAAATGCATAAAATCACTATCTACAACACTCCAACAAACCATCAATCCAATATACTCCTTTGGGTCCGCGTGAGAGATAACCACCACTCACCGAATCACCCAAACACTTCAAAAACTAATCAGTTCAGATCTGGACAGCAAGGATTCAAGCTTGATTCGTCGAAATCTTGCTTGAAACGATGGAATCTAGCTTCGTTGGATGAAGATCTTCAACTTTGACTCTTGGATCTTCGATCTTGATCTTCGATCTTGGATGGATGTCGGAACTAGATTAGAGTGGAGAAAAGAAGATGAAGAAATGTTGTAGTCAAGCTCTCAAAATGGCAGCACTTCGTTGCTTCAAAATCCGGTGCCAAAAAGTGAAGAAATGGTCACGTATTTATAGGCTGGTCGACCCCTAACTCGGTCAGGTCCTAACTCGCTCGGAGTTAACTCGCCCGGTCTTAGGTCGTTGCCGACCTAAGAATCTCCCCGACCTAACTTAGGTCGCTGCCGACCTAACTCACCCCCACACAAGGCCTATCCAACGACCTAAACAAAAGCGCGGGTTAACTAAGCCGCTTACACGATCTAACGGTCCCAAAGCTACGCGACCTAACACTAAGTCGCTCAAGCGACTTAACACACTGGGTTTTCACGACCTAAAACATAACGAGCTATCTATTCTACGACCTAACTAAGTCGCTAACGACTTACGACTTAGAAGGACCACTCGACCTAGCTTCCTTAACTCGGTCAGAATTACTAAGTCGCTAACTCGTTCACCACCAACTCGCTAACCCGGTATCTTCCTTGGGTCGCTCCAAAACCCCTCCGACCTAACAACCATACGACCTAACCCCTTAGGTTGTTAACTCCACTATCTCCTAACTCGCTAGTTATGCTAACTCGCTAACAACCTTAACTCGTAACCCGCCCACTTCTTAACCCATTAACTCTTAGGTCGGCCAGGTCCTATGAGTCGTTAACTTGGCAACTATCTTAACTCGGTCAAGCTCTATAGGTCGGTCACTTCCTTATGTCGTCTACGAGTTAGCCTCTACTCGAGTTAACTTCTCCATACAGTCTAACCTCCACACGACTTAGGCTAAGGACGACTTAAACAACACTAACGACCTAGAAATTCTACGATATATCGACACGTAAAATACGGGTCGTTACACTTTTAATTCTTGATTCTTCCTGCAATAAAAATTAGATATTGTTGTATTAAATCCCATGTTGTATTCATTTATTTTAATCATTAAAAATAACAATTTTTTCCAGATTACTTACAGATTGAATAACAAAGAAGCTTTCTTTTTTCTGCAGTTTTGAAAACAGAAACTTGTAAACCAAAATAGCTTTTAATTCTTGATTTCTCCTGCAAATAATTGGATGTTATTGTATTAATTCTTTCTTCATTATAGATTATAACTTCAAATTCAAAATAAAAAAAATTTACTTGCCTTTTATTAGTTCTAAAAAAAACTATGCACTGCTTGAAACCAGAAATTCCCTGCCTTCACAAATCTGCAGTTTTTGTTTTGAATTTATGGTTAAAACTTGATTTAAAAATCATAATTTTATAAACTATACAGTTAAAACAAAACTTACCTGAATGTATGTAACACACTACTGCTATGAAACACTTTGGATTTTACTTTGAATTGAAGAAGGCAGTTTCTCTTTTTTTTCTGATTTCTTTTTCTTGCTTGAATGTTGAAGTAAAGATTTCCAAAATCTCTTTGGTTACTGAACTTCAGATGTTAGGAGATTTAAAAATTCGAATTGGAAGGTGAAAAGTTTTTCTAAATTTTTTTTGTTTGATTATTTTATTTAGGAAATGATGTCTTGTGCCATTTGTAAGAAGAAAATCATAACCCTTAGATTTTGTTAATTATTCAACTCTATTTTCCATGTAGATGTATATTCAGCCCTTTTTTTATCTTTACAAAGCAAAAGATTTTTTTTTTAATCTTTAAATTTTTATATAATACACATTTTATAAATTAAGGTATCCTTTAATTCATTTGTATACGTATACATATGTACAAAGTTTAAAGAAAAGTTGTTTTGACCATTGTATAATTTATCTCTCAATGATTTTAAATGCAACTAATTTTTTTTAAAACATTTATTTTAAATTTAAATTCAAACTTCAATTTTTTAAGCTTGAAGTATAAACACTTTTCTTGAACAAATTTAAATTAATTCTCAATGTGTATTCAATTTTACTAATATATGTCATGTTCATATATATAAGATTTTAAATGCAAATGACTTTTAAAAACATTTATTATTTCAATATTTTCAACTCAAAATAAAATTGGAATTTATCTCATATATTATTTCCACTTATTTTATTTGTTTTAGATTTTTCTTCCAATTTATTCTCAAATTAAACCCCAAGAGTTTAAATATATTATTTATTTTAATTAAAAATTATGGGATGTTACAAAAGGTATATCGCATGATGAATTAATCTTTTGTTGACATTTGCCGCTTTTACCCCATTGCCCAATGCACCCGATCCATCATCAACTGCAAAATAAATCAAGGCAACTCGACGAACAATACAGTCATAGACTGGTAAAAAATATAGTAGTACAGTGCTCAACTTTAAAAAATTAGATTATCCTGTCTAAACCAAATTGTCTTGTCAAACCCAAAATTATCCCGCCTATATATAATTATTCCATTTTAAATCCAAGTCGCCAATCCACAACATGCAATCAAAAATGCATAGATGATGGACACGTGGCGATATCCAACAACAATATTCAAATACTAGGTGTGATGTATGTAATCATGTGACGTCATTTGACGTAAAAAAGGAAATGACTATAGCAGAAGAAATTGATCCAACTTTTGGTAGACAAAGAGAATTTATTGTTGTAAAAGATGTAAACAAAATATCCATTGCTTTCTATGTTTATATTAAGGAAGAAATAAAAGATTGATTGATTTGACTCGTGAACATAGATTTTCTTAATATCCAAACCACATAAATTTCTTGTATTCTTTACATTTCAGCTACTTTATAATTATTATGTGTTTGATCTATTAAATTTAGTTATGATCCTATTAAGCATATTAAAAATCGATTAACTCGCTACCTTATATATAATTGTGTAAGCGTACTGCAACATAATTACAATATTTAACGACATTTTAATAAATGTTAACATGCTAATTTCTAGTTGTATAAGCGTGCAATGGCATGACTACTTCTCATTGATGTCGGGAGAACAAAATTATCATTAACAAAAATGAAATCTGATTTTAGTCGTCCCTTAAACTAAACTCATATGTATTTTGAGATAAAATGAAAAAACAAGACATAAAGAAGAGAAATTATAAAATAACAGCAAAACATGTAACTGCATCATGCAAAGTAGTAAACATTTATTCCGAGATCATTTTGATAATAGAAGTGCAGCGAAAAAGTAGAATAAAACATTTAATTGCGTTTTATGAGGATGTTTATGCAAACTCAAACATCAAATTAAACTAGATAACATATTGAAAGATTCATGAAGGAAAGAATAGTGTAAGCGGTCTCTTAAAGTCAGTAATTTAAGATTGACTTAAATCCATGATAAAACTAATATATTTGAAATAATAGTACATGAAGAAAATGATGGGTTGAACATAGAATTAAAATCAACATATCTTATTGCAATATATAAATAAAGTGGGTTGAATCATGTTAATAAAGATTATCCTAAATCGCTTACACTTCCTAGTATAAAGCAATGCATTGATTTTTGAACAAATCCAATAAGTTCAAAATTAAGAGGTTAAGGAAGTTAAAAATCAAAACGGAAAACGTGGAAGTTAAGGTAGCGTTTGGTTTGAAAATAAGTTTTGTGTTTTGCATTTTTAATCCTCTACGTTAAATGCATGGAATAGGCAGAGGGGACGAAAAACGGTTGATTCAAAAAAATTAACATATAAGATTGAAAATGATTGTTTTATTATTTTTCGCCTTTTATGAAATATAAACAGTAATCTTCTTTCTTACCAATTCCACCTTTGTTGGAATGAGTATGTATTTTCTAGACAAACACTACTTAAGACCATTACCAACAATGGACATGTTTGGTTCACAACTCTCTCCATCTTTTGTACTAAAAGAACTAGATCCACACCAAGATAAGCGTAAAATTAGTCACCAAAACAGTTTTGATATTAATAGAAGGAATTAAATGGCGATGTCTTCTTCGTTTTAATCCACCCCTCTTTTCTTCTTCCTCCACCTCATTTCACTTTTCAATCCGAAACCATAAGCCCTACCCCCTCCCCCTATTTCACCAAAATTTTCACCCCAAACCCATAAATCAAAGCAAAAAGACACAAATTAAACCTTATTTTTTTTTAATCTGCACGTGTTGAATTACCTAGATTACTCAAAAAATTTACGAAAAGTTTATGCATAAGGAAAGTAGTTGTGATGGCAGCGGTGGACGTTGTGAAGAGAAAGTGATTGTTCCATTTGTATACAAGCATGAATATAAAAGTTACTTAACCTGGTCAAAAATGCCTACGAGGGAGGCGAAGCGGTGGCGGTCACAAAGGTCTAACGGGTTGCAGAGGCCGTTGGTGGTCGAGCGAGCAGGAGTCGTAGGAGAGTAGGGTAGATTTCTACAAGAGTTGCTGAGCCGAGTGGTTTTGAGGATCCAAACTTAGGTATGAAGAAGTTTCTTACATATTTTTTGGTATTTCCAGAATGAGAAGTGCATGTCAATACGTAGACTAGCTTGACCGTAAGTATCATTTTTAACCAGTTGCATATAATGTAAACTATCATTTTATTATGTATATTATGATTTTGTTTAACTAAAATAGCCACAGAATATTTGTTCTCGGTTTTGTTAGCTAATACCCTAAAATAATTTTCGTTGGTATTTGAAAAATATTCCTAGAGTTGTAGCATTTCTGCATGATCTTGGATTTCATCATTTCTTAGGTAATTTAATCATTCACTTAATTTAAAAATATTTCTTTAATTTATTGTAGTTTAATTTAACTTGTTATGTAATTAATATTTTTGGTACCAATATTGTTATTAAAGGCAATGTTCAATTATTTGCTATTATTGCTCTTCAGTGGTATAAAACCACCCAAACATTTCGTTTTCTCCAAGGTGAGTTCGGGCTTACGCCGTCAGACTTTTCTATGCTCACAGGTATTGGCATAGGAGTGGCTGGTTTTCCATTTCTTTTATATGATGATAGGTGGCATGATCACATGCTTGCTCATGAACTTTTTCCATATTTAGACACTTCATCGACATCTTACTAGACCGCCACTGCTATTAGAGTCAATGTGATCGCAACTATCATGGACAGCATGTCGATGGCATATTCAATGGAGCATTATTTGGAACTTGTATGGTCATTTGTACTATATCTTATAGGAAACATGTTTTTCAGTATCAGCAGTAGTATGCAGGTTGCATATATTGAGACAGTGGTAGGTTTGGACTTTGACTGCACTGTCATGTATGATTAGGTACTCCTATACTTGCTTACCTATAAAGATGTTTGGATGCATGGTGCGCTATTTCTAATTTATAGGTCTCATCACTTGGTTTTTGGGAGTTAATATAGTATTTGTATTTTGAGCATTTCAAAAAAATTCAATTCGTGATGGTGACTTCCGATGCTTCTAATTTATTTCCTCATTTATTATTTTGGTATGTGAATAATAAGAGGACTAGGGAAAACAAATCTCATTATGTATATTCGGTTTCACATAACTAGATTGACTTAAGGATGATTAGATGGCAGTCGATGTTAGAAGTATACTAGCCCGCGGCAGAAGTCATGGATGAATTTCAAATTTACCCTATTGGATCTTTTATTGGGTGTATGAAGTCTAACTGAATTATAACATTTCTAAATTTTATTTAAATAAAGTCATTTATTTTATTTAAATTAAAATATATTAAGATATGAAATTAATTTTATTTGATTTAGTTTATATATGTATCATATACATATATGTGTAAGTGCATGTGTAACATAATAATCCATGAAAGATATAATATGTCCATATGTAGATGTTGATATCTACATCGAAATAGACATATTAGCTTATTTTATATGTCATGTATGTTATTCAAATATGTGCATGTATATGTGTTACAACACACAAGCGCGCGCACGTATGTATGAATGTATTATATATAATATATGAACATAAAACATTTATATATAGATATATATATATATATATACAGAAAGAGAGGGAAAAATTATTAAAAATTATTTATAATTCAAAATTGACATATTTTTGCAAACATAATAATAATTTTAGTATCTGAATTTGTATATATTATGAATAAAATAATGTTTTCATCCATAAATAATTAACATAAAATAATCTATTGATGAAATTTAAAATTTTACAATTTTCAAAAATCTAGGATCATAAAATAAAGTTTAGGAAAAATTTGAAGATTTTTCAAAGTTGAAATATTATTTTTAAAAACAAATATATTGATTTAGGCAATAATTATTTAATATAAAATAATATATTATTAAAAATTCAAATTATAAAATTTCAAAAATTCTAAGAATATGAATGAAAGTTTAAGAAAATTTTTGAAGAATTTTTCAATTAAACTGCTATTTTTAAAAAATCATAAACAGTTTTTTCGAAATAATATTAATTATGAAAAATAATAAACTTTATTAAAAATATCCTAAATTTTTTCTATACGTTTCTGGAATGATATAATAATTAAAAAAATATAAAATTGAATTTTTAATGTAATAATTATTTTATATATAATAAACAATTCAAAATTCAATGAATGTTAATTTAAAAATATGAATATATGTATGATAATTAATTTTTGAATTTGTAAATTCATATTATATATAAATAAGTACACTAAATTTCTTAAATCATATATATCTATATATTATATATGCATATATGCTATTATAAGAGAGAAATATATACTAATATATATATATATAACACAATTATTAATGAAAAAAATTGATTTTTACAGTAAACAACATTTGTCTATTCATAAATCAAATAGTATAATAAACAAATTATGTACATAGCCAAACTGATTTGTGACAACTTCATCTGCTTACAAAATCTCACCTAACTAAACATATAGTAGCAATATATTTAAACAGATGTGATATTGCTCATTATAGGATCATAGAATATAATTTAATTACTGTAATATGAATTGAGATTAATAATTTAATGATGTTTTTGAATCCATGTTGAAGCAATGGCTTCCCTTCTTTTACCGTTCTTGATTCGTCAGATTGCAAGTGCGAAATCACTGACCTCTAACTATCGAATAGAAATTTTATTTGAAATATATTTGAGAATTTTGGAGTGGACTGAGAGCTAATTTTTAGCCAGCAATAAATTATCAATTTGGATTAATTAAATAAGTAACTAAAGGCTTAAATTTATTTAATTAAGATTTGAGATTAATTAATTAAAGGATAATTAATTAAAGTGATTAAGAAGAAAAAAATTATTAATTAAAGGTTAATAATTTGTGAAAGTAATTAAGGGATGTTATTAATTAAAAATTAATTTATCTTGTGATTAACTTAAGCTTAATCAATTATTGTAATTAAATAAGGATAACTAATTTAACGATAATTAATTAATTTAGGGTTGATTAATTAATTAAAGATAATGTATTTAACGGTGAATTAAATAATTTATGATTAATTACTAAATAATTAAAGGTTGATAAATTACAATTAAAGGTTAATTAATTTATTATAGATGGTTAATTAATGATTAAAGAAAGGTTAATCACAATGATTTGTAATTTATTAATATTAATCAACCAGGATTAGTAATTATTCGCAAGTGATTAAGATTGATTTGAATCAAACAATTAACAGATCTTATTTATAGATGTTTGATTGTAATTAGACACTATGTGATGGATTGATATATTTGTTATGTGATGTGATGCTATGTAATGTTTTGTGCTAAGCTGTTATATATGATGTATATACTGTTATATGAATATGCAACCCCTTGACCCATAGAACGACATTTGAATTTCGATGCGACAGGGAGTCGGATTCCAGTTGGTTATCCGAAACCCACATCGAACCGTAATATGAATCTTTATGATTGATAAATTTATTTTATCTATGAATTTGTGAATAAAGATCAGCGTTATGGGTTATACCGCTTATCGATATGATTGAATCTGTGATGATTGATGTTGTGCACTATTGTGTAAAACCTCTGGACCACACTTATACACACACAAATATGGATTGCACGTGGAAATGGGTTAAGTTACAGATTTTTGAAATATATTTAAAATTGTATTTTTGAATCCAAAATAGTTTTGGAATTAGAATTGGAACTTTGAAAATGAATTTTCAAAAATAAAAGTTATTTTGAATAACTTGATTGAGTTTTGAAATTTAAATAATTTGATTTAAATTTGAATTCAATATTTGGGATTGAATTCTATGGCTTGGAAACTATGGCTCAAGAGGGTTATTCAACTTATAAATGGGTTTTTAAACCATTTTAAAAGCATTGATTGGGAATTTATATTCTAAACCCAAAGATTTTAACTTAAGATTTTAACTTGTGTAAATATAATTGAATTTTTCTGAAACGGAACTATTTGTTTTCAAATAATAGAAGCTTTCACATAAGAAATGAATTTCTAATTTGTGTAAGAAGGATTTCAAGTCTAAATAAAGACGGTCTTCCAAGTTACAAATAAATCTTTGGAAACGTGTTTTGAAAGCTATAAATTAAATCTTTAATTTAAAGATTTAATGTGTTAATCCAATTGAAATGGAATTGTTTGAAATCTATTAATGATCTTTGTGAAACTAGGTGAATTTTGTGAAATGAATCTTTTTATTTAAAGATTTAAGATGGTAATTTGTTTAACCATTTGAAAGAAAAGTTTGGATTTTCAAGTTGTGACTTAACTGAAATCCCATATCCATATGTTTTAAACTATTGCACTCATTATTCGGTTTAGCCGGGGGAGGACCTTGTGTCATATAGCCCATTCCGAATAGTGATACGACGTTATGGATTGCATTTGAAGACCGGTGTTGAAGACCGGGTGTCTTTGAGAACGTTAGGATAACCTATCGATTGTCTCTGCACCGAGTAGCTACGGTATAGAGATTCCCTAAGTGATGGGAAGTCCAATCGGGATTGTGGATACCCGGATTTGCAAGGGCTTCTTCGGAAGTGCCTACGGTTCTGTTCGAACCCAGAACAGACTTGTATGGTTGTATGTCCGACATTACACTTTGAGATATTAAACTGATCTCTATCAAATACATTTCTTCTTGGTGGCGGAGAATTTATTCTCTTAGCTTAACACCCTTCTCTGAGACGTACGAGCTCAGAGGTTATGTAGTTGATATTTATCAGTGATATATTCCCAATTTGGTAGTGTGGCATGCTAAGTGCTGCTGTGTGTTGATGATCATTTGTTGATCATTTGTGATCAAAGCATGGCTTTTGTATAAAGCGTAGCTTTGTGGACGAGACTGCATCAGGACCTCACACCCCGGAAATGGTCGAAACAGGAAAGATGCGGCAAGGTTATGAGGGTCGCGCCCTTTAGGGTGTGTCATTCCCTTCTGGTAAAGGGTGGTATCATGGTATGGAGCCCAGATATTTACTCATGTGGATACTGCAGATCTATTACTTTGTGATTGCTTTGTGGTTTTGAGGCGCCTCGGATAAAGGTCCCAAAGGACCGGGGGATGGCATGCTCGAGTAGTAGTTACCTAGTTACAGAGGTAACCCGGCCTTATGTTGGCAGAGATCCGGTTAGGTTCTCGGGACGTCCCGCCAGAGGCGATCCCATAGGCAGTAGGAAGTTCCTTAGCCTGACCATTTGTTGGATACGCGCCATGTACGATTTTAGTTGTAGAACCTGCCATTTACTTATGGTGGCGCCCCACTGTTTAGATGGTAGTTATAGTAGGCATACGATACTGGTCGTATATTGGCTAGGATTTATATTATACTTTCGAAATGGTTTTCCACACTTTGCACTTATAATAATAATATCAAAGAATTTCTTGTATTAAGCATATTTGACTATCATAAGGAGAAATCTCCTCCAATTCTGCGTTTGCATTGTGTGTGTGGCGGGAGGCCTTATGGTAGTTTCATTTTCTAAAAAGCATTGCGAATTTCAAATTTAAATTCTTTTGTTTGTTTTAAAGACCAAATGCTTTTGTTTGCTCACACCAGTCCCATGACTGACCTGGAGTTTATTGTTTCTATCCTAAACTCTGGGTGCCCACTATTTTCCCACACGGGCAGTCTAGAGTTGGATTTTTCAGATAGTCAGGTCTAGTAGATTATCTGGAGCTAGTTCAGTCTTTGGATCACGACTGTACTTGCTTATCTTTGTGCATCGTTATTGGGAGTTCGAGCTATTTCTGGATTGGTGCTTTGAAGATGGTGTTCTTTCTTGAAGACCATATTAGAGTTGTTGTTCCGTTGTTGTGTTATCTTTTCTTTTCCGCTGCTATTTTCTTGTATCATACCTCTGATGTATATTGATATTCATTGTATCATCTTGTATCTGATATTGTATCAAATGTTGTATATGAAATGTATTATTCATTTTTCTTCCGCTGTGTTGTTATACTTAGTGTGTTATAAGCTCCGGCGAGCCAGATTCGGCGTTTGGATCTGCGGCATTTGAATACGAGTGTCGTATTTGGTGCCGATTTTCGAAGGCCGGGTCCGGGCCGCTACAAGCAATGTAGAAGGTAATGGCGGCCAAAAAAGAAGCTATGTTGTAACCAGCATACATTAATATGTATTAATTCAAAGAGTCCATCATCTCTTATGATGCTTCCAATGAATGGGTGCATAGTCATTTATTGTTTGAGATATAATTAACTTGTATCGTATGATTCATAATCATATAGTAAAATTATTTCTCAAAATTTCGATTTGGTATATATTTCCAAAACAACTGTAAATAATGTTAGATACATATGTATTTTTGTTGCATCACTTTTATTATGAAAACAAATTCCATAATATAGTTCTATTACATAATTAATATTCATAATACTCATATTGAAATATTGTTATATCTATTTTTTCATTCAATACCAAAAATAAGCATTATTTCACAAATAATGTCCGATACATTTTACGAAAAAAAATTCATAATTTTATGCAATCATTAGTTGCTACATGGCTTGCTTACACTATCTCCACCATTATTATAATAGCGTACTAAATTTAGAGGTCCACCATTTACTTAATATTGTTTACTTGTTTCATATGCTGCAACTAGTTTACAGTGGAGAGTTCTTTGATCGAATATCTTGAAATCAAAGAAATAAATGTTATAGAAAATAATTTTCTATATGAAAATACATTTCGGAATAAAAATCATATTTCATATTCCAATATCAAGTGTCAATTAGTATTACAAATTCTTGTTTCTAATGTTTCTCTATGAAGTAGAAGTGACTATTCATTCTCTTCATTTCAAAATTATCTTAAATTACATCTATTCTTATAGATTTTTTTTCTTTCAAATTGTTAAACTATTCATACGAAAACCATACTACAATATCATAGCGAACTTTTTACAAAAGTGCATTCGATTATTCTTAACATTTAAGACATCAAATATGTTACACTTTATGTAAACTGATCAAGATGACATTTCAACGATAGAGTTCTTAGATGTATCTCATAGTTTATGGTCTTGTGTAATATTAGCACAGTATGATCCTTTTGAAATCATTCAAGTTGAATACATGATCTAAAAATACTTTTTATTAGCTTACTTCGAATGAACTAACTTCATCGAAATATTGTACCACACAAACCATGACTATTTACCATAAAACATTTATATGTGAAAGTACGTGGATCAAATATCCATGGTCTTGAATTGCATTTAGAGTTCAAAAACTCACAAAATTCAATACACGGTCTAAACCACATAAACATATAAGTGACCAACTTATGAATATATTAAGTACTTGAAATTTGGCACTTGCATGGGTATGGAAACATTATATAACATGCAATTAGAATTATTAGTAAGTATATATTATATTTCTATTTATCAACTTTCAATTCAGTTTGTTTATATATGTTAATTGACAAATGTTTTATCAATCAAGTTAAATGCACAAATTTATCGTTGTAGATAATTATAACATTACTGCTATGTTCTTACAATGTTAGAAAGGTTACATGTCACCATTTCATTTTTTAATAAGGCTCCCACTAGTCTTTTATGTTTCTCCAAACCTAAGATGAAACATATAAGTCTTACAACTTCACTAGTGGGTGTTAGGACTCGTTTATTTTGGCATTTTGACCTTGAGTTTGCTCAACAAATCATAGCCCCATAAACGATGGATAACTCTTTATCGGTTGTATCATATACAACTCCTAACCCACTTTTACTTGTATTAATCACATTTTGGCCTTGAGTTTGCTCAATAAATCGAAAGAGATTATTCACTCGTACCTACAATATCGTGATGACCTAAGTATAGTATATGTACCTTCAGTTTGCTCAACAAATACATATAGGTATCTTACCTCATCTGTTCAGTATATTAATAATACTACACATAACATCCCTAGCTTGAGTTTGCTTAACAACTAAGGAGTATGTAAGTAATTTATTAATATATATGGTAGAGGACAACATTATATTAAAGATTCATAATCCTCAATATATATAAATTGAGTGATATCGACTTACAGAATAATATATTTCTTATGAAATACCCCAGCGATTCAAGCGTCAGACACGTCAGAAATCACGATATATGTATGTGTGTGTGTGTATATATATATGTATGTATGTATTTCTCAAGTCTATTTGGGTTTCTTCAATGTTCCACATTTAGTTTATACACATATCATTTGTTATATAACTTTTATATTTCATCACTTATATGACAGTCTTATATATAACATATCATTAATTAAATCTTATCTAATTAATTTTAATCAATTAACTCTTTAATTAATTTAAATTATTATTCCAATATAACTTTTATATTGGACATATCTACTATAACATTTATAGTGTATACTATAACTTTTGTAGTGTAACACACATATATCATAATTAATTAACCTTTAATTAATTTATTCAAGTACATAATTTTTATTAAAATTTATTGATTTCAAAATTTATCTTGTATACGTACATGGATACTCATGTTATCTTAAACATTTTAAAGTAACACAACATATATCAACATATTTAATACATCCATATATGCATTAATTAACTAACATATTTAATTAATTAATTTTTTTAATCTTACTAATAAATTTGAAATTATTATATAAATATTTTCAAACATTTTGAAAATATCATTATCCTTTCAAACATTTTGAAAACTTATGTAGTATTATAATTTTATAATAAACATGTTTTATTTTAAATTTAACTATTAAATTTAAAATCTTTAACATTAATTTTCAATACGATTTTGAAAATTAGCCCAAGGCCCAAATTAAGCTGGGCCTTTTCTATTAAGAGAAATCTTTGAGCTCGCTTTACCTTTCGGACCAGTCCGATAACGAAGTAGGACAGGATACTTGATTACCCAATTCCAATCCTAGATATTACATTTCTAGACACCGTACTAAATGTGCAAGCTTAATTAATTAGCCTTAGTATGACTAATTTAGACTGCATAGGCTGTTGGGCTTTGGTACCATTGTTGGAATTGGACTTGCCCGCAGCGGAAGTTATGGGTCTTACCCATCTGAGCCCAAGCCAAAATACTATGCAGTTAAATTTAATTTAATCGTTTATCGATATTGTATACTGATCGATATGTTTTTAACTGCTACAGATATACATAACATTATTTATTTCTCAAATCATAAACAAATTTATAATTAACATTTCATTAATATTAATTAGTTTAATCAATTTATAACAATTATGATCTAATTAAATTTTTCGGTCTTAAGGGAATTCATCATTTCGGTTGTGTAACTCTTGGGTGTAGATTGGGTCAGCGATTAACATCAACTTATTCTAATGTTAACTTTCACACATCGCTTAGCAGGTGGTGTGACATTATGGCCAAATTTATCTTTTACTCATTTTCGGTAAAATCTAATTTTAGTTTAATAAGCGTTACCCGGTTGTGGCATTTGTTTACATCAATTCTCTTCGCCAAAACTATATCGCTTTCGACTTATGGAATTTGGTAATGGTCAAAATTCCAACCTCATCCACATTCAACTTTATAGTCCAAATACAAAATCCTTGGTTCAATAATAACACTTATTACTAACCGAAATGCTCTAGCCAGAGACTTTGACGTTGAGTTGATTGTGATACTAACCGCATATAACTGAGGAGAAAAATCCTCTCTTGAATAATGTTTCACTTCAAATAGTTCCACTCGACCCAACCATAGTCACTCGATGGATGCCATGCCGGCTATAATCAAAGCAGAGCTTTCACATTGAGATCTACAGTATTCTCAAGTCGAGAGAACTGTGTAAATCAGTCACATCGATATTTTCTGTTTGGCCTTAATTATATTAACCAATAGAAAACTATCGAGTGAGTCATTCCATAATTATCCAATAACTATTAGTACGTAACCCCTAGGTGCCTCCAGTAGTCATGAGTAATACACCGTCCAACATTTGGAGAGCGTTATATACTCCAGTCTTAACGGATACATCGATATCCAGTCTCGATGCATCTTGACTAGGAACATTTAAAATGGTATATTTGTTTTGTTGTGATAAATTACTCACAGTTACAACGCTTTGTAACTACCATCACAAAATATACCATTTATGGATTTTTTTTTATTAAATATACTTTTAATCAAGTTAACTAATTAATATAATCACATTATATCAAGTACATACTAGGAAGAAAATACCTTTTATTTCGAACAAGATTGGTAACGAGTTAGATATATGTAACAAATTACATAATTGCCTCTAGGGCATACCCTTAACTCTATCAATCTCCCACTTTCACTTGGGGTCAATTATGGAATCTAATTCCAACTTCTCCAATCAGTTTTCTCAAAATCAATTAGGTCAGTCCTTTAGTGAATGGTTATGCTATTATATTTTAATTATCTACTTTGTCGATTAACTCTCTCTGACACGGATAAACTACCTTTATCATGTGGAATGATTAGAAGTATGTCTTTCGACTTCTAGTGAGGTTTAAGTTCTATCATGACCAATTTCATGACATTGTTATCTTATAACAATATTACGGGATTCTCAACATTTGGAATCACCTTTGGCTTAATTATAAATCTGTGCATTTATATCTGTATACATTGGTTTATTGTAGCGCTATTCAAGTTAATGTTCTCAACATTTCATTGAATCGACCACAGTCACTTTTATTTTAAAACATTTTAAAATTAAAGATTTTAACTTGAATTTTATCATTGACATGTTATACTCAATATCACCTATAAAAGTTTGTGTCCAAACGTTCCAGCATAATGAATTCATTGTTTCTATAAACAAATCTATGGTATTTCATAAATACGCGAGAACACTTCAAACAGTCATTTAGTGATATCAGTTTGGATTTTATATTTTCTCCATGTATCAAATACATAAACAAACACAATATCATATATAATTTGTATGATAATTCCTATTGCAAACGCATAAGGAATCTAACTTACATGTTCTCTTTTTAATAGGGTGCTCTTGTATATCATTTTGGGACGGTCCCTATATCTTTTATACTAACCATGAAAGACATCATTTACAATCCAAAATTGAGTATTAAAACAACAAAATTTGATTTTAATACAAGCAAATTATTAAAATCAACAATGTGTTGTTTATCTATAGTTTAGAAATATCAATATGTCTTTTAACGTTCTTTCTTATGAATACATGCTTCCTCTGCACTTTGATTGAAAATCAAACTATTTGATATTTTCAGCAAAATACTTATTCAATCTTGATGCTTATGAATTATATATACATATCGTTTCTTGGATCATATCCAAAGACTCACAAACCCAATATTGCTCCCACGGGCATTTTTTGTTAGTTTGTGTTAACGGTTTACTCTAAATCATTATTTAGAATTTTCTGTTTCAATACATAAGCATCAAACACTAAGTCTTATCGAGCGATAATTTTGTGAGTAAATCTGAATTAATTTGAGCATGTTGAATACCGATTCTGTTATGCTAATTTCAACAACTGCAATTTACGATATTATTCTTATCAATGTTGCTCATTTAATTCCAACCATGTTAGTCTTTCCAATAAAGACACAGTCTTGGCCGATGGATCACATCTCTTTGTTTACGACCACCAAAATCATATTTTTATGCATACTTGAAATTCTTTCAGATTTGTGCCTCATACCATATAGAGTCAAAAATCTTAATGGCTTAATTGAACAACCGAGGGTAATGTATATTTTCGACATTAATAAGAAACTCGTAGTTTCTCTTCGATGTACGAGAATACTTATTAGACATTCTAATGTTATGTGTTCACTTAGGCTATTTAATTTCACTTCATCTCATGTAATCAGTTCTATATCATTTCTATCTATGGATCGAATCCAGTTCCACTTAACTACTAAAAATTTATCAAAGAAATTCCTTCAATGAAGTTGATATATCTTGAAAACACAATTGTTTCTTAGTGAAAATGGAATAGGTATTCATAAACGCTTTATGAACCTTTTTATTTATAAAACAGACTCTAGTTTACAAAAATTATGTTCAAAGCATAAGTATGTCATTTGATGACGGACCTTTCTAAAAACTTTTTGGAGATTCATACAAGATCCTTCATGAACAATTATTACGTGCAATCTTTCGACTCTCACAACCTGCCAACTCCTTGGTTTAGGATATGTTGGGATTTCTTACAAACTCTTATCTTATATGATTTTGGAAACTATTATTTAGATGGAATAATATCAACTTCTGTACTACTCTTAACTACATGACCTTATAGAAAGAAACTAACTAAAGTTCACTCACAAGTAACAGTAAATTGTCCAACAATGTCTGATTATTCCTTATCGATGCATCTTCATGTATCACATGGAGGAGTGACTTTTGAGATTGAAACTATATTCATTTTTAGGTACATTTGAAACTCTTTCCAATATATTCACTTATTCGACCAAATCAAATCATTTTATTCTATTGCATGTTATTTTATTTACTTTTCTTTTATATTTTATGATTTTATCGTAAACTTGCTATATGTGCATCTAATACACATGTACATGTTGGTAATAAATCATCGATGAATATAACAAAGTATGTGGAATCATTTTGGTATTAATAGACTTGTGATTGCATACATCAATATATATTAATTTAAAGAGTTCATCGTCTCTTATGATGCTCCCACTGAATGGGTGCATAGCCATTAATTGTTTGAGATATAATTAACTTATATCATATGATTCATAATCATATAGTAAAATTATTTCTCAAAACTATGACTTAGTCTATAATTCCAAAACAACTATAAATAATATTAAATACATATGTATTTTTGTTGCATCACTTTTACTATGAAAAAAACTCTATAATATAGTTCAATGTCATAACGAATAATCATAATACTCATATTGAAACATGGTTATATCTATTTCTCAATCAATACTAAAAGTAAGCATTATTTCACAAATAATGTCCGGTACATTTTACGAAAACAATTTTTGTAATTTTATGAAATCATTTGGTGCTATATGGCATGCTCCCACTATCTCCACCATTATTATAATAGCGTACTAAATTTAGAGGTCCACCATTCATTTAATATTGTTAATATTGTTTACTTATTTCATATGCTGCAACTAGTTTATAATGGAGAGTTCTTTGATCAAATATCTTGAACTCAAAGAAATAAATGTTATAGAAAACAATTTTCTATATGAAAATACATTTCGTAATAAAAATCATATTTCATATTCCAATATTGAGTATTGATTAGTATTACAATTCATGTTTCCAATGTTTCTCTGTGAGCAGAAGTGACTATTCATTCTCTTCATTCCAACGTCACCTTGAATTACATCTATTCTTATACATTCGTTTTTCTTTCAAATGGTCAAACTATTCATAAGAAAACTTTAATACAATATCATAACAAACTTTTTACAAAAGCGCATTCAATTATTCTTAACATTTAGGACATCAAAAATATTATATTGAACAAGATGACATTTCAACGATCGAGTTCTTTGATGTATCTCATAGTTTATGGTATTGTGTAATATTAATACAATATGATCCTCTTGAAATCATTTAAGTTGAATACATGATCTTAAAATGCTGTTTATTGGCTTACTTCGAATGAACCAACTTCATCGAAATATTGTACCACACAAACTATGACTATTCACCATATAACATTTATATGTGAAAGTACATGGAACAAATATCCATAGTCTTGAATTGCATTTAGAGTTTAAAAACTCATAAAATGCAATACACGGTCTAAACCAAATAAACATAAAAGTGACCAACTTACGAATGTATTAAGTAGTTGAAATTAGGCACTTGCATGGATATAGAAACATTATATAACATGCAATTAGAATTATTAGTAAGTATATATTATATTTCTATTTATCAACTTTCAATTCAATTTGATTATATATGTTACTTGACAAAAGTTCTATTAATCATATTAAATGCATAAATTTATCATTGTAGATAATTATAACATTATATAGAATATGTTCTTACAATATTAGAAAGGTTAAATGTTACCATTTCATTTTTCTAATAAGGCTCCCACTAGTCTTTTATGTTTGTCCAAACCCTAAGATAAAACATAGAAGTCTTACAACTTCACTAGTGGATGTTAGGACTCGTTTGTTTTTGTATTTTGACATTGAGTTTGCCCAACAAATCATAGCCCCGTAAACGATGGATAACTCCTTATCGGTTGTATCACGTACAACTCCTAACCCATTTTTTTCTATATTAGTCTCATTTCGACCTTGATTTTTCTCAATAAATCGAAAGAGATTATTCGGTCATACCTACTATATCGTGATGGCCTAAGTATAGTATATGTTACCTTGAATTTGCTCCAATACATATAGTTATCTTACCTTATCTGTTCAATATATTAATAATACATATAGTTATCTTACCTTATATATTCAATATATTAATAAGACTACGCATAACATCCCTAGTTTTAATTTTCTCAACAACTAAGGAGTATGTAAGTAATTTATTAACATATATGGTAGAGAACAATATTATATAGAAGATTCATGATCTTTAATATATATATATATATATATATATATATATATATTGAGTGATATCGACTTATAGAATAATATAATTCTTCTGAAATACCCCAATGATTCAAGTGTCAGACCATCAGAAATCACGGTATATGTATATTTATATATGTATTTATTTCTCTAGTCTATTTTGTTTCTTTAATGTTCCACATTTAGTTTACACACATATCGTATAAGTTTTATTGTTATATGACTTTTATTTTTCATACTACTTATATGATAGTCTTACATATAATATATCATTAATTAAATCTTATCTAATTAATTTTAATCAATTAACTCTTTAATTAATTTTAAATTAGTATTCTAGTATAACTTTTATATTGGACATATCCACTATAACATTTATGGTGTATATTTATAATGTAACACATATATATCATATATATGTGTATTTTATTAATTAATTAACCTCTAATTAATTTATTCAATTAAATAATTTTTGTTAAAATTTATTAATTTCAAAATTTATCCTGTATACATACATGTATACTTATGTTATCTTAAACATTTTAAAATAACATAACATATATCAACGTATATAATACATGCATATATGCATTAATTAGTTAACATATTTAATTACTTAATTTTATTAATCCTATTAATAAAGTTAAAATTTGAAATTATTATCTAAATATTTTCAAACATCTTGAAAATATCATTATCATTTTAAAAAATTTGAAAACTTATGTAGTATTATAATTTTTATCATAAACATGTTTTATTTTAAATTTAACTATTAAATTTAAAATACTTAACATTAATTTTCAAAACGATTTGAAAATTAGCCAAAGGCCCAAATTAAGTTGGGCCTTTTCTATTAGAAGCAACCGCTGGGCTCACATCACCTTTCGGGCCAGGCCGGTAACTAGGTAGGACAGGGTACTTGATTACCCAATTCCAATCCTAGACAATACCTTTATAGACACCGTACTAAGTGGTCAAGCTTAATTAATTATCCCTAATATGACAAATTTAGACCGCATAGGCTATTGGGCTCTGATACCATTGTTGGAACTAGATTTGGCCACAACGGAAGTTATGGGTGAATTTTGAAATATTTACCCTATTGGATCTTTTGTTGGGCCAATGAAGTCTAACTGAATTAGAACATTTCTAAATTTCATTTAAATAGAATCATTTATTTTATTTAAATTGAAATATATTAAGATATAAAATTAATTTTATTTGATTTAGTTTATACATAAACGTATCATATACATATGTGAGTGCATGTGTAAAATGGTATAATATGCCCATATGTAGATGCTGGATTTACATCGTAACAAACATATTAGCTCATTTCGTATGTCATGTATGTTCTCCAAATATGTATACGTATTAATACACACACACACACAAATGTATGTATAAATATATTATATATAATATATGAACATAAAACATTTATAAATATATAAATATATATCTTTAATAATAGTTGTAATACCTTTGGTGTCACACTTTTTTGGTATCAACGTGAACTGCCAAAAATGCCCCTCCGTAAATATTATTTAATATTACTATTGCTTAAAAATAGGATCTAGCAGTTATTTTTTTTAACAATTTAAAACGTACTTATCTTTTTTTTTTTAGCAAAGCTAGCCGGCTTTAAAGTGGGCCGTGCCACTGTATATATAAATGGTAGAACAGGTGCTCTGCACATGCACAGAGCAACTACGGAGGAGAAAAGAAATTAAAAATAAAGAACAGGAGTTAGACAGACAAGCCTAAACTACTAATACAACAGAATCAGTCTTCCTCAGAAGAGGAAGAATGGCTTCGTCCATCAACCGCCGATGGACCAAAAACATGCGAATACCCAGCGAAGAGAGTAGCCAAACACGGATCATAACCAGCTGAACCAGACGAGTATAGAAATTTCCGATCCCAAGTGACATCGTAAAACTTACTTTTGTTCTCCTCCCCTAACTCACCATCAGTAATGAGGCATAATCCTTCACCCACAATTTGATACATAAGATAACGACTCTCGCCACCAGTCTCACTAATAAAGGCGTAAAAAATGTCCTTCTCAGGCGAATATCTCATGTCAGAAGGAGAGTGAACCCAAGCACGCTCATCCGAGTTCCAGGAAATCATATCAGTAGCGGAAACAGAAGGATCCACCTCAGGGGAAGAAAGAGGCGAGCCAGAAGCTGGGGATAGATCTGGCACAGACCCAGGAGGAGCAACGCTAGCCATAGGGACAGCAAGAGGATCCACGGTAGGGGGGACTAAATCTGGAGCAAGAGGCTCAACAGCAAATGGTATAGATGAAGCAGGATCAGCAAACTTCCTAACCCAAGTACGGACAGGAGGTCGAGGAAGAGGCGTCCGATGAACAAAGGGGACAACCAGTCCAGGACAGGCAACAGCACAATGACCAAAAGACTGACAAGAGTCACATATCTCAGGTTTCCAACTATAGCGTACTCTGACTTCAGCAATATGTCTCTCATCTAGTTTGACCTTTAAAACTGAAGGCAAGGGTTTATCAGGGGTGATCTCAATTAGAGCTTTGGCATAAACAAGTTTCTTCCTGGCCACAGTATTAGAATCATAACATATCACCTTACCTACCAGACCGGCAAGCCAGTCAATCCCAATAAGAGGCTGGAGAACAGAAGGAATATGAGAAAAATGGGCCCAGACAGGAATAGATAAAACTTGTTCCTTAGTACTTATCTTATTATCACTTAAAAATAGGATCTTACGAATAAACTTTTTTCAAAGTCGTTTTTTGCTAATCAATAACAGAAATAAAAATTTAAACCAATATAAAATTAAATCCATTCTTTAGTAATTAATAATAGAATTAAAAATTCAAACTAACAAAAAAATTAGATAGTACAATTTAGCAAAAAAAATAAAACTAACTGCATATCATTTCAACGCAAAAAAAAATTATTTTTTTCGAACGAGTTAAGCATATACAATTTATAAAAAAAAACAATTCACGGACGAAGTGTGATCCATCATCACGCGCAAAGCGCGTGCCGTAACGCTCGTATATATAGAAAGGGAGAGAATAATTATTAAAAATTATTTATAATTCAAAATTGACTTAGTTTCGCTAACATAATAATTTTAGTATTTTAATTTGTATATATTATGAATAAACTAATGTTTTCATCCATAAATAATTAACATATAATAATCTACCAATGAAAATTAAAATTTTACAATTTTCAGAAATCTAGGATCATAAAATAGAGCTTAGGAAAAATTTGGAGATTTTTCAAAGTTGAAATATTATTTTTAAAAACAAATACATTGGTTTCGGAAATAATTATTTATACAAAATAATATATTTTTAAAAATTCAAATTTTAAATTTTCAAAAATTTTAGGATCATGAATGAAAGGTCATGAAAAATTTTGAAGAACTTTTTAATTAAATTATTATTTTTGATAAATCATAAACAGCTTTTACGAAATAATATTAATTACTAAAAATAATATAATTTACTGAAAAAAATCCTAAATTTTTTCTATACGTTTCTGGAATAGTGTAATATTTTATGAAAATGTAAATTTTAATTTTTAATGTAATATTTATTTTATATATAATAAAAAATTCAAAAATCAATAAATGTTAATTTAAAAATATAAATATATGTATGATAATTAATTTTTGAATTTTTAAATTCATATTATATATAAATAAGTGTAATATAATTTTTAAATCATACATATATATCTTATATATGCATATATGCGATTATGAGAGTGAAATATACACTAATATACATACATACATACATACATACATACATATATATATATATATATTAGTAAATATTTATAAAACAATTATTAATGACAAAATTTGATTTTGTACCGTAAACAACATTTGTCTATACATAAATCAAATAGTATAATAAACAAATTATGCACATAACCAAACTGATTTGTGACAACTACATTTGCATACATAATCTCACCTAACTAAATATATAGTAGCAACATATTTAAACAGATATGAAATTTCTCATTATAAGACCATAGAAGATAATTTAATTATTGTAATATGAATTAAAATTATCAATTAATGATGCCTTCGAATACACATTGAAGCAAAGACTTCCCTTCATTTATTGTTCTTGATTCGTCAAACTGCAAGTCCGGAATCACTGACCTATAACTATCGAATAGTATTATTTTAATTTAAAATATATTTTGAGAATTTTGGAGTGGATTGAGAGCCATGTTTTAACCAGCAATCTAGAAGGTAATGGAGGCCAAAAAATTTTTTTTAGAGATACATTCATACATATACATACATACATACATACATATATATATATATATATATATGGTTGTATTAAAGAGAAACAAGGAATACCTTTTTACCCATTCTCACTTGATCTCAACGTATTATCTCCAAGCCTATTCCTTATGTTTTAGCCACTCCTTGACCTTCCCAAAACCCAAATTTTGCAACCCTAATGATGGGCCTTAAACCGATCCAAGCCCAAGCCAAAATATTATGCAGTTAAATTTAATTTAATCGCTTTTCAATATTGTATATCGATCGATATATTTATATTTTTTATAAATATATATAACATAATTTATTTCTCAAATCATATTCAAATTTTATGATTAATATTTCATATATATTAATTAATTTAATTAATTTATAACAATTATAAACTAATTAAATCGTTCCGTCTTAAGAGAATTCATCATTTCGATTGTGTAACTCTTAGGTGTAGATTTGGTCAGCGATTAACATCGTATTATTCTAATGTTAACGTTCACACGTTGCTTAGCAAGTGGTGTGACATTGTGGTCAAATTTATCGCTTACTCATTTTCAATAAAATCCAATTTTAGTCTAATAAGCGTTGCCCGGTTGTGACATTATTTTACATCAATTCTCTTCATCAAAACTATATCACTTTGGACTTATGGAATTTGGTAATGGTCAAAATTCCAACCTCATCCACATTTAATTTTATAGTCCAAATAAAAAGTCCTTGGTTCAATAATAACACTTATTATTAACTGAAATGCATTGGCCAGAAACTTTGACGTTGAGTTGACTTGAGTTGACTGTGATACTAACCTCATATAACCGAGGAAACGAATCCTCTCTTGAATAGTGCTTCACTTCAAATACTTCCACTCGACCCAACTATAGTCACTCAATGGACGCCATGCCATGATTTTGCTATAATCAAAGCAGAGCTTTCATATTGAAGACCACAGTATTCTCAAGTCGAGAGAACTGTGTAAATCAGTCACATCGATATTTTCTGTTTGACCTTAGTTATATTAACCAACAGAAAACTATCGAGTGGGTCGTTCCATAGTTATCCAATAACTTTGAGCACGTAATCCCTTGGTGCCCCCGGCAGTCATGAGTAATACACCGCCCGACATTTGGAGAGCGTTGCATAATCCAGTCTCAACAGATACATCGATATCCAATCTCGATGCATCTTGACTAGGAACATTTAAAATGGTGTATTTGTTTCGTTGTGATAAATTACTCACGGTTACAACACTTTGAAACTACTACCACAAAATATACATTTATGGATTTTTCTATTAAATATATTTTTAATCAAGTCAATTAATTAATATAACCACAATATATCAAGTATGTAATAGGAAGAAAATGCCTTTTATTTCAAACAAGATTGGTGAACGAGTTAGATATATGTAACAAATTACATAGTTGCCCCTAGGGCATACCCCTAACTCTATCAATCTACCACTTGCACTTGGGGTCAATTATGGAATCTAATTCCAACTTCCCCAATCAGTTTTCTCAAAACCAATTAGGTTAGTTCTTAGTGAATGGGTATGCTATTATGTTTTATTTATCTATTTTCTCGATTAACTCTCTTTGACACTGATAAACTGCATTTATCATGTGGAACGATTCGAAGTATGTCTTTCGACTTCTAGTGAGTTTAAGTTCTATCATGACCAATTTCATGACATTGTTATCTTATAACAATATTATGGGATTCTCAACATTTGAAAGCACCTTTGGCTTAATTATAAATTTGTGCATTTATATGTATATACATTGGTTTACTATATAGTTATTCAAGTTAATGTTCTCAACATTTCATTGAATTGACCACAATCACTTTTATATTAAAACATTTGCAAATTAAATATTTTACTTGAATTTTATCACTGACATGCTATACTCAATATCACTTATAAAAATTTGTGTCCAAACGTTTCATCATAATGTGTTCGTTGTTTCTATAAACAATTCTCTGGTATTTCATAAATACGCGAGAACACTTCGAACAACCATTATTTTTTAACCAGCATACATCAATATGTATTAATTCAAAGAGCTCATCATCTCTTATGATGATCCCACTGACTTGTGCATAGCCATTAATTGTTTGAGATATAATTAACCTGTATCGTATGATTTATAATCATATAGTAAAATTATTTCTCAAAACTACGGCTTAGTATATAATTCCAAAATAGCTGTAGATAATATTATATACATATGTATTTTTGTTGCATCGCTTTAACTATGAAAACAAATTCCATAATATAGTTCTATTTCATAATGAATATTCATAATACTCATATTGAAATATGGTTATATCTATTTTTCAGTCAATACCATAAATAAGCATTATTTCACAAATAATGTCCGGTACATTTTATAAAAAAAAAATCGTAATTTTATGCAATCATTAGGTGTTATAAGGCATGCTTCCACTATCTCCACCATTATTATAATAGCATACTAAATTTAGAGGTCCAACATTCACTTAATATTGTTAATATTGTTTACTTATTTCATACGCTGCAACTAGTTTACAGTGGAGAGTTCTTTGATCAAATATCTTAAACTCAAAGAAATAAATGTTATAGAAAACAATTTTATATATGAAAATACATTTTGGAATAAAAATCATATTTCATATTCCGGTATTAAGTATCAATCAGTATTACAATTCTTTTTTCCAATGTTTCTCTATGAAGTAGAAGTGACTATTCATTCTCTTTATTCCAACGTTACCTTAAATTACATTTATTCTTATGAATTCGTTTTTCTTTAAAATGGTCAAACTATTTAAAAGAAAACCTTACTACAATATCATAACAAACTTTGTTCAAAAGCGCATTCGATTATTCTTAACATTTAAGACATCAAATATGTTACACTTTATGTAAACCGATCAAGATGACATTTCAACGATTAAGTTCTTAGAAATATCTCATAGTTTATGGTCTTGTGTAATAGTAACACGATATGATCCTTTTGAAATCATTCAATTTGAATACATGATCTTAAAACAATTTTTATTGGCATATTTCGAATGAACCGACTTCATCGAATATTGTACCACACAAACTATGACTATTCACCATATAGCATTTATATGTTAAAGTACATGGATCTAATATCTGTTGTCTTGAATTGCATTTAGAGTTCAAAAAAGTCATAAAATGCAATATACGGTCTAAACCAAATAAACGTGTAAGTGACCAACTTACCAATGTATTAAGTAGCTGAAATTAGGCACTTGCATGGGTATAGAAACATTATATAACATGAAATTAAAATTATTAGTATGTGTATATTATATTTCTATTTATCAACTTTCAATTCAGTTTGTTTATGTATGTTCATTGACAAATGTTTAATCAATCATTTTAAATGCACAAATTTACCATTGTAGATGATTATAACATTATGTAGCATATGATCTTACAATATTAGGAAGGTTCAACGTTACTATTTCATTTTCCTAACAAGTCTCCCACTAGTCTTTTATGTTTCTCCCAACCCTAAGATGAAACATAGAAGTCTAACAACTTCACTAGTGGGTGTTGGGACTCGTTTGTTTTCGTATTCTGACCTGAAGTTTGCTCAACAAATCATATCCCCATATATGATGGATGACTCCTTATTGGTTGTATCACATTCAACTCTTAACTCATTTTTCCTTGTATTAATCTCATTTCAACCTTGAGTTTTCTCAACAAATCGAAAGAGATTATTCATTCGCACCTACTATATCATGATGACCTAAGTATATTATATGTACTTTTAGTTCGCTCAATAAGTACATATAGTTATCTTACCTCATTTGTTCAATATATTAATAATATTACGCATAATATCACTAGCTTGAGTTTGCTCGACAACTAAGGAGGGCGTAAGTAATTTATTAATATATATATATATATATGGTAGAGGACAACATTATATTGAAGATTCATAATCTTTAATATATGTATATTGAGTGATATCGACTTATAAAATATTACATTTCTTACGAAATACCCCATTGATTCAATTGTCAGACACATCAGAAATCACGGTATATGTATATTTATATATGTATTTATTTCTCAAGTCTATTTGGGTTTCTTTAATGTTCCACGTTTAGTTTATACACATATCATATAAGTTTTATTATTATGTATACTTATATGACAGTCTTACTTATAATATATCATTAAATCAAATTAATTTTAATCAATTAACTCTTTAATTAATTTTAAATTAGTATTCCAATATAAATTTTATATTGGACATTCTACTATAATTTTTATAGTGTACGCTATAACCTTTATAGTGTAACACACATATATCATATATATGTGTATTTTATTTATTTAATTAACCTCTAATTAATTTATTCAATTAAAAAAAAATTATTAGTCTCAAAATTTATCTTGTATACATACATGTATACCTATGTTATCTTAAACATTTTAAAATAATATAACATGTATCAACATATATAATACATGCATATATGCATTAATTAATTAACTTATTTAATTAATTAATTTTATTAATATTATTAATAAATTTGAAATTATTATATAAATATTTTCAAACATTTTGAAAATATCATTATCCTTTCAACTTATGTAGTATTATAATTTTAATAATAAAAATGTTTTATTTTAAATTTTACTATTAAATTTAAAATCTTTAACATTAATTTTCAAAACGATTTTGAAAATTAGCCCAAGGCCCAAATTAAGTTGGACCTTTTCTATTAGGAGCAACCTTTGGGCTCACTTCACCTTTCGGGCCAGGCCGATAACCAGTTAGGACAGATACTTGATTACCCAATTCCAATCCTAGACATTACCTTTCTAGACACTACCTTTCTAGACACCGTACTACATGTGCAAGCTTAATTAGTTAGCCATAATATGACTAATTTAGACTGTATAGGCTATTGGGCTTTGGTACCATTGTTGGAATTGGACTAGCCCATAGCGGAAGTTATGGGTGAATTTCAAAAAATTTATCGTATTGGATCTTTTATCGGGCCTATGAAGTCTAACTTAATTAGAATGTTTCTAAATTTCATTTAAATAAAATCATTTATTTTGTTTGAATTCAAATATATTAGGATATAAAATTAATTTTATTTGATTTAATTTATACATAAAGTATCATATACATATGTGTGTGAGTGCATGTATAACATAGTAATCCATGAAAGGTTTAATATGCTTATATATAGATGTTGAGATTTATATCGCAGCAGACATATTAGCTCATTTTGTATGTCATGTATGTCGTTCAAATATGTGCATGTATATGTGTTACAAAATACACAAAGACACATATGTATGTATAAATATATTATATATAATATATGAATATAAAACATTTATATATAGATATATATATATAGAAAGAGAGAGAACAGTTATCAAAATTTATTTATAATTCAAAATTTACCTAGTTTTGCAAACATAATAAATTTAGTATTTTAATTTGTATATATTATAAACAAAATAATGTTTTTATCCATAAACAATTAAAATAAAATAATCTATTAAAGAAAACTAAAATTTTACAATTTTCAAAAATCTATGATCATAAAATAGAGCTTAAAAAAAATCTGGAGTTTTTACGAAGTTGAAATATTATTTTTAAAAACAAATACATTGATTTTCGAAAATAACTATTTAACATAAAATAATATATTATTAAAAAAATCAAATTTTAATTTTTCAAAAATTCTAGGATCATGAATGAAAGGTCATGAAAATTTTTGAAGGATTTCCAATTAAATTATTATTTATAATAAATCATAAACGGTTTTTCCAAAATAATATTAATTATTAAAAATAATAAAATTTACCGAAAAATCATAATTTTTTTTATACATTTCTGGAATGATATAATATTTTTTTAAATGTAAAATTGAATTTTTAATGTAATAATTATTTTATATATAATAAACCATTCAAAATTCAATAAATGTTAATTTAAAAATACAAATATATGTATAATAATAAATTTCAAAATTTTAAATTCATCTTATATATAAATAAGTTTAATAAATTTTTAAATCATATATATGTGTGTGCGTGTGTGTATATGCTATTATGAGAGAGAAATATACACTAATATACACACACACACACACATATATATACGTATATATGTATATATATATATTAATAAATATATAAAAAACAATTATTAATGACAAAAATTGATTTTGTGCAGTAAACAATATTTTTCTATACATAAATCAAATAGTATAATAAACAAATTATGCACATAACCAAATTGATTTGTGACAACTACATCTACACACAAAATCTCACCTAACTAAACATATAGTAGCAATATATGTAAATAGATATGATATTTCTCATTATAGGATCATAGAATATGATTTAATTTATGTAATATGAATTAAAATTACCAATTTAATGATCCCTTTGAATCCACTTTGAAGCAATGACTTCCCTTCCTTTTACTGTTCTTGATTCGTCAGATTGCAAGTGCGGAATCACCGACCACTAACTATCGAATAGTATTATTTTAATTTGAAATATATTTGAGAATTTTAGAGTGGATTGAGAGCTATGTTTTTTCCATCAATGTAGAAGGTAATGACGGCCAAAAAATGTTTTTTTTTCCTTTTTGTTTATATATATGTATGTATGTATGTATGTATGTAGGGTTGTATTAGAGAGAAACGAGGAATACCTTTTACCTATTCTCACTTGATCTCAACCCATTATCTCCAACGCAATTCCCTATGTTTTAGCCACCCTTAGACCTTCCTAAAACCGAAATTTTGCAGCCCTAATGATTGGCCTTAAACCCATCTAAGCCCAAGCCAAAATACCAAGTAATTAAATCTAATTTAATCGTTTGTTGATATTGTATATCGATCTATATATTTATAACCATTATAAATATATATATATATAACATTATTTATTTCTCAGATCACATTAAAAAATTATAATTAATATTTCATAATTATTAATTAATTTATAACAATTATAAATGAATTAAATCGTTCGGTCTTAAGGGAATTCATCATTTCGGTTATGTAACTCTTAGATGTAAATTTGGTCAGTGATTAACATCAAACTATGCTAATGTTAACGTTCACACGTCACTTAGCAGGTGGTGTGACATTATGGCCAAATTTATCGCTCACTCATTTTCAATAAAATCCAATTTTAGTTTAATAAGTATTACCCGGTTGTGACATTTGTTTATACCAATTCTCTTCGTCAAAACTATATCACTTTGGACTTATGGAATTTGGTAATGGTCAAAATTCCAACCTCATCCACATTCAACTTTATAGTCCAAATACAAAGTCCTTGGTTCAATAACAATAATAATTATTAACCCAAATACTCTGGTCAGAGACTTTGACTTTGAGTTGACTTGAGTTGTTTGTGATACTAACCGCATATAACTGAGAAGACCAATCCTCTATTGAATAGTGCTTCACTTCAAATAATTCCACTCGACCCAACTATAGTCACTTGATGGACGCCATGCCACGATTTGGCTATAATCAAAGCGGAGCTTTCATATTGCAGATCCACAGTATTCTCAAGTCGAGAGAACTGTTTAAATCAGTCACATCGAATTTTTTTGTCTAACCTTAGTTATATTAACCAACATAAAACTATCGAGTGAGTCGTTCCATTGTTATCCAATAACTATTAGTACGTAACCCCTAGGTGCCACCAACAGTCACGAGTAATACCTTTTTACCCATTCTCACTTGATCTTAACCCATTATCTCCAAGCCTATTCCTTATGTTTTAGCCACTCCTAGACCTTCCAAAAACCCAAATTTTACAGCCTTAATGATGGGTCTTAAACCGATTTAAGCCCAAGCCAAAATACTATGCAGTTAAATTTAATTTAATCGCTTATCGATATCGTATATCAATAGATATATTTATAACTGCTATAAATATATATATAACATAATTTATTTCTCAACTCATATTAAAATTTTATAATAACATTTCATATAAATTAATTAATTTATAACAATTATAAACTAATTAAATCGCTCGGTCTTAAGGGAATTCATCATTTCGGTTGTGTAACTCTTGGGTGTATATTTGGTCAGGGATTAACATCGAATTATTCTAGTGTTAACGTTCACACGTTGCTTAGCAGGTGGTGTGACATTATGGCCAAATTTATCGCTTACTCATTTTCAATAAAATCCAATTTTAGTCTAATAAGCGTTACCCGATTGTGACATTTGTTTACATCAATTCTCTTCGTAAAAACTATATCACTTTGGACTTATGGAATTTGGTAATGGTCAAAATTCCAACCTCATCCACATTTAACTTTATATTCCAAATACAAAGTCCTTGGTTCAATAATAACACTTATTGTTAACCGAAATGCTCTGGCCAGAGATTTTGATGTTGAGTTGACTTGAGTTGACTGTGATACTAACTTCATATAACCAAGGAAACAAATCCTCTCTTGAATAGTGCTTCACTTCAAATACTTCCACCCGACCCAGCTATAGTCATTCAATGGATGTCATGCCATGATTTGGCTATAATCAAAGCGGAGCTTTCATATTGAAGATCCACAGCATTCTCAAGTCAAGAGAATGGTGTAAATCAGTCACATAGATATTTTATGTTTGATCTTAATTATATTAACTAACAGAAAACTATCGAGTGAGTAGTTACATAGTTATCCAATAACTATTAGCATATAATCCCTTGGTGCCCCCAGCAGTCATGAGTAATACACCATCCAACATTTGGAGAGCGTTATGTACTCCAGTCTCAACAGATACATCGATATCCAATCTCGATGCATCTTGACTAGGAACATTTAAAATGGTATATTTGTTTCATTGTGATAAATTACTCACGGTTACAACACTTTGTAACTACTACCACAAAATATACCATTATTGATTTTTCTATTAAATTAACTTTTAATCAAGTTAATTAATTAATACAATCACATTATCTCAAGTATATAATAGGAAGCAAATGCCTTTTTATTTCAAACAAGATTGGTCAATGAGTTAGATATTTGTAACAAATTACATAAGTGCCTCTAGGGCATATCCCTAACTCTATCAATTGATATAACAACCATTTGATAATAGCGACTCAATTAAGCTTGAATTTGTGCAGTTAACTAGGATGCTCGGCATGTAGAGATTTCTTCTAATATCGTATCATGCAGTGTTTAATTCTTACTAGAATCTCGATGGAGAGATTTTGGGGACATTTACATGACCATGATGCCATTCTCGATGACCTAAACCCTCATACGTATTGATATATGATTTAAGATTCTAATTAGCATGCTGTTGCGGGAGAGGCTAGTTGGTGGATAGTAGACTGATTTGTTATTACTGGTCCATCATACATGGATTTTTGGCATAGAGTTTACATTACATCTGGTGTACTATTACTCATGACGCGTCGATAGATTTGGTTGGGCTAGCTGCTATACGTCATAGGATAGCACCTCCAATTATCGAGGATCTTACCCAGCTTAGTCAGGGGTACTGCTACCAGATCACATGTCGATTGCTTGCCATTTTGGTTGGACTATGGTAGTGCCTACATTTTCTGGAGTTGACTGTTATGTTGACATGTTTAACCATCATGCACACGACCAATATCCGATGTTAATACCATAAATATTGATTATGATGACAACAGCTATATAAATATAGGAACTAATGTTTTCCCAAGTTGTATAGAATATTTTACTGGATGTTACACAGGTTTATAGAGGTATAAGATAATCGAGTTTGAAGACTGATCAGTAAAGAGACTAGAAACAAAGATTTAGCGATGATCAAGACAATTGAAGACTCGTGAGTTTAAAGGTAAAACACACAGAGAGTTCAAGATTATAGATAATTGTCAATAGACATTAGATAAATTTGTTAAAATCCTTAAATAACAACTTTCTTTTCTCTGCGAAATATTAGAATTTTGCAACACTCTAAAAGTGTTACTGTTTTTCTCAAAATATAAGGATACGTTGAAATATCCAACATGAGTATGTCGCCATATGTGCCTTGAAAAGTTTTTCAATTTTTTTAAGAGTTATGATATTTGGTTCCATCTCTATGCGAATAGACATGTCTTTTTAAGCACTATATAAAGAGGTTTGAAAAATGAATTTTTTTAACAATATTCTCTCTATTCTTCTTACTTCAAAATCTCTTATTTATTTCACAAAATCCACTTTCTATACTCTTCAAATCCACTCAAATTCAGTCTATACTTCACCATTCCCTACAATCTACTCACTGTTTTGCAAGAATTCTTTCACCAATTCAAAGATCAAGGTGATATAAAAGGATAGCATATTTGGTATCTAGGTTACAACTATTTTTATCTGGAATAAACAATTCTCTACTACTATTTTGTATGGGTGTGCATGTCTCCCATTCAAATCAAGTAGGTATGCTTGTTTCCCCTTCAAATCAAGTGAGTATGTTTATTGCCTGTTTAGATCAAGTGGGTGATCTTTTTGCCCAGTTAAATCAAAAAACTCTACCCTGAGCTCGGAAAGTCAGAAGGGTGTATCTTTTTTCCTTGAAATTAAGGTTGTATTCTGGTTTTCTTGCTACCTAATTAAAGCAAGCAATTGAAAGGAAATATGTACATACTATACAAGACTAAATGTAGGATTGGCCAATCTGGATCTATATAAAACTCCTAGTGTCATCTTTCTTACTTTTACTTTATTTTTACTACATTATATATATTTTATGATTGCTTGTTACTATATATGTGTGTGTGTGTTATCTGTGTTTTGATTTAAATCTTTTAAAAAGGTTCCATGTAATTTATAAAACACTATAAACCCTCCTTTATTGTTATAGTAGCCTTAAGGTCCGTTTACACTAGTACAATTTACACTACACCGTTTCCCATGTTTGGTATCAGAGCATTAGATTTTCAGAAAATCGTCATTTGATTTTTGAAAATTATAAATGGCTAGTAACACTGGCAGTACACTTTTTAATACTTTTGTGGAAGAACAATCAATTGCTAGACCCCACCATTTAACGGTATTAATTATGCTTGCTGGTCATGTATGACGAAAATTATTTATAGTCCAACGGCTTACATATTTGGAACATTACACAAAACGTATACACTGAACCCTAAAGTGGATATTAACAATGGATAGTAAACCAATTGGCACAAGCACTCAATAACTCAAAGGCCATGAATATTTTAATTTTCTCCATAGATAAAAATGAATTTAATCGAGTTTCTATTTATAAGTCTGCCTATGAAATTTGGTGGACTTTCCAAGTTACATAAGAGGGTACTAGTAAAGTGAATAAACTAAGATTTCCATGCTTTCCAACTAGTTTCAACTTTTAATATGAAACAAAATGAGTCTATTCTGATATGTATTCTAGATTTTAAGATATAGTTCATCCATTAGTATCATTAGGGAAAAATTTCTCAAAAAAGGATCAAGTTAGAAAAATCTTTAGTTCACTACCTCCAGAATGAGACGAAAAGACATTAGCAATAGAGGAAGCCAATGTTACTAGTATATTAATAATTAATTAGTAATCTAATGTCCTATGAAGCATATTTGTAAGGTAGAATGGAAAGTAAGGTGATCGAAAAGAAATCAATAACATTCAATGCAACAAATGACGATCAAGATTCAAACGAAAATGAAAATGATGAGAAGGTTGCTCTTATCACTCAAAATTTCATAAAATATAAAAAGAAAACAACTTTCAAGAAATAGAAAACAAAAATTCCAAAAACATAATGTTTTTAAGTGTTACGATTGTGGTGAATATAGCAATCTACGAAATGACTATCAACGTAAAAAGAAACAAAGAATTCACCGAACACCAATTCATTTAATAAGAGAAAAGGGGCTTTCAACATGACCTTGGATGCTTCTGATAAAATATCTGGTGACAACGAACCAGACACTGAAAATGTCAATATGTGTTTCACGATGCTGGAAGATTAAACCAGTCAAACTAAGGAAAACAACGAAATCAGTACTTTTACATTTTATATTTTACTCTTTCTGATTTTTTTTAATTTTTTTTTGAATTTTTATTACAAATATTTAATATAGGATAATAGTAATATATACATATAATTATATGAATATATTTCTTCATTTTTTGAACAATGAAATTCCAGCATATATGTCGACATATGCCACCTAGGCACATCGACAGATAGAATTTGAATCTTTTCAAAATTTGAACCTTTGAAATACCCTCTCGTTTACATTCAATTCAAAATTTGAAAATACGGTTTTTTGGCTACCACATGTTCTTTCAAACTCTATATATTCACTCTTTCTAACCTCATCTCAACACATGCTTTATTTGAAAATTTCAAACAAATTCTTTATCCTCTTTCTTCCAAAACAAACTCATAATGTCTTCTTTAAACCAACTCTCTTCATCCAAAGCCATTAGGCTTACCAAAAGAAACAAAATCAACCTTTAATGATCAAGAGTCATTTGAAACATACATTGAGTATGCAACATACGGTAAAATCTTTTCGGGAAGATTTGCTAATTTTGATGAATTTTATTCTTAAGGTTTACAAGATCTTACTTTGGAAAATGGAATTTTTAGTCTAACCAATTTATCATAAAATCATTTTGATTGCTATTCTGATTTGGTCAAAATATTTTTATGCCGGTTTAAATGGAAAGTTTTATTAAGGAAAAGAAGGTTAAATTTAGAATGATATAAAAGATATTATTATTTTAGATTTTTAAATTCTTGGTCAAACTTTTGATTGTAAGTATAGTAGAGATCGCCTCTTCACTTTTGAAATTGATGGAAATAGAGAAGCTATGCATGATTTTTTAGCAAAGCAAGCTATGCATGATTTTTTTTTTCAAATGATGAAGAGTACGGTTTTAGAGGTAAAAATCTTAAGCCAAAGCAAGATTAATGAGTCTTATTTTACAAAATATTACTCCTAGAACGAGGAAATATAAAAACCTCGCTCATAAATTTTACAAAGCTCGTTTTGCTAGTTTCAAAAAATATGATTTAAACCAGGCTTAGGTGATTCTGGATGGTTTTGTTTAAAAGAAAATTTCTAGGCATGAACACGCACTTTATTTTGATGTGTATCTTACTACAATTTTCAAATACTTTAGTATTGACTTAATAGGTGAAAACATTTTTCCTCGTAGAGTTTTTGACAAAATAAACCTCTTTCTTATGCATATTACTCTAGAATTTTAACCCGATGAGTCTCTTATTGAAAAGGAAGAAAATTGAAAAGAGAAAAAGAGCAAGAGATTCTTCAAGAAGAAGAAAGCGATGATATGAAAATAGATAAGGGGAAATGGATATATCTCTTGAAATCTATGACAAATCATCTCGCTATTCAAACAAAGAGATCCTTAGGAATCAAGAGAAGCTTTTTAATAATAAAAAAAGCGTAAGTGTTCTTTTCGTAAGAAATTCGCTAGCCTCTCAAATGAAGTTGACAATTACTTTGGGAGTATAATAATAAAGGTTGATGGAAATTCTTCTTCTTCATCACCATCATTCTAGATCTACTTAGCTATCTTTATTTTTTAAATTCTATTATATGTTATTTCCTTGTCATTTTCATTATTTTTACGTATCCCTCTATTTTATTAATGAAATTTGCTTAGTGACTTCATTTTACTGTCAATCATGTTCTTTTGTTCTCTGAAATCATAAACTAAAATAATATAAACAAAATATAATATAAAAACAAAAACAAGGAATTTACTGCATGCATGTCGACATAACCTACATACATATGTCGACTATTCTGGTATTTCCAGATTTTGAATTTCAAAAAGATTAGTTATTTTAGTTGAAGGTATTAGTTTTTAATCCGACTCTTCATTCTTCTTACCTCAAATTCTCATTATATTTTTCACAAAGTTCACTTTCTATACTTTTCAAATCCACTCAAATTCAATCTCTACTTTGCTACATTCATTCTCTACGATCTACTCACTGTTTTGCAAGAATTCTTTCACCAATTCAAAGACCAAAGTGCTATAAAAGGGCTATAGGATATTATGCATCCAAGTTACAACTATTCGTATTCGGAATAAACAACTCTCTACTACTATTTTACATGGATATGTGTTGCGGATTCAAATCAAGTGGGTGTACTTATTGCCCGTTCAAATCAAGTGGGTATGCTTATTGCCATGGTTGATCATGTTTCCCAGTTAAATCAAAAGAGTCAAACCCGAGCTTGAAAAGTCAAAAGGGTGTATCTTGTTGCCTTGAAATCAAGATTGTATTCCGATTTGTTTGCTACCAGATTAAAGTAGGCGTTTGAAAGGAAATCTGTATAGAAACTGTATAAGACTGGATGTAGGATTTGTCAATCCGAACCTATATAAAACTCCTAGTGTCATCTCTCTTACTTTACTTTTACCACATTTATATATTTGTGACTGCCTATTAATATATATATTTATGTTGATTACCTGTGTCTTAATTTAAATCTTGAACTATTTGGAAAAGTTCTATGTAAGTTATAAAACACTATTCACCCACTCTATTATTTTAGCAGTCTTAAGATCCATTCTTACTAGTATAATTTATACAACACCATTTTCTACATCCGGATCCCACCTAGATATCATATGGTGACCTATTCGACTTACATATGGGACTCGGACTCCGCTTTATGGATATATAAAGCACATGCATAGTATTGATTATTACGAGAACGCTTTGCACCGATAGGTAAAGCAGATGGCACAGGCCCAAGCATTATAACAGTTTTATCGGTCTTAGTCAAAGACATCTGCATGGGTATAGACACGACTACAGGTTGGGCTAAAGGTAGAGTGAAAGAGATTCTCTGGTTATGGTCTGTACTTTGAGCACTTATCCAGTAAAGACGTTGACGATCATCATACCTCCGCCGTAAGCCCCATCACATATCGATGACTAATGACATGTTTTATATACCTTGATTTATGTACCTACGATGTATATTTCAGCGTTTATGTTCATACTTTATATACTAATTATGATTCATGTTATATTTAGTGGTTGATTTATGTTCCATGTTTTTCACACTTTAAGGACCATTATTGATGTTATATTCATTATTATTCATGTTTTCACTCTGATTCATGTTAGTTTCATCGTCTGTGCATTTTGATCCATGTTATATTCTATGTTATTCATGGTTTATGCGCTCTGCTTCATTGTTTATTTCTTGTATTACATGATGATTATATTTAAAAGTTATTTATCGGTTATTACACACTCTTTTTCATTGCTTATCATTCATTGAGTTGTCTTATCTCGCGCCACAAATTTTTTGGCAGATATCATTCGGTCACTTATCTCATCTCCCACTACAGCTATGTTGTGTAAATATCATTTATTGAGTTGTCTCATCTCACACTGCAGCAATTTTAGGGGATATCATTTAGTGACTTGTCTCATCACCCGCCATAGTCATGTTGTGCAACTTTTGTCAACAACTTATCCTATGTCATACTAGCCACATTGTTCTTGTGTTTGATATTTAGATTTCTATGCACCATAGTATTATACGTAGCATCTTCCTTACAATGAGTTATACATAAAAATTTATTCCAATTCAAATATAGTATTCAGATATAACATTGATTTATACACTTATTTGCCTTCATCACACTCATATGAAAATACTTTAAATCACAAACTCCCTCTAAATCCTTTATCTCCTCAACTCTTCGATGGAGCAGTATGTCGAAATGTAGGAAAGGCACTAAGAAGACCTAAGGAAGCATGACAAAGAGGAACAAGAGCATCGGTTAAGGAAAGATGACTTTGAGAACAACGTAGAAGCCAACGTAGAAATAGGCAAAGAGGACAAGAACTCTGTAACCAATGGACTGAAAGAGAAAAGGAGATTTATTCCCGTCTAATCTTTTAGGTCTGTAGAGTTCCGGTTATATTATTCCATCATAAGAAGCGAAAGCGACATTGGATATAGATGCTCTAACTTTCCATATGATTGTGGGTTATGGCAATGCATTGATGATCCATTCCCTCGATGAGCTGCAGAATATACCATCGAATTTGAACGGGAAATAACAGTGCTTCGCAACATGCTAAGTTCACTGGAATTTCAAGACGACCATAGATAGAATCGAGCTACAAAATCTAGCCTGTTGATGTATCTTAATATATGTTTTTGTTTGTTCATATATAGTTGTGTTCTGTACGTTTAAGTATGTTTATGTGTGTGGTAATGTATGTTTATTTATGTCTACGTATGAAATTGACCGAAGAATAGTCAAGTTAGGTTTAGCACGTTTGTCATTTATAAGTTCGTTTGACTCAAAAAACATATAATGAAAACTTATAACTTATACGTAACCTGATAAAAGGGAAATACATAATAGGGTTTTTAAAAATAACAAATATGCTACTCATATGTATACTTTTCCCCGCTAATCAAACAACCTAAACTCTGATACCAAATGTAACAACCTGCCTCGAAACAGGCGTTAATTCTGACCCAGAAAAGGCCCTTCGAAACTTAGACTCATTCCAAAACTAGTTGTGGTTGGTAAAAAGAATAGTACAAAGCTATTTATCTATTCGTTCGCAACTCTTAGCGAAAGAATAAAACATAATAGCATAAACATTGCCCATTTTATTTCAAATTCCAAATGCCACAAAACTAAACCATAACATAATGTCAATAATAATTATACATCATCTTGTTCAAAAATATATTTTTAAACTTCAAATGGGAAAATCATAAAATATCATAAATAGATAAAAACACTACTGCTGCAAGTTCCATCCATCATCATGTAACAACCTGATATTTTCAGCCATTCGCATCCACACATGCCGGACTTGAATTGCTCAAAATACCGTATTGTAAATAAATTAGGAGTAAATGAAATACAATCACAGAATCATAGACACATAAATATTAGAATAACTCGCAGCGGAAATTAAAATACCATAGTAGTTCATGAAGCTACTATAATAAACTCTCAAAACAATTACATAATATCAGTTTGAAAAACATATACAACAGAAATCTCAAATACATAGAAGTTTATAAATACCATAGCTGAAATAGAACAACTAAAACCGAAAGGGAATAGAAAACTAGACAAGCAGAATCTCCAGCGATTCCTAGCTCCAGAAAAGAAATCCAAAGCTAAGCTGTAAATACTCAGGCTAACCCGAGCATAAAGTAAAACACAAAACACTCGAGTCAGGACATACATACTTATATAATGTAAACCAACTCAAGTGAACTGTAGTAGTAATGTACAATAACTTAAAGGATGCTTAAGGTCGCCCATCCTTTAAGGATCAGTTAAACTATAAATTAAATACATCCCGTTGTTAAAATTTCAAAATGGTATTTTATACTTCTAAATCAAGTCTCATTTAAAAATTCAATATCATTTCAAATTCATTTTGAAATATCAAAATATCATATCTTCCAAAACCTCATTCAGTTTTATTTAATTTAAATACCATTTCAAATCACAATTCAAAATGGTTTATATTTCAAATAAAAATACTCAATTTAAACCATTTAAATATTCCATTTAAACCAATTAAATATTCCAATTGAACCAATTAAATATTTCATTTAAATATTCCGTTTAAATCACTTAAATATTCCATTTAAATCATTTAAAAGTGAAGTTATTATAATTAATAATCAACTATCAAATTCCCAAAAATTTATCCTTTTCAAAGTTCCTTTATTCTTTTAAATTTATCAAAACAGTGTAAATTCAACTTTCGCGGCACTTAGAAGATGCTATGGAAAGTTATGTTTTAAAACAATTCATTTAACAAAAGACAGCATTTAAAATGCTGTAATAGGTTTAATTTAGTTCAGATAAAACCTTAGTTAAATTTCAGCAACTACAGCATTTACAAAGTGCTATAATAGCCCTTAATTCAATTTAGCCATTTAGTTCATTTCTATCAACTACAGCATTTACAAATGCTGTAATAACCTTTACATTAGAAATAATAACATTTCAAAAATGCTATTAATTAAATTCTAAATATTCAATATAATTTCACAAACAATTAAATTTTTATTTAAATCATTTTAAACTTATAAAATCATATATTTTCACTTTTAAAACAATCATTTAAATACCATTATATTCATGGTTTTATAAAGTTAAATTTTCATTCAAAAATCAATTAATAATAATTTACTTATATAATTCAACATTCAATTTCAATTCTTTATAATTAATTTTTTAGCTTAACATTTTAAATTTTCAAATATAACTTATTTTCCATTTTATTTACTTAACTTAAAATTCATTTTTAAACAAAATTCACAAATTTCCAATTTAAATTATATTCCAAAATTCAACTTGAATATTCAATTATTTAAACCTTTTAACTTATTCAAAAATCATTAACGCTTTATAAAATCATTTTAATTTCATTTTAATTCAAATTTTAAGTCTATTTATAATATTTCCTACTTAATTTAAATTCCATTTATAACCAAATCATAATTTCCAGAATAACTTATATTTCAAATTTCTAACTTTGCCATTAATTTATTTCACTTATAAATTTTTAGAAAATCAATAATACTTATATAAATCATTTTTGATTAAATTTAAATCAAAATATTATAATATTTACATTTCTAAAATACAAAAAATTTATAAAAATATTTACTAACCACGGGTCTGTATATCATTTTCTATCCTAAGTAAAGTGATATGGATATTATATCATTTCAATCCGCAATTTACAAAGAAAAAATCTGGGTTCTATCATTTCAAACCTGCAATCCCAAGTAAATGGAATAAATAAAAATCGTTCAGGCCTATCATTTCAGCCATAACGATTTTTCCTTATTCTAAAGTCCGTTTGGTTATGTATCATTTCAACCCATAATGATTCTACTCTACAGGGAACTTGCAGTGTGATAAACTGATATATATAACAGAATAGCGTTATATAACAGTAACATATGATATAACAGGTGTATAAGCATGGGTGAACATCATATGATCATAGCATAGCAGATATAACATAATGATAGGGTTTACAGATTCAATTGTGATCAGTTTACTGGTCATATAGGTATAAATCCGATATGGTGAGAATTACTCACTTGTATAAGCTGGAGATGATAACCAAATGCACAAACAAAGATCTTCAAAGGCATGATAATACGACTACGATTTGAGAGTGGGAGAGCCAAAGCTAATTTCCTTGTCAAATAGCAAACAAAACAATGTACAATATCAATTACAAACCAAAATATTTATAACCAATGCTAGGAATAAATACACAAATCAAGGCTAGGGCTTTTACACTTGCATTCAACATCATACGCTTCAGCTATAGGCTGGAAAAGCACTGTTATGGGATGGATTTGGCTTAGGTTTGGATCAGGTTCAGGTCATATAGATCGGCCTTAACAACATATAAAGGAGAAGAGGTATATGTGTGCATGAACACACAACTACAAGGCAACTACATGGATTTCAAGGCCATCGAAGGTCTCGGCCAAGACTTGATTGGGCACAGCCAGGTCTGGAAAGACAAACTATAGGTGTTGCAGAGGTCTCAGGTCCAAGAAGTGGCTGGTGGTGGTGGTGTATGGATCGGCCAAGGTGGTGGTGGAGTGGTGGATCAAAGGGGAGCTCGGCTAGCATGAATAAAGTGGAGTTTTCTTCATTTTTTTGTAGATCATCAACTTGGATGGCCTCGGCTACGGAATGGCAGTGGGAAGGGGGGATAATGGATGGTTGTGGTGGTGGTGGAGGCAGTCAAGGTGCTGGAGCTGGAGGGGCCGAACACATGAAGGTGAATGCAAGTGCAAAAATCAAATAAATCAAGTAGAAAATGTGAAAAAGACATGAATATTTTTCCAAAACTTTGCTTCAGGAAATGGCCGAAATTTATAGGGTTGAGAAGTTTACTTTCACGTGAGAAAAAAAATGAAATGGTCGGCTAAAAGACAAGTGTAAGGCATCAAATTGAATTGATGCATTGATTGGTGAAAAGAGGACTATAATATGAAAAGACAAAGTACACAAAAGGTCACAAACTTTTCAAATTTCCTTAATTTCTTTTGAAATTTTAAATACATAAAAAATACATATAAATACATATAAAAACACAAAAATATGATGAATGCATAAAAATAAATAAATAAATTTTAATTAAATATAATTAAATTGAGAAAATAGCTAAAAACTGGAAACTAGACTTTAAAATTTGAAAATAAATTCAATAAACTTTGAAAAAATTTAAAAAACACGTTAAAAATGTTTCAAAATAAAATATATACCTAACATGTCATATAACACATATTAGAACATGATTTGATAAATAAAAATATTGTTTATATAAATTAAAATAAACAATTTTATTAAATAAATCAATTTACACCCAATATTGTAAAAAGCATAACTTTCACAATATAAATCGAATTTCAACGAAATGAAAATCGGTATTCTAAAAATTTAATATATTTTCATAATAAAAGATAAAATTCAAATATTTAAATTTTAAATTTGAAAGTCAAAGTTTGACCAGATTGACCAAAATCCACATTTTCTGGAAATATTATATTTATTCAGGTTTGAAATTATAATTCACACAAAAATAAAAATTTATAATTAAAATAACAAAATTTATCCAATTTAATAAATATAATAAAGTTTTTAAATCGGGATTAATTAATTTAAATAATTAAAATATACAATTAAAATAATCACAAAATGCTGGGTTGTTACGCTCTCCCCCACTCAAATCATTTCGTCCTCGAAAAGAACAAGCAAGGAAAATAAGGAAAAGCAAGATAGACAACAAATAGTACCTGGAAATTCGGATTCGAAGCATGAATGCTCTCCTCCGTCTCCCAGGTACAACCTCGATCATCAGTACCCCATCGTACCTCGATCAGACTAACAGATTCCTTCTTAGCTGCTTCGTACCTCTGTCGACAATACGAAGTGACTTCCTCTCGACGGTCAGATTGGGCTCAATATCTAAACCATCAAGAGCAGAAGGCTGAACAAAAAGAGATGGATCATGATAATACCAGCGAAGATGTGAGACGTGGAATACATCATGCACTCAAGAGAGCTTCTTAGGTAAATCCAAACGATAAGCCAAAGAAGCAACTCTTTCCACATTACAGAAAGAACCCTCAAAGAAGAAGAAGGTAGGAATGGCTAGAAGGAAAAATAGTTTGGAAGACAAGGATGAACCATATTTTTAAAACCATTTAAATTTCAATTTAAAATTTTTTATAACATTTTAAAAATTTAATAATATACATTTTATAATATGATGAATAGCCATTTGATTCAAATTTGATAGTTCAAAGTAAACAATATTTAAAAGATTTCTAAATTATTTAGAAAAGTAAAATAAATGATCAAAATATCCTTTATATAATACTTTATCAAAATACTTCTATAACTCGATGTCTTAACAAGTTTACTTTCTTTTCTGCAGACTCTGGCTATGCGTTGATCAGGCGCAAAGCTAGAATTCTCCAGGTACTTAGTAGACTTGTTTCAACACCCAGTGAAAATACTGCAAAACCTTTTAAAACAACATATATGGAAAGTACAATCTAAACAAATCAATCAAACCAAACATTCGTCTAACCATGGATCGCAGATACACAATGGTTACGCCTGGATCCCCCAGGAAACATCCTACCTGTAAGTTATCACAGCCTGCGAATTACGCCATGATGACTAGTAGACCGCAGATACACAATGGTTACGCCTGGATCCCCCAGGAAACATCTGTACCCTCAAGCTATCTCAGCTAGCGGATTTCGCTACTACTATGACCTACGTAGATCGCAGGATACATAATGGTTACGCCTGGATCCCCGAGGAAACATCCGTACCCCCAGGCCATCTCAGCCAGGTGAATTACGCTATGCAGTCGCAAACATAAGACCATGGAGGTCTCCATGGAATTCGATGGACGCTCGAGTATCATATCCGGAAAACCAAAATCAGAGAGAATGATATCAATAGAATGAATCCACGGTGTGGCCCAAAAGCGGATATCAAGCAGAAGGCACTTTCTATATCTTTACTTCGAAAATATGTATCATATAGTACCTTTCAAATCACTTTCAAATATCATACTTATATAAAGTCCATTATATATAAGATTTCATTTCAAATCGAATACTTTCCAAAATCAATGGTATACCAAATCACAATTATATAGACTTCGATTGTATAAGACTTCAATTTACAAGTTGAGTACCTTTACAAATCAATAGTTTTGAAATCACTTCATACTTATACAAATCAATTTTATATAAGTTCGATAACTCCCAAATCAAAGTATTTAAATAAACAAATTCTCAATTTCAAACCATTTTAGTATTAATTCAGTTTCAAAATCATATATGATTTTGCCAAATCATTTCTTCCTAATTACATATATTCAGTTTCAAAGTTTCTTAAAACAATAGATATAGAAAATAATCCAAATTTCCAAATCAAAAAAAATTAGGTCAAACAAATTCATTTCCATTTCAAACATATATTCACTTTCAAAAATCATAATACTTTTAAAGTTATAAATCTTTCGAAACCAAAATACTTGAAATCATTACACTTTGAAAATATTAGCCTTTCGAAGTCATACATTTGAAATCATAAAACATTCCTTTAATTCTTTACATTTCACAAATTTATTCAATTAAACCCATATCTAAAATTTCCAATTTTAATTCAATTCAAACCATCAGTTTCAATTCAATTTAGTTTTCCAACAAAACCATTTCAAATATTATCAAATTTTAAATAAAGATTTGATCCATAAAATAAACTATTCAATCTTTAATATATTTCAAAGCTTAAATATACCATATTCCAAAAGTAAATTTTATAATTTCATATATCTAAAATTTTTACTTCATTATTGCTTAGTTTTGAAATATTCATTTCATAAATCCATCATTTTTAAATAAACTCAAATTACAAGTAAACCAAATATCCTTTCATACAAATATAAAGTTCAAATATTCATTTATCAAAATCAATTACCATTTCAAATTCACATTCTTTATCAAAATAAAGATTAGATCATTTCCAAACCATTTCAATCATCAAAATATCTAAAATGGTTAAAGTTTAAAGCCATCTCTTTTTAAAACCTTCAAACTATTTAGTTCTATATAAAAATCCAATTTACCATTGGAAAGATTATTATTCTATATATATACTTTATTCAAAACATTTCAAATCTATATTTCATATCAGTATAATTCAACATAGTCTTATTTATTTCACTCAACAAACAGTTCCAAACTTATATAAATCATATTACCTTTTCTTTTAATCATACCAAACTAAACTTATATTCTTTATCAAATACTCTATACCTTTCAAAATTACTTAGCTTTGAAAAGTTAACCTTGATTTGGAAGTGCTTGAACCTTTAAAATAGTCGAAGAAATCATATTTTCAATCCGAGAGTTGGAAATCACCAATAAATCAGTAAACTAATTCCAAAAGATATGATTATACTAAAACAAATCTGAATCTCGAGGACTGAACACCGGCTTACTTTAAATCATTTCAAATATATACATACATACATATGTCTTTCGAATATCAAACCATACTTCAAAATCTGAAATCAAAATTTGGTTTCACAAAATCACTCGCATAGCAAAGCTACTAGAGTGGCCTCTCCCCCACTCAGAAACTCGAAAATTAATGTCGATGATGTATGCATTCATCACCGAATTTATTTTCCAGTGACATAAATGGGTTCTGGACTTTTATTTTCTTGAAACTTCTTTGAAATCTCTTCGAAATCATTGGAATTCATTCGAATACATTTGAAACATTTCTTATTCAGAAAAATATCTTTAAATCATATTATTATTATATATTTTCCAAAATCTTAAAACCAGTTTCGAAACACCGGAGTTCAGTTTCTTGAAATTCAAATTCAAAACCCTTCAATTATAAATCATTTTTATATAAGTCAAATTCTTATAAATTTTTAAAGTTTCAAATCCTTTCGAAACTTCAAATTTCTCGTTTTAAAAGGTATATAATCCTTATTGAAAACTTTTCACTTTTATATACAAAATAAGGTCATCCTTATCGAAATAATAATTTCGATGTATGCACAAATTTAAAATAAAATCAAACAGGATGGATTTCAAAACAAACACAAGGGATGATTCAAGGATGGATTTCAAAAAAACAGATTCGAATTTAGAGAAACTCTAATCAAATAGATTCTAGTTTGAAGATAAGCTCGAACAAAGATGAGATAATTTTGTTACCAAATAGAAGATGGATAAGCCTGTATAAATCGCGGACGACCTTAACTGGTCAACCGTGACTTCAGGAATATAATCAATTCGGAAATCTAAGACAAATCGACATTCGATCGCCAGAGATAGAATCCAGGTAGAGGAGGAGATAAATAGCATCAAAATCCAAGGATACCGAAATCTCCGGTGAATCAATGCCAATTGTAAAGGAGTTTCACCCCTTTAAAAATCATTCAAAGATTGGCGGAATCACCGATCTTTAGAGAGGTCATTCCAAAATAGGGTCATGGAATGCCCTAAAAATCAAAAGGATAAAATAGGGAAGACAAGACTAGATTTCAGAATAAGTGGGAGCGTTCCAAAGTTCAAGGAATCCTAATCGTTAAGAATCCTAATCGATAAGAATCCTAACCAAGAGATTTCTAACAAGGTGGATACGGAAGAGATGAAGTTTAGAAAATCTTGGTTTCAAAATAAGGAAAGTTTTATACCAAAATAATCTTTGAAATCATTTGGAAATCATTTTATACTTAAAAAATACGTTCACTCACAAAGAAAGGATTCTAAGATTGATTTCACTCATTCTAGGGTATTTCTACCCTATCTCTAATGAGTTTTTGCTCCGCAGTCTTTGGTTTGCCTAAAACTAAAGCTCTGATACCAATTGTAACAACCCGATATTTTCAGCCATTCGCATCCACACATGCCGGACTTGAATTGCTCAAAATACCGCATTGTAAATAAATTTGGAGCAAATAAAATAAAATCACAGAATCACAGACACATAAATATCAGAATAACTTGCAGCGGAAACTAAAATACCATAGTAGTTCATGAAGCTACTATAACTCTCAAAACAATTACATAATATCAGTTTGAAAAACATATACAACAGAAATATCAAATACATTGAAGTTTATAAATACCATAGCTGAAATAGAACAACCGAAATTGAAAGGGAATAGATAACTAGACAAGCAGAATCTCCAGCGATTCCTAGCTCCAGAAAAGAAATCCAAAGCTAAGCTGTAAATACTCAGGCTGACCCGAGCGTAAAGTAAAACACAAAACACTCGAGTCAGGACATACATACTTATATAATGTAAACCAACTCGAGTGAACTGTAGTAGTAATGTACAATAACTTAAAGGATGCTTGGGATCGCCTATCCTTTAAGGATCAGTTAGACTACAAATTAAATACATCCCGTGGTTAAAATTTCAAAATGGTATTTTATACTTCTAAATCAAATCTCATTTAAAAATTCAATATCATTTCAAAATCATTCTGAAATTTCAAAATATCATATCTTCCAAAACCTCATTCAGTTTTATTTAATTTAAATATCATTTCAAATCACAATTCAAAATGGTTTATATTTCAAATCAAAATACTCCATTTAAACCATTTAAATATTCCATTTAAACTAATTAAATATTCCACTTAAAACAATTAAATATTCCATTTAAATCATTTAAATATTCCATTTAAATCATTTAAAAGTGAAGTTATTATAATTAATAATCAACTATCAAATTCTCATTTAGCCTTTTCGAAGTTCATTTATTCTTTTAAATTTATCAAAACAGTGTAAATTCAACTTTCGCAGCACTTAGAAGATGCTATGGAAAGTTGTGTTTTAAAACAATTCATTTAACAAAAGATAGCATTTAAAATGATGTAATAGGTCTAATTTAATTCAAATAAAACCTTAGTTAATTTCAGCAACTACAGCACTTACAAAGTGCTATAACAACCCTGAATTCAATTTAGCCATCTAGTTCATTTCTATCAACTACAGCATTTACAAATGCTGTAATAACCTTTACATTAGAAATAATAACATTTCAAAAATGCTATTAATTAAATTCTAAATATTCTATATAATTTCACGAATAATTAAATTTTTATTTAAATAATTTTAAACTTATAAAATCATATATTTTCACTTTTAAAACAATCATTTGAATACCCTTATATTCATGGTTTTATAAAGTTAAATTTCCATTCAAAAATCAATTAATAATAATTTATTTATATAATTCAACATTCAATTTCAATTCTTTATAATTAAATTTTTAGCTTAACACTTAAGTTTAAATTTCCAAATATAACTTATTTTTCATCTTATTTATTAACTTAAAATTCATTTTTAAACAAAATTCACAAATTTCCAATTTAAGTTATATCCCAAAATTCAACTTAGATATTCAGTTATTTAACCTTTTAACTTATTCAAAAATCATTAACACTTTATAAAATCATTTTAAATTCATTTTAATTCAAATTTTAAGTCTATTTATAATATTTCCTACTTAATTTAAATTCCATTATAACCAAATCATAATTTCCAAAATAACTTATATTTCAAATTTCTAACTTTGCCGTTAATTTATTTCACTTGTAAATTTTTAGAAAATCAATAATACTTATAGAAATCATTTTTAATTAAATTTAAATCAAAATATTATAATATTTACATTTCTAAAATACTTAAAAAATTTAGAAAAATATTTACTAACCACGGGTCTGTATACCATTTTCTATCTTAAGTAAAGTGATACGGATATTATATCATTTCAATCTGTAATTTACAAAGAAAATTCGGGTTCTATCATTTCAAACCCGCAATCCAAAGTAAATGGAATAAATAAAAATCATTGTAAAGGCCCGCAAATCCATATCCCTTTTGAGCTGGCAAAATTACATAATAATTCAGCCAAAAGTGGAACTTTGTACGAGTCTTCGGGTTTAAAGAAGAAAGAGGTAGACGAAGTAGAAAAGAAAACAATAACAGAATCTCACATATCGCAGCGGAAAAAATATAATAGATAAATGAATATCTTTAAAACAAAGAACTATATCAGTTATTACATTACATCACATTACATTTTCAGAGTGTTACAACAACAAACAGCGGAAAAGAATATAACATATACTAGTGATACGCTTCGCCATCCAACTTGCTTCTGATCTCCACAGCATCTCTTTTTCGACTTCACTCCAGAATGACGATAACCTGACTTTAGGCTGCCCGTATGGTAAAATTGTGGGCATCCAGAGTTTAGAAAGGGAAAAATAAACTCCAGGTCAGTCGTGGGACTAGTGTGAGATCTTAAAACAGTTATTTTTCACAAAGAAAATAAAAAGAAATTCGCTATGCTTTTTTAAAAATGAAACTACCATAAGGCCTCCCGGCACACACACAATGCAATCGCAGACTTGGGGGAGATTTCTCCTTATGATAGTCAAACATGCTTGATAAGCAAAATCCTTTGATATTATTATTATTAGTGCATAGTGTGGAAAACATTTCGAAAGTATAATATTAATCTTAGCCAGCATAGGCATTTCGCACTTATGCTTACTATAGCTACCATATTCAATAGCAGGTTACCACCACTTTCCATGGCAGGTTATACAACTAAAACCGTACAGGACGCGTATTGTTTTTATGGATTTCCAACAAATGGTCAGGCTAAGGAACTTCCAACTGCCACAAGGGTACGCCTCTGCAGGGACGCCCCGAGAACCTATCCGTCTCTCTACCAACACAAGGCCGGTAACCCTTCCCAGGAAGTAAAACCTAAGATATGCCGCCCCCGGCCGTTTGCGACCTTTATCCGAGGATCCTCTACACCAACAACCACAAAGAAAAGTATTTGTAGTAACCACATAGGTTAAATATCAGGGCTCCATACCTAACACCACCCTTTTCCAGAAGGAATGGACATACCCAGGGGAGCTACCCTTGAAACCTTGCCGCAACTTTCCTGTTTCGACCATTACCGGTTTGTGAGGCTCGATGAGGTCTCGTCCACAAAGCTAACTTTTCACAAAGTCATGCTTTGATCAACAAATGATCAGCAGCACTTCGTGTGCCACATTACCAAATTGGGAATGTATCAATAGTAACCATCAACTACATAACCTCTGAGCTCGTACGTCTCAAAGAAGGGTGTTAAGCTAAGAGAATAAATTCTCTGCCACCAACAGAAATGTATTTGATAAAAATCAGCTTTACATCTCAAAGTGTAACGTCCGACACACATCCATACAAGTCCATTTTGGGATCGAACGGAACCGAAGGCACTTCAAAGAGGCTCTTGCAAATCCGGATATTCACTAATCACGTCCGTAATCCCCATCACAAAGGGTGATAAAAATCTCTATATCGGAGTAACCCGGTGCAGAGACATTCGACAGGTAATCCTTTCGCTTTCGAAAATACCCGGTCTTCAACACTGTCTTCAAATGCAATCTCATTTTGTCGTATTATTATTCGAAACAGGTTTTATGACACAAGGTCCTCTCCCGACTAATCCGAATAATGAGCGCTTATTTTTAAAAATAAGTGTTCATTCAGATTTCAAACAAGTCACAACAATTTCCATGTTGATCTTTTAAACATAAGATCCATCACAATCAAAAAGGTTCAATGTGGGTTTCGAATATCCATTTGGAATTCTACTCCCGGTCGCATCGAAATTCTAATGCCATTTAAAGGCCAATATTGATAGTCGGTTATTTAACTATCAATAAATATTCACAACAATCACCAAGATTTAAATAATTTTCCCAATTATTATTCTCGAAATATCTTCGCAAGATATATACTTTTAACACTTCAACCATTTGAAAACAAATTTCAAATCACTTTTCACTCGCGGAATAAGATTCTCGACATTATTTATTTCCACTGAAAGTCTGCCGAGTTCAAATACTTGAAAATACTTTAAATCACTTATTCAAAATATATACTTGGAAACATTTAGATAAAACTATTTTAAAACATTTATTTAAATATTAGTTATGAAAATGTTATATAAATGTCTCATATAAAATTTCAAGGCCAAACTAACTTTAAAATAAAATTTGTAGTTAGGGTATAACTATTTTAAATAACCATTTTCTAAAACAAATATCAATTGTATCTTTAAATAAACACTTCTATAATTAATTAAACAAATCTTTACTTTAAAGATTTTCAAATTAACTTAAGAAAATAATTTCTCGAAAATATTCTTTTTGAAAACCATCTCTAGAACTTCTAATTTATATTCGAAAGCTACTTTGAAAACATACTCGGCTTTCCAGAGAAAGTACACCTTCCATTCTAAAATGGTTTAATAAAATCAATTTATAAATCTTTTTGGATTTATTTTAAATTTACGTTCCAAATCCGTAAATCCTTTTCCACACTTTTAAAAATAAAACAATATTTAATTTTTAAAATAATATTTCCTTTCCACACGTTCCCAAGTATTCACTTTCAACACCAATTCCATTTTCAGAATTGGTTTCCCAAAATTTATTTTTAAACATCAAGTCAATTTTAGATCGATTTTCCAAATATTTATTATTTTTACCAAATCAATATCAAATTTATTTTCTAATTTATTTTCAAAACACCAAATCAAATTTCAAGTTGATTCTCAAATTTATTTCAAACAACAAATTTATTATCTTTTGAAACAAATTCCTTTTTTTAAATTTATTTAATTTTCTAAAATTAATTTACTATAAATTTTCTAAAATTAATTTACTATAAATTTTCTACTAAATTTCAAAAATCCAATTTGATTTATTTTTGGTATCCTACGATACCAAAAATATATTCGGCTAAATTATAGCCTTCAACAGTTTCAACCACAAATAGTCACACACAGATTATAAAAAATCAACACACAATATTGAAACTAATTCAAATATTTGAGGAATCTAGTTGGATCCCTCCAACCTGTTTTCCCTGCATCCACATACGTTAGCACAACAATTAAATACCAATTCCACTTCGAGGTAGAATATCGCGGTATATGGGAATTATAAAATATCATCCGCTATTATGCGGTGCATAGGGTCTCATCCGCTATATAATGCGGGAAATCAATCACTCCAAATACATATATAATACCAATTCCACTTCGAGGTGGAATATCGCGGTATATAGGTTTAATATAATATCATCCACTATTATGCGACGCATAGGATCTAAACTAATATAACTAATAATAAATTAATCATCCAAGCACACAATCAACAATTTTAAATTTAAATATTTTAAATTTAAATCAGAAAAATCTGATTGAGTGAGAAGATCTCACTTTTGCTTTTATTTTGCAATCCATTTCCATCTCGGCTTGTTTTCTTTGCAATTTTGACCTTGTATAAACAATTTTATACAGTTGATTAATATTCGAAATAAATCGAATAATAAATTTCTTTTTAAATTAATTAACAATTAATTAACTAGTGATTTAATTTTAAACTGATGATTATATTTTAACTAATTTCTTTTAATAAATAATTTCCTTTAATAACTAAAATGAGTTAATCACCCTAATACATATATATTTTTATCTTTAGTAACTGAAAACATATATGTATATCTATTTCTTTTGAACTACATACATATTTATAAAATAGATTACAGTTTTCAAAAATTCAACTTTAATAAATTCTTTGAACATTTTAAAACTCCTATATTTATGTTTTTTAAAACAAATACTGTAATATGCCAGTAACCTAAAACCATTTTTAAAAAATACATAAACAAATTATTATTATTATTATTATTCTGACAAATAAATTTAGCTGTTTAAATAAAATACGTATGTGAATAGGAATATATCAAAACAGAATTATTTTATACCTTATTGTAATTATTTTTCTGCTTTCTGTATGTATATATATACCAACTGGAAATAATTTGCATATATATAAATCAAATTAAAGGAAATACCTCGCTTGTTTTTGATTGATTCGAGCACTCACATTCCCTCACTGCCAATTAACGAACCCAGCTCCACCAACGAAGCTCCTGCCATCAAACTCGATTGAGACATGCACCTCCCACCTGACACGACCACATCAGCACGAGCTCGTGTTCGAAGTCGAGTTCAAATCCTGGCTTCGACTTGCCTGCGCGAACCAATCCACGCCGTTGCCGATTTCGAACTAGCTCTTCAACCCAGTCGCGACTTGCCTCGCTCGCCGTTCGAGCTCCACCACAACGCGACACACCCCGTCAACACCACTGCACATCGCCAACTCCGCCGCGCTTGACATCGCGACTTCGCGTGACCCCCCTTCGCAGACGAACGCATCTTATTCTCCTTTAATGAGCGCACGCACCCCCTAATCAATTGCCCCAGACCGGCTTGCGTTAGGATTGATCGAATTCGCGAATTCGATTGGTTTTTTTTTCTGATTTCGTGAATTTGCTGAGAAAATAAGGGAGGGTTTCGTGGTTTTAAAATAAAGGAAGAGGGGATTTTCGTGCTGTAAAAGCCCGTGTCGAATGGAGAAAAAGGGCGTACCTGAGAAGGAACCGCCATTGACTGGTCAACAGTGTATATAATATTATTAAATTTTAAATTGTCTCGGAAACGTAGCTTAAAATCGCGAACCCCTATCGAGGCATGCCGCCGGGCGTTTATAATGTCATATGCCTATTCCGAACGTAATGGAAAAGGTTTCGAGTCCAAATTCTATCGTATGGAAAAGATAGCCTTTTGAACTAGTCAAAACATTAAATTTTCAATTTAAATTTCAGCACGTTTGCTTATAGTACAATCACACGACAACTCCGAATGCTACGGAAATTGAAATCCGATAATGATACAATATTATGGATCCAATGGAACTGGTTTCGTCAAATTCCAATGGAACTGGTTTCATCGAATTTTGAGACTATGCTCTCGATTTAAACGATATAATTTCAAAACTGAACAATTCACTTTCAAATTCAATTCTGAAGCTTCCATTATCTTTAGTATTATCAATATGAATTCCCTAAACCTTTGAATTATTTTTAATCAGCTTAAAATTGAAGATTCAAATTTTTATCCAACTTCAACAAATTAAATTAAATAATTTAATTGCCAAATTCATATTTATATTTGAATTCAAGCTAAACCATCATTCAAATATCTAAAATCAATTAAATTTTCAAATTTCAATTGTCCAAAATTCAGGGTCGTCATATCCTTCCCCCTATAAAAGAATGTCGTCCCGAAATTACTAGTTAGGAAGAATGATCCTTAACCCATTTACTATTTACCCAAAATCAAATAGTTTTATCAACTTTCCCAAACAAATCTTTTTATTTAAGACCCATCATTTCTTCAACTAACTCCCCAAATTCAATCATAAGTTCCAAACAACATTGTTTTCTTTAACAATTCAAATTTAAATTTAATTTCAAATTTCGAATTTTCAAAATTTTCTCAAAATTTTACTAACTCCCTAAATTTTCGAAAAATTTTGCCAGCCTCCTCTTTGCGCTGCTAGCTCAGTACGACTACAAAATGGCACCACAGGCCCCCAAATTCAAAAAGAAAACGAAAAGCCAAGTGGCTGGACAAGAAAATTGCCAAATTTCATACGGAAATTTAAATACATACCTTTTTGTCGAGCAATTCAAATTATCTTCAAAATCCCAATTCCAATCTTTCTTTTTCCTGTAACATACATGTATATTCTACTAGCCATAATTTTCAGTTACGACATTCATATGTCATTTTTACACATTTCTTTACAAAAGTTCGAATACTTCTTGTACTATTTTTTTCTTCACTATTGAAGTTATATTTTCAATTTCATTCAATCTTGCATTTTTAGTTTCATTTGAATTCGATTTACACTTTCAATTCTGTTTGGATTCAATTTAACTTCTAAACATTAAATTTTATCAATCATCTTTTATTCCCAACTGATTCATATCACTATTTTAAATTAGTTTCATTTACTAATTCATTACAAATTCCAATTCATTTTATCTCAACCTATTTTTTTTCTCTATCTTCACCTTTATTATCTTTGGTTCACTTCGAACTAATTTTACAATTTCACACAATTCAAATTGGTTTTCAATATTAATTTCAATTCCAGTTTTATTCTTTTGTTCATTCCCAAACACAATTCAATTCACCATTTTGGTTCATAATCACTTATATTTAAATCAGATTTTAAATTTCATATGAATTTAATTTATCTTTCATTTATAAATATTAAATTCAATTCATTTTGAACCATATTAATTTGTCTATTCTTCAATTAATTTCAATTACTAATTTTATTTCAATACTTCGCTTTGTTTATCACAAATCAAATTCAATTCCGATTCCAATTCTATTTACTTACAAATTCGAAATGAATTTCAACATTCAATTTCACTTTCATTTAATTTCAATTGTAAATTTATTCATTCATTCACAATTTATTTTCCACCTTATAAAATTTTATTCCATAACTATTTTTTATAAGATTCCAAAGTCTTTTCAACAATTCAAAACCATTTTTTGAAATCAATTCAAATTAACCCTTTAAATTTCTAAAACCAACCCAGTTTTCCAAACAACTTCAATTTAAAACAATTTTGCAGCAATTCCTCTCTTGGAAACTCGAAAATGAATACCGATGATGCTGCAATCATCACCGAAGTTATTTTCCAGCGACCTAAAAGAGTTTAGAGCTTTCATCCCTTCAAAACACTTTTCCAAAATCTTTGAAAATCATCTTTAAAATCAAATGGGATTTAAACTTTCCAAATCTCCAAAATTTTCAATTTTTTTTCAAAACATTTCCAAATACTTCTCTGGAATTCCGTTTCAAATTAAAAATCACATTTACAATTTATATTCTCAAATTCCATTTGTATGTGAACTTATTTCTCTACTTTGGAGTTATGATTTCAATTTCCTATTCAAATGATAATAATATTATCACTTCCTAACAATCAAGCAACCATATACTATAATAATTTACAAAGATTATTTCCTTTATCTACGAAAATAGTTTTGGGTAAAATTATTTCATTTGCCCTAATTTTAAAACAATACCGTGTTGAATTGTTCTATATGAGTGTTTAGAGATTCCTATCGATAGAGTTGTACAGACTATATCGACATGAATCCATATACCACTCAACAAACCAATCACCACAATATAAAACAATTTTTTTTATATTCACTAACAAATATGCGCTCATATCTATTAATACTCTCAAACTCATTTTAGAGTACTACTGACTCTATCTCTAATGAGTAACACCCAACAGAGCCAAGGTTGTCGCTTAACCAAATGCTCTGATACCACATGTAAAGGCCCGCAAATCCGTATCCCTTTTGAGCTAGCAAAATTCCATAATAATTCAGCCCAAAGTGGAACTTTGTACGAGTCTTCGGGTTTAAAGAAGAAAGAGGTAGAAGAAAAAGAAAAGAAAACAATAACAGAATCTCACATATCGCAGCGGAACAAATATAATAGATAAATGATTATCTTTAAAACAAAGAACTATATTAGTTATTACATTACATCACATTACATTTTCAGAGTGTTACAACAACAAAAAACGGAAAAGAATATAACATATACTAGTGATACGCTTTGCCATCCAACTTGCTTCTGATCTCCACAACATCTCTTTTTCTACATCGCTCCAGAATAATGATAACCTGACTCTAGGCTGTCCGTGTGGAAAAATTGTGGGCATCTAGAGTTTAGAAAGGGAAATATAAACTCCAGGTCAGTCGTGCGACTGGTATGAGATCTTAAAACAGTTACTTTTCACAAAGAAAATAAAAAGAAATTCGCTATGCTTTTTTAAAAATGAAACTACCATAAGGCCTCCCGGCATACACACAACGCAATCGCAGACTTGGGGGGATTTCTCCTTATGATAGTCAAACATGCTTGATAGGCAAAATCCTTTGATATTATTATTATTAGTGCATAGTGTGGAAAACATTTCGAAAGTATAATATTAATCTTAGCCAGCATAGGCATTTCACACTTATGCCTACTATAGCTACCATGTTCAATAGCAGGTTACCGCCACATTCCATGGCAGGTTATACAACTAAAACCGTACAGGGCGCGTATTTTTTCTTTGTATTTCCAACAAATGGTCGGGCTAAGGAACTTCCTACTGCCATAAGGGTACGCCTCTGGAGGGACGCCCCGAGAACCTACCTGGCTCTCTGCCAACACAAGGCTGGTTACCCCTTCCCGGGAAGTAAAACCTAAGATATGTCACCCCCGGTCGTTTGCGACCTTTATCCGAGGATCCTCTACACCAACAACCACAAAGAAAAGTATTTGTAGTAACCACATAGGTTAAATATCAGGGCTCCATACCTGACACCACCCTTTTCCAAAAGGAATGGACATACCCTAGAGGAACTACCCCTGAAACCATACCGCATCTTTTCTGTTTCGACCATTACCGGTTTGTGAGGCTCGATGAGGTCTTGTCCATAAAGCTAACTTTTCACAAAGTCATGTTCTGATCAACAAATGATCAGCAGCACTTCGTGTGCCACATTACCAAATTGGGAATCTATCACTAGTAACCATCAACTACATAACCTCTGAGCTCGTACGTCTCAGAGAAGGGTGTTAAGCTAAGAGAATAAATTCTCCGCCACCAACAGAAATGTATTTGATAGAAATCAGCTTTACATCTCAAAGTGTAACGTCAAACACACATCCATACAAGTCCGTTCCGGGATCAAACGGAACCGAAGGTACTTCAAAGAAGCCCTTGCAAATCCGGATATTCACTAATCACGTCCGGAATCCCCATCACAAAGGGTGATAAAAATCTCTATACCGGAGCAACCCGGTGCAGAGACATTCGACAGGTAATCCTTTCGCATTCAAAAATACCCAGTCTTCAAATGCAATCCCATTTCGTTGTATCATTATTCGGAATGGGTTTTATGACACAAGGTCCTCTCCCGGCTAATCCGAATAATGAGCGCTTATTTTTAAAAATAAGTGTTCATTCATATTTCAAACAAATCACAACAATTTCCACGTTGATCTTTTAAATATAAGATCCATCACAATCACAAAGGTTCGATGTGGGTTTCGAATATCCATTTGGAATTCGACTCCCGGTCGCATCGAAATTCTAATGTCATTTAAAGGCCAATATTGATAGTCGGTTATTTAACTATCAATAAATATTCACAATAATCACCAAGAATTAAATAATTTTCCCAATTATTATTCTCGAAATATCTTGACAAGGTATATATTTTTAACCCTTCAACCATTTGAAAACAAATTTCATATTGCTTTTCACTCGCGGAATAAGATTCTCGACATTATTTATTTCCACTGAAAGTCTGCCAAGTTCAAATACTTGAAAATATTTTAAATCACATGTTCAAATTGATTTTCTAATTTATTTTCAAAACACCATATCAAATTTTAAATTGATTCTCAAATTTATTTCAAACATCAAATTTATTATCTTTTGAAACAAATTCCTTCTTTTAAATTTATTCAATTTTCTAAAATTAATTTACTATAAATTTTCTACTAAATTTCAAAAATCCAATTTGATTTATTTCTGGTATCCTACGATACCAAAAATATATTCGGCTAAATTATAGCCTTCAACAGTTTCAACCACAAATAGTCTCGCACAGATTATAAAAAATCAACACACAATATTGAAACCAATTCAAATATTTGAGGAATCCAGTTGGATTCCTCCAACCTGTTTTTTGCATCCATAGACGTTAGCATAACAATTAAATACCAATTCCACTTTGAGGTGGAATATCGTGGTATATGGGATTTATAAAATATCATCCGCTATTATGCGGCGCATAGGGTCTCATCCGCTATATAATGCGGGAAATCAATCACTCCAAATACATATATAATACCAATTCCACTTTGAGAGGGAATATCGTGGTATATAGGTTTAATATAATATCATCCTCTATTATGCGGCGCATAGGGTCTAAACTAATAATAAATTAATCATCCAAGCACACAATCAACAATTTTAAATTTAAATATTTAAAATTTAAATCAAAAAAATCTGATTGAGTGAGAAGATCTCACCTTTGCTTTTATTTTGCAATCCATTTCCATCTCGGCTTGTTTTCTTTGCAATTTTGACCTTGTATAAACAATTTTATATAGTTGATTAATATTCGAAATAAATGGAATAATAAATTTCTTTTTAAATTAATTAATAATTAATTAACTAGTCATTTAATTTTAAACTGATGATTATATTTTAACTAATTTCTTTTAATAAATAATTTCCTTTAATAACTAAAATGAGTTAATCGCCCTAATACAGATATATTTTTATCTTTAGTAAGTTAAAACATATATGTATATCTATTTCTTTTGAACTATATACATATTTATAAAATAGATTACGGTTTTCAAAAATTCAACTTTAATAAATTCTTTGAACATTTTAAAACTCATGTATTTCTATTTTTAAAAACAAATACCGTAATATGCCAGTAACCCAAAACCATTTTTAAACAATACATAAACTAATTATTATTATTATTATTCTGACAAATAAATTTAGCTGTTTAAATAAAATACGTATGTGAATATGAAAATATCAAAACAGAATTATTTCATATTGTAATTATTTTTCTGCTTTCTGTATGTATATATATACCAATTGGAAATAATCTGCATATATATAAATCAAATTAAAGGAAATACCTCGCTTGTTTTTGATTGATTCGAGCACTCACATTCCCACACTGCCAATTAACGAACCCAGCCCCACCCATGAAGCTCCTGCCATCGAACCCGATTGAAACCCGCACCTCCCACCCGACACGACCATATCACCACGAGCTCGTGTTCGAAGTCGAGTTCAAATCCTGGCTTCGACTTGCCTGCGTGAACCCATCCACGCCATTGCCGATTTCGAACCAGCTCTTCAACCCAGTCGCAACTTGCCTCGCTCGCCGTTCGAGCTCCACCCCAACGCGACACATCCCTTCATCACCACTGCACATCGCCAACTCCACCGCACTTGACATCGCGACTTCGCGTGACCCTCCTTCGCATACGAACGCGCCTTATTCTCCTCTGATGAGCGCGCGCACCCCCCAATGAATTGCCCCAGACGAGCTTGCGTTAGGGTTGATCGAATTCATGAATTCGATTGGGTTTTTTTATTTCGATTTCGTGAATTTTCTGAGAAACTGAGGGAGGGTTTCGTGGTTTTAAAATAAAGGAAGAGGGGAGTTTCGGGCTGTGAAAGCCAGTGTTGAATGGAGAAAAAGGTCGTACCTGAGAAGGAACCGCCATTGAGTGGTCAATAGTGTATATAATATTATTAAATTTTAAATTGTCTCGAAAACGTAGCTTAAAATCGCGAGCCCCTATCGAGGCATGCCGCCAGGTGTTCATAATGTTATACGCCTGTTTCGAACGCAATGGAAAAGGTTTCGAGTCCAAATTCTATCGTATGGAAAACATAGCCTTTTGAACTACTCAAAACATTAAATTTTCAATTTAAATTTCAGCACGTTTGCTTATCGTACGATCACACGACAACTCCAAATGCTACGGAAATTGAAATCCGATAATAATACAATATTACGGATCCAATGAAACTGGTTTCGTCGAATTCCAATGGAACTGGTTTCTTCGAATTCCAAGACTGTGCCTCGGAATGCTATTTTTAAATATTGATTTAAACGATATAATTTCAAAACTGAACAATTCACTTTCAAATTCAATTCTGAAGCTTCCATTATCTTCAGTATTATCAATATGAATTCCCTAAACCTTTGAATTATTTTTAATAAGCTTCAAATTGAAGATTCAAATTTTTATCCAACTTCAATAAATTAAATTCAATAATTTAATTGCCAAATTCATATTTATATTCGAAATTCAAGCTAAACCATCATTCAAATATCTACAGTCAATTAAATTTTCAAATTTCAATTGTCCAAAATTTAGGGTCGTCACAATCGTTTAGGCCTATCATTTCATCCCATAACGATTTTTCCTTATTCTAAAGTCCGTTCGGGTATGTATCATTTCAACTCATAGTGATTCTACTCTACAGGAAACTTGCAATGTGATAAACTGATATAAATAACAGAATAGCATTATATAACAGTAACATATAATATAGCAGGTGCATAAGCATTGGTGAACATCATATGATCATAGCATAGCAGATATAACATAATGATAGGGTTTACAGATTCAATTGCAATCAGTTTACTAGTCATATAAGTATAAATCTTGTGTGGTGAGAATTACTCACTTGTATAAGCTGGAGATGACAACCAAATGCACAAACAAAGATCTTCAAAGGCACGATAACACGACTACAATTTAAGAGTGGGAGAGCCAAAGCTAATTGCCTTGTCAAATAGCAAACAAAACAATGTACAATATGAATTACAAACCAAAATATTTATAATCAATGCTAGGAATAAATACACAAATCAAGGCTAGGGATTTTGCACTTGCATTCAACATCATATGCTTCAGCTATAGGCTGGAAAAGCACTGTTATGGGATGGATTTGGATCAGGTTTGGATCAGGTTCAGGTCATATAGATCGGCCATAACAACATATAAAGGAGAAGAGGTATATGTGTGCATGAACACATAACTACAAGGCAACTACATGGATTTCAAGGCCATCAAAGGTATCGGCCAAGACTTGATTGGGCACGGCCAGGTCTGGGAAGATCAACTACAGGTGTTGCAAAGGTCTCAGGTCCAGGAAGAGGCTGGTAGTGGTGGTGTATGGGTCGGCCAAGGTGGTGGATCAAAGGGGAGTTCGGCTAGCATGAATAAAATGGAGTTTTCTTCATTTTTTTTGTAGACCATCAACTTGGATGGCCTCGGCTATGGAATGGTAGTGGGAAGGAGGAGATGATGGCTGGTTGTAGTGGTGGAGGAGGCGTCCAAGGTGCTGGAGGTGGAGGGGCCGAACACATGAAGGTGAATGCGAGTGCAAAAATTAAATAAATCAAGTAGAAAATGTGAAAAAGACATGAAAATTTTACCAAAACTTTGCTTCAGGAAATGGCCGAACTTTTTAGGGTTGAGAAGTGTATTTTCACGTGAGAAAAAAAATGAAATGGTCGGCTAAAAGAAAAGTATAAGGCAGCAAATTGAATTGATGCATTGATTGGTGAAAAGGTGACTATAATATGAAAAGACAAAGTACACAAAAGGTCACAAACTTTTCAAATTTCCTTAATTTCTTTTGAAATTTTAAATTCATGAAAAATACATACAAATATAGATAAAAACACAAAAATATGATGAATGCACAAAAATAAATAAATAAATTTTAATTAAATATAATTAAATTGAGAAAATAGCTAAAAATTGGAAACTAGGCTTTAAAATTTGAAAATAAATTCAATAAACTTTGGAAAATTTTAAACAACACTTTAAAAATGTTTCAAAATAAAACATATACCTAACATGTCATATAGCACATATAATAACATGATTTGAAAAATAAAAATATTATTTATATAAATTAAAATAGACAATTTTATTAAATAAATCAATTTACACCCAATATTGTAAAAAGTATAACTTTCACAATATAAATCGGATTTCAACGAAACGAAAAGCAGTATTCTAAAAATTTAATTTTTTTCACAATAAAAGATAAAACTCAAAAATTAAAATATTTCAATTTTAAATTTGAAAGTCAAAGTTTGACCAGATTGACCAAAATCCACATTTTCTGGAAATATTCTATTTATTCAGGTTTGAAATTATAATTCACACAAAAATCAAAATTTATAATTAAAATAACAAAATTTATCCAATTTAATAAAAATAATAAAGTTTTTAAATCAGGAGTAGTTAATTTAAATAATTAAAATATACAACAAAAATAATCACAAAATACTGGGTTGTTACACGTCATCTCCATCTTGATTAGGGATGGCAATGGAGTGGGTTGGAGCGTGTTTTTATGCCCCAGACTCAGTTCGGGTTGTTTAAACCCTACCCCACACTTTCCCATAGACCCGATGTGGGTCTGTATTTCGCCCGTACCCAAAATCCATACGGGTCAGGGTAGACACGTCCGCCCGAAGACCGGTAAGGCTTTATATATTCATTCAAAATTCTTTATTAATGTACATATATACACTTATTTTATTTGTAAAAAGATTATCTGATACAATAAATATAGATATCGATGTATTTACAATGATAAGTAAGGTAAAAAATTAAGGTGTATGATAACGATTCAAGAAAAACATGCATATGTTATTATATAACTAATAGTGCTGCTACTTAATATCATAAAAATCGTATAACTTATTGAATGGAACATTTGAATATCGGTGTTATAGCAGCTTACGCATAAAATGAAACGACCCACAAACCCGTACCCCTTGAGTCGACACTATTCTCGTTCAATCAACTCAATTTATACGGAAATACGAACCATTTGGGTTAAAGAAGAAGAGGTAGAAAAAGAAAATAGGAAATAACATCAGAATCTAACCATCGCAGCAGAATAAAATATAATAGATAATAAATGATCTTTACACAAAAACAAATTTGTTTATACATTACATCATCAGAGTTTACATACCACACAACTGGACAGTAATCATAACCTGTCCTCACAATCTGAATACACGGCGGAATATTTAACACAAATACGGAAGTACGTATTCCCATCCAGCTCGCCTCCTGAGCACCACAGCACCCTTTCCTGTATTCTATAATACTCGGTCTGACCCGAGCATTATAGTTAAATAACACCCGAGTCAGTCTGGAATACCAGCGTGAGAAAACCACACTCAATTGATTATTAAAGTTTCAAAAATCCTTTGAAATCAAAAGCATCTCGTAAGACCACGCCACAAAGAAACATGTCGGGTTTTTACCTTACGATAGCTAAAACATTTCTTATCAAAATCCTCTGATATTATAATAGTGTCTATATACAAATACTTATTCAAATAGCTGAAATTGTTACATGATTAAATTACAGCATACTAGCCACAAAGTGGGTTATACAAACAAAAACCGTAAAAGGCGCGTAGGGAGAATGAATTTCCAACTAATGACTAGGCACTGGGGTACCACCTGTCATAGTACCTGGTCTAGATCAGCGTACTGAGGATCCACCCTAAATCCCCTGCAACACAAGACTGGGACTACCCCTTACTGGATAATCCCGAGTAAGATCACCCCGCGGTTGGGATCAGCAACCGTTCACTAAGCCGAAATAAAAAGGAACATCTAGATAGGGATGACCTCAGCCTAGTGGGTGCTACCCACTTAGCCTTGCTGCATATCCCTTGATTTTCAGTCATTCTTGGTTGATGAGGCTCGAGGCTAAGCGTTACCTTTTTAGAACATATCACTTAGAATGCCCATCGTCCACCTTACGATGTTATGAAAGCATTCATCCATACAAGTCCGTCCCGGGTTCGAACGGAACCGAAGGCACTACTCCTGCTACATCCATTTTGGAATCATCCTCAGGATTAGCAGCGAATAGCCCTTGCACTTCACTGCTCCATCTTCGACTACGAACTCGTTTTTCCACGAAAACGTACAAACCGGATCGAAGTGGTTTTCGAGAAATTAATCCCGATCCCGGTCTCTTCGAAACGATCAACGCATTGTCCAATATTGATAGTCGGTTATTTAACTATCAATTAACATTCACAAACATCTATCAAACATAAATAATTTCTCCTGAATTATTTATTAACCTCAAAATATCTTCGCAAGATATATTTCCATTTTCAACCCTTTTGAATACAGTTTTCAAACCACACTCTTCTCATGGAATGAATTCCCAAATATTTATTTCCACCGAAAACACCAAGTACAAAACAAAACACTTATTTATAAAATATGCTTTAACATTTAAATTGAAAACTACTTCAATACTTTATTAAAAATATATACTTTAGGAATATTTAAAATGAGGTTACTTTATAAAATATAAAACTAGATTTTCTCTTTTAAAACAAAATACCAAGTCACTTTTAAATAATTACTACGATAATAGATTTGAAAAATACTTACTTTAGAATTTAACCATTTAGAAATAATAAAATTTCTAAAACATGCTTTTTAAAACAACATTAAAACTTTTAACTTATATATAAAAATTTGCTTTGGAAACGTACTTGGCTATCCAGGGAAATATGCTTCTCTTTCACATCTTTTAAAAATAAATCACTATTTATTTTTGAACAATTTACTCATTCCTTTATAAATTCCCACCGTGAAATTTATACTTTCAAATATCCACTGATATATCACTTCGCTTTTATAAACCCCGTTTATAAATTTCAAGTCTCGCTTTTCTTTTAAAAATCCCGGTTTTACACACTTAAATCAATCCCCAAATTGATTTCCAATTGACTTCACTTTTAAATAAATTCCCTTACTTACTCCATTTTTTCCAAAATCCATTAACTTCAGATTTTATTTCTTAATTATGATTTAAAATCTTCTTCTTTTTTGACTGAAAATACCAATTTCATATTTCCCAAAATCCTTCTTTATCCATTTAAATAAATTCAAACCTTGAATTTTAAAATAAATTATTTTATTACTTTAAATAATATCACTTTAAGTTTAAAATTCATTCTCTCTCTTATTATTCATAATCCCCTTTTCCATACTCGGAATTTATAAATTAAGATTTAAAATCACTTTTATGCTTTTCCAATTCATTCTTAAATTTATTCAGATGCTCTATAAATATTTTACTTAAAAATCCACTCCTTTATTTTCTTTTCAAAAATCCATTTTTATAGATTTTGATAATTCACTATACCCAAATATATTCGATCAACCCGTAGCATCCAACATTTCCAATTATCAATATAATTCATCCCAGGATATCAAATAATCATAACAGAGAATATTAAATAATCTAAATAAATTTTGAGGAATACAGTTGGATCCCTTCAACCTGTTTCCCTGCATCCATAGACGTTAGCACAATATAAAATACCAATTCCACTTCGAGGTGGAATATCGCGGCATATGGGTTTTATAAAATATCATCCGCTATTATGCGGCGCATAGGGTCTCATCCGCTATATAACGCGGGTATATCAATCACTCCAATATATACTATATACTACTATATATAATATAGCACATCAAATCAATTCAATCATTCAACCAATTATTTAAATTTAACCATTTAAATTTATATAGCAATCTAGAAGAGTGAGATTAACTCACCTTTGCTTTTATGTTGCAACCCACTTCCAATCCAGCTTGTTTCCATGATTTCGACCTTGTATTAAACACTGGATGTCTTTTTTTATCAATATTCAAACAAATCAAAAATTAATTTCATTTGATACATTACTTAACAAATGATTTTAAATTTTAAACTAAAAATTTAACTTACTAATTTTCTCTTAATAGATGATTTTCAGTAACTAAAATAATTAATTAGATGTACTAAATAAATAAATCACCTTGTACATTTTTTCTATAACCCAATAAATTGTGTTTTTATTTTCCTTTGTTTCAAACTGCATATAAAACAATCTATACGGGCTTAAAAATCCAATTTTTACATGAACTTTAAACATTTTAAATCTTCCTGTATATATACATTTAATTAAACAGACTATTTTTTTTATTTCTTCTGCTTCGGTATTTAAATTTTAAGTATTTGAAAAGTTTAAAATAATCATATAATTGGTTACAGGAATAAAAAGAGAACAATCTTGATCAAAATATCCTCACCTGTAGATGCGTACGATCCACCTTGCTCGCTCACACCCTACAGCTCGAAACGCTACCAGAACATGCCGGCCTTGACCACACGCAAAAGCACATCTGCCATTGGATCTCTGAGTCGTCCCACGCGACCCTCAGTCCATCGCGGCAGCCAAAGTCATCGGGAAAACACCTCTAACCCTATCTGTGCAACGCCATCACCTTACTGCTACACTACCGAGGCCTCACTGGAATCGAGGGATCCTCTCAACCCAAAATTGATGAGCCTTCCTTCCTTTGAGCGACCGCGCTCCTTTCCCCCTCGAGTTCGAATCGAACTCATACGCCATTCCTCCAGACGAAACGCGCACGTACGAGTACAAGTTGCCGCACGCGAGCTCGTTCGCGCTTCCTCACCGAACCGTACATCGCCGAAACTTCACCCCGAACGCGATCTCGGTTTGAAATTGCGAAACTTCCCCTTACTCTCCGATCGAATCGAGTTCAAGTCGATTTCATTTTCGTTTTTGATTGAAGGCAGAAAAAGGTAAGGAGGGAAAAGAATCGGTTAATTTGATTATGATTTGGGATCTCTTCATTTCGCATCATTTATTTAATTGATGACTTCACTCTGGTTTGCACGAGAAGGAAATAGATGGGTACTCGAGATTTATAAGGGTAGTATCGAATCCTATTATTTTAATTTATTTTTCAAATCCTTCTTTCGGCTGATGTTAAATCGATGGAGGGAGATGGGAAAGGAGAAAGGAAAGGTGGGTTGCATGTTAGAGGAGAAAGGCATAATTGATTTGAAAAAATACAGCTGATGTGAATGGAATAAAGAAAATATATTATTAAATTTTAAAAATGTCATGAATTCGCAGCTTAAAATCTCGAACCCTTAACGAGGCATGCTGCTAGGCCTTCATAATGTTATACCCCTATTCCGAACGTAATGGAAAAGTTTCTGAGTCCTAATTCGATCGTATGGAGAAGATAGCTTTTTGGACCTAGTTATTATATTAAATTTTCGATATAAATTCATCGCGTTTACTTACCGTACGCTCACTCAACAACTTCAAACATTATGAAAATTGAAATCTGATAATAATATAATATTATGGATCCAATGGAACTAGTTTCGTCGAAATCTGAGACTGTGCCTCGAAGGCTATTTTTAAATATCGATTTAAACGATATATTTTTCAAAACTTAACAAAACACTTCCAAATTCAATTTTAACACTTTTACTATCTTCAGTACTATCAATATAAATTTCAAAGGCCTTAAAAATATTTTGAACAAGCTCGAAATTCAAGATTAAATATTTTACTCAATCTTCAATTATTGAATTGAATAATTATATTATTCAACAAATTGCTGTATCTACATTCTGAATAGATAAATCCAAGTTTTTTCATATTCAAAACCAATTTATAATTCAATTCCTATTTAAAACCACTTAAATATTCTAGATTCAATGCTGGAAAAAATCTGGGTCGTTACATGAAATATTAACAAATCATCGTTATAATAATAAAGCGATTTTATGAGATCTCGGTAATTCGGGTGGGTTGGGGCGGGCAAGCCAGTGTTGTTAATTCCCCGCTATTACCCCGCCATAACCGTGCTATATCTCATAGAGGATTTCAACCGCTACGATATTTCGATATATCCCCAAATATAGCATTTCCGCTTTAAGCCCCGCTATTTCCGTTATATCCCGTATTTCCGCTATATTCCGCTATTTCCGCTATATCTTCTTTAAAAGAAATGAATTTAAAAATAACATGTATACATTATAAAAATTATAAAATTAATTTATTTAATGGAATTTTAAATATTTCCAAAAATGAAAATACTCTTATATTCTACTAAGTTCAATTATGTTATATAACAATTTTATGTTTATTCACTATATTTTCGCACATGTTTTTATTTAAAATTATTTATGTATCAATTATAATTCAACTGAATGTTAATTTTTCATTTACTTACCATTTATATATTTGTAAAAACGTTAAATACGAGTTTTATATGCTAGTTTAGACTCTTTCGCTATATCCTGCTATATCCTCGTTGTGTCCCTGCTATGACTTTTTGCACCTCCGCCGCATTAAATCTTCCAAACGCTTTAACTACATAGGGCTAACCTAAGCCCCAACTTGACCATAGACTCGGAGCTCTTAAGAACGAATCATGAGTCTACCCGCTACGATGATCCAATGAGGTGGGTCTTAGTGGGTCAAAACATGAGAGGATCAGTCGGGTTTAGACCCCAGACCCGCCCCATTGCGATCCCTAATTTTGATCATCATTTCCTTTCCTAACCATGCTGTAATGAGGAGGAGTCAGAACAACAATGTCCGGTGAATGGAAAATCTCGAGTCTTCCTATACCAATACTTGGGGAGTATAATTTAAATAAAGATATGTCTTTTGCATTTTAAACTATATTCAAAACCATTTAATACTTGATATAAGGGAAGGAAGTGAACCCTCAAATAACCACTCAATACCTTCAATCTACGAAGTAGGTTTTCCCATAACCAATAACCCACAACAATCATTATTAGTGTCAACCAATGCGAGAGATAAATTCCAAACCACTTAATAACTTTTAATGGAAAATAGATGTACTCTGATCATTTAAGACTTCAACTGAGATAGGGCCCCATCATTTAATACATATTTCCAAGGCGGACACCATACAGGTCTCTATCTAGCCGACATTGTACGAAAATCTCTTCAGATATTTAATACTTCCTGTTGAAGTGGACCTTTCTGAGATATCCTCTACCATGTCTAAACCCAATCCCGACCATTTAATACTTCATATAAGTGAAGAGAAGGGCCCTCAAACAACCACTTAATACATTTAATTTCTCGAAGTGGGTTCTTCGTATTATGACCCGTACCCCATGGAGATGTCTCATGTTAGTTTGACAATTCGTAGGAACTAGCAATCAGATTAGCTGGACATATTTACCCTACAGAATTGAGACTAACCTCGCATCATCCATAGTTACTTATTATATATGATGTTTCACAATAGTACCAAAGGAATACTACTGGTACCCTGATTAGCTAGGCAGTCTTATGTTTGCTTTTGACTGACTTCGCATTCCTATAACTTAGTCATATTTCATAACACACTCTACGTATATTATCATATATCTCACTGTATTAACTATTTAGGTATTATAATAAATGCTTTTTATTTTGCCTAATAATTTCTTTCCTAAAGGAGATCTAAATAACAATTAATAACTTAATTAACTACGCAATTAATACATTACAATTGTATGTCATTTACGCTAGTTTATATGCATATAAGTATGCATTTATTAGGCATGCAAAGATTACGCCCTGATCTAACATTCAAATGTCAAATCTTCCAATGTTCTACAAGCATTATTTCTATAATAGCATTAATAGCATGTTTTACCATAAATCCAATTCCAAAATCAAATAATAGGCTTATACTTAAAATCCAATTCCAACTTATTTTATATTAAAACAATGGAATAAAATAATAATAACAATAATGGAAACTTTAAGTTTTACTTTTTATTCAACACCTTTTTATATAAAATTAGACAATGGAATTTTTATTCAGATTGTTGAAATAAGGAGTGTAAACTACAAGTAAGAATCCATATCTTACACACAATTTCTAAATCAAATCCCTTAATCAAATCCAAAGAAAAATGATAAGAAGTGAAATAGAAGGTAAAACACATATATCGCAAAATCCACAAAAACTCCATTATTTTAATATAAAACAATTAAGATTCCAACCTAAGAAATGATATTTCGCTTTAGGGGAATTTTGAGGACTTTTATTGTGATGTTTTTGTAAACCAAAATTCCCCAAAGCGTATATCAAATCCAAACTACATTAGTTCCACTCATGGAGGTCCTTAGCTTTGTTCCCTTGGATTTACCATGCCTTCAATGTACCCTTTCAAATCTCTTTTTTATGTACAACAAGGGATTTGTATATACGTTAGATTTGGAAAATCAGATGTTTAGAAGAGAAGAGATTGAGAAAATAAACAGTAAACAACTATAGATATATAAGATTTCATACATGAAAACCCGATGAAGTTTTCTAAATTTATGAAAAGACGAATAGACAGAGCTTCGTTAACATTCCTAAAATATTTTGTGAATAAAGTGAAGTGGCTAGGCTTTTATTTATATTGGTTGAAACATACCAGAACCATCGGATTTAAGTCGGTTTAAAAATATAAAATCTGAAACGTCCATTGCTGAAAACCCTAGCCCCCACCCTTTGTCCACTGGTTGATTTCCCTCACCACCGGTTGACGCATGCTATTTAAGAACATTGGTTTATTTGTTGTCGTTGTCTAATTTATTTCCTTCCTTAATTGCAATTTAACGTTATCGTTAAGTTTAACATTTACATAACCCCCAAGTATAATTACCTTTAACTTTTGAATTTCAAATTTGGGAATTAATTATTTATTTGAATTTGAATTATGTTTAAATTATTTTAAACCCGAAAACTTCAAATGCCCATAATTTCTTCATTTATGCTCCGTTTTTAGCATATTATATATAGAAATTGATTAGAATTTTTTCCACGAATGCAACGGCATATCTTTCGTGGTCAAATTCCAACTTTTGCAAAACTTTTATTTTTAGCCATATTATTTAAATTAATTTATCCAATTTACTTATTTATGGTTGATTTTACGGGGTGTTACATTCTCCCCTCTTAAAAGGATTTCGTCTCTGAAATCTTCCCAAGGGACGAACAACGTAACGCGTAAGAAACATTCATGTTATACAACGAAGTTACCTACGCGGCCATTTACTCAACCAAAAGTGCAATGTGATCATGTACGACAGACATACTATAAATGAGCTTAACCCTAGCATGAATGTATGATCGTGATGTATAAGTATGTACGCAAACACCCAAAACATGAAAAAATTTCTACATGAGTGCAAAATGATAGTGGAAAGTGTAACAACCATCTCCCACCATCCAATCAAACAACCACAATGTAATTAAAACCTAATTTTGGAGAGGAAAGTTTACCGGAGAAAAACTTGGGATGAGGAATCCTCATGTTTTCCATCATTTTTTTCCTCATTGTACTTGAACCAACCTAATTCCTTTTTTACGGAGCTTTCTAGTTCTGTGCTCCACAATGCATGTAGTGGCACAAGATGCTATTGGCTCTATCCTAATATCCTTAATTGATTAGGCTCTACCATAATGGTTGTGTTATGAAGGCATTTCCTCAAATGCAAAATGTGAAAAATGCCATAGACTCTTGCCAATGTAACATTCCCGAATTTTAGCCAAGTTTAATTTGGTAATTAATTTAATTTTGGAAATTAAATTGTAAATTAATTTTGTATTTTCCAAATTAAATAGATATTTGTTTGTTTTAAAAAAATGATAAAACTAAGTTTTCAAATACAAAGAGGAAACAAAGTTTAATTTTGAAAATGTAAAACTAAGTTTTCAAATACAAAGAGGAAACAAAGTTTTTTTTAAAAAAAAATTAGAATTATTTTTGGGTTTGAATAATTATATTGAAATAATTATTTAAATTATTCTTAAGTGTTTCAAATGAAATTTGATGATGTGATTAAAATAAGTGATTAAGATAAGTAGTTTATCTTAAGTTAATGAAGGCCTTGGGTAATTAAAGAATAATTAATTAATTGATTAATTAATAAAGGGTTAATCATTAAGGAAAATTAATCTTTATGATTAATTTAAGGATAATCAATTAATTAATGTAATTAATTACTTAATGAAAATGATTAAAGAGTTAATTACATAGCAAAAGCAATTAAATGATAATTATTTAAGGAAATTAATTAAGAGATAAATTTCTTAAATTTCTTAATGGATAATTATTTAATATGATTAATTAAAGGTTAATCAAGTAGTTAAAGGTTGAGTACTTATTAATTTAAGGTTAACTAATTTAGTAATTAAAGGATAATTAATTAAAGATGAATTACTTAATGATTAAGGAATAATTAACTTATAATTAGGAATTAATTAATGGTTAATTAATTAAGTAATCAACTTAAGATTAATCAATTTAAGTGATAAATTTGGGATGATTAATTAATTAAGGATAATTAATTGAAATAATTAAGGATGATTAGTTAATTTTGTTAATTTATATTAAATGATTTATAATTAATTAATCAGGATGGGATGATTAATTCATAAGTAATCAATTGAAAATTAAATTGAACTAAGTAGGATTTGAAAAATTAATTAGTCATGTTTATAAATGATTATCGAATGCTTAGATTGCTTATGAATGTTTGTATTGTATGAAATGCCTTGAATTGATTGTTATCTCTGGACTGTAATATTCTATTCTGTGAATTGAGCTGTGTGTAATCTATTTATTTATTTATTTGTGATACATTTATATGTGAATCTGTGAATGAAGATAAGCGTTATAGGATTATCCGCTTATCGATACTGTTGTGTTTGGATTGTGATGATTGATGTTGTTGCACTATTGTGTAAAACCCCTGGACTACACCTTACATACACAAATATGGATTGCACGAGGAAATTGGTTAAGTCACAGATTTTTGAAATAATTTTAAACTTATATTTTGAATCCAAATGGTTTTGGAAATGGATTTGGGTTAAATGTAAAAAGCTTTTGAAATGAAGTTTTGAAAATAAAGTTATTTTGAATAACTTAATTAAGTTTTGAAATTTAAATAATTTGATTTGAATTTGAATTCAAAACTTGAGATTGAATTCTATGTTTGGAAATTATGGTTTAAAAAGGTTATACAAGTTATAAATTATATGGGTTTTAAAAAGTATTGTTTTGAGAAATTAAATTTAACCAAAGTCTTATACTTGAAAGGCTTTAACTTGTATAAATTTAATCGGATTTTTCCGAAATGAAAACTATTTGTTTTCAAATAAAAATAGCTTTCATATAAAGAAAGGATTTCCAATTTGTATCGAAAGATTTCAAGTTTGAAATAAAATTGTGAATTGTTTTTGAAAGCTATGAATGAACCTTTGTGAAAGATTGTTAAACTATGTTTTGAAATCGAAGAGGATTTTAAATGGCGTATCTTTTATATACAAAAGATCTGAAATGAGAATTGTTTTGAAAGTTATGAATGGATCTTTGGAAATAGTTTTGAAAGCTATAAATTGAGCCTTTGGGTTAATAATTGAATTTGAAAAGGAATTTGTTTTGAAAAGTTGTAAATGAATCTTTGTGAAATATTGGTGAACTTTGTGAAGTGGATCTTTTTGTTTGAAGATTTGTAAATGGTAATTTGTTTTTAACCATTTAAAGAAAGGTTTTGGGTTTTATGTTGTGACTTAACTAAAATCCCAATATCCATATGTTTCTAAATATTGCGCTCATTATTCGGTTTAACCGGGAGAGGACCTTGTGTCATATAACCCATTTTGAATAATGATACGACGATATGGATAGCATTTGAAGACCGGTGGTGAAGACCGGGTACTTACGAGAACGATTGGATAACCTATCTAATGACTCTACAGTGAGTAGCTATGGTATAGAGATCTCCATATGTGATGGGGAGTCCGATCGGGATTGTGAATACCCAGATTGCAAGGGCTTCTTTGGAAGTGCCTTTGGTTCTGTTCGAACCCGGAACAGACTTGTATGGATGTGTTTCTGACATTACACTTTGAGATGTAAAACCAGTTTCTATCAAATACATTTCTGTTTGGTGGCGGAGATTTATTCTCTTAGCTTAACACCCTTCTCTGAGACGTATAAGCTCAGAGATTATGTAGTTGATGGTTACTAGTGATACATTCCCAATTTGGTAATGTGGCATACGAAGTGCTGCTGATCATTTGTTGATCAAAGCATGGCTTTGTGAAAAAGCGTAGCTTTGTGGACGAGACTTCATTGAGCCTCACAACCCGGTAATGGTCAAAACAAGAATGTTGCAGCAAGGTTGCAGGGGTCGCGCCCCTAGGGTATGCCCATTTCTTCTGGATTAAAGGTGGTATCATGGTATGGATCCCAGATATTTACCTATGTGGTTGCTGCATACTTATTGTTATGTGGTTGTTGGTTGAGGGCCCTCGGATAAAGGTCGCGAACGACCGGGGATGGCATATCTTAGGTGTTACTCCCGGGAAAGGAGTACACCGGCCTTGTGTTGGCAGAGAGTCGGGTAGGTTCTTGGGGGCGTCCCTCCAAAGGCATTCCATTTTATTAAGGAAGTTTCTTAGCCTGACCATTTGTTGGAAATCCAAACAAAACAATACGAGCCAAGTACGGTTTTAGTTGTATAACCTGCCATGGAATGTGGCGGTAGCCTGCTATTGAACATGGTAGCTATAGTAGGCATACGACGAAATGTGGTATGCTGGCTAAGGTTAAATATTATACTTTCGAAAGGTTTTTTGCACTATGCACTAATAATAATATCAAATGATTGTCGCGTATCAAGCATTTTTGACTGTCATAAGGAGAAATCTCCTCTAAGTGTGCGCTTACATTATGTGTGTGGCGAGAGGCCTTATGGTTGTTTCATTTTCCAAAAAGCATTGCGGATTTCAACTTTTAAAATCTTTTGTTGTCTGTTTTAAAGATAAACTATTTTTGTTTGCTCATACTAGTCTCATGACTGACTCGGAGTTTATTGTTTCCTTCCTAAACTCTGGGTGCCCACAATTTTCAACACGGGTAGTCTAGAGTTGGATTTTTCAGATAATTAAATAGTAGGTATAGATTCGATAGCCCTCGAAGCCTTTGGATTTGAGGATAGCATTTGTTACACTTCGGCATTCATGGTTGACCTTGCATAATGCCTCGATGATGGTGGTTAGAGCACTTAGTTCAAGCTATCTTGGTTTGGATTTTTGGAGCATTTGAATGGAGATTGCTGAGATTGGAGTTCTTTAAGCTTTCGGTTTTGGATATGAAAGTCTTCGAGTATTTGGAGTTTGGCATTGAAGACATTGTCTTTCCGCTGCTATTGTCTTTTATCTATCTTTGATATATTGATAGTCATTTGTATTTGATATTCAGTTGTATCAAATATTGTATTCATTTTTTTATCAATGATATATTTGTTCGTTCTTCTGCTGTGTTGTTATACTTAATGTGTTATAAGCTCTGATGAACCAGATTCGACGTTTGGATCTACGGCATTTTAATACGGGTGACGTATTCGGTGCCAATTTTCGAAAGTCGAGTCAGGGTCGTTACAATTGGTATCAGAGCTGAAGGTTGAAACTTTAGCTCAGGAGTATAACACATTAGGTAACTCATTAGAGATAGGGTGAAATATACCCTAGAATGAGTATATCCCTAAGATAATGCCTCACTAAATTCTCTTACTATCTACTGATAGTAAGTATGAGTGAAAGAAGAGGACGAGATAGGGGACAGGGAAATACCACTACAAATGATTAATACCCTGCAACAACGAAAGCAACTTTCTCTATCTTGATCATCCAATTTCAATTCTTTGATTACTACATGGCAGCTTAAGGGAGAAGCTTTGGTGTGGCGGCGGCACTGCAAATCGTATAGATAAGTTTCTGTCTCTTATTCTCTTTATCAAATTTCTATCAGCTTTTCGTTCGTAACTTTAATGAAATTGAAATTTTATTGGAATAAATTGGTAAATTAAATATGAAGTTAAATATGAAGATTTGTATTGATAAAAAGATTTTGATTAAAACCAAATTTGGGATTCTATTGTAATTTCTCGTGAAGATCGAAGTCCGAAGATGTACAAGTTGGGGTATATTTTGGAATATTCCAATTGGAATTATGTATCCATTGTTTGATTCTCTTAGGCCTAGATATATTCTACAAGTGGATAGTTACTTCGAACTAACCAATGCCCTTGTATATTTCGTAGATCTGGTGACCCGAGTAACTTGTGTAGTGTTGTATGAGTTCGTCCTCATGTTTATTAATGATATTCTGATTTGGTAATCCAAATACAGAATAGATAATCAGCTTGATTAATGAGTCGATTCTCTATCTTTGTGTATCCATCCTTTGTTGTCTCCCTGACAAATTTCGAGGACGAAATTTTCTTAAGGGGGGAATATGTAACATTCCAGGATTTTAGCCAAGTTTAATTTGGTAATTAATTTAATTTTTGAAATGAAATTGTAAATTAATTTTGTATTTTCAAAATTAAAAAGATATTTGTTTGCTTATTATTATAAATATATATATATATATATAACTATGAATTTAAATAGAACTTCTAATTGTAAATTCAGAAATAAATATTTTGAATAATATATTAATTTTAAATTTAATTGTGAGTAGAATTTTGACTTGGGATTTGAGAATAAATATGTTGAGAATATATTGGATTTGAAAAACATTGTATTTTCAATTAGTAAAGATTTGTTTTCCAATTACATTAAATAGGCATTTTGATTTAGAAGTTATGATTTATATAATGACTTGAATTTAAAATTTAAAACCAGAATGAATACAAAGTTTTAATATGTATTTATCTTTTCAAAAAAATGCATATTTTAATAAAAAAAATAAAAAAAAAATAATATAATGGTGATAATATTATTTATTTGTGTATAATTTTATTTCAAATCATTTTCAAAAGTAAATAAGAAGCTTTAGATTAATATATATATATATATATAAAGATAAATTGCAAATATAAAAGAAAATATTATAAAATCACATTTAAACCTTTAAATGCATGCAAATGACAAGTGTAACCCTTTTTAAATTTTATTAAAACATTTGTCGCCAAAATACAATATATGATAAGCAAATGTAAACAAGATAATGTGCAAAGATAACCAGTGGCGCAAATTTTCTTTTAAATTTGAAAAGTGTAAAAAATAAAGTTTAAAATCAGGCTTCACTTTCATCCTCTCTATATTCTTTGTTGATCAAAACCACAAATGAAAGAATTAGCAATCAAAACTTTTTTACAAATTAAAACTTGGAAAACAAGCAAAGCTTTAAACCTGAAGCATTTCAGCCTGAAAAACAATTCCTCATAAATTTTCAAGTCTGAAAACAAAATTAAGCAAACAAGCCTCTTCTAATATTGGAACCTGAAAGCAAATGAATGCTAGTTCCAAAGTAACTCAAAAAAAAGATTCAAAGCTGGACAGTGCCTGATCAAACAATTCAAGATCAGATAGCAATCTGATCTGGAGCAATTTAAACAAATGCAAGATCTACTAAATATTTCTCAAGCAAAGATTAGATAACAATATATTCAAGCTCAAACTGGAGAATGATTCAACATCAAATTAAATCAAGCTCAGATCAAAATCAGGTTTAAAACAAAAAGCAAGATTTCCAGATCAAATATAATACTGCTCTGTTCTTCCCATCAAGGTGAGCAAAAATTTTAAACCCATATATTTACTCTAGTTTGCATATGATCAATATTGAATGTATGCATGGAATATGTTTGTCTGGATGAAATATGCCTACATGTATGTATACTCTGTGTACATGTCTGGGAACAGAAGTATTTACTTCTGTTTTAGTTTTGGTTTTTTAAAAACCTGTTTGAAAATCAAAAATATTCATCTCTAATCTATATTAGGCTTTGAAATCTAAACAGAACTTGTTTGTACTATCACGATTTAAGTCTTAAAAATACTGTTAAGAAGAATTATTTTAAATTTATCTGGAAATTAAATAAACTGAGAAAATATGAAAAATGTGTTGAAATTCAAAAATCATGTTTATTATTTTAATTATATCATCTGTAACAACCCGGAATTTTCGAAGCCGAAAATTCCAGATAGTTAGGAAAAGAAGAAAAGAGAAAGAAGATGAAACAGAAAACAAGTCACAGAAACCTCACATTCGCAGCAGATCAAAATATAATATAACATAAATAACTGTTTTACAAAGAAGAATCATCATTAGTACAATTATATTTTTATACATCAGAGTTACAACCATTACAATACACCGGACAGTTTAAAACAACATGTCCAAGCCAACTATACTATACACTGTAGTAAACTCTCCATACGTTCCAGCCATCCAGCTCGCCTACTGAGCTCCAGAACGTCCTTACCTGAAAATCTGTAATACTCGGTCTGACCCGAGCATTACATCAAAGTAACACCCGGGTCAGGCTGGAAACCAGCGTGAGTAAACTCATAGAACTAGAAATACTAATGTATAAGACTTATTTAAAACCCGGGTAACTCATACTTCACTACAAGTTCATAACTTATTGCAGTCAACACTTATTCCACAAATCACTATCTAAGTATCAAAACTTAGTTTAAAATGGTCCAGTTATTTAAATTATTCCATTCCAATCCTATTTGATTCTAAACTCAAATCTATAAAGAATTAATGAAATTTACTAATCGAAGTGGTTTCGGGTATTTGCTGATACCCGACCCCGGTCTCTTCGAATCCAATATCATCCTTAATCCAAGTTGTTTAAATAAATACAAATCCAAATTTAAAACAGCCATTCATCATCGATGGATAACCTACATTATCAAGTTCAACCAAAATACCTCAGATCACAATCATCACAAATCACAGAGATATCAAATATTCTAAGTTATTCAATATATCTTCATCATCCGTAAGCACTATTAATTTATTGTACACTTACTAATTAATTTAATTAATCTCTATATAAATTAAATTAATTATTTTAATTGCTATTAAATCCTGCTTACATAACATTGATTACAACCATTAATTAATCATCCCTTCATTATTCAACTTAGTTAATTATTCTTAAGTAATTAACTATCCTTCAATTCCTTACATTAATTTATGATCCATACTTAATTTCATTAATTAATTAACCCTTTAATTAATTACAATAAGTAATTTACTATTCCTCTAATTAATTAACCTTTAATTTCTTAGATTAATTAAGCTTTAATTTCATTAATTAATTATACTATAATCAATTATATTAATGAAATTCTTAATTGATTATATTAATTAATTAATCCCTTAATTAGTTTGATTAATTCACACAAATTAATGATCCCTTTTTCATTTATTAATTTTCCTGGTTTAAACCATTTAAGTTTAAAACATTTTACCTAAATTCTTAGGATTTGGAATTGCTTTGAAAATTTGTTCCATATTTCTTTTATTTTAACTTGGTTGATACATTCCTTTATAAATTGTTAACTTACCCTTTTATCATCTTATGAAATTTTGTTTTGAAATTTTCTAAAACAAATCTTTGTTAATTCACTCCTTTCAAAAAAATCCAGCCCAAATACCTTCAGCCCATTTCCCTTACTTGCTTTCCATGATTAAGTAGTCCAACTTTTATAATTATTAATTGATGTATTATCTGGTTGTCATATTTTATCATGGGCTCGGATACCTATAATAGATCAGCCCACACTCATACAAAACATATGTATAAATAAACAGGTTGTACTCAAATGTAAACATGGTAGTCAAATAAAATAGGCAAGTACATGCAATTGTGTACATGATAAACATCATAAACACACTGCTGCACCCCATATAGCAGCACATGTACATATATTTAATAAAATCGGTAATGGATGATCTTCAGCAAATAAGCAAAGCTCACACCAGGATGAATAAAGCATGCGATAGTTATAGATTGTATAGCAAAGTAGTCAAAAAAATATGTTGAAACTTGTTTAACTGTTAATTCAAGACCGTGCAAAGCCAATTACCTGTTGGTATAAATAAATATGTAAAGAAGCTGGAGGAGCAAATCTAATTTAGTTAAGAAAATGAAATATAGAGACAGTACTACACAGAAGTATAACTAAAAGAGTACAAACCAATTCATTTCAGCAGTGAAGTGACAACAGTTAATCATGTACCAGAATCACCGCAATATCCTCTACCACGCATATAAGCATTTAACTCTATGCGAGACCCTCCGTGCGCAACCGGAAGTGGCACGCAAGTCGACTTGACAGGTCTACCCATCATCCAAAACCGATCGACCTGTCGGAGCTTTCCTGGAGCGCAGCTGCTCCAAACCGTGCTCTCTCTCTTCTTGTTTTTATTTTTATTTTATTTGATGGATTCAAACCAAATGCATAGCATGAGCTACAAAATTAAAGCACGGCAAATAGATTCAGAACAAATGCATGGCGAGGAGATTCAAAACATAGTATTAGACATAGACACATGAGTGTTTACTCACCATTATGCTTTGACCAAATTAACTCAGCAACTAAATTCATATCTCAGGTTATTGATATTTCCTACTAATAAATAAATAATAAAATGACTTGAGAATCAAAGCTGTAAACAGATCCTGAGCTTTCCATATTCTCCTTTTCAATCTCGATTTCCATCATCTTCCCTTAAAACCAAACCAAAAATCTAAACAACAAATAAAAATAAAAATTATCAGGCTAACAACTGAAGCAATTCAAGATCATCTGAAACATAGTGCGAACAATTAATTTGGCTTTAAGAAAGAAAGGTTATATAGCTTGGAAAAATAAGTTTATATCAAAACAATTTATATTAAAAATAGTCCAGAGTCAAAACCGTTCACTTCCCCCAACAATTCAATTTAAATGGGAGTGGAAATTTAAATTGAATTGTTAGGGGAAGTGAACGGTTTTGACTTTGGACTATTTTTAATATAAATTATTTTGATATAAACTTATTTTTCCAAGCTATATAACCTTTCTTTCTTAAAGCGCCATTAGATTTGGGGTAAACGAATTGTTGTTTGTATATATATTTTTTCAGACCATCGCGTCTTTGCTAATAAAAAAAAGGGATAGCAGACGCGAGTCGCGCAAGAGGAAGAGGGCGCGAAGGGAAGTCGCGAGCGAGCAGGTGGAAGTCGTGATGGAAGCGGCGATCGATGGGCTTAGTCGCGGGGCGAGGGTTACTCGCGTGGGTTCGGGGATGTCGCGTGATAGTAGTTGGAGGCGATTTGACTTCGACTGTGAACGGCGACAAGGCGTGAGCTAGGGCATCGCTGCAGTTTTTGAGGATGCTCGATCGCGACTCGTGCGGCGACAGCTCGAGCAATCGAAGTCGAGCTTCAGGGAAGATGATCTAGGGTTTGCCGTGACTTGGGGGGTTCGTGATGATGGGACTGCTGCGTTGATTTGGGGGCGGTATGCTGTGAGTTGTCAACGCGAAGTTGTGACGTGGGTTCGTCGTTTTGGTAAGGCAGCAAGGTAATTGCATTTAAGATTAAATTGATTTAAATAAATGAATAGATATACATATGTAAAAAAAAATTATTTTTGTTTTTACTGTAAGGAAATTTTTAATAGTTCTAAAAAAAAAGAAGGAAGAAATTGTTTACCGATGATTAATTTATTAGTTAACCCGCTTAATTATTTTTAGATTGGTAAAAGGGAAAATTAGGTTAAAAATTTAGATTTATTTGGTTGAATTAAATCATTAGTTAAAATTAAACTATTAAACATTGGTTAATTGTTTGCTTAAATCGGATATTGATAAGTGGTATAAATATTATACAAGGTCCAAAATTGAAGGAAACAAATCGAGATCAGATTTGGATTTGCAAAACCGGAGGTGAGTAAATCTCATGCTTTTGGATTTCTATTCAAATTTAACTGATTAAATTTAAATATTTGGTTGAATTATTGAATTGATGTGCCCTGTGAATTGATGATGTGTCCTTGGTTTGGATGATTCTCGAGTTAGTTGTGGAGTGACTCGAATATTGGGGTTTAAGTTGTTTAAACTTATGTCATGATTAAGAACCTGTTTTATTTTTAAGTTAATAACAGCTTAATGAATTGTGATTCATTAAAATGGTAAAGTAATTAAACAAATAATTAATTCAATTAAGTAATTATTTGGGTTAATGAATCTAGTAATTAATGGTTGGACTTAATCGATTAATTATGTTTAAGTTAATTAGTCAAGTGTAAGTAATTTAGAATGATCGTTGGATGGTTCGGTAAACGAATACTTAACGTAATTAGTAAAATATAAGGGTAAATAATTAATTAATATAATTAACGATGTAATTGAAGATTGATTAATTAAGATGAATTAATCAGTAATAAGTGACTTATGGGAAGTTAATTAGTATAAGTAAAGGAGAATTATTGTAATTAAATAATTAATTTATTCATGAAGTAATTAAGATTTCTAATGATATTGGTTAAGACTGATTTATATTATGAATTTAACTTAAGATAATTATTTGAATGTAATTGAAATTAAATAATCCAGGGTGATTAATCAAGATGAATAGTAAAGGGTTGACTAATTAATTGATTTGGAATTAATTAATATTGAATAAAGGAATCCAAATGAATGTGGTTAGAAATTCAATTAGAATCAATTGAATTAAATTGTATGAGATTAAGCATTGCTTATGGATGACTGAATGGTATTGGGTGTTTTAAAATAAGTTGATATCTCTGATATGAAATGTTGTGTTTTTCACTTGGATATCTTGGAATAGGATGGCATGAGACTCGAAGAGACCGAAGTCGGGTATTGGGAAATACCCGAAACCACTTCGAATTTTTATAAATTGATTTGTGAAATCAATAGGTTGGAATGGAAAATTTTGAATAAATTGAATTATTTTATCTTAAGTTTGGTACTTAGAAATCGATATGTGGAATGAGTGTTGTTTATAGCTAATTGCGAATTTGTTACATTGATATATGCCACCCCGGGTTTATTTAAGTTGATTGCTTTGGTATTCCATGTTAGTTGAGATTACTCACGCTGGTTTCCAGCCTGACCCGGGTGTTACTTTGGTGTAATGCTCGGGTCAGACCGAGTATTACAGATTTTCAGGTAGGTACGTTCTGGAGCTCAGGAGGCGAGCCGGATGGCAGGAGCGAATAGAGTATTTCCGCTGTATTTATATTATTGTTAATCTGAGTCATGATAATTGTATGTATTCGGTGACTGTATATATATGTGAAACTCTGATGTATATTAAATGTAATCGATAGATATAGTATTCTTTTGTAAACTATTATTATTTATTATTATATTTTATCCGCTGCGAATGTGAGTTGTTGATGTTTCTGTTCTTCTTCTTCTATCTCTTTCTTCTTTTTCATAACTATCTGGAATTTTCGGGTTCGAAAATTTCGGGCCGTTACATTTCGAAAATTCCGGGTTGTTACATCATCTAAAACAATTTCAAAAATGATGAATTTTAACGATAGAATCATGATTTTTAATAATGTATTCAAAGAGAACTATTGAGTTGAACAGAAAAGGGATTTTTGTTAAATCCCGTCGATCGGCAAATTTGAGTTCATCGTGCTTTGGTCAGAGGGAGGTTCGATCATTAATGATCATCATAAAAATAATCGAAGGAATTTTTAATTACTGTGGTGGCCAGGGGACGACAGGGTAGGGTTTCGTCGCCTATTTGGGTGTTTTTTTGGGGGCTTTCGCGTTATCGTTGGATCACCGTAGTCGATCGCGAGGTGGGAGATAGCGACGTGGTGATGTGGAGCTACTGTGGAGAAGAAGCCAGGGGTTCCAGCTGACGTGATTGACGGTGGGCAGAAGATTATTTTTTGTTGTGCTTTGTTCCAGGAATGGGTCGAAAAGGCTGTTTTAAATACTCAGGTGATCTCGCATTTTGGGTAATCGGAAAGTGTGGTAGGCTTGTCGGCGACTTATTGGAAGTTCTAGCAATGGTCGGAGGTCGTCCAGTCGCATGTACACGTGCACGTATAGTTGTGTGTATCTGGGTGATTTATTAGTTTGGGAAGAAAGGTGATTCTCGAGTTTACTCTAGGAAGAACGAAGGGTTTGACTCGAATGAAGATGGATGTTCGCGAAACCGGAGTTATACTCGGGGGAAAATTGAAATGGCTCGGGGTTTTTTTTCCCAGAAACTAGATTTTTCAGATTTCAAAGAAAACATATTTTAAGGTTTAAATTTAAAAAATAAATTAAGTCCCAGTTTTGGAAGTGAATGAAAATGTAAAACTAAGTTTTCAAATACAAAGCGGAAACAAAGTTTTTATTAAAAAAAATATGTTAGAATTGTTTTTGGGTTTGAATAATTATATTGAAATATTTATTTAAATTATTCTTAAGTGTTACATATGAAATTTGATGATGTGATTAAAATAAGTGATTAAGATAAGTAGTTTATCTTCAGTTAATTAAGGCCTTGGGTAATTAAAGAATAATTTATTAATTAATTAATAATTAAAGGGTTAATCATTAAGGAAAATTAATCTTCGTGATTAATTTAAGGATAATCAATTAATGTAATTAGTTACTTAATGAAAATGATTAAAGGGTTGATTACTTAGTAAAGGCAATTAAATGATAATTACTTAAGGAAATCAATTCAGAGATAAATTTCTTCATGGATAATTAATTATTATGATTAATTAAAGGTTAATCAAGTAGATAAAGATTAAGTTATTATTTAAGGTTAATTAATTTAATAATTAAAGGATAATTAATTAAAGATGAATTAATTAATGATTAAGAAATAGTTAACTTATAATTGGGAATTAATTAAAGGTTAATTAATTAAGTAATTAACTTAAGATTAATCAATTTATGTGATAAATTTGGGATATTAAGTAATTAAGGATAATTAATTGGAATAATTAAGGATGATTAGTTAATTTTATTAATTAATATTAAATGATTTATAATTAACTAATCAGGATGGGGTGATTAATTCATAAGTAATTAATTGAAAATTAAATTGAACTAATTAGGATTTGAACAATTAATTAGTCTTGTTTATAAATGATTATCGAATGCTTGGATTGCTTATGAATGTTTGTATTGTATGAAATGTCTTGAATTGATTGTTATCTCTGGATTGTAATATTCTATTCTGTGAATTGAGCTGTGTGCAATCTATTTATTTATTTATTTATCTATGATACATTTTGTAACGACCCACAAATCCGGACCCCTTGAGTCAACACTATTCTACATCAATCAACTCAAGTTGAACAGAAATACGAACCATTTGGGTTAAAGAAGAAGAGGTAGAAGAAGAGAAAACAGAAAACAACAACAGAATCTAACCAATGCAGCCGAATAAAATATAATATATAATAACAGATCTTTACACAAAAGAAAACTATATCTGTTTTATACATACATCATCAGAGTTCCACATCAATAACATATAACTGAATTATAGCGGAATAATATCCAAATATGGAAGTACGTATCGCCATCCAGCTCGTCTCCTGAGCTCCACGGCATCCTTTCCTGTATCTTATAATACTCGGTCTGACCTGAGTATTACAGTTAAATAACACACGAGTCAGTCTGGAATACCAGCGTGAAAAATCACACTCAAATTGATTATTAAAGTTTCAAAAATCCTTTGAAAACAAAAGCATCTCGTAAGACCACGCCACAAATAAACATGTCGGGTTTTTACCTTACGATAACTAAAACACTTTTGATTAAAATCCTTGATATTATAATAGGGTCTATATACAAATACTTATTAAAATAGCCGAAATTGTTACATCTATTAAATTCCAGCTACTAGCCAAAGAGTGGGTAATACAAACAAAACTCATAAAAGGCGCGTAGGGAGAATGGATTTCCAACTAATGACTAGGCACGGGTACCACCTGTCACGGTACGTGGCCTAGATCACAGTACCGAGGATCACTCCCGACCTCCTGCATCACAAGACCCGGATTATCCCTTACTGGATAATCCCGAGTAAGATCACCCCGCGGTTGGGATCAGCAACCGCACCACTAAGCTGAAATAAAAAGGGACATGTAGACAGGGATGACCTTACCCGAAAATGGATGTTGCCCACCAAGCCTTGCTGCATAACCCCTGATTTTCAGCCATTCCCGATTGATGAGACTTGAGGCTAAGCGTTACCTTTTTAGAACATATCCCTTAGAATGCCATCGTCCACCTGACGATTCAGAAAGCACTCATCCATACAAGTCCGTCCCGGGTTCGAACGGAACCGAAGGCATTATTCCTACTACATCCATTTTGGAAATATCCTCAGGATTAGTAGCGACTAGCCCTTGCACTTCACTTCTCCATCTTCGAATCCAAACTCGTTTTCCCATGAAAACGTACAAACCGGATCGAAGTGGTTTTCGAGAAATAAATCCCGATCCCGGTCTCTTCGAAACGATCATCGCATTTAGCCAATATTGATAGTCGGTTATTTAACTATCAATTAATATTCACAACATCCATCACACAGTAAATAATTTCCCAAATTATTTATTTATCTCAAAATATCTTTGCAAGATATATTTCCAATTTCAACACTTTGAAAACAGTTTCAAATTATCTTCCTTTTACAGAATAAATTTCCCAAACATTTTCTATTTCCTCTAAGATCACCAAGCACAAAACTTAGATTTTTAAAATAATTTTAAAAACACTTTATTGTAAAATATGTTTAACATTTAAATTTAGAAAAATTACTTTAATAATTAATTTAAAATAATACTTTAGAAATAATTAAAATAAGGTTAGTTTATAAATATAAACTAGATTTTCTTCTTTAAACAAAATACCAAATCATCTTTTAAATAATTATTACGATAATAGATTTAAAAAAAATACTTACTTTAGAATTTAAACATTTAGAAATAATAAATTTTCTAAAACATGCTTTTTAAAACAACACTAAACTTTTATCTTATATTTAAAAATTTGCTTGGAAAACGTACTTGACTATCCAGAGAAATATACTTCTCTTCATATTCTTATTTAAATTTCCAATTCAAACACTTGAATCAACTTCCAAATTGATTTTCAATTTACTCCCTTTTATTCCAAATTCCATTAATTTCAGATTTTATCACTTAATTATGATTTAAAATATTTTTAACTGAAAGTACCAATTTTAGACTTCTCAGATTACTTCTTAATCCTTTTAAATAAATTTAAACTTTAAATTTTAAAATAATTCTTTATTCCTTTAAGATAATATCACTTAATTTTACAATTCATTAATTTCTGTTTATTCAAAATCTTTTTTCTTTTCATACTCGAAGTTATTTATTAGTATTTTAATATCACTTCCATTTCTTTTCAATTCATTCTTAATTTATTCAAATTTTCTATAATTATTTCGCTTACAAATTCACTTCTTTTATTTTCTTTCCAAAATCCAATTTATATATTTTTGGTAACTCGTTATATCCAAATATCCAATTAAACCATAGCATTCAATATTCCAATATAATTCATCATAGAATATCAAATAATCACAACAGAGAATGTTAAATAATTTAAATAAATGTTGAGGGATCCAGTTGGATCCCTCCAACCTGTTTTCCCTGCATCCACAGAAGTTAGCACAATACCAATTCCACTTCAAGGTGGAATATCGTGGTATATGAGATTAATATAATATCATCCGCTATTATGCGGCGCATAGGGTCTCATCCGCTATAAAATGCGGGAAATCAAACGCTCCAATATATACTATATACTACTATATATAATATAGAACATCAAATCAATTCAGTCATTCAACCAATTATTTAAATTTAACCATTTAAATTTAAATAACTACCCAGATGAGTGAGATTAACTCACCTTTGATTTGTTTGCAACCCAGTCCAATATTGCCTTGATTTCTTGATTTTTTTGACCTTGAATAACAATTTACAGTTTATTATCATTTGAACTAATCAATTACCACTTAATAAATTTAATTAACCAATAATTTAATTAACTGATAATTTATTTTTAAACTGATAATAAATTTATAACAGGGTGTTACACTTACATGTAACAGTCTAGATCAAAATATACTGTGACGACCCAACTGAAGTTTCCATAGCCTTAAATATAAATTTATAAATTCTCAGACCGTGACCCAATAAATAATCCTAGTTTATCATTTGTATAAGTATTAAAAATTATCAGTTTATTCGCTTATTTAATTTCCAAATTCTATTCCAGACTAACCTTAAATTCTCAGACATTCTAATTTATTGAAATTGCCCAGAACTTATCTTACTTACAGGATCCCTTTGAAATCAATTCAAGCTTGAATCAAAAGAAATTAAATAGGTGAAATAACAAATTTTGAACCGTGAGAACACTGGAGGAACTCGCCTACCCTGACGCGTTCGAGTCGCCGCCCATCGAGCTACGCGATCGGTCCTTGTCCTATCACCACGCAAGCTTGAAAAGAACCCAGAACTTCGACTTGAAGCCGCCGCCGTTACCACTGGCGAAGCATCGCTGCTACCCTGCCCCCGTGCTCGCGACTGAGATCGATCGACGATCGATCGCTGAAGGATGCGGTCGATGGTGAAATCGCGAAATCCCCCCATCATCGCGACCTACAAAATCACCTCCGAGCTTGAGTTGAATCTCGGCTTCACAATCTCGAACGAGAATACATCTTAATTGCAGGAGCATGGACGCGATTTATTCCTTTGAATTGAAATAAAAGGGAATGCTGCCATTTTTTTTGAACGAGCAACTTATTTTATTTTTAATTTTGAAATGTTGAACTTCGGCCATTTTTTTCTCGATGAGGAAAGCAAGGCCACGGTTTCCCCTTTTTTTATAAATGAGAATAATAGAGGTAGCGTGCTGAGGAATGGATATAGGATGGCATATTCGAGAAGGTAGGCTATAGTGCCTTGAAAAGAAATGGAAAAAGTTTTGACGAGAAAGGATTTTAACTGGTCAGAACATTATATTTAAATTTTAAATTTAAATTTAAATCGACTTGAATTCGCAACTTAAAATCTTGACATCCTATCGAGGCATGCCGCCAGGCATTTATAATGTTATATCCCTATTCCAAACACAATGGAAAAGGTTTCGGGTCATAATTCGATCGTATGGAGAAAAAAGCTTTTTGAACCCAGTTACTATTTAATTTTCGATATAGATTTCAGCGCGTTTATATATCGTATGCTCACACAACAACTCCAAACAATACGGAAATTGAAATCCAATAATAATACAATATTACGGTTCCAATAGAACTGGTTTCGTCGAATTCCGAGACTGTCCCTCGGAAGGCTATTTTTAAATATCAATTTAAACAATAAAATTTCAAAACTTAACAAAACACTTCCAAATTCAATTCCAACACTTTCACTACCTTCGATGCTATTAATATAAATTTTATAAGCCTTCAAACTATTTTTAACAGGCTTAAAACTCCAGATTCAACATTTTACCCAATTTCAGATAATTTAATTTAATAATTAAATTACCAAATAAATAGTGATATTTGAAATTCAAGTTAAAAATTAACCTTTAAATATTTAAAATCAATTAAATATTCCGATTTCAAACATCCAAAAATTCTGGGTCGTCACATTCCTCCCCCCTTAAAAGAATTTCATCCCCGAAATTACTAGTTAGGAAGAATGGTCCACACCCATTACTCTTTCCCAAATTCAAATAGTTTTTAACAACTTTCCAAACAATCTTTTTCTTAAGAACACTCTATCACTGTTCCTAACTTTCCAAACTTCTTCCATTAGGTTCCTACCAAATCATTATTCAAATTTAAATATTAAACCTAATTTAAATTTTCAAATTTTCTCAAAAAATTTCTAACTTCTTAAATTTTCGAAAAATTTCGCCAGCGTCTTCTTTGCGCGGCTAGCTCGAAACAACTACAAAATGCCTCTATGGGCCCCCAGATTTCAAAAGAAAACAAAAGGCCAAGTGGCTAGATCAAAAACCCAATCAATTTTCATACAGAAATTTAAACACATACCTTTTTGTTGGCAATTCAAATTTATCTTCTGAAATCAAAACCAATTTTATTTTCCTTTATAATACCTGTATATCCTGCTTAGCACTAATATCCAATCACAACATTCCAAAAACATTTTATCGACTTCCTTACAAAATGTCAATATTTATTCATTCAAATATTAACTTAGAATATATTGGTAATATCAATTTCCCATTAATAATTCATCATTCCTTTCTTAGGTTTAGTATAAGCATTTAATATGCTTCTTTATTTATTTTCACTTCACTATTGGAGTTTGTATCCATTTCTATTCACTATGCCTTTACAATCCCATTTGAATTCAATTTGCTTTAATTTATTAATTGCTTTCAAATTTAAATACTTTTTCCAAATTTCTATTCAGATTTCCATCTTTCGATTCTACTTGAATTCAATTTTATCTTCAAACTTTGAATATTAAATTGTATTCGCCTTATCTCAACCCATATGTAATTAACCATTTTTTTATTATTTCCCTTACTAATTTATTTAAAATCTCAAATAAAAGTTTACTTGCAAACTTTTTCTTCCTTTAGTTTCTTCAAACAATTTCTTCAATTTCACCTTACTTTGCATACACAATTTTACATTAGATTTTAATAGTCAGTTTTAAATCTATTTGCTTATGAATTTTACCATTCATTTCTTAGGTTTAATATAAGAATTTTATATACTCTTATATTATTACTTTACTTTAGCCCTTTTTATCCACTTTATTTTTAAATCGGATTTCCAATTTCATATGAATTCAATTTTATCTTCAACACTGAATATTGAATTTTTATCATCCATTTATAATTGATTTATATCATTATTTAAATTAGTTTCATTCCCAAATTTATTTAAATTTCCAATTTGAAGTCGTTTTGTCGTTAACAAAAATTTTTACCAAAAATTTTCAAATTTTTTTCTAACTCCCAGAATTTTCAAAAAATGTCGGCAGAGTCTCCTTTGTACGGAGGAGCTTTTGCAATTTGACAAGAGATATAAATATATATACATCGACCCACTCGGTCGGAAAAACCAAAAACAGTTTATATTTCCTATTTTTATTGCGTAGGCGTACCTTTATTTAGCATTTTTAAGCAAGCGGCTTATTATTTTAGCATTTAGCGCGATCAAATCCATCCATACGGCTTCCCTGAACCTATACTTACTCAATTTAAATATGTAAGTACTAAATATATGCAATTTATTAACATTTCACTTATTTTCAAATAGATAACACATAGATTTCATAAGTAATGCATGTGATATACATTCATAAGTACATATGCAAGGTTTCGACACTAGTTTTAAATTATTTGCATCCAAATTACATACCATTCCATTCAATTCATTTTAAATCGAACGAACTCATATTCATTTCAATTGATGCCAAAATTAATTTATTAAACTGATATTGATTCGTATAATTTTGTTTACTTCCGTTTACGTCGAACGACCAATTTTCTAATGCAATTCGACAATATTAATGTGAATAAATAATAACATAAGCTTTACAACCATTTAAATTGATTCCAACACAATTTAAACTTGATTCCGTCCCGTTTTAATTTATTCCCAATCTTTCCATTGCATTTTCTTTCATATCCAAAAAGTTTGATTCCAAACCATTTTATTAAACTCGTCAACCAATATATTAAATAAACATCTCACCATTTACTTAGGTTATTTATTTTCTTCAAACTAGTCCACCAAAAACTTAAATTTATTTTATTCAACCAACTTCCATTCTAAATCCTTGATTTGATTTTTCCTTGGGTCAAATCCCAACCATTTTATTAATTTATTCGATTAGTTTATTCTTTTATACATTTTTAAATTTTAATTCACATTAACAATTCATTATTGAATTTTATTAATAATAAGGCCATTCAATTTATGCTGGAATTGGATTTGTTTACAACTCACGCCAAATCTATTTTAATCCAATTCAATTTCATTCGACCACACTTTCAATTTTCAATCCCATACTTGATGAAATTTTTTCTTTCGGTTCTTTTATAAGTTTCCGAAGCTTATTTATTTCAAATTCAATACTTACTTAGTTTACTTTTATTTATTCAAGTAAGAATTTTATTCCATTAAATATTATCTATAACTCAACTGAATTCATTTCAAATCAATTTTATTTAGCTTAACTCCAGTTAAATCTTGTTACATACCATTCCTTTGAATTTTGTTAAGCAAGGACTTAATTCCATTTAATATCATCCCAATACCAAATTCCAGTTCATTTACTTATAATTATAAATTCATTTATTCATTCACAGATTCATTTTCAACAAAGAATAAATTTTTATTTCCAACATTAATTATTTTTAGTCCATTTGGACTAATAATATTATTTTTAATCAAACTTAAGTTCAACATTCAATTTCAATTTCCTTTTAAATTTATATAAGCTACTCACTTATTAATATCTAATTCTTCCTAAGTTAAATTTCTATTCTAAACAAATTTCAAACTTATATAAGTTCCCAAATTTATTCTTTAAGCATTCCAGTTTATTTCCAGAGTTTTAAACTATTGCTTAAATATCCCAAAATTCTTTAAACCGACACCAGAGTTTTCAATAATCACATAAGTATTTCAAAATCCCTTTTGAAATTATTTATATCCAAAATCCTTTGATAAATTCAATTTATCTCTTTGAATTTCAATACCTACCCAGTTCTGCAAACAATTTCAATTCAAAACAATTTGGTAGCAATTTCTCTCTCGAAAACTCGAAAATGAACATCGATGATGCTGCAGTCATCACCGAAGTTATTTTCCAGCGACCGTAAGAGTTCAATGCTTTTATCTCTTTTAAAACCCTTTAAATTCCAAATCTCTCTAGATTTCAAATCCGATTCAAAATATTTCTCAAACATATATTATTTTTCCCAAACCTTTGAGAATCATTTTCAAATTCAAAGGAATTTAAATTTCCAAATTTTCAAATTCCAAATCCTTTAAATTTATATCCAAACATTACTTTGAAATTTTATCTTATTTTTAATAATTAATCACATTATAATTCACATTTAGTTTATATTTACAATTTCATTTGTATACAAATTGATTTCTAAGTTTTTGATTATGGTTTCAATATCTTATTCAATTATAATTCACATTTACAAATCCCATTTATTTATTAGTTTATTCCTTAATCCTTGATTATTATTTCAATTTCTTATTCAATTCTCATACAGTGACAATAATTTAATATTATCACTTTCTAACAACCAAACATCCATACATAACTATAACAATTTACGAAAAATCATTTCTTTTATATACAAAAATAATTTGGGTAAAATTATTTCATTTACCCTATTTAAAACAATACTATGTCGGTTTATCTTGTTTAAGAGTTTAGAAACCCCTATCGATAATATGGCGTCCCACACATCGACTGGAATCCATAAACACTCAACCGATAAGTCAACACAATAAAAAAAATTCACTAATAAATACATGCTCATATCTATTAATAAACTCAAGCTCATTATAGAGTACTTACGGACTCTATTTATATGAGTAATTCTCACCAGAGCCAAGGTTATCACCAACCTAGACTCTGATACCAAGTGTAACGACCCGCAAATTCGTACCTGTGACGCCCCACCTCTATACCCACGCTAGATAAGAACACTACGGAGTAATGCTGTCGACTAGCACGGAGAATAAGGCTGTTGAGGAGCGACCATCTGTATAATTGCTTTGTGCGAGTACCGATATGTCAGATAGTAATAATATAAGTTTTCATCTCAAGAGGAAATCCGACATACAGATACAAACTCAAAGCTATCACACGGTGGCTATATAAAATCTTCGGAAACAAATATAGAAATAAACATAACACAAATCAGTCACAGACAATTCATATCACAAAGGCGGAAATAGATATGAATATAACACATGAAAGTGTTCATCAGAGTAGTGGTCAAAAGGATCCACAATAATACAAAGGAATAGATACAAGTGCTACACAAAAGAATAAGTATACATCATAGAGTCTGTATCTCAAATGTATACAACAAAAACTACTAATCTAGAGTAGTTAGCCAAAAGATCAGATGAAAGTCCGATAAGGAGTCAAGCAGAAGCACCTGTAAAATCACAGTCTGACCCGAGTATTATTTAAGAAGAAAATAATAAACGGATCAGTCTAGCTATAAATATCAGATGAAGTGATATATAATAAGAGATATGACATAAACATATAATAATCACAATGCCAAGCTGTGATAAATCAGTAATTGAAAATCAACAAGAGATTAATCAATATCACAATAATCTACTCAAGATAAAAAGGAATGTCATACTCCTAATTTCATTCACCAAGCCACAATAAATGACATATATATCAATGTCCATCGTAAAATGTTGGTGAAACATAAATTCCAGAAATCAACACACGAAATCCAGAAATCACAATAAAAAGGAACAACGACGTCGTACAGCGGGACATCCGATGAACCAAATCACAATAAAAAGGATGGCCAATCCCACAAACTGGACATCGACGCACCTAGAAAGACACGCCCCATGTACAGTCGAACATCGACACACCTAGAAAGATATGCCCCATGCTCTAGCATCGACGCACCTAGAAAGATACGCCCCATGCATAAATAAACATCGATGCACCTAGAAAGATACACCTCATGCATAAATAAACATCGATGCACCTAGAAAGATACACCCCATGTAATGTCTAACACCGATGCACCTAGAAAGATACACCCCATGCTAAGTCGAACATCGACGCACCTAGAAAGACACGCCCCATGCATAGACGAACATCGACGCACCTAGAAAGATACACCCCATGCCCCGACTTATTGAGCCGATTGCTCCACGAAGTAAACAAACATCGATGCACCTAGAAAGGATACCCCATGCATAAATAAAAATTGACGCACCTAGAAAGGTACGACCCATGTATAAACAAACATCGATGCACCTAGAAAGGTACACCCCATGCATAATAAAACATTGACGCACCTAGAAAGATACGACCCATGTGAGAAATGAGATGAAGCTCAATAAAATGAGGAACAGTCCTCCACATAAACAAAGAGATATCGCACATTGCTTGTCTAAACCACAAAGATGATCGTCATGATCAACGAGAAGTGTCAATTACAATAAGCTAGTAAATATATGAGCTTAGCTTCATGTCCCATAACCACTAGCTTAACTTAAATATTTACGAACAAATTGTAGATCTCCACTAGAAAATTATCACAAGAGATTCAATCGAACAAGTCCAAAAATTAACCGACGAAGTAAACGCAAGCGTTTCATACCACTTGTTTTACTAAGTCGTTTAATTAGATTTCTCATACGAGTGAGGTAAAGGTTTGTATATACTAATAGATTGGAAATGGTTTTAGAAAACGAGCTTTGTAATAAAATAGTGTTGAAATCATTTGAAGAAAGAGTTTTGATATTTACTACTAGTATAGCAAACCTTTATATTTTTAAAGTGACAAATCACAAAGAAGATTGTAAGAACAATCAATCAGTAAAATTCACATTCGAAGACGTGAATAAATTCCAAAGAAACGGATAAAGAATCCATCGAAACGGATATTCAAAAATCCCTAAAAAGGAGTCATCAAAGTCATAATAAATGATAACAACAAATAGGATCATCACGAATCAATTTAAATTGGAATTCTCAAGCGAAAAGGCAAGCAGGCAAAACACTGCTGATTCATACGTCTGAAATAAGTGGTTCAGACGTCTGAATCTGGAAATATAAAAAA